>CADEBD010000309.1:19259632-21706970 GCA_902825455.1 Arctia plantaginis
CTATGGTATAGTACAGGTACTTCAAACAACAAAAAACAGCAATAGTTTGAAATTCTTTGTAGAAATGAATACATTTTTAAACAATAGAAAATATTCTATTGTTTGATTCAATATACATATATATAGTTATATTTGTTAATTTTGAAATTACACTACAACTTTGGGAAGGAAGTCACAAATCTTTTTTTTTATTTTAAGCCAATGGTATAGTAGAGGTAATTCAAACCACAAAACGCAGCAATAGTTAAAAATTCTTTGTAGAAATGAATACATTTTTAAACAATAGAAAAGATTATATTGTTTGATACAATAACTTAGTGAGGATTTCGAGATCAGATTATAACTTTTTTGCATAGTGTCTGCCAAATAAAAAAGCATTACAGAAGAATGCCACGCCAATAACTAAAAACTCGAAGTGTAGCATATGTTTGTGTGATTTTTCAATGACTGGCTCCAAATTTGAAAGCACGTGGTTTGCAGATGACGACAATCGCATATGCGCACGCGTACAGTCTTATTAATACTGCAAAGAATACGAACAGCCCGTAAATTGATACTTTTTCGTTTATCCATTAAATATATATTACGTTGTCTAATATCCTAAAACAAATCAGTCGGTAATTAAAACAGTAAACGGTAACAGGTAAACAAAAACAGATATCTTTGAGGAAATTATATTTTTAGGTTTAGGGTAAAAGATTTCGAATGACGCTTTCCTTTAGTTGTAGTGTAATGTTGGTATGTGTATATGAAAGAAGAGATATGGTTCTAAATATTTTAGTTATCGCGCGTGCCATATCGTATAATGAACTGATTACGAACACATCACATTTCATGTGTATTGTACTTATTTCATAATATTCGTGTATAAGAAGTTATTGTTTCCAATTTCTTTACTTTCAAAACAGTTATGGTGCAGACACATAGGTGGTATTCAAACTTAAAGGAGTTGATCTCTAGTTTGATCAAGCACGCCATTTTGTGAATTCTAGATTTAAAACATATCAAAATGGACGTACTTTTAATTTCTGTTTAAACCTCGTTAATACAACGGTTAATTGCTATTATTATTCAAGTCGAGTCCATCTATAGTATCATTTATTAAAGTTTCCAAAAATGTATGTGTAGGTATGTAATTGGACAAACAGTCAGTTTAGAATATCACTGTAAATATTATATTTAAGACAATAATTATTGCTATGTGAGTATCGCTTAAGACTCAGTAAATATTAATTGATTATACAATTTATGATTGTTTTTTACGTAGTGTTAATGTGCCACATAAATACGGAAATTATACATAAGTACTAGAATCTAAGTTACCAATATGTGGTTCGGATATTTAATTTAGTTTTTGACAATTGTTTGTATGGTGTTTTAAAAAAAAAATGCGTTATAAACACTGGTCATGGTTTTTATGTTACATTTGATATATTGATTTGATATATAAGTAACATTGTCAACTTTATTTGGATTTTTTCACTTTTATTCGGTACTTATTTTTATTTCGAGTTAGAAGTTTTTGAAATATAGCAATATATATTATAAAAAATAAACATTAAACCATCATTCATTTTGAGTGGTTGATTGTGTGATTAACGATAGTGGAAGTTAATTCTTAAAGTCATTAGTAGCTATATTGTAGGTATTTTCGGTGCTCATTAGTAGTAGTTAGCTTGTATGTGTCGGTGCAATGGGGGATAACGTTCACCCTCCATTTATTACCACACATTTTGTGTAAACGTAGCAATGATTCGTTTGTGATTTTACTACTCAGTGCGTAGATGAATAAAAATAGCTTTCGCATTTAAACGAATTAGTACGTAATTACGTTCAGGAATAAGTAGTTACGTAATGTGAAAAAAATATGAACAAAATGTCTTGACACTTTTTTAAATATTTTTAATGTTATAATGAGTATAGCAATGAACAAATATATATGCATATTTGTTACATTATGTAGTATAAGAACTTTTTATAAAAACAATGTGATATATTAGTGGTAATAAATTTTAAAATGTATGATTTGATTTCAGAATAGTTACGTTCAATGTAAATTTCTTTTTTTGAAACACATGTAGGTACGTTTAAGTGTAAAACTTGGAGATAACACCCGTCCAAAAAATAAATATCAACAGTAAAAATATGCTTGCTTTATTTTTTCCCTGACCAAACACCTAATCCATTGTTAATATTTACAGAAAGAAATTGTGTCGAAGATTAAGTTAAATTACAAAAACACCGTTTGCATTCTCTATGATAGGCTACGGATCGGACAGTCGGAATGTTTTTTTTTTAATTGTTCGTCTGTTGTGTTGAACGGCCGCATTGATGATAATCATATTTTGAAACACTTCGTTAATTTACCAAATAATATATGTAATAATTTCACACATCTCACATACGTCAGTCTGATCCCAAAGTACGCAGAGCCGTGGTAACCAGACCGCTGATAAAAATAGTTATAAATTTCAAAATACGTATATACATCAATTACTTCTAAGACACATGTAAACGTTGCAGTTGAACGTTCTACATGGCCCCTGAGATCTCAATACACATATGTTACTAACTTCTAGATAACAATAACCACATAAATTATTAGGAAATTAAATAATAGCGGAAATTCGCGGCCCTTCTGTGGAACAAACATAAACTTTTTAGTTCAGATCTTTTCGCGATCTCACAAAATTAAATTTCATAAAAAGCATTCAAATTATTACTAAGACTAGCAGAATACCAGAATACCTTTCGATCACAATACGATCTAATCACATAGCAGTCAACATTGAATGTTTTACTTTACTACGAGAATACCTTTTACGACATTTGTTAGATCGAGTAGATCGCGAGTACCTACATCGGAACTGAATTTTGAACAAATTTTCATTCCGAGAATTGCACGTCAGATCCTTGCCGCTTTTGATAGCAAAAAATAAATTATTAACAGTGAGTTCCATTGTACATTGTCAATGTCTACTTCGTGCGCTGACGGCAACCTAGGGGCACGGTACAATTATAATACAGTACTCCAACTTCATACAAACGGACTGGCGGATAGGAAATATTGTGCTGTTTTTGGTTGTATGAATTCGTCAATAACGCATCCAGACATAAGTTTTTTAAATTACCTGGAAACTCTGAAAGGTAAGAGTATAAAATAATTTTACTTACTAGTAGGTAGGTACATAATGTGTGACTTTTTAATGGATAAGTATTTCCTTTTATCTTACGAAAAAAAGGTGTTTGGATTAATAAATAAAGCGAATAGAGTAACTGAAAGTTATTGAGACGAGTGAAATAGGTATATGCGGTTATGAATGAATCATGATACGGTAGGTACCTATCTACTTACGCTTGTGTTAAAACTTCGGTGCATGTGTGTTTTGTTACTTTGCATAATTCAAAGCAAAGACGTGGTATTTTATTTTGAATAATATTTGTTTATTATCTGTGTGTATGAATAATACTAGAATTTTTTTTTTATCGTTTGTGTGTCATTAGATAGTTTTCGAAATTTTCACAAAGTGTTTCTGCTGCTACTATAACAACATACACACTAAAAACTGGTTTCATTTTCTCGGTATTAACAACAACAGCTAGACTCATATATAATATTTAGATGTTTGAGGGTTGTGATTTTAAAACATTCGTAGTCAGCTGTTCAGCTTTTTAATAATTAATTAATTGGTGACCAAAGAATTTTTGTTTTGAGTTGTAGGTAGGTACCTAATTTATAGAGACGTTAATAAGCTGAGATAAAATGTTATTTACTCGTCAGCTGTTTCTTGCATTCTAGTTGAGTAGGTAGGTGTTGGAGTTTCTAAGGATTGGAGTTTTGTAACGCGTAAGGAGAAAGTACATTTTTTTATTCTATAGAAGGATTTTTAAGCTATTGCATAGCTTTTATCGCGGGCTCTGAGCGCGGCGCGGCGCGGTGACAGAATCAAGAAATTCTCAAAACCTAACGAAAAATACCTGACACCACGTAGATTTTTTCTTTAAAAAAAAAATGTTATTGCAATAGCTTTACCGCGGCAGTCTCCGAGAGTGTCACATGTATTTTTTTTTCAGACGTCTTCAATGGTTGCAACTGATCCGGCGAGATGATTTGGAAAACAAACCTAACTTTAGTTCCTACCAAGTTTGTGAAAAACATTTTAATTTGGAGGATGTATTACATTTATCAAATAGAAAACTTTTAAAAAAGAATGCCCTACCATTGTTGATGCTGCCAAGCTTAGCTAGTACTGATCCAGGAGTATCTCTAAAAGAAGATAAACAAACCCAAACTGCTCCGTTGCAATGCAACAAATTAAATCTTTGCTCAAACCTCAACGAGTCTCTCTAGCAACACTCCAAGAAAAAGAAAATTGAAACTTGAACTCCTCCAATGCAGAATGAAAATAATTAAAAAATAATTAAATCTACCAATCAAAAAACAACACGCATTTTTATTGAACACTTCCTATTCAATATACAAAGTATTTCATTTATTTATATAAAAAGGATATTTACAATCACAAATCTAAATGGAAACAGAAAGTAGGCAAATATAATTAAAATGCTGGAGACGGGCAGCCCTAACGCATGTTTACGTACCGCGCGGCTGTAGGTATTTATTTCTATCATGCGGCCGAGTTACACTACTGTATTATAATAGTACCGTGCTAGGGGTGCCGTCTTAGCGCTAAAGTGCATCCAGTGGGTGTCCCAAGTCTATATGTAATTCTGGTTTAAAACCAATCACCACCAACCAATCCTAATTTAAAACCAAAAAACGTTTAAACCCGAAATAAAACATTTTTTTTTAGATTTGAATGACGAAGTACCTTTAAACTGCATAAAGATTTTCTATATGTGTGATATACTGATATTGATGTATTTAGCGGATTTAAGTTCTAGTTGGTCCGTCCGACCAAGCGTAGGTATTATCTACCTAAGTTAAATAATAATCAATTTGATTCAGTTTAAAATCAAACTCACACTCTCGCACTCTCGTTGATATCATCACTCGCGACGGCCATAAAGACATAACGTTGACTCTTTCATTCGCAATGTCTGCTAAACTAGTGTGTAATATAATATAATAAATAAATATAGGAAGGGATATATCTAGATACTTAAGTTTTCGTGTAGTAGGTATTGTAGGGAGGTACTTTCTATTTACTTTCTATAAACTAATTAAAACGAAACATGACGTCAGGCGACCAAAAATTGCTCATAATGAGCTGTAAAACACAGTTCTTTTATTTTTATTGGCGAGTTTTCAACCGTTTCAAACGATTTAGTTGGGGTTTAAAACGCCAATGTTTTATTAAAAACGTTTTAAATCGGTTGTTTTATATCTTTAGTCCCAAGTGCCGACTAAGAGAGTAAACTAAGGAACAACAGCACCGCAAAGAGAAGGCATACTTGATAGAAACACTATTTTAATCCGTCTGGCCAGCGTGATACGAGGGCGGGTCAATAAGTCCGTGACTTTTTGAATTTCTGACCTCTTTACTGAAAAAGCAACACTACTCCTGTCAACAGGCATCTGTCAGTTGACTCCTGTCAAAATTTGAACTTGATGCGTCAGTTAGTTTGTGTTTGACAGCTATCTTTATGAGACTACCCAGTAATTTGAGGAAAAAATGGAAAAAAGTGAATTTCGTGTGCATATTAAGCATTATTTTCTGCGAAAAAAAAAACCATTACCGAGACCCAGGCTAAGCTTGATAAATACTATGGGGACTCTGCACCATCGATTTCAATGGTAAAAAAGTGGTTTACTGAATTTCGTTGTGACCGTACAAGCACTGAAGATGCCGAACGTCCTGGACGCCCAGTTGAGGTCTCTTCACACAATCACAACCAAAAAAATTCACGATATGGTGTTGGCCGATCGAAGATTGAAAGTGCAAGAGATTGTGGAAGCCGTAGGGATCTCGCATGGCTCAGTGGTTTCAATTTTGAATGATCACTTGGGCATGAGAAAGCTTTCCGCAAGATGGGTGCCGCGATTGCTCAGAGTCGACCACAAACGCAATCGTGTAACAACTTCACAGGAAGGTTTGGCGTTGTTTAATCGCAATATGGAGGAGTTTTTGCGCCGTTTTGTAACCGTGGACGAAACATGGATCCATCACAACACACCAGAGACCAAACAACAGTCAAAACAGTGGGTTTCTAAGGGTGAATCGGCGCCAAAGAAGGCCAAGGTGGGTTTGTCAGCCAATAAAGTTATGGCGACTGTCTTTTGGGATGCACGCGGGATAATCCACATTGACTACCTTCAAAAGGGAAGAACAATCAATGGGGAATATTATGCTAACTTATTGGACCGATTCAATGACGATTTGAAAAAAAACCGACCTCATTTGGCCAAGAAAAAAGTTCTTTTCCACCAAGACAATGCAAGGGTGCACACATGTGCAGTTGCCATGGCAAAAATCCATGAATTGGGCTATGAATTGCCCCCTCATCCGCCCTATTCTCCAGGTTTGGCTCCGAGTGACTACTTCTTGTTCCCAAACCTGAAGAAATGGCTTGGTGGAAAAAGATTTGACTCCAATGATGAAGTCATCTCGCAAACAAAAGCCTATTTTGAGGACCTCGACAAATCATATTTTTTGGAAGGGATAAAAAAATTGGAGAAGCGTTGGAAAAAGTGTATAGAGCTCAAGGGAGACTACGTTGAAAAATAAAATGATTTATTTATCAAAAAATCTGTGTTTTATTCCATATTGACCCGCTCTCGTATAATAGGTCAAAACCTCTTTTCTAATGACAACGAGCTTAAGTCCAGCAGTGGACTACTAAAGGCTGTTGATATTGATGATGGTGCATTTTATTTTATACAGTTGGGGTGAAGGACAAGAATATGACCTGCTTTTTGATAAGCGCTGAAGTATGAGCATCTGTAAATATTTAAAACATTGAAACCATTGGGCGCTAACTATCTGCAAAAGATCTTATCAAGGTAGACACAATCAAAGTCACGATACTGTGTGTCTTTGTTAATGTGTATCTTCAGAACTTTTATTTCATTAATAGTTTATCTCTTTAAATTTGGAAGTATTTTTACTTAGAAATAGAAAACCAAAGTAGCCAAAGCTTTAGTAAATTAAATTAATTTAACAACATGACACATGAACAAGACTTACGTTCCGTTACACTGTATCTTTAAAATCATTTTTTATATCGATAATACTGTCAACTCTGTCAAGTAGTGATGCGCAAAATGTATCACTGAGCTGAAAAGATTGATATATATCATTTCGCTCAAAAGATATATATCACTCATCTAGCTCACTAGCTCATTTAGCTCACTAACTCGTTTAGCTCACTAGCTCATTTAGCTCACTAACTCGTTTAGCTCACTAGCTCATTGATCCGATTCAATTGATTGGTCTCACAATTAATTCATTTCTTCATCTAGATCGTTTAGCTCAGTATACTCGTATATCACTCACTTTAAGCCTCTCTCGCCATACAAACCTTTCTTTATTTTCATATTAACCTAAATTCAGTTTTTGAAACTACATTTTTACAAAACCAATTTTTTTTAATACAATTTTATTCATTTTGATAAGATTACATAATTATTAACATCGTTTTACATAATAATTAAAAATAAGAAATTATTTCTTGTACTTTTTTTTAGGTTGTATAATAGAAATCATACATAATTTGATTTTCCTTGTACTTGGCTTAATTCTTAAGTAATATTAAACTTTGATCCTATAGAAATAATGTACATTTTGCATAAAGAAACCTGCGTGAACTCAACCATCATCTATCCCACTCATTTATCTTTAGTCTCACTCGCTCATGAAACCAAGATCGGCGTCGTTGAGCTAGTGATCTAGTGATCTAGTGACTTAGTAGTGAGTTACTGATATATTCGGAGCCAGTGTGAGTGAGTGATACATTTTATCGTCGTGAATGATATATATCTTTTATATCACTCACTCAGGAGCTACACAACTCTACTGTCAAGTGTCATGTCGTTTTTTAATTGTGACATGAGAGGGTAATGATAACCTTAAAGTACATAATTAATATACATAATAACTAAAATGTTAACCAGGTAAACAACTAACATATATTATTTCTACATATTGCATTCTGTATAAATGCAGTATTAAATGGAAAATAATCCTCATATTTAAAAAATCATTCATTAAAATCATTTACAGACTCAAATTCCGGCAGGATTTCCGGGTTATAGGTAGATTTCTATCTGACAAACCTTCAGATAGTGATGGAAAGTTTAATGATGCTAAACCAAAGGAGTCTGACCCTCCAAAGAAATCATCAGAGTCTTCAAAGGAAAAAATTCAACAGCTTCTGAAGCTCATGATGGCTGAGCCAAAGATCAAAGAGAGTGATTACAAAGACAAGTTTGCAACTGCACCGAATATACCAAGAAGACGCAAGCAAAAAGATGAAATAGAAATCAAAACAGAAAAAATAGGTATGAGTGCTTATTTATTTTCATAGAAAAATGCATGATCAGAAATGTGTCTTTAGGTGCCCCCAAATACTATTGCTGTAATAGTAACATTAATAACTCACAAATCTCACACACAGCCGTCTGATCCCAAATTAGACAGACCCTGTACTGTGGTAACCAGACTGCTGATAAACATACTTATATATTTCTAAATACATACATATTATAGATAAATTACACCCAGACACAGAACAAATGATCATGCCCATCACACAATTATTTGTCTTGGGTGGGATACAAACCCACTTCGTCCGGCTTAGCAGTCGGGATCACTAACCACTAAACCAACAGACCCATCTAATTGCTAGCTAGTTAATTAGCTTATGAAATAGGTCTTTAGTTTTGAAATTCTACTAAAAGTTATTGCTGGAGTCCTTTATCTAAATTGAAAAATATGAAAATGAAATGTTTACCTAAGTATTCGTTTAATTTTAATTATAATTATTTTTTAAGTTTCCTATTAAAAAAATTAAAAAAATGATAAGTAGAAAAGCTGATGAAAAACAAACTTATGATACTTCAACTGAATATTATAGAAAATATACTTTAGGATTATCATTTTTATAAATATTGTATTGTTATGTATACACTAAGTTTTCTCTGTAAATCTTGCTCTACAACTCTACTGAAACCTATACGGTCATACAGCACCCAGCTACAGGGAGAGTCCAGCAAAAGCAGTATTATATTCCACCAAGGAATTGAAAATGCAATTTAAAAAATGTAATCATTCCTTCATGGTAAATAAATCCTTGACTATTTCAACACTCCTAACAGTTCTCAGAAAATCAGGAAACAAAAAAATTCAAAAAGGCTATAAACTAAATGTTCAGCCAGATATTCAACAGCTGCATATCAGGCTACTCAGCTGAATATGTGATGGCTATATATTCTGTGGCTATGCAGCTTTATGATTTTATGGACACTGGATTCCTTAAATCCAGCAAAACAGCCATCATAAACTGCTTATATTTATCACAGCAGTTACACTTGTACAACAAAACCATGTATTGGTTTAAAAGAGGTTCAGTGAGCTTAAGGAGTAGGGTGATTCTTTGCTCTTTTACTTCTGCGTCATTGTCTGCAACATTATAATCTTTGATTCAAATAATTGAGTATTTACAATAAAAAACCCCTGAACTTTAAATAATATGTCATCCGCTTTTTGTGGCGGTGGCCATTTTGAACCGATTTTCATCAAACATAGTCAAGAACAAAATCAAAATAAATTAGCTAAGAAAAAAACAAAATTAAAATCGGTTCATCCATTCGGCTGCTACGATGCCACAGACAGACATACACACATACTCACACACACTGTCTAAAACCACACCAACATTGTCACTAGGAGAAAAATTACATTTTTGACGTATTTTAACTATGTTGCAGAGGAAAGCTTGACAAAGGCAGCTGGTGATGTTGCCCAAGCTATTGGTGGTGATGTGAAACAGACTGAAGCCGAGCTGTTGTCCAGGGTGCTCGGCAAAATTAATCAGTCTTCAACAAATCTCAGGTACTACTATTATACTGCATTTATACTATGCATGTATTATATTTAGCACAAATTTAATTGTAAGGGTTTCAGCTCTGACTTAGTGTGATCATGTATCCTATTTAAAGATGTTAATGTTTATATTTCTTTTCTAATAAAAACGTGATCTTCTCGTCTATCTAACACACCGGCGGGCACAGGCGATCGAGAGCAAGGGACAGGCTTGTGCGGTTAGCTTGGACATAGCAAAGGCCTTCGAGGCTGAAAACGTCATCAAGAGTCGAAACAAACTTGTTTCTGAAATCGAAACTTGCTTAGCAGATGTTTCAGGTTGGCGTTGATTAAATCTAGTCCATTTTAACCCAAAAAAGATTCATGTTTGCTTGTTCACCGCAAAAGAAGATACCGTTTGTCGTATCACCTCGGTTTGAGAGCACCTCTCTACCTGCCTCAGCCAGTATCGGAATCCTAGGCATCGACATATCGAACGAAGTCCAGTTTAGGGGTCACTTAGAGGGCAAGGTGAAATTAGCCTCGAAGAAGCTCGGTGTGCTGAACAGATAGAGGCACTATTTCACTCTGGCCCCAACTTTATCAGGCGCAAGTCCGACTGTATATGTAATACTGTTCTCTATCTCTATATATTTGCACCCCAGTACCAGCCCCACCCCTCCTGTACCCCTGGACCGCAACCAAAGAAAATCGACTCGAATCGTCGCAAATCGATAGCCAAAAGTTTTCCGATCGACTCGATCACTTGGCGTTACGTAGAGATGTAGCTTCCCTCTGCATTCCCTATCGTAATATCATGCAGAGCTCCGAGGAATTATTTGCACTAATACCGGCGGCCCCGGCCGCAACTTCCCGCCATCGTTCCACACGGCAAAATTTCCATTCCCATGACTTGGATAATTGGCACATCACCACTGTGCGCTTTTCAAGACTCTTTTTGCCTGGCACAACCAATCTGTGGAACTGTGTTGTGTGGTGTTATCCTCTGCGGTATGAAGGGACCGATAAGACCTTCGGGAAAAGAGCGTACTTCTTTCTAAAAGGCCGGCAAACGTGCTTATGACTCCTGAGTTGCAGGTGCTCATAGGCGGCGCAGGTCACTTTCCACCAGGTGATCCGTCTACAGGTTTGCCCCATCTTCCAGAAAAAGAAGAAGAAAAGAGATGGCCAGCCTGAAATGATACAATTATTAAAGTAAATTTTGTTGATAATTCCACTATGCAATAAAGGCAGCCATAATGCATGGTTTGTATCTGTTGCTACAGATAACAGTGTTATGAGGAAGATTTAGCCTTGTTTTTAGTAATTTCTTCTTAACAAATTTGTTGGTCAATTCAAATAATGCTGATAAGAAAATTATTTCTTTTTTTATCTAGTAGCAAGTGCTTGAAATGACACAACATAGCAATTTTTATTAGTCTTAAGTTTAGCAAACAAGTTCCTCTACATGCTAACATTTCCGCCTCCCTTTTAATATATTTTGTATTATTATAATAGATTATCTTCCTTTTTTCCATTCTTATTTTAGATTATCCTAAATGAATAATTCTTGTATTTACTTCCTACAATTATTTTTTCTAGTGACTTGCTTATTGGCATGAAAGTGGATCGTTCTCAAGAACAGGATGATTTAACAAAGCAGGAAACCAGAGGGCAGCAAGTTAAACGTCTTGTCAGTAAGACGAAGCAAGATGTCCAGCAGACTCGGTTTATACAGCGGAAAGATAGACAGCCTTCAGAACAACGCCCCAATCGGGGAGAGTTCAAAAGAAGGTGAGACACACGCATATTAGCACTATTTTCCTTAATTACTACAAATGGATAAATGGACAAATAAACATAATAGTTTAAATAATAACAATGTTTGTTGTGTTGGCAATTTATTTATGCTAATTTTGATGATTTAGTTACTTCTCTGTCTAAATTAATCCAGACTGAAGAAAATCTAATAGAGGATCCTAGCTCTATTGCTTGTCGAAAGTAGGACACAAACAAGAATATTTATTAATTGTAATTAATAAAAGGGGCATTTTTCAAACTATAAAAAGTTAAATGAAAATATGGTGTCCTATACTTTGTACTAATATACTTTATATTTAATCAGTTGGTCTATTTTCCTACAGTGTATCAGCAAAATCTCCTGCATTGACCACTGTGGATATATTCAGTGGACAGCCATTGGGGATTTTTACAAAACAAGAGCCTAACTATGGCACGAAGCTAGACGTCTGGGAGAACTTGAAACAACGTGAATTGACTCTGGCAACTGCTCAGCCTCCCGCTAACTATTTCCAGAAAATGATCTTGTGGACTGAACAAGGGAAAGTCTGGAAGTTTCCTATCGATAATGAACAAGGTAGGTATTGTTATGCAAAGCCTATAAATGCGTGCACACAAGCGCTTTGCCGGCTAGGAAGAAAAATAGCAATATAGCAAGTGATAATAACGTTTACTGTTAAATTTAATTTGGCATTACCTTCTATCTTATCCTTTTTGCATCTTTTATACTTATAATATACGGCATAATAAACATTGGTATATGTTGAAATGTAACGTAAAAATGTTTTTTTCCAGGTTTGGAGTCTGAAAAAGACGTTCACTTCTCTGAGCATGTGTTTCTGGACACTCATTTAGAAGGATGGTGTCCGAAAAAGGGTCCTATTAGACATTTCATGGAATTGGTCTGCGTTGGTCTGTCTAAAAACCCTTTTTACACAATCCAGGAAAAGAAAGAACATATAATGTGGTACAAAGAGTATTTCGAATCTAAGAAGGATTTACTCAGTGAAGTCGGCGCTTGGAATGTAAAACCGGCTAGTACTGAAGCCACACAAAATTAATTTTTAGTCTTTATGGTTATAATCAAATATAATTAGTGTTGTGTAAATATCCGCTTATTATTTTTCTACCTGCCCATTTTACGAACTCTCTTTCAATATTGAACACGCAATTTACCATTTACTTTCAATTGCCTTCATTTAATTTCAATTGCCTGGGTACGGCATTAGACTGGCTCCCTGTTACGTAAGTTTTAAAATTAAAGTCGGCAAAATTTGGGCGTGTAATGAGCTTCTGCTTACTCCTTCTGGGATATAATAATATTAATAAATGATTTATTGGAGTAACTAAGTCTCAAAGATGTTAATAATTTGAAATGAGCGTATGTATTTTTATATTTAATAACTCCCTCAATTAAGAAAGGGATATTTATAATAGCCCTTATTAAAGCATGGCCAAAAACCCCAGTAGTCTCAAAAGCTATAAGAGATTAAGAACGTCTTAAAATGTCATTTATATGCCGTCTAGCTCTTTATAGTCGAGCTAGAGCTTTCTAGTGGTTGGCTGGTGAAATTTCGTATCTCCCGGTTGTTCTACGACCAAAACCATGCCCACTTCACGATAGCCAATCACGGCTTAGCTTAACAGAGACAGAAGGAACTATCGAGCGAACGAAAGAGATGAATCATCTCTTTCGTTGCCTGTATCGCTTCCACTTACAAGCAGCTGCCCCGTGTCACGGTACTATTATAATACAGTATTGTAACTCGGCCGCATGATAGAAATAAATGCCTACAGCCGCGCGGTACGTAAACATGCGTTAGGGCTGCCCGTCTCCAGCATTTTAATTATATTTGCCTACTTTCTGTTTCTATTTAGATTTGTGATTGTAAATATTCTTTTTATATAAATAAATGAAATACTTTGTATATTGAATAGGAATTGTTCAATAAAAATGCGTGTTGTTTTTTGATTGGTAGATTTAATTTAAAAAAAAAAATTGGTTGCCTGTAAAGTCGGTATACGGGCGAAAGTTTTACGTGACAACGACTATGTCTGTCTCTCTCGCTCTTAGGCGGGCTAACCATGCCCGATTGGAAGGGACGCGTGCCTCTCACTCGCTCTCATTGTGAGCGCATAACGTGAGCGGAGCGTAACGCAGTTTCTTGAAGTGTCACCCGGCAAACCTATTTATAAGACGTTGTCACGTCAAAACATTTTTTTGTTTGAAAAACCAATCGGGCTTATAAATTAGCGACCGAAAAAAATCCTTCTATAAAATAAAATAAATGTGCTTTCTCCATACGCGTTACAAAACTCCAATCCTTAGAAACTCCAACACCTACCACCTACTCAACTAGAATGCAAGAAACAGCTGACGAGTAAGTAACTTTTTATCTCAGCTAATTAACGTCTCTATAAATTACCTAACCTATAACCTACAACTCGCAACAACTCAAAACAAAAATTCTTTGGTCACCAATTAATTAATTATTAAAAAGCTGAACAGCTGACTACGAATGTTTTAAAATCACAACCCTCAAACATCTAAATATTATATATGAGTCTAGCTGTTGTTGTTAATACCGAGAAAATAAAACCAGTTTTTAGTGGTATATGTTGTTATAGTAGCAGCAGAAACACTTTGTGAAAATTTCGAAAACTGTCTAATGACACACAGACGGTAACAAATTTTTTTTAGTATTATTCATACACACAGATAATAAAGATATATTATTAATAATAAAATACCACGTCTTTAAGTAGAATTTTCTTTTTTTTGAATTATGCAAAGTAACAAAACAAACATGCACCGAAGTTTTAACACAAGCGTAAGTAGGTAGGTACCTACCGTATCATGATTCATTCAGAACCGCATGTAACTCCCTATTTCACTCGTCTCAATAACTTTCCGTTACTCTATTTGCTTTACTTATTCATCCAAACACCTTTTTTTTCGTGAGATAAAAGGAAATACTTATCCATTAAAAAGACACACATTATGTACCTACGTACTAGTAAGTAAAATTATTTTATAGTCTTACTTTTCAGAGTTTCCAGGTAATTTAAAAAAACTTATGTCTGGATGCGTTATTGACGAATTCATACAACCAAAAACAGCACAATATTTCCTACTCGTCATATTAACTGATTTTTAGAGAAAAAATCGCGCGGTTATTGTTAAAAAAACAACACGCAGTCCGTTCGACACTGCGGTACAGCCGTGACTGTCTGCGCCCCGAGCGCACCCCGAGATCGAGTCGCGTAGGTATAGCTCCCGTTTCGTCCGTTTGTATGAAGTTGCAGTACTGTATTATAATAGTACCGTGCCCGTGTTCTCTTCATGCTTATATCTCTATGATAATAATGTGTGCGTTGCCCCAGCGAAAAAAGTTCGAATTTCGTTATTTGAGCTTAACAGATATTTAGTGATGTCGTCGTGTAATTGTGTATGGTAAATAAAAATTTGTGCATCCAAACATGCGGGAGTTATTGACCAAAAACTGTTTCGGAAACAGTTTAAAATAATCTAAATATACTGCACTGCCGCTTTTTTGTAGCCATGCGAACTTGGTCGGGTTATGTAGCAATTACGGTGGTTGTCAGTATTTTAATTGTATTTCGTTAACTATTTAGTGTAAAGAAATAAAATTTTACACGTGAATAGTTGAATTAATACACTAATTATTGGAATAGGTTTTCTAACGCATTTCCTTTAGAATCTCGTGCAATAAGACTGCGTATGAAACAGTGGTCAAATAATTATATAACACAATACAGAAACCAATTTAGAGCCGATAGCCATAGATAAATTTCTATATAGCGATGTTTTAAAATTGTCCACAGTTAAAAAATAGTGCAGTAACCAGTTTAAAAAATAAAGCGTAACCTAAAAATCAAATGATAATATCTTAATATCTTTTTCTGAGGCTTTCCCAAATAAAAACTTTTTACACATCAATTAAAAAAAGCCGATTTTTTAAATATATTTTTCTCCACAAGACGCTGCATTTTTTGAGACCTAACATTTTTCTTGTGATTTTCTGTAGAATAAATGAGCATTTAAAAAAAAGCTGTTCTACATTTTGTAATTTGATTTAAATTCGCCATGTTACTTGAGAAAATGTCGTTTTTAATTCATTTTTTTTTTACATTCATTTCACGGTCGGGTGAGGGTTTGGGCCCTGGTAACCTCAGTCGTGCGGTAAAAAGCAAGGAAAGTACTGCTTAACACCGGCTTTCTGAGAAGCGCTGGTATCACTCCGGCCCAGCCTGGCCCCATTATGTGCCGAAGAATGGCTCTCCCATGATAACGGCACGGCATTTTGACGGGGCTGTCACGGCATTTTGACGGGGCTGTCACGGCATTTTGACTTGACAAACCAATTAGTGTAGCGCAAGAGTTTTCAATGGGAGGCCTTTCTTTTAACGTGTGGGACTGCGATAGGCTGATGATGATGATGACAGCCTTCAACAGCCTTACAACCAACAGTTTGGAATGTGCATGAATTGTTTAAATAAAACACAATAATTAATTTTACTTCACTTTATTGCACCTATGGAAGTACACTTCGTTGCATATTCGTTGTACTGGATCTCGATGTGACCCACAAGTTAGTTTACATTAAAGTCGACTCGGTTAAAATTACACTGGACATAAATGTCATAATTGACTTAAAAATCGAACAAATTGTTTGCTCCTGAACTTCTAAATGAGAGAGCTTTCAGACACTACAAAATGTATATCATACATAGTAACAATTATTTTAATAATATTATTATTGACACAATACTTTATTTTAGTACAAAAAACCTACCCAATCGTTCGTTTAAAAACAAGGAACTCGTTATATCTAAGTACATATTCTTACGTTAATCTTCGTATACTTTAAAAGCCTCCAAAAACGTTTCAGATTAAAGAAAATGAATAAATTTCCAAAAAAAATGTACTATTAAATCACATCATTTTGTACAAAATGCGCTTAAAACACATTTAAAATGTAACGAATGTAAGAATCATAGTTGTAAAGCAGAGGCTATATCTTACTAATTTTAGAAGTGGAGCTAACAAGGCGAGGATATCACACATCGGATCACAAATTGGATGTTTAGATATGTTTTTTCGTATTAATATTCTAAAAAATAATATGTTGACATTCTAAAAAAGTGTAACACTGGAAAAGAAACATTTTCACATACAAACAGTGGTCGCTAGAAAAATTAATGCCATATCGCTTTTATAGTTAAAATTTTGCCATTTAGTCGATTTATACATCGATACCCTCGCCTAACGATACAAGAGTTAGCAACGTCGCTTACACAATAATTTAACGTAGATCGATAATGTTTTTACTGTATTGACAATTTGAGTCAACAATTATACTTAGTTGTCGACTATACGGCGCAACAGATTTCTGGTTGGAGCTGCCTATAGGAGAACTAAACTAAAAGGAGTTGCTAACTCTAAGTATGTGTATGAGCAATAACAAAAAGGAATGTTTTTTTTTTCAGTAAAAAGCATTATCATTAATCATTAAAGAAACACATGCTCTCATACAATACCATGGTATATGCTGCTTAGCTAACCAGTTTTAATACATTATTAATAATGAGCTGAGTATTAAAATTACAGGAATATTGACACACGATCGGACGAAACAATTATTTCGTTTACTTTCTTATTCTATTACAATTCAAAACTAAGCATTACTAATTAACTTATCATCATTAACAACAACCAAAAGCATCTTAACTAATTCGTAGTAAAGTAGAATTATCAGTAATCGAACTAAGTTTATTATTATTTTGATTCATCATTTTAGCACCTCCCTATTGTATAGTGTGCGTTTAGGAATGTGTTAGTGCTAAAATAAACCTTATAATCTATGTGATAGAAAACAAAACAGAACAATCACAACGAGTATAGAGAATAGGAAGACAGAAAGGAAGCAAGAGTAGTCCTTGGGGACAAATACCTAAAGTATGCTACTAATTATTTATTGTTTAATTTCATAAAACTTAGGACGCACCTAACGAATACTGCTTCAGTGAATGCTAGGATGAGAGAAAAGTGCCTCACGATCAGGTGGATGGAACATGAAATAGTAAAATGTAGTAGTAGTCTCGGAGAAGTTTTAGTATTTTAGAATTTAGTGACAGAATAATAAATCTACTTTCCTCTTGGCACATAAGAACAAAAAAGTCATAGTCTAGTGGAGGACATAAGAACAAAAAAATGAGGCGCGGAATTCAATTCATGACCTTTGAGCAGTTAAGCTGTCAATATAAATATTATGAATACTAATATTACAGATAGGGCTTTACGAACATAGCGGGGTGTAGTACACTCAATGCGACGTGTACACAATAACAGTTCATTAAAGATACATAATTATGCTTGTTACCCATCAACATGGTATAAAAAGAATTGTAGTGAGAAAGGGAGCAGATAGAGCGAGATTGAGAATTGCAAAACTTTAACATAATTATAATTACATTAGAAGAGATTTATTTTACATATCGTTTTAAATTTCGAACAAACTCAACGTGGAATGTTAATCATTTGTAGTTCTAGTCTATTATAATGTATTTTTAAATGCTGATTGTATTCTCACGGGCCTAGTGCGTAGCCAGGACTGATTTTAGGGTAGGGTGAAACCAAATAAAGTCAATCTACATAATTAACAGAAATATTATTGGAGTATTTATTTCAGCAGTGCCCTATGAGGATTCTGGCCCAGGCTTCTTCAGGCTAGATACAGGTATTATTATTATACGTCTGTGTATGTTGCTACTAGGTACCACAGAGATCAAACAGATGAAGTGCGCGGGGCTCATTCTATCTAAGGCTACGATCTTGGTAGGAGCTGTTGAATTATATTACTTGACCTATCTGAAGTGTCCATCTAGGTTTTCATGACACGATTCTTAGTAGTAATATAGGATAAAGGTAGAATCTTGTGTTGCCACATTAAATACATAAAAATACCAAAACCATATCCATTGAATGTTAAAGCTATAGGATCTTTAGTGATATTACAAAATGTTTAAGTAATTATGGTAGAAACAAAATGTACCTAATATACACCGACAATTGTCGATTACTTATTTCATAGACATTGTAATTTTTAAGTGTTAACTATGTAAAAAATCCTTAAGCTGTAATTTATTTCATGCAATCATAACTGAAACTTACATTTTTTTTTTTAACAAAATATTCAGAAGAAAACATGCTGACCTATTTGCTTTCGTCACTGTTCAGTAAACAGTGACGTAAGCAAATGGTATTTGATATGGTGCAGTGTTCCAAAATTAAAAAACAAAACGGTATAACAGTGTAGTGGTGTGTGGTGTTGCCCCCAGATACTCGTTAATATTGTCACCTGATGTGGCGCGCGTCAGAATCGACTTGGCTTCAGTGGACGGCTGTATTGTGATGTGTTTCGTTATCTATTACATCACCTGAAAGACAAAACAGATACTTTTAAAAGTTGCTTTAGAAAAGTAAAAAGATTCTATGATGAGTAGGATCCGTCTGGGTGTAATTCATTTAAATGAGTTTATCAGCAGTCTGTATAGTACGGGCTAAATAGTCCTATATAGAACGAGCTTTGCCTAGTTTGGGATCAGATAGCCATGTGTAAACGGTTTTAAATCAAGATTAGTGTTAGGGCTCAAAAACGAATTATGAAATGGATTGAGTTTACATTACGACGTAAATATAATCAATTTAAGCATTCTTTGCGGGTAAGTCACAAGTGTGATTTTTCCCGAGATTTTAGCTTAACACCAGTTTTCTGGGAGATCGTGGTAAACCTCCGGTGGAGTCGGCTCACTTAAGCCGAAGCATGGCTCTCCCAGAGCCACCATGCTAAGTATAAGTATCGACTTCTGAGTTAAAGGAATAAGAAAACATTTATCAATAGCTCTGCGTGCCTAGCGTGTATCACGTAGTGGAGCAGCTGTGTATAAGGTGATCTGACCTGCAGTATCTGGCTGGCCTCGAAGGCCGTGCCGGGCAGCAGCACGATGGGCGCGGCGACGCGGCCCGCCTCCACACACACCATGTTGGGGAACTCGTCGTCGCCGAAGTCCGGGATCTCTTTGGCGTACTCCGACCAAGGGTTCCAAATCACTGCCGGGACAAACAATACTTTAGTCTATTGAATACCATTATCAAGTAAATTTATTGTGAAAAGTGATGATTTGTGTTCTGTATCATATTTTTGTGACATAAAGATGACAATTAACGGGGCTCAGAAGATTTATTATATTATTAATTCAAGTTTCTTTTATTAAAAAATCTGCGCAAAACGCGTCCGTCTGGATGGCAGCGGCCGGTATGAGCGGAGCGGTGCCTATAAATACTGCATATAAAGATGTCCTGTGGTATAGTCTTATCATAATAATAGTATGATTAATTACTCCACACTGACACCACATTAGTAGTATCTACATTGCACCCGTGCGAAGTATGAGATGATCGCTAGTCTCGAAAAAAAGAAACCAAAAAATCGAATCACTACCACTGTATCTCTACTCTCTAACAATAACGGGTTCCATTTCCTTCAAAATGTTTGCTATACATCCTTAACAGGATAATTATATTATATCAAATGGGACTAAAGCGTATTTTGAACTTGTTGAAGTTGTAACTTGTACAACAAAGTATGAAAACTCTGTACTACCGAAAGTCAAATTTTACGTCCTACGACAGAGCAGGTGGCATAGATAGGCCAAGTCGAGTCGGAAAGGAAGGGCTTGTCTCTTTCTTTCCTGACAGTCTATCAATATTTTTTAAACGCATAACATAATGCCCTCAGAATCTATCTCGGGCGTATATTGTGATATTATTTAGTTACACGACATACCTGTATCAGGGAAATTGTACTTTTGTATCCTCATCTTGCGACCGCTGACCACATTGGTGATGATATGCTCCTGCATTGTGTTTTGATAGATCCTGTCTGTCCACTCATTGATCGTTACCACATCTCGCGTCTCGTGGTACACAGTGCCTTCTCGTGTCTGTTAAAAAAACCTTATATTTAGATGATATTTCAATGAATTCTTTTCAATCAACAATTAGCAAATGTTGCTGTGTAATGGAGGCTTAAGCCACTTTTGGGAATTTAACATTGGGAATGTTTTAAGGGAAAACTAAAAGGTATTTAACTATTATACGGTGGATTGGCGTGTTATTTAGATATAGGAATCATGATTTCGCAATCACGCGGTGGGTGGAATTGACAAAATCCATTAGAAGGTACTATAAAAAATGCCTATCGACACAAATTTTGCTCTGCCCCCTCTAATATTGTGAAGTAAGCTCCCTGTTTTTCATGATAATCCTTACCTTATCGATGAACATACACCCGTGCATGCCAGTGATCTGACAGCGCCGGACGTCAGGCACCTTGAAATAGGTGTGGAGAAGCATCTGACAACTGAATGTCAACTCCTTGCTAGGGTTGTACACGCCTATGTTGAAGTGGAGCTCTTTTTCACGTAGTATCAGCCTGTATGTTAATCTGAACCTGGTTATAAAATAATAACTTGACTTTAAAAAGGTGAATATGAACATTATTACATATTACCTATAAAACAGTGAGCATACAATAGATAAAACCCCTTTAATTTTAGACGAAACGACATGTTGAGAATTTCAACACAAAAACATGCGTTTCTAAAAACTTTTATAACTTGTAGTTTCATATAATATATACTTACATTTTTTACACTAACATTAGTATTTAATTAAAAGTATGTTAAAACACTAATTTAGGCACTTTGTATGTTGGTGGGGGTAGTATTATTATTAAAAGTAATGTGTCTTAAATGTAATGTATGTTAGTAGTAAGTATGAACAAGTATGGTGATTTGGTGAAATTTCAATGTTTGTGACCTTAGATAACAGCTGAAATAAGTAATTTTTTCGAATACTTTTGATTAAAGCTGAGTGACTCGTGAAATTATATAACTAGAATATTTTTTCTATCTGTAAGATATTTAGCATCCATCTTCGGCATGGGGTAAAAATATCCGCCGTTTTTTGCGTTCTTTTCCAAGTGGTGATTTTAAACTCGCGAATATTATCTTGACAAGGATGTTAAAAGATGTAATGAATACTAACTGGAAGTGCCACATGGAGCGCGTGAAGTCATCATCCATAAGGCTGAAAACTGCCTCCACATCGCCGCTTGGCAGTCGATCCGGCATCTTCTCCACGTGCCAGCGGGCTATCCGCGCGAACCCATGTTGCGGACCAAACGCCCATTGTCCAAATTGAGCTGGAAAATGTAGAAAACTCTTTTGTGGTAAAGTAAATACATTTAGAATGTTTTTTTTTATTCCATACGACCATATTAACTCATTTTGTTCTGAAAAGCATTTTTAATCACGTATAATATGTGCACAATGAGTTTTGCTTGTAGGGTTGGCGTAATAAGGATCTTGATACTAATATTTTTTGTTATGTTACACATAAGTCAAATTAGTTACCTTTTATCATCTGTCAAAATTATAATTTTGTATGAAAATTTACTAAATAGCAACTTATGACGTCACTATTTTAGGCTACTCATTTGAAGTATATATTTCAATGCTTATTTGATTTAAATTCGTAATAAGCTAAAATAGTTATATTTTTTGATATTTGTTTTAATGTAGTGGACATTGTTATTTATTTATGATATATTCAACTACTCTATTGTGATGTTTTGAAATCTAAAACACACTTATCTTTAACCTACAGAATGAACAGGGATATCCCAACAATAGATATGGTACACTGAAATTTATATGACGTATTTATGCTTTAAGCGTTAGAAGATATACTATAAACTTACGGAACACGAATGGTATTCCTCCTCGTATCGCTCTCTTGCCGTCGAATACTGCTTGTTTACTGCAAAACAAAAGAAAGTTACATTCAGTACGTGTGCAAATGATCCCAGTTCTGTATTTGTACCAAGTACACCTTTAAAGAAAAATGTAAAAATTTTGAATATGGAAGCAGCGTTACGTTTATGGCCAAATAAAATCTTTAGTTCATCTAAACTAAGAAGTACCGTTTGACAGTTATGATAGATTTTAAGATTTTTAATGGTTATTGCACAATTGAAAAAATATTTCTCATCTTTTCCAACCCATTGTTGTGTTTTGTAATAATATTCCAGGAATAACCTTATGGAGATTTGACAGGCCTGTTGGTGCCCCTGACTGCTAAATAGGAGGTCGTGGGTTCGATTCCCACCCAGGACAAACATTGTGTGAAGAGCACGGTGATTTGTTCTATGTCTGGGTGTAATTTATCTATAATATGTATCTATTTAAAAATATATAAGTATGTTTATCAGCAGTCTGGTTACCATAGTACAGGCTCTGCCTAGTTTGGGATCAGACTTCCGTGTGTGAGATATATATTTTCGCTGGTTCTCGCACAGTTAGTATCCGACCAAATGTTTATAAGCAAAATCATTTGGAATCTGCTATAAAACTTCATTAGACAAGACTATCGCTACTTATCCTTAATCTGATTCCTTTTATAAAAAAGAATGACATTTTCAATGACTTATTTCTCATTGCTTAAGTTTTCATTCCTCTGTAGGTAATTGATTCATGATTGATCACTACGCAGACATTTTTATCAATTCAACCACCAATACATTTATTTATCTACCCTTATACATACGTATAGTTAACGCTATTTGAGAATAAAGGCTATTTAACTTTTAAATATCACTTGATTTTAATACGTCATCACAATTTTATTTACTTACTTTTAGTGTACATGGTTACTTAATGTAGATCACTTTTGTTCCAGAACAGATCATATTTTTTTATAATATAACCAATATAACCAGATTTCCACGCAAGTTGCTAGCTTAGTTCAACTCAGTTCAGTGACATCAACAGCCTATCGCAGTCTCTGGACATATAGGCCTCCCCAAGTCCTAACTTAGTTGCCGAGAACAAATCGTATTGGTACAATTTGTACAGGTAAGTATAAGAAAATTATATATTGATGTACCAGAGGCATTTCAGGCCTCCGGTACATCAATTTAGTCCGGGTGATATCTGAATCGTAAAGTTTCAGTCTGACTAAAGAATGGTATTACACATTCAAAATTACCATTGTTTTCAATGTAGAATTACACCGTGATAGTTTAGGTATTTCATTGATTAACTAAAATGCTTCAGGACAACAGTTAAACAATTCTAAAATGAATTTTATAATTATGAACCCAATTAATTATGCTTTTCTTGTACTTATGATTGTCAGTTACAAAAGAGAACAATACAGAATTAGAGGAAAAAACTATACGTGTGACATCTGTTTTATATTTTTGTATCACCTTTAATTATAAAAGTATAAGTAATAAGCTTACTATTAATTCAGTTAACATTGTAATTATCGAGACAAATGACTAGGAACTGGTAAGTTTGAAAGTTCAACGCAGAAAAAATGCATACTGATGTGATGTCAACAATTCGCATATAAATTGTAGGCAATCGATTATACATTTAGCCAAGCCCCTTATAATACAATTGCTTATGATTATTGTCAACAGTTTTATATGGACTTGAAAACTAGATGAACTGGTCTAATTCTGTTGTGTTGAAATCACTGTAGTTTCTATTATTTATAAAGAAACGTATTTCTAAGTCATATAAATATCATTGACTATTGTTACACCTAATAAATTGTCTGCCTCTTCCAAAGTCCAGCTATATAACCTTCTCGGTTTTCAAATAAACTTAATAATAACTTAACAGAAACTTTACGTCCGTTCCTGATTTTCGACGCGGAAAAACAACAACTAAGGAACAAAGAGCGAACTTCCAAGTTCATAATTGCTAATGAAAATATTTGTACCGAGGTATTATTCTTAAAGATTCAAAGGGTTCTTTTCATTATCTTTCGTACATTGAGTTCTTTGTACCATATTATTTACCATAATTGTGCTTAGAGTGGTTTAATATGTTCGATACCTATCTATAACTAATAGTATAGTACCTACACGTTTCTTGCGATATATCGTACAATACACGTAGATATTATTCGCATGGATTAGACGGAACCGCAACAGTTTAACCTAACCGCATGAACCATCAGCATTACTCCTTCAGCTCACGTTTGAAACATGATCAATTTTAGCGGTTGCATTCCAGCGACAGCGGGGGACGATGCAAAAAGCACCCTTATATTATAAATGCATCAGTGGACAGGTCGGACGCGACAAAAACGGAGCTTCGAGCAAGCCACGTATAAATTATTTATGCCATTTTTAGCATTTCGGAGTTTGTGAAGCGAGCGGACGCCGCATGATGACTACGACGGGTGGACGGCTTATCATCGGGCACGATGCATAAGCACTTTTAGCCATCGTTCTTATTGCCGACAAAAGTTGAACATGTTATGTCAAAACTGCTAAATTTCGATGTAGATTCAAATTGAAAGTACAAATAAGACATTTAACCCGAAATAAATGTTCTCTCTTTTTTTAAACTTAAAATAATTTAAATAAAGTGATAACTCTTAGTGTTTGCCATAGGAATTCTGAGCGAGACGTTCAAACGAATTAGTGTAAACGGAAATTAGCTACGGAGTAATCGATTCGAGAAATTTAATACATAAATCAACGCTCCCACGTTAACATAGAACGGGTGCCGATATTTCACACAGGTAATCTACAGAGTAGAATGTACCTCGGTTTCGAATCACCTACTCACACGAACTTTATGAATATGGATACTTCTCATAACAAGTTATAAAAAAATGAACTACACTTAACCATAAACCGTCATGAAATACGATAATTGTCACACGGATATTAATAAACGCCTCGATTATAATGGTAGCAGCCACACCACCTTTAATACAAGCCATGTATAGACTCTTAACCCTACAGATGCAGACCGGTGCACATTTAACATTCATCCAAGAACTAGATGTTACCGTTTATTACCTTACAATGTCTTTACCATAATTGAGTTTTAACATTGATAATACCAAACGGTAAATGGTTCTGTTCATTAAAATGGACCTCAATCAAATAACAAAGTGTAATAGAATGGGTAAGCGATCTAAATAGGTGCAGGTGATGCCTTTAATTTAAAATGTTTTGGTAACTAGTCTCCACTTCAAAATTGCAATACAATTGTACGTTTTCTGCGAAATAGCGAAGGAACCTAGATAAAGTTTTAATTAGAGATTCCGGATGAAATTCCTCCATGAGTCGCCGGGAACCGATACATTCCAGCTTCGGCATCAGGCGAGTTTTTACCATCACGCAAACTCGTTCCACGCCGTTCTCGTCCAGATAAATAGCAACAATAAATATACCATCGGAGTCAATTGGTCTCTCTATACAACAGCTACATTGAAATTCTCAAGTTTGTGTGATTTTTAACTAATTAAGTGTAATTATTTGTAATTGTCCTTAAAAATCAACGCGTTTGCTCATCGCTGTATCTAGATTTATCATGAGATTATTTTTTGCTATATAGAAGGAGTCAAATTTACATACAGCTTAAGATTTAGTTAATAGATAGTTTTTAATAACAGTAAGCAAAAGTTAGGTAGTTGATGTGTTGTTGCAGCACATTGTAAATGATGACAGTTTTATCTCACACTAGAGGGTCTGATATACCTATTAATTTAAATGTAATGAAAGAACAGCGTTCAATTTTTTCTCATTTTTTTAATTCATTCAATCCATTGAAATTCTCAAGTTTGTGTGATTTTTAACTAATTAAGTGTAATTATTTGTAATTGTCCTTAAAAATCAACACGTTTGCTCATCGCTGTATCTAGATTTATCATGAGATTATTTTTTGCTATATAGAAGGAGTCAAATTTACATACAGCTTAAGATTTAGTTAATAGATAGTTTTTAATAACAGTAAGCAAAAGTTAGGTAGTTGATGTGTTGTTGCAGCACATTGTAAATGATGACAGTTTTATCTCACACTAGAGGGCCTGATATACCTATTAATTTAAATGTAATGAAAGAACAGCGTTCAATTTGTTCTCATTTTTTAATTCATTCAATCCAATTATTAAAATAAACAAGAAATTACTCAAATCTGTTTCGGCCTTCTCAAGTTACCAGTTACCCTCGAACTGCATTTTCATTTAAATGGATATTTAAAACATCTATTGACACAATACACGCATTTTCGGCAAAATGCTGCATAGAAATGACGCTCTTTCATCGCAAAGGAAAAAATGTTATTCAATGAAGCATTGGGGCACGTAATCACTAGTGAACTGATCCCAATATTGTGGAAAAAGCATTATGATCCGCGAGTTTCTCGCGGCTAGATATCTTATTCATTGTTCATGCGACTTTCGTGTGAGTATTGATCACAGTAGATCGCTGGATTTCTCAACATTGTTGTGTTTGCTAAGGATTCCCATCTCGATTCGATTTTATCGAAGAACGATCATCGATTTTTAATCACGGGATTGGTTTGAAGATTAAACCATTGCACATCAATCATCAAGCTTTCGAAAACTTTACTTTTACCGGAAATTGGAAAGTGGGTTGTGTTTCTATCATTGTCTTATAATAAATTGTACAATAAGATGTATTAGCAGAGATTCTTAGATATTGATTATATTTAATTCAAAACTTTTGAAAACAATTCTCAGAGTTAAATCATTAACCAATCTTTAAAATTGTATATTATCCTAAGATCGGAAACTATCGACTTTACAAGGCGGGCGACGGTACTTTTCCACCGCCTGCTCGGTTAATATTAAGTGAATAAGTAAAACCTATATGAAGTGCTACCTAGTGATTGACAGAAGTGTTTCATTGAAATATTAAGCGAAGACAGTAAATTGGTTTGGAAATTAACAGGGCTCCTTGTATGAACAAATTAAAGGTCACACGGACGATGCATCATTATTCGAGGCAATTAGATCTTTTACCCTTGGCCATCTCAGCCAGCAGGCTCCTTTTCATTCAATATTGCAAAGACAGTACGCCGGACTTGAACGTACTAAAACCACACGCACGGTGTTCATCGGGAGCTGACGAAACAAGTATTTTATACGCAGACATTAATTCTAGTTAATTAAGCATTTACTGCAAGATAATTTTGTCCAAGCAAAAAATTAAGTCATTATCGGACTTCTTAAAATGACTTTAAGTTTACTGAAACACATTTTAAATGGACTACAACACTAGACAGGTGAATATTTCTATATACATAATTTAATCGAATTATTACACTCATTATTATAACGGTCTTAGAAATATTACTTAAGACAGCAATATAGTATAATTTTAATTGGTTATTAACTCATTTTATTTGTTTTTAAAACGATATGTGAAGATATGTGAAAGTGTCGCGGAATGGACATAATTTGACATTGGAAAATGTATGGTACCAATCAGAGTTTAACGATCTAGTCTTTAGGTACGATATAGAGCTTTGAACCCACTAATATTCACCCTAAGTATTAAGAAAGAATCATTTATCATCAAACCCTTTCGTGTCTTATGTCACAGATACGAGTAGACTCCGAAATCATATTTACTTATTTAAATGTATATGATTGTGATTATTAAATATATAAAATGTCAGTGAGCGTCTTTTTATGTTTAAGCTAATTTGATGAGCGTTGTTTTTTAAAGGAAAAAATAAACAGATTCTTAATTTAAAAAAGACCCAATAAAAAAACAATTGATACATAGCGAATAACCGTACTTATATTAAAAATGTGAAAGTGATTTCGTTTGTGTGTTTGTTAGTTATGCTTTCTCGCCTAAACCACTGCATCGATTTTAAAAATTCTGATACCAATGGAAAGCTACATTATCAGTCAGTAACATAGGCTAGCCGAGCTGTGGGCAAAAGCTAGTAAGCATAATAAATCTAAAACGGTAGGAGGAGGTTCTCAACACGGTTTAATTTTTTCAAATATTTCTTACTTCCAAACTTTGTCATTTTATAAACCGATTTGGAAAATTTTATATTTGTTTGGGAGGGTATGTTCCCCGTTTTTACTCAAATTTAAAGAAAAACTATAACCCCTGAGGTTTGCAAATTAAGGCATAAATCTTATTGAAGTCGGCGATACTCTTTTAACAGGTAATTATTTTAGCTTGTTAAAATACAAGATGATCAATATCAGGCTATTATCATAAACCATCTGAGACAAGACACTTATTGAATACTTTACAAGTACCTATGGCTCTCTTAGCTCAAGGCGAGTCAATAATTCTTCAGAAGGTACATATTTTGATAGTACTTTAGATCGCCAACGCCTTGTTCAAATTACATAGGTCAGTGTACCTACATAAACGAACCGTTTATTCTCACTTGTACTTTAGACGTCAGGATTAATGCAATCTCGGGTCAAGTTACATCACTCTTGGAACCTTTCAGAAACATTTACCGTCTTATTATAAAACGTGGACTTAAAAAAGTACCGGCTTTAGTACTAGGTTTAAACCATGACCTTGAATAAACGTTATTACAAAACGAAGTTTATCGCTAGTCCTAGAACTATCTATGGTATCAAAGTTAGACCATCGTGACCCCTAGTTTAACTATGGTACTAAATTGTCAAACGTCAAATTCTTAATTTTGAGGTTCGCTTTCGGAAAGGAATTTGTGATCAGAAACCAAAAAATGGATATTGATGCAATTGATATGTTTGATTTGGAAGATTTGAATGTGTTGGATATACTAGAATATCGGATATCGTAGCTCGGTGGCGTGGCAGTGTCCATGATTCTAGAATCTTTAGGGAGTGTCGCTTGAAGCAAAGATTTGAATCTGGAGCGTTTTCTGGCATCCTCTTAGGAGACAGTGGATATCCGTGTACACCATACTTGTTTACCCCACTGCTGAACCCAAGAACAGAAGCAGAACAAAGGTATAACAGGAGCCATATCCATACACGGAACACTGTGGAAAGATGCTTTGGTCTGTGGAAGCAACGTTTCCGCTGCCTACTAAGATGCCTATTTCCTGATGATGTCAACAATGAGCAATCCTCTAGGGATTCAATACCAGTGCAGCCAGTTCAAAATTCACTACGAGGGAATATTAGAAGAAGGCAGTTTATTGAAACTCACTTGTCATAAAATAACATTTATTATATATAACTATATTTCTTTTTTGTGATATTCATGTATGTATATGTTTAATACATGTATTATATAAATGCTAAAATAAAATCTAATGATCCTTTTTTCATAAAGTAAATCAAACATAAATAAAAGTAACTATTATCTTTAAGAAAATGCTAAAATCAGTCCTATAATACTAATGATTATTATGGGGAATATATAACCTGAAAATAATTATGTTATATTATTAAGTGATTGTCAATATATTTGAAGTATTTAATCAATAGGAGATAGATTACATTAGTTATTTATTTGAAACTCTTGACTGAACAATTTATACTTATTTAACTTATTTATTTATTCATATAGGACAACTTACAAAACATACACTAATACATAATTTACAAACATGTTTTACAAATATTTTCTGAGTGTTGTCTTACTTACAAGTTGCCACGGCATGGTAAGGGACAGTTGCATCTATTCCTTGCGTGCTATTTGTAACTGTAGCTTTTTAATTTTTAATTTTGATATTTCAACCTGATAGAAGTGCTGGGCTTCCAACATATCAAGCTGTTTTTTTTAAATTCTGTATTACTATTTATAATAGCTTGGCGCCCTTCTTCATTTCTGTAAAATAAATTCTATATTATTATGTAATAATTTGACTTATTATTTTAGTGTGGTAAGCTTTATTTATATTTTCGTGGTTCCTTGATTGAAATAAAATATATTCAGTATTATCACATTTATTTTAACTAACCTATTTAGGGAGGCGGTTTTCCCTTTTGGTTTATTTTCTTCTATTTCTACACTACTTTTTGTTTGCACAGTTTCACTGGTGTAGATCACTGAAAATAATAAATAATATTAATGAAACTAACCTGTATTTTTCTTATTATGAAATTATTATACCTTGTTTTTCTTCAATACTGGACTCTACATTTTCATCACTTATAATCACTACAATTGGTTCTATTGAGCTATGGCCAGCATCAGGGTCTTCAACTGTTTGTTGTTGTTATATTTGTCATCTGTAACAGGTAAATGTTTAGTAAATTGTCATCATATTATACTCTCCACTATTGTTAACTTTTACTTACCACTGCATCACTGTCACAGTCACACGTCTACAACAAAGTCATGAGGAGCAATAGCCATGACTTCCAGGTCCTCTGGAGAAGGTGACGGGGGCTTGTTGCCACCTCCTGTTTTAGACTGCTCTCTCCTGTGAAGAGACAAGTTTGCCTTGGCTGCCAACTTCATTCTCTTCCAAGCCAACTTTATCTCTTCTACAGAACGATTTTTTCCGGCGATTTGCTCACCACAAAGAATACTGTGCCCAAAGAATTGTGCCCTTAGGTACTTGTAGTAACTATAATCTTGAAGTGAAACCACAGTGAGGACATTTTTTTAGTTTAAGTTGTAACATAAACATTTCGATTACATTACTCGAATTACGCGCGCCGTCCAGTTCACTCCGTTATACTCATACGTGCTAGCTCGGTAGTTGTTCCAAAACATAACATTAATAATTGGATTGTGAACATGCATTCAAAAAAATACAAGTCGGAATATTTAAATACCTTTAAATAACAAAACTTTAAATTTTACCCCTACAAATAACAATTCATAAAATATTTTTTTTTATATTTCGTTACAACATTTTGTTAAAAAGGAAAGGCGCGTAGAACGCTGAACGAATGAATGAATAATTTAAATATTTTGTTGCTTATAATCTGTGGAAAATGTTTAGTCCAGAGACGATCTTTGGTACTAAGTAGTCCTTTGTTGGTCTACGATTTGTAATAAGAATGAAAGAACTAACGTTAGTACCGTAATAAGCTTAGACCTTTTAGTCCTGGTTTAAACCTGGAACTTATGAAAGTTTTTATAATAAGACGGTTATAGTCTACTATTTCCTACACGTGGGAACAGTAAGCTTTAAAATAATTTAAAGTTATCCTTTTAGGGTTTTATCGGGTAAATTATTTTAGAGGAATAGTAAGTACATAATTTCAAACCATTATTATACTACTTCAAAAGTACAGGACTGAATACTACACACATATTTAATTACAATTTATTTTAATAACTATCTATTTTTTTCTGTAACTCTTGTTATGTATTTACGGGGTATTAAATAAAAGAGTAAATTAAATGATTTAGTAATGGTCAGGACTGGTCTTTGAAAACAAAGGTCGCAGAGCTAAATTATTATTTTTCAGTACATACCTACATACATACATACAATTACTTCACACTCCATATAGGGGTAGACTTTTTGCCGACTTTCATTTTAGTTCCGATTACGTAAATAGGACACAAGAAGAGAGGAATAAAATCAAAGGTAGGTAAGAAGAAAAGGTAATAAGGTAAGGGGGAGGAGTATTGCTTTTATGGATGAATTGGGAAGCGTATTGCAACGGCTCGAACAAGTCCGAAGTTTAGAACTAGCTGTTACCAGAAAGTACGACCCAAGTAACAGTTTTATCAGTAATAATAATAAATTAATACATCGCACACGCTGTAGGTCTGATACCATTGTAGGCAGAGCCTGTACTATTGTAACCAGACTGCTGATGAAGATCCATACTGTAAAAGTTAATCATTAATATAAAATACTAGCTGACCCGACAGACGTTGTCCTGTCATTCGATAAACAGTGGATGTAGGACTGATAAAATAAGTGTTTATTGGATTGTATAATTATAACAAAGGAATTAAATTCAATAAATGTGAAAGTGAGTTTGTTTGTTTGTTACGCTGTCACGCCTAAACAACTTAACCGATTTAAGAAATTCTTTCACCAATGAAACGCTAAATTATCAGGAAGTAACATAGCCTACTTTGCTTACTACCTTACCGCGATAACCGACATATTTTAGATAAATTACAGCCATTCTGCTACAATTGAATGTTAGACAATCTAAATCGAATATTGCATAAACTGACTTCAAAGTAATGTTAATTGCAATAAAAATATGTTTTCATGTGTAGTGTAAAAATACCGCCCGAAGTATATTTTATTCTCTGCACACCATAGAACGAGTACTGTTTTACTATATCATAGGCGGTAACCTTGCGTGGACCAACCAGGGCCACTAAATGAAAGTGTGTTCCGACGGCTGCCGGAACACGCGTAGGTGCCGGAGGTTGTCAAGCGGACGTACTTAGCATGTGCTGTACTTAACTTAACTATTGAATAGCAACTAAAAAGCCTACAATTAACTTTAAAGAAATATTAACAAAGTCTAAATTCTAAATCATTATGAATAGTAATAAGCTGCATTCTCTTACTTCTTAATTTTCTCAACTTAGAAATAAAATATTTGTTTAAAATTTTATATGGACGCAATTTTCCCTTCCTTTTAATTAATTCGATTGAAAAATTTATAAAAGGGAAAACGCAATTATGGAAATCGAGTCACAAATTACGAAGATTTCTTTGAAATCAAAGGGAAAACCCTCCTTTTCAAAATTAGATAAAATAAGCAAATTGATAGAAGAGTTATCGTTTTTTTTAAAAGTGTGGTGTAGCACAGCATCATATAGGACAAAAAGCCACAAGTATGCCCCTTACTCTATTCTTTGTCGTGAAAATGCATAAACGTGGTTATGACGTCAGCTAACAAATAAATTACTTAGTTTCATCGAACTTAGTAACTTAAAGCCGTAAATTTATTTTAACATCCGTGCTTGGCCTGTCAAAGCAAACACTAATGAGAATCTTAAAACTTCAACAAATACCAAAATTGATAAGTACATTGAATTTAACACTCATATCAGTTATTTTTTGTATGGAAACCTCCGTGATATTTACACTACCTAATAAAACAAACTGCATTTATAAAGAATTTCCAAAGCAGTAGATAATTTATTTGAGCATAGTCACACCAGAAAGTACGACATTGACCATAGAATTAATTACATCGGGCGTTCTTTTGCTGCTTAACTATCAGTAAAATAACGTACGAAAAGTGATAGGCATCATATATGATGCCACAATTAAAAATTAAAATTCGAAATTCGAACAGGCCGACAAAAAAGAAAGCAGTTACCAAAAACTTGATACAAGTATAAAATAAATACCTACAGCCATTAATATTGTATAATAGCAACTAAACTTTTAGTAGTAACTAAAAAACCATTCATATTTGATTGAACGAAAACCAATAAATAATGAAATATTAGCACAAGCTCATTATAAAAAACTACATTTTTCACTGATACAACGAGCATTGATCGATAGCCACAAGACGCGCGCTTCCTTAAAACTTAGGGGTTAAAGTTCATAGAGTTATTAGAATCAAATCTATACAAGTTATCGCACACTAGGCATCTAAATTTACACCTGGATAGGCTGATAGTCAGGGAGAACCCACTGGCTTTCCCTGAGATAGAGTCTAGTTAGGTGCGGCGTCGTCAAATATATAAAAATTCTACATACAATAAAATATACATTAATACAGACAAACATAATGTCTACCCATATACATACTAAGGGCCTGATTATTGAAGGAAGTGGAAGTAATCCCTGATTCTCTTCCTGAACACGCTAAGAGAAGGACTATTACGTATTGCATGCGGCATAGTATACATTTTGATTTCAATGTTACTACTTAATAATATCTCAATCCGTGTTTCCCAATGTACCTAGTGCTATGTAAAAGTCTAATCTATCTTGTAAATGTCTTGTGATTAAAATTTAGCCTCAGCGTAATTACGAATATTAGCCTCTTCAATGTAACGACAAAATATTTAACACAATCTCTAAACAGCAAAAACATTGTTATATCGCCATCCTTGTATTACGGCTTTTCGCGGCGTCTAACAAAGGTTATATGTATGACCAGCAATCTACTAAAACAAAGGTGTAGTATTTTGTTTAAACCAATTTTATAAAGCGATTACGGTCGAGTATAAAACAGTGACCTTAAATTAAAATTAAGAATTCAATGGTTACATAGTAAAACGGAACTCGAATTGAATTTGTTCATATTCACCGTGTATTGTTTCGTGTAAATAACAAAGTATGAAATTATGAGGTGATCAAAATTGTTGACCAAAGTTTGTAGGACTCAGTCGTAGAATGCTTTTGTACTACAGGATTGGCTTGCCTCTGTTGTCTATGGGCCGCAAAAGATGTATTTGCTAAAAAACTTTTCTGAGTTATGTATAACGAAATATCGGGGACAGTTGCACGAGGGTTTGAGTCTAGGACTGAAGCTAAAGTATTATAAAATATGGTGTGACGACCACGACTTAGACCAACATCATACATATCTTATGTGTTATCTGCAAGCTTATTGTTGATTTAAACATGGAGCAAATAGATTTCGTGTTTTTCTCAGCGGCAACACGATATCCGAAAATGTGTCCGGGATTTGGCAATTTCATTTTAAATATTATATGTGCAATTGAAAATCTAATCTTTATATATATAATTCTTCTGTGCGTGTGTATGTGCTCCTCCTAAACAGCTTGACCGATTTGATCAAATTTGTTGTGTGTGTTCCAGTGGATTCGAGAATGGTTTAGATTTACAATTCGGTTCGTATGTGACTGATCTCTTCCTAAACGGCTGGACCGATTTTGATGAAATTTGTTGTGTGTGTTCAAGTGGATTCGAGAATGGTTTAGATTCACAATAAAATGTGTGTGTAGAGAAAAACGTCTGTCGGATCCGCTAGTTTGTTTAATATAATACAGAGAGTTAGCAGATTAAATGTTTTGAAATGCTTAAGTTTTATGATTTCAGTTAAATCGCATAGATATCATAATAAAGGTTGACCAATATGTAGTACGCAATAACGCTTGCATGAATTTTTTTTCACAAAAACTGAAAATAATTTTCGACTTGTTTTCCCCAGGAACTCAAGATCATCATGGTAGAGATGAAACTCACAGTCAATGAAAATATATAACTTAGTTAATACAAGGCATTAATGTTCAGCCACTTAGAAATTTAAAGCCACTTAAAACTCACTTGAGAAATTAGAGCTTTATTTTAAGTGATCAATATAAAAGCACTAGTATTAGTTACCTCGGAAACGGTTCTAATAATTTGGATCAAATGTTGTATATAGATCAAGTTTTACTTTTTTAAATTTATCTATTTAGATGTCATGAAAGAACACGACTTTATAAAAAAACGAGTAAGCTGGGTCGCCCAGGTACTTAGTACTAAACCGCATTGTTTCACATCAGTCGCATTCCAGACACATCACACATTTTTAGAATTTCGGTGTACAGACTTCATTTCGTATGTAATACAATCCGTTTTTTAGAAGGGAGGTGAGGAACGGAGGCAGTTAGCAACAGTATACTTGCAGATTGGTTTGTTTACAAATTGACATCCTTTTATTAATTTATTTTTAGGGTTCCGGACCTAAAAAGAAAAAGCGGAACTTAAAGGATCACTTTGTTGTCCGTCTGTCTGTCTGTCGTGACCCTTTATCTCGGGAACGCGTGGAGGTATCGAGTTGAAATTTAAACCATATAGACAGGTCTACAGTCCTTTGAAGCTGTGAAAAATCAAACTTCTAAGTTAACATGAAAAAAGATATGGCCGTTTATACTGCAAAAAAAGATATTTCGACACTCTCAGGGGAATCAAAATTAATACGTGGAATTTTTAAGGTAGTATTTGGCAAATAACATCGTTTTATACTACAAGTACAAAGAAAAATATGAAAACTATACCTTTGTAATTAAATCATAAAAAAGGCTTAAGAAATAGTAGAGTTGTGTTTTGACAATTAGACAGACACAAGAAAGTATGCTAACAATTTCAGTGTTTGCAACTGAATAATTAAAATTAAACATGAAGCAAAAACAAAACGGTGCTCTCAATGCCGACTAAATGCTCTTAAAAAACAACCTAGTACAAAGTACAAATGGTAAGACGCTCTATTAGTTTCGGAGAATAACGCGATCATACATGTACTATTCATCTTTACAACACAGATTAATTGCCAACGATTGAACGTGTAGATTGATCTTATGTATTAGTGAAGTCAGAATCCCTACAATATAACACCGATAAACAAAACAGAATAAATTAAGCTATTAAATTCAGAACCTTAATAAATCTAACTATATGGTACTTCAGGACCACAGATTTACGATGCTCCGTTAATTAAAGTAACGTGTTGTTACAAAGCCGGACAAATACAAACGTCGAGACAAGAACTAAGTGGTTCTGCAACAAAACTCCTTTTAGCCCGACGACAGGGGTCAGTGCGACTCTAAATAGCGCCAGCATATGCTCTAGACAGCCGATTAATAAGACAGGGTCTCCGCCCCGGGCTGCGGTGGCGACTTAACTGCGCCAATTTAACAACCACCCTGTAGATAAGCCGCTTACCCCAATCTCAGAGACAAACACAGTGGTTACAGTCTTACAAGTAATATGGAAATGTGAATTCACAAGCTGATATCTAAACGCTACGTATTCGGGTTTAGTTTACTTTGAAATTATTTAAATACATATTAATTGTTAAATACTCTAGTACGCTTGAACCAATTCTATTATGCCCTTCTGAACAGCAAAGTTGAAGTACCTATTGTTTGAGGCTAACATATTATTTACTTACTTACCCGAGCCTTCGCCGTTCATGACTATATTAACATTAATTAAATGCCTACGTTACTTTTGCAAAAAGAATGCTTTAACGTACACTGTAGGTACTTGCTGTGTAAATCATACGAGTATAAATACTTAATTAGTTGTCTGTAATGTTAATATTACTATAATAGTTTCTATGACATGTGTTCCATACAAAAAACAAATTGTAACTAATTACTACCACATATTTACATAAATTATGTTCTTGAAATGACGAAGTGAATTATATTAAAAAAGCAATTAAAACTCACATTAAATAATTTCAATTCATTCAACAAACATATAAGGTGTTGCTGACACACTCGATAAAAATACGATAGTCGATAACTAGCCGAATCTTTCTGACCAAATTTGGTCAGATCCCGAACTAAATATCGCGTCACGTTCATTATCAGCTGTTACAAGTATCAGTTAATAGATCATACGCGATGCGACCATGTAAGGCCACACGAGACATATTATGATGATGTCATGCACGATAGACACCAGTAACTATGGCCCCGTACCTACGGCCGTTCAACTGCAAATCGTATAAAAACACGAATAGGTTTTCTCCGATTAATTAAAATAAATTAGTACGATCTCCCAACAAAGAACTTAAAGTGAAAATTACCTATATTAAAGGCACCAAGATCACCCCGTAAGCATTTGCATTTCAAAGATCTAGCGAAACCGGGAGTCAATGAAAGTAGATATAAATGAAATGTAACAGTTTTCCACAATATCGTAATAAAGTACATGCACCAGGCCCATAAAACTCGCAGCAGTTTCTTTCAGAGCAACTTTTGATGGGATATTTTAGAGTGAAACTGCATTTTGCCCATCAACTTGCAATCTAGCATGAGTTCAATAAGTACTGGTATTTTAATGAACTAGTAATACATCTAGGGCGAAGAAATATAATCTCTTAAAAAGGATCTAAATTTCCTAATAATATATACTAATAATATACGTTAGTTGATAACGCATTAACTATTTCATAATATTCGTTCTGCGGGAAATCTCAGTCGCGTGCACATTCCTACACTTAGGAACATAATTACACGCCTAAACAAAATCAGGCAGAGCCATCATGACCAGACGAAAATTGTGATCACCACGCGATGTACGCGTAGGACGATAATAAGATAAGTAATGGTAGATACACAGATAGAGCTACACAAAATAATTTCTTTCGTTCTCCCAGCATAAGCTGTTTTATTTACCGTTACGTACCGCATTACTTGCAATACGGACGGTGTAATTCATATATAATAAAACTAATCTTTGGAAATTCCCATACACAGTTTGTTAAATTCAAAGGTCAAGTTTATGACGTTCAAAAGAAATTACGTCAAAATTGTAAAGACGTATTAATTGTGATAAATCATCCAACGCTAATTACACATGTCTAGATTAACTAACTAATATGAATTTACAGTTGGATATAAATCATGTCCGAGTTGCAGGATGCAGGAAACCTGCAGGATAATTGTACTAAATCATAGACTAAGCAATCAGACAACAAATATTGTAGGTGGGTGTAGCTTGGATTACTAAATTACATATAGGTCCTCTAAATCTCGCTAAGAGAGCCGTGCCATGCTGTATTTCACCACAACTGTTTGAAACGTGAAACAATCGATGTCTTGGGTGTCATTTGAGACGGCACAAAAAAAAAGCGCAACATGTGTACACCGTCGACTTTAATGGAGCTAGCACGTGCAGTGGCCAGTTTGTGTAACGCTTCCATGTTATTAATGACACCAAAACGAAACTACTAGAAGATAACTTCAGGAAATTTTAATAATAGCCTTTATGATGTTCTCGCTTCAATTTTCTACGTTATATGTGTGAACCCCAGTTCATTAGTGTTGGTCGACACCCAGAGCGTTCAAATCAAGATTTATCAAGTGAGGCGAAGGCGGGAGATAATGTGACGGTCGCTGAGCGGGCCTGACTATTCAGCGGAGTCAATGGCGTGTGACCGACGACGGCGGTTCTAGAGAGGTCGCCGGGCGCTGTCCGCTGGGTGACGCTGACATTCTTTACCTACGTCTTGTTTCATTTTTATTTTCTTAATAAAAGACCATTCAGTTGTTGAGCACGTAGTATTGCAAGTCGCTACCGGTTAGAAAACGTTAACAGATTGCTCACGATACAGGAAGACTTAACAACGGCATTGAATTTTGCTTTAGAAACGTAGAGCAGGGGAAAATAATTGCGAGCATCATCAATTTCCACCTAATGGAGCGATAAACCCGTCTCAACCATCGTTGATCCGTGAAGCTGAGCATAAAATAAAGCTTGCACTCATTGACGCGCGTCGACGGCGATCGATGGGGTAATCTCGCGGTCATCCCATCCCGGCTTTGTCTGTGCATCGGGAGCGGCATAAAATTATCTGGGCATTAGCGGGTTGGGGAGCGAGCGGGGTGTCCGGGGACCATTTGTCATCGGCGGTGTGCAGGGGGCCGCGGTGGGAGGGGCGGGAAGAAAGTGGCGGCGACTCGGGGCGGCTGCAGACGCGACCACAAAAACAAGACGCGGAGCAGGGGCGGGCCTCGCAGCCACCGCGCGTTGCCACTGCCACCCAGGCAAGGATGTGCGCGCTACTTTATGTCACGGCTGTGTTATTTACTACATTATGTTTATTAACTAACTTCATTATTCAGCTCTGATGTGATATAATCATACAACATCCACCGATAATCTGATAAAGTTTTTTGTAATCAACTTTTCAATGTGATAGAAATTGAACATCAACTGATCTAATTCGCTAACTACTAAGCAAAAAGTTCGCATTATTGAAATAGATTTTTTTAGATAATAATATATAATATAAGTAGTATTCTTATTTTAATATGATGGAGTAGTAAGAATTACAAATTCTAAGTTTAAAGCTTTGAATATAGACAAAGCAAGTTTAGTTTTCAACTTTGTTTTTATAAGTTACGACACAAAATGGAGAGGTGATAGTCGTTAACTATAACTGTACCTATGTCTTTGAAATCACAGATTTTAAACTGGTTGACCGATTTTTGAAAAGTTTTTTTTTGGTTGACAGATGAATCGATTGTCTTTTTAGCTACAATTAAAAAAAATGAGCAATATCATCTGCATGCAGCATCGTTTCTAACCATTGCAGCATTGTGGTTTTTGACATAAAGTAGTTACCGATTTAAAGTTTTTCAGTGCTAGTATTCTATTCTCTCATTTTTGCATCACAATTTATACGTCACGCTATTTAATTATCATTTAACGATTCACTGGCTACAATTTTGATTATTTCATAAATCAAAAGTTAATAACGAGATGACTTCTACAATTTATATACGATTAAATAATGACTTTCAAGAGTCCCTAAACTATGAAGCGGCGTACTCATTATGAAATCGGTTAGACGCCTCTGAAAAAGCTGTCGTCTCCATACGATGTGACCGGCTGTTCCAAAGTTGGGATCACTCGAAAAATCCCGCAGTCATAAAAGGGTCAAGCGGTTGCGTCACGTTTGCCCAGCGACGGAGGCGCAAAAACACCACGAGTACAAACTATATTGGATATTAGAACAGAAGGCGCGTGCCGACAACTTTTTGTCGTCGACCAGGGATCCCTTGGACATCGCTTATTTAATTTGCTGAATAGCACGCCTGACACAAATTAAAATCAATGTGCACCAAAGGACTTTACTACAATAGAACGCTAATGAAAAAAAATCCACTATAAAAACTCCCATAATATGCATGGAATGCTACAATTACAAGCTCATTTCGAAGATGTCATACAAAATTGAATTTTATTATTTATAATCAAAACTTAATGTCTTATAATTCTAAGTTGGCCTAACACTTACTTTGGTAAGCTTATGGCATTTAGGAATTACTGGGATTCATATTTGAAATATTTTTTCACTTTTTTTCTACAAGATCTATCAAAATCGACAAGGATTGGATTTTTAAACGCCTACAATAGGATCTACAACCAATTTACACACATGCCAAAATCTAATTAAGTATACAAAAAAAGTTCAAAAGGTTAACTTTATATCGACCACGTAAAGTTCAAAATGATCTTAGTTAGATCCTTTTGATTTAATAGAAGATTTTTGTGATAAGTTTACCAATGGACATAAAACAAGTTAAATCATGAATGTCGGACGACAATGCAAAAAAAAATTAAGAATTCGGTCTGAAGAATTAGAAGAAGAATATGAAATTATGCCAAGTCTTTCCACTCTCTAGTATATATGTATATATCTATACTTTACTCTTTAGGAGTACGGAGATGTAAATTAGAATTATTACTAGAATAGACTTAATGATTTATGTAAAATTTCCTTTCAAATTACGCCCTAGGATGATCACTAACAAAAGCTCAGTTTTTAACCCCCGACGCAAAAACGATGGGGTGATATAAGTTTGACGTGTGTGTGCGACTGTATGACATCTTAGCTCCCGAACGGATGAACCGATTTTGTTTTCTTTTTGTTTGAAAGGTGAATTAGTCGGGAGTGTTCTTAGCTATGTTTGAAGAAAATCAGTCCAAGATTGCAGCCGCCACAAAATGGCGGATTATATATTTTTTCACAATTCCCTCAATATGCGTATCAAATGAAAGGGCTTGACTAGAATACCAGACTACCAGACAAATTCAAGAATTGAGAATACCAGACAAATTTCAAATCCAAGATGTTTATCCAGGGTTTTTTAAACTTTTAAATTATACTTGTACAATATGTTATCTAATCAACTGTTAAAAAAATCAAAATGTAATGACTTTGAAACCATTATGATCCACTGATTAGAGTATACGATAAAATTGGACATATCCGTTCGGCTGACCTAAGCAATAATTTTGCCAAAAATAAAATGACTTCATTAATCATAAGTAACGAATCAATTCGTTGGTATTTAATGTCTCATAATAAGGTTATAGTTTCTACTGACAGATATCTTATAATAGATATAAGTAGATTTTTGTAATGATTTTTATGTAAAGCTAACTATTTAAGTTATTTTAAATTCAGAAGTAAATGTAATCTATCAATCATAGTGTACATTAAAATTTACACTTAAACTTTTGGAAATAAAACTTGTTTTAAATATAAAAAAAGGTACTTTCAGAAATTTAAGTGTTTTTAGAGAACTACATATATTTGTCTTTACCAACAAAATAATTTTACAAAGAATAAATCAGTTGAATATGTAGAGAAAAGAATAAAATAAATAAATGTAGAGAAAAAAATTGCTTGGACAAATCAACAATCATCACATCTTCATCAGGCCTATCGCAGTCCACTGCTGGATATAGGCCTCTAGAGCTGGATGCGGAAGTCCAAAATTGATCTAAGTGACGTGATGGGAGAGGCCTAAATCAACAATAAACATATAAAATTATAGGTAGTTTTGGTGTTAAAAGTGTTGATATATATTGATTACAACTAAATTCAAATTGTTATCATTATCATCGTGTGTAGGTATTTAAATATATTAAAATTGGATAAGAAACAGTTCATTACATGCATGGCAACAAAGTTATAAGTCAATTCATTTATTAATAAAAGAAAACCCGTTAATAGACAATGGAAGTACCTATGCTGTAGATATAAATAGTAAGCTAGTTATATGATACAAAAGAGAATAACGCGCCAAAATACCGAGCCACGTTAATGTGTTTCTGCCTTTACGTACATGGCACATAGAATCATTAGCAGCACTCGGTCGTTTGTTAGAGCCTTTCGCGGTCCAGAGACGAGTTTTTGTCTCTACGCCAAATTGCATCCGCACAATACGTGTTGTCAGCAAATTGATTTCGAATTAATTGCGCTAACAACACACAAATGTTACCGGTACACCGCTAATCACTATGAAAAGGATTTTTTATTCGACTTTCGTCACTTGATTTAATATGAATAAGAGATAAATTTATCTAATCAAAAACATACCATAAAACAAACCCAAGTCTTGCAAGTCTCAACACAAGTACGTAATCTTTCCACAAAAACTTTTGAGTTGTAATTGTTACTTAGTTTGTTACTTAACAACATTTTTAGTAATCGTGCTATTCATCATCAACATCCCTTAAAAGTCCACTGCTGGACATAAGCCTCTCCTTACAATGGAGATTTTGGCCTACTATACCACGCTTGCCAGACGGGTATGTATAGGGTTTGTTTCAAGTTTTCCTTCTTTTTGTAGTGCTGTTGTTTTACACAGTTTGCTCCCTTAGGCGGCTCTTACGACACCCACGGAAGGAATAGGGGTGATGACACTCGGCGAAGGAAAGGGTCGTGCCATTATTAGACATTTCTTTGGTGAGTACTTAGACATTACGCTTTAAAATTTCCTTCATTTTGTTAATGACTTATAAGTCATTAACAAATATAAGGAATTTGCAATAATCCTTAACTTTAGGTCAATATATCCATTTACATTATGCCCTCTTAGTCACTGAAAACTGAGGCTTCTAATTTCATCCATAATGAAATAGAAGGACTCGTAAATGTTCTAACCGAAGTTGAATAAAGATATGCATATCTTCTGACATACCTATTAAATAAAGGGCCATTATTGCCTGTCATACCAGACATCGGCTGAATAAAAAATATAAGTATTGGCTATGGCCATGTTTCATATTTAAGTTATCATTAAACGACTTTGTCTACTATCAGCTATTTATAGTATTTATGCGGTAAATGTGTAGTAAAAAACACATACCTATGTATAATAGTGCAAGTAACAAGTTGCGACTTGTTTTTATCTGACAATTCATCATTTAATAAAACTATTAGAAGTTATTATTATATTTCATAATTTAGTCTGTGTATTGTAGAGTATTCACAAATATTTCAAAAATCTAAATGAAATAGTTAATAATTACGCTTCACATACTACAAATTTGATTTATTGCAAAATTATGTGTTAATTTACCTCTGAATAAAACAATGTGAAGATATAATTAAAACAGAGGAAAATGAGCATTCCTATTTGCGATTATCTACATAAGTATTGAAATTGAAATATTTGAGTGGACACAAGTCAACAAGAAATAGATAAATACAAGTTAGCAAAATAGATAAATACAAGTTAGCAAAATAGATAAATACAAGTTAGCAAAATAGATAAATGCAAATTAGCAAAGTCAAATATGTTATCAAAAAATCTAAGCTAATATAAAGTGGAAGCAAAAATTATTAAGTATTTTAGCGAACACGCCGTTGAAGGCAATACATAAAATTATTAGTTGTGCCACCGGCTCAAAATGAATACTTATCGATTCAGCATTCTAGCTATTATATATTTTTTATTTGTTGAACCTTTATGCTATATCAGTTTTACAAAGGATTCGATAGTCATGTCTATTGCCGGGACCTCTGAATTTCGTAGAACTAGACCGGTTCCTTAATCCTTAATGTTAACACCTTAATCCATCCGTAAGAGAAATATTGTTTTTCTACTACTATCTCTATATATTTACCTAAAACTAAAAATACCGGGGCATTCCACTAAATTCCTCGACGTCTCCTTCTCTGTCCAAGCGGTTCGGTTGTGGAACGCCCTACCTTTCGCAATCAGACGTTCACAAACACTTGCCTTCTTCAAGAAACAAGTGAAAGAATACTACCTGGGAGACGTCAATGTCAACTAACTTCTACTAGTCTATTTATGTATTTAGAACTTATAAAACACCACCAGCCGTGTTCAGCACATAGTATATTCCCTCTAGTATGTTATATATTCATCTAAGTCCAACAAATAGATACTATGTGGAAAATATAGTTGGCATAATGTAAGTATTTAATACACTGCCTAACTAGTAACTATAGGCGTTGCATGTGTTTGCTGTTGCTTTGTTGCATTACATGTATTGCCATCCTATTTAATTTTATTAGTGTGTGAGAAGGTGTTGTTTTATCATACAATCAAAATAATCATCCAATTGTAAATTTTGATCACTTTACAGTTAAAATATATAAAAGAAAAGGAAATGATTCAAGATACAAACTAAATAATACAAATTAAATATTGTATAAAATTGCTTTTACATTATTACTAACTTGTTCGTTAACTTAATTACTAACGTTTTACATCTTAAGCGACTTGTAAAACAAGAATCTTTTATTTATAAATTTTATTATAACACACAGGTATATTTTTTTACATTTGTGGTTATGTTAGGTTTAAAAATGTTTTCCGTTAGGTATTGAAAAACCTGTATAATGTTATGAAAAATATTGAATTAAAAGCGGCTTTTTAGCTCACAATTTTTATGGACCCTTTGTGATGGAATGCCTCTTCTGTACTGTAAAAAATAGAAGTGACACGATCTTCCCAACTCATCATATGGAGAGGTATTACAGTTTAGGCATTTTTGCCAGAGCAGGAGTGGCCTACGTTTTGGGCCACTTTGTTATACACCCCGAGCGGCGGGTTTCATAGTCAGCAAATTCATGACACACAATATGAGAGTAACCTATAATCGATATCGGCAACGGTCTTTATCTTTTTAGCTGTAGAATGTCCGCACTTAAAATTTATAATAAATTAAATTTGTCTCATATATTTTACTGGCATTACCATTGCATACCAATCGAAAAAACACAATTTCATGTTAATTTTTTCAACGAGTTAAGCAATATAATAAAATTATAAACAAAGTTAATCGATGTAAATAACATACACTTAATATGAAAAATGAAGGTCCGCCATTGTATTCAATTACCTAACGGATATAGAAGAATCGCATTGTCCTATCGATACATCGAAAAAGATGATTTAATGAATTTCCGATTGCTGTAATCATTGCTGTTCGGAGAGCTTTTTGACTTTGATGAACTCATAATAACTGTATAAATAAAAGGCAACACGTAACAACATTAATTCTTTATCTAATTGCGTATAGATTGAATTGTGAGATAAGTTGGATTTAATTATACAGATATTGTTATCCTAAGTGAATTAGAAGCTGGAAGTTTGATTTTAAGGTTGAATCATACCTATAGTTATATTTATTTATGTTCCGTTTAAAACGTTTGCGAAAAATGCAATTTTGCTGTTATCTTTAAGAGAAATAAAAATGTATTAGGTTTTAATGAAACAACAAAATTCGTTCGTTCAGTATATGGTAGGGGTTTACATAACATTTAATTAAGAGTCAGAATAATTGATATTTAAAAGGTTATTTATGCATTGATAATATTGATTATAAGCGACTGCCAATAAGTTATACCTATGTCATAGTAGCAGTCTATATTTTTCGATAAAGATTGAATCCGAACATTTTACATTGCGATAATTGTGACAGAGGCGTTGATGGCGAATATGCTACATCAGTCTTCGTTATGCTTAAAACTAAATTACAAAGTATATATTATAGTCGTAAGAAAAGATATAAAATGAATGGATTTGAACGATGTCATGGGGCTTCACACGTATTATTTACCGCTGTCTGGTCGACAATCTTCAGTATTTTACACTTTTCAGATAAATAGAAAATAAACAAGAGACCTAAAGCCGACCGAAAACAATGGACTCAATTGAAATTGATAAATCAAAAAGCCCACGATTTTTTATTAAATATAAGAATGTTACATTTGTAACTATTGTTCTTTTAATCAAATCATTAAATATTAGAAGTAAATTTTAAATGTAGATATTTGCAATATGTATAAAATTAATAAAAATAAAAGATAAAGTTAGTGCCGTTGTGAATTCAGAAGTAGAGACAAAGCTTTTCTTTTCGGTCAAGACAGAAGATAGTTAATAAGTAATAATTATAACCTAAGACAACGTTAGTCTGAGAAAAACCAGTTAGCCTGAGATTACTACATCCTTTGGCAATTAAACCTATTTATACTAATGTTTTAAGCAAGAGTTAAGTTTCTTTGACTTTAATCTAAATTTAACGAGTGCAACCGCGGCGAACTTCTTGATCACCCAACTTTGATTGTGATTCATTACTTGCAGTATCATGTTTAATATGTTAATCAAACTAATTAGCATATAAATCAGTATTAAGGTCTTGCTTCTTACATAATATATATAACAAATGTCTCTACAAAAACCTATTTCTGGTCACGGGCCGACTTTTAATATGTCTGTCGCCACGGGGACGGCCATAGCCGTATGCCTCCTTGCAGTAAGGATAGTTTACAAAATAGTATCTTTTATAGCATTGCAATACAGTATCATCTTCTTACCGTAGAATCGGGCTATTTGGAAAACAAGCGGCAATTTGAGGAAAAAGTATTGTAAAAATGCATTTGTAATATTTTTGTAAATCGTGAACATAACTTTAACTTCTTTATTCATTTACGCCATTTTATCCAATTTGACCAATAATAGGAGACTATTCATTGGCTTTCAAAGAAAAATTAATTCATATGAGCGTCGATGCAAACTTTCGGATATTCAAGTAATATTTTCATTCGTTTGGTAAGTTTCCAATAATTTATTTTGTTTAATCCGATTACGAATCTGTAAGCATTGTTTGTTAGACTTGTTTAGTTTTTATTATATCTCGACAAATTACGGGACGTTAAAAACGTAGCATTCCAATTAGCCCTTTTTAAGGGTTATTTGGTAAGTACTAATTAAAAAAAAAGATCCTATAAGGGAAGAATTGTAGGCAACTGTTGTTTGTCAATGTTTATTAAATACGTCGATGAAATATCTACAAACAAAGCAGTTTTTTTTTAATACTGAATATTGATTTTGAGCTTAATATTATTTCTTTAACCCCATTCTACGGTACTCTTTTCCCAAATTGTTTTGGGAATCGGCCCAATAAGCTTTCTTCTTCCATTCGCCTGTACCACTTGACAGATCACTGCTGGCTCTCTTTCTATCCATACCTTGATTCACGCAATTCCTTATTTCTTTTTTATGGTCGTTCTTAGTACATTTATATAGAGCAAAATGCGATTAACCACATACTCAGGACAAGTTTGAAATAAACTTTGTAATAATAATGCCAAGAAGTAAAAAAAATAAAATCAAGAATTAAAATTTTTCATGCCATGATAAGTAGAATGCCAGACTAAAATCCTTTCTTATTTCATACATTTCAGATTTGTTCCAGTAATAGTTTATTTAATTACTTTTGCATTCGTGTCTTTATGTTCTCTTCAAATCGCCATATTCAATTTTATGCTGCGTAGCCTATAACCAGGTTGATCAAGATATCTGAAGATACCTTATTTGTTAAATTAAATAAGTAGTTTAGAGGTTATACGGCAACAGATGAACATGCATTCGTTCGGACTAGAATGATAACCGTCCTTTTGGCTTTGTCGTAGGTCACACGTAAAAAGCTTCCTTCATTGTGGTGATTACCAATTTCATGACGAGTAGTTCTGTGCTTTAGCCATAACAAACAAGCAGACAGAATTACTATGGCAGTAACCTACACACACTACTCTACTACACTATCTTAAAACCGAGAACAATTTTGAAATAAAGTACGTCGTCCGTCAATTTCCTATATCTACTGGTGTTTAATCAGGGTGCCGGGCCGAAATCCCTACTAATCGACAATGTCTCATTAACTGGAGTGAAGGAAGCTCACTCAAGCTCACCGCTCAGAGGCAGTTACTTAGCAGAAGACTTTTTTTAATCTACACCCCAACTTGTTTAAACCCTTAATTGACCGAACACCTTTCATCAAGTGTAAATCGCTCAAGATAAAAGGAAGCTGCTTTATTTTAGATGCGCATATTCAGTAAATCGGTGATCCGTTTCTTCTTTGTCGCCATCCACGTTGTGTCATAACGACCTGAACATTTTTTAATGACAGGTATCTTCAAAAAAATATAAGATAAGAAGAAAATATAATATAATATAAGATAAGACTTCGTGTTATTAGATTTGCAGTATATCTAAGTCATTGTGTGCTAATAACGAGATCTAAACCTCTGCAAAATAAAAAAAGGTAAATTTGACCCAATGTGGCATTAAATGTAACAATTTTGTGCCATTGTAGTTGGACTTATACTTTTACTCAAAGAGCGTAAATTGACAACTGTAGGTACCGTACGCAACTACAAACGTCAGGTTTACGCTAGAATATGATGAAACAATATAATAAAAGAAGTAATGAACACACATGAACGTAAACGTAAGTAATCTAACAAAGATATAAGGGACAAGAAGACAGATGCATTCAAAGGACAATCTTACAATATAAACTTGGATAGATTAACATATCTGTCAGATCTCGTAACGGCCATTCACAAGACACCAGACGTCATTGAACATCTTCATGGGCGCACCATTGTCTCCGATCTAACCTTACTCATTATGAAAGTCATTGGTTTTGTAATTGTATTCGAACAGAACAGATAAGCCTAACAGATGTTTTGCTACCTAGTAGTTGCCATTATATAATACTGTGTTTAATAGGGACATGCCACCGATAGGTGGTATCCGAGGGGATTGAAAGCTAGTTCAAGATAAAAGGAAGTTCTATACAGTTTACGATATTCGAAGCTACTGAGCAATGTATATTATGGATCTTCATGCAATGGTTAAAAGAACTGTGCTTGCTTATAACACTAAGTATCTTGCCTTACTTTGGCAGGTATTCCTAATCCTACTATTTTACCAGATCACTGTAGATCGAGAGAATTAGGAACATTTATATATTTTTATAGGCTAAACAACATAATACTACGAGCCATATAAACAGGGTAGTTACTATTTAATATAACGCATGCTGCAAAGCTATACTTAATTATTAATAAGGAACCAATAGGTATTAGATGTTTAAATTATCTGACGTTTAGACTAAGTGCCATGTCAGCCTGCGACCACGGCCTCTATGAGCAGTGCAAACTGGTTGAAACGTAAGGCAATTCGAAGGTATGGAATACGTATGTATTATTAATATTATTTATCATTGAGCGTGCTGAGCAAAAGTTACTTTGAAATACTTTTTGTGAATCGTCTAATCTCAATAAGAACGCCACCTTCTTATATACATGCATCTTTGCGATGTAATCAACGGTGCTTCCGCTTTCGTGTCTATGAATGACTAACAACAATAACCAATTTGTGAGTATTGCGTCTATGTCTGTACACTTATTTTTTGCTGTGTGAACCTAAGACGGGCTTTAATCACTACTGCGAATCGTCAAATATTGCAAGCCGCTTGAAAATTCCAGTAGCTTTAGAGATCAGAAATCAATAATTTGAAAAGTATTAATTGCAAGGCGATAGCTGGCTTTCGATGAGGTCTTCGTTCAGCAGTGACGGTGATAGGCTGATAATAATCAATTGTAAGGCATATAATAATATATCTGATTAATATAAAAGCTGATTCATATATTGCTCTTTAAGCAAATTCTAAATCTAATCTAATCAAAATAAGTAATTTGAAAACAAGTTGTTAAAGATAATTCAAATAAAATATATTTATTTAGATTTAGAAATATAAGGCGGGCGACAATCACAGACCCACTACTTGAGAAATTCTTCAAAACTAAGCGGAATGTTTTACATACGACACAGATCACATAACATAATAAAGACAATGTATAGGTACTACCAGTTCAGTGCAACAAGTCCTCAAGTCAAAAAGACGAAGGGCCAATTAACAGGCAAGACGGAAAGTATTTTTTTACGACTTTTAAATTGTGTATTGTGTTTAAATGAGTAATATTTCTGCATCTTTTACAAAGTTCATATGAATTTATAGGTTTTTGGATTTAAATTTGCGTAAAAGTAATTTACACATGATACACTTTGTGTACTTTCAAGTGTTAGTACACACTTTTATATTTTCATTAGGTATATATCATCAGTAAGAAGAAAATGGGTTGGAACTAGTGGATAACGAGATAAAGAGAATAAATGGACAATAGTTTAGTAAATAAATTAAAATAGTGTAGACGAACGAAGTTAGATCATGGCACGGTACTATTATAATTGTACCGTGATCATGGCCTACGTTCACACAATTACATTAATAGTAGCATAACTTTACGAGTAGGTATAACATCTTATAAAATGCTGTCTGTTCCTCTCTCTGTACGTCATTGAAATTCTAACTCGCGGGTCGCGGGATGATTCGGTTTATGTGCTTCTTTTCAAGACTTTAGCTAGTTTAATATATCGTCTATCGCGGACTGTACTTTAACATGTCCATACGTATATTTGGTAAAACTCGTATCACTGCTCCAGTACCGTCACCGAATGAAGATCTCTACACGCAATCGGTATGCAGTACGATAATTGTATACCTGTTATATACTTTTATATTTCTCGTGATAAGATTATATATCGGCAAACATTATACACATAATATCAACAGTGTTAGATTGCTGTCTCATTTCAATATAACAGGGTAATAGGCACGAACCCTGTTATAAATATAACAGGGTTCGTGCCTATTACTGGATTATTTGATGAAAGAGAAAGGAATAGTGTAAGGGACGCTCTCTGGTTTTAATCCCACGCTGACGTTCAGAGCAATGGCTTTGTTGGGCGGACGTCTGTGGTAGACCGTGCTCAGTCTATTTCGACTCATTCAAAACCAACAAAAGCTATAGACTAATTTGACATTATACTGGCCATTCTCATTGTGGCAAATAAAATGAGTCGGAAAAAGAACTATTGCGGATTTGGTTAACCTGGATAAATTGCGGTTAAATTTTATGCCAAATAATGCCGGTTTAGCCCAGAAACAAAATTAATTATTATTAAATATCGTGGCACGCTAATTTTCAAGGCATTATTACGTTATATATTAGGTGTTTTATTTTGGGCCCTTGTTATTAATAACAATTGTTTTTTAATACTTTCACTACATTATCTTAGGCCATAATAGCGCGTTTATTTATTTTTTAATACCTTAATATTACAAATGAGAAAAAGGGATATTTTTAAGCAGAAGGCCAATTTTCGTAATAAAAATTCAGTTCCGATCAAATCTCGATCTCTAAACTGTAATGAAATGTATTTTCATAGGAAAGTATTAAACATCCAAAGTTGACTGTAATGTGGTTATATCGTATTGTAACCGAAAATTGAATAGGTAATCTGTTGGTCTTGGTAATGCTTTACTATTTTACTATGAAAATACTTTTTATGACTGTTGTGAGATTGAGAGTTGATTAGAGCTGAATTATGACCGAACTTTTATTACGAGAATTGGTCTTCATAACCTGAAGAAATTTTACACACATGTTGTCAGAAGATCATGTTTCCGGACAAAAATGTGCTCTTCCCGAGGGGTATTCGCATTAATTAATTAACAAAGTCTACTCTCAAGCTAGTCACGAATATAAAGCAAAGTTAATACTTACACAATATTTACTCGTGGGAACATACCGAGACACAAATTTGTACAAAATTTAATTACATGTAGATCTGCATGTTGATTAGCACCTTTGAATATGTACGGGGCAAACGAACAGATGGGATACAAGATGGTAAGTGATTCCGCTCATTGGCTACTCAATAGCAGTTCTGTTACTCCAAAGCTCCAGATGAGATCAGTATTACAGTGATATCTCATATCCATTAGTTACATCACAAGTTAAGAAAGAGGTTAACGAAATGTAACTTATATAATTATGTTTACGGGAATTAACGCCGCTCACAATAGGTATTAAGGACATGTCTTGGACAAATCCAAACTTCAGACAAATCTGAGGTTTCATTCAGGTAGCACTGGCCGTGATAACTGCCCGTTTAACCAGATCGAAAGCTTCGTGATGTCACATATCTAAAGTATTAATAAACACAACCATTAGCAGTAACAGGAAAATACACTTAGTACTTTATAAAAATAACTAACTTTTAACCACGGCTCCGCCCGCGTGTATGTTGATTATCCCATTAAAAAGTTGCCTATGTCACTCGCATATAATGTAGCTTTCGATTGGTAAAAGATATTTTCAAATCAGTTTACTGGTTTAGTCACATTTATAAGTATGAGGGTATAGATACTTTTGAAACTTCCGTTTTCATTTATTAAGTTCTCAGTGTCTGTTTGTAAAATATATGACTTTTTTTTTACTGTCCTGTTGGTCTAGTGGTTAGTGACCCTACATGTCACGCCACAGGTCGTGGGTTCGATTCCCACCCAGGACAATTTATTGTGTGATGAGCACGGTCATTTGTTCAGTGTCTGGGTGTACTTTATTTTAATTATGTTTGTATTTAAAATTTTATAAGTATGTTTATCAGCAGTCTGGTTACTACAGTACAGACTCTGCCTAGTTTGGGATCAGACGACCGTGTGTAAAATGTGTGAAAATGTTATGATCGTTAGTTGGATAGGTACTAGTATCAGGTCTCCGGCCACGAAATCACCGCTCGATCAGTACAAATAGCCTAAACAAACGGCAATTCCACAAGCAAAGACCCAAGGTTAAGATCATAGCCAGTACCCGATACCCGTAAGCCTTCACACCATGGCAAGGTGATCCCTGGGGGGGGAGGTTTATTATTATTATCAGACCAGGGAGAGTAGCAACAAAAAACGTTCACATGTCAGATAGATGGGAGAGGTCTAAAAATCACGAAATTCCTGTAACGTAATTTACTAATGGTGCCTAAATAGTTAAATATCTAACATTAAGTACCAACAATGTACAATAAAAAAAGACCTTCATTAGCATGTCTGTAAAACTTTCCGACACATCATCAGTAGTGTTCAATGAGTAACTGTTTGTTATGATGAAAAATTATATATACCTATTTCTATTTCATTTCAAAGTTCACAATCAATCAAAATCATAACAGGAAACAGTTTAAATAGTGAATTCTGATTGCTCCATCCAGCATCCAGAGAACATTAATGCAAATTTCAATGGAATATGTATTAATGATAATTTAATAACTGAGTTGTAAATTACAAACTGTCAAAAATGAATTAATCAGTCAATGGTAGTTAAAATTGAAGAGTATGTGATGTGTTCTCACAGAAAATTTTGTTTTTATGTAAAGTTCAATTGTAATATCTGACATAATCTTTATTAATATCTGTACATAAATTAAATGAGTTTTTAACAATGTTTGCCAAACACTTTATGTGATCTGTTGAAGATAGTAATTTTTTTTTATATTTAAGATCACATAAAATAGTAGGCCAAACACCACTTTCTAAGAAGCAGCAGTCCAGCAGTGGACTATTAAAGGTTGTTGATGATAAAATACTTTGTATAGAATATTAAATAGTGAGTCTTACCTTACAAATAATTGTTCTTGATTATTCACCCGCCATGATACTACCGTAGCACCTACAACAAATAATTAACAATTAAATAACACAATTTATATTCATCATGTGTTTGGGTGGTATTTATCTATAATATACATATGTATTATATTATTTCGTAATATAGGAATATGTTTATCAGCAGTCTTGTTACTTGGTTTGCATAGTTATGGATCAGAAAGATGTGTATTTCAGTCTTAGGATATTTTTTTAACAAATTTTTGTTAGGAGTTGGTTCATGAAGAAGATTGAAACTAAACTGAAACACCTAAGAAATAAAAAAAACATACATAAATACATAGTTGAGAAATTAATTAATAACTTAGATGTAACATTATCTAAAAACTATATTTTTACAATGTACTTTTCTAGAAAGATAATTTAATAATTAATTTAAACTTTTTTAGAAATAGAAAGTAAAAGTATTAATGAATTTTTTTATATTTATATATGAAATATTTTGATGCTTATTATTTAATACTTTAGAGTAGTTTACTTTAATCTAATCAAACTAAATCAATAACTGCACAACTATAAAACAAATAAAAATAAATAAAAATTTATATTTAGTTGACAACTAGTTGTTAAACAAATGTAACTTAGGTGAGCATACTGATTTCCTAATGTATTGGTCAAAGTAATCCTAGTCTATAAGTTATGATATTTTTTGTGAGTACATCAAATACCAACCTACAATTTAAAAGCAAGTATCTACAATTTACTTCCTACAATCCAATAGCCAAGGTCAGAGCCACCGCAGACAACTTTATGCTATTCAATATGAAAAAACTAGTTACCAGTCAACTAATCAACACGCACTATACTACACTAGTAATACAATTAATGTACTCTTACTTGACCCTAAAAGCCAGTTTTCATATTTTAATTATATCGTTCAAAGTTTTAAAAAACATTATTTTCAACAAATCCCGCGCGTTAAATTTAAAAAAATAAATAAAGAATAAGGTTAGTTTGCCGCTTCGTATTAATCCTATGATAATTCAGTTAAACACAAAAAACTGTACGTGCAGTATTACAGGTAACTTTTAATAAATATTATAAAATAACTTACCGAAAAGATTTACGGTACAAGTCGTATTGTTGCCTCTATCGAGAACGACAACACTCGTCGCTGCCATTTTCCGTTTGACAGCGAAGCCAACTGACAAAGAGCTGTGATACCAATGTTACCACCAGCTAATTTTAATACTACCACACGTTTTTAAAATCTACTATGCAGTTGGTTTTTAAATATGGCATTAGGATTTTTTCTTTCTAGACTAAACAGTAAGATGACGCATGACAGAGTAGAATGGAAAAATCATACATACTGCGCCGACCCCAAATAAAATTGGGAAAAGGGTAGGCAGATGATGATGATTAGGATTTTTTCTTTAAGAAATAGAAATATTTAAATATTAATAAACTTGTTCATGCGTTGCAGTCTGTTGAATTTTTTTAGATTTTAAATACCTAATATTTTTCAAAGACAGCGATATCAAACGCAGTCTGTCTTTACTGTAGACAAATAATCATAGAGTGAAAAAGAGCCTCAATCTTACAATTTAGGCAACGAGAGAAAAGGATAGTAGATAGTTCCCTCGAGTCTAGTCTAGCGTGGTCGAGCTCTGTGATGAGCTGGAAAATTTCTAATCTCCTGTCTTTTGTTTGATGAAAACCATGTCCACTTCACGATAGCCAATCGCAGCTTAGCCAAACAGAGACAGAGGGAACTATCGGGCATCCATCTCTGTCATTGCCTGTATCGCTCCTTACAGGCAGGCTGTTCTATCTATGCCTATATCTCTATGGTTTTTACACATTTAATTTTGTTTTTATACAAATGTGTAAAGAAAGTGAAATATTAAATAAAACTAATTTTACAATTACAATTATTAAACGTCCTGGTAACTTAGTTAGATTAAAGCCGGCCAAAACCTCCTTTCTAATAAGAGGCCTATGTCCAGAAGTGGACTATTAAAGGCTGTTGATGTAAAAGCCTGTCATTGCCAAAAGGCTCCCCATCATCCATTAATATTACAGTTTTCATATTATTTAAGTCTTTATACAAAATACATAGTGATTAGAGAAACAAAATAGCACTGTTAAGGTAATGTGCTTTGATTTATTTGTAACACTAACAGTGCTGCTCCGCTATATTTAGCAATTATTTGAATATTACAGGTATTACCATCATTTCATAGATTTGAAAACTTATTTTAACTATATGAGGATCAAGTCTTACTCTAAATCCTAAAAAAATTTTGCAAATATCAAGTTTATTTCAAAGGCCTACTAATACATAATGAAATACTTTTACGATCATAAATGAATAAAAGAATATTCCATATGTCATGTGAAAATGTCCTAGAAAAACTTTATAGTTAGTTTAATAATACCGATGAATACTGACAACATGGTAATACCTAATTTAAAATTAGCTATTTTCATGGTATAATAAAATACACACATTTTAAAAGAATTAATTAAAGATAACAATTTGTTGGTAAATAATTATTTACATTTTTTTTAATTTTAAAAAATTTGGATAATTTTTCTTTGACAATTTTATTTGTTCATGATATTAAAATCATAACTAGTTTTCGAACTTGTCCGAAGCGACCAATCAGAATGAGCCAACACTGTACCGGCTAGTGTCATCATCGGCATCATACGTGTATTTTTCCGGTCCTTGTCCTTTCGTCGGTCGTTTCTCAGCTTGACTTGGACGGCGAGGAATCACGCACGGTTTCACTGAAGAGGTGGCTGAAACGAAAAGATGATGGGTTCACTGAAAATTGTTTTATTATTAGGCGTAATTTATTTATGTAAAGCAGCCGAAGAAGATGTTCTTGAACTTACAGACTCAGACTTTTCTACAGTTCTAGCTCAACATGATACCGCTCTAGTTATGTTTTATGCACCATGGTAAGTTATTAACAGGTAACTTAAATATAAACTAACGTGTGTCGCTTAACATACTTTGTTAATATAATTATAATCTTATATGACGATTGTTTAGGTGCGGTCATTGCAAAAGACTGAAACCAGAGTATGCGGTGGCTGCCGGCATTTTGAAGAACGATGAAAATCCAGTCGCTCTTGTGAAAGTAGACTGTACAGAAGGCGGCAAGAGCACATGCGAGCAGTTCTCAGTATCAGGATATCCCACATTGAAAATCTTCAGAAAAGGAGAAGTGTCACAGGAGTACAATGGCCCCAGAGAATCAAGTAAGTTCCAGAACAAGTTATTGTAGAAATATAAGAGAAAGGTGTTAAAATTATAAATTAAAAAAATATGTTCCTATAATTCATTTAATTGAAGGTATTTATAAAATTGTTAAATAGGTAAGCTTTACATGGATTATTATTAGGTACCTACCAATAAGAAGTTTTAGACTTTACTACTGTGGTGTGGAAATCTGTTTTTCAAAGTAATTTAATTTGTAATTTAAGTTGCAAGTAATTATTAATGAAGTCTTAGTTGCTATCACATCAACAGCCTTTAATAGTCCACTGCTGGACATAGGCCTCTTCTTAGAAAGAAGGTTTTTAGTTGCTATAAACTTATGTTAAAACTGTATAGTTCCTGACTTAACTAATATTCAAATTGAAGTAGGCTACTCTACATGAAGTACTATTAGATACCAATAAGAAGTTTTAGTTACTATAAACTTATGTTAAAACTGCATAGTTCTTACTTTAACTGCATAGTAATCAAATCAGATGATGATGATGAATCAGATGAATGCTAATTGGATTGGATTGCATGACTTTTTAAAATTCTTGCAGTGTGAGAATTTGACTCACCTACTTTGTTTCATTATTTTGCTATGAGAATAATATTTTAACTTAATTATGGTAGTCTTAATTTTTACTAAATTAATAACTATTATATTTGTTTAAAAAATTGGGATATTGATTATATTATTGTTGTGTTATTATTGATATCATAAATTACATGATCTTGTGTACATCAAGCTTTGCTTAATTAGAACTACTTTATGCTGTCAGTAATCTTAAACCCTCATCATAGAACTCATGATAATATCAGGATAAGAAGTTGAAAAATATTACACCGTACAAAAATTGCAAAAGTTAACTCTCTCATTCCTTAAACATAACTTCACCATAAATCAGGTACAGTAAGTCACTTTCCTTATGCAGATGGGATCGTTAAATACATGCGTGCACAAGTGGGACCCAGCTCTAAGGAGCTCACATCTGCTGATGCCTATGAAGCTTTCTTGGCTAAGGATGAAGTTGTTGTCATTGGATTCTTTGAAAAAGAGACTGACCTTAAGGGTGACTTCTTGAAGACGGCTGACAAGTTGCGTGAAGAAGTTGCTTTTGGACATTCTTCATTTAAGGATGTTCTTGACAAGGCTGGATACAAGTAAGTGTTATTATTGTTTATTACTTTTATTCCGTTACAGGTTTCTATTTCCTTTAGTCTTTGAGAACCGTCATCAATTTCTTGCATCATACCAGTTGTTTTGGGGTACAGCTATATGTAACATTGCAAATGCTGTTTTCTTTATGGCCCATATATGGAAAATATTTTGATACAGTGGCACTCCAGAAATACCGACAGAAGTAAAAACTTGAAAAGTTCTTTGTTTTTTTCAAAAGAGGCCCAGATCACATATTTGAGCATGAGCATTGTTGTTGATGGAAATTTGAAAGGGAGAGCCGAGCTATTTAACAACTGTTTTAGAAGGACTTGTTAATCCTTGCATCAATATTTAAAGACTCCTACCAAGAGTCTTAGGGGTGCTATTGGTGTTTTAATATATCTCAAATCTGGTATAAACTCATTAGCATATGAGTGTTGGTACATATGCTTATAAGAATATGGCATCTGTCTTGTATTTTACATTGTACAAGTTGATATTCCAATCCTGTTACAAGACTGTAATTATCTCTTTTCAATTTTTTAAACATTAACTATTTCATTAATAACTTAGTAGTTATTAATAAAGATAGTTAATGTTTAATAAAGTAATTAGGATTAATGTAAGTAGTTATCTTTTGAGTTTGAAGAATCGTCTCTTGTAGAATTTATTTTAGTAAATGAGTTATTTTGTTTTTTAAGTCAAAACTTCTTTAGGCGCGTCGGGGTTTTTTGTGAAATGGGAAAAATCAATTTTTTTCTTTTTTTTTTTTTAATATTTAATATCGATTTAAAAGTGTTTTCACATTTGATTCTTCTTGTAATAAGACCAATAATTGCTTGAGTAATTAATTGAAGCATTGAAACAGCCATTTAAAAAAACATTCTATTCCACTGTTTGAACAATTGGTCATGTTTCATTCTGTGCCAAGCTGAACACACAAGCTACACAATGCTTTTTACGTAATAAATATTTTATACATTCAATAATTACCTCATAAACCTATTTTTTAAATAAATAGCAACATAATTTGTAAAAACAAAATGTTAGTTTGTACCAATAGATAAGGAAAATATTGAAATTGTTATCAGTAACATAACATTTAAAAATCTGTGTATTTATGGAATTGGTGATATCGTTCCATGTAATAAACTAGATTATGTTGTTTCCTATTCAAATTGATTTTTTTTCTTTCACACTAATGAACTTTTTATACTTACATAAAAATGTTTAGGTAATGGAGAAAGAGTTTATTAAGGTATTTTGTATGATAGGTGTGTTACCTAAAAAAAAACTGATAATAATCATAAAAATGCTTTTTTTACACACCACTTTTATAAGCCTCCTTCTAAAAATGGAATTGTATAAAAAATAACATAATATTTTAGAAAACCTAATTACTTTATCGCAAGTTAAAAGCAGAAAGTTAACGTAATTTTAAAAAATAAAACATTTTTTTATGATTTTATAATCAGTTGTAAAATATTGTTTTTATTACCAAACAGGATTTAAATATTATTGACTACTTCGTTCGTATTTAGTAAAACTAGTTGTGGGTAAAACCACGGAATTTTTAAAATTGTACCACTAAGAAGAAAATTAAAAACTTGTTTATTTACATTATCTTTAACTTATAAGATAAAAGCAATTCTGCTATGATACTCTTAGATCATTGGTATGTTAAGATAGACTGTCAACGATATATAAGCATTGGAGAAAATAGTGTCCAACTGTTGGCTACTAAGTTCCTTTTCACGTGTCTTAGTCAGCTGTGTATGTAAAATGTAGGTGATATGTTTGTTATGTAGTGCCGCACCTCATCTTATATACATTTTCTAAGATAATAGGTTGAAAAATTTGGTTCCGAAAACGCAGTTTTTCAAGTAATTTTCGGTTCGTGCATAGTCTACGTTTAAAAGACTAAAAAATGAAATCCCTGAATAACTTTCTTTTTTGGCTTTAAAAAAGTTGCTAAGAATTCCTACAATATTTTTTTTTAAATACTGCTTATTTAATTTTCTATTCTGACAATGCCATCTTCATTATATTCTATTTAAAACAATTATAAATTAAATACAAACATTATATTAATAAGAATAAATTGTTATACATAATTATACAGAAACGTAGTGATGCGGCACATCCTGCGTTCTAAACAATATTTAAATTTTAAATAATGTGAATGCACGATAAGGACGTCCCCTCGTCGTTTACTATTAAATCATATCTATATATATTTCCTTGCTGGAAACACTCGCTGATAAATGTTAAGAGCGTAAATCTCCCCTAAATTATACACTTCCTTCCGAATCCATAGCAATCTAATCTACGGTTTTGAAACTTTTGAGAGCTATTTTCCTACCGAGGTTACACATTTCTTACCAGAAAAGCCCGCCAAATCAATCAATCAATCAATGTACTGTAAAAAAATAAATAAATAAAAAAACAAATGTCGATAATGGTTTGTAATTATAATAATTTACTTATTTACCATAGAATAAATAAAGTTAATGAGGTAAAACATAGTGCAACAATCACAAGTAAAAACATATCATAATTGCAAAATGTTGTAAATACTTGAAAATAAAGATAATCTAAGATAATCAATAATATATTTATTAGTGAATTAGATTATACGTAGACTGCGGCGTTTTGCCAAATATAGTTATAAAAGGACATTTTGAGCAATAAAAGGACAAGGAGGAGGCAATAGGACGGGATACAGATAGATTGACATTCTCTAGTCTCTATTTCAATAACTAGATTATATTTTATATAAGTTTATTAAACGTTTAGGCTGTGTATTATTATATTAAATAATTTATTAAAGTACTGTTTTTTGTATCTGCTAATTATTAGTAGGTATGCAATAAGCGTAACGTAATCCAATTTCATATCAATCGTGGAAATTAAAAGACGTTGCTAAACTATCGTCCGGCTGAAAAACCGATAACCTTTTGATATTAGAAATTTAATATGTGTAAAACTGCGGAAAATTGCATGAGCAGTGTGAAACCACCGGTAAATTATTCTCATCCGTGAAACATGGCAACACAATTCGTCACGAATTGATACGATAAAAACGCGGGCACGCGACCGTGTTTTGACTTGACACACCTAGACACAATGTCAACATGTTAAAATTATTTTACTTCCTTTGTTGATCTCTGTATCAAATAATGACGGCCATTGGAGTGGGAATTCTCTCGCTCGGTAACGGTAGCAATCATGGGATTGCGGTCATGGTACCTACGAAGCGAGAGAACACCGCAATCTCCTTCATGCGAGCAAGTCATGCTAGCAAAGGAGATGCCGCGGCGGAGCGGGTCCGGAAGAGGATTAGAACTCTCCTGGTCCGCCAGGTCGGGGAACGGGCCAGATACCGCAGATGACTCGGGTGCCGGAGGTCGCAGAACGTTTCCAGAACGGAGGTTCCTCTATAAGCGGAGACATGAGAATTTTAATCCTGACGTGGTTTCATATGTACTCGTATTTACTTTCAATTCATACATATCTCCGTTTGGCATTAGGCTCAAAATATCCCTTTCACAAAAAACCCCTTTCCCAGAATTACCCTTTCTTAGGTTTATACAGTCCTTTCACTTTTCGGTAAAACGAAATCTATCTATGTATTTATATTACATTATAGTTGAAAAGATGCAACGAAGGTAAGGTGAGTTTGTATAATTCCGCGGCAGTGGTCGGGAATACCAGAACCAATTTATAGTATACACAATAATAGTATGTAGACAATATTATATACCTATCGTATATTAATAATGTAATAGAATGCATAGATAGATCTGACGTAGGCAAGAGACATTTCCGGAAGGGGGCATTTTGGAAAATGGACGTTTCGGGAAAGAGACATTCTGAGCCTGAACGAAAGTAGTTACAGTGTAAATGGAAATGTCTCTTTCACTTTTTATTTTACACATCATATTATCGACTGCATTTACTGATAAGTCTGATAACTTATTAACCTAATGACCGCCACGATTTCATATAGAGGGCATGTTAAATTTCTTCCAGAACACTACAGTTGCTGTTAGATTTTGTTATTCAGTGGTTAGTGTAGTGTGAAAAAAATTATTAACGAAAAGAAAAGAGCAAGCAGTCACTTTTTTAAGTTGAAAACAACGTAATTTTTACCTATCCAACATTGATTGGCAATTGCGAAATAGATGACTTAAAAATCGCAGTTTGTTTTTTCTTAATTTATCAATTTTTATTTCACTTGATAAACGTGGGTTTTAATTCACTAGAGAGTTTTATGTGAATATTAATTTTACGTTGATCTAATTTGGATAGAGTAGGGTAGTATTACTTATTTCTTAGATTTTTTTGCTGAAACAAAAAGTTATTCTTTTATTACCTATGCCTGGCACGGGATATCAACTCGCTTTAAATGAGAGTCGAAACGCTATGTAAAGCTATACATAAAATAATAACAGAGATAGAAACACTTCACTTCAACACACAACCTCCGATCAATAAGCTGACTAATTAATGCTAACTAATTAATTAAAATTATTTACTGATAGTGTACTGTATACACATGGTACAGTATTGAGTGTATAATAATTTTTTTCTATGGTATAGGCGGCAAACGGGCAGACGGGTTACCAAAGGCCCAAGTGTGAGTTTATTTCATATCTACCCGATCATCACGGTAACCGCGTTCGGCGCTGCGATTGGCCCACACTGAAATCTTCACCAATTGCAAATCGCAAACTTACACTAGGCTCTCAGTTTTCTTTGAGGCCTTTGTATGTCTGTATGTCTCTAGTCAAGCAGAAGCATCTACCACGGTTATATTAAAGTTGCATATTCTTCATTCGTATGGCCAGTTGATATACCTGAACTAGTGGTGTTTTCAATCACAAAATCGACATGAATTTTATTGCAGCTTCAGTCTCGTTTTTTTGTGTATCCTAATTAGTCAGTTAAACTAGGGTAAGCCCTAAAGATAACTAGCAGGTGCCATTATCTCACCCCAATTTAGTATGTTAGGCCTAAGGTGAGTTGGCAAGAGGCAGACGGCCAGTCATAAAAGAAACTAGGCAAAAAATATCTATATAGATATGTTTATTTGAGTATACGTATAAACTACGTATGTACTAGCGAGGAGAGGCCTATGTCAAGCAGTGGACTATTAAAGGCTGATGATGTGATGTGTGATGTGTACTAGCTAACGTGTATGTCGGTTATCTCGGTAAAAAAGACCTTTCCTCAAGAATCTAACTATTTCCATACTAATTTTCATCTAAATCAGTTCAGCGGGTATTGATTCCCCAGACAAACTTCCACCCCCATTTTCAACCTGTGATGTTAAATCCATATTATATAATATAAGGGTATATAAGGATACCCTTATATTATATAATATGGATTTAACATCTATCATTTATTACCTTCCTATGCACCTACCTCATCCTTTCTCTGCAACGCCCAATCGGACGACTGCTGGTGAATGTCTTAGGCATTAAGTCAGTCGCTGTATAAATTATTGCTTGAAGTAATAAAATAAATAAAAAAGGCACCAAATAAAATTAGGAAAATCCATTAAAATAATGATAACGACTACCATATTTTTAGTTGTTTCTACTAATGTACACTGTCATGTTTTTATATTAATTTATTGTGTTTTTAAACAGGAATGACGTGGTATTGTTCCGCCCCAAGCGCCTGCAAAACAAGTTTGAAGACTCGTTCGTTGTATACAAGGGCAACGATGAGTCGTACTCGCTGAAGGCTTTCATCAAGGAGAACTAGTAAGTTTATTAATATACCTATAACTTTTTTACTTTTATGCGTACAAGAAACCTAAGACCTCTTTTATTGGAATTATATTCTCATTTATTTCGTTTATTGGAAAATCAATTATCTTTTCATACACGGCTGGATAAACTCTTTACTTTTTCATATTGTTCGTAATGTAATATTATGTAAAAATGTTTATCTGGGATAAGGAGGCCATGAGATCTATAACACAAGTTTGTATGTGCTCCTGTCTCCCATACAAAGTTTTTTATTTTTAGTTGTGTATCTATGTATATTGTGGGAGGGAATTAAATAAATTTATTATTTACTAAGCTTGGATTAAACTACTGTCCGTAGTTTAGTCCGGTAAAGCAGTGTCCACTAATGGATTGACCAAAGGTCTAACTGCTGTTAAATCAAATCACCAACCGACCGAACGACCGATGATGATGGTTCAAACAGTTTGAAATTTTCATTATTTAAAAAAACCACATCACAAATTTCGAAAATTAGAATTCCCTAATATTATTATATGTATTAGAAATAAATAATTTAAGCATGAGAAATATCGTTGTTGTTTGATAAAATTTTACATCAAATACAAGCTTATGCCAATGCAATGCACAACAAAAATAAAATCATTTTAACTTGTGTATACCATAAGACCATAAAGATTGATAAAAGTAGATTGAGGTTAATTGATTTTAAACAATTTTGCAAGAACATTATCAAAATCTTTGTATGGAATGTAATTATTTTCAGACGACTTTTAACTCGTAAAAATGAAACTGCACGCGTGATAAAGTAACTAAACTGATAACTTTTACTTGTAATTTGCTTAATGATACATTTTCTCTGAATAAAAATCTAGCATATCTAGAGATTGAATAAGAAACATACAATGGAACCGCTTTTACACGCTTTATATTAGGTTCACTTGTATGTTTGTTTGTAACCGACTCCTTTGGGCGTGATTTTGACTGACTTTAAACGGTCAGAATTCGTTCAAACTTTGTAGATGTATCGAGGACCGATGACAATACACTAATTAAAAAAAATATATAAACTATAACTTTGTTGCTATGTAACAAATACTTTTTTTACTTAGTCTAACTTTAAAATTTGCAAGCGTTGAAAACTGATGACAATATAAAATAATTCAATTTTATGAATTATTTACTCATACTCTTTCGTATAAAAATGATTTATTTCGCTAATTAATTATTTTCTTTTATTTTATTGTAATTAATTTATTATAATGAATCGTTGGACTTTGTATCTCTAGTTAAAATATTTTCTATTATTTAGTTTCATTTCATAGTTTACCTGGTTTTTATAATTTTAATTAGTTGTGTTCTTTTTTCTGTTTTTTTTTTTTTACTTTGTCTCTTATGTTAATCTCAGAAATATTGACTCGTTAGAAAGATGATACGTTATATTCTTAATATAGATTTTTTCTGACAAGCATTATTTTACAGCCATGGCTTAGTCGGCATTCGCCAGAAGGACAATATGCAAGACTTCACCAACCCCCTGGTCGTCGTGTACTACGATGTAGACTACGTGAAGAACCCTAAAGGCACCAACTACTGGAGGAACCGCGTGCTTAAGGCAAGTTCACGATCTTCCTAATTTAAAACAAAAATGAATATTAAAATTAACTCTGGCAAAATTCAATCAAAGAAAATGATAACAATGTAACTCGAGATGTAGGTTTGTTGTAATAGAAGTATGTAAAGCCATTGTCCTCGAAGTGGCTGGCGCCTGTTTAATATTGTTTCTTTTTACACCGAATGCCATGCATAGGTACAATGCCAGAGATATGTAAACGTCAGCAAAATGTTGTTAATATAGACTTTATAAACATTACCGCAAAAACAATACTATTTTGGTATATATTATTATGTACCAACACAATCGATTATGGAGTCTAAAATAAAAAAGACCTTACAATAGTGTAATTAGAGTTTTTCTAGTGTTCGGCATACTAGAAAATCATGTTCCTAGATTAGATACTAAACTTTGTAATTGTATTAGACAGATATTTTATATATATATATACTAATTGTCTTAATAGTGTTTCTTTTGTTACGGAGACCATGATGCACATTTACATAATAATTTGAAACAATAATGATGAAGGCTATTTATTTATTTAAGGACCTTCAACAAGAATATCACATACCATTCACAGAGAATAATAAATTATTGATCTGGTGTATTCTTAATTACAGAAGATCACAGCCTGCATTAAGAGTCAAACATAACATTTTGAATCAGAAATTACTATTACACAAATTATAAGTAAATAAATTAATGAAAATTCAAATCAATTCAAACAATAATAACATTGCAAAAGTTAAGTAGGTTAAGTAAGTAAGTTAAGTTAAGCTACTTCAGCATTAGTGAAAATAGTTGTAGTATTAAATCAAGACTATATCATATTTTATAGAATGGATCGAAAACTATTTTCTCTGTGCCTTAAATTCAGGTAGTGTTTTTTGACCATGGTGATTTCTAGAAGATCAGACAAGAACTTCTAACGAGCAGACTGATTTGTAAAACATGGATTTGTTCACTAAGGAACTATTTTTATTATTACCACATGCAATCTGTCTTACAAATAAAATTGTTTCGCCTACAGGTAGCCAAAGAACAAAGTGAAGTGAACTTCGCCGTGAGCGACAAGGACGACTTTACCCATGAACTGAACGAGTACGGCATTGACTACGCCAAGGGTGACAAGCCTGTGGTCGCTGGACGTGACGCAGAAGACAACAAATTCGTCATGAGCACTGAGTTCAGGTGTGTGAGCATATGTAACTAAATCAGTTCGGTGATGTCATCATTCCTTAGTATCGACTTGTAGTGATAGATTATTTTAAAATATTTAAACAATATAAGGAGAGGCCTATGTCCAGCAGTGGACTAGTATAGGCTGTTGATGATGATGAAACAATATTCACAATTCGTGTCTAAAGAACCTATAATAATAATAACTTTATCTCACACACGACCGTCTGTTCCGAAACTAGGCAGAGCCTGTACTATGGTACTTGACTGCTGATAAATATATATTTCTAAATACATACATATTATAGATAAATTACACCCATGCATCTGTATGTGTGTATCTTTCCGTCGTGACATTTAATTAATAGGGACTGATTTCAGATATACCTTCAGTTTTGTGGCTAAGTTTGTAGATCACACTATGGCCGTAGCTTACTGGTAATATACTGATTGCTACCTGTAGCCTATACTCGCGAGATGCGGATGTTATTTATATATAGTCATTGCACAAATAAATATAATTTAAGAAACACACTGCAAATTGAGTCGGATACTAATAAGAATTGAAATTGACCGCACGGATGGCGTAATGGTTTAAGCGGTCACCACAATTTGGAAAATTCTTCTTTGGTTTCCTTCAAATGTAAAGAAAAAATGCCACTCCTAGTGGTGGAAAATTAAGTAATGTGGACAACAATATATTTTCGGGATTCAATTGTAACATCTTGCTAGCTTATGATTCATTAAACTGTATTTAATATAATCTAACATGTTATGGTTTGGTTATAAACATATCAGTATGTAGTGTTTTAAATTTGTACTTATATCTCCATTACAAACATATCTTACACTATTAGCGGTCGCCACGCCGCTAACTACTACGCTGAGTGTTGTGGGTCCGATCCCCACATGGGACGACACTTTGTGAGATCCACAAATTGTTGTTCTGAGTCTGGGTGTGCTTGTGTCCGGTTCATGTATGTTTGTAAAGTCCCCCGCGACACAGAATTTATAACTAGTGCGGGAGTTGTCTTTAAAAAAAAACCCTTCTATATTGGAAACTCATTACTTACCGAGCCCTATACCATTATCAAAGTATAAATCAACCATAAGTGCGTAACGCATTTTTCATTAGAAAAAATAATTGATGTTAAATTTTCTTTTTACTGATATTTTTTACAAAAGTTGTACAACCTCATTTTATTATGCTGTCATTATTGACTTTTAAAGTTAATTGACATGGAATTTGAACATGACATTAACAATAACATGAAATTTGGAATTGAATTATAAATTTGTTAAATTTCAGTTCGAACAGTAGTAATTCCACGACGATGTTTATATTAAATATTGTTGCGAGCGCGTTATCGACACGGTACATAGTTACTTACGTTCGTTTCGCACTGTAAACTTCATATGCTCATTTTACTTACCAGTTAAGATAAGCAGGGTACGAGTTTTTTTTTTAATACGCCGTGGATAACCATTCAACCACCTAAATACGGTTTTATCTATGTGCCACAATTTAACCCTGTATGCTGTGAATCAAAAGTCTGCGTTAAAGACGCGCGTAATTTTTTTAAGATTTTTTTTTTATAAGTGTATTTTTTTTTGTTTTAGTATTGAAAACCTATCAACCTTCACAAAAGACCTGCTCGACGGTAAACTAGAGGCCTTTGTCAAGTCAGAAGCCATTCCTCAACAGAACGACGGTCCAGTCAAGGTAGCCGTAGGCAAGAACTTCAAGGAAGTGGTGACTGACAGCGGTCGCGATGCCCTCGTTGAGTTCTACGCGCCCTGGTGTGGACATTGTCAGAAACTTGCCCCCATTTGGGAAGAGCTTGGTGATAAGGTAAACTATTGTCTGCCGTGTTATATATTTTAATACAAGATTTAGTCAAATACAGAAAAATAGATTAAGACATGAGGGTTTTGGGGTCAAATGGTGGGTAACATAAAATGAATGTTTTTGCATAATTATTGCCCGGTAAGTCTTCAGGCAATGGGTGCCTGAAGATATAAACTACCGCCGAAGACGGCCCAAAAAGAGGAGGCGTGATGCTTTCGACGCCATTCCTCCCAAAGTTGGGCACATATTGTTCTCTGAAAAAAGAAATGGAAGACGCCTCTTCCATTTCTTTTTTCAGAGAACAATTTTTTTTTTTTTTGTTTTAATTACAGATAGTTAGATAGTTTAATTACATGTGGGGTCTAACCCTAATATTTAATTATCTCTGACTTAAAAAATTAGATCTCTCGCGAGTCTGCCGCTAACGTAATCATAATCATAGGCCGCAGTAACTTTGTAAGTTACTCACAGGTGATTATGTGATATTTAAAACTATTTTATTCGTGATTTATTCGTATACTTTATTCGTGAGCGATAAACTTTTAATTTTTAATTATGTAAAATAAATACTATAAACATAACCAATTATATTTTTTCCCAACAGTTGAAGGACGAGTCTGTAGACATCGTGAAAATCGATGCAACGGCCAACGACTGGCCCAAATCTTTGTACGACGTATCTGGCTTCCCCACCATCTACTGGAAATTCGCTGACAAGTCCAAGAAACCTGTCAGATACAATGTGAGTTCAATTTATTTATTTCTAATTCAAAAATAATATATATTTGATAAATAACTTTTACCTGCAGTTAGAGGTATTAACCAATTATTTTTTTAATACATCAATATGGCTGCACAAGCATAATGAACCTTGTGAGGGTTTAAAATAGACTCTAACTGCTGCATGGCTAGGCACTATGTTCTATTTTAAAATATAAATTTTATGTACAATCGTGTACAATGTATATGTGTCGGAATTGACAGTTCTTATTATCCCAGATTGTTATTGTTTGAAATTTTCACAATTACTTGTAAACTTTCTATTATTGGCCTCCACCTACTGGTTAGTAAATTTAGAAACATTTTTCAATAACAAACATGACCCAGGAAAGGTTGAGAGATCATATATTATAATATATATGCTGTGCCTTCCCCTACATAGGAATTTAGTAGAAACGATAAATAAAAAAAATCCTCTTGTCATATCTGCTATTATACTGTTTGCAATTATATTTTAACAATTATTAAACTTTACAGTTTAAAGAAGTAAGTACACCTATTTATACACAATATACAAATTTGTATTATATTTTATACAAATCAAACATAATGGTTGTAATATATCATAATAACAACTTTAAATAATATTGGATTTACATACTACTTTAACAAAAAATTAGTTTGTCAGATGTTTCAACTGTTTCCAACACAGATAAATCGATTTTCAAAGACTAGTGTTATAAGGTGGAACTTAGAAAAAAATATAAATATATGTCTTCTTAACTTGTGATTTTATTTATTCATAACATGTTCGTTTTACAGGGTGGTCGTGCTCTGGAAGACTTCGTCAAGTATGTAGCAGAGAAAGCTTCAGTAGAGCTCAGCGGTTGGGACAGAAAGGGCAAACCTAAGAAGCAAGAGTTGTAAACACTATGTGATGCAAAACTTTCCTCGAAAGATCTGTGTGTGAGCGGAGCGCGGGTGTGAGTGTGTCTGTGACGCTGATGCCCCTCAAACTTGTGTCTGTGTTCTTGCTTCACAATTCCAATTTTTTTTTAAAACACAATTGCAAGTTTGACGTGCCAGTTTTATAAATCTATTCTAGATTTATCTAAATACAGTAATTTTGAATGCATTTCTTTATAATAGTGTCGATGGAATAACAAATAAATTAGGTTGTATTTATAGTTTTTCGTTTTATTTTAATCTTTATTTCTTAGGTTTCGTGAAGTGTAAAACTGAATAAAAACAAAGATGTAAAATTAACTATATATTCTCTTCCTTCCATCTCTCTATCCACTCAACAATAGTGTCAACATTCTTATACAACTGTTCTTCAGAGTCATTTTGCAGTTCCATAACAACCTCTGGTTTGTATGAAGATTGTGCTTCTTCCAATAAAGTTTCAAATATCTCACACTGTACATTATCCTCTAGTTTCTTGCCAGTATATCCTCTGAAAAGTTAAATAATAGTATGAGTATCGTAATTCACGGGTATGACTTCGCAGATGAGTTGGCAACTCTGGCCACCAATCCAGCCATACTCCTGCCACTGCTCTTCAACCAACTTCGATCCAGAGCCTAAACACACAACTGGTGGAAAAACTCACCCGGTTGCATGTCTGTTTCGACTGTTCGGACACAGTTTCATAGAAGAAAAACGACTACATCAACATTAAGAAGGAATTTGTAAAACACTAACAATGAAAATTGCAAATTCGTAGACCCAATATTCAGAAAGTTGTAAGGGTTAAACTGCGCGATCGAAATATGGAGAACCGCGGTGGACGGTATGAATAAAGCCACGATGTTTGGACTTCACAATCTACAGAACTTAAAACGTAACTTAGAAGGGTGCGTGGGTTTTGTTAGTTTTCTAACTTATCAGTGGGCTTTGGAGAGAGTGGACTTTCTTCTATATACTAAAATTACTTAATTTTATAAATTAACAGATGTTTCTTTCCCATCTTCCAACCCACCAAAAAGTTTAAATGTCATTGAATAAGATATTGAAGTAAACACTATTACTTTGACCATTAGGACTTATATAAAAATGTAAAGTTTAAGTAAGTGTAAGGTTTCTGTAGGTACCCTTCAAAAATACAAAAGTTCTGCACCGATTGAGCTCAAATTTTGCACAATGTACCACAGCAGTGTGTGCGTTACCCCAGCAAAATAATGTCGAAAATTGTCATTTAAACGTTATAGATAATTAGTTGCTCCCCTTCTGTAATTGTTAAGCACATTTTTAAATTTGTTTCACTTAAACTTTTTTAGTTATTTCAAAAAAACATTTCCTGCTGGAGTAACGTTTGAAACGTTACCGCAGCCAGACATTTTCTTTTTTAATTGTAATATTGAAATAAATTTTAGCTAGATAATTAGTTATCTGGACTAGGTAAATGTTACAACTTATTTGGTATTTGTATTTTCTTCGGTTGCGAAGTTATTCGAAATCCTGCTGGAGTAACGTTTGTGGGTTTGCTGGATCTCTGAAACGGGTAAGCGGATTGTAACCATCTTTTGTACATAACTTCTTAAGGATTAGTTTTAATTTGTTCGACAATAAAATAATAAAAATAATGGACCGTTTAAAAATTATTTAGGTAAGTATGAAAACACTTCAATACGTCCTAACACTTTAAATAAGACCTCTAAAGACTTACTTGAAACGTTATTCTATTGCTTGTAACTTCCTTCAAATGTATACGAATTTTCGTAAGAATACTGTAAGTGACTAAAAAGTTATGATGAAATGTAGCTCTCCACGTTCACGATCACAATGTGTGCGGCCTTTTTTGGCCACCGATAAACCTGTGTGTGGATATATAAACTGAATGTTATGCCAATAATTAGTTGTTTAGTTCAGTTGTCTACCTGTAGAATTTCAGCGTCGTACATATAATAATTTACGAGAAAATTAAATAAAAGTCATTAGAAGGTGCAAGTCCGTGGTAATCCGACCATGTTTAGGTGGTTACAAAAAAGCGATCACCCAGTACATTGCGCTGTCTTTTAAAATGTTTAGTGTAATACACCTTACGATTTCGGTACAGTTGCGTAGGTACAGTGTTAAATACATTCAATATTTATTCATTATTATTACCTATTATTTATTTTGTTTTTTTTTCTAATTGATCTTAAGCACTAATTTCTTTACTTAAAATTTCTTTAGTCTTTTTAACTACATAAGCTACAATCAACAGAAAATCTGCACTGGTCCGCTAAAATTATAAATATGTAGATACATGTATGAACGATTCACCTGACTGCAATAAAACGAAAATTTAAACCAATAAGAAATCGTTTAATTTCTTTGATTTTTTTTTGTAAAGAAATAACACTAAAGTAATTGTATTTTATTTTGGGGTGTATAGAGCTTAGACTTGAATGCATCAAAATATTTAAAGCAACAAGTCATCTACAATAAGTTAAAATAGACCATAATGGTAGAAGAATACAGTTGTAAATTAGAATGCATCAACATTGCATCGCCCAACAGTCGTATACCTCGTAAGAGTAGGTAATATTGTTCTGTGGTCTATACCTAGAACCGAGAATTATCTATACCTATGTACCTACCGTTAAGCGTTGAGCCCGTGACTGTTGATTTCTGTTAAAAACGAACAGTTGTTGAATGATATTTTGATATAATAACGGTAATTTAATTTATCGAGTGAAAGTGATACATTTTTATAGATAAAATTATTGGTCAGATAATATTTGTCAATCAAGAATCGCTGATAATACATCCTTCGCTAGAACGCGGGAGGGGAGGGGCGAAGGGATACTTCATTGTTTGCCTTTTGCATCTAGTGCACTAAACTTGACCCTTAGGCAGATAATATACGTGTTGTAAAGTACGTGTGCGCTTCCGCTTCCTATTTTTGCAAATATTTATCGTATTCTTGAGAGTTCTTCAATATGTGTGTACCTAATTACTAATAATAGGCATTAATGCTAATTCGATTCAATTTAAGTAATTGTCAATTCTTGTCTTAGGATATTAATTACTAATGCTAATTTTGAAATTTCGTTCAGGGTGATCAAATTAAAAACGATCATAACTTTTAGGTAGGTATATCACTTGTTACTAATTTTACATAAATAATTTATTTTATTATAATTTTGTGATCAAATATTTTATTTTCTCCAACATTATTACAGAAATAATGCAATACAGAGTTTGTTCGCGATATGCTAGCCTAAATCGATTCATCACTTAAAAAAATCCCCATCTATTCACAAAATACCTATTTACAACGCATACGTTACACTCTTCAAAACTTATCATTTCATTTCATATTTCTTAAATTACCTATACCTACCCTAAAATTAAACTTCAATTAACAAATACTACGCAGGTACCTACCAATTCTATGAACAACTATAAACAATTCACCTAAACATTACGAGAAAATAAAAGCATTCAAAACAATACCTAATCTCCCGGCTGATTACTAATTATGCAATAAACAATCCTAAATAAAAAATATTTAAAAAACATGTAGTTTTTTGTAACACTTATGTACATATCCGTAGTAAACTTCCAAATAATATCCTACATATTTTAAAAGCCAGCACAATGTACCGGGTGATCGCTTTTTTGTAACCACCTAAACATGGTCGGGTTACCACGGTCTTGCACCTTCTAATGACTTTTATTTAATTATCTCGTAAATTATTATATGTACTACGCTGAAATTTTACAGGTAGACAAATGAACTAAACAACTAATTATTGGCATAACATTCAGTTTATATATCCACACACAGGTTTATCGGTGGCCAAAAAAGGCCGCACACATTGTGATCGTGAACGTGGAGAGCTACATTTCATCATAACTTTTTAGTCACTTACAGTATTCTTACGAAAATTCGTATACATTTGAAGGTAGTTACAAGCAATAGAATAACGTTTCAAGTAAGTCTTTAGAGGTCTTATTTAAAGTGTTAGGACGTATTGAAGTGTTTTTATACTTACCTAAATAATTTTTAAACGGTCCATTTTTTATTATTTTATTGTCGAACAAATTAAAACTAATCCTTAAGAAGTTATGTACAAAAGATGGTTACAATCCGCTTACCCGTTTCAGAGATCCAGCAAACCCACAAACGTTACTCCAGCAGGATTTCGAATAACTTCGCAACCGAAGAAAATACAAATACCAAATAAGTTGTAACATTTACCTAGTCCAGATAACTAATTATCTAGCTAAAATTTATTTCAATATTACAATTAAAAAAGAAAATGTCTGGCTGCGGTAACGTTTCAAACGTTACTCCAGCAGGAAATGTTTTTTTGAAATAACTAAAAAAGTTTAAGTGAAACAAATTTAAAAATGTGCTTAACAATTACAGAAGGGGAGCAACTAATTATCTATAAAGTTTAAATGACCATTTTCGACATTATTTTGCTGGGGTAACGCACACCACAGCAGTGTGGCAGGTTTTCAAAAATGCAATGAAAGGAAATTGAAAAAAAAAAATTTGGGGATATGTTATTTGGACTCCTAAAATGTTCCCATTAAAAGGCCTGACGATTTTGAAGTGACAAGCTTGTAGTGAATTAATGTAAAGGCAAACTGCAAATTCGAAAATAAGCTATTTTGAATATAATAAGCTATTGTGTGTTAGATTTTATACAGATGGTTCTTCAGCTTGATGTTCCTCTCATACTAGCTAAAAATATGATGATTGATTAGATTGATTGATATAGATTGATAAGATTATTTTATAAAATGTGATGAATAAAGGCACAAAAAATTAAGTAGACATTTAAATTTTTCTTACATTTTTAACTTTAAACAAAAAAGTCAAGGTCATCTGTCATTTTTTGGAACAGTAACCCTCCTACTGCTTTATGTCACACTGTAATCATCATCATGATTGACTCTTCTTACCTTAATCTTACACACTCGAGTGTTTCTGGCCATCTGTTTTTTTTTTAATAAAGCTGATGGACTGCCCCAAACGCCCCCTCTATATGTAGGGCTTATGTATGGTGGAGGTACTCAACTGGCTGTAATGTATTCCTCCTATGTTAATCTGACACTCTCAAGTAAATCCTGAAATCTCTTCTAAGGCTACTATAGGTAATTTGCTGTAACTAGTCTTCTTTAGTTTTGTATTCTTGTTGGCAAGAGAACATAATAATAATCATTCTGCCTTTACCAAATTCTAAATATGAATAAAATTTAATTAAGATCAAGGGAAGTTTAGAATGTATGTTTACCTGGCTGTTAGTCTGTCAAATAAGGTTGTGTTGTTGGTCCTTACAACAAAAACCCCATCAAACCACCTTTCAGGGAAGAATTCACAGCCGTGGTAGTCCACTATGTTGCCACCTTTTGTCATCATACCTTCCATGATATCAAGGAGCTGAAAATATTAAGGATCCATGTATTTATAAAAATGTCCAAACTTAAAACTGTGTATGAGCTCCATTTATACATAATATAACCTAAAATGTAGATTTTTATCAATAATGGGTTTTTGTGTAGGAATAAATGAGCTGACTACCGCCACCACCAATGGTAAGTCTATTCCAATCGCTCGCATCCAAAATAATGCAGAGACATGTGCATTCATTTAAATTAATACAAGGACATCATTGTCCTTGTTTCAGCATGACTAGTAGGAGAATTTTGATTGATAGGTACCTTATCTTCGTTCAAGAATGGGCACTGGTACTCAGGATCATATTCATCTAAACAATTGTATTCTTCTGCTAGTTTTGACACCTCCCTCCATGTGAATTTTGTTCTCTCGGCAAGCAAACGGGAAATTGAAGACTTGCCAACCCCCGGTGTGCCTAAAAAGTTTAAAGTATAATTTACAAAATAGAATAAGACGTATCGTAAAGCAATATAAACAAACTAGCACATGTGATTATATTATTGTATATGCATTCTTGTTTACCTGTCACAAGTATATTAGGCACGGCTCTATTCGCCATTATTTGGAACTCAAATAATACCAAGCAATGCAAATAACTCCAAAATAGTAACTGACTTAGTTTTTGTTGTTCATGCTGTCTGTTACATAGGTTATTTTTAAGGATCCCGCAGTCTGACACTTCTGACAGGTCTCTCCACAGATAACTAAATCTATTTTCTTTGTTCCACTTTAATGACATTTCCGTTCTCTCGATATTATTTACTTTCCTACCTCATATAATTACTTTTTCATTTATACGATTTAAATTTTTTACAATCAGATTTTTGTTCTATTTTCCATTATAAATAGTGTTAAACTTTATAATAGGAAAACTCCATCCTTTTCTTTATGAAATAAATGGGATTTAGAACGAATTATCTTGTGTCCAGTTTCACACAGCGTTGTCAATTTCAGTAGAATTCTAACCACATTAGTAGACTTCAGTAAATCTGTAAAAACTTCAGCAGCGTGACTAGTCAAGAAATAAAAAAAATGATCTAAAAAAATAGATACTGCAATTTCGCAATTTACATAAATTTCGTACGATTTTAACATAAAGCAAATAACACCTTAAATAAAAACTAAAAACAGGATCTACAGAAGGATTTATAAGCGATCTACATATTGTCTTTTATAACTTACTTGTCGTGTCGACACTTACAGCTTTCTACATTACAATTATTTCAATACCTAACTTGAGTTTAATAATAAAGGTGATTCTTGTTTTCATAAGCATTTCCACATTACAAAAAAAACAAGTAAAATTCCAGCCAGTGTTAGTCATCATATATTTTACTAGTTCAAGCAATTTATAATACTAAAAACCTGACATATAACAAGTTTAAACTAGCTAAAAAATTAAAACAGCAGTCTTGGTTATATTTAATGAACATCACAATCACAGTAGTTTAGTTAAATGTGAAACAGCAACACTGATTCTGAATGTGACGTAACTTCTAACCTAAAATGTCTTGATCGAGAAATATTCTCATTTTTGTTTACAATTTGGCGATATTTTATGATGCGTATTCGTAGACCTAGATCAATAACAAGAGGTCAAATTGTTCTAGTTACTGTATTGGGCGTTTTTAGTGGTGTTTACATTTGGAGACCACTTTTTGACGATTATTTTAAAAAGAGGAACTCGGTTACGAAACCATTACCTCCAGCTGAATAATGGAACGACTTTCAGCATGGTTCAGAACTTCAACGCCTCTAATGAAAATGTTAATGGCTATATCGGTTACATCAGCGGTTGTAGTTGTTCACAGAACAATGTATGCACCTTACGTTAGGCGACAGCGATATCGTCAAGCCGAAGAATGGGCTAACATGATTATAGAACAAGAAGAACGAGGAGAAGGCGAATCCAATAACATAACATATTAGTTAAACATATTGTAAATATTAGTATGTAATATAAATATTAAAAAATTATATAAAATTTACACTTTATTCTCTGTATTGATTGGTTTCCCTTAGCACAGACCTGGTTATTCTATGCAAACCACTATAGGTAAATCTCTTGCAAAGATTTTCAAATGCAAAGGAATAAATTATAAATTGGAACTATTCCAGCTATGAGAATTATAAAGAGCGATATTGTTTTTTGGGGATTATTAAGGTGGTTTTACATCGGCGAGGCGAGGCAATGGGATAAAATTTAAATGTAAAATTGCGTATGACAAAATTTTTATCAACGCCCTGCCCATCTTTGTTGTAAAAGGTCTAGATGCACGAGGCGAGAATTGAAATATTTTTGAGCACAATATTGAACTTTATAACTTTAAAAATGGAGTATTTGTTTTACTTGATAAAACAGATATACCTACAAATCTCGCACCGGTCATCGAGGACCCGTACTGTCTTTCTCCGTCAAGCGCTGTCTCGCGATGGCACGCACGGCTCGTTTCGACCATCGCAAGACATCGCCAGTCCAGACAGCCCCAGCTCTCAGTGCTACTTACATGTTTTCTTAACTTTATTTGTTGTTTAACAAATCAATAGAAGTACAAGTTGCTTTATGAATAAAAACAAAATAGTTATAGTTTCTATTCCTGTTCCTATCAAAAATACTCATTGCACACCAAAACATGCATTCCAAATAAAATCAAACTTGCCATTTTATTTCATGGGTGAAGTAGAACTTAAAATACGGGCTGACATACAATTGACAGACACAATAACAATGGTTGTCTCTATAAAATGTAGGGGGTGCGATTTGCGCTAGACGTGGCTGGCCGGCGCGAGATAGCGTGAGCCTGCGCGGCGCGAGGTAGCGATGGGCGACGCTTTCCATCGTGAGCCGGCACGGGGCACCGCTGGACATCTTTCGGTGTAAAGGGGTAAGCATGAGATCAATTCACGCCCATCCTATCGTTGCCTCGCCTCGCTGGTGTAAAACCATCTTTATACTTATATACTAAACAAGCTGGTACCCGACTTCTTATTAGAAAAGCGTTGCCTTAGTTGTTTACTACGGTACGCGACTGCGTTCCAGTTCGATTTCCGGACCGCGCAAAATTTTATAGGGTTTTCTGAGAGGAAAATAGCCTAAGTTACTCTTTATATAGACCGCTACCTAGTAGTAAAATATTATCAAAATCGGTCCAGCCCTTTTAAAGCATTACCCGGAACAAACAGACAGACAGACAAAAAATATTTAAACTGGTTTTTAGTGAGCTAGGTGTGAGCCTGAAAAAACCTATTGTTTTGACAACAGACACATTTTTACAAACAGACACTTCAATTTTATTTATTTGTATAGCTAGATAAGATAAAGTGATAAAAACAGAACGTACAAAATTAAAACAGAACAGCGGTTTTGTGCTGTAAAGAAACATTGAATCCATAATTTGCGTATTTGATTAATGCACAATGTAAACAAAAGAATCTTAAGGCATAAACATGTCTACATGTACATACATGTATTAATTAACTATAGGTACAATTTAAAAAATGTACAATGTGGGTGAAAAGGTGTGAATGGGCAACATGATAAACGATTGAAATAAATGAACTAACCGGGCTGTACGAATAACGTCCCCATCTGATGGTCAGACTTATAAAAATATGTATATACGTTTTGTTCAATTGTTTTTAGTGATAAATAAAATCTCGCCAAGACGAGAAAAGCGAAGCGCAAGGCACTACCTACCTCTTCTGGAAGCGCTTCGTGTTTTTTTTAACCACCCACGACTTACGGTTAGGAGTGTGCCAGATAAACAAAATTCTCGGAATATCATGTCAATAGTGGATTTACTAAACATATAAAGATTCAATTACATAGCTCTTTTACTTAAAATTTTATGGAAATCTAAAATATCCCGATTTCGTCACTGACTCACTGATGATCATCAAACTTTTTAAGGTACTTCCTGAAGTCCTATAAAGCTGAAAGAACAATGGCAGAAACATATTTACCTAAAACTCAAGCGTTTAAAAAATTGACACAACGTAAACTAAATAAATATTTTTTCTATGATTTATCATTGCACTACCATGTGTTGTATAAGTCTAAGAAAAGATCGGATATTTTTGAAGATTTTATTTGACTAAGTACGTAATGTCAGATTCGCCATCACGTATAACCGACTAGGGATGCGTGATGGCATTATTATATTATGAAACGTTTTATCGATAATCGCTTTTATAGCTTTGGCTGAAATATCTACCGAAGGTTCACCTTTTATGATTATGAATTTGCTTCTGCACACGGGTTCACTCGCGCGGTAGAGTGACTAAATCAACATAATTACAAAAATAATTTGGAATATTTTTGACTCTTTTTAAACGATTTTTGCTAGACTAAATTAATAGAATATAGTTACGTTATTTTAACAATGTTCGCAGTCTAACAATATACTGCACAGTGTGATGAGAAAAAATCGATACATCGATATTTTCAAAATGTCGATACGTCGCCGTTTGGATCCTGTCGAGTGCCGCACTCACCTGTATACACGGTGATTTTTTAGGCGTTTTGGAAACGAAACATTTTAATTTGGAATCATCTATAGTACCAATAAAAATGATTAAATCAATTGTAATGTTGTCTAAAAAAAAGTTTCAGTTTTAATATTCATTTTTACTCGATCGACTTGGAAAGAAGTAATGGACTGATCATTCATTCATTATCTTATATAAATGAAACACGTCCGTGGGCGTTTCGGCGGCCGCTGCGCACCGCTGACGCTAACAGCAACTGATAAAAGTATACCTATAGGCGCGAGCTAGCGAATACTTACACGGGCTTAGGATCGTCGGAAATACCTATTTTATTTAAACTTCTTTTCGATTATTAACCACGATTGTTCTTTTCACAACAAATCAATTTAACAACGGACTGTAGGTATAAATATTTCAAGCGTATTTAAAAAATCGGAGCTATCTACAGAATAATTAACTTACATACCTATTTACACTATTTACACTTCTCTGTATCGAAGCAACTGCTCAAAATGGAGTCCGCTACATTCAATACACAAACGTCCACGTTTAATGCAATTGTTTTTTAATTTTCGTAATGTGTCTCTATCATTTTTCACTTTATCAAAAGCGTCCACTATCGCAATGCGTAAATTATCACGGCTTTCATATTCCCGTGTATAAACAAGTATTTTTATTTTCGACCATAAGAAAAAATCCAGGGGCGTTAAGTCCGGGCTTCTAGGTGGCCAAGGCACTGGCCCTCCTCGACCTATCCACCGATCACTAAACTCATTGTCCAGGTATGCACGCACTACACTCCGGCGAATAATAATTTAAACGTCCTTGACCTTGCGCGTGAGTATAGTATTTCTATTCGTAGTATTTACCTACTTGCGATTGAAAAGCCCTACTACTGGTTCTCACCTTTTCTCTGTAATCGATATGAATATCGACTTTGATGATAAAAAATATATATATTTTATTAAATTAACGTTATATATAGCTTCTGTTACTGATAAATAACTCAAAATTTTCTTTTCCAAAACGCTTTCAAAATCACCGTGTATATAGTCTGTTATGCATGATGTGACGCCTTAAAATATTGTGCATTAATCTCAATGTAACGGATGCATGCTTTAGATTTTAGTAAATAATGTAAAAACTACTAGCTGTCCAATAAATAAATAAATTGCTTCTGGCTTGTGGAAATGTGTATTTAAGTACAATTATTCGAATTATTATTTCAATTTATTATTTATTTATTTATAGCTAGTATTACACCTCGGTGAGCGAAGATTTTTTCTATTGTTTTGGTAAAATAACACTAACACTTTCAACAGCAAAATAAGATTGTTAATGATTAATAATAATGAAAATAATATTTTCTGTTATATGAGACACAACGCCATCTAGTTTCAAACAAAACATTGACAATATGTTAGTACTTAACCTCGAAACATTCAAAATACAATATCTTTTTTCCTAGACTTCTTTCGCTAGTAATTTTGTTATGAGAATGGTCAAGAATAAATTCTCAAGCGTTTTAGGCATTTTTGATATTTAAACGCTACCATTTCAGTTCAAATAAAATTATGTATGGGGACCTGCCATTGTTCTTTGGTATGTAAGCTAATATTAGCACACAAACAACAACAAAAAAATGTAAAACTTTGAACTTTTACCCCCTCGATCCTCTAAACAATCTGAACCTTTCTGACAAACGTTTGTATTCTGAGTTAGGGTGCTTCTACACAATACCAGTAGTTTCAGCGTTTTAAGGAACTTGCGCGGGTTATTTGCAAAAAGGAATAAACGGATCCAGCGACTCGAGCATATACCAGCACGAGCTACCCGCGTAGGTAACCCGCTCGATTTGCAGCGTGAGCCAAATTTATTAACTCTAGAATACCATTTTTAACGAATAATTTCGTAAGAATTCACGTTTGTCGAGGCATTTTTATGCAATTACTTACTTCAGCTACCACACCGTGTACAAGCACCCTAGTACTAAACGGTTTCAAATTGGAAACTAGCAAGAGCCATACACGTAACCCGCGTGAGCAACATGTACAACTTACAAGCAAATCACTTGTGCATTCTATTAACGCAAATACCCCGTGTCTTTACCCGTGCTAACTACTTAGTCTAACGGTTAGTGACCCTGACTGCTAAGCCGGAGGTTTAGGGTTCGACTCCCACCCATGACAAATATTTGTGTGATGAGCACGATCGTTTGTTGTTTGTCTGGGTATAATTTATCTATAATATATAAGTATGTTTATCAGCAGTCTGATTACCATAGTACAAGCCCTGTCTAGTTTGGGACCAGACTGCCGTGTGTGAGATGTGTAAAGTTATTGTTAAAAAAAAGCTTCTTATTTCTTGAATCGACTTCGATATAATATAACCTAACCGCGTGTCTTGGTGAACGCAGTCTAAGGCCATGATGGGGCCCCTGGGCACACAAGAATTTGGGGCCTTGTTGGAAAATAAAACAAAATGAATGACAAAAGTATTTTTAGCTTTGAAAATTTACTTAAAATGGTTCATTGGAAAAAATCAAATATATGTATATAGGTAATTATAGTTCCGTGTGGTGACGAATTACAAATAACTGCACGGATGCGTAGTGGCTTAAGCGGTCGCCACGCCGCTTACTACTTCGCCTTCGTGATCCACAAATTGTTATATCGATCTAAAATAAAAAAAATGTATAGTAAAGCGAATATATCGCTTTTCGGGGCTCCAGTAATGATGAGGGCCCTGGGTATGGGTCCCATGTACCCTCATGATTAAGACGGTACTGGCTTTGGTGAGCTAATGGCTGCCTTATCACTTTGATGGCATTTTAAGTTGCAGTTTACTTAATTTCAATTATCATTCTGAAATGACCTCTTTTACAACCACATCGAATGTATTTTAGAACACTTTCTCTTGAGGCCTTCCTCGCTTTCATTAATATCAGTCATACATACCTTTCACTTCTTTTTACAATACTCTACCAAACAATTCGAGAGATAAACAATGCAAACTGTATTTTATGCCTCTTATTGTCTGTTAAAACTGAATATGTCAATTATTACGTATCTTAATTATGACATTGTCCCAAACTTATTTATGACTATTAATAACGGACTATTAATAACGGCAATGTGATAATAAAATGTGTAAAAGTGTTTATTACATAGCCCAATCTTATTTGTTATTATTCATATTGCCCGGGCATTATACATAGTGAAATGTTAAATCAATTGGTCAATAATATTATGATAACCTAATATTTACACAATAAAATGTAGGTATTTAAGTACTTCTTTGAAATATAACATATTTCTGCTAGAATCGAAGTGAAACCTGCATTGCAAGGATAACTAAAACTCAGGTCGTTGCATTGAACTAATATTACTAGCCTATAATGGCTCGTTATTTTTTTTTTCATTGCTGATATTTTTATATTGCTTCATAGAGCTATGGTGACCCACCATAGCTCTATGAAGCTTATTGCTTAGGCACAAAATGATAAACGAGTGTTCTAAACCATAAACTTCATCGTCATCTATTCGAGTTTGATCTAATTTCGCATACCTACCTACCTTTTACCTACATAATTTTATGAATTTGATGACTGTAAAAATCATTATTACGTCCACGTAATAGAAATTATCGCCACCTGTGCCCTATGGGGGTAGATAGGTACTGAAGTTTTTTTATAAATTTGAACAACTAGTTGGGAGTTATATATGTTAGAAGAACACCTATACTAGTACAAGAAATAAACAAAAAAAAATGTTTAGCTAAAATTGTTGTTGTTGTAAACTTGTAAAAGTTTTAGATCAACAATCCGTGACAACATTTAAAAATGAATAAAATCTAAAAGTTTAATTAAGAATCATATAATATTGATCTCGTGTTCATACAACGCCACTGTTTGTCATAGTAGTAGTAATTTGAAAAAAAGCGTAGGGTGCTTTTTACTATTTTTTATTTTTTAGTTTGGTTTTCTATAGAAAGCGTGTTTTTTAGTTTTTTGAAACTATCACTTTTTTTTTAAATTAGTGTATTGTCATCGATCCTCGATATATCTACAAAGTTTGATCGAATTCTGACCGTTTAAAGTCAGTCAAAATCACGCCCAAAGGAGTCGGTTACAAACTTACAAACAAACATACAAGTGAAGCTAATATAAAGCGTGTAATAATATGCATTTTTAAGTGTTAAACAATATAATTCATGGCTGTATTTCTCTGTTATCCGGTCGGTCATTTAACAACATTTACTTTACATTCTATATTATTAGGTATTAGAACATACATGTTACCTGTAACAACATAACCTAACTCACTAGAAGAAAACGTTAGCAATTTAGCATCACTTCAGACTCTGTAGTCTTCTAGAAGTCTCACGGAAATTTATGAATTAAATTGATATTACTTCTTTTATTGATATCTTAAGTATTAATTTTCCCAGTCAAAAAATTTGCATAGGTATCAGCAAAATCTAACCGGTAAACATTTACAATTGCTCTGTATGACACATGATTAAATTACATTATCTTACTGATTGCACAACATTTCATTTTCTACTGAAATTCTGCAAATTTCCTTTGTCTGTAGTGTTTGTCATGCTAATAATATTGGTTTCAAAAATATTACTTTCTTAAAATATACACACAGAGTTAAACAAAAACATCAGATTTGATAATTGCCCTAATTTTATTGACAGGCACGTTTTCCGCTCATTGCGCCACGTGAGATCACAGTGCGACAGTGACACGTGGTTTGCAAGTAGATAGGTACCTAGTATAATATGTAATGTTTTGATATCTCAGACTACTTTAACTTCACTTATCTAAACACGACTAGACATTACAAGTATTTTCACACATCTGTTTAAATTGTATCTTTTTTATACATATCTTGCCAATATCTAATAAAATTTGTTATAATATAACCAAATAAAAATATTGTGACGCAGAATTATTTAGCAGGTTCAAGTAGGTTGTAGACGTGACAATGACGTAGTAGATAGAGGTGATTCACCTTAAATGTTAGAATTCATTCAAGTAACTGTGGTGTAATGGACTGGGTTTCATTAGACATCTTTTTAGATTTATTCATCCCTGTGTTAGCAGTTTGTTTGGGTGTAACCCTTGTAAGAGAAACACAACAAAAGGCAGTTTATGCCCTTTATTGCGGATCAATAATTCACGAATGCGTCATAAATTCAGAGCTACACCCACTCTTTCAATTTTTTAGGTATCTACGTATAATTTCTTCATGTATAAGGTTAAGCAGTAATTACTTTGGTTATTACCTATATTTATTATAATTATTTCTAAATGCAGACAATTCTAATTATTATATAGACAGAAGTGTAAAAGGTTAAATTGTTAATGAATATGTAATAAAATTACAAAACAAACCGGAGACGCACGGGAAACATATGCAATGATAGTTCTAGTTGTATGGGTATATGATATTAAACAAAACATACCTATTAGCCATAAGCACAAATTAGATAATAGTACCTTTAACTCAATGATAGTAATTAACGACAAAATTTGGGAGAAAACAGATCTTCGCTAGGTCCCTAGTTTTTGAGATATAAGCGTGGTTGAACTGGGAAGATTCTCTCTAGATCGGCCACCTAGAAACGTTTATAACTTTTGAACTAGTGACAGACAAATTCTGATATTTGTCGACAAATTCCGACCAATTAGTGACTAAATTTGGGAGAAAACAGATCTTCGTTATGTGCTCTAGATTTTGAGAAACAAGCGTAGCCAAGCTGGGGAGACTGACCCTAACAGAGCCACCTTTAAACGCTTACAAGTTTTTAACCAGTGACTTGGAAATTCTGATATTTGGCGACAAATTTCGAGTAATTAGCGACTAATTTTCTTCTGTTATCAAAGTTAAAATCCATGACGGTGACCAAGCCAGTTAATTTTAGCCACGATCAATTTTAGATAGACCAAAGTTTTTTTACTTTTTGTTTTCTATCACTGAATAGGAATCAGTTTGAGAGCTACCTACTGAAAAACAACTGAAGCCAAGGCGGCGGTCAAGCACCTTGTTTATCAAATGTGCTACATATTTTTATAGTAGGTACGTTATCATATCAATTAAAGCTGTTCTATTCGATAAGCAAAATCTAAAAGTACGTAGGTACCTAGGTGAGTTTCTTTTTATTATTAAAAGGACTTTGTCGTTGAGCGACTACATCGTCCCATATGGACAGGACATACTTAAACCTAAATTAGGCAGCTTAATTTTTTATTTATTTATTATCTATAATTATTTATTTATTTAAATAGCCCACTAGTAGCCTCTTGTTTCCGTCAAAACACTATACTCTCAGACGCTCGTTCCGGACACATTTTTCAAGTTGGTTTCAAGTTTTCCTTGTCTTTGCAGTGCTGCTGTTCTGCGTAGTTTGCTACCTTAGTCGGCTCTTACGACACTCGCGGGATGAATAAGGGTGGCGACACTCCGTACCTATTCTTACTTCGTCACCACACGGATAGCCGGCGTAATTTGTCAGATACTGGGTTAAAAGTTATAAGCGTTCCCAGGTGGACGACCTAGGGAGAATCTTCCCAGGTCGGCCACGCTTATATCCGAAAAACTAGGGCACGTAGCGAAAATCTGTTTTCTCCTAAATTTAGTAGTTAATTATTTGCAATTTTTCTTACTTTTCTTTCACAGATTTACTCGAGTCTTAATTTAGAAGATATTTCAATTTTTAAGGTAGACAGTCTAAGAGCTAGACCGACGAGTTCATGAAAAATTGCAAAGAAAATAAAAATTCTATTAGTAGGTATGTGTAATGTATTTCTACGTAACTTCTTACTGATTCTATGATAAGATAATATAGTTTTAATTAAATTTTTGTTAAAAAAGCATTTAGGTGATGATTTCAGGGATGAAACTATTCCTTTCCCGGTACTCAAAAACTATTTCTATCCCTAATTTCATCTTAATCAGTTCAGCGATTTAAGCGTGAAGAGGTAACAGATAGACAGACAGATACAGACAGAGACAATAATAGATTACGACTCATTGTTATCCATCAACACCGATCCCTTCTACACACATACTCATTCACAGTCAAACTATACTGGAATACCGTAAACGAGCCATCAGCGGAACACTGTCTTCCAAGTTACAGGAACTCCTAGTTTGGAAGGCAGGGTCTACTTTGTACACCTTGTATAATAATAATAATATATATTCTACCACATTCACACAACGCCACCTAGTCCCAAACTAAGCAAAGCTTGTACTATGGCTACTAGATAACTGGTATATATATATAAATACATATATACTTTTATTTTGCAAATACATACTTATTATACATAGAACACCCAGACCAAATCAAACATTAAATGTTCATGAACACAAATGTTTGACGTGAGCGGGAATCGAACCCGCTACCTTTGGAATAGCAATCCGTTACACAAACCACTACGCCATTCGGTCGTCAATTCATTAATTGGATTAAAGGAACTGAAGTTGAAAAAGTTATTGTGATTACCTAAAAACTGAATGTTGAAATGCTGCATTATTTTATTTACCATATTTTTTTGCGTTTGGAGTTTATTAAACATACTAAACATACAATTTCAAACTTATCCAAAGACTTCTTCTGTTTATGTTGTCTTTATACATATATATTTATAAGAAGAAATATATAAAACGTACACACATTTATTACAAAACCATTATTACTTAAGCTCCTAACTATAACTATATACTACTATATATATATACTATAACTATTCATAATATGTTCCTCTGTGGCTGACTTTATTTTACGTCACGGGCAACTCGCTCTAAATAGCTAGTGTTTACACGCGCATCTATTTCTTTTTTACTTATCTTAAATAAAAGGAAGCGCAGTGGTCTATTTGCCAGCGACTAAGTGCACATTTTACTTATTGTAGATCTGTTTATAGGTAATGAATACAGCTTCCTTTTAGTGAATTCAAATTATAGAATAACTTTATTTTGTATATATTCTACTTTTATTTTATATTATTTTTGTGGTGTCGTAACGGGTCGCAGTCGTGTCGCTGGCCAAATGAAGAATGTATCTGTCGGTGACGTATCGTCGAGCAAGTATCGATCGGCATCGGTTTCGTTCGGGCAGTGTCGTCCAATGAAGAAACATTAATGATCTAGCTCTTAGCCTATACGTACTTTAAAAATTTAGCTCTCATTATATCTCTCCTAAAGCAAGACCCGACAAATTCTGAAATGTATTTGGCGACAAATTAGCGACTAAATTTGGGAGAAAATAGATCTTCGCCAGGTGCCGTAGTCTTAGACATACAAGCGTGGCCCCGCCGAGGAGTCTCACCCGTTATAAGCGTTTATAGAGCCCCCTATTAACGCTTTAACATTTGAACCAGTGACAGACAAATTCTGATATTTGGCGACAAGTTTTATAAAAATGAACATCCATAAGGGGGCCCTGCTAGGGTCAGTGACACGTGACCGAAAAATTCTATTTGGCGACAAAATTTTAGTTATCAGAATTAAAATCATGTATGGTGGCCATGCCAGTGTCGGTGACACTGTACAGAGCCACCCCGCATGACATCTCATCACGGCTCTCGGATGTCGTATGAATCACACTTATTATAGTTAGTGCATCATAGCAATCACCTACCTGAGTCCTGAAGAACTTGGGCAAACTTGAGTTATGAGTAAAATCTATTTGGTCTTATGTAAATTAAACTTCATAGCTATTTGCATGTTAACTAATGCAAGTAGTACCTTTGCTCATCAATGTTTTGATTTTTCACCATAATTATATGGTATTAAGACAACTTATTAAAAGCAATACTGGTACTACTTTACACTGGTTAAAGTGGTAATTAGGATCAAAATGAAAATACAATATTTGTTTCATGGAGGCTACCTTTAATCTATGAATTTACACATTAGTTTGCAGTTATAACAAAATAGTTCAGATATAACCTTATATAAATTATAAAATAATGTTACAGTATAAGCCTTGTAAAAAATATAGAAAAGGAATGAGTTTGTAGCCCTTCTTTCCTTCTGAACACCTTTCGGTGAATGAAGTATCGCAGTTGAATGAAAAATTGTGCTGTAATGAGCGCTAGCTACTTCTTGCCCTTAGCGGCCTTCTCAGCGGCTTTGGTAGTCTTGCCACCAGATGCATCCTTGAAGTTTACAGCCTTTATTACACCTACGGCGACCGTTTGCCTCATGTCACGCACAGCGAAACGTCCGAGGGGAGGGAATTCCTGGAAGGACTCTACACAAAGAGGCTTGGAAGGAACCAGGTTGACAATGGCAGCATCTCCAGATTTAATGGATTTAGGGTTATCTTCAGTAGATTTACCAGTACGACGGTCGACTTTTTCTTTAATTTCGGCGAACTTACAGGCAATGTGAGCTGTGTGGCAATCCAAAACTGGTGTGTAACCGTTTGAGATTTGACCAGGGTGGTTGAGTACAATGACCTGTGCGGTGAAGTCAGCAGCGCCTTTGGGTGGGTTGTTCTTGGAGTCGCCAGCGACGTAACCACGACGCAATTCTTTGACTGATACGTTCTTTACGTTGAAACCAACATTGTCTCCGGGTACGGCTTCCTGGAGAGCTTCGTGGTGCATCTCCACAGACTTAACTTCAGTGGTGATGTTGGCAGGTGCGAAGACGACGATGGTACCAGGTTTAAGAATACCAGTTTCAACACGGCCTACGGGCACTGTACCAATACCACCGATTTTGTAGACGTCTTGAAGGGGAAGACGGAGGGCTTTGTCGGTGGGGCGAGCAGGGGGCAGGATGGCGTCAAGGGCCTCGATGAGGCACTTACCTTCAGCCTTGCCTTCCTTGCGCTCCACATTCCATCCCTTGAACCAAGGCATTTTGGTAGAGGCCTCCAACATGTTGTCTCCGTGCCATCCAGAAATGGGTACGAAAGCGACAGCAGCGGGGTTGTATCCGATCTTTTTGATGTAAGAGGACACTTCTTTTTTGATTTCTTCGAAACGGGGCTCGCTGTAGGGAGGCTCAGTGGAGTCCATTTTGTTCACACCAACGATGAGTTGTTTGACACCGAGCGTGAAAGCGAGCAGAGCGTGCTCACGGGTCTGTCCGTTCTTGGAGATACCTGCTTCGAATTCACCTGTACCAGCAGCAACGATGAGTACAGCACAATCGGCCTGTGAGGTACCAGTGATCATGTTCTTGATGAAATCTCTGTGTCCAGGGGCGTCGATGATGGTGACATAGTATTTGCCTGTCTCGAACTTCCACAAAGCAATATCGATTGTGATACCACGTTCACGCTCAGCCTTCAATTTGTCCAACACCCAGGCGTATTTGAAGGAACCCTTACCCATTTCCTGGGCTTCCTTCTCGAACTTTTCGATGGTACGCTTGTCGATACCACCGCATTTGTAAATCAAGTGGCCGGTGGTTGTGGACTTGCCGGAGTCGACGTGTCCAATGACGACAATGTTAATGTGAGTCTTTTCCTTGCCCATTTTTGGTTAGTCTAGAACAAAACAGAAAATAATAGTTAATAACTTGTTTCCATTCGACAAATTGCAACGAGTATTATGTTATTAGCCGGCATCTGCAAGGTCGCAACCTCATGTATCGTACGGCCGGCAATATGGCGGCCGCATGGCCGCCTCGCCCTATCTTGACATTTCACAATGGATGTCAGCCATTACATCAAATGCACCGAAGTAATTGAAATATTTATGTAACATGTGCATTAGAAAATGTGGTGAATATATTATATAAGTAAACTGTTATATGAGAATCATAGAATGAGACTAACAAGAAAGCACAACCACGTGGTGGGAGACAGGCAAGCCGGTCGTTGAAAAAGTATGACGCGTAAGCAAACGCGTAGTGAAATTCATAATTGGAATATTGATACGCGAATCAATTAAATAGAACAAAAGAAGATAGATATTTAACAGTTACATATCAATGTGTAACATACTGTAGGTTTAAAATTAAAGTCTAGGTACAGCAAAGAATTGTTAAATAGATCAAATTCTAAATAAGACTAAAAACACAGTATTTCAATGCTTACGGTAATATAAAATCACTTTGAAACACTACACTAAACAATTTCTTCTGACACTCACCACGGATTACAATCCACGTGTAATATCCGAGATAGACTCCAACAGAATGGAAGAGAAATGGTGATTCCTTCAGCTGGCTGGAATGAAGAGAGTCACTTCCGGCTTTTAGGGTGACCATGCAAAAACTTTTTTTCTCCATTTTTAATCATTTAGACTGGCAATACAAATTATTCTTCTCCATTACGTTTATAAAAAAGTCGTTAGTAAAAGCAAAACTTTTTTATTTCTCTTTTTAAATATCATTAGAATATTGATAATGATAATCTGAATAGAATAGGTTAAAAGTAACACACTCTTGACCTTAAAAAATTACAATAATTGCTTGGCTTACCTTTAAAAAATAAATAGCTTAGCCATGCTTAAAGAAAAACTCCATTAAAAAATACTTGGTACTAAAAACTAAGGTAACTAAGAAGGTAAGGTAACTAAGAATTATAACTTTATTAAGATAAACGGAAACAGGATTGTAAAGGACTTAATGTCTCAATAACTTTTGAGTTCAATTATGTAGGGAGCATGTTTACAAATGCTTACATGACAAAAGTATTGAAAGAAAAGCGGCGCTCTATACGTACTATTTTTTGGTAACTTAAACCATTCATTCAAAGTTCACGAAATCGGATCCATTGCAACTATTAACTAACTAAGTAAAGAAACATGAAGATAGAATTAATACTGTGAAAATACGTTCACTTAGAAACATTTGTAGGTGAGATTCACTGAAACAGCGAGCAAAATAATTTTATTTATTTAGTAATTCTTTTTGCATAAATAATAATTTATTGTACAATGGCGGACTCAACGCCACTGGCATTTTCTTCCAGTCTATCTATAAATCTTTAGTTCTGCTACTAAAAATGATTAAAACCCTTTGAAAATTTAGTAATAAAAAATTAAGATCCAACAAAAAAGATAATAAATCAGAATAAAACGATTGAAAATGTTTATTTACCACAATTAAGTGGAAGTAGTTTTCATACTGGCAATTCTTTCTTCAAACAAGGATATGACGTTCCGATCCGCGAAATCGTTTAGAAACGTATAAATTAAGTTTATGTTTCTTGTGTTTAAGCTCAGGTTTAAAAAAATAATATACAAATATATTTAATTCTATTGTGATAGTTTTTAAGAAGATGATCACCTCTGTTGAAGAACTAAAGAAACCATTTTGTTGGTAAAATTCACATTTTAGTCGTGTAGTAATTTATACTTTCATATATTATCATTTATTTGTAATGCAAGATGAGTTTAACGCTATGATCAACCTAATGTTATTCAAAAATGTTTTAGTTGAATTCACAAACATTAAAATGTACTAAACGTAGCAACGTCTACAGAGATGTCAAAATTTTAACCCCCTCCGCTCCTCGCAGTCCGCACCCCATTCATCAGATTTTATAATCCGGTCTTAAAATGAAAATGAAATGAAACAAATTATATTAATAAGTTCTTAAAATAATATTGTATGTAAGTTCACTATGATGTTCACTGTTAAAATGATAAATTTGTAGTATTTTACGTATTATTGCGGTAACGTTGAAGTAACAAGCATGTTCAAAAGTCGCGGAGATATTGTTTATAAATGCACGGTGAGACTTTTGGAGGATACAGAAATATTAGAATGTGAATTTCATGTAAGTCTTACGAAAACAATGGTATGGTAAATTTTACGTTCGAACGGAATTCAAATATGGAACGATTGTTTTCAGCCAAGTTATAAAGGAAAATTTTTGTTGGAGCATGTATGTCAACAGTTGAATCTTACTGAGACTGATTATTTTGGACTTCGGTATGTGGACGCTGGTGGACAAAGGGTAAATATTTGAATTGAGGAAATAGTATGTTATGTAAAAATAAATATTAATGTATAACCTATTTAATAGATTGAATGAAAAACTAATGGATAAAGCATGATCTAAAAAAAAGTCCATAGTATCTAAAGAAAAAAAAAACTGTCAATATCATTCAAGATTCAATTCAGTTTTTCTTAAGTAACTTAAAATATACCTATATATTATGTTGAATATAAATAATTAAATATCTGGCTTAACTAGGAAGAGCCTGTTCTTGCATATAATTTTTAAAGGATTTTATATAGCTTTGGATATTATCAAATAATGATATTCCGTGTTCCGATAAGTCCGTGTGGTGACGGATTAAGAATACAAATTGTCACCACCCCAATTCATCCCGTGGGTGTCGTAAGAGCCGACTAAGGGAGCAAACTAAGCAGGACAACAGCACTGCAAAGAGAAGGAAAACTTGAAACAAACCCTATACCAACCCGTCTGGCCAGCGTGGTATAGTAGGCCAAAACCTCCTTTCTAAGGAGAGGCCTATGTCCAGCAGTGGACTCTTATAGGCTGTTGATGATGATGATGATGATGATGGATATTCATAAATTGGTTTACATTTTGGTTGAACATTTCTAAGTTGTTTTATAAATGTATAATACATTTAATTTTACTTTGCTATAAATTAAATAAAGTTTGTAAGTTTACAGACTTCATCTCTCTGTACAATCATCTATAGTAGGATTAATTTTTAAGTTTGTTTCAATTCATTCACCGAGAATGACGATGCTTTGATGATAAAACATTTCTGAAAAATAACTTTTTTTTTCAGCATTGGCTTCACATGGCAAAATTAATACTGAAACAAGTAAAAGGTAAATTCTTTATCTGAAAAAAATTGACACAAGATTCTAATTTTAATTTATCATTCCAATTCCAAAGTTCTACTTTTTAAAGTTTACCTTGTGTGTAACACTGAGTTAATTTTGTATTAATAATAATAATTACAAAAATGTTAAATAAACAAAACATTTGAATTTATTGAATTAACAAAAAAAAAATACTTTTATACATATTCTTATATAGCTAATGATACTTTATTTTCATCAACTTGTTGACAGATGCATCACCAATACTATTCAGTTTTCGAGTGAAATTCTACCCTCCAAATCCCTTACTACTAAAAGAAGATGTCACAAGGTTTCAGATATATTTACAACTCAAAAGAGATCTGTTGCATGGAAGGTTATATTGTACAGCCAATGAAGCGGCAATGCTGGGGGCACTTATTATTCAAAGTAAGCCTTTTACGTACATTCTAATTTCATAGACATAATAATAATAATAATCTACAATGTTATGAATTGTGGGTTTGATCCCACACAGGACAAATAATTGTGTGATGTGCATGATAATTTTTTGTCTGTCTGGGAGTAATTTATCTATAATATGCATGTATTATGAGAAGCCGAAAATCGGTCCAAGTGGTGTGCAATGAGAGAGGCCTATGTCCACCAGTATGACGCTGTATGTATTTAGAAATATTCTAGTTACCATAGTACAAGCTGTGCCTAGTTTGTGTGAGATGTGTGAAGTTATTATTATTATTCTTGAAAATAGTATGAAAAAGTATGTCATAGAAACATATACAAATATGTATAAACATTTGATTAGTTGAACTACACAAAAAAAAAGAAATTTGCCATAATCAAACCTCTTTTAACTTCTATTATTTGTCCGTAAATAAAGTCATAATTTGTAAAAATTCTATGCATGATGTTTGCTTTTGCTTATAACAACATCTTTACTGGAAATAAACTATGACTATGATTGCAAACCTCCTTTCTATGGAGAGGCCTATGTCCAGCAGTGGATTAACTGCAAACGAAGGTTTATATTTTAAATATTTAAGTTAGGACAATGATATAACTACATAATAAAAGCACATTATTGTCACTAACAAAATATTGCTCCCTAATTTTTTATAAACACTCAAGTATAAATTAATATATGGAGTAATTGTTTATTTTGATAATTACACTGGTTGTAAACTCATCACTAAATAGATATAAAAAAAACACTACTGTTTAATTAGGTTTAAAACAAATTATATTTTCAGTTTGTTTTATCTTACTAAATAAATAGCACATTAAAGTATTTATAAAATATCATGCATGTTTTACACAAGCATACTATAAAAATCTGTACTAAATTTCATTTTGCAACTATAATTTGGTAATATTTATGATTAAATTTCATGCTGGCTAATTTCAATTTAATTCCTATAATTAAAACCATGATCATAAATAACAACAGAAGAGTAATAAAATATATAACAAAACGCATGTAACATGTACAAAACGCAAATCTTTAAGTTTGTACATAAAGTAGGGTCAAAGAATTTTCTTCTGTATTTTTTAATGAAGACATATTATCATTAGTTCATTCGTACCAGCATACCAAAAAAAAATTCATCCATGTAAAACTATAGTAAGACATTTGTAAATATAACTAATTAGTCAATTTACTGCATCTCATTTTCCTTTTTAATTTTTCTTTTTTGCATTTGTTTGACACCTAATTGAAGCTCTATTACCACGATTGTGAATGAAGTGTATAGTTTTAATTGGACTTCAGATTTGAAGTTGTATGTTGTTACTGTGTGACGCATCAGCTGTTGTCTGTAACTGTACCTATTAAGTAAAATAAATAAATAAAATAAATCTTGTAAACTATGTAGCCTTTTTGTACTTTTCGTTTTTATCAGTTTTTTATATTATGAAATAAATTTTTTTTGCATCTTAAAAACGATTCTATAACGATTTTAACTATGTTGCAGTCGAACTTGGTGATTACGATCCGAACATTCACGTTGGGAATTACGTAACAGAAATGAGGTTGTTACTGAGACAAACGGAAGTAATTGAAGCGAGGATACAGGTGAGATTAATTAATAATCCATTGTGAGCATTCGAAGCTTCCATGCTCGAGGATTGTGTAGTTCCTCAATGTTTCTGTCTTAGGATATTGTATTAACTTCAAATTAACAAACATTTTAATACACCCTCTCAGAGTAACTGAGTATTGATGCCTATTGTAATACCTAACAGTGTGAGAGCTGTATATGTGTACAGTATTGTGTTCCAGTGACTTTGGGTATTTAGAACTGAGAAACTAGCTTTGTTGTGAAGATTTAGTTATTGCTCACAATTATGAACTCCGTAAGCTTGTTTGTCGCCTTATTAGTATAAAAGTTGTGGATTTGCAAAATTCTTGAACCAATCCACGACTTTTTTAGTAATATCCAGTTTTTTTTTATATCCAATTCTTATTTTATTGGTTAATTCTTGGGAGTTATAATACACCTGAAACCTTAGATTGTGTGCAATGTTTGCTAACAGTAGTAACTAAACACACAATGTGGTAAAAGTATAATACCTTCAATATTTAGTACTAAAAGAGTATAGATTGCACAATATCACAAAATATCTTGCACAATGATTTTAATGTTACGAAATAATTTGGCTATCGTTCGAACAACTTCCAGAGAAGTGATGACGAAGCCATAACATGTAGTTTGCTCTTCGTTATGCAACAATTGGGTACTTATTTTGAGGAAGTGTTCAGTTCTAAATGATGTACTCATATTGCGGAAGTGTTACGTTCTCGATCACATTTTGATACTTATTGATTAAACAGAATTATGCTTGTTATTTGTAATAAGTTACTTTATAAGCCAGAAGAATCCCTATGTTTTTTCTAACCGACTAACAAGGTTTTTCATTGGCTTCTCCGTCATTTATGAACAGATTTATTTTATTTTTAAAATAAAGAATAATTCTAATCCAGTTTATTACAATTCGGAATATAGTCGGCTTGACGTCGATGCAACATTTTAAATGTAGATATGTACAGTATTTATAAGAAACAATTAATCAATCAGTGTAATTCATTCAGGTTTTAATAAAATCCGTCTTCTACAATTAAAAATCACTGTTTTGACCCAAAACTAACTATAGCTTGAAAACCTAAGAATAATCTCGATGAAATCAAACTAGAGTAATTACAATCACAATTCGTCCATCCGTTTAAGAGGAACCTAGTGATATACGTACAAAATACTTATATATTAAAGAAATGGGTACATCTTGTATTTATAATGTAACTAGGTTTCACCGCGCCTCTGCCCGCGTGTATATCTGTTATCGTGGTAAAAAGTAGCCTATGTTACTCGCTGATAATGTAACATTTATAATATAAATATGGATGATAGGTATTCTGGCCATGTGCGATAATTCAATAATGTAAATCTAATGATGATTTTAGTTTTTAAAATGAATTACACAAGACCACTAAAAAATTCAATGAAAGGTTCCTTTGAGCAGACCAAGTGTACTATATGTTTTTTTGGGTCCAAATCCAAATTCGTAACGTGAATTGCTGTATCACGCCAGCATCTTCTCCTAACCTCAAAAAATGAATAACAATGGTTAAACTTAAACTCATACATTCTAAAACATTTTAAAACCTTAAACTTCATAATCTTTTAATCTTATACCGTTGGAAATGATAACCTTAAAACCCATGATTTTTTATATAAAACATCTTAACGAGCATGATACAGAAAAACGTACAGACGTAACGTTTCTCGTTTAAGTCTTAACAATATGTCACAGGGCGATGTGGTCGCACAGCGACAAAGCCCTTTAAATAAAAAAAAATAAAAAAATTAATAACTTAACTTAACTTAACAATATGGAATTTTAGGCCTGCAGGATAACGTTGTTTTAATGCTATGGAGTTATCAGGTTTGAATGTTAATAAATATTGAATAAGATTATTAGGTTGATATTCTTCAATAGTCCAGTCTCAGTAGCACGTGTTCAGTGAATTAAACTTTCATAAGATTGTTAGGGGTTAAAAACGTCGGGCACGCCGTCATTGCGGCGGTAAGACCCGTTATGGAGGATTGGCTCGAGAGGCGTCACGGGACCCTCTCATACCGATTGACGCAGGTGATCACTGGGAAGGGATGTTTCGGAGATCACCTGTGTCTGATCCGCAAGGAGCCAACGCCTGAGTGCCACCACTGCGATGGCCAGACCGTGGACACGGCTCTCCACACGCTGGCAGAGTGCCCGGCGTGGGTTGAGCAGAGGCGAGACCTCGTGGCGGCCATCGGAGTGGGAGTTCTCTCGCTCGATAGCCTGATTGCGGCTATCGTGCGGAGCGAGAGTGCGTGGAACTCTGCCGTCTCCTTCTGCGAGCAAGTTATGCTCGCGAAGGAGACGGCGGAGCGGGACCGGGAGAGGTTTAGAACTCTCCCGGCCCGCCAGGCCCGGGCACGGGCCAGGCAGCGCAGGCGACTCAGGCGCCGGAGGTCGCAGAAAGACCTCCGTCCTCCATAAGCGCAGGCCTGGGGGTGACAGGTGAGGCCATCTGTCACCCTAGCAGAAGCAGGCCGGGGAGGCGGCGAGCGCGTTGCGAAGCGCGCTCGCTTCCAGGGAGCACAGGGAACATGGGGTTCCCACACGGGGCGGGGGTCGTCTACTCGTCTGTAGATGACCCGAGGTATGTCGGGGCACCAGGGCCTTCCTTTCTAGGGTATACCTGGTTCCCCGGCTATTAGTACCCGGCGAAGGCGTGCGGTTTTAGTCGGTTCGAGTCCGACATGCCACCGACAGGTGGTATCCGAGGGGATTTCCGCACGGAAAAAAAAAAAAAAAAAAAAAAAAAAAAAAAAGGGGTTAAAAACGTGAGTTCAAGGTAATAATTTATCGAGTTACAAATTTTAGGGATGTACATTTTTGGTCTTAAGGTTAAAGGAATGAAATGTATGAAGTTATGGCTTAAAAATATATTAGGATATATTATTATATGTTTAAGTTTAACCACTTTTATTTACTTTTTGAGGTTAGGAGAAAATGCTGACTTGATAGAGCAAATAGGGTTTTGGATTTAGATTTAGCGACCCAAAAAACATGTAACTCTACTTGGTCTGGTCGGAGGAACCTTTCATTGATGTTTTTTTGTGGTCCTGTTATTTTTCAAATTTCTCTGAAATCATAATAAAATTTATTTGTCTTTATTGTTATTTGTTGTAATGTTTTTTAACTATTATGCTTCTATTTTAATAAGAAAAGAATTGCTTCTATTTTGTTTTGTTACACATAGATAATATAGACCAAGCTTTGATAATAATTCTTGCTAAATGTTGTGCAATGTATAAACAAAAAAGGACAAACAGATATCAAAAAGAGTACTAATCAAAATGAATTGGTCACCGAATCTATAGGAGCTACACAGAGAGCCGGTGGAGGGTACACCGGGTGGGAGCGGCGGGGTTAAAGGCATGACGACACAAGAGGCGGAGCGCACCTTCCTTAAGATCGCCTGCCAACTGGACACATACGGAGTCGACCCACATCCTGTCAAGGTACCCATCACCTCCAATGTGCACACTTGCCATATTTTAGATAAGTAGTTGAAATTTACAAACCGGAAATTTTAAAGGATAGATTCCTAGTTTTTTTTTATTTCGCCTGCATAATTAAATGTAACAACTTAAATTAGAGCTTGAATTTATCAGTATCAAAAACATAACGGGAGGTTCTGTTTTTGATACTCTTCTCTCTCTTTTCTGGCGCAGTCGGGTAAAAAAGAGGAAAGAGGTTCTCAATAGGGTAAATGACTGTCAACTCTATTCAGTATCTTTTTTAAATGTCAAAGACGCGGTACATTTTTCTATGAAATACTATTTCGTGACGTCAAACCTAGCTATTGTCAAAACATTTATATTTAATTTTGATGCAAAATTTAATGGCGGCTCGGAATATCGTGCGTTTTGATGCGCAGAACACAATAATAGACAGCAGCGGGACGTAAAGTAGCGTGGGGGCAGGGCGACACACGACACGCCTTTTAGTGTGTGAGTTACATCCGTACTCTGACATGCGCGTATATCCCTGTATACAGACGAGTCGACTTGACTGTAGGTCCCTGCGCAGCTAACTTCAGAGCCGCCATTAAGTTTGCATCGGACCATATCAAAATATCAAATCAATAAAAAGATTAAATAAATAATGGATAACAAATCAGGCTCTACTTTAAGATGTTACATTTAATAATGCAGGCGAATTTATTTATTTTAAACCTAGGAATCTACCCTATTTGACTGATTTTTTTTCCATATGTATTTTATATGTTTTGACTAGGTATAATAAAATATTCGGTTTTGATGAAAATTATGGAGAAAACTACAAGTGAAAAATGATGAGGTCAAGAATACACACAATACAATACATATTACAATTTATTCTGAATTAGGCGCATTGAAGTCTTATTGAAGAATTGATCGAATTCCTTATAAAAATCGATAAAGCCTCTTTGAGTATTTTAGGAGTTCCTTCACATTAATCTGTTTTTTGAGGGACGAGATAGAATAACAAATGCATAAAAAATATTTTTGCATAAAGAAATCACATAAAATATTATGCATGGCGTTCGAAATATAAATCTAAAGGGGACAATTATCTTAAGATTACCACCAAAATATATCAATATTGTCCTTAAAACAATAAAAAATAAAAAAAAACACCTAATGTTAGAGATATTTTCCATTTACACTCTTTCAGCAGGACCATCGAGGTAACCAGCTGTACCTGGGCATCAACCACAGCGGCATCCTCATCTTTCAAGGTAGTAGAAAGACGCACCACTTTAAATGGTCCGAAGTGCACAAAATCAACTTCGAAGGACGGATGTTCATCGTGCATTTAAATTACCCAGAGGTAAGTAAAGTTATTAACCTATAAAGTTGAAATTTTATGTTATGATTAGGCCTAGGACTGCGAAGTTGTTAAGCGGTCACCTCGACGCTTCCTGCTGCGCTGAGAGTTGTGGGTTTGATCCTCAAATTTCTGTGATCCAAGTTGTGTGGTCCACAAATTGTTGTTCTGAGTCTTGGAAGTCCGTTTCATGAATATTTGTGAAGTCACCCACGACACCTGTGTATATATTCCTAGTGCGGGTGTTGTCTTTTAAAAATCCGAAAAAATATGTAGTTTTTACATATTTTTTTTTGGTGTTTTATCCATATATTGTAGTGAAAATCTATCCATTATGTATATTATATATTATGTAAATCTGAATTGAGCATCTGACATGAATTTTGTCTTCTTTTCTTAAGTTTTTTCACATAATATTTAGCATTTTACAAACGATGAAGTACAGTCATGCATTTTAAAAATGTTTCTGGCAAAAATCATTTATAAAATTATATATTATATACAATGGCACCCTACTTTAGGTAACAAGGATTGACCAGCATGCTGCAATCATTTTACTTAATAATAGGAACTATTGCTTGCATGTATTATTAAACAGCAGATATTTAATACAATGTCGGTAGTCTTTTATTTATCAACAATACCCGTTGCACAATATAATACAGTTTATTGAACATTTCACTCAGCAAGGGTTTCGAATTATTCCGTTTACATCTGTCCATACCTGATTTAGTACATCTGCTCTCCCTAGGTGTGACCTTGAATACGGATTTTTGTAACGGTTGCTTTTATTATTATTTATGTGCCTAAAACTGGTACTATTAACTGGATATTCAATTCAAAGGCTGGGAGTTACAAAACATTTTAATTCAGGTTCAAAAGCTATTATTTATGTTTACAAAGGACTACATTTTCGACTGCACGCATGGTGTAGTGGTTGTGGGTGCGATCCCCACATGGGACAATATGACATAGCGTGTTGTACTGAGTCTAGGTGTTCTTTGTGTCCGTTTTATGAATGTTTGACTGAATGAAACACAAGACATATTCTTGGTTAAAACTAAGGAAAATTGAAGTAATTAATTACCATACAACTGTGGTTCAACAGTCATGAGCAATGCCTTAAATATGTAGTAGCCATAATTGCGTGTTCCGTTCTCGCAACCAATTACTACATATTTGAGAAAAAGTCTTGAAATTGTATGAAATGGCTTTTAATATTAACATATAATATTTTGACTGCGGGTGACCTGCTATGGTGATCAGTCTAGTATGTGTCGTATTAGTGCGTGTCGAACATACGTGATCATACGGAAGGACATTTCGGCTGTACATTCCAAAAGGTAGTAAGGAAGGGAATTTATTAGATGAGCGCGGCAATGTAAATCAGGTCAGCCTTTTAAAAGTATTTATGTTAAGTAAAACAAATGTATAGGTACTATAACAACTTAGCTTATTATATATAACTTAGCATGTATTACTGGTTAAATACATTTGCTTTGTATGAAGTTTTCAACGTTTTTTGTATTGATTTATAGTGTGTTGTTTTGTTGTTGTTTTAATATAAAAATCGTATTGATAAAAGTACATATATTTGTAGTTTTAAGACCTCGGAAATAAATTATATTTTGGAAACTGATTTTTAAACAGCGCAAACCATCATTAGCGCTAAGAGATATATTTCATGCAAATTTATTTATTTGTGTAATTTAGATACTTCTATAGGTACATGTACATAAAGATATAGCAAGATTATAGACAGTTAAGGTCTAATCTATTAAGTAATGGAATCTGTGGAATAAGTTATTGTCTGCGGTATTGCCGGACCGATACCCCCTTCAAATCTTCAAGAAAAGAGCGTACCTACTCCTTTCTAAAAGTCCGGAAACGCGTTTGTGACTCCTGAGTTGCAGGCAATCATTGCCGGCGGTAGTCACTTTATATCAGGTGACCCGTCTGCTCGTTTGCCCTCTCTACCATAAAAAAATGCAGTAAGCAGAAGTCGAACCCGCCACGCCTGGAGAATCATCATACATCTGACAGGAATAATCTTTTTATCTTATACAAGACGTCATAAGTAACATTCTTCGTTACAGAAGAAACACACTGTTGGGTTCAAATGTCCGAGCGGAGCGGCCTGCAGGCATGTCTGGTGTTGTGCCATAGAGCAGATGTTGTTTTTTACGTAAGTAGCTACAGTCTACACCACTAACATCTCCAATACAAAGATCTGTTCGATTTTGTCTATGGTAAGCAAGAGCTACCTATAATAACACAGCAAATGGCGGCCATTTTTTTTTTTCTCAGTTAATTTTTAGTCAGCAATAAAAGTTATTTATATTTCAAGGTTGCCTTCATCATCAGACGCATGCGTTTACTCCGGTGGCGGTCTGTTTTCGTGGGGCACTAAGTTTAAATACTTCGGTCGTACGGAACGAGAGATATTAGAAAGGGACGGCTTACTAGCACCTAGAGATTCTCAGGTACGAGGTTGGAACGGTATTATTTTATTTTAACGTTATGGAAAACTACGACTACTTACTAAAGCAGATATTACGATGGTAAGATGGAGGCTAATTACAAACTACTATTTTGCAAGGCCACTTTAATACCATTTTGCCATATTTTTTTTATACCGGCGTCGTATACTTAGGAAGAAACATTCCCTTAAAGCCTAGCACTCTCCAAACCTAGTCTTTAACCGACTTCAAAAAGGAGGCGGTTATAAATTGGGATGAGTTTTTATGTATGTTATGTCATAACTCTGTCATATACCGACGGATTTTCAAAAGATTTTTTTATTCGAAAGAGATTTATATCGAAATGGTCCCATTTAAATTTCATATAGATCTGATGGTGAGTTTCGAAGACAGACGACGGAACTCTTCAAAAAATGACAGCAAATCAACCGCGATTGCTGCTAAGTTTTTAGTCCTTTAGTGCTGTTTGAAGTCGGTTCAACTTCTTTTTAAAAAAGGTTTTAATATAATCTGAATTTTGGTCTTGTATTTTTTAAATATGATTTCCTTTTATTAATTAGGACGACCCGACTACAGGAGGCAAGAGAAAAGCGTCCAGCGTGCCAGCCACCCCATCTACACCTATGATTGGAGACTTTGGTAAGTTATTTTATTATATACATACACCAGATAATATTTCAAGTTTAATGAAGTATGCTCGAGTTAAGAACTCCAGATGATCTTTAAAAAAGATGCAGAAGTGGGGCTGCCCTATTTCTGTAATATGTAAATCATTGATTACGTTTGAATACGGCTGGCCTGTTAGTCTAGTGGTTGGTGACTCTGACTGCAACGCCAGAGGTCGTGGGTTCGATTCCCACCCAGGATAAATAATTGTGTGATAGGCAACTGTCATTTGTTCTGTGTCTGGGTGTACTTTATTTATAGTATGTGTGTATTTAGAAATATATAATAATATGTGTGTATGTTGTATGTTTGTTATGTATGTGTGTGTTATGTATGTTTATCAGCAGTCTGGTTACCATAGTACAGGCTCCGTCTAGTTTGGGATCAGACCACCGTGTGTAGGATGTGTGAAAATATAGTAAATATTAAATCGATTGTCAATATGTAAATCACTGCAGTTCTGTCTCATCTGGAATGGGGCTGTAGTACTAACATAGACTTTAAGTTATACTAACAACTGAGTCATAGTATTTTTTTTATAAATAATCTATTATTTCCAATTCATCTAGGTAAGTGAATAAGTGTGAGCCAATTAAGATACTCTGCCTCTGTCTGCAAGGCATAATCACCTAGTCCAATTGGGAAATTCTTCGAGTTGAAGGGGTACACAATCCGTTCCCCTACATACCTTACCTACGTCTCTCGAGTGGAATGAATAGTGGAAGGTATAAGCGTTGTGTGATCGCAGGCTACAGCAGCCTGCCGCGCTCCACGCACAGCGCGCCGCTGGAGGAGAGCGCGGGCGAGGGGGGCGGCGGGGGGGACGCTCGCGCTTGCAACGGCGCGTGCTTGCTGAGCGGGCCCGCCGTAGACATCGCGCTCGCGTGCTGCGACCACCCGCGCGCCAACGACGAGCCCAAACCGCCCGGTTAGTGTTACTCTACTAAAGTATAATATTTATAGTTTCTATGTTCCAGTACTCCAGCTCCATGGCCTCCATAGAAATGGCCTTAAAAGAAATAAATTTTAATATTTTTCAGGTAATTTTAATTCTATCAAACAGTCGTTCTTGTTTAGGTAAAACATATCTATACAATACGTTAGATTAAAATAATACAGCATTAAATTGTTTTTTTAAGCAGATTTTTGTTTTCTGATGAAGTAGATCCCAAGGGGTAAACGTGTTTTTCGTTACTATAAGTCATTATCCATTTTTTCAATTATATTTGGAGTCGGCAAAGGGTAAAAAGAAAACAAAAAAAAAACATTAATCATTTTGGTCTTAAGACTTAATCGATTACTTTCTTTTATACCTACCTCGGTGATAACCTCGACTATTAAATAAAAAAAAAAAAAAAAAAATGGTGAAAAATAAAAAATCGTATTAACTAGATTTTGTTGGTATTAACAGAAACTAAAAAAAAAACCCAAGAGTAAACATAATGATTACCTTTATTTCAAATCTAAAGCGAGTCCTTAAGTATACTAATCCCTATATACGAGACGATACCTAAGCATGAACGAAAATAATATTTACAATATCAATTAATTACTTGTTACAGCGCTTTCAACCGAATACAGACTCCGAGAGTCGTTCGAGCAGTCGTCCTCCGAGTCGGGCGCCACGTCCGCAGCGCCCGGCTCCGAGCTGGCCGCTGGGGCGCCGCGCCTCGCCGCGCCCGCCACGCCCATGTTGGCGCCCCGCCCCTTCAGCTTACTGCGAGCGTTCGTCCCATCCTTCGCCCTGGCTTGGTTAGCTCTCGCGCTGCTAGCCCTACTGCTTTTTGAAACCGAATGGGCGCCTCTACGAGCTTTGAGACGCAAACCGGAGTTGTTGGCCCTCCGCACGTATTACTACGCGCCGCTAAAGGATTACTTCAAACGGAAGCTGTTGGAGCTGTTTTGATTCCGACTGCGGCGAAAAGCCTCGCTGAGCGAACAGTGACGTCACGGCCCCGCCAGACTGACGTTGACTCGGTTCCATCCGTTGTGCTAAACTCGTCTTTATACGGTTGAGTAAATGTCAAAAATATTATGGGAGTTTGGTAAAATACATTTCGATTGAGCTCTTTGTATAAATATCAAATATTACATTCTTATTTTGATACGATACACGATATTCTGTCATCGTATCACATCAACAGTCTTTAATAGTCCACTGCTGGACAAAGCCCTCTCCTTAGAAAGGATATTTTGGCTAATATACGACGCTGGCCAGACGAGTTGGTAAGGGTTTTGTGTCAAGCTTTCCTTCTCTTTGCAGTGGTCTTGTCCTGCGTGGTTTGCTCCCTTAGTCGCCTCTTACGACACCCACTTAATAAATAGGGGTGGTGACACTCCGTAGGTCCTGAATGCACAAAAAAGGTTAATTTTTAAAATGAAATCGATTACTAATCACAAGCTTAAAAGCTCTATAGTATTGTATTTTTGAGTATCATAAATTCAGAAATTACAAGTTAACTAGTTAATTCCTAAAAAAAAAAATGTGTCAAGTGTTTTAAAAGAAATTAAACTTAGAATTTTATGCCCAAAGTTGTGGTTACAAGTTCAATTCACTAAAGTCGAATGTGGGGATAAAAGTGCTTCACTCTCGGACTCCATTTTTGAAAATACTTAATTCAAAACGTTTACTTGACCGTATAAAGACAAAAAATTGTAAATATGAAACTGAAGTTGTAATAATTTGATAAAATAGATGCAGTTTACGATAATTTAGTTGTATCTTCCAAGTTCGTTCCTCGTAGCTGTGTGCTATGTCAAAGTTACTGAGAGCTGTGTTTATGTTTTTCTGGCGGGGACGTATAATAATTCTAGGAATTATTATCATACAGTGTAATCAGTGTGTTGACTGCCAATGCACTTGCTTACTTAAAATATTACATACTTAAAATGCATAGAGTTATAGAAATTAAATTGATGATTAAATTGATTGATGAAGGCAGATAAATCTTTATAAAATGTTCACAAACAATTATTGCAAATTGCAAATTCACATTGCATTTATAATTATTTAAAATCTAATGTTTAACCATCATGTTTTGCAAACTTAGAATGAAGGTGACAAGAGCAAAAAATTCTTGAATACCTATTCATTTCTTACTCATAATTTGGTATCTTTTTCGCTACTAGACTATCTAGTAGGTTTGTACCAAAATCAAAGTTCTAGGAATTTTGAATTACATCACTTTTATTCTAAGAGTGCTATTTGCCTTCTTTTAATTACAAATTTCTAATAACTAGGTCCTGTTTCTGTGTCAAATAATTCAGTCAGCGCACTGATTTATACTCTACGACAATTCTTATACAAAAACTTAAATTCACGTACTTAAAATTAGTGTAAGATCACCGCTATACGCTTTCTCATGGTACAATTACTTTATAAGCTTAAATCTATATTTTCTTCTGCACGGCACAAGAGATTTGTGGGTTCTATACGTTCCTAATGCAAATTTATTTTTTAATTACATTGGCCTAGTCTTTAAAAAAAGATCTTCAAAAAAAGTTCTGATTTATAACAATATTCTTCTGAATGAATCTCACTGTTGTATTAAAACTTTCTAATAACATTCCACTGAAATAATTTAGTCTTCCAACAGTCTGTAGTTCGCTTAACATATTTATTTTCATAGAAATTAAGAATCGCGCACAAAAGTTATTTATATTTTTATTATTTTAGATGTGCCATATATTTTATTATACTAGTCATAAAAATGTTGCTGTTTCTATATTTTCTGCACAAATTTTTGTATATTTATTGATAGGGCAGGAGCTCCCGACGGAGTAGCGATATTGATGCGAGGATATGACAGTAGAATTTAAGCGCTGTGGAAATACTTCCAAACTTGTACAAATCTAAATAGGAAATAAACTGTCCGTTGTCTGATATGCATAATATGTATAAATACGGTAAATACAAGCGTACTAGGTATATGTTTAACATTTCTGCCTTTCTATTAATGCATCTGTTTGCGTAAGTTCTCGTTAGGGTAGACCAGAGTGCTGCCGTCGTACCTTACAAATCGAGACTAATGATTCGTCTGAGCTTGTTACCAGGTGAGATAGGTCACACATTGCAAAACATAAGAACGTGACTTCGGATTGCATTGAACAATCTTAAGAGATGGCTAACACCTATAAGAAAGAATAATCCGTCACTCTTGTATGCTTAAGAAGTGCTTTTTAACATGATTTCTTGGATGGGCCACAGAGGATTCTCTAGGAGTGAAGACTTATCCAAAAGTAGTCAGTAGGAAATTATTTCCTACCAACTACTTTTTTGATGCATGCCATTAATGGTGAGGTATATGATCATCATGTGAATGCATACATATATATGTGTGTATGTGAATGATAATATTATTGTCTCCATTTTACGTTTCATTTCAAGACTACCTACTTTTATTTGCGAAAATGATATGAATTTCTCTGGCTGTTACAAAGAAATAACGCGAGCAGAATAGCTAAAAAAAATTGTCAGTCTTATTAAAATTATATTTTAAGAAAGCTATGTGTCAATATTAAAAAAGGGCTAAATCGAATCTCTCATTACTTAAAACCTCCTGAGCGTATATTGATCTTTAATTTTTACTTTTAATTATACTTACACAGCCTTTACATTCCTCGTAATAACTTTATAGTAAAACGTTATTATTATACGTTATATGTAATAAAATGTTTTATTGTAAGGTTCCTTTTTTTTATATCTTGTTGTTTATTTTATTATCAAATTGTGGTTGTCGGGGTCCCTTAGCCCAACAATGTGTTTAAGGTACTTTCATGTAAAGTTACATTGATATTTTTGTTAAAGACACAGTTCCATCTTGTTAATGCCTTATTAGAGTGAGTGTGTTAGATTTAAGTACAATTATTGATTACACGCTTCTTATTACCTAGTCACTATGTAAATTTCTTTCAAAACTTTATAATAGCACTAGATGTAAGAATAAAACATTGTAAACCAAGACCACTTTTAAATAACACGGCGCTCACTATATATTGAATGATTCAATCTTAAAAATGGAAATTTTAATCAATTTCGGATTTCGGAAGCAGAAAAACTTTTTCATCATAGTAGGCTTGTTACTTATTGCCTGTAGTTTTGATCAGGTTGCACTAGTTGTGGTCAATTCAAATAAGCAATTATTTCTCTTATGTAAAACACTTTCTTATTATTATCGGGCCACTGATTTGTCGTATTCCAGCTCAAAAAATACTGATATGAAATGTGTTTATCAATAATATTATATGACATTACTTGATGACCAACGGCGAAATTAAAAAGTTTAAAGAAAAAATTGTTACCAATGATAGATATTATTAAAAACAATACATGAGTCTCTAAATATGTACAAAATAAAGCAATCTATCTGGCTTTATCTGCACCTAACGTACAATTTTCTAAATTAAGTAGAACAAATATATAAAAAGGTTTATAGGTACTCATTCTTCAATTACTTTAGTATATAAAAGTATAGTGGTGCTCTGTTAGACAAGATAAATATTTAAAAACTACGATACCCGTTTTCTCAGATTATTTTTTTTGTGAAATATAGTGGACACGGTGTAAACTTTAAATAGTATTCATAATGTTATATTTAGTGACCAACTCGATATAACTCCGAGCGATGTTTAAAAAGTAATTCTACTTGAAACCACTGTATTTAACAATTTTGCTATAAACCTCACCATGGCTTAATTTTTATTACAACTGTCAATTAAAATTACTAAATAATAACATTATAAATAAATGGACTGCATTGCATTTAACTATTATAACTTGTTAATGACTTACCGTTTGTGTGTGTGTGTTATCTAAACAAAATGTTGTTGTCTTTCGATTTTTTAAATATAGGCATTTAAAGTCGAAAAAGTTTAAAGTAACCAAAAATTTAAATTTGTAGCTTCACATGCGCAAAAATTAGTTTTCGCTTAAAAGAAAATACAAGTTATTTACAAATACTGTATTTGAATTGATTTACGATTATTTACAACATGCAATATTTGGAACATGGTCTCGAATATATTTACAATTACATACATCATGCATTTAATAGATATTGAATTCCGAATTACGATAGCATTTAGCTTAGGTAACGCATTTCTTGTTGTAGGTCTAATACTGTAAGCTGACAATCGACTTCTGTTTATTTTTAGTGGACCAACTCACTATGGACGTTAAGTTTGTACCTATATACTTATTTTTATACAGTTATTGCTTTCCTATTACGCTTAGAATTAAGAGTACCGTTATAATGTTATGAACAGGAACGAGGGTTGGTTAATATTTTGGTATGTTGTAGATTCGTTGATGACGTTTAGATGCCAAACTCAGTTTATACTCAAGATTTGTATTAGTTTTACTCACAGCGCGCAGTACTAACTGTACTTGCCTATAGCGCATGGCACCGAACGCCGTGCTCTGCGACATCTCAACTCGACAAATATATAATTATGTAATTGTAGTTTCATAACAAAATAGCTTTTAGTTAAAGTATTTGAAAAATCATAGAAGTTTTAATAAAACATCCTGCCGAAATCGATTTCATCTTTTATTATTAAAATACTTCCAAAATAAGCAACAAACAAATAACAACGTAAAAAGAACATTCTATGGTGCTATACAGACCTGCTATTTAAAATTAACACTGTAATGATTATTTATATATGCGATTTTATCACTGCGTAACACACAGTATTATATCCATTAATATTTGTTAAATATGGCACTTTGAACTTGTTTGAGGTTTATACAAGTTAATTACAGAAAGTAAAATATGATACAAGTGCTCAGACTTACGTGTTGGATATTTTCAAGCAGCCCGCGCTTGTGACTGTCGTACATTGTCATCGTAATTTAAAATATTAGTAGTTCCTAATCGATTACAGTGTTTGAAAGCAGCAAATTGACACAGTACGATCACAAAAAAATACTCTTATAAATTCAGATTCACCCTTATAATCATAATGTAAAATATACATTCATTTGAGCTACGCGGCGATAGTTTTCGTACAAAGATAACATGGCTTGGACTCGGGGAGGCAATATGACTGGCGAGCTACATCCCTTCCCATCTCTACTGGCTGCATAAATTATCATTGTATAAAAATTACTGCCGCATAAACAGTATACAACTAATATAATTCCATATCCACCCCTAAGATACGTAGGTTCTAAGCATAACGTGTAATAGATTTCTGGGCGCCAGATGTTTAGTCAACGATGGAGATCTGTGCGAAGCCTAGCAAGCTCTGTTCGTCCAAGGGCTCGGGCGGCGCCGAGTCCAGACGGAACGTTATAGAACGCGGTGGTGTCTGTCCAGCCGACGCGAATAAGTTGTCATCTACTAGTCGCTGTAATTGGCGTGCGGTCACATCCGCATCTTTTGCATCTAAAAGTCCAGCCCCGACCAGTTCTGTAGCTATGCCATCGGCTGAATCCTTGCCAGCAGCGAACTCGAAACGTATGTCATTGAGTTCTTTACGTGCATTTCTCATTCGAAGCACTAGGTTTATAACGGGTGCATCTCCCGCCTTCAGGGAGCCGATAGTGAAGCCGCCGCCGCCAGGAGTATCATCGCTTTCGCTGTCGGAACTGTCGGCGCGGGCTAGAGTATTCATGGGGCGGTCGCGAGCCGCATCGTCCTCATCATCATCATCTTCTTCACTCTCCCACACCCACTCGCCTGTCTCCATCCGGTGAAGTCGTCCAGATGCGCCTGGTTGCCGCCTGCTCGCTTTGTGAACACGAGTTTCCATACTTGGTCCGATTGTTACCAATGTAGAGACTAGGTACTTGCGGTCACGTGCCTTTTTGAAGAAAGAATGCTTTAGTAGCTCAGTAGCAGTCGGCCGTTTCGCTGGATCCTTCTGCAGACACTCTGATATCATCTTTCTAAATGTTTTACCATACGCTTTATATTGATCTTTTTCCTCAGCACCTGTATCCAGTGTCGGTGGATCATTCTGTAAAGTCAACATTAACACCTTCATTGGTGGATACTTGTGGTATGGTGCAGTGCCTGTAGCCATTTCAATAGCCGTGATACCGAAAGACCAGATGTCGGCCTTAAAGTCGTAGCCGTGATTTTGCTCCATGACTTCCGGCGCCATCCAGCATGGTGTTCCGACAAACGTATGTCGTACTTTCTGTCGCGAGAGATCACGTCCCGTGGCTAACCACGCCGATACGCCGAAGTCTGCAATCTGGACGATACCGTCGTCTCCTAACAGAATATTCCCCGCCTTGATATCCCTGTGGATCTGTCCATTCTGGTGGAAATACTCCAGGCCTTTTAATACTTCTTTCAACACAGTGGCGATAGTCGCCTCGTCAAACACTCCGTGTTTACAGTTGGATATCCTCATTTTGTGTTTAATAATATCAAGTAAACTTCCGCCTTCCAGAAGCCGGAGCACCAGCCACAGTTCTTCCTTCACGACAAAGCTAGTATAGTATGTAACGACATTTTCGTGATTGCAACTGGACATAGCCTGGATCTCTTTGAGAAGCTCGTCCATGGAAGTGTTCCACTTTTCGAGGTTTATCCTTTTGATGGCGCACTTTTCATTTCGAGGACGACAATAGGCTGCGGCCACAACTGCAGTGGCACCAACACCTATTACGTCATGCAATTCGTAATCATCTTGGCTGTTTGGCCAAGTGTTACTGGAGCTCGCCATAGTTATATCTATTGATCTAAATCCTGAGTTGAGTAGCTACTTTGTTCAGTTTGTTACTTCTAGTAAGGCCAATATTTAAGGCATGAACGGGAACTACGAAATATTATACTGTGGCCCTTGCTCCAATGATCTGATCTTCCATATTGATATGATGTTCCGGTTTGTAATTTTTTATTATAAACACTCGGTTGTTCTCACAAATTTCGAGTCTATTAAGTGTTTTACTACTTCCTCTTAATTCTAGTATAGTTTTGTCTATATATTTAATGGTATTGTCGTTGTAGTCTACAATTGTAGGGTATAAGTCATCACCTGTAAACAAACATTTTAAGGTTAATCATTCTCATTAGGAAATAAATTGATTCAAAAAAAATTATAATTATTTTAATGAATTACCAGGCAATAAATGTAGGATGCCATCCTTAACTTTCACATAGACTGGAAATGACAGCTCACTGTCATATCTGCTACGCTCATTGGCAAATTTTATCAATTTTTTAATATCCTTCACATGGGACAGCCGATTGATCTCATATAATTGTGGTGGGTACAAAGTCCTGTCACCGTCTAAGGCTTCAGCAGGAGTTAACCACTGCAAAAAAAAATCTACATTGTTATTTCCGAATTTGATCTAAAAATTACAGTCAGCAGAGTGTGGTCATTTTTAAAATGCTTCTGTTTACACCTTCAGGAATAAAAGACGTGAGTGTATGTGTTTATCCTTAATTTATTAATAGAGATCGCTAACCATTAGACCTCTATTAATAAATTAACAAAACAACATAAGAAACCGTCAGTCATCATCAGTTCACTTGCCCATTGAAGTTCTGTTCTTTATTACAAAATACATGTTAACTACTTCCTATAATTTACCAACTAACCTCAACTTTAGTCACTTCCGAGTTACTGTTAATGTCTGGCTTCTGTTCAACTGCAGCAAGAAAGAATGCAGTGTTAAACCTTTTCTTTTGAGTAGTTGGGGTTAGCCAGTTGCTCCAGTAATTCAGCGACCATAGGTCGGGGTAGCACTTTTGCTCCTCACAGAGCAATAGCAAGTCCTCTGGGTTCTTGTGTATCTGAAAATTAAAAGGCAGATGTGGTGATTCTTCACACTTTATACTTCTACATCATTACCGTAATAATATGTAAAAAATAAAATCATCTTTGAAAATAAACTATGTATCATATTTAAATTTTTGGCATGTGCTTGATATAAATAATTGAGTATTTTAGATTAATTACCAATGGTAAATTTACTTTCTGCAGGGGGTGAATAACGCAGAAAAGTAAAGGATTTGAAAGAACGAATATTTGCCCAGATATACAGCATGTGCCATATTTCAACGATAAGCAGGCACCAGATGGACTTATTTATGACTATTCGAGGAAAGAAATCTCGATTTTTTTAAAATAACTAGAATAAATTTGTTAACCCTAAAAAATTTACACCCCTTATATTTTTATGTACCATGAACAGTTTTTATATTTTTTGTACTGAAGTATTTCCACAAAAATCAAGCAAAATTATTATTTCCCTAAATTTTACAAAGTTTTTTTTTTAAATTGACACAAATATTCAATATTCTAAAGTGGTATAATCCTTAATTTGTCCACTGCTGAACATAGGCCTCTCCTTAGAAAGGATGATATAATACTTTAGGAAAACTAGCCACAAAAAAGTTTACAAAAAACTTATGAGTTATGATTTTTTTAAATAGAGACCGTATCTCCGATGTGAAATTGAATATTTTGAGATACTACAAAATCGCGTTCTACCGGTCATATATTTACCCGATTTTGCCAATATGCTACGTCAATATCTTCAATAACATCCGCCCATTGCCCAATGCGGTGTTTCTTGTGTTTTCGACTACAAATAAGTAGGCCCAACTCTTCAAATGTCTCTCTTATAGCTGTTATTCTTAGTTGAATGTGTCTATAAATTGAAATAGGTGTTGTTGATTTAATTATAATAGTAAACGTGAATATCGTTACATATATAAAAGACAGTTACAAGCAATGATAGATACATACAAGAGGTAGATACACCATCAAGGCACTAAACGGTCCTAATTAGGTATACAAAAAGCGCGTTCTCGTACTAATTCGAAAAAAATCATAAAATGCCTTCTGTTGTCTCTTTCACTCTTATGCTTTCCCTTTTTCCTATTACTCTGTAGTATATGCTTTGTTCTAAAATCTATGTAAAATAGTTTTTTATTCATAGTCTAAACTGCATTAATAGATGACTGTATAGTGTTACAGAATAAATATTTTGTGAGTTCAATCTGAATATAATGTATCTTCCTTACTATATCATTGGTTACAACGGCGAAGTTTAGAGTAGATTATTTACTTTATATAGCCCATGAGCAGAAAAGTCATCAGCCTGCAACAACTTAAAGGTCACAAGAACATTGCTCATCTTTAAGGTGGGAGTACACTCTTTCGTTAAATTTTCGAAGATCATATTGTTCCAGCAATACTGCAGCATTGTATACAATCTTAAATTAATGATTTAGATTGATCTGATCATTCATTCATTCAAGAATGAATGATCAGATTACATGCTAAGTATTCTTACATACGCTATTGATAACTTACGTTACATATTTTGAATCCTCATCAGCCTTTAACAGTCTACTGCTGGACATAGGCCTCTTCTTAAAAAGGGGATTTTGGAGTACTATCTCCTATTTTATTCAGTCTCCTATCTTATCTCTGAATCCTAATTTCAAATTTTGAGTCAACACTCCAAAAACTCAAAAAAGTTCTGCACCGATCAAGCTCAAGTTTTAACAGGATATACAATTGGCTTCAAAGACTGTTTTTAGCTATTTGCATTAGTTTTGTTCCTTATTTCTCAACAATGTAACCACAATGTGCGATAGCAAAGCAAGGCATGGCATGGTACAGCTAGTATATATACATAACACTATATAAAACATGTAATATGTACATAGACATTGTTGATGCAGTAACTAACAACATACATAACATGTGACAATTTCAAAGGCCAATTTATTTAGTGTTCATACGCTACTTAATTTATCAGATCTGCTTTGATAACACTGTAGTTGACACAATTACTAAATGTTAAACATCTCCATTCAAGTCTATTAGAAAATGTTTGTGTGGCAATTGTTTGTGTATTTGTATCAATATCTAATGAAAAATATTGTTAAAGGTAATAAATAAAATTTACTGTGTCACAAAACAGAAAGTTGTGTGCAGAAACGAAAAGAAAGCAAATAATGACTGTAGTAGAAAATTCCACTCCCCCATATTTTACATTGCCTGATACGTGAACTCTAGGATAAATTATTTAAATAGAAAATTATGTATGTTCATAAATGTGTTTGTGTGTGAAGGTGGTTGTGAGACCTCAAACTTCCCAGTGACAGCCAGTTCAAATGATGAGTATAGGAACCTGAACACCATTCATTTTCCTTTCCTTTATTCCCTCCTAATGTATTTTTCTTTCAATATACTTAAAATTTCCTAATTGGATTGCTATGAAAATGGACGGAATTATAGAAAAAAAAGCCATCTAACAGAAATATTTATTGTCGACACTGAATAAGAAATTCAATCTAGAAATAAAAACGTACCAAGTAAGCTTAAATTTTAAAATGATAAAAACCCTGTTTCAAAGAGTTTTTTTTTATCTATTTTTTGCTTTAGTTTAAGCTTCATTTCTTTTCAATGTAATCCAATGTACCACAGTAAATATTGGCAAAGTTATGTATATATTTAAAATTACAGTAAATTGAATTCAACATTAAAAGGTTATAGGAAATGAACAAACAAAAGATTACTTATCTAAAATTTATAAGATCAGGTGCTATATTGTAGGTATTCACACTGCTTTGGTTAATGTTTACATAAGCATAACCCATTAGATTAAATAAATTAACAACTGTGCAAGCACATTTCTATTTACTGTCATTATATAGGTATACTTACAAAAACGTCAATGTCAAGGTTCACATAATATTACCTTTGTATAGGATCCTCTTGGAAAATTGGCGTAATGGGGCCGCCAGGGTGGTGGAAAGACTCAAAGTCTCGTTTGGAATACCCGAAGGTGGAGAGAAGAGTCAGCCAACGTTGGGAGCCGTCGATGGGCTCAGTGACACCGCCGGGAAACACCACGCTGTTAGCAAACGAAGCCGTATTCGTTCGAGTCTGCAACAATATGTCGTAATTAACACGGCCACCATTATTCACTCGCGGTGATACCTCATTCCTACGCTTAGCGAGAATTATCAACGCTGCAGAGTCACGCCAACTTTTACTAATAATATTTTTCGTGAGTGTCATAGCGACGACTAATATTGCAGTGATATAATTGAGCTGTGTTAAAATACAAGGTCGACTTACACGTCTTTAGAGCTATGACAGTTTAAGTTTGATACTTCAGCTTATCGAAAAAGTGATAAACTTTTTTGCGACAGCATTAATGAAATTTTTATATTATAAAAATAGCACAAAATTGACATTCACTACACTCACTTTATTCTCTGTATTCTATGTTGGTTTCTGTCACAGAGTAACATAAGTTTTTGCTACAGCATATTGCGGTGTAAAATCCCATCAATGTCAATAGGTATCGATTTTACTCATTCTGTTACAAATCGAAACGTATACACTCTACTACGTTTATTATAATCGACTAAAAAGAGTCGGTTACATAGATCAAAAGAACTGTAGATAGATGTAGAAACATTAATAAATTATTGTTCACCCCTTAAAAATCCTACTAAGAATTTTTGACAATTTTATTTGTGGCCACTGCAATGCGAGACATTACAATTTATTTGCCTGATTGGTGTTCCGTTATGTTATGGAGCGTATCTATGTCCTATACGATATTTGTAACAAATACTTATAGTGGGTCAACTCCTTTGATAGACCGATGAATACTTACAAGACTGTTTCGGCTAAAAATGTGCAAAGGTTGTTACAAAAACGATCACGATCGTAGGTAACCAGGCAAAAATAGTATTTACCTAATTTAATTAAATTTTACCTATATAGCAGTAGCGCTGTCTTAGTCATGAAGCCTCAGGTTCGGTTGCAGTTCGATGCCGCAAAATTTTTTAGGTTTTTCTGAGAGAAAATAGCCTAAGCTACTCCTTGTATAGACAGGTACCTGCAAGTGAACGGCCTAGCCGTTTTGAAGATTACCCGGAACAAATAGATAGACAAAAAATATTTAAACTGGTATCATCAAATAACCGTATCAGCATAAAAAATCTATTATTTTGACGTTACAAACAGACACTTCAATTTTATTTATTTGTATGTATGTATATAGAGATATTCCTCTACTACGAAATGAGATCCATTGAAAGGAGGTATTCATAATACCACCCATGATCGATATCCTTTCAGGAAATCTCGCACTTTTGAGAACTATACTCAAATGTAGCAAACAAGTATGGAATAATAAAGAAAAATATGAGCATTTTTTTAAATTTCTGTTTACAAAAAATATTAATACTCGTATCATACGTATTTTTGATATTTTCTTCTGTCTGTGACTCGTGTGTTATTAACTAGTTGTGATTTCTACTTTGTGTTTTGTTTCAAATGTGATGGTTACATTTTTGAACCCTCTCGTTTCTACTAAGGATAATAATATTACCGTAAGAACCAGCGGCCATGTTATAAAGTGTCGGACTTTTGATCGTGACTGTCTCGGGGTTTTTACTATAATAAACTGTTATAGAAAGCCACATATTTTGACTAAGGTGTAGAGATTGTGAAGTTAGGGCTTGTAGAGTTAGGGCGTGTAGAGTTAGAAGTCTGGCACATAAGATCTGATAAATTTTTGACGATGCGAGCCATTTAGTCTCGTCTTGACAACATTTTACATTAAAATGTTTTTAGTGTGATACAATTGTTATGAATTGGCGTCTCTGAGTTGCCCTTTCTGTCAGAATGTGCCTAGGCGCAAGAATAAAGTCGACAATACTCCTGTTGAACTAATTCAACGATATAACTTCATAGATTTCTTTCATTCCTCTGTAAGTGGTAGAGTACGGCCGGTAGACAGAGAAAGAAGACTGTTTTGGACTTATCTTTCTATGCTCTCTGCACTGGTTGGCTGATACTGAAGAGGGCATTTAAAATAGCCAATCAGTGACAAGAGTACAGAGAGATGCAAGACCAAAACAATCCTATTTCTCTCTCTACCAACCTTGCGATAGCGCCTTGTTCGCTGCTTCTAACATTTATGAGCTCTTTGTATAACTCACCTAACGCCTCCTTAAATGCATAGTTTAGTCAAGTAAAAGCTGACTCACATATTGCTATGAATATTCCTGGAGGTTCCGACTCAACATGCGAATCAACAATCGAAACTTTGGGCAGTATTGGTAAGCTTATGGATAAAAAACTAGCTCCAGACTCATCGCACATGTCAAATTGCAAGCCGCTCTCCTGAAGGACTTGCAGGATATGGTTGCAGAAGAAGTTGGTCATTCTATTAAGGTGGTACAGGCTGATGTTACAACCACACCTGACTTCATCACCTTGGAGCATAAAGATATCAAATTGATAATCACAGAAAAGGATCATCGGATCAAACAGCTTGAGTTAGCTATTGAAATCTCAAAATATTTTAGCTAAAAATCACGATCGTTTGTCAACTGTAGGAAAAATATTGAGCGACTTAAACCTTGAAATTCATGAGGGATCTGAGAGTAAAACTGAGGATCTAGTGACTCCGTTTAAAAAGGTGTCGAGGAACGGGTGTCATGTCCCTTCAACTCAAAGGGAGGATCCTCTGACCAGGCGAGGTGATCATGCCTGGCGGGCCGCGGCCTAACGGTTGATGTTGGGAGGTTGTATATATGCTAATCGGCGAGAGAATTCTCCATATCACGATACAGGATTAGCAATTCTCATTCAGGAGTTACTCCGTCGTTCAGTGTGTCTTCGTTAGATGGCGCTGTAGTATGTTTCTGTTTCTTTGTATGTGGGAGTCGCCACATCACTCCTCTCCAAGACCAGAGGTCGATATCGATGTAACATTAGCCATTAGTGAAGTGCAATTCACGTAGTGATGTGCAACGCCACTAAGGTATGTGATTGTTTACAAGTGGTGGCGTCTGAATATGACATAAAAGCATGTTTTCGAGATGCTAAAATGAACACACGCTCTAAGAGACCTCGGGATATCCTGATCACCCTCTTGTCACAAAATGAAGAAGAAGAAATGAAACAAGTGATAATGTTTGTATAATTTTTATTGTTTTTCTTTGTTTGCAAATATTAGTTATCTACGTTACGATCCAGATCTCAACGATGTGTTTTGTACAATAATTGTGTATTTTTGTAATAGTGTATACAAAAAAAAAAAAAAAAAATAGGGGTGGAGGGGGGTTAAAATTATAAGCAATGTGACAGGTACAGGTACGTTCAATTAGGTATCTTTGACACAAATGGTATTTAGTAACAATACATTCAATTTCTGTAGGAAAACCTAGATTTGTTCAAAAACACATTTATAAATGCAGATAAATTTAAATCTTGGCATTAAATCGCTGTTACAATCATCACTTATATTGAGATGCTACTTTAATGTCAATAAAATAACTTTATATAGTAGGTTAACCTTATTTTAACATTGACAGAAGAAATAACAATGAGGGTTTTCTGAAATGTTCCACGTGAGATGGCGGCAGTGTAGCGTCAGGTTCAACCAACTGTCAAAACACATACATGATTTGTATTTTTCGATAATTTTTTTGGTTTATTCATTCTTAAAAACGTTACAAAAGAAATATTGTTTTCTAAAATGCCACAGTGTTGTGCAGTGCCTCTGTGTGCAAATAAAACTTTTGCGCCTCTCTTTGTGAGCTCAATCTTCAGTTCGGCAACCTTTCTCTGGTCGTAATCCATAATAAACTCAATAACACTTCCAAATACATAGAATTTCACTAAAAATTATACGTTCAGTAAGAATCTGTGCTATCTGACAGCTGTTTGGACCTGACGCAAACGAAGCGCCGTCTGGTGGCAGAAAAAGTATCGAAAACCCTCCTTAAAATAAATTAATTTTAAGTAAGTACTAGCTTGCCTACGTTTACCACTTAAGAATAAGCATGACATGTAAAACAACACAACTCTATCCTTACATAATAATTTGTCCGAGAAATGTGATCAGGTAGCTACATTTTAACATTTAGGTTTAAAAGTCATTTGCGGTGCGCCGTTGCGGCTCACCACATATCGATTTTTTGACGTGACAACGTCTTAAAATTCGATGGAGCCGGCTGCACGCACGAAAAAACATGACTCATGCGGCGTTACCTCGCTCTGAGGCGTTCCATTTAAGGCGTGAAGTGCAAGCGAGAGCGCGGAACCAGTGACAAAGAGGCACAATCGGCCTCCGCGTTCGGCAGCGTTCGACATCTGTCTCTCTCCTACTTGAGTGAGCGATGCGTCCGCGTGGACAGCTGCTACTCGTATACAATAATACATTTTTGAAAAATGCAACCATTCCATCAGTATTTTCTTATGACGTTGTCACGTTCAACTATCGTCAGTAAACCGACTTTACAGACAACCGATTTTTTTATGAAAACGCATGATCACAAGGTCTACCTTTGCGGTTGGCTGGCTCGAAACTGCGGCGTTCAATCGCAATCAGTGATTGTAGATAATGGCCCAATAAAACTGGTACAGATGTCGCTTCATTCATTATGATTATTATACATTTTAAATTATCAAAGAAATTCTTGATTATTTGAAAAAAATCATACCTGATAAAAAATTGACAATAATATTTATTATTAACATTATAACTATTAACTACTAGAACTATTTATTTATTTATTTAATATTTATTCTCATTATTCATTGACGTTTCTATTATTAGATCTTATAAACGGCTATACATAATTTGAAAAAAAAAAAACTAATTAAAAATCAAACGCGAGTTATATTGACCGAATTTTTATATTATTTCAATACATTTGACAACAGGGTATATTCTGACAAAATAACAAACATAGTATTCATCCATGGATAATTCGCTCGATTGAGAAAGTTAATCTGAAGTAAGTTACTCAATAGGTCAAAAATAAATATCACTACGAACAGTAAATTTTTACAATAGTCTAAGTTGTAATCATGACGTACAGCAAGAACTAATATATTCTTAGATACAAGAAAAAAACGTGTGATAACTTAAACTAATCTAAGTTGAACTATTTAATATTGAAATTGTTTAACTTGAGAAAAGCTAAGGATATTACTAAAATTTTGTGTAAAGCGGTGAAATACGGCTAGCGCTGTTCGCTGGTTAGAGTGAGAGAGAAGGAGCCTGCCTACCGCTGCCGTATGCGTAAGAGAAAGGGAACTGGCTAGTACCGTAACGCGTTACGTAACGAAGCGGTTTACCCTCCCATAAAAAGGTTTAGCTTCAAAAATGTTCGATCAAGGTAGAAAGTTATGTAAGTAAGTACCAGCACAATTTTTACTTGGCATATGGTATAAAACCCTGAAAATTGGTACGCATGCCAAGAAAATGGTGTGTCTAACATCCCTGAACGCAATCGATGCGGTCAGCAGCAGGCGCGGCTTCCCGGCTCAGTCCGTCGTTGGACGATGTAAGTAGATGTTATTTTGAAATTTAATTAGCTGTTGTATGTTTGTCATGGTTTTTGACACGTATGATCAATCAAATGACACAGTCGTATTTAGTTCAATTCCACGATAGGCACTGTTCATTCCTAGTAAAATAAATCGATTGTCACAAATCAACTTAAGGAATAGAGGATATTTCTCTCTGTGCTGACAATTTAATAGATATGGGTAACTTGATAACTCTATCGACATAAAATAAATAATAATTAAAGCAACCGGAAATTGCAATTGTGTTTTTAATAAAGTACTGTACGTAGATAGTATGTACTCGTATTGTATTTTCAGCCTAGGATCTACGAATTTTTCGAACCGGGGCAGAAACTTGTGGCGCCCCTCTTCAGCGTTTGGGACAAATTACTTATACAAACTCACAAATATATAAGTTCACTTGTCGTGAGGGCCTGTGTGGCGCCTTTTTCTTACAAGTCGACGTCGAACCAACCAGGCTTCCGTATGCTAGGCGCTTTGTGGAACAATTTTTTATTTTTATCATACTATATTAATATTTTAGGGTCTCTGAAACTGCTGCCCGGGGCGGGTGCCCCGGTTTACCCCACCCTAGAATCATTTAGAGCATTAGATATACGTATATAATTATTAAAAACATTGATAACAACAGCATAGCACACAACACGGTAGTTAATTTTTTCAGTGTGGTTTTTGAAGAATATTTTTTACTATCTGTCACACATTTGGGCGATCATTGGGGAAGGCCTTCGTCCAGCAGCGATAGGCTGATGATAATGATGATGACACATTTAATAAAAGAATCAATTTGTTTTATGGTATAAGGTAGTAGGTTTTCTGCTCGTAATTATGTGTTTCCTTGTATACTAAGAAGGTGAAACAAAGCACTTTTGACGTAGTGCTATTGTTTTGGATTTGCGCATAGATATTACTTTGCTAACAAGGTGATAAATTCAACGGAGGCCCGAGGCGCTGTCGAGGTATTTACCCTGTCAGTGGCGTTATCAGCATTAGCAAAATGAATATAAAAGCATCATGTATGTGACGAATTCCGTGATTAATATTTGGTAGTTAAAGGGAAGGTATTCAAAAATTATATACCCGTCAAATTATATTAGTACACAAAAATGAATCTAGCAATTTTTAGAAAAGTCTTCAGCATACACTCTCCTTCGCCATATTGTTTTATTAAGTTATACAACTTTTTGCCATATATACGAATAAATCAATGTCTCTGTGTTATAAAATTAAAAAAACTATAACTACCTCTAGGGCTACTCTGCTAGTGTCACCAATGCTCTGTTTTGTAAGAAGTGCATCGCACTCTAGAAAATTGGAATTGCCGCTCTAGCGGTAACCCGTGGCATGCCATACAGATTTTAGTAAATTTTGTTCATGTCATATTGCTCGTCGAACACACAATGTCTTTACGATATAATCTTCGTTATAATATAAATTTTTACACAACAATATGTTTGTTCATAATGTTCATTCATGTATGAGTCACTCATACCGATGCACATCAGTATAAGTTTTAGGTTCATTAGATGGATTCTGACGCTCTTGTGACAAACCCAGCTCAGATGTGATAGAAAAGCACAAAATTAATGAGTACTTGAACTTTATATCGATTTATGAACTAAGTTATTATATATATAAGTCCACAGATGATTTTATTAACTATGAGTTTAGTTTTAAAATCAGATAAAGCCGTATAAGATAAAGGGGTTACCCCAAGGCATTGAAAAGATTTGTGTTGCAAAGTAATAAAATACTTTGGGTTATAAAATGTTATTTTCTTGAGTTATAATATTAAATTAACCGTTCACTAGTACCAAGTTCCCGGTGTATCTTCCGCTCCCACCTAAGCTACGGTAGCTTTAAGTCTAAGATTTATGGAACTGCGTATTTATAACAATGACTTACTTCTTACAATGAAGATCCCTGTAGCACGACACTAGCGTGGTCGATTCCCGCCGCATTGCAAATATTTAGATAAGTTTTAGAAGTCAGCCATTTTGTATATATGTACAAAAATCATCATATAAATGTATATAAAATAAGTATCGAAGAGATGTTGCTTATAATATCATCTGTTGAGCGTGTGCCTAGTCTGTATTACATACTAATTAATTTGTATCTGTATTTAATTTTATTATAGTATTTAATTTTATTGTATAGATTACTTTACTTTTTAACTACAATATTAAGTCTTCATTGTTATTACCCAGTTAATTCATGTATTTTAGTTAACGGTACTTAATAATTAAAAAAAAAAGTTATTTTGTATTCTCATGCAAGTGGCTTTTGTATTGTCTTTTTGGGAATTAATGATGTAAACCAACATATAGAAAAGCTGACACATTCACAGTTACTCTCTTGAAACCAAGTTTGTTCTAGGTAATAATGAAAAGTAAAGTTCTAAGAAGTTTTATCCGACTGAACCATGAATTAAGTAAAAAGATTGGACAGGAAGTAATCGGATAAACTGGGTTAATGTTTTTTCAGATTCTGTATTATACTTTAAAAAATGAAGGATCATCTAAATTCCATTGTGTTTTTTTTATGTTTGTTAGGTACGTATTTATTGTAACTATTATTTGAACTGAAGTACTTAAGTTATATTTTGTATTATGAAAAAGCTGAACCAACAATGCTTGTTTCATAAGCTGACTAGCTTTTTCCCTCGGCTCTACCCGTATAAATGTCAGTTATCACGGGTCTATGTCTTTCCTCAAGAATCAAAGTATCTTCATAACAAATTTCATCAAAATCGATTCAGCGGTTATTGATTCCTTACACAAACTTCAACCAGAAGAAGCATGTTTATCGCTCGATAAACATGCGTTAGCCATAAGAACAAATGTAGGTTTTATTTTAAACTTCAGCATTTTAGCCTTGCGTCCAATTTAAATCTGCGAGCTATCATTGCGACCCAAGTACCTCTTTTCTAAAGTAATCCCAGGCTGTGTAACTCCCCTTGAGTTGTAGTAAATGCAATTTTGACTTAATATAATACGAAGTAAAATTGAAAAAGAAATTTAAAGAGGAGCCTGCAAAGTTCTAAAGAAATGCGAAACTTTCAGTCAAGAGAGTCACGTATTTTGTTTTAAAACTTATGGCTGTCGGTGGCTTCTCTCAGGAAAATGTTTTGGGACGAAAATAGTTTTCTGTGATAATATTAGTTCGCAGTTATAGCGTTTATTATGCTTAACAAGAGAGCGCCACGAACATAAACATAATTGTTTATAGTTGTTGTTTGAAATAACGTTCAGTATATTATGTGTATACCTGTCATTAGTATGCTAAGTTAGTGGAGCTTTATGTAGAACAATAACAGTATACTCTTTGATGGCTTATTTGTTTTTTTTTTCTGTAACGAAATGAACTCAAATTATTAAAATTATTAATTAAGAAATAACACCTGCACAATACAGAAGCCCGTAAAACACAATAAGAAGCTTCGAAATTCACATTTTCTCGGCAAGTTCATACATCCTACAAAGAGATGCAAAAAAAGATAGGGCAAAGAGAAAGTCAGGGCTATGTATATATTAATATATATATATATATATATGATCTGCTTGACTGGAAATATACATGTAGTTTTGAGGATGGGTAAAGCACATGCAAGTAATAGATACATAACAGATCACACAAGAGCATAAAAAGCAGTGAATAAAAATTGCGAAATAATTCTTCTGCAATTTTTTGCTTCTAAAATGTGTTCGGATTGGTAATTGAACAAATAAACAATTCTAATTGTCTCCACTGTTATATTTGGTTACCCCTTTGTAAATTGGCAAATTTTTCGGTGTATAAATAAAATAAGAGATACAATTTTTATTTATGTTAACGGATTTATCATCATCAAGTGCTTCTCCTTAGAAAGGAGGTTTTGGTCTACTATACCACGACGACATGCCAGACTGGTTGGTATAGGGTTTGTGTCAAGATTTCTTTCTCATTGCAGTGCTGTTGACCTGCGTAGTTTGCTCCCTCTGTCGGCTCTTACGACACCCACGGAATGGATAGAGTTGATGACATTTCGTATTCTCGTATTCTAAATCCCCCGTCACGGACATATTTTTTTTTTTTACCACATTCACACAACGCCATCTAGTCCCAAACTAAGCAGAGCTTGTACTATGGGTATTAGACAACTGATATAAGACTTTTTTTTTTGTAAATACATACATATTATACATAGAAACACCCAGACCAAATCAAACATTAAATGTTCATGCACACAAATGTTTGACTTGAGTGGGAATCGAACCCGCGACTTTTGGAATAGCAGTCCGTTACACAAACCACTACGCCATTCGGTCGTCAAATATTAATGGATAACTTAATAAAAAAAAAACCCTTACTTCACAATAGACTGATGAAACGTCCGTTTGTATAAACAGATTGTACACTATAATTTTGAGAGACAAAAGTTTCAGGCATATTGTAGAACAGAAAATGCATAGGTAACCTGCGGGTTTACCTGCGTTTATTGTTATAACGGCGGGCAACGCCGCTTGGCGAAGCTAGTCTAAAAAAAGTAGGCTAAGTTACTCCTTATGTCATCAGATATCTGGCAGTGAAAGTCCCGTCGAAATCGGTCCAGCCGTTCCAGAGATTACCCGGAACAAACAGACAAACAGACAAAAATTGTAAAAAATGTTATTTTGGTATATGTACCGTGTAAACATACATATGCATTTAGTAAAAAGCGGTTATTTTAATATTTCAAACAGACACTTTATTTATTTGTATAGAGTATAGATGTTTCTCTTAGAAGTATTACTAAGCCTTTTCTTCAAAAAATCTTGATTGTACTGAAAACTGATGATGATATTTGTGTCGGTAACTGATTCACGCATATCTGAAAGTGAAAATTTGTTTAGTTTATTATATTATGTTACGTTATGAAGTTTAAGATTTATATTGAGATTAATCTCCAAATCGTTTTGATACTTTTAAAAAACAAGCGCAGTGCCAGTCGATATGACATGTTATTTATTGCCTCAACTCCACGTCTCCATCCAGTATTGGCATTAATTAAGAAAAAGCCTAATTCGATTCCTTATTCGCGGATTAAGACTAATAATGCCTTCATATCCGCAGATATACATTTATCTTTAACAATCTGCCACATTACTTGAAACCTACTTGTTAAGCTCGCATATGACTGTCCTTTTCCACTACCCAATATCATCCTACTCACAGACCGAACCCCAACTCTTCTGATTTATTAATTTTTCTTTATGATTTATGATGTGAGGGCTTTGACGTTCGCGGGACCAGAGGTTCCTGTGATTGATTATCGTATTTAAAAAAGGGCTATAACAAAAAAGATAAGCTTTACAATGTTATGTATTATTACATTGAAACACTAGATATGGAGTATTTTTAGAGTTCTGTACGTCCGTAAGTAAAAAAGGAACACTGTAAATAAATGAAATTTGAAAACGGGGGTCATTGATGCAAACTGTTGTGTTTCATATGTATAACATAAAAAGTTCGTATATAAAATACATACATAAATCGTTTTAAATCTATTTTTTTTAAATATCTTACTTTTATCTGTCTATCCGTAGTGCTTAAGGGTCTGAACCAATCCACTAAAAGAAATAAAATTTCAGGTAATAACAATAAAATTTCATAGAGTAATGAATGAGTAACAAAATAGTTTAATGTGACATCGATGGTCACACCGAAAATTAACATTGTACAGTATTGTGAAAATTTTCATTTTCAGAAGCTACGTGTCTTTGCCCTTATTTTTGACGATGGATTACAAAGGAACTTCACTTAATATCTACACTCAAATATTTAAAAAGGAGAGGGTTATGTATGTCTTCATTTTTGTGTGCTTTGTCCCGTAAGCCGTTCCCGCTAAGTCCATCTAATTGAACTTCAAACATAGCCTGTAATTGTAAATAATGAAAAGCTTAATTAATCAAAATGTTGAATTATGTTTTACCCTTTGATCGTGTAATATTTAACCAAACAGACTCATGTTGACTATAACTCTATAGCACTTCAAATTGTCGATGACTGTAGATAAGTTTTATGTTTTTAATAAAAAGACAACTTGCGGTGACTTTACAAACATACATGAAACAGACACCTACAGACACACAAGAAAAACCCCAGTTTTTTATTTATTCAAAAAATAATTATAAATGTAAAAGAGACTTTGTTTGTTAGTTACGCTTTCACGCCTAAACCACTGATTTCAAAAATTCTTTCACCAATGGAAAGCTACATTATCAGCGAGTAGCATGGACTACTTTTTACCGCGATAACCGATATACACGCGGGCGGAGCCGCGGGCAAAGGCTAGTATATAATAACAGAAACCTTATGGTTCTTGTTGATTTCGTGGTAGAGGGTATTTTGATGAATTATGGAACAGTTACTTTGAAATATTAGCTTTGATATTATTTTAAGTATATTATTTCTGTAAATGTAAAACCTTTTACAAAAAGTTGTGGTACGTCTAGGAAAGTATAGTAGGTATGTAGTAGGTTGTATGTAGTAGTCATAGATTGTTATTTAATGCTACTTTCAGGATAAATTTCCGTTTGGACGTTTTGAAAAGGAAAACCCGAGTTGATTTTTCACTGAACCATCGTAAATAGGTATACAATTTATGATCAACTGACAGTAAATTTATTGATTTATTTTTCATTCCTGCCAATAAACAATGACAATAACTTCACACATCTCACACACGGCAGTCTGATCCCAAACTATAGGCAAAACCTATGCTATAATAATAATAAATAAATGTATTTCAGACATTAGTCCATAAATGTGTTAGTAACAATCATCTTACAACTAAGTTAGTTCTACATTAAAACAAAAACAAATTACAACATAAATGCGTGGGGATGCGCTAGCATGCAGACGCATCCACCTTTGTAGGACTGGAAGGACCCACCTTTGTAGGACTGGAAGGTCCCACCTCTGGGACAATACTCTCAGGATGCCATTGGTGCTGCCTGGAATATGGAGACAATGGTAACCAGACTGCTGATAAACATACTTAAATATTTCTAAATACAAATATATTATAAATAAATTACACCCAGGACCCATACACAGAACAAAATGATCGTGCTCTTAACACAATTATTTGTCCTGGGTGGAAGTCGAAACCTCTGGTTTAGCAGTCTAACTACTAGAACATCAGGTCAGTCTAACTCATAAACACTTTTTAATGAGTTCAATTCCAGTGGCCTGTCTACTTGGCGGTGTGATTATTACGCTTGATAAGACTGTAGGTTTTACGTGACTGCGGAGAAACACAACTAGTGTTACTCGAACCTTTACCGTTGGTTTTATGTTTGAGGACAAAGGGTGTACACCTTTATTACTAAGAGGTTATATTTTTTGAAGTACAGGATTGACCAAAAGTCCATTTAGATTTTTACTTTAATTTTTTTTAAAGGATTTAAAAGGTTTTTATTTCGGCTGTATTTATTTTTTACTAGCTTTTTCTTGCGGCCTTAGCCTATGTTACTCGCTGATAATGTAGCTTTCCATTGGTGAAAGGTGAAAATCGGTTTAGTAACAAACCAATAAACAAACACAAGAAAAATTGAAGTATGGATGTTTGTTACCACAGAACTCTTCTAAGAATTTGTCTTCGTAAACTCTTGATTATTTGAAGGAGAAAAGGAATCTGACACCGTACTCCAACGATACGCGATGCGTCAATTTTGGGGTTTTCTTTTCAAAAAATCTAGGAAAATAATAAAATACTAAATATCTGAATTATTTAAAACAAAGATAATAGATGATTTCAAATAAATAGTAACCAATTTTATCAAATAAAGAAATTAAATTTGAATTTGAAACTCATGACCATAAACAAAAGTATTCAACCTATTTCTGGAAAGGGACTAAAACAACATCAATCAAGCTGTGTCCCATTAAGGTCAATTTTGATTGGGTCGTTAATAGTACGCGGTCTACTAAATAAGTACCTGTTGGATTATATATCGCAAAAGGGCCAGTAAATTTACAGTCAGTGAGTATTGTTAAATTACGATAGTAAGTTGATATCATTGCTACTACGTGTCGTGGTCCGTGTGGTGACGGATTAAGAATACAGAGTGTCACCACCCCTATTCATCCCGTGGGTGTTGTAAGAGCCGACTAAGGGAAAAAACTACGCAGAACAACAGCACTGCAGAGAGAAGGAAAACTTGACACAAACTCTATACCAACCCGTCTGGCCAGCGTGGTATAGTAGGCCAAAACCTCCTCTCTAAGGAGAGGCTTATGTCCAGCAGTGGACCATTAAAGGCTGTTGATGATTGCTACTACTATTGTATGTTTATCATATTTATGCAGAAACTATTGAACGGTGGATTTAACTTCCGCATGGAGAAAATCCATCTATCTACTTCTAAACTAATATATTAAAGCTATTTTTTTTTCATTTATTAAAAAAGACAGCTCCCGCACTATGAATAAATCCTGTGTCGCAGGAGACTTTCCAAACATACATGAAACGGACACAAAGAACACCCAGACTTAGAACAACAATTTGTGAATCACACGAAGTATCGTCCCATGTGGGGATCGGGCCCACAACAATCAGCGTAGTATTCATGTCGGAACTTTTCAAATCGAAAAAAAAACAAAAAAAACCTGTTACGATCAAAAATTTAAAAAATTTTAAGTTTTCACTTCCGTCGGCACTCCCGGAATGGCACTGTTTTTTCTTATTTACTATCGCCGCGCCGCCCATGAACACCTGCAACTCAAGAGCCACTAGAGTGATGCCACCGTCGTATCACCCCCAGAATAAGGGGGAGGTGTTTTTTGGGATACCGGTAACCTCACTCATTAGGTGAAAAGAATAAAAAAAATATTAACAGTGGTCTTTAACAGGTCATATAACGTCACGCTAAAACCCTCAGGATCAGAGCATTGATAAGGTTCTTTGCCAAGACGCTGATGAAGCCAGAACTAGGCTGGAGCGGTCGCTACCTGCTATGACCGAGGTTGCTGGCTGGCAGAGACTTGATTACTGCTCATCGCGGTGGGAGTGTACACGATGGTGGCGATGGTGCTGCTGCTGATTTTATTTGAAGGCTGCTTCCAATCATGGTTGGAGGCCACCACTGTGGAGGAACGGGTGTCAAACACAATGGGAGGATCCTCCGATCAGGCGAGTCCAGTATTCTTGGATTTTTTTGTCTTGCCTTTATGTTTACGTTAAAACCACTCCATGTTATAGTGGGTTCGTCAAGGCAAACATAAACTTAATGACTTAATCTATTTAATTATCGTCAATCATGGAAGCCGTTCCGGTCATCCCTTTGATATTCTGATTACAACTTAATGGATAGATTAAATTATAGCAGACGGAAACTTAATGACTGAATTTGTAGTACAGTTATAGGCAGATGCTCAAAGGTTTGCTATAACTTTTTTTATGTGTAATCCTGAGATTCTTGAAAGCATTTCTGATGGTCCCTTAATATTTTGTTCAGTACCAGTCCACCATAACCTGTGTTCAACGTAAATATATTTACGTTGAACACAGGAACAGTGAAAGCTTTTGGCTTAAGGGGTGTCAGAGTGGAGACCGCAATTAGGCAAACCTAGTGTAGTTGGCCCTGCGGCACGATGGATGTGGCTGGCAGCGAATAGATGAGGGTGCTCCTTGGGGGAGGTTGTGGGCAGTGACTATATGTATTTTATTTTCATATCAGTGTTACCGAAGTGTAAGTGTGGTTACCGGAGTACCTCCCCCCGATCCTGGGGGACTTCCAACTCTTGAATTGCTTGTGTCCAAGAGCGGCGGTAATTACTTACCGTCAGTTGGCCCGTCTCCTCGTTTGCCCCCCGCAAATAATATAAAATATAAAAAAATATTACCTATAAAATAAGTAAAAGATATTTAGTGGAAATCTTCCTCTTCAAAAACATTTTTATTCAGATCAAAAACAAAAGAAAACAAGTAATTAGTAGGCCTGTGGTGAATTTTGTCGCGTGATTTCACTCTCCACTTACTTTTCCTCTCGTTACAGCTTCTGACGCCTTTGTCGACTTCCACATTATATTCCGTCTGTATGCGGAAAATATTCCTTTGTATAAGGTTCAGTAGTTTTGATGAAAGTAGCTCATTAAATTCAACATAATTATACGGTGTTGATGTAAAGGTTATGACACGTTACAAGTCAGTGTTTCTGTTAAAAAATAAGCCATCTTGTTACCTAACCTTTAAATACCTAGGGCACATATCCCAGCTATTATCATTACTACTACTGGTAGGCCGAGCTTAATTGGCAAAGAAATATATCTTTATTTTTTCTTGAAACCTCTCAATTGTATATCTATTTTTGGCACAGATATATCGTAGTAATTTATCATTCAATATTTGTATTTCATTAAATTTGAAATTGAGGGATAACTAAAAGTGAAAAAAAGCCGTATGCGTCTCGGAACGCCCGACAGAAGTGATAACTTAAACTAATCTAAGTTGAACTATTTAATATTGAAATTGTTTAACTTGAGAAAAGCTTAGGTTATGACTTAAATTTTATGTAAAACGTCTGTCTGAAATACGGCGTGCGCTGTGGGTTAGAGTGAGAGGAGGAGCCTGCCTACCGCTTCCGTATGCGTGAGAGAAAGGGAAGCCAGACAGACTGGCGCCATAACGCGTTACGTAACGAAGCGGTTTACCCTCCCATAAGAAGTTTTCCCTTCAAAAAGAATGGTTAGAATTTTTTAACACTGTTATATCTTTTATAATAACAAATAATTGAAATTCAATATTTCGACGATAGGAATGTATCACGGACCGGGAAGCGCAACATGAGCCTTCCAAGAACAAGGTGGCCATACGACCTAGTAGATAGTGAGCGGTAGACCGGCCTTCTTGAAAGTAGTTAAGAAAGGTCCTATTTTAACCAGCCGATGACCTTTTTTTGTAACGCGCGGAATGCTTTTCGCACCATTCCCTCCGTTCGTCCGCGACCTCTGCCGCGTTCCCTTCGCTGCCTCCTTCTTCTTAGCGTGTCGATGACAATTCAAATTGAGTCGGCCCAAAATTTGGCGACGAGTTCGGCACTTTCAGTAGCCTCCATCAGTTCCTGTGATGTGCAAGTAGCAGGGCAGGCTGGACACGATATCAAGTGCCCCATAGTTTGTGGGGCAAGACCACATTTACACTCCAGGGCAGAGTCATCTATGAATCTCCACCTGAACAGGTTTTCTTTGCTTCGGCCTACCTGTGTCCGGAGTCTGTTTAGAGACTTCCAGGTCAGCCATGGCAACTCGTGTCCAGGTGGAAGCTTTTCGGCAAGTGGCACAAATGGGTTGGGTAAGGAAACGCTATCTTGCCACAACTTAAGTCTTTCCTTAGAGCGTTCACCAGTGAGCGGGGGTACACACTTTAAAAAGCTGTTGCGGCTTTTCAGCCTTTGCGGTACTATGATGTTATTGTGTAGAGGGTGTCTAGCGTCGGAGACCATTTTGGCTCTTTCACTAGAGCTCGCCACCGCTCTACGAACTACTGGTGGCGCTATGCCTGCCAGTGGATACAGCATCTGTACCGGGGTCGGCCTGAGGCAGCCAGTGATTATCCGGCACGTTTCGTTTCGTTTCGTTGCCTCCTTTAAGCGGGATCAGCCCTCTCCCGATCCCGCTTCGCGGCTTCCTTCTAGAGCATAACGTCCTCGTAGAAGGAGACCGCGGCTGCCCATCCCTCGCCACTCGCCAGCATTGTCGCGAAACCAGCGGATGACCTATGGCTGAAATGATGAAAGTCTGATAACACAGGTTGTTATTTTGTAAATATAAATATACACAAAACTAAAAACCTACAAAACAACAACTACCGTTTTGACATTAATCTTTTAGTCAAATTTAATGTAAAAAGTTACTTAAATAAAAGAGTAATGAAAAATAATGACCTAATTATCAGTTAAGTAGAAAACGAACGCGCAGTTTGCGATTTAAGAGTCTCTTAAATCGTAGTATTATATAAATGTGTTACACATCCAAACAGGAAGCTGACTTACAGAAAACTGCTGGGCAGACAGAGTTGTCCTTTTTCGCTGCCATTTCATCGCAGAAATATAGTTTCATTCCTTTAGAAAGGTATGATTGTTTTCGTATACCTTTAATTTGATGTAATCCTAAAATGAAAACTCCATTGGGTCAAACCACGGCTATCGGTCACGGCACGGTAACCAATTTATTTTACCAACATTCGATATCAACATTCCAGGAAAAAGTTTACGACAGGTATAGACTCGTTACACGTGTGACATGTTGCTTTGTCCTGTTGGAGGTGTCTTTCGATTTAAATGAAGAAAACCTTGTAAAGCTGTAGGAAATAATTGTTGATCGACTTTAAAGCTGTGTAGTAACAATGCGACCTCTTTAATCAGTCAAAAAAGTACGGGCCTATTAAGCCTTAATTGAACTCCAATAACGGAAATTTTGCTATTGAAGGTTAAGATGGAACTGTGTCTTATAGCTAGATCAAAATGACTCAGGTATAAAGCAGAATGATTTCATTAAATTGCACACTGCATCTTAATATAAAAAAACTTTAAAAAATATATCAATGACTAAAATGCGCTTATATTATGACAAATAGTTATAAATTCTATTCTTAAATTCTTAAATTTTCATCCCTAGGACCCCTTAGGGATAAAAATGTTGCTTTTGGAACCAAACGCGAAGTATGTTTATACTTTCCAAAAAAAAAAGAAACCTTTCAAATAGGTTCATATATGACGGAGTTAAGAGGTAACATAAAAATATACAACCCATTTAATAACATCCTTCTTTTCGAAGTTCGCTATAAATATCAGCTACAAAGTCGACTTTGCATTCATATTGGTAAGCAGTTAATATTTATTAGTGACGGACTTAACTGCGTCCGTAATCTGTCCAAGATTGAGTAGGCGAGAATACCTATTCTCTCCATTTCTCCTACTGTTATATGTTCCTAAAGACGGAAACGTTCACATCACTGCTTTATTAGTTCTGTTGTATCTCACTACTTACTATTATAACTGTGAAAATTTTGAATAATGTTTGTTACCAACACGACATGACAGCTGAAAGAATATGCAATTTAAAAAAAGTATTAATCCTGTTTTTTTTTTGACAAAATTGGCGTGAGGCAAGCCGCGGCCAATATCTGGTATATTATAATTATGTAACACACACCCCACTACGTTTATCTCATTTGTGTCATAATCTAAATCGACATCAAAGCGAGCGGAGACACGACGTAAGGTACGTTACAATTATCTCATGGACATTCTTTGTTCATCTAATTTGTGACATGTCATTACTTTGTTTTGTTTCTAATAATAATCTAACACAGTTAAATTAACATAGATTTTTATTGCCAACTAAGTCTACTCGTATAGTACTAGTTTTTACTATTGCATACTCCGCAGTAGTTTCAGTGGAGGCTTTAATACAAGCCATTGTCTAGCATTGTGTCATTGTCTGAGTGTTCTTTGTCTAAGTAAATGTATTCATGTGTCTGTCAAAACTCCATCGACACCTTGCATATATTCGAGAATTTAATCATGCAATAAAACTTTGACCGATCTGGGAATTAAACAGACACTTTGCTATCAACTGTGCAACCGTTATACCACCAAAATAGAGGTATAATGTGTAAATAATAAATATGTTAAAATAAATGGACAGTAGCCTGGCAAATTTTCACATGAAACATCAAAGATAACTCAATTATATGTTGCTTTATCAGAACTTTATACAAACAAGTTCAACTTATCTGCGAGTTTCGATCTTTACGTGACATTACAACACAAGATTGTACAGAGCCCTGAAGGTAAGATTGTACTGTACGTTGCCATTGTTCACCGCTATGTTTGCCAAGATATCGATGACGTTAAAAGCTTGAGAAGCGAACAAAAGGTAGCTTAATGGAACATCATCACCGTATCTTTATCGGCTCAAGTTAACGGTCCGATACTGACGACTCGCCCGCAGCACAGAGACGTATAGCCTTAGATAATAACTAATACTTGACGAGTACACTTCAGAAAACAATGCAATTATAACTGCGCACCCATTATAACATTTGTTCCTTCGAAATAAGGTATATATTCGTGTAGGACTAGTTCGGTAGCATTCGCATTTGTTTGGGTCGTGCGCGCAACAAGTGCGGCGCAGGTGGATTGGCGCGGGGTGTGCGGCGCGGGGGATGCTCATTGATCAGCCGGCGCCTGTTGCTCGACCTGATACCCCCCACCCCCCACTGACCTGCCCCTCCTCGATAGGCTCGACGTGTGTAATCAAAATGACATGTGGATGAATAGTATAATACTATTCATCATAATTCTCTTGTCATATATTTGATACTGTATAACATGAATGAATGTATTAAAATTTAATTTAAAAATATGAACAAAGCTTTAATAAACATTGCTTTTAGGGACTCGTTGTTTAATTTATGAATGAAATATTTCCAGTCCAATATACCTACTGATCTTAATTGAACGGTAACAACTGACTATTACAATATTACACGTAAACAAGCTTTATACGTAGTTGAACTAAACGTTTATTAGCGAATAAACGTCAAATCGCGTTTATTTATCGATATGTAATTACAGTTGTTTGTACTGTGTTCGTTTGTTCGGAAATTTGATTGTCAATCCACGTTCAGTTACTGTAAACAGTTCGTGTGACATTTCATACGAACTGTTTACAGAAACTGAACGAAAAATTGACGCGTTCAAATTTGTCTATGCTAATTTCTGGAAAGGAATGTATTGTATGTAGACTATACGGCTGACAGTGTATTTTCAAAGATAAAGAAGGAAAAGCTTTCAAGTCACAACATGGCTGTATAAAAGTCAAGTTAAATTAAAAATTAGCAAAGAATAAGTAGCCCACTTATAGAAGTTTTCATTTATTATATTATTTCGCAAATAACTTAATTTATTATAGACTGTTATAACTCAAGGGAAAGTCAAACAGCAGGGGTAATTAATAGTTATTTAATTAGATTATTGCTTAGACAAAATTAAATAAAAGGTGAACACTGATGACTCTCTTTAAGGTCGTGAACTGGTTCAATGGTTATAATTTACTTTTAAACGAGAAAAGAACTAAATGTATTAGATTTTTTATACCTAATGTTAAGCAGGTAAAAATATCGATAAATCGAAAGGAGTTAGATCTTGTGGACAACACCAAGTTTTTGGGTATAACACTAGACTCTAAATTGCAGTGGGGCCCACATATGGATGGATTGTCGAATAGACTCAGCTCTGCAGCATACGCGGTTAACCGATGTAGAAACAGCTAGACTAATGTATTTCAGCTATTTTCATAGTGTTACGTCATATGGTATTTTGTTGTGGGGTTATGCTGCTGACATTCAAAGGATCTTTGTGTTGCAAAAAAAAGCTATTCGCGCAATATATAATCTCAATCTTAAAAGTTAGAAAAATATTCATTTATTCACAAAGTTTAGCGACATTCACCAAATAAACATTATAAATAAAGATAAACTTGTGTTACCAACCACTAGAATACAAAAAGTAAGCAAGTCTTTTCGATGTCGGGGTTGAAATTTCATGAACTAAGTATTAACACATTTAGGTCTTCAGTAAAACAAAAACTACGTGAAAAGACTTACTACAGGGTTACAGATTATTTAGATGACAAATTTGATTGGAATTGATGCTGCTCACTCCCGCATTTACGTTCCTATCATTGTTGTTATGCTTAAAAGTGATTAAAATTTAATGTATTGCTGTATTTTGTTTGTTTCCAATTTGTTTATTTTTGCATTAAATTTGAATTGTATATTATATTTTTTTGTGTAAGTATGTAAATGTGAGTATAGTGTAGGCTTGTAATGTTAATTCATATTTAGTAACTTTCTGGTGGTTTTGAGTGTTTCCACGGCCTACTCAAATGTCCTGCTGGCGGTAGTGTCGCGCTTCGGGTCGTTGATCTTGACTAGTATCGGTTAGGCTACACAATGGCTGAGGCCCGTATGCTGTCTGTATGGACAGGAAAACTCAAAACTATGGTCCTTTCTTCAAAAGGCCTACCCAGACCCTACACTGTATTCGCACAGTTTTCTTTAACTTTGTTTACGGACTAAAAAAAAGGACTGTGGTTTGTTTCCTTCCAGAGTGAGTCTTAGAAAATGCCGCCTCCGTCTAGCTGTAAAGTCCGACTTGTAAAAATATCTAAAACTATTTACTTACAGAAATAAATATCATTTATCATTTAGCAATATAACATTATTACAGAACGGTAATATCTAGTAATGAAAATTATTACTACCTTAAAACATAATCATATGATGCAATTTTTGATTTTAGTCACTTGTGATTGTGATTTAGTCATAGATAAAGATAAATGCCATCTAAATTCTTTTTATCAAAAGATAACCTTTTTTTTTGGTAGTTTTAGACCTTTCGCGAGTCTGGCGCTAGCGTAATAATAATACGCCGCAGTGTTTTTGTAATAATGAATTGAATATATGATATATAAATCATATAACCCTAACCTATACCAACCCGTCTGGCCAGCGTGGTATAGTAGGAGGAGATAGATAGGAGGAGATAGTAGGAGTTAGGAGAGGCCTACGTCCAGTAGTGGACTATTAAAGGCTGTTGATGATGATGATGATGAAATCATATAATCATGTGATTTTATTCCATCCCTAGTAATATCGCGATCTTATATAGGTATATGTATGTGTTGTGCCTATGAGATCCTTTAAGAACTGAATATATCAAAATACTCTAATAATGTTTGTGTTCGCAATTTGAAATCGAAATTCTATTTTTCTATCTTTATCTATCAGCTTTAAAAGGTATCATTTTGTGATAAAGTAATTAAATTATAGTATATGCCATTATTAACTTTTTCATTATATGTAGGTATGTTACCAAGTCATTGGTTAAATATATTAACAAACCATGATATTCTGCAAGGCTCAGTAACTACACCCTTTTACTGTTTGTGTTCGCATTTAGAAATCGTAATTCCATTTTTAAACCCTCATTAGTCAGTGACGAAGGGCTGTAAGGTGAGATTTTGAACAGAATTCTAAATGACTTTATCACTGGAAACGTAAAATTATAACTAGTATTCCTGTTTAATAGACCTTACGATATATTTAGATTTCAATCTGCGGAGCTACACTCATTCTAGGAAATATTCCAGCCAGTGATATTCGAACAAACAGGATTTGATTTCGAATGAGAAATCCGTACCTAATATACCTACATACATTCCTATTGCTCGGAAAGGACTTTTCGCGCGTAAATAACATTTTCATTGTGACTGTATGGTAACAAGTAATAAATTTCTTTAATGTTTTTTCTATTACGGGGCTTATATACTTATTTTTTTTATTTCAAAATATATTTATACTTATGCTGTCATGGTTGCCATCCTCTTCTAACAGCACCCTGAAAGTTTTTTTCAGATAGATTTGACTTCCCCTTCATTTACAGGTGGATTTATATGCATCATCACCTGAACAAATTAATATAAATTGTGGTTTGTTAATAATTTTATTTAACACTAACTATAGATCAAAACACACTGTTACTAATAAAGTATGGATTGACCCGAAATAATTTGAATTTACTCTACCTTTAGATTATTTGAAATCTGTGTTACTTATATTTAACCCGCATCGAAACTATAAAGTACTCGATCGAAGCGGTGTCTTTGAATGATTTCTTTAGCTGTCGTTCTGTCGTTATTTTCCCATTAAACTATCAAACTTTACAGTATATTAATAGGCTGTGAATCACCACAACCATAATTCAAATAAAACCACTATTTGTTATAGATATCATAATTGAGTTCGATCAAACAGCCGTTATATGTGTATTGCGACCAATTTTTTAGAATTTGCTCTTTAGTTACGATACATAATCTGCTTCGATTGCCCTGGGCGGAAATTGGACATCCTCGTCTAGTCCATCAGTCGAGATACATCTTGAAATGAATGAGTTACGTCCAGATTTTGAATTTGGCATAACATCGTACTTCATATACCTTAATCAGTATATGTGTAATTGGTCGTGTAATTCTGTTGAAGCATCTACTCATCACTAAAGTGATACTCTAATATAAGTTTCAATGTATTGCATTTAAGTTGGTATACCAACTATTACATTTACAGTAACAGTTGGTGTAGCAACAATAGCTGTTTTTTTTGGCATGATATTTTATAGTGGATATTTTGTTAGCCTGAAATATAGTTTTTTAAAGCTTGACTCAAAGAGATGAAGAGTTTTCAGAATAAAATGATGTTTTGTAAAATTAAAAAGCTGTGTTAAAAAAAATATCCAGGCAAGTGAGTCAGACTCGCCCACCGAGAGTTCCGTACGCATTTGGAGGTACATATTATAAATAGTTCAGAAACGAATTTCGCAGTTTTACCGAGCTTTGCCCGAAATTCAGTTTCCAAAATCTATAAATACCTACTTACATTCTTGAATTTTATAAAAGAAATTGCACTTCGATAATTGAAATAAAGACTATATGTTTATAATTTATTTACAAATGTAAATTTTGGCGATTTTTTCCTGTACTTGTGATTTCAGAGTTATAGGTCAACGGGAAGTACCCGAGACAGACGACACTCCGGTGCGGCCGGGGGGTTTTGTCCATGGCGGGGCGCTGTTGCGCCTCCTACGGTATAGAGTAGTGAAAGGCGCGGCAGCCTCCCGCCCTAGGGTGACTACAGTCACCCCGGGATGTGCCTCAGACATGGGGTACGGCAGGGAGGACTCCAGAAGCCGCCGATGCGTTCCTGGAGCTCCTCCTGACTGCCGAGGTAGGCCGCCGCGGGGTTTAGTGGGTAGACCGGTTCTCCGGGAGTCCCACACACGCCCTGCGTTTCCCCAACGGTGGGTATGGTGCGAAAAGCATTCCACGCGTTAAAAAAAAAAAAGGTCAACGGGAAGTAGGTACTCTATTTACCCTATGAATTTTGATTCCCTTCAGTGTCGAAATAAGCGTTTTCTTTGCGGCATAAACGGCCATATCCTTTTTACGTTAACTTAAGGAGTCCGATTATTTTACAGCTTCAAGGGACCGTAGATCAGAGTATATGGTTTTAATTACAACTCGATACCTCCACGCGTTCCCGAGATAAAAGGTCTCGACAGACAGACAGACGGGCAACAAAGTGATTCTAAGGGGGTGCCGGTTGTTACTTTTGAGGTACGGAACCCTAATAAATAAAAAAAAAAAATCTTTGGATAACGAATTTGACTTCATATAGTTCTCTAGGAATAGTTTTCTTCCTAAGTCAGTACTTTACAAGTTGCTATGAGTCTTTTTGTGATCAAAGAATTTGGAAACCACCGCTTCAGATTTCTAATGTGATATTTATTTAACACTAGCTTTGCCCGCGGCTTCGCCCGCGTGTATGTCGGCTATCGTAGTAAAAAGCCCATGTCCTTCCTCAAGAATCAAACCAAATTTCATCTAAATCGGTTAGCGGATATTGATTCCCCGCCAAGCTTCCACCCCTTTTCACCCCCTTAAAGGATGATTTCTAGATTAAAAACTATCCTATGTCCTTTCCCAAGACTGAAACTATCTGTATGCTGAAATTCATCTAAATCGGTTCATCGGTTTAAGCGTGAAGAGGTAACAGACAGACAGAAGACAGACAGACAGAGGTAACAGACAGACGGAAAAAGGGAAACGATTTATACGCCCTCATTTTACCGATTATAATTACACCCAAACAACAAATGATCGAGCTCATCACGCAATATTTGTCGTAGGTGGAAATCGAAGCCACGACTTCTGACTGATATAACCAAGGTCTAGTAGACCAACAGACCTGCATTTAAATAGCCTAAAATATAAGTTGTTATAAATTTAGGTCTTGATAATGCATTTTTTATTCACAAACGCTGTAACTGAAGTCACAAAGATTGTCTTTTCTTTACGATTTGAAACTTCAAAACCAATCTACTACTTTCGTTATGTTCAGAGAAATATCATTCTGTTATAATATTCTCTTAGTAGATCCTGGATTTAGAAAACAATTTGTGTGTAAATTTTTAATCTATGTCAACTAGGAAAATACATTTTCTCTTTAAAGTATCAAGCTTTCTCTTTACGGTGCAACGAAGCGTAAAATATTCTAGAATGTTAAATAATGTGCCTGCAAAACTGAGATTAGGCTAATTGCATTTGGATTAAGATAAAGTAAACTGCATATTGTATATGGGATTATGTGCCACGTTCTGTGTACAATACGAACGATAATAGCCTTTAAAGGCATGGGAATAGTAGTGTGAAATAAATTATAACTGTGTAGTAAAATAAAAAAGTTCGGGAGTTGTAGTCATATTTTTTAAAGATTACGAGTATAGTTATGAGAAATATTCTTATAATGTATATGTATTTTGGGGATCCCCGGCTAGTTGCCGATCTCACGGGAACCCTATTTCAGGGAGTGAAGCGACCTACTTCAATCGAAAAATATTTTATTATCCATGAATATAAATGAACGAATGTCTTTAGTAGTCTATTGCTGGACATAGGCCTATTCTTAGAAAGGAGGTATGGACATAACTATACCACGCTGGCCAGACGGGTTGGTATAGGGTTTGTATCCAGTTTTTTTTCTCTATTAATCCTGTGGGTGTAACAGCCGACTAAGAGAGCAAACTACGCAGGACAACAGAACCGCAAAGAGAAGGATGATAGATTTGTAATATAATAATTTGTTGTTTTGTACCACATTTGCCATTTTCATCAGCGCTTATTATTTCGAATCCTCTACTAAAGGTCGTAACGTGATGTTAAATAGAATATAACCTTGCGCCTAGATAGGTCAGGGAAGCTAACGCCATTAAACAAAAGAAAAAACATTTAGTTTATCTTCTTGCTTTCTCTTACATAGCTGAAAGCTGTGAAATAGCAGACATACTTTTCCTATTATCTGTTTACAATTGTTTTTATTTTATTTTACATTTAACTGATCAACCTATTGTTACGGTGACTTTGTGTTTGTTGATTTTTAATTTTAATTACATTTACAAAAAGGCAGCGGTTGATTATAAGTAATTGGTAACTAATTTTATGAACAATTATGTGGTTTTATCAGCACAGACAACGATCTTATAAATTTTATCCACACAATTTATATTTTACGACTGATTCCGTTCGTTCACATTCTACATTTTTATTTTGCTTGAATTGACCTTCCCGTTGCTGTGACAGATGAAAATACTGAGAACGACATGCGACGAGTGAAGGGAAAGTTAAATTGACTTTAAACTTACAACAAATTTAGTCAGAAATAAATCGCAAGTATGATAAAATTTCTCGTTTAAAAAAAGAATTGAATTCACCGGTGTTTGAATGTTTTAAGAAGTTATCTTGTCAGATAAGTCAGATTCTAATACTCAATGCATTTGCTTAACTGTCGAGTTTAATAGAATCGATGTCTCAGGTTAGATATTATTTATATCTGTTACCGTAGTGTACCGTATATCTACTTCATACATTGCCTAGACGCCTTGGGTATTCTATACATTGCCTAGGTATTGTATAGAATACCGAATTATACAGATTGCCGGTAACATATCCAACCTGAGACATCGAACCCATTAAACCCGACAATCAAAAACAATTAATATGATTTACAGACTTAGACACTATTATCATGTATTTCTTTAAAATTCCTTTTTACGAGTATACATCACATGAAGTTGCGTCACGGATATGTCATATCAAAAGATATGTCATACTAAGGTATGTTGTGTTTCAAAACGTGTAAAACCAAATTTTTTATTAAACCTAAAAACATATTATTTGTCAAACTACTCGGTGTTGAGAAAAATATATTCATTCAGTTTGAAATTAAACATTTGATTTATACAATATCTCAGATGGAAATATCTATTTGTACACGAAATTTTATCTTAGTCTTAATACAACAGTATATCAGTCGAAATGACTGTCGTGTCGTAATTAAACATATAAACATGGTATTAAGTCTAATTTGCCTACACTTCCATTACAATAGGATCATAATTTGAAACCTTAATCACGCATGTATTCTTGGCATGCCTACGGCTCCATATCACATATACTATATTGGTTGCACGGATGGCGTAGTGGGTTACATGGGACAATACTTTGTGTGATCCACAAATGTTATTCTGAGTCTGGGTGTTTTGCTGTCCGTTTCATGTATGTTTGTGCAATTCCCCGCGACACTGGATACATTCCTAGTGTGTAGTATTTTTATTGTTTGACGCACACAAAAATTACTACATAATGGTTTCTGTAGTAATTTTTGTCTGTGTAATGAACCACATTGCTTGTCGAGAGTCACCGGATATTTGTGATTTTCTCTGTTCATATTAATCAACTCTACGACACAGAGAGCTCTTCATAAATATGTATTTCGTCTTTCATAAATATTTATTTGTTGTAAAGATAGAAGAAGATCAAGTCGGTCAGAGGTGTTACAAGAAGCTCAGATTTATTTCTGTCATTTTCCTGTTTCCGATGAAACGCAGAATCAAAAAGATACGTCATACGACATATGCCTACTAAGCGTTTTCAGCTTTTACTGTTTTTTTTAAATATTTATACTCTTAGAAGAACCGTAGCTATTTTGTGAAGTAGGTATATTTTGTTGCATTTAAAGTTTTCGCGATGTTTTCATATACGGAGAATAATACCAACCAAGCTTTACATATTAAAGCTATCTTACTTACTGAGATTTATTCAAGAATACATTCTGTACTAGATACACACAATAGAACTAACGCGCCGAATATACGTTTAAAATTACAGACTGATATTTTTCTACATTTCAAAGTTTATAGAAAGCTGTTTAAGATTGAGGTTAGGCCTTCGTGTATTAGTTTATCCTAGAACGGATAAAGGGCATCACAAGCCTTGGAAAACATAGGAAAAATTAAACCGAATACATTTTAAACGCGTTTTTTTTTGGATTTTCTTTTGCTCTGATTTATTGTGTCCTAGCTTTGTCCGCAGTTCCACCCGCGTATATGTTGGTTATCGCGGTAAAATGTAGCCTATGTAACTCGCTGTTTTTTTTTATGTTAGAGGGGACAAAGGAGCAGACGGGCCACCAGATGGAAAGTGACCATCGCCGCTCATCAACGTCTGCAACTCAGGAGTCACAAACGCGTTGCCGCCCTTTTAGGAAGGAGTAGAATAGAATAGAATAATATTTATTTTATAAAGCACAGCATATAAAAATAAAAACAAAAGTTATAAACAACTTACACAAAGAAACTAAAAATCAAGTAAGGTTTGATAACGGCAACATTTTTTAGTGTGTCAATCTTTCATTTCTGACAGAACTGACATGACACGTCAATGTGCCACGTATCCAAACACGCGTCTATAAAATATTACTCATAATAACTATGTTATTACTTATCAAAACTCTTTTCTTGTATTGCTATAGCATAGATGATATTAGACAAAAACTTTTGTGAGTTGTATTCGTATTAATTAAATATACGGTGGGGACGGCAATTGAGTGAGCAGGATGTTTCATTCGATGAAGTGTCACTAGTGGGTCAGACACTATGCGTACATCATCAAAATACACACAATACGATTACGGTTCTTACGTTCTCATTACATTTTCACCTATTAAACAAACCCACTTACCATTTGTTTGTTACTGTTAGAACATCTAGCACAATACATCTTCGGTACAATTCATGTGACCCTTAACGGTGCGAGCATTCAGAGTATATTACTCATAAGCAACCCTGAAAATCTCGTAAACAAAACCCACTCATATTTTCATGTAGTCATAAAATTTCCATTTTTACTCGAGCATTTTTGACCACCATACTTGATAACCTCGTTCAAACCTTCGCACAAGAGTACTTAACGGCTATATTTACAAACATTTCATACTTGAGTGTAGCAGCAACGGTATGGCAATGTTGCTCACTTAGTTAAGTACTTGTGGCATCTTATATATTATACAGTATGCATATATAAAAGACATGGCGTATATCCTTTACAACTCCAAACCCCACTACACAAACATAAACACACACATACACACACAGGCATACAGACAGACGCACACACACACTCACACATATACACACCACAAACGTAGTTATTGTATTTTTCTAGCACAACAATGTAGTAACGACTTGAATATTGTGCTTTGAAATGTCAAGTCGTGATCAGAGTGGGTATCTGGTATCCTATAACACAGGATTTTATACCTAGTTCAACAAGCACCAGCGATCCACTACCAAAATTGACAAACATTAGAGAAAAATAAACCATATTATCATACTATATTATTGTTATCTTTGGAACCACTTTTTCTTATGGTAGAAAGGGGCAATCGAGCAGAAGTGTCACCTGATGGTAAGTAACTACCGCCGCCCATGGACATCTGCAACTCATTAGTCACAAGTGGGTTGAGTCCCTCCCCCCAGAGTCAGGAAGATAGGAGGCTTCAGTAACCTCACTCACTCGGTGAAATACAACTAAGGAATTGTTTAGCGCTGTTTTTCTGTGAGGCCGTGGTTTCACTCCGTGCTGAAGCATGGCTCTCCCACGGTTATTTATGAATGGGTTAAGAATATTGTCACTACTTCTATTCATCGTGTGGGTGTCGTAAGAGTCGACTAAGGGAGCAAACTACGCAGAACAGCACTGCAAAGATAAAGAAAACTTGAAACAAATGCATAGTAGGCCAAAGCCTCCTTTCTAAGGCGCTACCTATGTCTAGCAGTGGACTACTAAAGGCTGTGGATGACGATGATACATCTTATTGGTATGTATACCTGGTATGGTATGGTACCACATTTTATGAATGGGTTTTAAGTATCCTATGTTTTACTTACGGTAACATTAGTGACTAATAAGACAATTTATTCCAAAAGGGATACATGGGTCTGAGGGCGGTGTAGGGTTAAAGGTTCAAGTAATTACGGAGGGTTGACACATGGCTATAATTTGTAAAGACTTGGGATGAACACCTGTCTTATAATACTTAAACAAGAAGAAAAATGGTCAAGGGATTCATATTATTTGATATTATATTTAGGATTATAAAATTGATATAATTACAGCTAAGTATTACAATAATTTTACAATAAGTCTATCAATAAATCTTAAAGGTGGTGTATTGTAGTCTTTTTTTTTTCGTGGGTGTTTCCCTAACATCCTGTATACCTAATAACCAGACCTATATATTCTTAAATGCATATAAATTTATATAAGTAACACAACAAATGATCGTACTCATCACACTGTTATTTGTTCTGGTTGGAACCGAATTTAAGACCTTTGGCTTTGTCGTTAGCATCGTTAATTACTAGATCAATATGCTAAAATATAACAATATCTTTCAAAGTTATAGTAATTTATTTCAAAGTTTCAATAAAGTATGTCAAAGTTGTAATAATATCACTTAAAACGACTACTACAAGTTAAGAAATTAAGACGTAGTTTAGTCCTTTCATTTTGTTTTCACTGTCATTTAATACTAATCAATAAACTAGTATCGTTGTTTCATACTGTCGAATAATATGAAGCCGTAACGTAATTACACTGGCCAGTATTCATGCCATACACAAAACATCAGACATCTGTCATTTTGCCAACTAAATATTATTTTATAAAATTACTTGCCCTGACTGACTGAACTTAAAATTTTGGCAGCTGATGCTTTTTAAGTTCAAAGGATTAAAAAAAATGTAATTTCACTCTTTTGGGATTTAATAGGGGTTAAAGTATGAAATTGACGTGGTATAGTAATAGATACTTTGAATTGACATAAAACTTTCATGATGTGAGATTTTCGTGTACAATTTTATTACATGATACCTATGAGATTCTTCTTTTAAAAAATGTGCAACATTCGATTTTCAATTGTTTTTTTATTCAGCTTAGACGTGAAAGATGGATACTTTGAAAATCCGAGTCATTTTTTCATACGAGTTCCGACGCGAAACTAACGCGGCAGAAACGCTGCATTTGGAGTGGAAACTGCTAATGAACGCACCCTGCGTTTTTGGTTTAAACGCTTTCGTAATGAAAACTTTGACTTGAAGAACGAACCAGGTGGAAGACCGCCCACATAGTTGAATAACGCTGAATTGAAGGAGATGGTGAAAGCCGATCCAAGTCAAACTGCCCAGGAATTAGAGAAAAGAAATAGAAGAAATAGATACTGCTTTTAAATGATCCTTGTTGCCTCCTCGTTTGTATTTTTTCCAAGTATTCATCATCACTACTCTCACTGCTCGATGTTACCATATGCATGATGATGCAAATAGTACCATATTTTGTAATAAAACTTTGAAAAACACTTTCTTACACCTTTTAAATTCAAAATGTGATTTCACGACAAATTGTCCCCTGCCACCTGTCGCTCAAAAAGTTTTATAAAACAGAAAAATGTCGGATTGCCGCAACAATTCAAGCGACATATTTATCAATTTTTCACGTTGTAACAAACCGTTGTAACTCTACAGAAGCTGCAATTATAAACCATACGTACTCCGTACTTGGCAGACCTTGCTCCAACGGACTACCATTTTTTTCGTGATTTGGATAGTTTTCTTCGTGATAAAAAGCAATTCTTCCCAGGAGGCAGAAAAAAAAGCTTTCACACAGTTTGTCGAATCTAAATCCCCAGAGTTCTATCGTAAAGGCATAAACAAACTTCCGTTTAGATGGCAGCAATATATAATGAGGGTAAATATTTTGATTAAATAAAAATGTTACATCTTAGAAAAAAAATAGTTTTAATTTTTCAGTACAAATCAGCAATTTCATAGGTTAACTCCTAATAATAAGGGATAAACGGTTGTATGAAAATTCGTCATATTCAAAGTTAGTAATACTGGCTAGCACCGCTGTCGCAACAGCTGTGGGCATCAACTAATGACATATACATACCCTTTTAACTAAATAGATATTATAATAGCATATATGGAACCCCGTATGAGATTAAAAACCTGGTTTTCTATAATGAATGAAATAAAGCAGTTAATTCAATCATCATTAATCATTAAACTGTGTTATGTAAAGTACCAATTAACTTACGTGGGTAATCTAATGAAAAGCTTCTTTCCAAGCCTCAGAGATAATTCATTCTGTAACCAAACGTGGGTATTATTAATGAATACGAACGCTTTCTTTTAATAAAGGTCTAAATTGCTAATGATACTCTTACCTACTTAACTTACTATAGCGATCCTGCACCGTATATGTTGATAGAGAGCTTCAATATGCTCGTGTTCTTTGTCTGGTCGTCTTTTATATGCAGCGTGCTTCTTAATATATTAGATCTTAGAAAATCTTTTTTACTCTCACTTTTTAAATCATTATCAAGTATTTAGTATAATCTATAGAAATGTTTCGTAAAAATAAGGTATTAATTTTTAAATTCGGGATTACCTAAGTCACAAGTAGTCCTTATTTTATAATATATTTTTGTGTATACCTAAATGAAAATTTTAAAAATTAATTCATATAAGTAACTTAATTCAGAAATAACCTGAAGAAAAATGCAAGATGTTTTAAAGTCCATGATTGACCAATATCCCTTTGCAATCAGACTGACAAAAATAGTTATGAAGAAGTACTACATAAAACTTTTATTAGTGTTACCGAAAAATGTAGAAAATGATTTAATAACAACACGTTTGCAATGCATAAAATCTAAATGAAGTGCCTTTTCATTTTCAAAATAGCGGACAGCAAGGGTGTAAGTGGAATAAATACAATCGTAAACATGAATCCTGACGATATTATACTCCTTTTTTAGCCAGATGTGTTAAAATTTTAGCTCGCAATACATACTTCAGAAATAATAACCTTACAGAAAAGCATTCCTGTGAATATACAACAGTTTTAATTAACACGCTGAGTTAAAATAAACACAATTTTGAAAATGTGAGCTACTGTGTCTCTTATCATTTTAATCAATCTACATTATTTTACAACGTAGCATTTATGTGTGTATATTTGTATGTATAAGTTTATGTATGTAGCCAAACCGCATATATTTTGATTGTTTACTTGGTATATTTCTACACCACCCAAAGGTTTATTGGAAGAGAATGCCCTGGGCATTAAGTCCGCTTATGTACAAAAGTGCATAGAGTTAAATAATCAAACAAAAGCGGCGTTAAGCAATTCTTCCGTTGCTTTCCAAGGAATGAGTGAGATTACCTGAACCCAAACCCATTGTATGGGGGGGGGGGGGGGCCGAAAAGCTGTCCATAGGCGACGGTGGTTACTTACCATCAGGTGCGTAGTCTGCTCTTTTGGCCCTCTTATACAATAAATATCTTTTCTCATACAATAAAAAAAGGTTACTAAATTTTCAGTTTTGTTTTTTTTTACCGGAATTGCATTTGTTTTTTTAAATTTAGGTTTCGGCATATTAATCGAGAAAACTACATGCGTCGCCTAAACTGGGAGAGATTCGAAAATATCTCTTATTTTCTTGTCAAAGTATTTTACATATGAACTGCTTTTATTTTTATGAAAATGGTAACCAACAATAATTACATACGAGAACATATCTGTATACATTTCAGTAATGCTGACGCACTTAACTGTAGATGTTCACAGATAAATTTCAATGCAAACTCATGTAACTAAAAAAAAATAGCAATGGATGATGGCAAATATACTAAAACTTCAAAGTGTCATAGTATACACATTATTTACAGTCTTACACCAGGTGCAGAGTATCAAAGTTACTTGGTTAAAAATTTACATGGCCGTGTAGGTCATGAGAGGGGTGCACCGGCCGTCTGGGTCGAGAGGACGTTCCAGACACTCACCCAACCTCTCGAGACCAACTGTTTTAATGACAATTTATGACACTCAGTTACATTGCATGTAATGCTACGTTAAACACGATGAATGGTTGTACGCATGAATGAAAGATGGGTTCTGGAATGAGATTTGCGATTTGGTAAGTGTTAGTGTACTTGATAGACTTGAAACTGGTTGTTTATGATCGTTTTGTATACATTTAAAGATCTGTTGATAACAGATCTTCTTTAATTCATTTTAGTACTTTGTCGAAGTGAGTTTCGATAAATTAAAGGTGTATGACGGAGGCGCAATATTAAAAAAAAACGAGTGTGCTTTAGACCACACGACTGAAGTAAAACTAATGGCTATGAGAGAAAGAGAGAAAGAAAATGTGTGCTCGCACCTCTCTCTCTCTCTCTTCACTAACTTATATCTCCCTCCCAACTTCCGTTCGCTTCGCCCGATCATACTTTTCGTAACGCTCTCGTCACGCATTCACCAGCTTACTCTCTAAGTCAAGCTTGCGTAAAGAAGTTTTTCTTCAATAAAAGTATTTAAGAAGAAACTAATTTTTATCAGCATTACTTTATACTAGCTGATCCCCGCAACTTCGTCTGGTTCTCAAAAGGTATAAATTTTCCCCGTTTTCGTATCAATTTTCATTGATACGAGGCTCCTGTTAGTCGTAGCATGATGTTGATTGGCTTTTTCTTTCCCGATAATGGCTATCCAACATTAAAAGCATTTTTGAATTGGAACCAGTAGTTCCTCAAAAACTTTACCTTTTATTTAATATTATTAGTATTTGTATAGTATTTATAAATTATTATATGTTGATGTGTGTTATTATTCCTATGTTATATGCATAATATTGATATTATCAGGCTGGGCTGGCGGCGCGACGCGCTGTGACGGGAGTAGAATGGGAACACCCACACATCTACGGAAATGGCCTGTGGTCGGTCGGATTTTTTTCCTAGACGGAGCGCGGTTTTTGATCGGTTCGAGTCTAACATAACCACCCCACCGGTGGGTGGTATCCGAGGGTATTTCCACACAGAAACCAAAAAAAGAAAAGAAGGGTATCAGATGGTCGACCCGTCACCTCCTGGCCTCAACGTAGTTACCCCTAACGTACAGAGGTTAACGATAATACGAGTATGAGCATTCACTAGCCCTTGTTAGCACAATATTATGTATTATTATAGTGTGTAGGCTGTCAATAAACTATAAACAACAACAAACCCTTCTGATTTCTGTTAATGCAAATATGTACCTACATAAACAAAACTTGTATTCTATAATTAAGTACATATTACATGTACAAGAAATAAGCTTAAAAATGTGATCTTATTATTTGACAGATTGCCTTAAGATTTTGACATTTCACTTTTAGTAGTACTTTACACTTACAGTAATTTGTCTCACAAAAACGTTGCGTTCCAAATATGAGGAAAGTACAACATGTATATTTATTGGAAAAAACTGTAGAAAATAAATTCTGTGGAAATGCGTTTTGAGCGTTCTATTCTTACTGAAATACATAAAAAAATATAGTTATTTTAAATCCTTACTGAATATATCATGGAGTTATATACCAATATGAATTATACCCATTATTTAATAATGGTGATGAAATGGATAAGTTACCTGACTATTAATTTGTAACGAGTTTTGATCGTTTCAATAGCGGTTTTCTGGATAGCAAAATCTTTAGACAAAACATACCCACTTGACCAAATTATCCAGAAAAAGAATTTTCATTGCGACTTTCCCTCTGTCCCTTCTACAAGTTAAACACGTTTGCTACGTGAACAAACAGAGGAACCCAAAACTTATGGCCAATCGCTTCTCGCTTGAAAATTGAACTGCCCGAAAGAAAACAAAACAAGGTATTGCCACGTCCCTTACTTACGACGCACTGTTAGGCTTTTATTGCCAAAAGCCTTTGATAGTATAAGATCCCCTTTTTTGTGCGGTTCGATAGACATGTTCTAAAGAGAACGGTTATATTAGAACTTAAAGTTTACGAACTTACAAATTAACATAGGCCTTTTTAAAAATAAAGTTCTGTAAATATCTTCTTTGTCTTTATTATATCTTTACATAGCATTACATAGATTATTCTAGACTTTACCATTCTTCATAAAATAGTATAAAACTAGACTTCGTTCGCGTAGAAATTGGAGAGGGCTGCCTTAGTGGGTTCGATTCGCGGATTGGGAAAAATTTTAAAGGGTTTTTCTGAGAGGAAAAATAACCTAAGTTACTCCTTGTATAGATATCTACCTGGTAGTCAAATCTTATCAAAATCGGTCAATCGGTTCAGCCGTTTAGAAGATTAACCGGAACAAACGGACAGACAGACAGACAAAAAATATTTAAACTGGTTTTATAAATATATATATAGGCATCGTACAAATAATCGTGTGAGCTTGAAAAAACCTATTATTTCGACTGTTTGTCGAAATAATAGTTGACTGTTTGCTTCAATTTTATTTAATATACAGGGTTACTAGCTAAGTCGACCTAAATACTTTAAGGGGTTGTGATTGCCAACATTTCTAAATTTTTAGATAAAAAATATATTTTTTTTTAAATTGATGAAATTTTGCCTAATCAAGCACGCCAATTCTTAATACTTCCGGTCATTCGTCTAAGTTTTTTTCTATGAATTCTGATACTATCCTAGAATATCATACCCTGTTAGATAGCTGAACACGAACATGTTTTTTAACATATCTGCAGTTTAACTGTCATAGATTCTTTAAAGTATTTGTCAAAGAAAAACTTTTTTTTACATTTATATTCTTTTTGCTATTATTAACCATCCACTTCGACCCAGTCGGTTGCAGTGGCAAGTGTTACAAACTTACATGAAACGGAAACAAAGAACACCCAGACTCAGAACAATTTGTGTATCACACAAAGTCCCGTGTGATGATAAACCCACAACAATCAGCGTAGTAGGAAGCGGCGTGGTTACCGCTTAAACCACTACGCCAACCGTGCAGTCAATTATCTCAATGCGTTGAATCTTTCTCATCTTTTTTCACAAACTAGAAACCTCGTTACCTCGTAACCAATATTTCTATATTGGAATATTTGAAAGATCAAAAAATATATCTGACATCAGGTGCGAATATTAAATAGGATCTGTTGACTTGTTTACGGTTTTTATTCTCATCTTAAAAATGTAAAGATCACCATTCAATGTCTATGGTTGCGGAGATATTTTCGTTATTCTTTTCTACTTTACTGAAATGCCGAGATCCAGATACGATGTACGAGTACGTGACTTATATCTTTCGGGCCTCAAATAGTAATACACAGTCGTAATATTAAAAGGTCTTACATCATACGGGATGAATTTCATTTCGTGGAATGATGGCGTCCGAAAATGGTTTCGCAGAATTATATGTAGGTAGTATCAGAAGAAATTGACGGGATTTAATCTTAAAAGTGTGTTTTCACGCAGGAATTAAGGTATCATGAGTCGTATTCTAACAACTAGTTTGTTGTCATAATCAGAAGGTTTTAAATTCCTAATAGAGATGGCTGTGTATAATAAATTCTAAACTTTTAGCACGTGCACCAGACGAATCTGAGAAGTCGCTACTGTAATTACGTCGGGAGCTTTTAATATCAAAACACACGTAAATTTTTCATATTTTCAGAACTCCACAAAATTATTTTAACTTAATTATAATTTTGTAGGCTTCCGACAGTAAATGGAACTCATTTTTGGTCCTGTCGGCAGCACCCCAACAAATTACGAACGAAATATTGAGTTGAAACGTCCAATAGATGCTGGCCTCGGCACAATGGAAGCAATCTCTGAATTTACATTTGCAGTTTTTTCAAATTTAGAATCGATAGATTCGTTCCATCTCTATTTGTTACTTTTGATAAGTTGACTAACATTTTCAAGTTCCATTTTTTTTTGTTGCGTTGCATTGCGAAGATAGAAAAGTTTACTGATATTTAGAAGATTTAATCAAATTAATTACATTGTAAGTCATTAATGCCATTAAAAAATTAAAATTACTTACTTCTAAATTAAAAATACTTTAAAATTGCTATTTCTTTGTTTATTTAGATTGTTTAGTTTTGTTCTGTGCTAAATATCTGTAATAAATATGAGGATTTAGCAATTTTTAAAACCTTAGTGAATGATGAATTTGTCCTAAAAATCAAACATATCACATATATTCACGCTTTTCTTAACAATTTTAACAAAAGTATTATATGTTGTAAGGCATAACTGTGACGAATTGACTTAGTTATACTATAAAACACGTAGCCTTAGGGAGCTTTAACCACAAACGCATGTACTTTAGATTTGATTATTCTAGACTTTACCATTCTTCATTTATTATTCCATCCCCGGCGGGCATAATAGATACTCGTATAGATGAAAGTCAACAAGCTCTTTGGTGATCGATCAATTTAATATGTATTAAAGAGGGTTCTTGTTCAAACAAATTGTCTGTAGAATAACGTCTTATGTTTAATACATCGATTATAATTATAATCAATATAGTTTTTCTAAACTGGTCCTGTAAATGAAATTAACATGAAATTGGAATAACGAGTGTCACTTTATTGTAAATATTTTTTAATATTCTTTATCATTAAAATGCTTAAGAATTGAATCTGATTCGGGGTGATGAGCAGGATCTGAACTAGAGTAGTTTGAGTTCTGAAATTTCGAGTTAGCTCCCGAAATTTGTAGACACTACTAATTTATTTGTTCAGTTTTTTTTTGACTTTGATGAAGACTGCTCTGGATTGCGGGTGTAAATTCCAAGTATTATTTGTACAGTTTTATCTCGTATGTTAGAACATTTAGAACGCTATAATTTAATCCTCGGTGGCTTCTTTATGTAATGTTGTGTATCTCGAACGCTGCCAGAAGAAAAAAAGCGGCTTTAACATGACAGTATTAGTGCAATTCATGAACAATCAGTGGTCTCTTTCATCAGTTCCATTTGTAGAGATAAAGGCATAGAGAGAACACGGGGTACAGCTGCCTGTAAGTGGAAGCGATACGGGCAAGGAGAGAGATGAATGGCCGATAGTTCTCTCTGTCTCTGTTTAGATGCTATTTAGTGAAGTGGACATGGTTTTGATCGTAGAACAGGCGGGAGAATAGAAATGTTCTTAGCGAACCACAGAGCTTGACTAGAAAGAGATAGAGGAAACTATCTACTATCAATCTCTCTCGTTGCCTATATTGCAACATCTTGTTCACTCTATGCTTATATCTCTATGGTTCCATTTTACCAAATGATATTTCTTAAATGCTACTGCTTGGCTGATTGCTGTAAATTCCCAAATCCATTATAAGTTTCGAGAAGTTTTTGAATTATGATTGGAAAATGGTAGCAAAAATGGAGGTATAAGTAATGGAAGTAAAAGAAGTAAATATTAAAAAGTTTGACAACCGAATTGATAACTCCTCTTTTTTTAAATAGTGACGTGTGGTGATTATTACTGAGTGTTACTTCTGTCACCTTCTAACTTAAATTATTCATAATTTGAGTACACGTACATTTAGTAATGTAAGTTTTTTGTACGACAAAATCTCGAAAAACCCAAACAACACACGAACGAAAGCGCAAACACTTGCTATAAATGATAAAGGACAGATAAGCTAAAACTTCAGAAGCAGTTTGACTGTAATTACGAGTACGTTAACGCTTTAAGTAAATTTGATAAGTGTTGTGAAATTAAAAATTAATATTCTTTTATCACGATACGATTGAAGGAATGTACACTCACGCCCAAGATAAACCAATACAGGTTTTATGGGTGTTTTATGTTTTTATTTTATACTGTTTTTCTTATAACAATACATTAAAACAAAAAATTACCTGACACCTGGTGACACCCCTATTCTTAATCCGTCACCACACGGACATGTATATTACTTGACCAATTTAATATCTAACGGGACAACTGCAGCTACTATTAACTGAAAAGTGCAATAAAGTCAGGCAAGGATCTCTTGAACAGTGTCGTAAGTAGCTTTTTATGCGCTCGGTGCAAGGTTCTGTAATAGCGCCCCATCAAAAATAGTAATATGTGTGCTATCTTTGCTGGTTTGGATATTTTTGCGCCAGGGTCTGCGCTACGTGTCAAATCAGCATCTTTTTATTAAACGTCAAAACGTTGGACGCCGTACATTTTTGTATGAAATACTATTTCGTGACGTCCCTACCTAGCTGCTGTTAAATCATTTATATTTAATGTTGATATCAAGGTGTCCGTTTTTTTTTTTTTTTTTACGTGTGGAAATCCCCTCGGACCGTCACCCCGCCGGGGCTCTCGTTCGGCGGGGCGGTGTGTCGGACTCGAACCGACTAAAACCACACGGTGTGCCCTCTTTGCGCTTCCAGTTTAGGAGGGGTCCAGGTTGTTATCGCCTTCTGGACCCCTCTCAGCGCCGGCCCGCTCCTGTTGCGGGCTCCGTCTCAAAGTTTCCTCTCTTTAGCCGCGAGGGGGCGGCGCGGACGCCGCCCCCTCGCGGCTGGCCAACTAATGCGGGTGGAGGGGAGAACCCATCCCGTCCACCGGCAAACCGCCAGCGTGTGCTGGGCCAAATCCTCACTGCAGTCGCAGTGGTGGCAGGCGGGACTCGATTCCCTCCTAGCGACCGAGTACAGGTACTTTCCGAAGCAACCGTGCCCGGAAAGCACCTGCGTCAGCCGGAAGGAAAGGGTCCCGTGCTGCCGCCCTGCCCACTCGGCGATGACCGGCTGGAGAGCCTCCACGGCGGCGAAGCCAGCGCGTGGAGTCTCCAGCCGGAACGACCATCTCACCATGGTGGCTCGGCGAGCGGCTTCGCGCCACTCGCGCACGTCTTCGGGCGGAGGGCGAAATCCGCTCTCCGCCCGGAAGTCAGCCACTCGCCGATAAACTTCGGCGAGCACTTCCGCCTCCAAATCCCACGGGGGTGTTCCAGCCAAGGCACAGGCCGCCTCGGTGGACACCGTGCGGTATCCGCGTATGGCTCTGACCGCCAATATCCTCTGGGGGCGCCAGAGGCGCGCCCTATTCGGGGCGGTCAGAGCCGCCACCCACACCGGTGCACCATACAGCGCCATGGACCGGACAACCCCCGCGTACAGCCGCCTCGTGGGAACACTGGCCCCGCCCAAATTGGGCAAAAGTCGCCCTAGGGCGGAGGCAGTGTCCACCAGCTTCGGACCAAGCTGTCGGAAGTGCTCGTCGAAGAGCCACCTACCGTCTAGGACCAGACCCAGATACCTCATCTGGGCCCGGACCGGTACGAGGACCGAGCCGACCTCGATTGAGGCGCCGGCGGGCGGACCACGACGGGGCCCATGAAATAATAGGGCCTCCGTCTTATCCAGGGCCACCCGTAATCCCAACGCCTCAATGCGCCCGACCACCTGGGAAACTCCCGTGGCGGCCAGGCGCGCCGCCTCCTGGAAGTTAGCCCCCGGGCCGTGAGTAAGGTGTCATCCGCGTAGCAGATTACACCCAGCCCGGGGGGGAGACGCCCTCGTAGGGCCCAGTCGTACCCGATGTTCCACAGGAGAGGTCCTAGGACAGACCCCTGCGGAACACCGCAGGACATGGCCCTGCGTCTCAAGACGCCATCTCGGTCCTCGTACATGACGGTTCGCTCCTCAAGATAGTCTGCCACCAGCCGCCTCAGGTACTCCGGCACTCCGTGGTAGCGGAGCGCTTCCCTGATGCAGCTGAATGGCAGACTATTGAAGGCGTTGGCGATGTCCAAGGACACCGCTAACACCACCCCGCCGCAGCTCACGGCCTCCTCGGTCACGGCCCTAAGGCGCATTACGGCATCGATCGTCGAACGCCCCTCTCGGAAACCGAATTGGGCGTCCGACAGATCGGGGCCAACCTCGCAAAGGTGCCGGACGATGCGGGCAGAGAGCACCCTCTCAAAAAGTTTGCCCGCCTCGTCCAGCAACACGATAGGCCTATAGGCCGCGACCGATTCGGCAGGCCGTCCCGGCTTCTGCAGCAGGACCAGCTTCCCGCATTTCCAGCGCTCAGGGAAGCGTCCGGACGCCAGGCTAGCGTCCAACACCCCCCTGAGGTGGTCCGACATGTAGTCGAGGGCTCGGGCCATCACTCGGGCTGGAACCCCGTCCGGCCCGGGGGCGGTGTTCTTGGATCGAATCCGTAGAACAGCCGCCCCCAACTCCGATTCCCTGACGGGCGGAACATCAACCTCGCTGCCCCCGTCGTCTTCGGCTGATGCAGCCATCGACGGGGGTGTGTGCTCCGCCCACTGCGGGAATAGGCCCTCGACCACTTCCTGCAGGAAGCTGGGCTGGAGAGTCTCCGTAAGGGGGGGGCCCGACGTGCGGAGCTTTTGACGCACCGCACGATAAGGGCGACCCCAGGGATCACGCTCGAGACTCTCCAGCATCTCCTCTCTACACAACTTAACACAAGCCCTATACCAACCCTTCTGGCCAGCGTGGTATAGTAGGCCAAAACCTCATTTCTAAGGAAAGGCCTATGTCTAGCAGTAGACTTTTAAAGGCTGTTGATGATGATGATGATCAAGGTATCAAATTTATAAAAAGATTAAATCGAAAATGTAGGACAATTTAAGCTTTTCTTTAACATGTTACATTTAATGATTCAGGCGAAATAAATTATTTTAAACCTAGGAATCCTAGGAAATGTAATAAGTCCAACTCAGCTATTTTTTGTGTTTACCAAATATTTTAACAAACGGTCGTTTAGAACCTTAATTTTTATTACACTATTTATTACACGTTTATTTATAATTACACTCTAAAATAGGGGAAATAGTACAGTTGCGATGTTACCATTAAAATAATTACAACGATCTCTCATCTAAGACTTTCACCGTACAACAGGTGCACGCAGATAACCCTCTTATAGATATACCTAAGAGATATAATGTCACTTGGCTGTAGCATTTGTGTCTGTGGCCCCCAGTTTACTTGGCTCGGATTAGTATTAGCAAGAGAATTGCAGTGTAATGATGTTAATGAAAATTTTCAGGATAGACTCAAGTATTTTTATATTGTAAAACATGTAAGTGAAAATATGTGTAAGGATTTTGCACATAAACTATTTTTTTTATGGAAGAGGTTGCAAAGGTGCAGACGGGTCACCTGATGGTAAGTAACCACCGCTGCCTAAAGATATCTGCAACTCAAGTGACACAGCATTTTATGCCCCCTTCAGAGAATTAAGATGAGGGGTTTTGAGACTTCGGTTAATTTCTTAACACTGCTTTTTTGTGAGGCCTGGTGTCACTCCGATCGAGTCGACCTATATATTGAAAGAAGAAGAGAAGAAAGAAAGAAAACCAAATTTGTGGACGTAAGAATATACACTCACACGATAAAGGTTTTGTTTTTCTTAAAAAAACAAGTCCCGCATTAGAAATGTATCCTGTTTCGCGGGGGACTTTACAAACATACATGAAACGGACACAAAGAACACCCCGACTCAGAACAACAATTTATGGATCACACAAAGTGTCGTCCCATGTGGGGATCGAACCCACTACAATCAGCGTAGTAGGAAACGGCGTAGCGACCGCTTAAACCACTACGCGATTGGTGCAGTCCAAAATTAATACTAGGCTTAAGCTAAAATACATTTTTACGTTTAGGTACCTCACGTGTCAGTCGAATAGGACCTGGTTCAGCGCCTGCTTGACAGATGTCAAGCGCTGGTTTTTGGCGGACGGACGTAATTCGGCCTATGCAATAACAAAATATGGCGAAGATTAGTTGTATTTATATGCCGAATAAATATTAGAAGTGCACTTTAATCTTTCGCTATTAAGTTACTTATACCTATAATAATTACTTATTTTAATTCATCCCTTTACAGTGGTAGTATTTGGATTATGACGCTTGTATTCGGTCATTTAAGCGAATTTGCCACTAGCGAATAGCGAATGGTATTAACCACAGAAGCACTTTTCACATATCAACGATTTAAATATTTATGGAATGACATGAACATTTAAATGCTTTTTGCTTTGTTTGTTGTGACAATTGTGACAAATATTGTGTGATGAGCACGATTATTTGTTCTGTATATGAGCGTAATTCATCTATAATATGAATGTATTTAGAAATATATAAGTATGTTTACGAGTATCAGCAGTCTAGTTACCATGGTACTTGCTCTGCCTAGTTTGGGATCAGACTATCGTGTGTGAGATCTTTGAAGTTATTATTATTATAATCAGGAAAGAATACAAAAGCGAAAGTACGTATATTTTACTGTACTTTGTTTTGGAACAGTTTTAAAACTACAAGTTTCTGAAGAACCGCCCTGTTGAATTTGCATGACTCCTATCTATTCTAGTGTAATTTTATTCTAAGCACCCGATGGATTTCGAATGCATATAATATAATCTATAGCCGACTAAGGGAAAAAAAAACTACGCAGAACAACAGCACTGCAGAGAGAAGGAGAACTTGACACAAACCCTATACCATTTCGTTTGGCCATCGTGGTATACTAGGTCAAAACCTCCTATCGAAGGGGAGGCCTGTGTCTAGCAGTGCAATATTTAATGGCTGTTGATGTGATTTGATAATATAATCCAATCGATATAAGCCTGTTTCATATCGACATATTAAGTCATACCAAAATTCTAATTTGATACACTAATAATAAAAGTTGTCTTTGGGGTCCTAACCACCGTGGTCAACATGTCTTGGTCCCTGTTCCCGATGTCGGATGGTCTACTATTTTTTATATTATTATTATTTAAATAAAGAGAATAATAATATCTCTAATGGTGTTAATACGCAGACAATAAGGACTAGCACGATGTTTAATTAAATCAGATTAGTTAATTAAATCCGATGTATAATCCTCTCTCTCTCTATTTTTTAAATTTCTACGCTTAGCCTCATCTCTATATAAACAAATAATGAGGTAAATAAATTAGACCACAAACAATTAAGCACAAATAAATAAAACAAAAAAAAAAAACCCAGCGATAACAATTTCATTGTAAATTGTAACATCATCAAAAAATCTGTCAATATTTCTAATTAACATCGGAGTGCCGGATCTAGGATCTTAGTTATCCAAGTCTTCAGTTCTGACAAGGTTTAAACTGACTAGCCCTAAATCCCTTTAATAAGTCTTTACTAAGTAGCTGTTTATGCACATTGTATCCTATCAAGTCACACGAGACACGTACTGCAATATAAACAAAACATTCACTGACAATGTAGCTTCCATGGATCAAAATATGCTAAGTTTTAGCGTTAGGTAAAGTTACGTATAGTTGATTGACATCGCAACTATGTATGGTGGTAAAATCAAGAGATGCGTTAGTGATGGGGCTGTTTATATTTAAAATTCGAATGAGATTTTTTCAAGAGCAATTTTTAATTATTATGAATTTGTTACAACACTATTTGTAGACAGTAAGATCAGGAGCGTTCACTTTGGAAAGTGGTCATATTAATACTTGGGTACCATTATACATGAACATGATAGCTTTTTTCTATCAGATTTTGAAGTTCTTTGTCCTTATATTCCCCTCTTTCGTCCCACGCCTGCTATACAGAGACTAGTAACGGGAAGTAATAATTATAATAATAAATTGCTTGTATAAACCTTAAAATCATGAAATTTTTGCAGTGGAAGAGCATTGTTTCGGCATAAATGGTCCGTCACCTCACGTTGATACGTTTAAAAATATCGTAAATTTTCTTGTTCCAAAAAAAGATTATTATTAAGATGTTCAGTAAACAAGACATAGATTGTATCAAACTTTGACGTTCAGTCGATTGTATTAAGTGTCAAAGGTTGATGGAGCATTCGTTAGGTAGGCGTAAAAGCTGTTTTGCTTGCAAAGTGAGTTTAAAATATTTTTTTAGGGTACATTGGCAAATAAACCTCTTCTGAATTCATTTCACTTGCAGGTTTTTGGAACAATTATTTCTTTTTAGTCTCTGCGCTTATAGTGACGCTTTTTTAATAGAATTATGAATAAGGTTTCTTTTTCAAAGTTTTTCATTATTTATAAAAAGCGTCTGATTTAAATGACTATGCTTTCTAGTATACGTAACATGTACAACCGTGGATGCTGGCTTCAGGGTATTTTATAGTGGGCACCAGGGACTTCCTTTCTAGGGTATACCTAGTTCCCTGGCTATTAGTACCCGAGACGGCATGCGGTTTTAGTCGGTTCGAGTCCGACATGCCACCGGTGGTATCCGAGGGGATTTCCGCACGGAAAAAAAGGGTATTTTACGAGTATAGTTTGCAAATACTTGTATATATATCCTTTGTTGTTTTTATAAATCAGTATATATTACTAAATCATACTTATTTATACAGTTTGTTGATTTTAAACAATTTGATAAGTCATATGCAGTCATAGCTTTATTCTAAACTAGCTGTCCGACAGACTTCGCTCTATCAAAAGTATGGAGGGTAGAGGCAAGGAGAACCATCTCTGTGTATGCAAAGTGTCGAAATGTTAACAAAATTAGGAGCGCTTCAGTAGCATAAGAATATTTTTTAAAGACTTCGCCAAAAGTTGTTAGTATAGGATAGAGAAATAAAAGTTGTTAAAAAATTTGTGAAAAAAATAAATTGACTTAAATTATAATTAAACACCGTGTAAAATAGTCAATAAGTTTTAGAGACAATAAATAAAGGTGTAATAATTTTCAGACAATGAAAGTATTATTATATTTTAACTCAGCAAACTTCACTTCGTCTGCAAGAGCTATGTTCATATCGCAGTTTTTTCGCAAAACGATAGACTACGATAGTGTCCAACTGTATACTGAAGATAGAGATGTTCAGTATACAGTGGACACTTTTTTAACTTACCCCCTGAGATGGTTCTCCTTCCCTGTACCCTCCATAGTCAAAAGTTATTGGCCAATTCAAGTTCGATAGAAAAAAAAATTTTATTTTGGGTAGGCATAGATGTATTAGGTTAGGCCTAATTGAAGGCATACCAGAGATAATCCTAAAAAGACAGGTGTTTTAATTTCGTAAAACACAACGCTAGATATCAAGCGGTACAGCTGTATAATAGGTTGCCTGAGGATATAAAGGGAGCGTTATATGCAGGTTCCTTTAAAATCACATTAAAAGCTTTCCTTTTGGACAAATGCCTTTATACTATTGATGAATTGTAACATGAGACTGAATTTATCTGAATTAAATTATCCAAAATATGTATGTTTAAGATAACCAGTGACATTATATTATTTAGTCATTTTTCATTATTACTGTTTTATTAAAATGACTTTTTCAAAATACTAACGATATTGCATGAATGAACTAATGATGACAATGATGACACAATTATGTTTTTTTTTGTTTAAATATTGTCTTAATAATTGTTATATTTCAAATACAATGTAATTTGTTGATGAATGAATGACTATGACTCTGTGGTGTGTTGTTTTTACTACTATCTCGTAATTTTTACGTTTTCTCTCCATAATCCTTCCTTGCGCTTTAACGAAATATGAGAAACAATTAGTCAAATTGGTCGAACCGTTCTTGAGTTTCTTGAGTTCCTGAGCAACCCTCATTTTTATTTTTCTAGAAGAACAAATGTAGATCTCGGGGATTGATAGCAATATCACTTTAAAATCGTGAATCACAATTCAAAAACTTTATTCTAAATTGTCTTTTAAATCACAATTTATGCTTTGTGTGACTACAATATTCTCAAATACTATTAAATGTTGTCAAAGTTATTATGTCTAGTATGATACGACTTAAGTGACAGAGAAGGCACTCTCACTTAAGTGATATTGTTGACGAGACTAGAAACTACAAATTATAATTGACAGAATAGCTTTTGAGCTTTCGGTAATACATTGCCTGTACAATGTATACTGTCAAGTAAATCTAATATAAATTTGACGTCCGGTTGCTCATAATCATCTTCAATAGTTTTGAAATTTTTCCACCGCGATACTTTTATTGAATCAGGAAAATTCTTATGTAGAATCTTTGTACGTTTCTAATATAATCTCATAAGCGCTTACGTAAAAAAGGACAGAAGAAACTTTTTTTTACTTAAATGGAAAATCTAAATGTCAAACTGGCAAATCTAATAAGTAAATTGTGAAAACATTGACGTGTACAGATGCCATTTCATTTCATTTATTCATTTCAAAAGCGGACAACTATTTTAAGTGTGCTTTAAGTACGAGTACAATATTGACTGGTGTAAGAGAAAGAATTATTTCGAACATAGGAGCATATTTTGCGACATTTGTTTTATTATAATTTTCTATCTATAACTTTCGTTCACGAGAATACGCTTTATAACATTGTAACCCAGTTTATTTCTTAAATGTAAAGGGGTACAAAAATATTAATGCTTTTTAAAAAGGGAAAAATCTTGAAGGAAAAATCTCTGTTCTCAAGTGATGTAAAGTCCTTATGTTGAGTGCAGTCTGCCTCCCAAGTGTGTTCGTGCTTAAAGAATAATTTATACTGCATAAATTGTCATTTCTGAGCTCGCACGTAGTGAAAAGGAATGAAAACATGTAACAGCCATCTCTTTGCATCCGACGTATGTCTAATAATAATTGTTATTGTGTAAATAAATGTTATTGTGTATATCACGTTTTGTTTTTAGATGGAAAAGCTTAAATACTTTACTGTAAGGTTTTTTTTAAAAACTGGCTTTTACCCGTTGCTCTGTTCGCGTGCATGAGCCGTAACAAGTAGCCTATGCCCTTCCTTAGGAAACAAAGTATCTCCATGCCAAATTTCATTAAAATTGATTGAGCGGTTTAGCCGTAAAAGGGTTACGGAAAGACAGACACAGTTACTTCAGCATTTTTAATATTAGTTAGTAGGAATTAAGGAGAATGACCATCTCCCATAAATCGTTGGGTCCAAATTATGATTAACCGTTACAAGTTCCAAACAATGATATTTTACGTTATATTCATACTGCACGCACAAAATATTTGTTCTGTAACCGTAGATGCTTCTATTTATGCATTTTAGAACAAAACATACACTTACCTGCGGTATGATATTCCTTTTTTATCTTTATTTAACCTTACGTCATAATTTGGGCACTTTCGGAATACACAGGAAGGCATTTAATGAATTTTCTCAAAATAATTAGTACGTGCTCTCGCTCGCAGTGGTCTTAATTAGGACCCTCGCGTTTTGTGCGTTGGTTTCATATCTACCTCTTCTTTGTATATAATATTATTGGTGCCAAACTAGTATCATTGGCTAGGTAAAAATATGATCTTAAGAGTGCAATATTTTTGGTTTGATTGGCAATTGCATATTCAAGAAATGTTACCTAGAATCTATGGTATTTTATGTTGTTTGCCAAGTATTTTGGCCATAAAGCAATAAAGTAGAGTAATCCAAGTCTTTAAAAAAAACACCAGAAGGCCAGAAATGCAACACAAAAACCGAAAACCAGGCAAGATAATGTCATATTTCGGCGGCATTTCCTATTTTGACACTGACGTTTGTTTGAGGATTGACCTTTGTATTTCATCCATGGGATTGACCCATTGCTTTTTGATTAATCTCACGACGAAATGTATGAACTTGACAAAAACACATATATTTTAATTTAGCAACTGTAAATTAAAATTATTCTTTGTGCTTTTCGATTGACATAAAATAGTTTTTTTTTAGTGGACTATTAAAAGTTGTTGATGATGATGATGAGTTTTTTTTTTAACTAGAATTATGGATATTTAAGTGAGTAGTGTGAGAACTGATTTGTTCGGATTATGTTTTTGTATAAAAATATAAGACTTAAATGCTGCAACTTTTGTTTGCGTTGACTTAGAAATATGATTTTTTTCGACTTTCCGTTCCAAGCTTCAACTTGGCTTCAACTTGATTTCTCTATACATTTTTGAAGAAATAAACTAACAAGGGGACCTTACGGCAATCGGATTTTTGTAATTTTTCATACTCATGGTACGTAAAGTTCAGACCCCCAATATTAGATCCCAAAGCAGCTCGACGCCATATTCAGAAATTCTCGAGAAAATGGAGTTTGAAGTTTTCGAGCGCGCTCTTTTACCATAAAGATTACACCGGTTTTCGAGCCGGGCTCGTGGTGTAGTCGGTAGCGGCCGAGACTAGTAATCGCGGGGTCGCTGGATCGAGTCTCACTCGGAACTTTTTTTTTTTTTTTTTTTTTTCATTTTTTTTAATTCGCATACCTCTTTCATTTAAATATTCCGATAAATTTTTGTTGTTTATAATCACATATTATTACATATAATTAATATATTATATCTATATATATTTAATATATGTACAAAATTCATTATATTATATATTTTCTCATATATGATAATATATTATTTATATATAACAATAGGTGATTATTTATAAAAAAATAAAACGTTGTTAGTTAAATGTTGTTAGTTATAAATATTAATACTTGAAAATGTATTTTTATGATCAGGAGATAATTAAAATATGACTTGCGTTTTTCATTAAAAACTGAGACTCGATCCAGCGACCCCGCGATTACTAGTCTCGGCCGCTACCGACTACACCACGAGCCCGGCTCGAAAACCGGTGTAATCTTTATGGTATAAGAGCGCGCTCGAAAACTTCAAACTCCATTTTCTCGAGAATTTCTGAATATGGCGTCGAGCTGCTTTGGGATCTTAATATTGGGGGTCTGAACTTTACGTACCATGAGTATGAAAAATTACAAAAATCCGATTGCCGTAAGGTCCCCTTGTAAGAAGAAGAATAACAAAACAGGCAGACTGATAACTTGTCGTTTTTCTTTTAAGGTAACCCTACCCTACAAAAATATATTTACTCATCTATTTTAAAAAACTACAGTTATTTATAGACATATTTTGTCTTTCTTCTTCTTTTTTGTTAAATTGTCTGTAAATGTCTATTTTGTGTCATGTCCGTGTAGTGATGGATTAAGAATATGGAGTGTCACCACCCCTAACCATCCCATGGGTGTCGTCAAAGCCATCTAAGGGAGCAAACTACAGTCTAGAAAGCGAAAATCGATCGGAGTAGCGTGCAATAGAAGAGGCATATATTCAGCAGTGGACTGCGATAGGCAGATGATGATGATGATGAGATGTATGATACATTATATTGGTTCATTGACCTTTTGATACATTAGGATAATATTTTGATAAAGTTTTTATTTTTAGTCATTTATGTAGATGTCTTTAATGTAAATTCTTAAAAAACCTTGTTCATCTACGTACTCTTGTTTAAGTAAGTCTCTACTCTATTCATAGTCTTAAAGGAGATTGACCACTTTTTAGCCCATACGTTAAGAATAAAATTAATAGTGGAAAAATATTTTTACTTAATTTCAATACAAAAACACGAGGAATAATTTTAATAATACAGTAGTTTAATGCAAATATTTGTATTTTTTCAAGTTCATGTCGCCAAATTTCAGTTTGCCGTAAAATTATTAAAAAGAAAGTGTCAGACTGTACACAAACGTCTGTGACAAAGTATTAATGTCAATATAGAAAATGACGCCAAAATACGAATGTGCAAGTAAATTTAGTTTCTGGTTTTCTGTTTTTGTGTTGCATTTCTGGCCTTCTGGTGATATTTTTTCAACAACTTAGACAGCGTAACTACTCTAACAACTTTAATTGCTTTTCCTTACTGCTTTTTGCGAAAAAAAAAACACAAAAAACATAGCCTAACAGAGACTTGAGGTCACATTTTTTGATTATGCAATTGTCAATGAAGCTGAAACTATGGTCGTGTAAAGTTCATATTTTTACCTAACTGATGGCACTAGGTATGAACTAGGTAACGAATCATCATGATTTGGGCCCAACGATGTATGAGAGATGGGTATTCTCCTTTCAGCTTTCTCTATATTACAAAATAGTGTAATGTGCGATTAACACAACATAATTACATTGAAAACTTACCAGCTCTAGTCATAAAATAATTACAAATACAGCAGTCAATTCGTAGGAGAATAATTCAGTTATACTCTTTTGCATAACATGATCAACGCCGTGCCATTACACAGACAGTATTTAGAGCAATTAAAAACAACATTTCTCTACTTCTAGTTTGTTTATTTTAACAGGAACGGCGCGTACGAAAGATAATTAAGGCTCTATGCGAATACGGTGATTGGATTTAAAATAATGGCCATAAGAATTCCAATGTACCTTTGCCGCATCGGGTGACAAAGGAATTAAAAAAATATTACGTTGATTCCTTTTTTAAAAGTGTTGTCTTGTGTGTCAAGGAAAGATAACCAAGGCCAAAAAATTCAATAGGTTGTTTTATAAGTAACACTTTTAATTCAAACTTTATCATAAAAGATTACATACAACTATAAGCCTCCCCTATTCTTCTCTGATGATGGAGAGGCCTATATTCAGTAGTTGAATGCGATAGGTTGATTGAGGGTTTGTGTCTACAACTATCTTAACTTTCTAATCTTAACTAAGTAAACCAATTTAAAGAAATCCTTACACCAATGGAAAGCTACATCATCAAAAATAGGCAAAAGCTAGTATAATCTAAAGTTAATCGTAGTCTGCTGGTGGACTTCTGGAGGCCTATCTCAATGAGGGGTATCGCATCGGTCAAATGGTCATATTAAAATATTTATACGTATTATGAATTATTTGCACTTAACCTCGTTATGTTCGAAGTTCATGATACATAGATTTATTTTTGACTGAATTTTGACCGTGGCTTTGCTCACGTAGTTTTTTATATGTCTCAGGGACTCAGGGACAGGGACATTAAATTTGTTTGACAAATTTATACACTTACATATGTAATTTATCATCTCTTTCATCATATTATATCTCAGTCGTCTGATTCTTCATTTTCTTGTTTTACTTCATTTAGGGGCTAAGATTTAGCTACTTAATTTTTATGATTAACTTACAAAAATAAGTGCAGTAGTACAAGGAAAACGTTGTTTGTTTTACGAGATTATTATCCAATTTACTAAAAACCTAACATTGGAGAAATGATCCAGAAAAACTTTTTGAAAATGTTCACTATCCTCAATAAGCTACTGACCTGTTTGGTTTTTATTTTTCAGGATATTCCTTATTGAAGCGTCACATTATTCGATAGCCGGATACGAAGCCCTAACGAAGGCACTTGTCTATAGAGGGTTTCTATTCAGGACGACGCGACGAAGGGTTTCCGCATCCAATCTGTGCTTTGGTTTGTCTACCGTTAGAGACGCTTTAGTTCTTTCAATCAATTTCAATAAATCTTCAGATTTGGGGAAATAACATAATACGTTTATTTTATATTCTTTGAATTACCTCGACTGCTTTATTCATTGGTACAACTTGAAGTGATTGGGCAATTAGAGAATTTCTGCTGGTAAAGAATTTTCTCAAGTAGAACCAGTGGAAAAAGCTTACATTCCGTAGTACGTAGAACTTCGATATACAGGGTTGCTGGGTAAGTCGACTTAGATACTTTAAGGGGTTGTAGTTGCCATCATTTCTCATCAAGGGTATTATAAATTGCCGAAATTTGCCTAATACAATTTTTTTGATCTTTTATTTTATCCTTTTTTTGATAAATTGTTTTATAATTTCAATTACCTACTAAAATTATAGTTAACTTGTTAAGTTAACTGGGCCGAAGTAGATGGTTAATACTCGTAATAACGAAAAGAAATAAATTTGTAAAAATGTCTTTTTTCTTTGACGAATATTATAAAAGAAACTAAGTCAGTTAAACTGCAGATTTCTTTTAAAGAATCTGAACAAACGTATTCTCAGCTATCTAATAAGGTATAATAGTCTTGGATAGTATCAGAAAGATCTTAAATGAAAGACCGGGAGTACTAAGAATTAGCGCACAACCCGTAAAAATCTAGTTGAAAGCTTGGTTTGTATTTTTGGACTGGAAAACGAAACGTTTTCTTTTTGTAACTGCTAAGTGGACTTTAATTTGTGCTTCTGATACTGTTGACGACTTTTACGAACGAGGAATATGCTGATATTATCGTTTGTTACGGATACTGCCAAAGCGTATCCGCACGAGCCACCCGACCACCTCTTCCAATCCACTTATTACGATAATTAGAATCCAGCCATTCCTTTACACTTCGTTAAGTTGGAGATTAGAAATGTACCGAAAATGGAAAATGAGTCAAAATAAATACTTTGTGATGCTGTGAAAAAAATTGGCACTTCATTAAATCTCCAACTACAAAATTCGGATGTAAAAGATATAGACCATATGCGAAAACAGACGTCATAAGTCAAGTATAGTCGAATTTACCTCTGAGTTAATTAATGAAGCTATATTAAAAAAATCTTATTAACCTAACCCAGCAGAAGAAAAAAAAAACTAAACACTAGATGGTTCTGCGTGGACGGCTTTTAAAAACCAATTTTTATTTCGGAACGGCTAACTGCGAAGGGTAGGCGCCTTTTCTTCCTAGGCAGAGATTTTGAAAATTCACATGGTTATGCTTTTTGCTCGACATGATTTTTAATAATATATCTCCTTGTGAGGATTTTGTAAAATTGAAGATGCACACTAGATGACTGGCTATGATAACATTTACTATTACATTCTACTATCTTTCAAATTAATATTTTCTGAGTCATTAGGCAACACTCAAGGTTTAGCTTTAATAAAACTGCCTTAAACTCCAATCCAATCCAATCCATCCGTCGTAAGGATGTTACTTCTATCGACAGACCTATATTGAAACATCAATATGCAAGCAAATATTTTCCCTTTTAAGCCCTTATATATAAAATAAATTAAATAGAATAATTGACATACGAGTACCTAGTTTAAGTAGTAAAGAATGTAAAATAAAGTTGAATGAATATCTCGGTAAACTCAACTACGATTAAATGGATAATTTACTTAATATACCTCAGTAGATTTAATACTCATCCTCCCCACACACACTAACACTATCACATATATACACAGGGAGGCTTACACTCCACAAACTATTATATAATATTATTGTTTCCTATGTTTTGTTATAAATTATAAACATATCTTACTTAATCAATGTATTATTAGCTAGGAAGAGCGCTGCTGTGTGAAGCACAGATATTTAATTATCTAGTTCAGACACAGATGTTACCTAAATGGTGTCTGTAATGAGATATACCTTCAAGTTAATATCAAATTGTACAATTTAATAAATGAAATAAACATTCTTATTATTTTATTATTACTTCTCCTGTAAGGCACAGGGCAACTATCATTCTAAAACCACATGACGCGAATGAGATTAAGTGGTAAATCATCAATTAAGTTAGTTTAATTTTGTCCCGGTACTCGGGGAGACAAAAACGTCTAATCCAGTTGTTTGATAATACCCATTTACATCATCTTCATTCAAATCTTTGGGATTCAGACAAAGTCTTGCTTTTCGAAATGAATTACAATACTTTTCAATAACATGACATTGAGGCAAACAAATCTTTATAAATAAAGAGAAGTAGCTTAATTTTTACTTAATACATGGTCTTTAATTTTCAAAGATTATTTTGGTGAAGCATTTGAGGCTTATCGTATTTTATTTAAAATTAGGGTCAATTTTAATTAGGTTCGATTCCCACCCAGGACAAATATTGTGTGATGAGCACGGTCATTAGTTCTGTGTGTGTTCTGTAGGTGTAATTTATCTATAATATGTATGTATTTAAAAATATATAAGTATGTTTATCAGCAGTCTGGTTACCATAATACAGGCTCTGCCTAGTTTGGGATCAGACTGCGGTGTGTGAGATGTGTGAAGTTGTTATTATTATTATTAATTTCATATGGAGGAATAACAGGGTGTTATAAAGAAAGCGTTGTTGTGTACAAAAATTGAAATTGAGGGGGACCCATAACGCAACTCTACACAGTAAGTTAATACAGTAAGTTAACATTTCTAGCAATGTAACAATTACGGTTATTATCATTGGTTTGTAGTCGTTGGCAAAAGGTCAAGTGCCAGAACGCGAGACTATTTAAAAGCCAGCTTAAAGAGACTTTTCGGGATTTCATATCGGTGTTCATTGCATGAACTAAAATATATTATGTCCGATAGACGATTATAGATTTGAATTTTGAAACTTAAGGAGTTAAATAAAATGTTATCGTAAGAATAAGTAAGGCATGGCCCTCTAAATTTCTAAAATAATTATTTAACTGTTAGCGGAGTTGGGAGTTAACATTAAATTATCTCTCAATATTAACTTAACTGTTGGGCTGTTCTTGAATCGAATTTTCCGTTTCATGACTTTTTTCTAAGACACAATACATATGTTATTTCTAGTATAAGTGGGAGTTTATATTTATTCTTTTCTTAATACTGAATATGAAATTCCAAAAAACAACATACATGAATAAGTTAATTTTATCAAAATGCCATTTAGATCAATCACCAACAGGCTTTAATAGTTTACTGCTGGACATGGGCCTGTCCTGAGAAAGGAGGTTTTGGCCTACTATACCATGCTGGCTAGACAGGTTGGTATAGGTATTGTTCCAAATTTTCCTTCTCTTTGAATTGCTGTTGTCCTGACTAATTTGCTTCCTTAGTCGGCTCTTACGATGCTCATGGGATGAATAGGGGATTTTCAATTGAGATCTGCAGTGTATGGCCTCTGGCTTGAGCACTGATACCTGATAGTACCAGAGATGCAAAGTGGGAATCCATCGTAGTTATTGACGATTTTGTACTTTTTCAAAGCGATTTTATTTTTATTAGGCGATTTTATACAAACTTTTTCCAGCTTTACATCTTGCATGCGATTGTTTATTGTGTACACATGTGTTTAAGCGAATAAATAAATTATCTTATCTTATCTTATAGTCGTTATCTTACTTTAGACGCAGATGCTTAGGCCTTAACTATGCCTAAAATACGGTGAGTTGGTATCCAGTAAATATTCATATTTAACTAAAATATTAAAGTAGCTTGACTCAAAAAACAAAGATTAAATGAAAATCCAAACATTTTAGATTAAATAATGGATAACATGTAATTAACACGGCCCTATAGAACTGATATTATTTCAAACCTCACGTTTTCTACCACTGATATTAAAATATTTAATATCAAAGAGGCTTCTCTTAAATTAATATTTGTCTATTTTTAGGACGTAGTTATTTCATTATTTTGTTTTCTTTTAATAAAGCAGGGTTTCGGAGGTAAAGATTAAATTTCTTTATATAAATGTCTGAATGTATTTTCGTTAAAATTCCTGGCTTTACTACCAAAATATTCAAAAACGACATATACTCTGTGCGAATTTAGCACTTTATATACACGTGGTGTTCTGAACTGAACAGTTACATTTTCAATATGCTAGAAATAAATTACATAGAAAATCAACCTTATTTTACTCATTTTAATTCAATACTTAATAGTATATAAACATAAATTTATTACAAAAAAGCACCTTTGCAATTTCTAATCTAACTTTTCATCTCTTGATCTTTAGATAGAAAGTTTGATATCGTTGACTTAAGAACAATAATTGGATGTTTTAAAGACAATCATGAAACAGATACACACCCAACGCGTTTTAGGTACACACATCAAAAAAGTCTAAGCAACACGCATCATTTACAAAAACTGTATGTTAATTTACTTATTTCTTTGTTATTTAATTTTTTTCTTGGCAAAGTAATCTTTTTTGTTCTCGGAAACATAAACTAAATGATTTTGAAATATTTTTTTTTGATTGTGTTTTGTGTTCATTAAAAGTTAATTATTTTACCCGATTTCAAGTGTATTCGTTGCTTGATAAATGTGGTATTTATCTCATTTTCATCATTTTGAGATGTACCTACAGTTTTTGAAAAAGGTGACTGAGTAATTTTTTATGTCATGGATTGACGCCATTTGACTGCGTATGAAATGCAGAGAGCTGTAGGAATGCTACAAGTGGAAAGAAATCAGTCCCAGGTATCTCGGAATTTTGGTGTCAATACGAGCTTGATTTGCCGAGCAGCACCCAGGACGTTGACGGAGTACAACTGCTCGACGGGACCGATACATAGAACTGACAGCAAGACGTCAGCCAATGTTAACCGCCCGGGAGATAGGTTTAAAGCTACGATTTTCAAGCGATGTTGTTGCTAGCCACTAAACCTTAAGAAATAGGTAATACTCGTATGATAATAATATAATATTTTCACACATCTCACACAAGACCGTCTGATCCCAAACTAGGCAGAGCCTGTACTATGGCAACCAGACAGCTGAGAAATTATAGATATTATAGATAAAGTACACCCAGATACAGAACAAATGACCATGCTCATCACACAATTATTTGTCATGGGTTGGAATCGAACCCACGACCTCTGGCGTAGCAGTCAGGGTCACTAACCACAAGACCAACAGGCCAGTCAGATAGGTAGGATAGGTTACATTTATACGACCTACTAGCACGAAGCCCGATTAGGTGCTAACCTATTTAGACTATTTTGCGATGAGTCATGGTTTGGATTGAGGCTTGATACGAGAAGAATAAGAATGTATCGTCATCCCGGAAATGCTCAACGGCTGAGATGCGTTCAGATAATGCACCCTTACAGTCGCTCCACAGTGATGGTATGGGCGGGCATTATGACGACGAACAGCTCGGTTTCGTAGATGGCAACAGGAACGCTAAAACTAAGATGTCCTCGGGCCTTATGTTCACCCATTTGCACAAAGTCTTGGCTCAGATTTCGCGCTGATGGAAAACAATGCGCGTTTGCACACGGCTCGATAGACATGAGAGTACTTAGCAGTGGAAAACCTTCTGGTATTGCCGCAGCCTGCACAACATGCTCCAGAGACGTGTTCTAGAGAACCTGGACGGAGTGTCGACAACCGAAAGACTAAAATTCTACATAAATTCAATGAAAAAATTGTTGCCGACAAGTTTTAAACAACAACAACAGAACTTTGTATTGAGTTACCAAATAATTAATTTTGTAAAACATGAAAAGTTTAATTTCGTTTTAACCTTATTTCATACCACATACTCGTATGTTATGGTAAACATTTTGTTAATTATAGTGATTAAATGAACAATAGACACAATACAATGGTAAACATCGTTCAAAAGTTCAAAACCGTACATGTTGCTTAGACTTTTTTGATGTATATATAATTCCAAAATTCCTTGTTTGTGGACGTTCGATGTAATTAATAAAAAGTTTGTTGGTGTATTTCTTAATAATTCAGTAATTTTCGCAATACTATTTTCGCATTTTTAACCCAAGAACTGCTGATCAAGGAGACATTTCATGTGTCTGTCAATTTATGATGGTAATGTTTACATAGCTGTTTATGCGATACTAAAAAAAGCTCCTTTGTTAATTGTGTAATTTTGTCATAAAAAGCACCTGCTGATTCCATATGAAAATAAAAACTATGTGTGAAGATAGCAGGACTTAGCTTTGTTTTGGATAAGTGTGGTAGTGTTTTAGTTTGTAAAAACCTAAAGCATTTTTAACAGAGGGTAGAAAGAGTTTTATTTCATTAATTAATCAATATTTAAATTTACTTTATATCTGGTAAAAGGGGAGAAAAATTGTATTTTAATATTATAACCTTATAGACCCTACAATAATTTTGTTTCTACATCTGGATATCTTGAGAATTCTGCAACAGAAGTGCCCTATGAAACAGCTAAATAATAACGTTTTTTTTTACTTTATTTAAAAGCCTGTAAATAATTATGTAACCTTAATATTTTAAATAAATAAATATGTACTTAGCCAATAATTAGTCTCTAACAATTCAATGATAACAAATCATTTCTTTAGTAAACACAGTAGTGGAACAGAGGAAAACTTACCGTCATCCATCACTGTGATGCCCCTTCGTTTATCTCTATTATAATGAGAATAGTCAAACAAGGCTAGCGTACCTTGATATTTTCAGAATACTTTCTTTATATAGCTCCATATTCCTGCTACATTTCGGTTCTTGCACTGAAATATTTGGTTTATTGTCTGAGTATGTACCAAGATGTCTTGAAATATGCTGTTTTTTTTGGATTGATTTGTTTTTGTTTCAAGATCTTGTAAGATATATTATACTATATTTTTTGGAGGTTAATTTTGATACAGTTAAAATTGCTAACACATTTTAATTTACAAGCTTACGTCACTGTAATGTATACCCTGTGTAACAGCGGGATGATATGCAATCATTCTCAAGTAGCACTTATTATGATTGGCGCTCGACATCGAATGATCTCTTGATTTATTATGTCGTATAACTTATTCCAAGTAATTCTTAGTTTATCCTAGTGTATTTGTAGTGAAAAGTAGGGTTAGGTGCTAGGTTATTTTACATTCCCATGGTGTTAACATTATCATATTTCTTTCTTTGACAAATAATTGTGTCCAGGTGAAGGATTGGCCATTAAAGTGAACATATTTAGCTATATGAGAGTGATTAGTAGTATTCGATGTGGTGGCTGGCTGGCTGAATTCGCAGTTGCCGGTCAAAAACAACTGTTCCTTGCGCCCAGTTTATTGCCACTACAGCATGCTTATTCTGTGTTAATTATGTCGGCAACTTTGATTTTTAGTCTAATGAGCATAATAACAGAGAGCCGTGGAACGCGCCATGCTGGGTCGAACCCGAGATATAACTATTCGAGAACGAACCAAAGTGATTGGCATAGCCCTTAAAATGTCCAGATTAAAATAGTGATTGGCTGGACTCGTTAGCCGCTTTCTTGAGGTGCAGGTAGGGGCAGCAGGCCCTTGCAATCAGTTGACCACTGCTCGTATGCTATACCTACCAATTAATTAAGGACCCATATTACAGTATGTAATCTTCTTGTAATCTTTAAAAATGATCTATTTACTTCATTACTATAAATATAAACGTGTAGATAAGTACATATTGTGATCACAGATATATAGGTATCAAGACAGAAAGCCATACCTGTCAGCAATCTCTGCCAATATTGTCAGAACAGAACTGTATTGTCTAAGCTTCCTATTATTGACACCTTATTCTGTTTAATTAACTCAACTTTATGAACTCCAAAGTGGTTTATATTCACGACAGGCGGTACTTGAGACAGGTAATTAAATCGATTTAGTCTGGAATTCAATTTCGCACTTCAATTATTTCTTTAGGCGTTTCGTTTGGGCGATGCTCCTTCAGTTTTTATACGTAGATTTACAATATATTCGGCGGTAATTTTGCTCAGAAAATTGTGACTGAGATTCTTATTACTGTTATGTACTATGTATATACTATGATCACTGGAAGACTTTTGGAAATGAAAATATTAAGAAACATAGATAGAAATAGTTATGATAGGTACTATAAAGAGTATTAACTTGTTTTAATGTTTATGGTTTTTGTCAGGGCAGATAGATAAACGTTATTTCATTCAACACGATTAACGCTTTTAGTATGACAGTACGTGGCAATATATCGAAAATGTGCGCATGGATATATAACATTCTAGCTTGACGACGCGACGAAGTGTTTACACCACTGTGCCAGTTCTCCTTTGACTACGGACAATGCATTGCAAAATCGAATCGACTGCACGGATGGCGGTCACCTCACCGCTTCCTACTGCGCTGAGTGTTATACTGGTAACACTTTGGGTAATCAACAAATTGTTGTTCTGAGTCTGGGTATTCTTTGTGTCCGTTTCATGGATGTCTTTAAAATCTCCCGCAAGACAGGATATACATATTTTTATTGGACTAATGAGCACGGGCGGCAAATGAAAAGGGCTTGCCATAAGTGGAACCACTTCACAAAAATTCTATTGCGAACATTGATTGTATAGCTAAGTACATACAATTTGATTTGAAGAAGTTCAAAGAGCTTTTGTATGTAACAGGAATGTCGGAACTTTTGTTATTTGTTGGCTGATTGAATCAGATATTTTATAACTTTAGTACTTTAGTTTAGTATGTATTTTCCTCCGTTATATCTCTCGTAAAATGAGGTTTCATGGGCACAAATCAGTCATATTACCTGTCTGAAAATTGTTATAGATAGTTTGAAGCTCCAATATGTGTAATATTCCTAACCGTAATAAGGCGAGTTGAATATTTTTTACCAGTTTTTTTTACATTCAATATTGAGCTGGTAATCAAGTATAAAGATTTTCAGTAGGGGTTAACTATTTTATGTTTTATGGCAAGTTGTAGTTAATGATCTCTTTAAGCAATCATACTACATGCATATTTGAAAATGCTTGCAATACCTGTGGTATCAGTGAATTGTCAAATTAGTAGATTTCAGAGGCAGAGTTTCTGTAAGTGACAGAAACTCTGCTTAAGGATCTGACCAGTCATTAACAACTATGACCTAGTATGGACAGTGAACCGATTTATTCTTCGAAGTTAGATAATATCTCACACATCGCATACACGGCCGTCTGGTCCCAAACTAGGCAGAGATTGTACAGTGGTAACCAGACTGCTGATAAACATACTTATATATTTTGAAATAGATACATACTCGTATTATAGATAAATTACACACACAGAACAAATGACCGTGCTCATCACACAATATTTGTCCTGGGTGGGAATCGAACCTAATTAAAATTGACCCTAATTTTAAATAAAATACGATAAGCCTCAATTGCTTCACCAAACTTTGGAAATTAAAGACCATGTATGAAGTAAAAATTAAGCTACTTCTTTTTATTTATAAAGATTTGTTTGCCTCACTGTCATGTTATTGAAAAGTATTGTAATTCATTTCGAAAAGCAAGACTTTGTCTGAATCCTAAAGATTTGAATGAAGATGATGTAAATGTGTATTATCAAACAACTGGATTAGATGTTTTTGTCTCCCTGAGTACAGTGCGAAAACTTTCTGGGGACAAAATTAAACTAACTTAATTGATGATTTACCACTTAATCTCATTCGCGTTATGTAAAATGTGTGCAAGAAACGATATAAGTATATCGTTTCTTGCACACATTAAAGTTACCTTTTTCTGCTATGTGTTAATAAACTTGTGTAATGTGTATGTTATTCTAAAAAAATACCTTACTGATACTCTACTGTCTCTGCTCTATTTGCGGACTATTAGTCTCTCAGCTATTGCCGATAACAAATTACTCGCGGATTGGACCGCCCGTGAAGAAATAAATTTCTATACACTATATATAGGAACTCAAAGGCCAATATCGGAAAGGCGTTGTCATATACGTGGGTAGGACCATAGATAAATCATTTAATCAACTGATTAAATGTTATTCTTAACTAAGAATAACTCACTATCTTATACTTTAGCACTATTGATCTAGTGCAAGTGAAACATGTATGTGTTACAGTCAGAACTCTTAATCTGTCAAGTGTTTTTAATTTTTGGTTGAGATGAGGTTACCTTAACAGTATGACATGTCGATCAAAAGTACTTTTGAATGAGTTGTTGAGTTGACTGTAACATATAAAAGCTTCAGTGACCGCAAAATAAGCAATTCGTCCTGAACGTAATGCGTCGACAATGATTCTTTGAGTTCGGTCATACAAGGTGGTCACCTCACTCCACCGTCCAGGTCATCGTATCATTACTTCGGTCCACCCTTTTTTTTTTTTACTTGTGGAAACCCCCTTGGGCCGTCATCCCACCGGAGTTTACGGCGGGGTGATGTGTCGGAATCGGACCTATTAAAATCACACGGTGTGCCACTCTGCGCCTGTAATAGGAGGGATCAGGGAACTGCTGAACATGAGGCGCTGGTAAGCGCGCCTCCACCGCCCGGTTCGTCGGCGACGAATTGTGTCCGAGGCGAGATTATCCTGCCGGGCCCTCTCCGCCGCCTCCTTCTGCGAGATAACGTCTTCGCAGAAGGATGCGACCGCGGTAAAACAACTATCACTACCGGCCATGGAGCTTATGACGGCCGGTAGTGAGAGATCTCCCCCAATGACTGCAGTGAGTACCCGACGCTGCGACGCCCAGGCCTGGCAAATTGCCAGCGTGTGCTAAGCCGAGTCCTCACTGCAATCGCAGTGGTGACAGGCAGGACTCAGTTCCCTCCTAGCGACCGAGTGCAGGTACTTCCCGAAGCAGCCGTGCCCGGAAAGGACCTGCGTTAGTCGGAAGGAAAGGGTCCCGTGCTGCCGCCCTGCCCATTCAACGATGACCGGCTGGAGCGCCTCCACGGCGGCAATACGGCGGCAAAAAAAAACCAGCACGTGGAACCTCCAGCCTTGACGACCAACTAGCCATCGTGGCTCGACGAGCGGCTTCGCGCCACTCGCGTACTTCTTCGGGCAGGGGCCGACTGCCGCTAACCGCCCGAAACTCAGTCGTCCGGCGATATACTTCGGCGAGCACTTCCGCCTCCAAATCCAACGGGGGAGTTCCGGCCAACGACACGGTGCGGTAACCACGTATGGCTCTAACCGCCAATACCCTCTGAGGACGCCAAAGGCGTGACTTCGGTCCACCCTACCCAAACTTGTGAAAGCATGGCGCTCTTAAGGTTAGGTCTCTTGCCAGGGGCTGCATATCCTTAGATCAACAGTACCGTAATTTACCATGTCCTTTGGCACCTTAAAAATGTAATAAAATAATAACATAGGTACATATTTTCGTCTTCTTTACCACATTTTAGTAGCGTGTGTAACGCTACTAAAATGTGGTCTATTATAAAAGTCTCTGTCAATTATAAAAGTAGTGAATGTAAGAAAGTAATCGATGCCACCATTTCGCGTGAGGCGCGGCACGGCCGTTCTTGCTGGCCTCTCGTGTGGAAAAATTACTTGACCCTTTTGTGTTATGATGTTATGAATAAAAGCTAATGTTAAAAATAAACCTTTCTCAGAACATAATCGTTTTATTTTTATTTTTCAAAGGTCGGTCGGGTCACATTAAACAAAGAGTGCATGTTTTTAATAAACACGCTAGTACCGTATTACCGTATATACCTCGTCACAGTATTGAAGTTAGTTTAGTCAGTATTCATATGGTAAAACTTTCAGCTAGTTTTTTTAGAATTTCAAGTTCGATTTCAATCATTAATGTAATCTATTATCTAAGGATTTTAATTTACCATACCATACTTTTTTGTTATACTTACGTTTGTAAAAGTATAAACGTAATTCTTTATCCATATATCTTTTATTTTTTATTTTCAAAAGTGGTTTGAATAAATTACATACAATGATGACATTGTCTTAATGTTTCGAAGGCCTTTTTTGGAATCAAACATGTCCATATAAATTTAAGGGTTCAAGGATGAGGATTCTTTGAAGTAAATTTAAAATAATTAAAGTTGCAATGTAATTAAAATTGACAATGTAAATTTTTTAGTCAAAACAACATTTTCTGCAAATCGTTCTCTTTTACTAGAACTTTCAACAAATTTTATTCATGTGTACTTATCTCTACATAGTTCTTATTTTGTTATTATGTATATATACGTCTAGGTGTGGAGGTATAATGTCCATTATTATGCGAATGAGGACACAGCTAAAGGGACTGACAGTACGACGCGACGTAATAATCGTTGTGGAAATATTGCATAACTTAAATGGTCTTTTTATTCGAGTTGCTTACAGAAAGGTACACGCATCGTAAATTTTTGAGAATAGTGACGTCACTCAAAATAGCAGTCCCCATGATTTGAGATTTTATTGTTTTCTTATGATTTCACCAATAATCTAGATATTAATGGTGACTACTTCGTGAAAGTAAAAAATACCTTATTAAAAGGAATTAGGGTAAAATCTCCTTTCTTTTAAGTATTTTGAAACAATGATTAATGAGAAATTGAGAAATTCTGTTATACATGATCATAATCTTACCAATGTTCATCCTAAATCCATCTCGTCTTTATGAATCGTCCAGATTGTTAAGCATGACTACGAGATCATGTAGAGATTCCGCCAGGACCACTATGTCGTCTGCAAATCGCAGGTGTGATATGTATTGGCCCTTGATATTGATTCCTAATCCATTCTAATCGACCGTCTTGAAGACGTCTTCCAATACAATGGTAAACAGCTTCGGAGAAGTGACGTCTCCTTGTCTAACCCCTTGATGCAGAAAGTCAGAAAAAAAACCCTTGATTCAATTGAATTGGTCTTGTGCTTTGTTCTTGTACTTGGACGGTCATCGTTGCGGCTTCGTACATACATCTCAGAACCTGGACATATCGGCAGTCAACCATGCATCTCTGCATACATTCCAAGACAGCCCAGGTCTTGATGGTATATCATGACAACTTTCATACTGCTGACAACCCTGACTTAAAAATATGATTTTCTTTTAGCACCAGGGCTACCGCAAATTAACGATGAAATGAAATGATTATATAAGTATATATGCCTCTGCTAGAGAATTTAACTGCACGGATGGCGTAGAGGTTTAAGCGGTTGTGGATCGGACCCACTGTGGGAAATTGTTGTTCTGAGTCTGGGTATTCATGTGTCCGTTTCATGTATGTTTGTAAAGTTCCCCGCGACACAAGATATATTTCTAATGCGGGAGTTGTCTTTTTAGAACAAAAAAAAATCGGTAACAGCCGGAGTGTTTATTGAGAGAATTACTCATTTCTAAGTATTCATGTACACAGTAATAGTGCGAGATGTCATTTTTACGATACAAATTCAGTTGCTGAGATTATTCATATGAAAGTGTATTTTATATCAAAGGATAGAAGAAGGTATTTCGAGTAAACCGACTATTTGTAATGAGGCACTCAATCGTGGAATGTCATCTACAGATACACGCCAAGTGTAAATGTCGTGGACGTTTCTGCAACGTGGAACACTGTTATATATTTTTAACCGTCTTTTTAGAAAAGGAAGACATTATCTATTCCGGTATGTTTAAAAATGGATGGATGGTTTAAAACGCCAAGTTTCGTAAGACACAACACAGTTCATATGCAACATTAAGTTGAGATCTAATGTTACTTATTTTGTTAACAAAACTTTTTATACCGAATTTACAAAAATGTCATCGTCTTGATGGGATTTTATTCCTTGATTGTCTTAACCTGTCTATCAATCCACTATGTATGTATGTACCAGTATTTCTCCTTTGTTACTGTTTGTTCTTTATCTATAGAAATAAATAAAATTGAAGTGTCTGTTTGAAATGTCAAAATAATAGATTTTTCATGCTCACACGGTTATTTACACGATACCTATGCCTAAAAACCAGTTTCATTTTCCTGTCTGTTTGTATGTTCAGGTAATCTTCTAAACGGCTGGACCAATTTTAATAATATTTTACTACCAGGTAGCTGTCTATATAAGGAGTCACTTAGGCTAATTTTCCTCTCAGAAAAACCCCATAAAATTTTGCCCGGTCCGGGTATCGAACCCAAACGACAAGTTAAGACAACGCTTTTCAAATTCCACGCGAACGAAGTCGCGAGTACCAGCTACTTTTTAAATAAATAGAATAACATGGTCATCGTATTTCTTCGTAATCACAAATAATTAAAGGCAGGGCTTAAGAAGGCTTATTACATCCACCAACAACGCAGTGTATTGATTTTACAGTCATTTTATTTATAAGACAAATAAGAAGTATTCATTTCTAATTATAAATTACTATGATATAAGCGATATTTGCTCTTCTTTTAATACCTTCTTTTAATAAGAAAACTGTTTTACTTTTATTTTATGCTTGTTTGTCGCAATTTTAATACAATAAAATCCAAACAAATAGCATAATACGTAACGAATTTTGCCATTCGCTTTTTAGAGCGTAGATTTTGGTATAAACATTTTTAAACGAATGGACAAATGCGATCAAAATTTGATCCGTTGTCCACCTTTTATGTACAAAGGGAATTATACACAATCTTACTGAATATTTTTTACCAAGTGCTTGCCTTGTAGTTTTTAGAAATGCGCTTAAAATTTGCTTTTAGTATATTAATAAGCCTCCTTTCTAAGGAGGTTATTACATAGGGACATAGGGCTAGGGAGGGATAGGACATAGGGCTCGTCCAGAAGTGGTCTAATAAAGGCTGTTATGATGATAATTGTTATAATTTAGTTATTGAGAAAAATCATTTTAAAATAATGAAACGTTTTGATTGTAGACCTTAAGTTTTCTTATTGTACATTTAGCAATTATACAAGCAATGCAAAAGTTCTCAACCTACTAATAAGTTGTGAAGTAACAAGCTACCATTAAGTTTAGAATAAAACCAATTCATGCGATTCCGGTAGGTCGGACTAGTGTATGTATATTAGAAGGTATCCGGGCAGAAGTCGCATCTAATTATCCATGAGCACGACCCTTATATGTGTTGCCCTGTAATTATGAAATTAATATGACTGCACGGATAGCGTAGTGGTTTAAGCGATCACCTCGCCACGCCGCTTCCTACTGCGCTGAGTGTTGTCTCACATGGGACAACACTTGTGATCTACAATTATTGTTCTGAGTCTGAGTATTCTTTGTATCCGGTTCATGAATGTTTGTAAAAGATATATTCGTGGTGCAGGAGTGGCATTTAATAAGAATATAAAAATAACACGCCCTTTATTTAATCACAATTCCGTGTGTACAGGTAATAAGGCTCTTACCCGGAGTCACGTAGTCACAACATTTTTTTCTTAAACTTATGAAACGCGGCAAAAGTTCGGTTTTATGGTCTAAACTTTTTTCCTAATGTTCGCGCCCAGGGAGTGAATCAGGTCTCATTCAATTAGTTCACGGCCCCTGGAACAGTCTGAATAAAGCAACTTTCCTGTTATTTTCTTAATTTTGGCATTTATCTGGAGATAAATCTTATTTCTTTTCACATTTGCTCACAACGCAGTTAATCTTTGTTACTTAGTTAAGTCTATGTGTTGAGGTGTTTTTTGATTTTAATATTCGTGATAAATTGTATGACCCTAATCAAAATGCTTTCGCGTTGAAAATGTGATCAAAAAGTTGAAAATATGATTACACAGAAATAGACAATAATTCAGCTCTTCAAAATAGAGAACAATTGAGTGAGACGATTTCGAACGTAGGCGTTAAACATTCCAACGTGTTTGGTCGTTCATAGCGTTCAGATACCGGCGCTCAATATATAACCCATTGTTTTATATCGCTTTATATCGCGACGTTTCAGGGCTATTGTGGAAGAGTATTTCACACACACACACACACACACATATGACTGGCATTAATAAGCATCTAACGTTAAAACATAACTTGATCTCATATAATGATTGTGGTCATATTTAATATAATCAATATTTGATGATTTATACATAACACGACGAACAACACCCCTAAATTAATGAACAAACTGGCATTAAAAAAAATAGCTGTTCAATTTGTAAACTCTTCACACAATCTTATTTAGGCTATACTTATGCTTGTAATTGCCATATAGTATCACAAATTCCAGCAGTAATTTTTCTTTCTTATCATATCTCATCTTCGAGATGATCACATTTTGTGAGATCAATAACGTTAAACTAAGAAACATATGGTTACTATGGGAAAGATAAAAACGTGAGCTGCAATTTTAAATGAGAAATATCACGTGGCAGGTTTTGGGCCCTTTCCTTATTCAATTGAGATTCCACCTGCGATCTTCCTACGGCCGGGGATGGGCCTTGGGATAGTGGTTAGTGATACTTCAAAGCCAAATTATAGCAGGCAGAGGTGGGCTTTTAATTTGTTTCTGTTTACCTCTTCGTGGATAAAAACGTGAGTGTATAAAGATTAAAAAATAACCTAATCTATAAATTTTTTCTACGTTTGTTTAGCTTTTAAGCTAACTTTAGTTATATATGTTTCCATTGTTTTGTCATAGCTTTAAGATCATTTTTTTGATTGATTGATTCTTTTTACGGGTTACAGCTTAGTAAGTTGGTTCATTAGCAATCATTCTAGTGACTACTAGACTAGTAGTACTAGAAAATAACTTCATATTAAAAAAATAAACTGGCTGGTTTTTCAACGGGATAATTATGTAAATCGGTTCAGCGGTAACAGACAGACAGACACACTCGAATTTATAATATTAAATAATATATATATGTAAATACATATTAAATAATATAATATTATAAATTTATAATATTGTTAAAAACCGTTGAAAAACCAGCCAGTTTATTTTTTTAATATAAAGTTATTTTGCGCCGCACTACCTGTATATAGAGGTTTAGTCGCAAAACGATATAGCCTCATAAATAAAAAAAAAGCCTTCCCTCGCTCTGTATCCCATATACAAAGTGATGCAATCTAGCATGCAAGAAGCCTTTTATTTGGTAGGTTAATTACTCGAACTCTTTAAGACCGACATAGGCTTTTATGCAACGGCAACAATCATTGCGGTTGGAGCCACGTCCGGTAGCTAGACATGAATAAAGGGAAGAGGAATTACAATAGATCCACTCAGGCAGAATGATTACAAAGAGTTCCTATTCCCTTGCTTTGGCTATCAGGCTTACAAAACTTTGAACGTAAAAAAACCGTGTCTGTTAAATAATAGTTCGTATTTAAATGGAGTACAAAATGATGGAAAAAAACTTTCGATTTCAAGTTAAATTATTTGGTTTTTATTATTGGTGATAAATTAGTTAGTTAAAATTTGCGTAAAAGGTGTGAAAAGTTAAGGGGTGAAAATACGTCATATTTGATGGATTAGTACGATTAATTCAGAGGAAGCTTAACTTGTGAAAGTAAACCAGTTGTTGGTCCATCTGTTTACTGAAAAATCTGGAAGGTTCTTAGATTTCTTTTGCATGTTCAACATTTTTCATTGTGCTTTACTGCCATCTTTGTCAGTAAGTAAAAAAGTCATCAAATCTTGATTAGTAGTTTCTCTTACAAATTATCTATTTTGTAGTAGAAACTAAAACAGTTTTTATCATTTTCATATCAAAAAGTTTTTATTCTCGCATTTGTTGTTGTACTTTGTACACTCACTGAAAGTTTTCAGAATTCTTTTCATTATAAAACCATAACTAATATTTACTAATAAATGTATTTACTGTATTAGTCTATGTGCGCTCTTCATAATAAAAGTTTTTTTTTAAAAAGTCACATTCTAAAAAAGTGATAAGTAATGTTTTTTTTTCAAAAATATAATGGGACGTAAAAACTGTTGTCATACTGATATAAGTATATTATGTTATTGGTTTAAATACTGTAATAAATAGGCCGATATTGCTATTACTATTCTTGGTGTCGTGAAACTAAACGCTTTTACATTTATTTTGTGGTCATTAACTTCCACATAGGTTTAGCCTTACCATTGTAAGTTATATTTCTAAAGTATTTTAAGTAGTTCTGTAGACTGTGACTTCACTAAGCTAGGCACAAAAAAAAAACAAAGGCACCATGTAACTAAGTAAATTCACAAATTACTCGTCAAATAAATCATGTATTTTGAGATTAAGAATTAACACACGAGTAAAGTACGACTTTAATGCACTAATTATATGCACGACTTTCACTTTCAAATCCGAAATAAATAGTATCTACGGTGCTCTAAAATGTTGTACATATCCTTTATCAATCAATCAACCTGTTAATTGCGGTCTACTGCTGTAATAGGCCTCTTCCAATATGTGCTATAGCTCTCTCTCCCTTGCCTTCCGCATCTAATCTACCCCAGTTACCATTCAGTCCTTCAGATTAGGGGGGTCATTTCGTTAGGTGTGTATACTTTTAGTGAGTGATTAAAACATTCTTATGACATATTCCCTTTATAGTATGTAGCAAATGTATAACACATTAAGTAACAATTAAGTGTTGCGTTTAACGAAACTAGTTTTTTAAAACGTTATTTTTTATAGGATTATATCGAATGGCACTTATGTCTGCTGAATTATGAAACATAAAAAAAAACATTCAGGCAAAGTGAAATTGATAGGCACTCGATAAACTACCAAAAAGAAAATACCGTTAACTTCTTTAAAGCTTTGTCAATGTCAGGGTTGTTAATTCAACATGTCTACAAGTCACGTCACTAAGATGACGCGACTAGACGAGGTCACGGTGCTTTTACACAAGCAGCTTAGCGGGCCTGAAGCCAAGACGATGTTTTATAATCCTTTAAAGAGCTTAATGGGCACTAGTTATTAATTGTCTTATGGAAATAGAACATTGGTTAAACAAAGGAGCTTATGAAATCGCTTTATTGTGCGTCGTCCAACTTTGATGTAATTAGAATCATTCGAAATCGATTACCACGCTTTAATAGAAATAGGAATGACGCTAGAGGAAACTTGAGGTTTGAATTTAAGAAAAAAATTGGAAGACTGCTTCTGAAAAAAAGAAGGACAGAAAGATTTTCTATGTCAATTTACAAACCACTAATATAAAAATTTGCGTAAGTCCTATACAAACTTCTATCCCCTAATTTAGGGGGTTGAGGTAGAGGGGGGGGGGGGGGTAAAAGTAAGATTTTGTTGTTGTTTGTGTACTCATAGTAACTTATATACCACATTTCAGCTTTCTAGGACTTCAGGAAGTATCCTAAAAATTTTGACGACCATCAGTGAGTCAGTCCAAAATCGATCTAAGTGGTGTGTAATGAGAGAGGCCTATGTCCAGCAGTGGATTGCGAAAGACTGATGATGAAACAGTGAGTCAGTGAAGAAATCAGGGTTTTTACGCTTAGCTGGGCTCGTCTTGGCGGGAGCACTGCCGTGCTCCCATTTTCAATTGTTTAGGGCGAAGTCAATGTCAAAATATATTTATTACATTATTATTTTTTATTGAAATCGTCTCTTAGGTGGACTCCACGGAGCAAATACAAAGAGGAGAGGGCCTAAGCAACTGTGCACTGTGGTTCTAACTAGGTCCTGACGTCATCACAGTAGGGGTGGCTTAAAATTAGTACACGTAGCGTAATTTTGTATTTTATCGTTTTAAATTATTCGGATAGACGTTTTGTAGCTATGGATGGCATCACATTTCATTTGTAAGTAATTTTATACGTAATTTATGAAAATAGTTCTAGAATATATCTTTTGCGTGTTTTGAAATATAGTTACATTTATTCGGCACTAGATGACTAAACTTTGTGTAATAGAAACTGAATATACAAAGGTACGTAGAGTTTAGTTTTATTAAAATAATACTGAACTTTGTTCTGCATTCATCTAAAGAATTCTTTATCGCCAAAATAATATATTCTTTTTTCGTAATCATTTTGTGAACAGACTGTCATCTATCGTCAAATAGAAAACATATACATAAACAGAACAAATAGACAGGGCCGAATTTGGAATCCAATTTTAATCCAACAAAGTGCTTTTAATATGAAAATGAAGGAAATTGTACTTGTAGATTTTTAAATTATATATTATTAATTATATATATTGAAATTATAAGTGACATTCTAATAGAAATATAGTCATTTCATGAAATAAGAATATGTTTTCATGAAATAAGATCATCATCATTTCATGAAATAAGAACTGCGCGCTGGAGTGCTGTTTCACCAAGACAACGCCCCGGCTCACAAAGCCGCAGTTGCGATGGCTGCCATTGAAGAAACGGGGTTCGAACTGCTGGAACACCCTCCCTATTCGCCAGATCTAGCTCCCAGTGACTTCTACCTCTTTCCTCGGCTCAAAGAACACCTCCGGGGCAACAAATTTGAGGACAATAGTGAAGTGATGGCCGCAGTAGAGGCATTTTGGGAGGGTCAAGACAAAGAATTTTTTTCTAAGGGAATCATGGGCTTAGAAAAAAGATACACTAAATGTATTAACTTGCAAGGAGACTATGTTGAAAAATAAAATACTTTTTTTAATCTAATAGTTCTGTTTCATATTGATTATCATTACTTATTGATCACCCCTCGTATATAAAACATGAAGCCCATTCCGATGTCAAATATAAAATTTACAGCGGTTATGAAACGCTGTAAATTATGATACGATGATACTCGATCAGAAGTCTGTCTCTGTAATCAACGATCATGACGGGGACGGGGCGCCATGACGAAAAAGAACATGTGTTTGAAACAGCGTAACTGTTGATCTTTGTTTATAAGATCATAGATTCAGGTTCTTGAAATCTATAACTTATTAAACTGCTATTCAAACATACTATGTGACCTTTTTTATGTCGAGCACACACCAGAGCAAGTGTGTCAATTAAAAGAATACTGTTTTAAGATTTCAGCGGTGGTGATGGAAAAGGCTATGTTGATATTTCACGGCTAATTTAAGGTGGCGCGGCGGCGCGGCGGCGCGGCAGCTGCAGCCTTTCACCCCGTTTCACCCCCGGTCGGCACTATCTACGTAAAACGTTCTTTATTTCAGAACAAATTTTATTTTCGAGGGCCCAAATCTTTTGTTTGACACCGGAGTCGAGGTAATAAAAATAGTGGATCATAAATATAGGTCAAGTGAATTACAGCACTAACTTTTGCTTGCAACTTTGTTCACGTTTAAATTGTTTCGACTCCCGTGGTTAGCGATCCTGACTAGTAAGCCAGAGGTCGTGGGGTCGATTCTTACCGGGGCAAATATTAAATATGTACATAGGGTTTAAACCCTTTAGGGTTAAATACGTGAATGTATGTCTCACTACTACTAGCTGTTTATTTCTGGGTAAAAAGTATCTATAATATCTTATACGGTATCTCTGACAACATCTACACTAAATTTCATGACTATCTGTTAAGTTGTTTAGGCGTAAACACGTCACATTTAACTAACACGTACTCCACCTAAGTTTTAATCAAACATTAGTGTTTAGTAAGCATTTGTACACAATCAACTTATAAAGAGTAAAGAAGCCTTTTCTCTTCTGTAATAGTTTGTTTCGATATGAATACATTTGGGTCACTTGAAATATTCACCGTATGCGGAACGCCGTATACCTTAGAGAGCACAATTTACATACCCGAAAAGATACGAATAATTTCATATATTTTGTATGATACCCTACATACTTCTCAGTTTCTCCTATTCGTATAGTTTTGAGTTATGGTATTTTGTCATACTTTTATGACCGAAGTTATTAAAATGTTAATAATAAGAGGCGTTAGGCTTTTCTGTGTTTGTTTGCAGCTTCTACGGCTTGTTCTTTTTCTCCGACGCCGACAGAAGGAGGGTTTTGGTATCAATTGTAAATACGTATGTATGTATTCGTATAATTCCTTGGAGCGCTCTGTAGCCTATACGGCTTAACGGATTTGTATTTAAGGTGATTTAAAAAAAAAAAAAAGATTCGTCTTCATTGTGAGAGTGACACTGGGTATATCTTCTACCTTCAAGCCTTTGTCCCAAAGTAGGTTAGGGTTGGATTTAAGTCTATAAAAATTAAAGTCGCCGGTTTGTAAATTTTAAGTTTCACGCAATCGGGGATTTTGTCTTTGTTCTCAATAGTTTGTTTGTCACTTCCTCTGCATCCATATTGGTCTGTTATTTATGAGTAAGTATAGGATTATGTTTAATCACAATTTCAAAATCTCTAGGAGATATATTTATAAATACACATACATAGGTAATCACGCTTTTATCCCCAAAGTGATGAGCAGCGGTGTATTTATATGACACCCACATGTTACATATCACATCAACAGGCTTTAATAGTTCACCCCTGGACATAAGTCTCTTCCCCAGAAAGGAGATTCTGGCCTACTATACTACGCTGGCCAGACGGGTTGTTATAGGGTTTGTGACAAGTTTTCCTTCTCTTTGCATTTGCGTGCTTTACCATAAACAAACATTTCAGCCAAAGAACACTACTGGTTATACTGTTCTTTCTTAACTACTTCCAAGAAAATTATTTGAAGGGTACCGCTGCTTGCTGCATCATTTACGGCAATTAAAATTCGTTGAATCTCAAACGTATTAGCCATGTCATTTGTAGTTGGATTGGCTTACCTTGGAACAACTAAGCTATAGGGTGCAGAACTATCTGGCAACAGCCAGTTCGAGTTACAGGTCTTGTCCTGGTCCAACTATTGTTTAATTTCCCATATTCAATCTTCTAAGCATTTTGAACTGTTGTCTACCATTCTACCGACCTTTCTTTTCATTTTACTCCTAATTTTCCCCCCAAGGAAAAGCCCCCTAAGGAGCGAAAACTATCCCTGTCTATGGCAGTCCACATCCATCCACTTCCAGCCACTTTCCACAAAAAAAAAATAGATTCAATACCTCTGAATATATATATAAATGTCGTATCAAAATTAAGCAAAAGGAAGTGGGTAGTGGAGCTCTTCAGTGGCTACTGTAAACTCCTCTGTTTCCAGCTCATATAAAATCTTTTAGCATGTAAATACGGTCCAGTAATGAAGCCACGAGATAAATAGTGGAACTCTTTTTACTTGTTAATTCGGTTCGCCTTTAGAGTGTGTCTGTTTCTTTACCGACTACAAAAATTCGGCTCTACAAAGGTTCTAAATTCGGCTGCATTTTTTATATTTGTTTTTTATGTTATGTAGTTCTGAGGTACAGAACTCCGTCATTTATGAACAGATTTGAAACAATAGTTTTTATCAGGGAGGGCACACTTCTCGTTTGGTAGCATTCAAATTTGAAGTAAAATACCACTCTTAAAAAAGATTAAGGAATGAAAAAAACAATTTTAGACTGCTTATAATATCTAGGCACATAGAAGACGGTGACACTTTTTTCAAAAGTTAAATATTTAAAATAAAAGGACTATAGAACTAACACTTGTTTCAACAAGCCAAATCTAAGTATTTTCATTATTTATTTACTAAGCATTCCGAACTTTACTGTGTTAATTATCAACCGGCGTAGTTGCAAAGTGTATCCGACTGAAAAATTGTGAAATGGAGGTGGGTAGTTGAATCTCAATAAGTTGAGCTAAAGAGTTTGGGATGAGTTCCCCAAATGTTGTATAAAGTTTAAGTGCTACACTAACTTAAGCTCTGTGGAGACAGCCAGGGGTAGCAACATAAAAGATTTATTACAGTCGTTGATTTTTTGTGATTAGTTTACAAGCTTCCACTAAAATGTGATGTTAAGTTTATATCATCCATACTTAAATCATAAATGTAAAAGTGAGTTTGTTTGTTTGTTACACTTTCACGCCTAAACGACTAAACCGATTTAAAAAAACACACGGGCGGAGTATGGTCAAGGAAAAGGAAACCAGAATAAGATCTTGTCGAGAAAATAACTACTACGGAAATATAGTAGATACTGCCGATAAGTAAACACACCAAAGTCATACGTGGGTACGTCAACCTTGGGTTATCAATACATGGTTAACATTTCTAGTTAGTCAAACTTCGTCGGTAGCAAACAAGCGCGAATTGCTTGATAGTAAGAAGTTACGGCAGTCTATGTCGCATACTTGCATTTCTTGCCATTTAAAACCCCTTTTTAAATGGCATAAAACACTACTTTTTGAGCATGATTTTGTTTAATCGCTTGTTATGTAAGTATTTATAAATACTTTAAACTGCAGGCAAGCCATGTGCTTTTTTGCGTACTTAATCTACATATATGTACTCAAGAAACCCGTCAACGATTAGATAAGAACTGATGATCTTCGAAAGGCTGAATAGATCTTCCTAAAGTGTGGCTCACAATGAATTACAGAACACTTTTCAAGTTCTCACCTTACAAGCAGGTAAAAATAATATTTAAATTCAGTTCATCCATTTAGGAGCACATACATACGCACTGCACACGGTAAACTCTTCACGAAACGGACTGGATTTTGCCAAAAAAAAGGGTAATAAAACAATACTAGAGTAAATCAACCTTAAAAATAAAGTTTCATACTGCCCAATATATTGGAATCTATCTACCAGGAAATATCTTAAAGGTTTCTTCTGACAAGACTCAACTAGTGTAATTTACAAAACAAGAACACGTGGCTCATACAATTCCGTCCATTTTAATGTCATCACGTAGAGCGGTTGTGAACGCTACGAAATGGCCAATCAAAAGTGGACTTGTATAATCCACTTACAGCCACTCGACAGCTGTAGGGTCAATGAAAATCCACATGTTTACACATTTAATGTTCATAGGCGATGTAACTTTTTTGTTAAAGAAATTTGAAATTCTTTTGTTAATATTTCAACGACATGTTGTAACTGCTGAATGAATGCCGCCGCCCGTGCACAACTGCGTCAATAGTCATAAATGCGTGCCATGCCGGGATGTCTACTATATCCGTGTGGTGACGCATTAAGAATACATAGTGTCACCACCCCTATGTATCCCGCAACTACGAAGGACAACAGCACTGCAAAGAGCAGGAAAACTTGAAGCTCGTAGCTCATCGACGATAGAAACATTTAAAATGCAAGTAAATATAAAAAATATGTACATATTGTAAGAACTGTGCTTAACAGATGATAGTGTAACAACCTTGTGTAAGATAAGGGAATATGTTTTTATTTTCTTTTAATAATATTTTATTATTATTGTACTAATTTTTGCTGAAGTATTACTGTAAAAAGTATTTAATATTTAATGTATGTAAAATCGATTGAAAATAGAATGTAAAAGTTACTTTAGTTTAAGACATGACAAAAAGTTCACTTTATAAAAGAACTAGAAAATAAGTGTCATTGTTCAAATGAATGTGTAACAAAAATGTTAAATTAAAGCTGTAAAATACACATCATTCTTGATTATCTCATAATATGTTAAAATAATAAATTTCATAAAACTAAAAACGAATAAACATTTTGTCTCTATTATGTAAGGTCAGTGTCGTATAATAAAAATATAATGCTATGTATAGACCATGAAGGGAAATACCATAATGACCATTACCAAACATCGAGATAAGGTTTATCACATTACGCTGAGTTATAGAAACCACATTTAGAAACATGCGATCATAACGTGCGTTACAAACGCCACGGTTTAATTGCACGTCAGAAAAGGCACAAAGCTCAATTAAATAATGTTCAACGTTTCCCCAGCAACTATAACACAACATTGTATGATAATTTTGGTCGTAAAAGTATGATAAAACTCACCCTGAAAATATCTCCTGAAGTATACAAACAGATGAGATTTGTACAGTCAGGTAAAAATATGTCCGAGTTAATACTCTGAGATGTTTCCATTCCAAATTCAAGATTATTCTAGACCATTATATTTATATTAAAATATCTCTATGCAATTCCAGACTTGTTGTTTAACAATTTTAGCTTTCGTACTTCTTCTATACATAAGCGTAATAAGTTCAATTTTCCATATTTTTGTGCGTTTTTGCTTTAGTACGTATTCTTTGTACGTACCTGCAAGGAATCCTCGCCAGATTAATTGTTATGCTGGATTAATAAAGAAAAATCACAAGTCAAAGAGAAATCTTATTGAGAAACCGTACTATGTCTTTTAGGTAATAAATTACAGTATTCCAATAAATCACGGAGGATGGTTTGTTAAGATATTTTTCTAAAAGATAATCTTTTATTAGTAAAATTCACAAAAATAACAAGAGAATGATTCCCTTTCAGTGTTTTTTTCAAGCAGTTATTCGAAAGTGCCTAGGTGCTGAATATGAATAACCAACACAGGGTTGTATGGTGTCAATCTATCATGCATATTTGACAGCACCCAACGGTGCTTGGTGCTTGGTGATGGATTCTTCATAATTTTTCTGTGAGGCAAGAGGCAATACATCACTTACAAAGATTGGTTAATATTTCTTTATCTACTTTATTGGGTAAGCACCAGTGAATGAAGTTTACCCTGGCTCGATTCTAAAAATAATAATTTATATATTATCTATGGAAAATTAGATTTTAAGTTATTTATAATTTTAATATTCTATATATATACAGGTAAGTGACGAAAATTATTTGATTATTTCGAGAATAGAATTACATGAATGTTAGAAACAATCTTCCAACATATTTAAAAGTATTTTTCAATCCAGAGATTACGCTATTATCTCTACATATGAACTTGATTTACGACAAATGTATAGTCAAAGTAGCAAGGAGTCTGACGAAACGGCTAAAATAAGATACAACGAATAATATTATGTCGATTACCTGCTGAAATTTCGTTTTAATTCACAACTTTCTAGAAAACAAATTTTTCAAATTATTGTTTTAAAGTATTCCAAATTTTAATTTGAAAAATTAAGTTTCTACTAAGAATAAAACGTAGAGTATAGTTTATGCTAAATATTTTTATTACCTGTTAACCGAGTGGTGTAAAGGCCTGCTTTGCTCGGAGAATTTGTAATCAGCAAAATGAAATCAGGCTCGCCTGATTTCTAGCGTTTAATGAAAAGCTTGAATGCGAAAGAATTAATAGTAATAAATTCAGTCAAACAATTGTTTTTGGATATCTCCATCAACTAACTTACTACTTAAACTGAAGAATAAGCCTTAATGTGATTTATATATTTTGTGTAATAGGGGAGCCCCCTCAGATTGCAGCAGATTCTGCAGAACAAGAGCACTGCAAAGAGAAGGAAAATTTGAAACAAAGCATACCAGCAGGTTGTTGATGATGATGATGCTGTGTAATAGGGGGCAGACGGGTCACCAGATTGCACGTAGACCGCTTATGGACATCTGCAAGTGAAGAGACATAAGCGCGTTGCCATCCTTTGTGTGTGTCCTTCCCGGGAATTAAAGTGGAGGTGGGGTTGGGCTCTGATAACCTCAGAGTAAGTACTAAGTGAAACACAAAGAAAGAATTGCTTAATACCCACTACTACACACGAGAGGCCTATCTCCAGCGGTGGACTGCGATAAGCTGATGATGATAATGATGAATATTTGTACATACATCTATTAATGCATTTTAGAATGAAACATACCCTACAAGTGCGATAGGAAATAGTGAACGCATAAGAGTGAAAGAGACATATATTTGTAATCAGTACAGCTACAGAAGGCATTTTATGATTTTTTCGTATTAATTAGTACGTGCGCGCGCTTTTGTGGTCCTAGTTAGGACCCTCACGTTTTGTGCGTTGGTGGTTGTATTTTTAATACTGGTTTTCTGTGAACCCGTGGTATCATGCAGTCAAGCCCGCCTATATGCATCGAAGGTAAATATAAAGCTTTAGGTACGTAAAATAGAAAAAAGGAAAATAATAACATATCATATTTGCCTCAAAATGTAATGCGTTCCAGAGTAATAATACGTTAACGAAAATGTCAAAAAGAAGAATAGCCTAAAGATCGTACGAGTATAAACGTCATTCTTTTCCTGGTGTACCTTAAACGGTAAAACTTGATATATGTCTTTCATTTTCTTTATTGCTATACTTAAACAGATATAGGTAGTGAGATATTAATACATGTTATGCATACTGTTTAGAAAAGTAGTTAACGTAGTACAAAAAAAAAAAAGCGGGTAGTCGCCTCACAATAGGTTTCCGCTTCTTATACACAAAAGTTTTGAAATTGGTCGGATATGCATGCGGTGGCATTAATCAAAATGAAGGAAAATCTCGGTCTATTCGAATGCGCGTGGTGTCGTAGTGCTGTGTTTAATTTAGTGTTATTGTTATTGGCCAGTTGTGTACTGGACTAGAGAATACTGCCGTGTCCAGTGGAGCACCGGATCCTGGTTACGGAAATACGGGTTGGAACTACATACACGTAGTTTATCAATATATTTATATACAACACATTTAGATAGGGAACATTTAAATATCACAGGGTTTCGAACAGAAGACGGATCAGCCTCACTGGTAAGTGGCTAAATTATTTTCTTGTACAGCGCCGCGCTATCGCGGACAGTTTGGGGTCGCGGGAGAATCTCAAACACATACACACATATATACAAAACCCGTACAACGAAAATGTGAAAAGTTTTGCGTTGAATATCTTCAAGTTCCTTAAGTTAGGATTAAATTTCATTTACATACATTATAAGCTCCAGAAATATCTGCGCAGGTTAAGAACTATTTTGAAGTTTACTACCTGGAAAATAGAACGATGATAATGTGTTCTGATACTTTACATATTTGTCGTTTTGTCGATTTCTTTTTATTTTAATTAAAACACAGTATAGTTTGTAGTTCACTGATATCGCAACTATATAAAGAACGGTGTAACCAATATTGAAATAGTGTATTCAGACCATAATTTTGAGTCGAAAGTCTTTGGAATTTTCTACCGGCAAATTAAACGTTTTATGCAATTAGCTGTCAGTTAGGTATCGCACGAAAGTAATAACTACATTTATATTCCGTGCAAACAGTCTACGCACGGACGCTCGGGGCGGAGGAGGGCCCCGCGCGCTTCGGCTGTTTGATTGATTATATTGCCGTTTTTGACCGTATGCGGTATGTATTGAATTATTATAAAATAATCAATTTAAGACTGAAAATTCTAATGATTTTCGACTCAGAGTGATGGTCTGAATACACTTTTTTAGTGTTCGTTACATCGTCCCTTACTCCCTGTATATTTTAATACACGATTATTATCAATACACGATATTTCGATTTTTTAATGTTATTTAAGATTTTCAACAAAATTAATTAATCTCGCAAAATAATCTCTAGCCTACCCTACCCTACTACTACTCCTACCCATAAACTATCTCGCTGTCACTTTAAGTCTTCCAGTATAAAAAAAAACAAATACTTTCTTATAAACCTTTGTGACCCAGCCGCAAGTTCAGTTCCTGCTAAATTTAAGGTTTCGAGAACTCAATATAAAGGACTTTCATACAGGACACGACCGTTTGTGTCTCTCTCATTTATTTTATTTATTTATTTATTTATTTGGTCAGCCAACGATTATTACACTAAACATTACAGAATTAACTTAAAGACTAAACATGTGTGAGTGCAATAATCACTTACAAGCTAGCACCACATGTACACCACTTAAAGTAACGGATTTACAAGTTTAAAATAAACAGGATATAGGTAAATTATTAATTTAACATGATTAAAAACAAGCATAATAACAAGACAACTATTAATTAATTAGCAATTAAATTAAATTAATTCTGTTTTTTTGTAAGGAAAAAAAATATTAAAATAACAATTCAGATGAAGTTCAATAAAATAATTTACAATTCATTCAAAGTGATTGTACTTGAGTTATTCAAGTGAGTACTACACCAATAACATTATGCATTAAAACATTTAAAAAGTTTAAATTATGTAACAAGTTAGGATTAAATAAAATAAAATAAATAGAAATTTCACAAATTCAACCTGAGACAAAAATCAAAATTAAAATGATGATTATAATAAAAATTTGTTAATTCTGAATCAAACTCACACTATAACAAAAGAGTGCTATAACCAGATAAGGTTATTATTTGTTTTGATAAAGGATAACATTACAGCTCGGTCAACAATACAATGCAGTCATTCATTTTTTTGTGTGAACTGGTTGATGATGCACTTATAAAACTTACTAATGCTATCATGGTGTAAATCAATCAAATCACTGCAGCCATTCAAAATTCTGCATAATCTGGGTATAAGTGAGTTAGTGCCTAACATCGTTCTCCTTAATGGTGGACACAGCGGTGTAATACTGTTTCGAGGATATCTAGACGGAGCCCTGAACCTTATGAGACTCAGTAAATCTGGACAATCGATTAGGTTTCTCACGATTTTAAATAAATATAATGCATCAAACACGTCTCTGCGCACCGACCGTGGGTGCATCCTAAAACACTGCAGTCGGTTGCTATACATGGTCAGATGTTTACCTTTGCCTGAAGATAATGTAAGGTATGACAGAAAGCGCTTTTGAACGCGCTCTATGCGTAACGTGTGCACGGCATAGTGGGGTCTCCACACAACACAACAGTATTCCAAGATACTCCTCACGAGACTATTGTATAACATAATTTTTGTGTTGCTTTTGAACTCTCTAGTATTCCTCATAACAAAGCCTAACATTTTAGACGCTCTTTTAACTATATTATCGATCTGAGGTACAAAAGTAACTTTACTATCGAAAAGAACGCCAAGATCTTTAATAGTTTTCACTTCCTGTATCTTCTCTTTAATGTCCTATGTCCCCTGGGTGGGCGGATGCCGTCCACAGCAAGCCTCTATCTCGATTGGTTTAGAACCTCGTGCTTAATTTCGCTCCACGTCTTGCTGATATTCTTGGCCTCAACTGCCGCTGTTTGTCACCAAGTTTACCTTGGGCAACAACGCTTGCGTAGGCAGGACACGCCCAATTGACTGCTTTTACTGTTTTTTGCTTTGTCTAAGGGATTCTAATGACTTTCGCAACATTATAAAAAGAACCTTGGTTATTGCTTCTAGAAAGATAAGGCATTATTCCGTCAGGTATGATTTTTTATGGCATAGGAGGGCAAACGACCAGGCGGGTCACCTGATGGTAAGTAACTACTACTGCCCATGGACACCTGGAACTCAAAAGTCACAATTCCGTTGCCATCCTTTTTTTTATTTAAATATAGACAACTCCCGCATTAGGAATATAACATACATGAAATGGACACAAAGAACACCCAGACTCAGCACAACAAATTGTAGATTACACAAAGTGTCGTCCATTGTTGGGATCGAACCCACAACACTCATCGTAGTAGTAAGTGGCGTGGTGACCGCTTAAACCACTACGCCATCCGTGTAGTGTTTGAGTCCTCCCTCCAGAATCAGGGGAAGGAAGAGAAGGCTCCGGCAACATCACTCATTCGGTGAAAAGTAACGAAAAAATTGTTTAGCATTTTTTCTTGACCGATTTAAAAAATGAGGATTTTATATTATTTTTATATGTATGTTCGGGCATAACTCAGTCATATATAGACGGACTTTCAAAATTCTTTTTTGTTTAAAAGGCTTTGTTCCGAAATAGTCCTATTTAAATTTCATATAGATGTGATTATAATTTTCGGGGACAGACAACAGAACTCTTCAAAAAATGACAGCAAAGCAACCGCGATTGCTGCTAGGTTCTTAGTGCTCTTTTGTTAGAATTGCTTGAAGTCGGTTCAACTTTTTTTTAAAAGTACTTTCTGTGATGTTTATTCTATTACTCCGGTCGAAGCGGCCCATTTGTAACGAAGCGTGGCTCTCCTATGCCAATGAATATTAATGAATAGGGCTGTAAGAGAGTACTTTGAAGAGCGGTTAAGGTGGTCAGAAGATATGTATACATTTGTTTCTATTGGGTATTCTCTTAATTTTTGTTAGCCCAAAGAAGAAGTAGGGTGTTTATTTTTGCTATATTACAGCAATTAGATGTTTCTACATCTAATAGTAGACTAATAAAAGGTGTTCAACGACTTTGAATACTCTGCAAGTTTGCTACCAACTTAAGAACGTCATTAATATTCCCTTTTTTATCAAAGTGACTTTTAAATTATGTTATAAAATGATTTGTTTAATGTTCATGTTTTTAAGTGTACATAGTTCCGGGTAGTAGCTACCAATACAATAAAACCTCTTTTTTAATCCGCACCTATCCTCTACCGTTCTGAATATAAAATATTTTTATTACCATTTCCTCAAGGTGAAACATTGTGATTATTTTGTAGCTTAAGATGTCTTCGGTACTGGTATAATAATAAGACATTACATACATCTATACCTAAGTCTTTATTCCGTAAAGGAGTGAACAGAGGCGTAGGTTAAACGCCCACATTTTGTCGACTATAGTCTAGACATTTGACAAAATCACAGTGAACTGTAATTTATCATTCGATTTTTGCGTACATAGGTTAGGGTTGCTAGGATGGTAGTTTAGACGCTATTTAACAGTAAATCTAGTATTTTTTCAATTATTATGTAGGGAATGGTAGCTATATGTAATAAAATATTTACTAGATTAACTGTTAAATAGGGTCTTTATGCATCGTCTGAAAACAGATTATTGGCAACAACACGTGAGTAGTAGCCCTAACCCGCGTACGAAAAAATCTAATGATAGATCACCGGTCTTTTACAGTTCACTGTGATTTTGTCAAAAACCTGATATAGTCCCACTTGCGTCAGGGTAGATATTTCTAAATCAACACACTTATAAATGTCTATATATGTACATACATATTGTAATAGGAATACTAATAATAACTTGACACATCCCACGCGCGGTCTTTAGATCCCAAATTAGAGCATAAATTGTCATAATTTAATCACACTGCTATTAAATTTGCTTAAATATTTCTAAATACATTAATAATATAGATAAATTAACCCTAAGTACGAATCGAATTCACGACCTCTAACTTAGCAGCCGATATCACTGACAAACTAAACATCAAGTTGCTTTATTTTTATAAAACAACATATTCTGGAAAAGATTACGATTTTTACATGACGCTCGTTCTTAACGGTTATGCTAATAACATTGAGCCGTAAAACAAACTCTAAGCCACAAGATGGGTGAGGGTGAGGTATTTTTCTTCCCTCATGGTCCGTAAAGGAATGCAATAAAATATAAAATTATGGTTCACTCCAATGAAACTTTGTATTTTTTTTTCTTTCTTATTGTTGATTCGTTTGCACATGGCCCTGTTTGGAAAGTTGTGAAAGGGTGCTAGTGAAGGCGAAGGATACGGCAGAGTATCCCATCCATCCGGCATGGGCTGGTGTCTTCCGGCATTTACCCGCTACACAATCTATCCCCTTGCTTCATTATTCGGCTCCCGGCAAGGTCGGAGGGGAGCGGGAGGACTAAAATGTTACCAGCGCTCAGTTTGACACACTTTCCCTGTTCAATGGGAAAACATTTACCCCAAGTAATATTTGTTATTACTTCAATATTAAAGAACTCACAATAGAAATTGATAGCTATAAAATATTTTAATTATCAGGGGATTATACAAATCACATAGGAGTAAACACTGACTAAAGGAGCAGTAGTTTTTATCAACAAACTTTCGGCGGTCTAACGGTAGTTGGTGAATTTTGGTGAATGAATTTATTTATTTTAGTAGGGAGAAGTGAAATGTTTGTTGGCAACCCTGGTTGCCGCGCGTCGTACGGGTGCTATGGCGGGTCGGCACGGGTGCGTTAGTCCGCGTGGAGCGGCGCGGTGGTTTGGCTCTCCGGAGTCTCCGGAGCGTGTTCTCCCCGCACCCGGCGCCCGCCCTCAGGTACGCTCGCATGCATGTTGCTGCCCCGCTGCGCTCACCGCGCCTCTACGCGCTACAACTCTTCGCACTCGCGCCACCCTGTTGCGCACTGCACACATAATGTTTATCTAAATGCACTTTCTGTACTAATTTGGCGGGCTATTTTCCCAACTCTGTTCTCTTGTAACTTAACTTTAAATAATCTAATATTCTATAAGATGTCTGTACTCGCACTTTCAACTAACCTTGATCGATTTGTTGTACTGAACATTTACACTTTGTAAATTATAGAGTATCTATAAGTGGTTAGGAACAGTTAGGTACAAGACTGATCTTGTACAAATAAATAAATTCATTCGTCAACCCTTTGTTCCGAAAATAATTGGGTAGGATCGGAATAGAAATGTTTTTATTGTATAATTGGCGGGAGGTGTAACATTTTCCCGCCTAATTTTATAACACACGACCCGAGAGAGCCGTGGGGTAAAAAGGAAAATAATTTGCTATTTGGATAAAGAGTTCTTAAATATTGCGTTATGCCGTTTTTTTTTATCTGTGCCGTTTTAAGAGTTGAAAGACTTAATTAAACAAACCCGAATAAAGTAAAACAAGACTAAATTGCAATGTTTCACTTATTTAGTTTGTATACTAAACAAATATTAGTTTGGAACATAAATGAACTAGGTTGTTACTTCTGATTACTAATCGATATAAACCGTCGTCGTCCTCGTTTTTGTTTGTTGAAAATAATATAAATAATAAATTGAAACTGTCACCTAAATATGAACGTAACGCTTGATGGGTTTTTAATAATCCCGATGTCAGAGTTTCGTCAAACATTTAGTATTCATCGATAATTGTCTCTTTGTAATTAATGATTTTAGTGGGCAGTTAACTTTGTTATTAGAGATCAATATTTTTGTAGTCGTATCAAATGGACAAGGTAAAAATAAAAGTCAATTTATTGTGTTACTTAATGGTAAAAGGAATATAATAGAATATAGTATTTAATGATTTTTACTACTAATGGTAGTTGACTCGGGTATCGCAACGCCGGTAGTTGTTCATATTAATTAACGTGTTGAAATAATGTGAAATTTATTTGTCTATGGTCTATAGACTGTACGCACTGTGATAGGTATATTTTTTTATTATCTTTTTTATTAAAGTTTATATTTTTTAAGTCTTATTATAGTGATTTGTATCTAATCTTAAAACTTGAGTAATGAGCTCGAAAACTTATTTTATGACAATTCCTTGAACTAAACACGTACATAGCGAATACCTTACCCCTTTCTTAGGATAAAATGATAGTCAGAGGTCGGCCTATACCTATGTTTCTATGTAACCCATGTTCCCATGTTTAGGGCCACATTAGAGTCACAATGTCGTTTTGGATCTGGACTGTAGTCTGTCTGTCATTGAGTATATTTAGAAACAACTTATTTTTTTCAATGTTTGTTTCGATACACCTAAGAATATACATCAGAAAATTCAAAAGTAAATCGTAAAGAGTAACTAAATTAAAATTTCATCCACTTTAAAGTAATTTTGTGAAACAAACTATTTACATGAAATAATAAATTTAATAGTGGTTTATTGCGGTAATTGCATTTATAACAGCCATAAATGTTCAATGACAATCAAAACGCAACTCATTTTAATTAATTAATACACAATGAGAGTTTATTTTCGAATCACTATTTGGTTTAAAAAGTTTCGAGAGTCTCCTGAGGGCTTCTCAGGCGGCAGTCAACTTGATCCTCGAACTGTTGTTGTGGAAATCTGGGTTAGGTACTTTACTATCAGAACTTTTTACATTCGGCAAACTGGCGCGTAACATTTTTTTTTTAAATCTGCTTTTAAATAAAGAACATTAAATGTATTGTTTTGGTATACGATTCTAGCGTGAAATAAAGCTCTTTGTAGGTACTAACATAAAAAGTTGAAGCGATTAATTTGTTTGAGCATGTTTAACTTATATTTTGTGTGTCCGATTTATTTCCTTTTAGTTGCTAGGGTTACTCAATACATATAACATCACGATAATAACCATAAAATTTGTGTAGTGACGGAAGCATGGACAAACTGAGGGACATTATTAGGATATTATAAACATAACATTTCGACTATATAATTTTTCTTAATCTATAATCGTTTTATCTACATTAGAAGTATTAAAAAATACATACACATAGAGTGTAGTACACGTGCAATATAAATGTGTAGAACAGGTATAGGTGATAGAAAAAGGCAAGGCTCTACGTAGGAGCTATCTTCGTTTCTCGATCGTGAATGAACGGTTTAGTTTTACGCTCCATTATACTTATCTTGAGGGTACGTTAGTGGTTTTTTCGCTACAAACTTCAGACAGTGATTGCTAAATCTTGGAGATTGTACGTCTTAAGTTAAACGATATCGATTGGTTTAGCTAAAGTAAATATTTAATAAGGGCAGACTGGTCAGATGAATAATGATTTATGCTAAAAAGATTTGTGTTTCAATACTAACTACTAATGTTCGCTTCAAAATACCGTCTCAAATTTCTAGTCATACGAGTATACTTATTCAATTAAACAATTACTTAATACAATGGTGGATAAATATTTTTTGATACATTTAGAGGTTTTTTAAGGCAAGCAATTACTCTTGTGCAGTTTTCGCTTTACTACAACTATATTATATGTTAAGCAAAAAGAAAACATTACCTTTCAATACAATTACACAAACGACTATAAATTATATTTATAGTGATGTATGTGGAGTCAGACAATAGGCAGAGATAAAGAAAATGAGCTGGAGATAAAGGAAGCCTTTTTGCATAAAAACGGAAATCAGAAGGAATGTTGACTAAAAATAATTATTATCATTATGATTTAAAAAATAAATTTAAAAGATTTTTGGTTAGGTTTTAAATTAATAATAAGAATAATTATTAACGTGGAGGTATTGGCCAATTAAAACTAACGATTCAAGTTGACGTCTAAATAAATTGACTTTTGAAAAGTATATTTTTAAAAGTCAATTTCAATGCCCCTGCATATATTACTCGTATGACGAATTGTAATAACTTGTATCCTTAATTCCTTAATTTTCCACCCTTGGGGCCGGTATTTTTACATGATATTAGAATGGAACAAAATGAAAGAAAATGTGTTTTCCAATAAGGAAAGTATACCTACGGGAGGTATACTTTCCTTATTGGAAAACACATTTTCTACATAATTTCATAAATGACGGAGAACTGAGGTGAGAAAAATAAACAAACAAATTGAGAATCTCCTCCTTGAAGTCCGTTCAAAAGAAAACTAATTTTAACAAAAATGTATAATGATATAATTTATTGAGAAAAAATCTAATATTTGTTCACACAGACTTGTTAATGCAAAGTTAAACACTAACATCTAATACGGAAAATATATTGGAAAACGTTTTTGATATACTGATACGCGTTAATATGTTTCAAAACGTTTTCGATGTTGATGTAGCTTCGACATAGCTTACGTCATTCTAAGATAAGATAAGATTACGCCCATTGCAGCGGGCATGCCGTAAATTTCGGGAAAGCGATTACCGCCGGAAAAGGTGCTAAAATTGCGACTAGGAACTTGAAAGAGGTTTTAATTCAATGAAATAGATTACTAATTGTTCTTGTAGTCTAATTAATAGCTTAGTTTTGTATCCTTTTGTATTTTAGTATGAAAAGTAACAAAGCGTCTAATTGAGGCGTATTTTTATCCGTGTTAGTAAGTAATCAAGACTTACACTGTATCCTCATGTTGCAACTAGTAGTTCATCATCAATCATCATTACCAGCCTTTAGCAGTCCACTGTTGGGCATAGGCATCTCCCTAGAAAGGAGGTTTTGGCCTACTATACCACGCTAGCTAAGGTAGTACATCTACCTAGGTCTGTGTCAAGTTTTCCTTCCCTTTGCAGTACTGTTATTCTGCAGAGTTTGCTCCTTGAGTCGGCTCTTACGACACCCAAGAGATGATTAGGGGTGACACTCCGTATTGTTAATCCGTCACTACACGCAGAACTAGTAGGTTACGTTATTGATTCTCTATTTAGCAGTGTCTCTACGCCATAGTCATGAGTAACGAGGCGTGAAACCAAACGTAACAGTTCATCGTACCTAACATTAATATTCCATATTTTGAATTTAATTATACGGTTTCATGATAAAACAACATGGAAATTAATTCAAGAGATATTGTATAACACAGAGCCAAATACACGTGCATAAACCCACACTAAATGTAGCTTATAAATGACACAGGATATCTTATCCTCTTCTTCTCGTTCTATCACTCTCTGCTAATGTCAGAAAATTTGTTCTACGTCAACTAATTTACTGTTAATGTTGTACAAAAATAGCAACTTCGTTTTGTCTTTGTTTATTCTTTTTAAGCGTATTAAATACCTTTCAAAGAAAACATTATTCGAGGAATTGTAAATAATACTGAGTGAGTGATACTTACTTACTCGAGACACTTTTACTCGGAGGACGTTAGAACAATCCCTACCGATATACTCTGTTTTTTTTTTTGTTAGGTTTCTAACTTTTAAAGGTATTTGTACATTTTCTGTGTGACACTAGGTTTCTGTAGTTTCTCTTTTTAAAATTTTCAATTCGGTTGTATTTTTTTAAAGTATTTTACCTCTGAAGTCCTTCATTTATGAGACCATTTTTTTTTAATTTGTAAAAATTTTGGTATTTCCGGACCGATACGACCTTCAAACCTTCAAGAAAAGAGCGTACTCCTTCCTAAAAGGCCGGCAATGCGTTTGTGATTCCTGAGTTGCACACGTTCATGGTACATGTACATGGTCATCTAACATCAAAAAAACTTCCGGTTTGGTCACATTCAAATTTGAAGAATAAATACCAACCCTAAGGATGAAAATTAAGAAATAAGGAATACAGCTTATTACAATTCATCATGGTGTTGGCGAATTTAGAAGTAATGGAATATAGTTACACTTTTTTATTAGCAATTCTACGAGCTCTTCAAACTTCTACGAAATCCATATATTCATTAGAACGTAAAGAAAATTTTTTGTAGCCCTTTTTAAACAAATATGGTGCTTAACAGATTACTTAACACAGGAATGATTAATTTAAAATAATTTTAAACAATTTGTTCTATAATGTTAAAACGGCTACATAAAACTATGGTCCGGCACATATTTTAGTCTAAAAGTCTGTTTTGGCTATTAAAAGTTTTACTGGTCAATGAAATAAAATAGGATATTCAAAACATTAGAAATTCGACTGTTGAATAATCTCTACAATTTATAAAAAAATTGAATATTTTGATTTTTAGATAATATCTACTTTTATTTAAAGGTTTCAAAACTGACAAACTTTTGTTAAAGAGGTTTTCATACGCACTAAATGTTTCTTTTCTGTAAGTAGCTTAGTACCTAATCATGATCATAGTAAAAGAAGTTTAATCTAATGTATTTCGAAATACGTTTTATTATTTATTTTCCTCTCCTATTATTAGTGATACTACCTTTATCTCCTGTTATGTTACCTTTCTTGCTGTCGTAACTCGTGGGAATACAGGACGCGACGGATACACAAAAGAGCCTAAAGAGTTTTTAATATAAAATACGATTTGATCCTAACCGCGGTTAATACAAGTCTGTTTCTTTCTACTATACAATAATAGTTACCTACAGCTGATATGTAAAGAATATATATTATGTATACATATATATCACGTGGATTGTACTTTTGTAATTTAATATTCTGACTACGAAGGTGAGTGTTCAGTGTGCCGATAAATAAAAACTGAAATAATAAGAAAACACATGCACTTTTAATATTAAATTATTAGCAACCGTTGACTGTTTTATTCCCTTTTGGTGTGCAGTAAGCGCACGATGACCAATGTTTGCATTTTTGCGTCGCTTCAATAGGTCTAAATCCTAGATTAACTTATTGACACACTTTAACACACCGATTTAAGAAGTTTAAAAAATAGTGCTGCTTTTCATATTCTGTCTTCATCGTCAGACTATCAGTTTAAAGCTTGATCTGTATGACTCATTAAAAAGAACGATATGCGTCCACACTCAAGGAGTTTAGTAGTACTCAACTCTTGGTTAAATCATCAATTCACCTCTAAAATATCAAATATTGTATTGTAGTATTGTCAACTACACAAATGCAAAGAGTTATAATAGACTTATAACTAAGACACTAAAATTTACAACAACGTATTCTTTAGTTAGTTAATTACAAGTTAAGTTAATAAAAGCGTACTAATTATCATTAAATATTATATTTAATATAAATGATAGGATAATGTTTACACACATTTATGGGTTTAGTGTTTTTACTAATCATAATTATCAGACAGAGTATTGTTTAAAATCGATTCTGAAAATATCGGCATGTAATGTAAATTGAATCTCAAATCCATTAGTAGTAAAGTCGGCTTCAAGATGAAATGATCTTAGTAGCATCTCTTATATGTGTTAAAGTAGAATGGGCCGAAGTATTTTATCTGCGATAAATATCACCTAAAGGTAGGTGTCATATCAGAGACTACACGTAAATAATAAAGAAGCTATTATTATTGATTTTTATCGATACGACTTATGACAGCTGTGGTGGAACGGGTCTTATGGCGAGGTGATTATGCCTATACCTAACGGTTGCCCTTGGGAAGTTTACACATGCTAATCGGCGTGAGAACTTTTCAGTCAGGCAGTTACTACGTATTTCGATGTGTCTTTGTTAGATCGCACTTAAACATGTCTCTGATCAACTGTACGAGAAAGTCAGCACGCTATTTTTTGTGCTTACACGTCTGAAGGCGATGACGATAAACTACTTACATCGAACTCTTCCCATGTTAGTTCAAGACTGAGGAATGCTGGACCACAGTATTTAATATTTGTCAGATACTAAGTTAAAATTGAAGCATCTTGTTTAAACCTTTAATCGAATTGAAAAACGATTAAAAAAGTAGCACCGATTTCAATGTTTATAATTACGTTGTAGTTAGCTGTATTCTTCGTCCTTTGGTCTTCAGCGAGCTTTTAATCATTTCATTTATAACTAAGTAAAATGTTGAAAGTAATTTGAACCTATTTCTAAATACCAATGAGTTCGAATAACAATAATTTACCATCTTAGAACTGATCTGACGATGCAGCCAGCAGCTAGGGTTGTATGAGTTCATTTGATTCGTTTCGATGGATGCAACAACTATGCTTAGTTGTTCTAAAGATGAAGACAAACAAACAAACAAACAGTGAAACTATTTTTAAACTTTAAATTCAGTTTGCTAGCAATGCCTGTATTTTAGAATGACTAAACTACAATCATTTGTAGAATCAAAACTCTGGACCAATGTAATTTAATATAGTCCAGCAATGTGATTTGAGCTTCCTTACAAAAGCCATGCACCAGGGTTCCTATCGTTCGTTACATTTAATTATTAGCAGAGTTTTTGAGCATTTTATTATGTTTATCACGTTTTCAAGTTAGTGAATAATTGCCCTACTATAATTTTTAATTGGCCCCGAATTGTTAAGTAACTTGTTGACACTTATCTTATATATTGATAGGGTTGTAACATCTATTGTTTTTGTTTAAAATCGAAAGGTAAACCAGGTATAGAATGGCGAGTTCGTTTTATTGTCAAAACGAATTAATAATCCTTGCGTCAAATAGTATAAATACGTATTTTGTTATCGTATAAAAACTAAATTAATACATATTGTATTTTTCTAATTATGTATATTTAAATTGATAAAGACACTTCACAAGCCAATAGTCTTGTGAAGTGTCTTTTCTAGTGTATTGTCTATCTCCTATTCTTACCACGCCGAGGGCCTGGTGACCTGTAACACAGGTTTCTTTTTTTAACCTACATCAGGCACCACAAAGGTCTTTCACAAATGTGGATTTAAGAAGCTAACTCACTACTGCATTAATTCGTTAAGGCCACCATTTGTGAAAAGAGAATAAACAGGACGAAAAGGGGTTTAAATAACAAAGGGATTAAATGACAACACGTAGACTGTAGAAAATTCCTTTAAAGGTTTATGTGTGCAATAGATATTGAATTTAAACCGTTTGATATTTATTATTATTATTTCAATTATCAGAGTACCTGATCTTTATAAGGCAGTAAAAATTGAGCTGATTGAACCTGTGACATTTAATATATAAATAATATATAAATAAAAAAGGCAAATAATTATTAACTTAAAAAATGTCAAGAAGCTACCACTACCTACTAAAGTGGTCTTCATTGACTTTATTTCAATAATAGCACAACATTTCTATTAAATATGTATTCGTAAAAAAGATTTCCCATTTCCTCGCTAAGTAATTCATGCGAACATAAAGGCAGGTATGAACATATAATTTAAATTAAAGCACCCAATTAATTCGGTTGGGGAGTACTTAACCCTGTGTTAGTCCACGGGGGGTTAAACGAGGATCTTTGTTGCCCTTAACAATGATCCTATTCACATTAAGTAATCTAAGAATGTATTGAAACGACACAATTTTTTATATTCGAAATCGGAAAAATGTATTAAAAAAACAATTATCTCGACTAATTCCAAAGTTAAAAGTTTACAGATAATAAAAACAGACATAATTATAATTTATGTACAAAAAAATAACTACATTCATTTTTCATCGATTCCTCTACACTATCTGTACTGCAATGGTAGGTAAACCTTTGATCACCTAAATATTTAAAAGAAGCATCCCAATGGAGTTCCCAACATCGTAAAAAAAGTACACCGAAGGAGTTGTGTACACAGCTGTCAAGTTTTTTCCTGTTTTATCGATCGCCCTTATTTTCAGTGTTGCAAGTTAAAGTGATAGATTCAGTACTCAATAACTAGTTACTGTGTAGCCTTGCTGCCAAACTTATCTGAAGAAATATATCTAAGAAAATCAGGGATAGTTTATTTATTTAAAAAATAATAAAAATACATTTTATTTGCAGAATCAGAATAAAGTCCTGGTTACATTTTGTATATGATTTACATTTTATTATCATTAGATTCTTATACAAATTTGTTACTAAAGCTAACATAAAACTAGTATATGACTATTCTAAAATGTGCAAGATTGAATATAAAAAGGTAAAATCAAAGTATTACAAATTCTTTTGTAAACGGCCTGAGCTAGGTGTGAGACCTGTGTTTCAGGCAGTCGCTTGACTATGTTCGTTACAGGATGTTCATATGTTAAAGTTCTAATAGATTGATAATGTAAATTACTTCAGACTGGTTTGTATACACAAATATATATTATTTATTGTATAATAACCTAATTAGTTAAAATTATATCATTTTAAAATATGTTTTCTGAGTCTGCGTAATTAAGCTTACCTAAATATTCTCCCACTTGAGTTTGACACTTCGTATACGATACGGCATGTATTTCCAAACTTTGTTTATATTGCTATATAGATATGGTGCTAAGAAGGGATAAAGTTTGTGCGTACGTATTGTTTGGGGTTTGACACATACAATGTCGTTCCTTCCTAGTTCCGCGTGTTGTTTTAGTATGAGATGCAATATAAAGAACTGTCGAACTGTTAATACTTTGCATTTCAGATAGAGTTGATGAGTAGGGAACCTAAATGGGCGACAGGCACCTACTTTTAGTATTGCTCTTTGAGCACGTTCAAGTGGGAGAAAAATGGTCTTAGCAGCGCCACCCCACGAAGTTTTGCAATATGTTGGTATCGAATGACACAAAGCGAAATAGGTCTGTTTTATTACATAATAATCCGCAATACTGCCTAAGTTTTGTTAAATCTATATGAAAAACTCATACATAAAAACTCTATATGTTTGCGAAAATTTATATTTGTGCCAATACCTAAATATTTCACATCATCAGTTTAAAGCAGGGCAACTGCATGTAATGTCAGCTGATGGACAGTTAGGTGCATAAATATTTAGGTTAGTTGTAACAATATTTGTGTTCTGCATTTTAAATGAAGTTTTTTTTGTTTGTGTGATGTCAGTAGATTTTTACGAAGCCAATATGATATATATACATATACTTTAACTCGTGACTTAGGTGAGAATAATAGAACTGTATCGTCCGCGTATGACAGTATGCCACCTAAGTTATGTCATTAATATAAATGAGGAATAATGTTGGTCCTAATATGCTGCCTTGCGGAAAGCCATAGCAGCAATTTTTTACCTCAGAACTCGCACACTGACCAATTTTGACAGATTTAAAGTTGCATAAAAATAATTTCAAAACAAATTTAATTATACACGGTACACTTTTTCTTATCAAGTTTTCCTTTCTTTTAAATTGCTATAATATTGCTATATCCTAGTTAAATAAAATAAAAACCTCAATTAGGTTTGTTATTTTAAGAGATAAATAAAAAGTGATCATCCATAGATTCAATCAAGCAATGTGTATGAAACAGTATATTTACATTCTAACTGTGTTCGGAAAACATGTTGTTTCGTGAATTCCAGGAAATTCAATATTAAAATTGTCGACGACTTAAATTTCTTTAGCAGGCGTCAATGTTTGTTTTTTGACAACGTTTGGCAACGAAAACTCTATTTGTACAGTTCAGCTAGATCATTTCATTTACGTTGTGGTTTTACTTTAATTAAGTTGCATACACAATGCTGAAACTTTAATTAATATGTTAGGCGGCTGTTCACGTGTAAAGAGGGCTTTAAATACTCGTTATTCAGGTATTTTGTACACCTATACATTACTAGTATTCTTATTAATCAGTTTTTTTTACATGTTTGTATTAAACGTGGCTTCAGTGGTTAGTGCTAATACGCTACCGTTCCTAACACAAGATCCTGATACTTCACATTTTTCACACTACATACTTCTACATTTTTCTAGTACCTTTAAACAGTACTCAATTTTTATTATTTTGCCAAACAAGATAATCCGATTCATTGTCTAAAGTAACGAAGAAAGAAAAATAAATGTGCCAGAAGAAAACCAATCTATTGAAGGAGTACAAAATCTTTGAAGATTCTTTAAAGAATTGCGGTATTTTTTCAAGTTTTATTCTCCGTAAAGTAACAGTGAAGAAATCGACAAACAGAGATGTATTTGCCGCAGTAGTGTAGGAACACTATATTATGTATGCACGTAGTACCTTAAACAGTGAGAAAGTAGACTACACAAATATTTTATTAAACAAAAAATAAGTTGGAATAGAATAAACTTGTCTCTTTGATTCATTCAAAACGATTGCTTTCGTCTTTTTCGTTTCTTACTTTTTTAGCACTGAATAACTTTTTTTATTATATTATTTATTTTTCATTTGTTTTTTATTTCAGTAAATTTAATTGAATTGTTTTTTCAGTTATCTGCGAAAATGCTCGATTAGCTATAGATTGTTATCCTAAAATTGTACTGAGACGATAGAGGTAGGTCAAATTCGCCATGAGTCAAATTTCGAGCGGTTTCAATGTCTTGTTTTATTTCATTGACTAGTATAGCTGTAGGGGTCTAAGTTTATGCAGGAGTTATAGATTAAAATATAAACTAGACCCCTTTTATTTATTTATTTAGCCATTAGAACAATTTTTTTAACTTTACAGCATAAATAACAATTTAATTTAATTTATTCCTTTTTATTTTTTCCCTCTCTCCCTTCTACATCGCTCTGTCATGTGCTAGTTCGGACCAGTCTTTTCGTCTAGATCGTCCCTCCATCGTCACTTGGGCCTACCACGTTGTCGTTTAGTACCTTGTAGGACCCAAGTTATGCTAATTTATGCCCATAGATCCGTCGGAACGCGGCAAACGCGTCCGGCCCAGTCCCACTTGAGTCACAGTCCCACTTAATGTAGCTTATTTAAAAAATAAATATTCAAAATGTGATATGGTGCTGTGCAACCTATTTGTTTGAAAAAGGGTACAAGGAATTTTCTTCACGTATTAACATATAGATAATTCATAACAACAAATTTCAATATTCATTAAATTAATTAATGGTCTAATCCTGAACTTTTATGATTAAAATGTTGAAAGTGTAACAAAGGTTGACATTAAATAACTTGACATTAATTAATTCTTGAGTTACTTTTTAAAGCCGCGGTTTGGAATAAACATGTCAACAGTGTAGACATAAATTTTAACACACACATTTCACATTTTTTAAAAATCCGCTTCCAAATTCAAAATATAACAACAGTGATAAAGCTGTCATAAAATCGGCCTTTGGCGCCATTTAATTTTTATTACACGCCATTCTCAAATCTTGAGGGTGGTGAAATACTGTTCTAATTTTATGTCTTAAGGAAGACGGATCTCTGAAATTGAACAAGGGCTTTGGTAAAGTGTTAAAATATATAACAATATAATTATACTACTTCCGTTGTTGGCAATATAAAATCTCTTTGATCCTTAGTAACTACGCTCAGTACTGGCGCAATGTACAAAGGCACGCCATTGATAAAAGCTGTACGAAAGAAAAAAATAAAATCGGTGTATTTCAGCTCTTGTTTTTAAATGATATTGTAGTAATTACATAGCGTTGCATGGCCGCTCGTTGCCTCGTTGTATAATAACACTAATTTATTCTTTTATGATATCAAAGGTTAATTACGTTGGCATGTCTCTTGCTATTTTCTTTAAATGTAATAAGTACATTTTTACTGTAAATAATTACAATTATTTGATTAAACGTTTATTGATTAATAACTACTTTTCAAAGTTTAGAATCAGAAATAAATTAAATGCAAATTACTTTTCATAAAATAATATATTCATAATCATTTCGAGCGGGTGAATTTTAAATGAATCAATGTTTATGCAACTAAATTTTATGTTTGATAAATGTTAACGTTAAATATTAACGACTTTTAAATGGCATATGTCAGAATTCAGCAATATGTGGAAACTAAAGTTACATACAGAAAATCAAATTTAAGACTTATACAAGTTGGGTATAACAAAACGTGATTTCAATTATGTATATTTTCAAAACGAACGCTTAAATTTTATACCCTACAGTGTATTTTTGCGTAGTGTTAGGCTAACGTAGACCGAAAACTCATTCTAAGTTGACTTGAGAGAAGTTGGCTGCGTTATGGGTCGAAGTCCATCTCAGTCTTTAAAACTATATGACAGTGAGGTTGAAGGCCTCGGAAAAACATTTCAAAACTGCTTAGCCCTGACAGTAACACACGTTTATCTCAATGATGCGTTAGTGACTTGCACGACCCAAAAAACGAACTTCAAGTCGATAAACTTTGTAAGCATAAATTTAGATAGATACAGACGATACAGTGGCTCTCGTCTCGTAGCTTGTGCGAACTTATCTCTCGTAGCGGTCAACTCTACGTCAATGTTGTCTCGTAAACTTTACTAGTTTAGTTTCGGGTATTTTTTCCTCATCCAGTTCGGGTCCATTTAACAGTAAATTTTAAAAATAGATCTTTCTATGTTATTCTATCTGCAACTCCTATATGTGTATGTCTAAAACATTTATATCTAATGCAAGATCAGACCAGAACAGTCAAGAATATTTTTGTTCAGGGTGGAACAGAACCTACGACCTCTGAATAAGCAGTTAGGATCACTATCCACTAACCAATAGACCAACAGGCCTGTTGAAGTATATTATTTTTTCCATTTCATACTGCTGTGCTGTGGTCTCGGGCTCGATTCCGGGTTGGACCAAATATTTGTATGATCTGCAAATATTTATTTCGGAGTTTTGGTGTTTTCTATGTATAATGTGCATATATTTACAAAAAAAGTATACAAGTATTTTATCAGTCAATCTATCTTTCATAGTACAAGCTGCTTCTGCTTAGTTTGAAACTAGACGGTGTTGTGTGCCAGATGATCGAAAATATTATTATTATTATTTCCGTATATATCATTAACTTTTATATTTTCAGCAAAATATTTTAACAGATGTTAAGTTAGCCATTGCAATAAACCAACTATAGTTAACAAGTAGGATACAACCTTCAAACCTTCAAGGAAAGAGCGTACTCCTTCCTAAAAGGCCGGCAACGCGTTTCTGACTCCTGAGTTGCAGACTTTCATCGGCGGCGATGGTCACTTTCCATCAGGTGACCCGTCTGCCCGTCTGCCCCCTCTGACATAAAAAAAAGAAAGTATGCTAAACATTAATTACCATTGGTTCTAACTTTTTAAGGTCCTAACACTCTATTCTTTGTTACACCTCGTTAACTTAATGAGGTTGAACAAAGTATATGTTCCACTTTAAAAAGTAAGAAGGTTTTATAGAAGTTTTTTATGTTTTTGTTTGTGGTCTTCATTAAAGCAACTTTTTATTGATAATAAACCATTTAAGTTTCATGTTCATTTTATAATGGCGAGCTCTGATTTATTATGCACTAGCTTTTATCCGCGGTTCTACCCGCGTGTGTATCGGTTATTAGAGTAAAAAGTAGCCTATGTTACTCGCTGTTAAAGTAGCTTTATATGGGTGAAAGCATTTAAAATTTCTGTTCAGAGGTTTAGGCGTGAAAGCAACAAACAAACTCACTTTCACATTATATACGTAAGTATGGATTCTTCTAATTTTTGATTTTTTGAAAACTTCTGTTCTGAAATTTTTGAACAACAAACAAAAGAATGTATTTTTTGAGATGGGAAAAACCATTGAACTCGCGACACTGTTACCGTTATCGACACCTCTGTATATAATCGGTATCTACATAAATATTGGCCCCGTTTAGACTAGAGTTTGGGTTGAAATACATTGATAATATAAATAAATATTGTGTATATACGTAGAACATAGATATACTCGTGTAGTCATGTCAGAACTTTTCGAATCGAGAAAACAAAAGAAAGTCCTGTCATAATAAAAAAAAAACAAGTTTTTATTTCTGTTGGCACTCCTGGAGTGCCACTGTTTTTTTTCCCTTGATACTGCGATGACTTGAAACTAGCCGTCGGTCTGCAATATTTTATTCATTTATTTAATCAACAAATATATCGTCACATTTAACAATAGACTTTGGTCTCTATGTTTATGAATTCATTTTATGAATGTCCCTAATAGAAACTAATGTACCTATACTTTTTTCCTCAGTTTTAGCGCAATTTTATTTATATCCTTATATTATTTACGCTTTTTGTCTATTTCCCACGGCATATTATTTGTAAATTTCGTTTGTAAATCCGTTAAAGACCCATAGTTAATAAAAATCTGAATACGAATTCATTTTTTGACAATTGTCAATTTTGGCAGAACTCGTTTATCTGTCCCAAAACAAACTCTTGTGTAACAAAAAAATATTTTTCTAAGCGAAATAAAAGATATGAGGTGTTGGCTTTTTTCATTGAATGTGGTTTCCGTTGTGTTTTTGCTTGACGGCTGAGTTTTTAAGTCAACAAAGTATTTTTTAAATTGTACTCGACTGATTGCGGGTATTCAGTTCTGTGCGATTTAGAATTCAGTGTGTTCACAAATGATGTTTTAGAAAAGGTTTTGACAGTCCGAAGGTCTTGTGTTTTACAATTTCATTAGCTTATACTTGGTGATTGTCACCTTTGCAACTGTCAGGTGGTGTGTTGTGCGGATTCTGAGCTTCTGTTGCCAACCATTTTTTTAGATTTTTTTTAAAAGAAATGGTTTAGGGTTAGTTACAGTGAAAAGTGGCTCTTAGATTTTTTACTACTTTAATTTCCTACAATAAATATGCGATAAATCAAAGTATTTGGCAAATTGAAGTGACAGTTTCTATAATTATGGATAAAGAATTTATTTTCCTCAAACAGAAATTTACACTTTCACTTACATGAGAATATGTTTTCCTTTGACTGTTATATACACTTCATCACTCAAACATTTAAATATTACATTATTTTTATTAAACAATGTACTATTTGAACGGTTAAATTATAGTTTGATTACTAATTAATTTATGTGGGTACTCAAATTATTTACGACTATAGACGCAAATATAAGTACCCTTGCATAGGTGTAAAGAAAGCGGACTCGTGGTCACAATACAGATTAGAATTTACGTATTCTGATATAAACCTTTAATCCACTACGAGAATTACTCACCGTGGGTTGTCTATTCTTTGTATAAATCGTATGTTCCATTAACAAAATTAATATTTAGTGTCCCATAATTCACGAAGATTGACATTTACAATTTAAGCTTCGACATGCAATTACTATACTTACATACGGAGTTACTGCTTAAGTCGACTTAGAGACTTTAAGGGGTTGTAGTTGCCATAATTTCTGACAGATTTCAATATGAAAGAGGGAATGATTTTTATACAAATTGCCAAAATTTTGCCTAATACAATTTTTATAGAACTTTTATTCTTAATGGTTCTCTTTTTCATCCGACTTTAGACATACCCAGACATTTCCGTCATGATATTTATGGTTGAACCGTAACCTTATTCTATTTTAATTCTCTAAGCTGCCATAAATCATTAAAAGTTTTAAGGTCATCAATCACTAGCAGAAACTTTCTTTTCATATTTAGGTTAAAATTCAATCATCTATTAATAGACTGAGGGTATTGTGGCACTGAGGAGGGAGGGAGAAAACAACGTAGTAGAAAAAATCAAGAAAATTTGTTTGAAAAAGTAGATTTTCTATAGTAGTTTCTGAACATATAATTAATTTAATGTATTAATAGAGCAACAATTACTTAAATGAAGTACTTGTTTACAAGAACACGAATAATGTAAGCGTACATTACTATTACATGTACCTTTATTGAGATTTCCCTCATAATACTGGCTATTCAAAACGGAGGCCGCCCTCAACTTGTTTCATTGTCGTATTTGTGCTGAACGACTTTCTGACCTCCGGAAACCCTTCAACTACTTAGGATATCGGTAAACTAAAGTTGGGTCAGAGTTTTCGACCTTAACTGTTTCATATAAATACACTTATTTTATTTCGCTGTTTTGACGTTATTATAGTTTGATTTAGATGTAGTTATGTGACTTAATACTTGCGACGACATTTAAATTTAGGGATTTAGACAATTAGGGGGAAGTCCCGTAGCGCCGGACGGCACCTAGCGTCGGACACTCATACTATTTTGACAAACGTCAACGCGATCTATTTATAAATCGGTGAAAGGAGTGCGGGGGAACGTAGCGAGACAGGATCACGCAACGCGATTTGCCAGTGAGACGCACAGTCGTGGTGGAAGCGGTGAATTGCTGTTTTTGGTGGGAAAGCGTTGCGTCACGTAAATTTCAAGTAAGTATTACTGCTATGGTTTTATCCTTAATTGTTTTTGTTATTTGTTAATAAAGACAGTTTTTCACTATAATTATTATATTTTGAAAGTTTTTATTAAATACCTAAACAGTTTTAGTATGAAATATGTAATTTTGGACGTTTCCTGTCCCCTACTTTCGGACACAAAGGTGTCCCTTACCACCGGACAGTTTATAGGTTAGCTTTTTTATGAAGCAGTTGTACTTATTGTAATGATGATTGTTTGTTGTTTTACAGAATAGAAGGAGACAGATATTTGAAAATGCAAGAGAGAAAAAAAAAGGAAAATGGGATCAGCAAAGTTTAAAAACTGCGATGAACAAGATTTTGTCCAAAAAAATGAGTTTGAGGGTAGCTTCGTCACGTTACAATGTTCCAAAAAGTACTATACATGATAAAATAACGACATTGAGCAGTGGAAAAGAAGTCACGTTGCAACCAAAAGTTGGTAGATTCACAAAAACCTTCTCACCCGAGTATGAGCAAGTTTTAGTGGACCACATAAGAGATTTGTCTAATAGATGTCTGCCCCTGATGAAAAACGAGTTTTTGAAGTTAGCTTACGACTTGGCTGAAGCTATGAAGATTCCCCATGAGTAAACAAACCAAACGTAGCAATAACGACAACAAAAAGGAGCCGTTAACTGAAGTATCAAAAATAGAAAAAACGACTTGTGTAGTGTGTTTAGAAGACCACGACGAGGACTGGATACAATGCTCCAGATGCCAATAATGGGCTCATGAAGCATGTGCAGACGTGCCAGAATGTGGAGATGACTACATATGTGATAGATGCTAAAAGTTTTAGAATGTCCGGCGCTTGGGGTTTGAAGATTAACCCGTCCGGCACTAGGTGCCAATGTCAAAGTCCTTTATTTTTTTACCAAAACTTATTTAACATTCCTAAACTATGTTTACGCAGAATTTGTGTTTTTGTTATTTGATTTTGATTTTATGTTTTGTTAATTTAAGTAATTCATAAATAAATACATATTTCTCGATGTAGTTTTAATTTTATTTCCTGAAAACCTTATGTGTCCGTCACTAGGGGACTTCCCCCTACTTAGAATGCAATTAATTCTACACCCAAGAACAATTCAGAGTTATATTATGTATTATTAATTAATAGTAAAAAACCTTTTTTAAAACAAGCTTTTATTTAAATGCACTAAAAAGAATAAAATAATCTTTGCCTTTAAAACTTTTACTACCAACTTTTAACGTCATTACACAATTTATACGATATAAAAGCTTGCCGCGAGAAAGTACTCGTATTTACTTCTAAAAATCTTCTGAAAAATAAATTTTAATCTTTTTAAAAATTCAAATTAAGATCAAGTTATTTAATTTATTTGTCATAGAAATTGTGTAATGACGCTATAAGTTGATAGTAAAAGTTTTAAGGGAAAAGTTTATTGTATTATTTTTGGTGAAAATAAAAGCTTGTTTTAAAAAAAGGTTTTTTACTATTAATTTATTTTTTGCTTTTCAGTTATCGCTGGACACGTTTCTTAGTCTGTTAATCTCAAATCCCTGTACACCAAAATTTCAGACGGATTTGAGCAACGGAGTTTAACTCGCATTCGTATTCTTAGCAAGTTCTTTCATTTGATATCCATATTGCAGGAAAGCATAAAAAATTAGGCCGCCATCTTTAAAAGTCCGTCATGTTGGATTTAGAGTGACGTCACTTCATTGTTCGAGTTATATTCAGCAAGCCCTTTCATTTGATACCCATATTGTAAGAGTACATTAAAAATAACTAGTCCGCCATCTTGGGTGTTCCGTCACGTTGGATTTAGAATGACGCAATACTGCTAACCATGCATTGTCATCCAAACTAAATGTGTACACAAAATTTCAGCTCAATCGGTTGAAGATATCTGCTTCAAAATTGAGTTGCAAGATTCTAGAGTTAAATAGAAGCTTGTAAACACGATGAACGATTTTCAAGATTCCGATTAAACTATGAGAAATTTTAGAAGCTTCGATTTAAAATTGAACAATTTTCCAATTTCTCGATAAATTTGTATGAGTTGATCAGTTTCATTTACTTTAAAAAATGTCTGGTGATCTTTCCTAAAAGACACTTATTATTCTATTATACCTATAATATGGAAGTAAGTGCCTTTTAGGGAGGCCTCGGAGCTAAATGGCTATGGGGGAGATAATCGATTTGTGTTAAGTAGCACAACATTAATCTTTACGTAACTATATATATGTCCGTCACGTTTATTCTTTCCCTTACCATTGTAGGTTTAACTGAGACTGATGATAACAGTCGGACTTATAAAAACTAAAAAAATATATGGTTGGAACTTATTTGTGGAATGTTTACGTTGTATGTCAACATGAAAGTAAATATAAACATTTTATAGGAAAGGCGCCAAAAAATATTTACTCTATCACCCGTGGGACACATTGAAGGAAGAAGTTAGTTTTCATAACGTAGCATTCGTTTAATACTCGTAGCTTCAAAGAACGTCGTCTACTGTTAATATTGAAACACTTTGATAGTTGTTTTAACGGATTGGTTTTTTATTTATTAGAAAATTTTACAGAAATATAAACGACAATATCTTTAAACAAATGTGTTTAGTAGACAGTTTAGTGACAACTAAAGCGATTTAAAAAATACCGACCAGAAACTATAGAAATTAAGAAAAATTGGAAAAGTTGAGAATACAAATAAAATGCAACACAAAAACCACGCTATAGCAACCATGTACTTAGATTATTACTTTTTACATAAAAAAGTAGGGGGGAAAACGACCAGAAGGGAAAGTACCTGATGGAAAGTGACTCCCGACGCCCATGAACGCCTATAACTCAGGAATCACAAGCGCCCGATTGTTTGATTGCTTCCTGCTCTGAATTTGATTTTGATCCAAAACAAGAATAAATTGAAACCTGATAAAACAGAGAGAGGCAAAGCTTGACAACCGGATTTTGACTTGTTAAGAAGTAGATCCTGTGTGATATTCATCATCATCAGGAGCCTTTAATAGCTGCTGGGCATAGCCCTCTCCTTAGAAAGGAGGGTTTGGCCTACTATACCATGCTGGCCAGACGGGTTGGTATAGGATTTGTGTCAAGTTTTCCTTCTCTCTACACTGTTGTTGTCCTGCGTAGTTTGCTTCCTTAGCTCGCCTCTTACAACACCCACGGGATGATTAGGGGTGGTGACACTCTGTATTTAATCCGTCACCACACGGACAGCGTGATATTGGAAAATATAAAATCACCTTCGCCTTAGTTGAACTTAGCTGAGGTAGTATAAAGTTTTCTAAAACAACAAAGTTTTCTGTAAGGTCGTGGGATCACCCACGACCTCACAGAAAACTTTGTTAAGCAAATTTTTGCCTTGATTTTTTACCGAGTCAGTAGGGCTACTGGAGGAACTTGTAACTCTTGATTTGTAGGTATCCATATGCAGCGGTAGTGTCGATCAGAGGGCTGAGTACCGTTGCGATTGGTGGAGATTTCAGTGAGGGGCAATCGTAGCGCCGAAAGCGGTCACCTTGATGATCGAGTGGAAGTGAAATAAACTCGCACTTGGCCCTTAGTACTTCTGACATAGGGGTCCAGAAATATGTCGATCAGTCGTCACATATATTACAAAAATGTTTAATGTAACTGTAATCTTTTTAGCTATTTTGTGCGGTGTAATTTCTACTGTTACCTTTTTCTATTTATTAATACATGCTTGCAATATCTTTACAACAAATGTTAAATGTTATGCCGGCCTATTACGGGTATTTATGTTGATTAACTTTTATTTATCTGTGCACAAAATCTATGTAGTTGTGGTGTTGGTGTACTTTCTACAAGAAAATAAAGTAAAATACATACCTACATATGCTTGAAAGCGTTATTCTCCTTCAGAAATTGGAAAATGTTCGTTTTATTGTATAAGATCACAGAATACTATTGGGGTTTCAGTATCTTCTTTTCTTTGAGAATCTTGATATTAACTCGATCCCTTTATATACTTAATAACGAAATTTATTTTGCTGTGATATCTTAATATATATAAATCTCGTGTCACAATGTTTGTCCTCAATGGACTCCTAAACCACTTAACCGATTATAATAAAATTCGCACATCATGTGCAGTTCGATCCAACTTGAGAGATAGGTTAGTTTAAATCTCAAATTATAGTCGCAATTTTAATTTATTGCTAATTATTTGTCTGTTATTATTTGACAGTCACAATTATCTGTTAACTCCAAATGCTTCTAACAGATGTCGATACCTTTCGACTGGGTTGAGTACGTAATCAATAGATGGCGCTGCTATGGTAAATCTACGAACGTGTCATATAAGCTACATTTTAACAGCATAATTACCACGTGTTGTTGACGCTATAAAATTAATTAAATTTATTTTGTAGTGAACGAAATACCGTATAATTCAATTATTTCCACTTTTTAAATTTTTGGTGTTTGTCGATACCTTTCGACTGGGTTGAGTAAGTAATCAATAGATGGCGCTGCTATGGTAAATCTACGAACGTGTCATATAAGCTACATTTTAACAGCATAATTACCACGTGTTGTTGACGCTATAAAATTAATTAAATTTATTTTGTAGTGAACGAAATACCGTATAATTCAATTATTTCCACTTTTTAAATTTTTGGTGTTAGCGTAGCCGGCCACGTGTTACTTAGACTGAAGTGTAAATTGAATTCATATTATAAAAGAACAAGAGCAGCAGGAGAACGAGACATAGCCACAGTAGGAGCACAGGAACAATAATTTCAATTTATACATGTAAGTAATATCACATAGTTTTATAAAAGTTAATTAATATATCAATGAGAAAATGGCACAAAGCTACCCACACATTTTCAATAATTGTACAAAAAAAATTATAAATAATTATTTAATTATTTAACCTCCATTGAAAATTATTTTGCACTTATTATTTCAATGTGCTATGATAACATGTTTTTCAGTTCCTCTTTCTAATATTTAAACGATTAAATTATTATTTTCAGTCAAATGCCACCGAAAAAATCTAACCTCAACAACACGAGCAGCAATGGGTCACGACGCAAACGTGTTGAAAGAGCTCAGCAATTACCAGAACTAATCGAAACAAGAAATGCAGCTCAAAGAAATCGATCAAATAATTTCAGCCGAAATTCCAGACCCATTAATTGATCAAGAATTATTTGATATTGTCACCAAACACATGATCCATGGGCCATGCGGTGCTTTCAACATGACGTCACCGTGCATGGAACATGGAAAATGTAAAAAAAAGTTCCCAAAGCCGCATACGAATGACACGATCACGGATATTGATGGTTATCCAATGTATCGCCGCAGAAGTACTGAGAATGGTGGCCACACATTTACAATGCGACTGCCGAACTTTCCAAATCAAGTTGAGTTTGATAATCAGTGGGTGGTACCATACTCACCACTACTTTCAAAAACTTACAAAGCTCATATCAATGTTGAGCTTTGCAGTTCTGTTAAATCAATTAAGTATATTTGTAAATATGTAAACAAAGGCAGTGATTAGCAACAATTATCATGAACAGTGAACCATTACTGACAGCAGAACAAAAAATTATTTATGATCGGATTATGCTGGCTGTTGCTGCTGAACAAGGCGGTTTTTTTTTCTTGGATGCACCCGGTGGAACCGGTAAGACATTTTTAATATCGTTGATTCTTGCCAAAATACGGTCGCAACAAAAAATCGCATTAGCAGTAGCATCGTCAGGCATTGCGGCTACTTTACTGGATGGTGGGCGAACAGCACATTCAACATTCAAGCTGCCATTGGACGTTCATAATAAACCAGATGCAATGTGTAACATCAAAAAGAATAGTGGAATAGCTGCAGTGTTGCGGAAGATTTCTATAATAATTTGGGATGAGTGCACAATGGCACACAAATATTCACTTGAAGCATTAAACAGAACTATGCAAGATTTAAACAGCAACAATAAACTTTTCGGTGGTGCTATCTTACTTTTGTCTGGTGACTTCCGGCAGACCTTACCGGTTATAACTCGCTCTACTTTCGCGGATGAGATTAATGCATGTTTGAAACAATCATTCTTATGGCGAAGTGTTGAAACACTTCGATTGACCATAAATATGCGAGTACAATTGCAAAATGATCCATCAGCACAAATATTTTCCGAACAACTACTAGATATTGGGAACGGTAAAATAGAACTGCAACCAAATACGCAATGCATTAAACTACCAGACAATTTTTGCACTGTTGTTCAGGATAAAAATGAATTGATTCAGAGTATTTTCCCGGATATACAGAATAATTATTTGAATCATGAATGGCTTAGTCAACGGGCGATTTTGGCAGCCAAAAACGTTGATGTTGACGAAATTAACTTCCAGATACAACAGTTGTTACCAGGCGATCTGATGTCTTTTAAATCAATCGATACTGTTGTTGATGAAAATGAAAGTGTAAATTTTCCGATTGAATTTTTAAATTCATAAGATATCCCTGGAATGCCACCACATAATCTTCGATTAAAGATTGGTTCCCCTATTATTCTCCTCCGTAATTTGAATCCACCTCAATTATGTAACGGTACGCGTTTGGTCATCAAAAAGATCACCGGAAACATTCTTGAAGCAACCATTTTGGCTGGGAAGTTTAAAGGAAAAGTGGTCCTGCTGCCACGTATTCCGGTGATACCATCAGATTCTACCATACCCTTCAAAAGGCTACAGTTTCCAATTCGTTTAGCTTTCGCCATGTCTATAAATAAATCTCAAGGTCAAACAATGTCCATTTGTGGTTTAGATTTGGAAAATCCATGTTTTTCTCATGGGCAACTATATGTTGCGTGTTCACGTGTTGGGAAACCGTGGAATCTATTTGTGTTAGCTAAAGACAGGTTAACCAAAAACATTGTGCACCGATTGGTGTTACATTAAATTGAAATTGAAAGTATTTATAATTCAAAAAAAGTAGATATTAATGTTTAAAAGTTTAAGACTATCTGCCTTGCCTACCTCATCATGAGTTTAAGCGTTACATGTTATTTACTGTATTATACTGTAATATACTTATATTTGTTATAAAATTAAATGGAAATAATAAATCTGATAATTTTTTATTTTGTACCTATTGATTTCTGCTTAATATCAAGTGTAAGAACATTTTAATTAATTGTGTTCAATGTACTTCCCCTTCAAATCTCAATCCAGTGAATTTGTATACGAACATCAACATTTTCGTCTTTGTTCGTAAATAATTTCATTGTACTAAAGGGTTATAGTAGTAGAAAGTCAAATAAGGAGATCACCATATTTTTTTACAAATACCATCTGTGTGAAAAAGCATAGTGGACTCCGTGACTGATGTTCTCTTATTGTTCCTCTTAGATTGTTTACTATAATGTAATATAACAAAAACTTTAGCCACAGCAACGCGTGGCCGGGTCAGCTAGTCGATATTATATAATTTAATTTAACTGAAATGCTTTTAGTAATTGGAGGCCGTTGTATTTTTAAGAGATTTTTATCTAATTGTAATTGAATTATTTAAATAAAAATTGGGTCAACATCAAGCTTTCTATAGCTAGCAAGCTTTATTAATCTCTTTCATACGAGTATTTCGTATTTAAAATTACAAACCACCAGTAAAGTTATTCATCCGTTTCTAGTATTAACGTCAGTCCCTGTGACTAAAGTGAATATTTGTGTTAAGAGTAGGCGTGACCCAGTGACGATCTGGGTGATGTTTGTACCCGAACTCTTCTAACCTTCAACCCACCCGTTATCTAAAGTTTCAAAATGTTATAAACACCGTGTTTGACTGTCCAACCTTTGCTTTTTAATATACGTTACTTTGTGGTAGTCACCACCACCGAGTGGTTGTTCTTTAGAAACCAGCTTAAAAATTATGTATTTGTGCCGTCACCGTTACCTAAGTATGAGATAATTTAATTTTTATAATATAATATGACGATAATGAGACTTATTATAAATAACACTAAATTTAGAAAAATCTGTTGAATATTTTTTTTTATATCTCCTGTAATCCAAAATGTTTTAAAACTGTTGTAGTTTTGGTTCATTTAAAAGACCAAAAAGACCCTCAGAAGAGGCTCGAAGAGACATACAAAATGCCGCTTTATATATCTCTTTAACAAACCTAAATAGGAATCACTACAGAGATAGTATTTGAATTCCCAACCTTCGAGTTGCTAGGTAACGAGTAGCGGTTAACCTATTGTAACGTTCTGCCATTGTATGCTTTGAAGAGATCGTTAAACAACCGCTGTTACTAGGTGGAATGTTATATTTTTGTTCTTGAGCACAAATTATACATCAATATGTATGGTGACGTATTTATCTATTTTAAAATCTCAATTATTTCTGCAATTTGATTTAAAAATATATATTTTGCACATCTTTATTTTTTTCTATGACGTGACGCCTTGACGTGAATGGCCTACAAATTCTTATCAGTTAAGTAGTCTTCTATTTTGTAATAACTTTTTTATATATCATTTAGATTTATACAAAGGCAAGTCAATAATATCTTCTGAAAATTCGTTAAACATCTTTATACTTAAGCCTACAAAGGAGTTAGGTACTAACTTAATGCAACCTGGTTGTTAAAACGGCAAACGGTGGTTGGACTTTTTACGAGAAAAGGGGTAGGTTTTTCCAAATAAACTTGAGACAGGCGAATATGAATTGAGACAGTCGAGAATATTTAATTCTAATGTTTAATAACCTACGTTTCGTATCGTAAAAACTGCAAACGTACAAATACTACTTTTGAAACACTTAAAATTATTATCTCTATTAGTGGGTAGGTATTTTAGGAGTCAGCCAGTCATTTTGAAGATCTACCATACAAGTCTCAACTAATTTTTAAACATCAGTTTTTTATGATTATCTTTATCCTTATCTTTTCCTCAGTTATACATATGTAATAATATAATATATCAGTAACTTGGATGTGAGAGTTCGAGTTAGTTTTATTCGTTTAATATTAAAATTTCTACGCTTGGTTTGTGAGTCTCGATGTTATTTAAATACATATTTGCAAATGACAGAGCGCATCCTAATTCATACTGACGTCAATTGTGTTTTAACACGATCTAAATATTCAACGAGTAGATAACTATGATAGACTGGAGCTTCACAAACTTGTGACACCAGAGTAGTCTCAGTAAAATGTACATGGTTTAAATTATTTTCCTTCATTAGGTGATGAACATATAATCGTTACGGCGATAAGAAAGCTCATGGTCACTTTTTGTCTATGGTCAGTCGGTAGGCCATAAAAAAAAAACCAATGTGTCATACTTCGTCTGCTTTTCTATACGTGTTCTAATTAGTTCTGCGGACTGTTTTTTATCAATCTTTTTTAGGGATTTAGTTTTCAATTGAAAAGTTCTTTATTAAAATAAATATGTTATAATTTTGTTTAGATTTCATCATTGAATTGAATTAACCGTTCATAGGCATTGAATGTTATGTTTAAAACCACTAAGAAAAAATATATTTAAGGGTATACCCATTTTTAGAAATCTTTCTTTCATTCAGTAGTTTTTAAGGTTTCAGTAGGTAATTTAACCCATGTCTGCTTTGGATCCGCACAAATTTCACATTTTAATGAACGCTTGGTAAGGGCGGTTTTTTATTTCTGGTTTTGTATGTAGATTAGTACTTACATGAAACGACTGTCGTTGTTAGTTTTTTTTTATGTTTTAAGATTATTAAAATTTAATGATGATGACCTTATTAGAAAGCTGGAAGATTCCAAAGTTAATTGTTATTTTTGATTTCCTTAATTTAAGATTAAAATTCCTACAAGTACAACATTATTTAAAAGTTCTATAAGCACAGTTCTACAATTAATATCTATGTTCATTTAGAATTTAATTCATCTTCATTTTTTTTTAATACTACATGATGTAGAAATATATGGTTAATCAAATTTTATTTGTTTTTGATTCTATAATGTGCAGACATAGCTTCTCTAAATACTATTTTAATTTAATTGTAAACACTTAACACATAACAAAAGATGAGTTACGAATACGTAGACGTAACTCTTATTATATATTTTTTTTATATTATACGGTTAAATTGGCAAATTCCCATCACACCCAATAGGACCAATAGCACAGCGGTATTGTGATTTTGTTATTTAGGTAGTCGGACCCTCAAATCTGAGTTCTAGATTTAAAAGTAGATTTTTTACTATAAGAATAGTCTTTAAAAAGCATTCGATAACCTTCATTGTCTTAAGTTAACTGCTAAGAGAATTTGAAGTACGTAGACCTTTTAAAATATGATAAAACTAACTTAGGTAGGTACATAGTTAGCAGCTTAACCACACGTCTATTTCTCAAATTTCAGTGTATCTTACATACTTAAGAACTTTAAGCTGGAGAGATAATATCTATTGTTCAGCGTCATCCCTGAGGCAGCATACAGAGAACATTCATTAATAGTTTTGTCACGTGCCGTTAAACATCGATCTAGTGAGAGAAGGTTATAATCACCACGGTCCACTGACTATGACTCCCATACCACGAACCGAGTTCTAAAGCTATTACTAGACAAGAAAAGGTCTATAGACGTAATTACACCTTGATTCTACTGAGTTTACCTTTAACCTGAAAACATGATAAAAAGCTAATACGGTCAAGATTGGATTGAATCGTGGATTTTATTGTGTTAATCAATTAATAAAATAAAAAAATCCTATAAAGATATAACTAAGATTTATTTTGATCAAAAAACCGTTCGAAACCTATCGAAAACTATCCAAATTAACAATGAGGATTTGGTAAGAGTTATTTTATTAATAAAATTGTGATATGTGTATGTGTGATGTGATAGATTGTGATATAGAGTGATATAGAGTGGGTTTGTAACCTTTGTTGTATGAAAGGCTTAATTATAAATACCTAAAGGAGAAAGCGCGCGTCAGCTTACTCAGCATTACTTGCAGTCCTCTGTAATGTGCTCATTCCCGTAAATATTGCTGTGGCTGTAACAATATTTGTCAGCTTTTCTTCTCTTTATCCTTTTACCTTTTATTATACGTTTATCTAAAAGTCCGTTGTCCATAATGATAGCAATATTTTGGCCACCTTTCAGAGATTTCCGTTTGATTATACTTATTGTATGTCATTCCAGCGATAGATGTTATTTCGAGGGTATAATTTATTACAGTATTATTTGAAGAACTCTTATATGCAACATTGTAACTGATAGACAAAGTAGAATAAACAGTCATAAAGCGAAAATAAGAGCATACATAAAAGTATAAAGGAGTTTCATCAAAAATACGTAACGCGATATCTTTGAGGCGACCTAATGCGATTCCACCCCCGTGGGTTCACTCAACGTAATCTACCAAGGTGGTTACATACATATGCGTCGTCGAATTTAAATATATATTCATATTTTTAGGTACATCAAAAAGATTGAAATGGATCTCTATTTAAATAAATTTGCATAGCTGCCATCACTATGAATAGAAATGAGTGTTGAAGACTCCAATTAGGTATTCGTATTTTTCTTTATTTATTTTGTTGGTGACAGCTATTATTACTATATTATACCATATATTATTACTATTTATTATATTGCCATACTTACTGGTAAATACCAAACCCAACACATAAACTATGTTTTGACTAAGATAAAATTGGCAATAAAGCTTCTGACATAATCTGGGCTTCCCACATTATTTTGACTACGAATTGTGAATATTTAAGGCGGTTACCTCGCCGCTTCCTACTGCGCTGAGTGTTGTGGGTTCGATCCCACATAGGACAACACTTCGTGATCCACAATTGTTATTGTTATTAGTTTAATTATTATACTTAATTGTAACAGTGTAACTATTGTAATTATATAACAAATAATATTCTATCTACTCTATTCTGTTTATTGTATATGCGGCACGAACAGACCGATTTATGATTTAATTACAGTAGTTACACTATTACAATTATAATAATTATACTGTATATAATTAAAATAGTTGGAACAATGGGCAGTGTTACAGCTTAATTAATTAATTATCATAAAAAATATTTTTTCTATTAAACGTATGTTTTCTATTCATTTAATGGATGACAGAGTCATAATTCTTCAATCTCGGTTATTTACTTGGGCATAAAATTCAACAAAAAGGAGAGGCTTTGCAGTACTTCGGATGTTTGTTTAGGCACGAAACCGGGTAGATATCGTTATATGTAATATTTACTAGATACTTATAGTACTGGGTAGGACCTTACAAGTATGTCTTTATCCGGGTTGATGGTTCGAAATTTCAAGATTATTGTATAATACGTTATGTAACGAAATGGTTATGTCGTTGCGTTGTATGCCGTGGAAGTAGGTGCGAGGGGTATACCAACAAATATCAAAGGTCTTTAAGCAGGTTATAAAGGGATTTCCTTTTATAACCTGCTTAAAGACCTTGAAAATATTGTTTTATTATTGTTAATTGCCATTGGCGATCTTATTCAAATAAATCGCTTTAGTCATCAGAAAGTAGGCCGCTAGTTTTTGTTACTATAGTATTTATCAATAATTAATTTAAAAAAAATACTCCTACTTCACGATGAATTGTAATAAACTGTACTCACTTAATTTTCCACTCTTGGGTAGTTTAAAAAAAAAAAAAAATTGGACCACACAAGAAGCAACCAATTCCAAATAAAAATAACTGAAATCGGCATAAATAACGGTGTTCTGAGGTAACAACCATATTTTTTTAAATACATTCGAACTGAGAACCTGTTCCTAATATTTAATGAGAATAAATAAACAGTATGACTCCACGATAAGTTGTAATACTGTCATCTAACAAAAAAATACTTATACTTACGATCTTAGCTAATACAATAATTATTCTTGGATGAGTTGATTTATCGTTCCAATTGATTTGACGTAGATATAAATTCCCATCACCGTATCGACCTTACCTTTACCGCTTGCCATTGTTCTCATTGCAATACTTACACAATATGTACGCAGTACCTGTTCCACGTTACCACTGGGGAGTTATTCGGCTTTCTAGAAATTAGATTGTCAATTGGTGTTGGCGCTAAACAGATGTGCTCATAGCTCTTGATTTAACGCGTCTAGTCTTTTGAAGAGTAAAAGTTACTATTGTCCTCATGAATCGACTTAAAAAAAGGAAGATTCTCAATTTGGCTGTATTTCATTTTGAAGTTAATATTATTAATTTAATTATTTTACAAACATTTTTATTCATATACGTAGATGGGCCTGTTTCCTAGTGGTTAGGTAAGGTAGGTAGTGATAAGAGGGTACCGTACGATTTCCTTTGAGGCGGCTAGCCTATTTGCCGGATCGGCACCCTGGGATCTGGATGCGATACAGTTTCGGTGACGCAGGGATGCTCTAGATCGGAGTGAGCTAACAGTGCCTCGAGAAGTAGAGGCTTACCAGGCAGACCTCCGCCAGATCGAGTTCGATCAACGGCTTGCGCGGGCCAGTGTAGGGCATGCCGCACTAGCGTCCGTCCTCCGAGAGTGGCTGGAGAGGAAACACGGAGCTCTCACCTTCCGGATGGTCGCTTCGAAGTACTTGTGTCTGATCGGCCGGTAGCCGACGTCACGGTGCCATCATTGTGATGGCTGCCCTGATGACACGTCGCTTCACACGCTGGCGGAATGCTCAGCTTAGTAGCGTCTCGCTTCCGACCTTGATTTTGTCCATGGTCCGCATCGGGAGTGCATGGAGCGCCGTCGCTTCCTTCTGCGAACATATGATGTCCACACAGGAAGCGGTAGGAATGGAGAGAAAACGCAGCACTGCTGTAGGAAGTGGCCTGACGATTTTGGGATATTCGTCGTCCGAACAGATACAGGCCCGAGAGGCAGCGCATAGTGTTCCGTGTGCGCTTCTAGAGGACTTCGACCGAAGGGTGACGGTCGCAACGGGGGACGAGACCGGTCTTGGGTGAAATGGGTCAATGCCTGTCCGGGGTGGCGGAAGAATGCAATTGTGATTCTCGCTCTCCCGGCTATTGGCGAGGAGAGAAAAAACGAGGTGGTTTTTAGTTGGTAAGAGTCCGACAGACCCCTACACCATCCCCCACTGGGCGGAGGACATCCATGAGGATCTTCCACCCCGTTAACAAGAAAAAGGGACAAATAATTGTGTGATGAGCCGATGATTCTTCTGTGTCTTAGAGCAATTTTTTTATAAACAATGTCTATGTATTTAGAACTATGTAAGTATGTTTATGAGCAGTTTGGTTACCGCAGTACAGGCTCTGCCTTGTTTGGGATCAGACGACCGTGTGTGAGATATCTGAGGTTATTATTAAATATTATTATTAACATCCCAAACTAAGGTTATTCTTACGTTTATGAAATGTGAACATTGAAAATTCCAAATTCAAGTTCAATCCTGTATCTATCACTTCACATACTAAAGCGAGAGTATAGTACCTATATGTAGTACATGTTAAATTCTAAATGAGGCGTTATAATTAAGTTTAATGGAATAATGTAATATGTATATATTTTAAGGCTAGACAGCGGTGAAGTAATCAATTGGCATATCGTTCGCAGCTGACATACGCCTGACAGTTAGACTTACGAGATCTGTCTAACTTAAATAGAATGACAGTGAGAGTTAAGTTGCCTGTTGTTTTATTAAAGGCTCTCTTTATTTCCAGTAAATAGAAATACAAAACAAGGCTGGCTGTTTTATTTTATAGACCAGTATAATTTAAGCTAATCTTGCATAGTCGTGATAGATCAAAATATATACTGGACTCTTTTAGCATCATGTAGCTGTTTTAATTTAATTTTTTAACTTAATAGTACATTTATTTTAACAATTTTAGGTTTCTGCGCTTTTATAAACAATACTTTTAGATATAAATATCAAGTACTCCTAGTGTGTTATGCCTATTTGTACCTATTTGTAAGTATAGATAATAAATGTATTTCATTTTTCTTACATTTATTTATTCAAATAAAATTTAGTCTATGATTTATAACCCACAAAGCGTAACAGTTCAAGAATGAATTTATACGGACAATAACAGCTTACCATCTCAACAAAGAGCTTTTCTCCTGCTGATTTTCTTAAAGCAAAGAAACTCAATCAAACTTAATAGGACCTACTGAAATAAATCCACAGAGACATCGGAATCAAACGTAAGCTTCGAAATATTTCTGGAAAATAATAAATAAAAAAATACCAATTTGGAAATTACGGAAACGATTTTGAAATAAAAGAAAAAAGTCGAAAGTCACAAAAGATATTAAGAAATGGAATTGGCAGATTTATGTCCACTCCAATGCACGAAGGAATCTTGGCCTCGGCTTAAGAACTTTCTCAACTTCAGTACGTTACTTCATAAATGTTTACACGTTTCTGGTTTACGTATTCGTATTTTACAACATTCATGTAATATCGCGTACCTTCAATTACATAGATAAGTACCTATATAACTTTAATTAGGCCGACAGAGACTAAGTTAGCAGGAAATTACGGGCACATACCTACTATTCCGGGTGATCTAATAATAGAGCGTTGAATTTAAACCTTTTTGGTAAAAAGTTATGTAGAATAAAAGACATTCACATTACTTTTTAATAAATGCATTTATAAAATACTACACAAACATTAGTTATCAAAATACTTAGTTTATTTTTCATATAAAGGAAAGAAGGAAATAAGTATTAAATAAAAATTTAATGTCATCATCATCATCATCAACAGCCTTTAATAGTCCACTGCTGGACATAGGCCTCTCCTTAGTTAGAAGGTTTTGGCCTACTATACTCCGCTGGCCAGACGGGTTGGTATAGGGTTTGTGTAAAGTTTTCCTTCTCTTTACAATGTTGTTGTCCTGCATAGTTTGCTTCCTAAGTCGGCTCTTATGACACCCACGCGATAAATAGCGGTGGTGACACTCAGTATTCTTAATCCGTCACCACACAGAATGATAAACTTGATGAATGAACTTTTAATATTTTTTTGTTTGTTCCAAGTTCGAATGTTGTCGTACCAATAGGGTAGGTATTACAAGACTACCTTAAATAATTTTCCTGATTCGGTAAAGGCATAACAACGTGTTTACACACGCTATGAGGCTAAAATATACATAAATTTAATAACATGTACTTTGTACACTGCCCCTTTTGTTTACGGATTACCCCTCTGGTGTAAAGTGTAGTAGTAGTACGAGTAAAACATGATGACGTAGTAGTATTCATATACGTAGTATCTAACTCCTGAAACCTAAGGCCACATAACCACAAGTCTACTTTCATGATATTTACGTTCTGTAAGAAAACATCTAAGTATCACACCTATTTAATGTTACTCAGAAATGGTTTTGAAGTTAAGTAAAGAAACTGATTCTTAATTATGCCTGATAAATCCATCTCTTTTTTTAAGTAACTTTTACCGATAAAATAACGATTTATTCTTATTTATAGTAGTGCTGGTTATAAGTTGTAACAGTGCTTGTTGACAGGCACGCGCGCAGGCGGGGCCGGCGGGGCCGGCGTGCGGCCAGCGGGCGCATGGCTCTGCTGTACCGCGCGACGCGGCTGAAGGACCGCGCCGACACCCATGTCTTCACCTTCGTGGTCACGCGCTCTGCCACACGCGAGCCGGACCGCGATGTCACCTCAAAGGATTTCTGTTGCGCGCACCAGCGCTGGGCTGTCGCCTTCAGCCGCACAGATGCATCACTCGGTTAGTACTTACATACACGTTTATTTCACAGATAAGTTAAGTGTGCGGACGTCCTAAAAAACAACTTATTTAATGTACTGCTATTGCCCTGACAAATTTATAACTGCAAAGTTTCAAACCGAAGTCATAGAAACTTTCTTATCTTGTTACAGGTGTATACTTGGTTTGGCGAGGCGCGTGCGAAGGCATGCGGGTCTATGTCGACTTTACTTTCACGCTTCTCAGTCGTGATCACTTTACAGCGAATGAAGGATTTTCCGGCAAACAAGTACGCTTTAGCGCTGGGTGTGCTGCTCAGGGGCGTGGTCGGTGCGTCTCCATGGCAGAACTCAATGCTAAATTTGCAGACGCGCGTGGCGAGTTTCAACTGGAGTTGAGCATGTCCCGCGTACGCACTCTATACTCTTGTGAACTTCGAGCACCACGTCTTGACACTCCACCCATAGCATTTGCTGGTTTCGACTGGCAGGTGACAGCTAGTGGCGGTGGGGGTAAGGAACCTTTAACTCTACGTCTCATTAGATTGTCAGGAGAGGGACAGAAGTGTCGAGTTCGATATGCCCTGGCACTCGGCGAAGGTGATAGAAGGCTGCATTCGGGACCCTTAGAATGTGTTTGTGACGCAGAGGGTCGGACGCCACCTTGGAATCCACGACCAGCATCCCGACTGTTGACGAAAGGCGTTCGCTTGACCGTAGAGCTGGTATGGGCTCGTGCACTTGTAGAACTGGCAATACCAGCTGCAGGACGGGCAGTGACCTGTTATGACCGCGACAAACATGCATGGGCGGTGCGCTGCGACATGCACTCGGAGATGGTGCGAATGCATATGTTGTACCGAGATGTAACTCATGTACCGCGTAATCATCTACGTTACGTAAGCTGGTCTGCATGGCTTGTGCGAGTGGGGACTGCTACTGGGGAGTCTGATGCTGAAGAACTACCTGGATCGCCATTTGAGCACTATTACGCTCAGGATAGTGCTGACGAGGGACTTATGATGGAAACGGCTCTACGCGTTGAGGACGTATCTCGACCTGGCTGCACGTTCATGCACCCGGGCGGCGAGTTGCGAGTACGCCTCGAGTGGGGTGATACTTATCTCCTATTTCAAGCTACTTATCATGTCTATGATGATCTCTGTCGACTACACGCGCATCAAATGAGGTAATATAATTGAAGATATGATATTGGCTTACAAATTCTAGATATACATAAGAACTTTCTTTTAATTTTTCAGGCGCGAAATTACTGTACTTCAAGCGGAGAACTACTCGCTGGAAAGACAACTGTTCAGCTACCAGAAAAGCCTAGCATTTGCTCAGGCGCAAGCGGGTGAGCCGGCGGCAGCAGAAGGCGGTGGGCGTCGCTCACCCGCTGAGCGCTCACTCTCAACCGATACAGAGTATGCGTGAGACGGGCCGTAAAGGACCTACCGTCGTCATCTTTGACGTTGCCCGTTCTCCACTCTTCTATCTTTTCGACTGATTCTGACGTTTTTGAGCGATTTATCTATTTTTCTAGACGTTTTATGGCGAGGTGCGCCCTCGTCCGCACCGCTTTCTGCCGGTCGCCTGCACTCTCGCCGCTCGATTCTATCGATAGCCGATTATTATACTCGACTACTTTTCTATTTGTCTGTACATAAAATATATTTAGATATTATATATTATGTAAATTTCTTAACTTGAAACTCGAATTCATATACTGCAACAGTCGATTTATGAATAATAAAAAAAGTCCGTATAAATAAATACTAATTTTGTCTCTTTATTTGTATGTTTATTCCAAAATACCTTACCTAGCGATATAATTCTAATCAAATAGTTAAAACACGTTCCATAAACGCTCATGTACCTTATCTTCAAATTTTCACAACTGAAATCAGATTCCTGTAGGATTTTCAGTAAATTTAACTCTATCTTTTAAGAACTGAATCCACATATGAAAACCTCAAAAGTACAGTATTAACCCAATAAATAAGAACACAAACATAAAAGGAAACTTTTCTGTAAATGAAATCATATAAACGTCAGTTGTCACACACACACACACACACAATGACATATGTCAAATGTTGAAACGTCAAGGGCACGTGTTCAAAATTGTGAATGTTCATATGTATTGTATAAATAGTATCTGGTACTTGAAAAAACAACAATGGCTCAGGGCAAATTTAAGGTGAAAAGCAAACTGCCAGCTGGTGCTAAAACAAAGAAAAAACAGCAAAAAAACAAAGGTAAAGCGGTTGCAAAACGCCCTAATGCACCTGTTAAAAGTAAGACGGCGGCTGAACGTAATAAGATGAAAATGAATGTGACAAAAATGGTAAACGCTGCAGCAGAACAGCAAATCAGAGCACTGGCATCGAATACACCACAGTTGTCGGCAGCGCAGCAGAGAGTGGCGGTAGCACCAACTGCACCAGCTCCCGCTAAATAATTTTCTTTTATAGAACTTTTCGTAATTCTACTACGTTTTTGTTCGTGCCTTGTAAATATACTTAGTAAGTAAAAGTGCTCACTGTTAATACTGTGTTCTACTATGTATATGGAATTTAAGCATACGTGGATTTGTGTAGAAATCTATTCTTGATAGGTGTGATTCTAATCAATTCTAACAACACGAATAATATTACCTCTGTGAAAGTATTTCTATCTGAATATAAATAGTTTTTTTGTGCACTGTAATATCTAACAATGTAACAAGAGTAGATGCTGACTATTTAATAATGGTAAAGTTTCAACTAGAATGATTTAAACACTGAGTCCAAAGAGATAAGTAAATAATATTTAAGTGAACTGTTGTTCGCTATTATTTAAAATAAAGATAAATGTCATTATTCTTGATTTTATTGTTTTATTTAACCTATGTCATTGTATTATTCTATGATATATTGCAAGTTATCAAATGATTAGTCCTAAAAAATATTTAAAACCATTGCTATACAAAGAAGTATCTTTTCACAAAATTACTTTTTGAATACTTAACTATAAAGTAAAAACATTTTGTGCCGCATGGCATGGCGTCTTGTATGAACAGATTATGTATAAAATTTACACTTTAGGTTAATTTGGTGTTAACAGAATCTCTGTGTTATTTAGAGGGATAGAGTGCATAAAACATTGCCAATGATAGTTTTTCATTTTCAAATGAAAGGCAGTGGTAGAAATAACTTTGTAAAGAACAAAGGATCATGTTCCGGAAGTTGCAAGTCTCAGGAAATGCTAACTAATCAAATTTCATCACAAATGAATAATATGGTGTAACACCTGTATGTGACATAAAAAGACTTAAAGTTACTCATATAGTCGGCAACTAGTCAGTGCCGACAAAGAATCCTTTAAAACTAAGGGTAAGAGTAAGGGTGGTTTTCAATTTGATCATGTAAATAAACTAAAGATGATGAATTTATGGTTATTTTAAAATTTTGAACCATTAATGAATATGGCTTCACACCATTTTTTTTGGGTATGTGTCACTGGTAATATTTAAATGTTAATTTCATTTAGCTAACACATTTACTTAGTGATGGACGGTAAATTAATAACATCATCATCATCAATACAAAGCTACACTTCTGAAGTTCAAGTGACAAATCAAGTAGAGTACAAATTGACCAATAATGGCCAATTTAATAATGTTAAGTAAGAATTATTTGATCCACAATATTTATAATTTTTCTAGAAAAATACCTATGATTAGAATTGTTTCTTTTATGTTATAGGAGGACAAACGAGCAGATGGATAATCTGATGGTAAGTGGCTACCGCCTCCCCTGGATGCATGGTGTGCCTATTGCATGGCATGGCAATTCAAAATGTGACAAGTATGTTGCCAATATTAAATCAGGGGAATTTGAACAGTTTGAGGCTTGCTTTCTGAACAGGATGTTTTGATTTATATATTTATAGAATTCAAGGCTTGCTTTCTGAACAGGATGTTTTGATTTATATATTTATAGAATTCATTTATTAATAATTAATATTTAAATAATTATATTTTATTCAATTTATTTTGTTAACTATTGGACAAAACAGAGATTGTTTCTATTGTGTGTGTGTGTTCTTCTACGATTTTGGAATCTACATAAAAGACGATTTTAAAACAATTTTAAAATTTTTATGAAATAAAGATATTTTGAATTTGAAAATTTAAATTTGATTGATTTGATTGAGTTCTACTTGCAAGTGACTATCACTTGCAAGTAGAACTTATCTATTTCGGTATATTTCAGGCAGTGAGGACGGGTATAAATAATTTAATAGAAGCAATGCAGCTGTGTTTTGGACAAATATTTTTATACCTATTTACATTACTGTTGACGCAGAACTAGCATTATAGGCTCTAATAATTTGTTTTAATAAAAAAAAGTGTTTGTAAAGCTTACGACGTTACTTTGAAGTTTCCTAGCCGAAAAGGGAAACTGGTGTAAGGTAAAAAAGCATTATATAGGTATTGCCACCTGTTTCCTCAAACCAACCATTGTTCCATTGCTTAGTCTCACGGGTATCCCTATTGCCGTCAACAGAGTACTTTGAAAGTTAAGGATGGGAAAATGGCGTTATAGTAGTAACATAATGAAAGGTAATATAAAATAATAAGGGTACAAGGTTTAACGGATACATAAGGGAGTGTACGCAATACCTTCGTGAGGTCATGGTCGCATATCTGTAATTTGAGTTGGCTATTGGCGGGAAGTCCGACCCCTCTAAGTTTAAGTTATATAGGCAGGTACTAACATTGATGATTATATGATGGTGCCTACCTAGTTAAGTATTTTATAGCTTTATTGTTATTTGGTCTTCATATTTAAAATGATTAGTAGGTAAGTACGTAAATTAGTAGGTCTTCGTAATTCAATGAAAATATTTACCAAAAAATGAGAGTTATTTATTGAAACCTAAGCAAAATCCATACTTATGACTTATGAGTGGGTATTATAAAACAAATTTGAAGATTTTGTTAGTTTGTGCGATTGAACGCGCTAAACTTAGCAGCTACTGGTTCGAAATGAAAAGTGCGTTTAGCGTTGGATTGCCTATTTGTCGAGGAAGGTTAGAGGCTATATACTTTACGATACGACCAATCGGCATCCGAGCCGACCGAGCATCAATGAAAAATATTGCAAAGACGGAGAAAATTTATTGCAGATGGAGTTGCGCGGGTCATCTAGTATTAAATAGAAATCGTAAAATTTGTGGATTTTATGTTTACTGTATTACAGATCAATGAAATTTTTGATAAATTTAAAACAAATAACTAGAGTAACCAATCATCAGAATCAGTAGACGGAAGTGGTGGCTGGAGTGCCTTGCGCCACGATTGACCGACGACTTATAGAAAGTGGCTAGCAGCTGATCTTCCAGTAAACGGTGGTAGGCTGATGCTTTTTGAAATAAAATAAAAAAGTTCTTATTACTTTTATACATTGACAGGCTTTTAAGAACCATTGCTATGTAGAGGGTGTTTAATAATAGAAGAGCGGTAGCAAAACGTAAACAAGCTTTCGTTATTATTAGTTTCCCTAAAATGAGCGTTAAGGTGGAGATAGATTCAACATTTCCCATGGGCGCCAGTAAATTGTGATTACACAGACTGGTACACGGGAATAAAATACATATTTATACTATATTTTACGAGATAAAAAGGAGATAGGTTTTCTTGGCTACTTATATGTATCTATAGCTACCTATATATGTATGTAAGCGTATGAATAATTTTATGTGTATTTATGTAATGTGCTAGTCATTAATATTTGTGTATTGCTAATGTGCACAGGAACAGACTACGTATTACTAAACGGTATAGTCCATCTATAGTGTAATAATAAAAAATAATTTTTTTTAAATTAAAGTGTTGGGTCTGTTTTAAAAAAAATAAAGCTAAATTGGTGGCATCAAATAGAAACAAAATAACAAAAATAAAAGTCTCGGGCGCCAGACACCACCTTAAAAGAACACAGAACCCACCACAAACACAACAAATACCTCGGACATCTCAGCCAGCATTGAACCTTTTTAAAACAAGGCGGGAGGCAGCTAATGAATACAAGATGTTAAGTTCTAATGGCTGTTTATTATCCCGTAGTGTCTGTAGAGTACAATGTGTCTTATGTCTCTAATTACAATAGGTAACTCTTATTCACAAATTAGTACTGTCATTAATGCAATCCTTTCCAATAAGAAAAATATAAGGTTAAATAACTTTTAAAGAGTCACAAAAAGACTAAATAGACAAAACAGTAAACTCTAAGGGTAGACATAGCATTGACCTACTCTCTAATGAAAAAAATAACACCCCTTGGGGACCTGCAGTGTTCAATGCCACGTCGCCAAGAAAAATATAACAAAACTACATACCGATGACCTTGGATCAGTCCGAACGAAATGAAATCAAACCAACTCCGAAACTTCTCACTCCGGTTCCCACGTGGTGTAAGAGGCGGGTTAGCACTCCCCGGCTCCAGACAATGGCGTGCAGCTAAGCAGCTTTTTCTACCAATCCGGTGCTCCACAGCAATCTAATTTCTTGGGGTCAAACTCCGGCGAGAGACAAAAATCGAATGCCACGCAAGGACATTCCAATAAGAAAGTAAAGTAATTTAGATATAAACTAAAAACCCTGATTCATCAGGGTCCCAAAATGTTTCACAAATCAAGCAGCGGCATTATAAGCATTATAAGCATTGCCTTTTCAACAAAAATAATCACTCGAACCAATAGCTCGAGTCCTAACTAGGTTGGCCAAACATTTAAAGAGGAAATAGGCCCTCGTCCATAACAATTAAATACGGATTACTAAAAAATTAAATGACAAAACTTGCTTGCTTCATTTCACTCGGCGGCCGGTCCAAAAGTGAAGCCAATGTGATACCAGTCCAAAAGCCTGCCGCTCCATAGAGCGGGGAAACAAAAATGTTGCCAGGACAAGAAAAACTAAATCGACTAACTAATCGCGGGGGAACAACATCGATTATTACTCTCGTCCGTCCCTCGACCATCGGCACACGCAGAAACGACAAAAAATTCAACCTAACAAAACAAAAACGAGACTAAGGTTCAAATTACTGTAATGGTGCGAAATGCACCGTTACATTACATACCTTCCCGAAAAAAAAATAAAAGAAAGGACTCTTTCTTTTATGCTGAAAAGTCACCACTCAACAAACATGTCAAACAAAAGATTGCAAAATATCTAAACTCCAAAACTGACTCTACCAAAAACTCTACTAAAACTCTACAAACTCCAGGAATACAAAAATCCATACGCCAAAAAGGACTAGGAAAACTAAATATAAGATCAAAATATACTCTACAACAGAATCACACAAACCCAAAAACAAATCCCTAAACCAAGCTACCATTAGGACTGGAAAGTCCAAAAAGTGCGGTTGGACACCCTCGTCACCGACTCTAATGGAGCTTCAAACACAACAAAATATACTACAAAAACTGCTTCCATTGGAAACTGTATATCTAAAAAGATACCAGTATCCACGAAGTGCGGTTGGACACCCTCGTCACCGACTCTAATGGAGCTGCAAACTACAACAAAATACACTAACAACAACAAAGTAAACGCCACAAACAACATCCATTAGGAATTGTATCTTAAAAGATATCAATATCCAAGAAGTGCGGTTGGACACCTTCGTCACCGACTCTAATGGAGTTACGAACTACACAAAACAAAACAACATCCATCAGGAAATGCATATCTCAAAGATATCAATATCCAAGAAGTGCGGTTGGACACCTTCGTCACCGACTCTAATGGAGTTACGAACTACACAAAACAAAACAACATCCATCAGGAAATGCATATCTCAAAGATATCAATATCCAAGAAGTGCGGTTGGACACCTTCGTCACCGACTCTAATGGAGTTACAAAATGCTTCACCCTAACACATGTCAAACATGTCGAACCAAACAAAATATTCATCCCAACAAGGCGGGGAGAATATATAAAAAACCTGTGTATTGTGATCGGCTCAACACCACCGAACTACCGGGCACAATACGACAGAAACCAAACAAAAATATTCATCCCAACAAGGCGGGGAGAATATATAAAAAACCTGTGCATTGTGATCGGCTCAACCCCACCGAACTACCGGGCACAATGCAACAGAAACCAAACAAAAATATTCATCACAACAAGGCGGTGAGAATATATAAAAAACCTGTGTATTGTGATCGGCACAACCCCACCGAACTACCGGGCACAATACGACAGAAACCAAACAAAAATATTCAACACAACAAGACGGTGTGAATATATAAAAAAACCTGTGTATTGTGATCGGCTCAACACCACCGAACTACCGGGCACAATACGACAGAAACCAAACAAAAATATTCATCCCAACAAGGCGGGGAGAATATATAAAAAACCTGTGTATTGTGATCGGCACAACACCACCGAACTACCGGGCACAATACGACAGAAACCAAACAAAAATATTCAACACAACAAAACGGTGTGAATATATAAAAAACCTGTGCATTGTGATCGGCACAACCCCACCGAACTACCGGGCACAATGCGACAGAAACCAAACAAAAATATTCAGCACAACAAAACGGTGTGAATATATAAAAAACCTGTGTATTGTGATCGGCCCAACTCCACCGAACTACCGGGCACAATACAACAGAAACCAAACAAAAATATTCAACGCTTAAAAAAAACGTGAATCCAACCAACAAACTAATCATCACCTGAAAAAAAGTGTGAAACCGACAAAAAAACAAATCATTCAACACCTGAAAAAAGTGTGAATCCAACAAGAAACAAAACATTCAACACCTGAAAAAAAGTGTGAAACCGACAAAAAACAAATCATTCAACACCTGAAAAAAGTGTGAATCCAACAAACAACCCGTTCAACCCTTGAAAAGAGGGCGAACCTAACTCCAACAAAACACTCTACACTAGGTAGAAGTGCAAATAAAATACAAAACAAAATATTCTTTTGATGTGGTTCCTATTATGAATGAAGTTCCTAAATTAATAAACCAAAAAGACCTAAGTAACTTTTGAACTCTTAAACCCTAAAATTAATATATCGGTAAGAATACCTTACACTACATCAACTTACAAATGGCTATATTCTAACACACATCAATCTACATACTTCCACACCCAAAAGCCAAATCCAACAAATATATCAAATTAAGATCTAAAGTTAATGACCAAATAGTGAAATTTTAATACTTAATAATATCTTTAATATGATAGCGACCAGAGGTGTTCTTTGAAAGGTCCTGCAAAAGGTAAACATTATCTGAAATTTTCTCTATAACTTTACATTTAATAAACTTAGGTGCAAGCTTTGCCGAAAAATATGCTGGAGCGCTAGAACTGAATAAAACTTCTTATCCAAACAATATCACCAACATCAAAAGAAATAGAAATAGTAACAAATAATATTAACAATTTTAATATATAATGTCAACAAATAATATTAATAATTTTAATATAAAGCAATGCGCTTTAACAAATGTGACTCAACTCTAACAAAAAATATCACTAAGTGATCCAAAGGAAAGGGCACAAAAATCCCTTTAACAACTCAAGCTGGTCCAAACTAACAAAGAATTACCAAAATGGTGCAGAGAAGCATCAACAAATTAACTCTCAACCAAACATAAGAAAATTAAGTGTAAAACCAATAACCAAATTTACACTTCCAATAAAAGCTAACCAAATGTGAGGTCAAAATTTAAAGCAAGAACAAACTAACAAAATCCAATCTTTAACAAAACATGAAATACAAGTCCCTACCGTCCTACTGTACCTCTCCACAGGGTTACTCTGAGGTGTGTACAATGTGTTATAAAAAACCTAGTAATGTTGTAACCTCTCATGAAATCTACAAAATGTTTAGAAGTGAATTGAGTACCATTATCGCAAACTATTAATTTAGGACAACCAAATCTAAGAAATATCTCTTTTTCAAGGATTCTACAATTGGATACGGTGGTAGCTTTTACTAATGGAAAAACCCAGCAAAATTTTGTGAAAACAACTACAACTGAAAGAATATATTAATGTGAGGTGCTGTGCTTATAGGCTTTACATGTGACACAAGATTTAATGTAATTTTGAACATCATTAAACATACCGTTCCAAACATAATGTTGTTTTAATTTCTTAGTGGTTTTATGAATCCCAAGATGACCAGAATTAATATCATCATGGTTAGACTTAATAGTATCAAGAATATGTTCCTAGAAATAACAATTTTCCAATTTAATCTACTATCCAGATTTAATTTATTCTTACAAAATTTATACAATGTGTGGTCATCAACCCTGAAATTTTTATATCTAGAAGAGACTCACTAGGCTTTTGTTTGCGAATGCGCAGCTAATGCTCCTAACAGCTATCACAGTCCGTGCCGTCAAAACGTCTAAGCAAGGCAGCCCTAAGCTCAACCCACGAAGAGATCTTCATACGAATAGTCCTAAACCACTTGGCAGCAGTACCAGCAAGCAGATCAGCGAACGAACCAATCAACACGGCCTCATGAAAGTTCCTGAATACAAAGTAATCCTCAACACGAGCGATAAATTCTCTAACACAGGTCTTACCGTCAAAGATTATCTTGCTCCTAGTCAAATCAGGCAGCTTCGTAGTATAGGCAGGCATATTCCTCCTAACGTGTTCATTCATGCTGTTGAACGAAGGCAGACTTGGTGCAAGAGCAGGAGTATCACGAACATATGACAAATCTAATGGGACGCTCATCTCCGCTGACTCATCCGCAGCTGTGCCAACATCCATATTGGCAGGCGACGTTGAAGGTGGAGCCTCCTTGTCCATAATACAAACCGACATTAACCACAAAATTCCAAAACAGCCGTTCAAAGGTTAAGTTCTTTAAAGTTAATTAAGTTTAAATTTATTCAAAAGTCACTGTTGTGAAAACCTAAGTTTAAATTATCCAAAGGCTAGATGTTATGAAAGGATAAGTTTAAATTTATTTAAAAGTTAAATATTGTAAAGAAAAGTCTAAATTGATTAAAAGTGAAGTGAAAAAGGTTAAGTTTTAATTTAAATATCTAAGTTCTGTATTAAAAAGGATTTAAGGATTGCAGTAAAGACAGTATCTAATCAGTTATTCTAATTAACCCACAGACACCACTTCAGTCCCTGAGCGCTGGCGACAATTGTAATAATAAAAAATAAAAAAATTTAAATTAAAGTGTTGGGTCTGTTTTAAAAAAAATAAAGCTAAATTGGTGGCATCAAATTGAAACAAAATAACAAAAATAAAAGTCTCGGGCGCCAGACACCACCTTAAAAGAACACAGAACCCACCACAAACACAACAAATACCTCGGACATCTCAGCCAGCATTGAACCTTTCTAAAACAAGGCGGGAGGCAGCTAATGAATACAAGATGTTAAGTTCTAATGGCTGTTTATTATCCCGTAGTGTCTGTAGAGTACAATGTGTCTTATGTCTCTAATTACAATAGGTAACTCTTATTCACAAATTAGTACTGTCATTAATGCAATCCTTTCCAATAAGAAAAATATAAGGTTAAATAACTTTTAAAGAGTCACAAAAAGACTAAATAGACAAAACAGTAAACTCTAAGGGTAGACATAGCATTGACCTACTCTCTAATGAAAAAAATAACACCCCTTGGGGACCTGCAGTGTTCAATGCCACGTCGCCAAGAAAAATATAACAAAACTACATACCGATGACCTTGGATCAGTCCGAACGAAATGAAATCAAACCAACTCCGAAACTTCTCACTCCGGTTCCCACGTGGTGTAAGAGGCGGGTTAGCACTCCCCGGCTCCAGACAATGGCGTGCAGCTAAGCAGCTTTTTCTACCAATCCGGTGCTCCACAGCAATCTAATTTCTTGGGGTCAAACTCCGGCGAGAGACAAAAATCGAATGCCACGCAAGGACATTCCAATAAGAAAGTAAAGTAATTTAGATATAAACTAAAAACCCTGATTCATCAGGGTCCCAAAATGTTTCACAAATCAAGCAGCGGCATTATAAGCATTATAAGCATTGCCTTTTCAACAAAAATAATCACTCGAACCAATAGCTCGAGTCCTAACTAGGTTGGCCAAACATTTAAAGAGGAAATAGGCCCTCGTCCATAACAATTAAATACGGATTACTAAAAAATTAAATGACAAAACTTGCTTGCTTCATTTCACTCGGCGGCCGGTCCAAAAGTGAAGCCAATGTGATACCAGTCCAAAAGCCTGCCGCTCCATAGAGCGGGGAAACAAAAATGTTGCCAGGACAAGAAAAACTAAATCGACTAACTAATCGCGGGCGAACAACATCGATTATTACTCTCGTCCGTCCCTCGATCATCGGCACACGCAGAAACGACAAAAAATTCAACCTAACAAAACAAAAACGAGACTAAGGTTCAAATTACTGTAATGGTGCGAAATGCACCGTTACAATAGGTTACCTGTAAGCGCGAGCGCAGACCGAGAGACATTTGAAAATAAACTTTAAAAGTAATGCAATAAAGTGCATACATGTTTGAATATGACATAAAATGTTATTGCGGCCTCGAGCTATGTGTATGCACTTTATAGTAATAAATTTAAAGTTTATTTTCGAGTGTCTTAGAAAAATCTTCTTCTAAAATTCTATACAAGATGGTTTCTTAACATGGTGTGCAATCTCCTGTGTGTGAGATCTCCTATAGTCTTCATTCGAATACATAGCAGTATTGATTTACACTAACTCCTTCATCTTATTTTTTTTCACCTTTTACCTTCTAACCTTATCCCACCCGAAAATCATTTCATTTTCAAGAAGGTTTGGAGTGTGGAAGCCCGCAGGTGATAAAAGAACCAGCCAAAACTCTTTGCAATTGCAAGTTCGTTCACTTGCAGTTCCGATCAACTCTCAATCTCACAACTGTCATAAAAGATAATTTCGTATTAAATTATTAATGATAATAATAGTAATATAAGTTGTAGACATTTATAAATTACATTTTACAACGTTTATCAGAGAAACATCCTGTATATGGCTATCCTAACTCATTAACATAAGTATTAAATCACATAATTTACATAGTTATTGCTGGGGGGGTTATTACAAAATCTCCATAGTCCGATGCGAGGTCTTGTAACCCTCAGCCGTCGTAATGTTACAAGCAACAAGGATTGTAAACAGTTTCGGATTTACAGTCATTTTACCGTTATTGCAGATAGTTACAGTATAAAATATTACTACATTAAAATAACACTTAACTTTAAAACAGGTGTCTACAATAAATATAACATATTACATGGATAGGTAATCAAAGTTTGAATAATTTATTTGAATATAACGGAATGATTAGAAATTGACATATTCCGCTTTTATTCTTTTGTCTCTATTATTGCGATACGCAAATTACTAATGATAATAATATTTTGTATGTTCTATTTTTTTTTCAATGAAAGAATAGCTAAATTCTTGTGTATGAGCCTGATATATTTTAAAATTTCTTCTTACTGGAATATTAAAAGCTGAGTCTAGATTAAAAGAATGCGATCGAAATTCGCATTTTAATCGGCATTTACAGCAGTTCTATATAAGATCGTGATGTAAAAAACTTAATTTTAAAATTTAAATTTTTGAATAAGTGGAATAAGTCCATATTATAATTTCTAAAAAGTCACTAAAAGCGACTCCGAGAAGCAGATTAAGGCCGGAGAAGTGCGCGCCCAGCACCGTTCAAAGATAGCGATATCATGCTTGCAAATATGTTCATTACCAAGAAATTTTACTTCAATAGCGGTAGCGGAAGATTTTCGACTATTATACTACACGTATAACTACCATTACTCTAATTGAATATCTATGAAATATTAGTATTTTAATAAATTTATGATTGCTTATAGTGCACATGAAGTTACGTGTGAGGGTTCGTTGATTTAGAATAATAAACCTTCTGAAGACTAAAGAGACTTAATACTAACACACTTAAGAATTCTTTCTTGAAGTGTCGTGATATTTCGTGACAATAATTATACATTTTATGAACTGTACATGTATAAAAGTATATCTGTATGTTAACATGATTATTGTTCATTGTATACAATAATGTAATATCTAAATCAATGTATACATTTATATATTTTGGACTTGACATCAATTGTCAAGTCCAAAATATATAAATGTATACATTGATTTCACAATATAACGTATTGCATCGTCATCATCAATCATCATCAACATCTTTTAATGGTCCACTGCTGGGCACAGGCCTTTCCTCAGAATGGCCTACAATATTACGCTGGCCAGACTGGTTGGTATAGGGTTTGTTTCAAGTTTTCTTATTCTTTTTCTTAAAATACAACTCCCGCATTAGAAATATAAATCGAAGAAACGGACACAAAGAACACCCAGATTCAAAACAACAATTTGATGATCACACAAAGTGGTGTGCCATGTGGGGATCGAACCCATAACACTCTGCGCAGTGGAAAGCAGCGTGGCACGGACACCGTCACCACGTGGTCAATTTTCAGGGATACATAGACCTATATTGGGTGCCCGAAACAATGCTGTTCACGAGGGATAAATGACTTTAATGCGAGCGAAGCCATTAGCAAAGCTTGTATTTTATATGTCCCTTATCACTCTAACAATGTCAATCACTTACTCTAAGTAGGTACCTCTATATCCATATACAAACAAAGTTCACCCATAAGTACTTATTATAATCACTGCGTAGACAAACAGTTATCCCAGATCCCACATTATTATAGGTAATAATAGTCCAATTATTATTCACGGTATTACATTGCAACATGCCTACAAATAAGGTCGTCAACATAACGTATACATACAAACCTTTAAACTTAAAACCTATTTTAGATAGATACACAATATGTTTATCTATAGGCAGAAGTCAAATATCAATCGAGTATTTCGCATTCTATCTATCAATATATATAAGCACGTTTTCAGACGTTATGCTGCGTTAGAAAATCCCCTCATAAAAATTCAAATGTAGAATATATCGCTCACCATATGAACCAGGACCTCCAAAAACCGAACGAATGACTCCGGCTGTAGAGGCGCCACACCCCGCGGAGTACCGGGCCTTGAGTTCAAATGTCTGGAAAACGAGGAACAATTACAGCGCACCGATAACATCGAGGTGCGCATTTTTACAGACAGAAGCAAGATTGAGGGCCGGGTCGACGCGGCGTTATCCATTTGGAATAACGGAGCCGAAACCAGGGCCCTCAAACTTGCTCTGTCACCCTGCTGTATCGGCTGAGCTTCTGGCCCTGTGCAATGCGGCCAGTGAGGTCCTCAGGCGAGGGGAAACTACGTTCGGTATCTTCAGTGACAGCAGAGACGCACTCCTGACGCCAGCAAAATGATAAGGTAATGATACGAAATAATGTAAAAATTATTGTTGTTTATCATACATTAAGATAGCAATAAAGTAGATAGTAAGTTGTATAGTAGTGCAAAATATTTAGAATTAGCTTATAAAACTGTAACTTAGTTGTAAGAAATTTCTAGTTAAGCGTAATAAATATGTAAATAAAATGATTTTTCTGTGACACATTTCATTGCCCAAAAATAAAGCAATAGAAAATAAATATTTAGTAGAACAGCAGGTATCCCACCTGGATGGTATGCGGAATGAAAGTACGAGAGGTAGCACAAGCGAGAACTGGTATGAATGGTTAAAGTAGAACAACGAAAGGATTGCTTAGTATGGATTTTCTGTGTGGTAGATATTACTCTGGTTGAATTAGCCCATATGTGCGGCAGCATGGCTCTCCACTTCTAGATCAATTCATCATCATCAACATCCTTTAACAGTCCACTGCTGGACATAGGCTTCTCCTCAGAAAGGAGGTTTTGACCTACTATACCACGTTGGCGAGACGGGTTTTTATAAGGTTTGTTTCAAGTTCTCCTTCTCTTTGCAGTGATGTTGTACTGTACGCAGTTAGTTAGTAAGTTTATCTCCTTAGTCAGCTCTTACGACACCCACGGAATGGTGGGGTGGTGACCCTCAGTATTCTTAATCCGTCACCACACGGATATCAAGAGATCAATTCGATAGTCAATAATAAAAAATGTAAAATCGCAATGTATACTTATTTCTAAGTTGCATTCTCGTTTTCACAATTTCTTTGCGGAACACTAAAAGGCAACAATTCTTGTAACTTGTTTCAATGTTTTGTAAATTTGGCGATTGTCGGTGTTGGCTGTTGCTCCTTAGGGGCATCTCGATAATGCATGTATAGGGTGATATAAATAAATACATATGTATCAATTCAGGACGATGTCGCACGGTGAGTGAACGGAGGTGCCGGACACTAGGGGGGCCATGAAACCGGTGGCATACGGACAGTGTTTAGTATGTATGAAATAGACTGTTCGGATAAAATTACGAACAGACATTCTATGATATAATAATATAAAGTGAATGCGTTCGTTCCTTTCTAAGGAGAGGCCTATGTCCAGCAGTGGACTATTTAAGGCTGTTGATGATGAGTTCGTATTTTTGTTTGAACGTGCTAATTTCTTAAAATAAAAGTACTGTGTTTTTACGTACGTACAAAACTTTTAGAACAGACTCGACTAAATCTTTTTAAAATTGAGTGCTAAAGACAAGCACTAGGTATAAGTGTTTAAAGGTAGTATCCCATGTTCATGGACACCCTGCCCTGTATATTAAATTGAACAAAATCATTCCAGAGTTATATTCCTAATTTTACTCCTAATTTTGTGAATTTCATTGCAAAATTCATTTCATTTATAAATTTGTTAAATTAGAAATTCAAATATACCAAAGTTATAGTTCACTTGGGTAATAATACTACTTGCATGAAAGAGCAACGTGCAGAGTGTGCTGCTTCAAGTAAATATAAGATCCTGCAAGCAAGACCGGTCTCATGAATGATAACAAAAATAAGTAAAACTCAAGAAGCATTAATTATCCATTATTTTATATTCTGTGTTATTTTCATTTATGTAAATTAAGAGCACGTATTGCTTTACTGCTGCTATCTAAGATGTGTTTGCTGAAATAAAATGTTAAATCCAAATACGAAGCCTGACATAAATCATGGTTTTAGTACAAGAAGATCGCGGGACGAGTGGCCAGACTTGGTGATGCGTCGATTTCTCCGAATAAGATTAATAAATGCAGCGGGCAGCGGGTTGAGGGGGCAGCGGCAGCGAGACCGGGGTTGAACATCGCGGCTAATGACACGCGCCGCTGCAGATATTTTTTTATCGCGAATTTAAAATATAAACTGGTTGCGGCAGTAGCAAGCCCGCGCCGCCGGCGACGCCTCCCGCGCCCTACGCCCTGCAGCTCGCACCGCGCTCTGTAGTTCACCGACCACCATCCTGTCACACACTGCCACTAATCACGATTAACACCTCAACGAAACCCTACGTCATACAGTTTCCGCTCTTGTGTATATTTAACAGGGAAGATTTATCGATCATCTCCTTTATATTTCTTGTTAGAACATGTCAGATCTTGTTCTAAGATATTATCTTTATAGTTACAGGATGTCGCTGTACATTTTCCTTTGAGATACTAATAAATTAAAATTGCGTTTTTACTGGCAATTAGTGTTTATGACTTATTATTTACGTATATTTCTATTAACAAATCTAAGAGGGTAGTTGTCTATGGTTCAAAAAAATATTTAATAGTCTTCATGGAATTCGGTCTATGCGAGCAGGAGAGGGTTCATTTACACGCCGTAGGGCAGAGGTATTTCGGGGTATCAGGGATTTCAGGGGCTCCTAGGGTACACGCGTGCGGTTTTTGGTCGGTTCGAGTCCGACATAACCACCGGTATCAGTATCGTGGTGGTAAAAAAAGGTCTAATGTGAGTATTTGACGAATTAGATTTTATATTATTTTGAAAAGAAGAAAGATAAATCATTTTTTTGACAGGAATCAACTTCATAATCCAGAAAATATTCATAAGTAATAAATTATAATTAGTTGTAACATAAATTAAAGTCATAAATAAATCGGATATACTTTTGCCTTCGCAAAATAAAATTCTAACCTTATGTATGCAGTCTGCGTGTCAGCATCTGCCAAAATAGATGTTGCTTAGCCTGAACCTTTTGCTCGACAAGCAATATAGCGCTGATTGTCAGCAACACGTTGGTGATAATGAACAATGAACAAATGTTTTACTGTTGACTGCCAATCTAACGAACATGCAAAGTGATACTATCAAATTTTTAAGTGTATTTACAACATTATATGTCTGTGTTATTAAAATATTTAGACTTATATATGTTAAATGGTGTAAAGGATTAGTACTAATAATCACCTTTTATAGGTTTTACTATGGGATCTGTTCGAAAATAAATAAATAAACCCACACCATTGCGTTATCTGACTACTAGACACAGTCAGAAGTATGAAGTTTGCATTGTTGACACACCAAAAAGTTTAATTAGACGATTTGACAGTTCTTTTTTGTTTTAAGTTTCCAAAGGCTGGAATGAACTGTTTGCGCTTATTGTTCAGACAATTAATAATCAATCTTAATAATCAAAAACGTTCAAGTGTGGAGTGATTAAGTTTCTCTTAGATAGGCGTCTTCATCTTCCCTATTCTTCAGGTGAGTTGGATGACAAATACGTATTCTGTCATATAAACGTCAGTATGGATACTACCCCTCTAAGTATCTAATGTTTGTGTCACTAATCCACACATAATAAATTATTCTGATGACTGGCGAATAAGGTAAACAGCCTGTTGTACGGGAATCAATACATTTTTATGTTAGCGACCAATATATGCGTGGCGTTGAAATACGACAACAGAGACTCACATGCTATCCGGCTACGTGGCGCTCTCCTCGGGCTTACAACTTCACTGCTATAGCAATCAGGCTTATGTTCATAAGCCTAATTGCTATAGCAGTGGGGTTGTTGTGAGCCTGGGGAGAGCTCATTGGAGCAAGAAACTCATTGGAGTTTCTTCAATGCAGTTCAAAAGCAGATAATTTTTTTAACTACCAAAGTATAATTTTTAAACATATATACTTAATTTAATGTTGTAGTTATTTATGGTTCCTAATTTGATGTAAAGTTGTTTATGTTAACACATTTTATGTTGTTTCTGTTGTTGGTTTGAGTTTTGTAAGTATAGTATAGATATAAGCGATTTGATGTACAATGTGATGTATAAGCGATATGTGAATAAAGAATTGAATTTAATGGAAAACTTAATTACAATACCGAATAAAAAATCTCTTGCTTGAATAAAAAATAGCTTTAAGTGTAGTTCTTACATTCAATGATACACAGACAGATATTTGAATTTCCTAGTTCTGTCTATTGAAAGTAACGGCAATAATCATAAATCTAAAACATTCTGTACCCGAGCCCACGTATACTGTCACGATTAGGAATGAGAACATTAAAGCGTCATCCTTGGAAACTCCAACTGGTCACTTTCACGACATAATTCATGGTATATAAATATAAATAGAAACTAGCTGGTACCTGCGATTTTGTGTACGTGGAGTTTGAAAAGCGCTGTCTCAGGGCCTCCGAGTACGGGTATACAGAGTATTATTGTACACGGGCGGAATTTTCAAGGGGGCGGCAAAAACAGAAATCGAAATGAAAATTAAACTTTTTCATAATTTGCATGTTTAATGTATTTTTATCTCATCATAGTAACATCTATTGACCAGTGTATGAAAATAAATGCAAATGTTTATATTCGAATTACTTTATTAAACGTAAGTATGTATAATTTGCATCACTCAATATGCGTACGCGGGGTTTCCAAATATCCTACACCGGGCGAAAGTTTTACGTTAGGAAGATTATGGGGTGTCTTAATTCTGGTACGCGGTTATTGCGACGGTAAGACGCGTTATGAAGTGATAAGAAACACGGGACCCTCTGATATTGGCTGACGCAAAGGACGTTTTGGAGGTCCCCTGTGTCTGATCCGCAAAGAGCCAACGCCCGGATGCTGCCACTACGATGGCCCGAGCGCGGTCATGATTGTTTACATGCTGCCAGAATGTCAGTGTATGGAGTAGAGGTATGACCCTGTGACTGATTGCGACCATGGTACGGAGCGACTAACTCCTTCTGCGGGGCGAAGTGGGACCGGGAGAGACTTAGAACCCTGTTCCGGCTCACTAGGCCCAGGGTTGGACCAGGTACTGCAGGCGGCTTAAGCGCTGGTGGTCGCTAAATGATCTCCGTCGCGCCGGGCCTGGGAGTGACAGGAGGAGGAGGGGAAACTGTAGTCACTACACATCAAGAGACCATCTGTAAGCCGTAAATGACTCGGGGGCCGTCGGAGTTTGAGGGATTTTCTTTTTAGGTTACACTTGGTTGCCCAGCTACCGCCCGAGATGGCGCGATTGCGGTATTGGGCTCGCGCTGACTAAAGTCCTGGCAAGGCACGGCACGGCAAGGTGTCCTTCGGCACCTGTAGGATGCTATGGTATGAAGCATTTCTGATCAAGTTATTTTTATCCATATTTCCATGTTTTTATAATTCATATTATTTTACTTTTACCTTTTCTACACTGCGACACGTCTTGGTATCGTCATTTTTTTAAGAGTTCCGTTGTCTGTCTCCAAAACCCATCATCAGATCTATATGAAAATTAAATTGTACCATTTAGGAATAAACCCCTTTCGAACAAAAAATAATTTAAAAAAAACCGTCCAAATATGACGTACATTAAAAAAAACCGAATTGTTCCTCCTCCTTTTTTAAGTCGGTAAAAAATTGTCTAAGTTACTCCTTACATAGACTATATAGGTAGTAAAATATTGTCGAAATCGGTCCAGCCATTTAGAAGATTACCCGGAACAAACATCAATCATCATATCCACAGCCTTTAGTAGTCCACTGCTGGACATAAGCCTCTCCTCAGAAAGGAGATATTGCCTACCATACTACGCTGGCCAGACGGGTTGGTCGTCTATCATCGAGTGGGCAGGGCGGTAGCATGGGACTCTTCCCTTCCAACTGACGCAGGTCCTTTCTGGGCACGGCTGCTTCGGAAAGTACCTGCACTCGGTCGCTAGGAGGAAATTGAGTCCCGCCTGTCACCACTGCGATTGCATTGAGGACTCGGCTCAGCACACGACGTCAATTTGACCGGCTTGGGCGTCGCAGCGCCTTTATTGCAGTCATAGGGTAGTCATAGTCATAGGAGGGGACTTCTGGCTACCGGCCGTCATACGCTCCATGGCCGGTAGTGGCAGGTAGTGCGAGATGACGTCTTCGCAGAAGAATGCGTCGGAGAGGGCCTGGGAGGACAACCTCCACTAGGACCGAGGTGCTGCCCGCGCCGTTGCGTTCAGGTGTTAGAAGGGGTCCGGATGTGTTAATAACAGCAGTTCCCGGATCCCTCCTATTACAGGCGCAGAGTTGCACACCGTGTGATTTTAGTAGGTTCAATTCGGACACACCACTCCGCTGCAAACTCCGGTGAGGTGACAGCCACGTGAAAAAACGTAACACGTAAAAAAAAAATTGTTCCAAGTTTCTTCTCTTTGCAGTGCTGTTATCCAGCATAGTTTACCCCATTAGTGGGCTCTTACGACATCACACGGACAGACAAGACATATGGTTGTAAAACCACGGCCTCACAAAAAACCGGTGTTAAATAAATCTTTCGTTGCTTTTCACCAAGTGCAGAGATCACCAGAGTCCAAACTCCTCCTTTTCCTAATTTTAGAGAAGGACTTAAACCATGGCAGGTTATGACTCTTAACTTGCAGGTGGTGTTGCATCAGGTCACACTTCAGCTTGTTCGATTCCCACCCAGGACAAATAATTGTGTGATGAGAACGGTCATTTGTTCTGTGTCTGGATGCACTTTGTCTATAATATGTATGTATTTAAAAATATGTAAGTATGTTTATCAGCAGTCTGGTTACCATTGTACAGGCTCTGCCTAGTTTTGGAATCAGACGGCCGTGTGTGAAATTTGTGAAAATATTATTATTAAATATTATATATAGTACTAATGAGGACTGGCAGACTTTATAAACACTGCAGATCATTATTGTGAATAATCAATCTACTTACTTTAAGACTTCTTCTTCAAGAAATAATATCTGAAAAGCGCAGTAACTTCAAGAAGTCTCTTGAAGTTACTCTAGTTAGTTAGTCTCTCTCTCAATCTTGATCAACCTTGTTAGTAAGCGACTTCTATTGATTTGATAGTCCGTAGCATATCATGCATAATTTTTTAATAGTGTAATAATATTTATCTTATTATCTTACATGTTCACAATTATTGCATTTGTGCGCGTTGATGTCTTTTACAAGTAGGATGACGCGTACGAATGTCACTCATGCGCAGTATTCAATACTCGCCATACAAACCACTGCAATGCGCATTACTAACACTTGGACTAATTAATACTCGGCACATGATTAGGGCTGTCAGGGACTATTAGTAGAGTAGAGAATGTCGTGATCTGTCACATAGGTTATTTTTTGCATGGTTTTAAACACCACTGAGGAAGTAAATATTTGTAGTACCACGGATTTAACAAGCGTGATAATGGACCTTTCGGTTTCCTGATTGAAGTAATAGTAGTATAAGTATACATCAAGTATCCTCTTTCTGGACACGACGAAATCTAACAATCAGTCATCTGGTTAATCCGGTATCTTGACAGTAGACAATACATAATTAAATTACCGGCCTTGACCGGTTATGTTTCTGCGCTAGTCATGCAAGTCTAATTAAGTAGGTATCGGTAACCGTTCACTTGGAAAAGCATATCTTGAGAGCTTTGAGAGTTTAGTCCACAACCTGGATCATAAGTTCAAAGCTAGCGTCACTCTTAACTAGTTTCAAGAGTACGGAACCCTGGTCGATTTCTCTTAGGTTTCCCATCAACGTCGAGGTGATATCGACCGAGAGACAATAAATCCGGTTCTGGCTGCAGCGGGCGGGTTGCAATTAAACTAGTGTCGCGACGGGGTTCGCGGACCGTGCGAAAGTGAAGCACGCGGGGTCGGAGGGGGCCGCGGGGAACCGTCTGCGCAAAATACACAGAGTAGATAATACAGTATGACCATTATATATATATATTTATTTTAGTTATCAACGAAGTTCGCAGTGAGGTTATATGGAAGAGAACTAAAGTTACCCTCAAAGCTAGCTGAAGAATCAGCTTCGCTGAAGTAGTTACAGGCTAGCCAGGTTTCCAGAAGAACCGTTACAGCACACTGGTCCTAGAATGGAGACCGCGAATCAGTATACAGAGATAGGGTGCCGACCTAATAAAGGTAACTGAGATGGTTTGGATATGACAGATGAAGGACCGGATACTGTGGTGCACATTGGAAGCGGTCTGTATCCACTACGTGTGAGGTTCATCTTATTGCATTAATAACAGCAATATACACATAAAGAGGATTACCAGTCTATAACAATTACTGTCACAAGCGTGGATGGACGTCATATATCGGAATACCAAAAGAAAATGTTTGATCAATTTCCAGAATACATTTTCATACAACAAAAGTATGAAATAGGTATAATTATATTAAAGCCTTTTTTATTCCAAACCAATTTAATTTAATTTTATATAGTTACTTTAATATAACACAGATACTCGATCTAGATATATCTAGATATATCTAGATAGGTAACTAGGTTTAGTTTACCATAGCTTAGATTTTAAGATATTTTTATAGATACATAAGGTTCAGCAGATTCTTATTTTTCTCAATTCCTTTTTGTAAAATTAGTAAAACAAAGTATTGACAAATTTCACTCCAAAGGTTGTGATGAAGCCATGATTCTGATCTACAAGTGGTATTCGCATACTGGTTTCGCGTGGCGTGTGGTGTTAGCAATCGGTCTCCGGGGCGCGGCGCGTGGGTGCGCCGGCTCAGTCCGCGCGCGGAGGCCGGCGCAGACGCACGCGCTGGTAGTGCCATGTCGCGCTAGCGGCGCGGCTTCATGGTGTACCCCGAGGCGTCCCGCTGGGGCGCGCCCGACGCCGCGCTCGCGCCCCTCTACGATGACGTCTACAGAGGTCAGCTGATACTTGGAACCTCCGCTGTGCAAATATTCAAACCTCTTTGTTTCCCGTCCCTTGATCTCTTTCTGTGCTGCGAACCTGTCGTTCTTGTACGATGCACTCGACCATATTTAACGACCCTTTCATGTTAAAGTAAAGTACTAAATTCTATATATTATGCGTATATATATTATGCGTAACAACTCAAACGGATACTTTGTTTACTTTTAAAACATTTTAGCATGTTCAACCCCTACGTTTTCAATATTTGATCGCTTCTTTCACCGCGGTTTTAACGTGAAACTTTGTTTTAGAAATTCACACTTGTATGTTGTGCGACCGGTCGCCGATGACTCAGTTGCCGACATCTGTAGTTGTTAACCATTCGTATTTACATTTCAATCCCACAGCTCGAGTTGATTGTAACGTATTATATATTTGCGTCTTGTGAACATTGGCAGTGGAGGGTGTGTTATGATCCAGTCCAGTAAGTTTTATATTCGAAATTACATCGCCTTGTAAATGTTCACAAATGTGAATATTATGCCGAGTAGTTTTTGTATTATTGCAATGTACCTATCCATCAATAAATTGATAGAATTCTAAGGTTTACGAACTAATATAACGTAGTGATATTTCTTGTTATTTGCACATAAACTCGCATTCTTTAGTTTCCTTAGATGTTCTCTTGTTAATAATAGATTCATTACGTTCTCGGAGCATTTACCAACTGACATAAGATAAGATAACTGCTTGTAATACAGTAAATACTAAATGATTTTAAATGAACAATAATAAAATTATTACAGTATATATGAATTAAACAAATAACTACCATTAGTAATAAAACAGCAAAGTATACTAACGGAAGTTTTAGCAAAATACGACCTTATTGTATTGTAATCAGAATTTAAAATTCACAATAATGGCCACCAACTTCGCAGTCTCGTTTGGCGTAAAACATTTCGTAATGACATTACTGTAATTCTCTATACAATGGCGTAGGAGGAGAATTATCTTCATAATGTTTTAACGTGATTGTTGAGCCGCGTTGAACGGTTGTTTTATTGATAATTGGGACCTACGACTCATGTCGGTGCTTTAAAGCTCAATTAAACCTTGAAAATTGAACTGTCTTAAGGAAATTCAAATTGTGATTTTATAGTAGGTATCTTGTTTACGATCGTCTATAAAGTTGCCATACTCGTGGTGCGGACGGAGGCTTCTTGCATCCAGATATACGTAACGTACGACGTTTAGTTATTAATATGACCTATACGGCTTTCCAATCGGCCTACATCGCGTGTTGTAAATTGAGATATATCTGAGTTGCGATTTCACGAGTGTTTAGCGCTCGCGGCGCAGCGTTCACGTCTGATGGAGCTTTATGTCATTTATTAGTGTAATTGCTTGTTAATGATTTTATAATTCGACAGTTCTGTATGATTTGGTACGAGTATTCATTGATTGGATGGTACGTAGGTAGCTCAACGTTGTTAACTTTTTTGTAGGCTTAGAAATTGTTACTGTCTGTATCACTGTAGGTTTTGAAGTAAAATTTTGTTAAGTTTAATATTTCGGTTCTTGTGCACTGAAAGAGTCTCTAACAATAAAATACCAAAATAATAAGCTCTTCAGGTCTATTTCTGATTTTTGACTCTTGTGTGTTTGACCGTTAAACGTAGAATAAAATGTTTTACATAATTAAACCCAATTCAATTAATTAACATATTACCTAGCTACCAAAACTAATAGGTATAAAAGGCAAAACAAAAGAAAATATTTTGACTTTTCTATAGATGTCATTTTAATATCTGATTTGATTTTGATATACATTAATAAAATTCTCATACAGCAAATTTTATACATGATATTCATTGTCTGCATTCGTAAATAACTAGCAATCCTTGCGGGATGCTGTGTGGTGACTGTACGCGACAATTCGAGCATGTGTGTGTCAGCAATGCGGCGCGTGCGCATGTGGGGGATTTTTACAAGTTGCAACATGCACCGGGAGAGATGCGATCGGCTTATTCTAGAAACTGTAGCTCAAGTATAACAGCACTTTAGAGTTATAGCCTAAACCGTCGCAGGTTATGGATCAAAGTACATACCACTTGTCGGAGATTAGGATATGTGAGTCTTTATACTTATCTTTAAACGAGACATTATATTATTTCAGAATTTACCATTTAAAAATTATAAGATTAATAAAAAGTATTTTTTAAAATTTTAAATTTCATAAATTCTTCACCTTTAGAAACTTACACATAATCTGCAAGTAATATGGACCTAGGTGGGTTCCCTGTAATGTCACAGGGAACCCACCCAGGTCCATATTATACTATACTTATTTAATAACTACTATACATATTATACTTCTTTAATAACTACTATACATATTATACTTATTTAATAATTGATTTAATATTAAGATAAACACATTAAATTTAACATTAACTTTGACAAAGGTTGTATGATTCGGACTTTCATTGTTTCAAACGCTTTTAAAAAAAATAATAGTGCACATTCAACCAAATAACTTATAAAACGCAAATCGAAAGTTCTTATTTTGTTTAGGTACATTCAGATTTCGATTCTATCATCGAGTTCAATAAATAATTGATCAGGAACAACATAAACTATACTAATAAACGTCAGGTATGTCGTAAATTGATTGGAAGTGTTCCGTTATTAATTTCTATCCTCACATCAGCGAGTAACGGAGTTAGCAGGACTGAGAACCAGCTTAAATAACGTGTTTAGGCTATACTTCTCTTACTGACTAGATATGTTCTTATTGGCAAACCAGCAATAAAATACTAAAACATTTATGTGTTCCAATTTCAATCCCATACAGCGCTAAAACGTTCAACTCTATTACTAAGACTTTTTTTAAACCAGTTTTAAATTAAAGTGTTGCATAAATTTCATATATATGTATATTTTTAAACCGACAAAGTTTCTCATCAGAGAATACGAAGATGCGTTTGATTAAGTTCACGGTTATTTCAAAAATTCATGTTAATCTTTATAAATTACTGTTCTTTCGAAGTTTACAAAGATAACTTTTATTATTTCAGATCTAAATTTTACTTAATTTATGACACAGGCTAATCTTTAAAACAAACATTTATGTTAAGTTGTTTATACCGCAGTTACTAGTTCGCTTTGCCAATATTCGACACAATCCGATATTGTATTCGGCCTTTAACTAGAAAGTTGGAGATTTGTATGACAAATTTAGAACACAAATATTTTAGTTATTTATTTTAGCTAATCAGAGTACCGGCCAAAAAATATTTATACAATTTTTTGTCATTTTGATGGCAGTTTGTTTATCCCTTTACTGTAGAAGTCTACTGGACGAGAGGCTATGAAGTCATCAAAACAGTTTTGTACTGCCTCTTGGGTGTTGAATTTTTTCCCACTTAAAAAATCTTTTAAATTTTGAAAAAAATAGAAATCTGTTAGGTGAGTGACGGTGAGCTTCCATCTGTAACTCTTGTAATTTTGCGATGGTCTGTCGTGAAGTGAGAGCTCGCGCGTTGTCGTGTCGCCTTGGTGAAGAGCGATTGACCCGTCGTTGTTGTTGAATTCTGAGCTTTTCCATCATTATTTGCAAATCTTGGCAATAGACATTTGCCGACACTGTTGTGCCATTCGATAAGAAGCTGTGATGTACAAGTCCGGCACTGGTCCACCAGACAGTCAAGATCATCTTCCTATGGGTAATCATTTTTTTAACCCACTGATTAGGTGCTGTACCCTAGGCCACCCACTGAGTCGAATGCATCGAATGTTATCGTACATTTTCATCGCAGGTAACAGTTCGATTCAGAATTCCCTGTGCTGATTCAGTAGTGCTATGCATGCTTCAACACGTAAGTCTCGCCGATGGTCGCTTAGTTCGTGCAGCACCTACTTATCTTTTTCTTCTTCTATCTTTTTTGTCTTTCAGATTTGACGCAAGTGCTTTAATCTTGTTTTGACACCCACTCCAAACCAAAATTTCCACATCTAAAACAATTGAACCAATAATAGACCATGCAAACATTGTTAGGCCCGTACCCGTCGTTAATGTTTCGTGTTGTTTGCCCGGCGGTATTTTCGTATTCGAAAATTGTACGAATTTTCAGTTTATCAATGGCGCCAAATACTAATACAATTTTTTCAAATCAAAACATCTAAAACAAATTACTGAATTTTAAATTAAAATAACGTGACTTCCGAATAAAATTTATATGAATTTCTTATAAGTATAATTGAATTTATATAATTCAATCTGAAAATGCTGGTTTTAAAAATCTCTAACTGCTGCTTAATTTTATTAGACCTTTCGAAGTAAGAGCAAATCTCTACAGCTTTATATGATTAGTATATAAACTAATAAATCATTCTTGTTTCTTTTTATGTTTTTTAAATTCATGATGCGGTAGTATAAGTTGTGTCTGACACCGTATTAAGTGTTAAGGGATTGATCCTATAGTTCCAGTATCAGATGCCAACTCTGATAACTTTTCGTCTTACGCTGCATGTTTAAAATAAAATACCTAAATGAAATCATAATAAGAATAGTAACAATAAACATTTATTTGCGAATATGGGTACAATAAGGTTGTTACAAAAGAATATCTTGAGGCCAATAGGCCATAGTGACCAATCTTTGTCTATTGCTATAATAAAAGTACAAAAAATAAGAAAGTAACTTACATATAAAAAAATCTCTATAATGAGAGTTTAAGTTATACTGGTTATTTAATAAAACAAAGCCTGCAAAATTTAATGAACTGTAGACGAAACTCAACCACCAAGTGATTTAACATTTTATGTCTACCTTTGCCTTTTAAGTTGTTTGTAAATACATACCTAACATTTATTGACTTTATTAATAGCGTTTGCAAATGTAAACAAATTTATGAGTTACAACACAAGTCCTGTAAAAGTTTTGTATATATGTATTGGTAAGATTTATTGATAGGGATACCATCCTTGTATGTTTGTGTGTTTTATCGTGCACCTATTCTTATAATTTGCATGTTATGTGTATGACTTAGTGAGGCTGACTACTGATTCAGAGGCTGTTAGTTTGATTCCAACTCGTTTCGAAGCATATCTTTGATAAATCCTTGGCCAAACATTTGATTAACAGCAACCAAAACCTAGAGATTTGTATTCTAAATATCTGCTACCGTCAAACACAATGACACAGTGACTCACATACTACAATGCCTTCGACATTGATATAATACTTACATAGATGAGCAATGACCGCCTAAAATCGTTGCTACTGCACATCTGTCCACAGGCATATGCGTAGCAAACGTCAATTCAGTGTTCAATGTGGCGTCAACCGAGTTGAACATAGCGACACATGACAGTAACAATCGCCAAAATGGGTAAATGCGTAGTGAAAGAATGCGATTCAAGGTCACAAAACCATAATAAATCATGCGGAATTACTTATCACGTGTAAGTTTATGGTTTTTGTATTGATAATATCGTAAATAAGGCTATAATTGAAATAAAACATTAATAATTGTAATTTAGAATCAGTGTTACCATTAAAAAATCATTTTTGTTTTCCCACATTAGTGGGAGAATTTATAATTTATGAAATAATATGCTTTATACTGTTTTTATACATTTTGTCAATAATAATAAAATATAGGAAGAACGGTAGTTGTTAGGGGTGAATCAATCACTTTTTTTAGGGACCCGTTGAACATTCACCTTCTGCCAAGCTCGCAGTGCGTGAGACTTTTGTATAAAAGAATTAATTCATTCATTCATTCATTTTTCTTAATTAATTATCAAATATAAATAACAATTGTACAAAAAAAATATATATAAAATAAAAAAGTAAATAAATATAAATAAAAAAATTTAAAAAACAAAAAATACATATATATTTTTTTATATTTTTTTTTATTTGTATTTTAAAATATTAAAAGAATTTACAATACACCCTGGGGATTATTTATTATCAGTACAAGTTGATCATTCACTTTTACTATTTAATGCCATTATTTATACATAGGTAAAAATAAGATTGTATCATGAAAGTAAAATATTCACACAAACTTATAAAAAATAGTCTAAAAGACAATTGTATACAAAACTGATGCTTCATAGCGGAGTTTGATTTTACACTGAATATAAACCCTTTTAACCAAATATTTCTAGTTATTTTATTATTTATACCTATTCCATTCAATTCGAAATATATTATTTAAAATATTTAAATTAATTTATTTTATTACAAAATTGTTTTAAAAAAAAATTGTTTCTTGGTTGTTATGGGTAAAATTTCATACGGTAGTCAACACTGGCCCACCATCGTAAAGTTATGTCTTTGTCTTTGTCTAATCCGAGCGATGGTATTGTTCTTGTCTCGCGTGTAAATGAGACATAAATATGTTTACTTTCAAATGTTTCGTGGTATCAAAGCTACGTCGTCAAAGTTCAAAAGTGGTTACACTTTTTTCGACGTGTGATAATGAGGTTTGCTTCTCTAGTGTTGTTTTAACTCAATGGCCTTCGATACCAGAATACTAATCATGTTCCCTAATACATTTTATCACCAAATATCTGTGTTAACTAGTACATTATTCTAGTCACGTGCAACTCTATTAATTCGCATAACAGTACGGAGAATTTTGGAAATGGCGTATCTATATTTAGATTATTAGAAGGTAGTATACGATCGTGGGTACCCTTTGGATATGACGTTTATTACGTATTGATTAAAATATATCATATTGTTCTATCTTTTTCCATGCGCGCTTTGTGTAGTTAGGGTTCAGCTTTCAAGTGATTTTTTTATCGTTTAATGATGTGAAGATGGTTGAAGATATTTTAATATAACTTATTACCCTTTCACCCGCCTTTTCTAGGAGGAATTGTATAACTTGAAATTTATTATTTATTTTTTCTTGACTTCTTAAAATAACTCAATAGAATAAAACAGTCTAAAAAAATAGAAAAGTACGTGCGTTCATTATAAACCTATATAACGACCTATTGACTGCACGGATGGCGTAGTGGTTTAAGCGGTCGACACGCCGCTTCCTACTACGCCGAGTGTTGTGGGTTCAAACCCACATGGAACGACACTCTGTGTGATCCACAAATTGTTATTCTGAGTCTGGGTGTTCTTTGTGTCCGTTTCATGTATGTTTGTAAAGTCCCCCGCGATACAGGATATATTTCTAATGCGGGAGTTGTCTAATTTAAAAAATATTTTGAAAATGGTTCCTTGGTCTACCTCGAGGATCAAGTTTGAAAGAATTCTCGTTTTTTCGACTAACCAATTCATGTTTCTTTACTAAGGTACCTTACCTAAGGTGGTACCATACATTGCACCAATGCCAAATACATTTAGACGATTTTTTTATTTTACTCACATCTAAGAAAAAACCAGGCAAGTGCGAGTCCAATTCGAACATATATGGTAACATACCACCTTACAACATTTAACAATAAAGCCTAAAAATCACATGAATAAATGCGACCGCTTAGTATTAAGCCCGCATAATATTGATATCACAAAGATATGGAAAGAGGGTTAAAAGTTTTCTGATTATCCGTTCTTATTTGTTATCTAAGTAATCTTGCTCAGATTGTTACATTCACACTCTTACGTTTGTCCTTTGTATATGTTCAAGCGTTGCCGCCCTATTACGGATATGTTACAAAGGGCTAAGATTTTTGATCAAAAGTGTTCATATATTAAACATTCGAGAATAAACTAATACCTTTACTGCTTAGGTAAAATTCATACCATCACATCAACAGCCTTTAATTGTCCACGGCTGGACATAGCCCTCTCCTTAGAAAGGACGTTATGGCCACGCTGGTCAGACGGGTTGTGGTATAGGTTTTGTGTCAAGTTTTTCTTATTTTACAGTAAACTGTGATGTTGCCTTGCGTAGTTTGGTCCTTAGTTGACTTTTACGACACTCACGGGATGAATATGGGTGGATGAATATGTATACTTAATACGTCACCACACGGATAGTATGTGGATAGATAACATTGGACTCTAGTTATTCTAAAAGTAGATTTATGATACCTACCTTTAAATCTTAAAAAAAAATTGTGTGTGTTTGTTTTTCTACTCTACATATCTGTAAAAACAGACTAAAATTCCAGAAAAAAAAACCTATAAAAGAAACGTTTGGGGTCTGCATTTAAAATGTTTGTATGATATTGGAGGCTATCGGCTATAATGTTCATACAAATACACATAGGTATTAGCGTCTTTATTACTTTATACGTGAGAATATTGTGGTTCTGCTGTCGTATATATACTGGTTTTAATCATCTTGTATGTCAACAAAATTGGAGATATTTATTAAGTGATGATATATTGGAATATAAATAAATTTAATGCCTCTTTTCCCAAAGGTAAGTAAATTAGTATGCCGCCTTCGTTGTCAGTTTAAACAGGTTGCTTTTGAACCTAGTTTAAGTTATAACTAGTACTTTGATAAGTAATATTGTAGTTATAATTAAAAACATTTCATTAAATTGTACGTGTTACATAATTGTAGTAATTTCTTTACCACTATCGTGTCCTGGTAGATCAATCGTTGAATGACATCTTTATAAATGGTGGAAAGAAAAATGCCTCTCGATTTCATATGGAGCGTACTTTATTTTAGTCAGTATAAATAAACATAATGAGTCACATGAGGTTGAATGAGCACTAGTCTTTTGCATAGCACTATTTGCCACATCGATTCGCTCCAGACTTTTCATTTAATAATTCAAAGTTTCGCAGTGTATGTGACGCTGTCCATGTGTATCATATGACATAAAAATTGTAGAGCACCGGCTCATAATTATATGTTTCTTTTGACGATTGGTGGAATGATTCTATTAATAAGAATTATAATTTTTAAGCGTTGTCGATTCGAGGGATCCAAGTCAACCTCGATAAAAAAAAACTACACCTAATCACTCTTATCAGTCACACACAAAATACTCCTAGAAGCGAACTACTAGAAGTAGAAGTGTACTGCATGATGCTTACCCATAAGAGATTGTTACACTATATGTTTTAAGTCTATTGAATGTATCTAATGTCTCTGTGTCAGTGTATACAATTGTTGGTGAGCCAAATAAAAAAATAAGAAGACATTAAAAAATGCATTTAATAGCTTTATGTGGTTTTAGGCGTTATAAATGCGAGTACAACTGTAACGGAACAGGAAGCATTAAAATGCACGGATAAATAAAAGTAGCACAATAAACTTCCAAAATGTAAGAGAATGTATAAATTTCTAATTCTCCTTTTCGGTGCATTAACTAAAGGATACTAAGCGTGAATCTCTTTTTAAAAAGAGAAGCTCGTCCTAACAATCAATACAAGTACTTAATATATTTGGCTAAAGTCTGAGGTAACGTACCCAATGATTGATGGGAACCAACTCGTCACGCCGCGTCCTGTTCCCATTTCTCTTAGAAGCAATCATTTGTACCGATCTTCCGGTGCTAGGTTTAGAGTCCAGTATGATAGATTACTACACTTTGGCACAACTCCAAACTATCCTACAGGTAAGATTGATAGCTTAACGAGAGCACTAGATATAAGAAGATATAAATCGAACAATGATAAGTTTAGTGCCATAAATTTTATTCGTTTGGAAACTTACTTTCAAATGATACCAATTTATCCGCAGACACTGCCGTGAGAATGAAATTATCTAGGATACCTATATAATAATAATATAGAAACTATATATTCCTATTAACCCACTAAAGTAATAGTCAATATCCCAATGCACGAGATCAAACGGTTAATAAAAGAAACTCAAAAATTCATACACTTTACACTTAAAATCTCGTTCTTTTCTCAATACTTCGACCTTATTTTTTAAAGACATAAAAAATGATATCACGCCGTCTGGAAGTCCAGTTAAATAATAAAAACTGCGATGTTGGCCATGATTGGTTGAATATAATTATTTATTATAGTCGTAAAGTTATCAATACAGAGTTAAACGTACATAATTAACGGTCGACTAATGCTCCGAAATGATTGGCGTCTGTAGTTGTGCGTCTGTCGAGTTGAGTACAACTGGTTTTCTGATGCTGTTCTTCGCAGTTTGGACTAATTCTATAGAAATGAATTTTGTTTGTATGGTATATTGATACAAATATTGTGAGAATACCGGATTTCAGATAATATCTATGTAATCTAAACCAAACATATGTACCAAATAAATAATAAATTATAAAACACCTTTTTAAAGTAAGATTCATAAGTCAATAATATACAGTAACGTAGATTAAACGCAACTTACGTCACATCTGTGTTCACTCACTTACATTCTGATATATTTTTTCTAAATTATTCATATCCATTTAGGTATATGGGCTACTAAAACATGAAAAGGTTTCTGAATTTCAGCCTTCCACAATATTTATATTACTGTTTAAGCCCTATGCTTGTTAAATGCGTTACTCATCAACACTTAGACGAGCGCAATCAATAACCACTTTCAGAAAAACGGCTCATGAAAATTGACACTTTTGTTATATTGTTATTGATACTATTTATTGTACTTTTTACAGTAATTTTTGACGTTAACGGGCATTTATATTTGCTTAAAATATAGAATAAGAAATAATTTAATATTAAATTGAGACCTACAACGAAATTATAATTTAATTAAATCACATCAACAGCCTTTAATAGTCCACTGCTGGATATAGGCCTCTAATTAGAAAGGAGGTTTTGGCCCTTTATACCACCTGTGCCAGACGGGTGTGTATCAAGTTTTCCTTCTGTTTGCAGTGCTGTTGTCCTGCGTAGTTTGCTCCCTTAATCGCCTCTTACGACACCCACGGGAAGAATAGGGGTGGTGACACTCCGTGTTCTTAATCCGTCACCACACGAACATAATTACAATAAATTAATAATTACACATGTTAGCATGAATGTACAGTATACTTTGTGGAACTGTTTTTTAGAACATATTCACACACAATGTATACGTATCTTATTGATGCCGTCATTTTAAAAATACGTATTCCATTCTAAGGCATACAATGGATGTTGGAATGCTTATAATATTATTGGCTAACTATTTAACTAAATCGCGCAATGCTGAAATTCTACATTCCTGAAATAACTACTAGTCTTGCTATTCATGAGAATACTCGCTATTGCTTATGGTTTGTGAGATATTTACTATGTTTTATTTTCGCCTCTTATTAGCTTTCAACAGATATTAAGTTTTGATTTGTAAACTAATCATTTATATTCTGACGGGCCTGTTAATTCTGCCTGCTGAGCCAATAGGTCGTGAGTTCGATTCCCAACCAGGACAAATAATTATGTGAGGTGATGATTATTTATTCTGTTTGAGTTTATTAGTATATGTAGATGTGTATCAATAATCTGGCTGTAGTGTTTCCCTAATACAGGCTCTGCCTAGTTTGGGAGCAGATTATTATAGTTATTGTTTTATTAGGATCCTCTTAACCAAATAAATATGCAAACACTGACTCCTTGAAAACAGGTTTAAAAACAGGATTTTTTCGTTAAGAAGGTTTTATATGGAAACGTCCGTAAATATATAAATTTATAGAAAAGTGAAGGTACTTTCAAAGGCAAAAAAAATTAGTGATGGGAATTGTTTTATTTTGAAAATAAATAAAACTGTTTGTTTGAAAAACATTCTTTCTTTGCGATTTTAATAAAACCGCAAAGTTTTTGGGGAAAAATTTGAAGTCAAAAATATAACAAAGAAAGATTAACGATTTAGTGTCGTCTATTGGCATCCGGCTTGGCATAAACTTTTTACACTTTAGTGGTCTAAAAACAACAATGCAGTCAATAAGCACATAACTGTAAAAGGTATTGAAAGTTTCTCGTATTTTAAAATATATAAGTAAGCTTTCTAACTTGCGTTATGTATTTGAAGACACAGCACAATGAACAAATAAAATGAGGACGTTGGCGACGCTGAAGACACTATTTGTCCTCAAGAATATTACAGTTTATTATGAACAAAGGATTTCATTGTATGTCTCGGACAGTCATAGCTTCACTGTATACTGAGGTATTCACTTTAAGTAGCAGTTGTTTTTGGAAAAGGATTGTTGTGTTGGCTCGTCGTTAGTGCCAAAGTAGTGGTTAAATAACCTGTAGTTTATTCAATGTGTTTGTGGGACAATGATAATGTTAATGATTGAAAATTAAAAACAAATATCTTTAAGTAACGCTTAATGTATGTAACTAGATTTCTAATAAACTACTTCTCTTAATATTGATGATTTTGGTAGATTTATGTGTTAAATATCAAACTTGAAATAAAACGTTTCGTCATGAATCTCCAATGCAAGTTGTTTCCATTTTCTGCTAAGCCGGAATACTCGTAGTTTCGAGACCTAACGAGTTGTGCATAAACAACTCCTCAAGTTTGTAAATTCTTATTTTTAAAATATCTAAGTCCGGGTGGTGACGGAATAAGAATGCGGAGTGTCTCCACCCCTATTCATCCCGTGGGTGTAGTACGTACGTACGTACTAACTACGAAGCTACGCAGGACAACAGCATTGCAAAGAGAAAGAAAACTTAAAACAAACCCTATACCAACCTGTCTGGCCAGCGTGGTATAATAGGCCAAAACCTCTTTTCTAAGGAGAGGCCTATGTCCAGCAGTGGACTGTTAAAGGCTGTTGTTGAATGATGATGATGAAAACACCTAATAGGTATACTAGTTTCGACCAACGACTTCACTCACGTATAAGTAAAATTTATTTCACAGTATTTTCTTTCAGGATTAAAGGTACAAATTATATTTTGGTGCCTCCCTGACTATAGATATATAAATAATGATGATCAGTTAAGTATATAGTTAAGGTGTAAAGTCTTATAAAGAAACTGACATATTTCGCATCAGACATCAATCACTTGCATAAAATAGTTTTCAACACAAGACTACCTATTCAACATTTGCAAGTCTAAGTTGGTACTACTTAATTAAATTGTGCTTTAAATTATTCAAAACAGGCTATGATTTTGTATAATTTCATCATCATCATCAGCCTATCGCAGTCCACTGCTTTACATAGGCCTTTCCCATTGCAATTTAATAATAATTAATCGCCCATTTATTTGTATAATTTAATTGTATTTAATTATTGACGCACGGATGACGTAGTGGTTTAAGCGGTCGCCACGCCGCTTACTACTACGCTGAGTGTTGTAGGTCCGATCCCCACATGGGACGAATTTGTGTGATCCACAAATTGCTGTTCTGAGTCTAGGTGTCCTTTGTGTCCGTTTCATGTAGAATTGTAAAGTCTCCCGAGACACAGGATTAATTCCTAGTGCGGGAGATGCGTTTATTTAAAAAAAAAAATACAATAGCAGCCTGTTAAAGGTGTATAAACCCATTATTGTAAATATTAACAGCATAGTTTAAACTTGTAAAATACTGTATTTGTTTGACCGCCTCACGTAGTGATAATTGCTATTTTAAAGTAAAAACAAGTAAATTAGGAAATTATTACAGCGGTTGTTACTTATTTTACGTTTATTATATATCTCATTTAAGTTTCGTTTTATTACTCTGTTAAAAGTATGTGGCCTTATACTGATAAGTAATGTCTTGCTATATACTTCGAGTCTTATTACGTCTTGACTAATATGATACTCGACGGATTGAGGGAATCATTACCAAATTTTGCTGACCTAACAACCTTCAAGAGAGGAGCGTACTCCCACGACAAAGCATTCCTGCAGCAAGACTCCAGCAAGACTCATAAAAAAGATTCTAGTTTTCATAGTAACGAAAATTAATTAATTTGGACAGATATGAATGAATTTTACTTGGTAACTTATAAATGCCTTCAAAAATATAAGTGTAGTTTGGGTTTAGACAGCACTCAGCAAAATTATTATTTTTAAAATAACGCACCCTTAATTCGAAAGCTCACCTAAAAGACAAACACGGCGTGTCTCAGGTCATGCACAGTATAAGGTTACGTAGTTAATTACTTGTTACTTTAAAAAAAAACTTTCAATATTTACTTTTTAACAAATTTTAGCAAGAGTTTATGGTACCGCTATATCGCCGTGATCAATATAATAATCATAATCAACAGCCTTAATTTGTCCACTGCTGGACATAGGCCTCTCCTTAGAGAGGATATTTTGGCCTACTATATCACGCTGGCAAAGGGTTTGTGTCAAGTTTTCCTTCTTTTTGTAGTGCTGGATGGAACCGTGTGATGAGGGATATATATTCTAGTATATATTTATAATAATTATATTCTAGTACTAACAGTCTAAAATCTAAGTCACGGAAGGAAACGTATCGATTAGGAACCTTTATAATTTTGGCCATGTCTGGCCAAAATTATAAAGGTTCCTTCTTAGAAGAACTGAACTCTAAAAATAATAGCAGTATTAATATACAGCCGACTAGTTTATGTTGTATTTGAGATCTCTCGGTATACAATATAATTCTCAGCTACGGCTCCCATAATAAAAAATACATTAATCTACTTAAAAACTAATAATTTATACATAATTACAATAAAATTTAAAAAACTAGTTTGGTTCACCGATGTTATAAAATTTCGCCCACTGCGTTCGCAATGTGTTAGTTAATTAATTCATTTAAAAACGAGTAATAAATATATCTGAGGTGGTGATTTTATTTATATTTAAACCTCTTTTGTATTTCCGATATTATTGACTGATAGTGGATCATTGTAGACATCAGATGGCTCGGTTTTGAAGAGACTCACACTACTTAACATTATTAACCGACTTCACTTTTAAATTCAAATGTGGCATTATTTATGGCCATGGTAAGGTCTAGATTTTCATAATATAACATTATAACCGACATGAACAAATGTGTTTTGAAGTTGATACGATATTTTGAAAATAATATTATTCCTGATTATAATATCTTTAAAGTCCCAAAGGTTAAACTAAATTTGTATTACTCATTAATATATTACTACACTATTTGAATTGCATAATCAATTTGTTTGTATTAAAATTAAATAACACTATTTTAATTAAAAGAAATGTACTGCTGTTATACATTGCGCAATCTTTTTTTTACTCAGTTTTAAAACCTAAACATAATTTTAGTTAACAAGTTGCTACAACTTACTAAGGACCTTTTAATGAGACATCTTTTCATACGCAAGCACTTGGCCTTTTAAAGGTGCCGCTTGAACTAAAGACCTTTATAAAAGCTGTAAATAACACGAAAGTCTTCTAAAATGTCGTTCTATGTTGTTCTATGTGTACTTTTTTTAAATATACATAAGAGATTCACTTTAGTTCAAATTGTGCGAAAAGTTGAGCCTTGTCAAAAGTTTTATCATATATTCTTATCTTTGCTATAACAGATTGAATATACCGTTTTCCGCTTTACAGTCAGCAGTTTTCAACTAGCTGTCTGACATAACAATGGATAATGGGTATATCTATTAAACATTTTGAATAACAAATTTATAACACGACGAAGTTACGGTGTGAGCATTTTGAGGGAAATTTACAAGAACGAGTGACACGTATTCAGAACATTTTCTTTGTTTGCTTGTAGCTGCGTATTTGCAATCACTGTTACTTGATATATCGTTAGGTGTTGTTAGTAAAACATAGTACTTTTTTCTTAATTTAGATGTATAAAAATATTTTTTAATCAAGTCGGTATTTAGAAAAATAGACATTAGTTAATTTTAATGAGGCCGAAATCCTGTGGCATCAAATCAAAGGCATTAAATAACTGAAATTCGTGTTTTTCACACTTTTTGACCCGAATTGCACTTTATTCTGTTAAAGTCGCTATTTATTTAAATAATTTTACACAGTTAAACGTCTGTGCCTGTACCACTTATTATGTCTTCTATGTCTTTGGTTTTAAAGTTTGGAATAAGACAACTTTTCGTTTTTTCTTCTATGCAATTCCTTTTCGAGCGTATGATACCATAAATTATGATTACTTTTTTCGAGTTTCAAGAGTGACAACTGACAAGCACAAGCCTGCTCCATTTTTTAAAGGCTTTTGTTTCCGAACTCATTCTTGGAATCTACGTGATTTAAGAAAACTAATAACTGTTGACACTATTATTTGGATGTTTGCTTTACTAAAATATCATTCAAACATTTGACACTCCCAATAATAGCAATTGCTAAATTCAAGATATCTCTGTTGTGTTGCTAAACAACTATTGCAACTCTAGAGAATCAGAAACTTTGTTTTAGAAATAATAATAGGCAGAGTACGAAATAATTTAGCCGTTACCTATTTATTATTATTGAAGATGTGGAGACCAATAAATAAGTATACATTTATTACAATTAAATATTTATTATTTAAACAAAAATGAAGTAGCAAATCGGATTCGCAGATCCCAAGAGCATATTCAAGTTCTCTAAACTAATCGATACGTTTTAAATTGATAGATCTTAACAAAGAAGTTTTCTAGGCCAATTAAAAAACATGTAAAAGTTTTGAGAGAAAGTCAATATATCATCATTTAAAATTGGTGAACATTCTTGCAGCGACAGCACAAAAATAATAGGTACCACTTTTACCACCTACATGCTATTTACTTACAAGAAAAAATATTTGCACAAACATGACTTGCAGAACTAATATGTGTGTTACAAAACAAATACACATCACATCCGTTACTCTCTTTTAAAAACCATGAGTCATAAGTTTCTTATTATGATATATATTTGTATAAAATAGTTTAAAGTGCTATCTAATATGTAAAACTTTCATATTTACTAATTAACAAACAATGATGAGATGAGCAGTAAGGAGTACTCACTCACCAGTAAAGAACGGAACTTGACTCAAACACTATACCAACCCGTCTAGCCCGCGTGGTATAGTAAGCCTAAAGCCTGAGCAGCAGTGGACTATTTAAGGCTGTTGAGACAATTGGCTGGTATAATTATGTATGTATACCGGAATTACCGGATTATTAGTATGTATTACATAGTTTTGAAATGCCTAACGTGGCGACCAGGTTGCACTGGCTGTGGCCACAGGTTGGACTGATGCTAGATTTTTCGTATAGATATTCGAATTGAAAATCAATTACAAATAGTTTTTAAGAACTGAGAGCATACAAAGTTTTGAAAATATTCTTTAATTCTTCGTTCCGATATTCAATGGAAATATTGGGCATCAAACTTATTAAATTTTACCGTCCTTTCAGTATAATATAACGTAAGTCCTTTTAAGTGTGTTGATACATTGTAGGTATAGGCTTTATTCACGGGGTCTATTATCTCCTACATCAAAATGTCGCCATTCATCCGTATTCCACATAATATACAATAAGGATTTCTTAACACTGGATCCCTTTAACAATCCCCGAATGCCGTACAAAAGTAAAATGGACCAATTTTTTTACATTCACTCACACACATTACTGTGTATGCAAACTATAAGTATTCTTACTATCTGTATTTAAGATGCACTATATTATGTACTCTTGTTGTGTCATCATCATCAACACCCTTTAATAGTCCACTGTTGGACATAGGCCTCTCCTTAGAAAGCAGGTTTTGGCCTTCTACACCACGCTGGCCAGACGGGTTGGTATTGGGTTTGTGTCAAGTTCTCCTTCTTTTTGCAGTTATCTTGCGTAGTTTGCTCCCTTAGTCTTCTCTTACGACACCCACGGGATGAATAGTAGGGGTAGTGACACTCCTTATTCTTAATCCCTCACCACACGGATAACGAACTTGTTGTGTCATCAATCATCATCATCAACAGCCTATACTAGTCCACTATAACTTGTTGTGTATTTACGTATAATTAATGTGTACTTCATAATTGGCGTATTGTTCGACTATTACTATGTAAACCATACAATTGTCAGCTGTGAACAACCTAAGTATTAAAATAAATAAATCTCTGCTAACCTGTTGCTACTTACAAGAATTAAGGTTAATGTTACCTTCTCTCACAAGTATTAAAAGATTTCTTGAAATTCTTCTAGTTAAATAATTTTATTACTGGTCAGTATGGTGTTTCGTGATTCTGTCTGTTAAGCCCAAAGTCCTACTTAGATAAAACAATTGTGTGATGAACACAATCATTTGTTCTGTGTCTGTTTGCTGTTTGTTTGTTGTTATTTACACGAATAAATAAAATTGAAGTGTGTAATAAGGTATTTTCATGCTCACACTGTTATTTGCATTGTATAAAGTTTATATAATTTTTGTCTGTCTGTCTGTCTGTTTGTTCCGGGTAATCTTCAAAAGGGCTGGACCGATTTTGATAATATTTTACTCCCAGGCAGCTGTCTATAAAAGGAGTAATTAAGACTATTTTTTCTCTCAGGAAAACCCTAGAAAATTTTACCCGGTCCGGAAATCGAACCCACTAAGGCAGCGCTTTTCCGATTTCCACGCGAACAAAGTCACGAGCACAAGCTAGTCTATATAAATAAATAAAATTGAAGTGTCTGTTTGTAATGTCAAAATAATAGGTTATTTTCATGCTCACACGGTTATATTATTATAAAATTTTGCCCGGACTGTGAATCGAACCCGAGGTCTCATGGACTGCAGTCGCGTACTGTACTACACCACTAAGGCAGCGCGAAGTCGTGGGTATCAGCTAGTTTATCTTTATCAAGAGTCTAATTACCATAGACAGGCTCTGTTTAACTTAGAGTCATTCAGTCGTGCTTAAAAAGTGTCAAGCTGTTATTATTAAGAAGCGTATTAAACACTTACAAGTATTTTGTTTCAATTACTTTGTTTTATAATCAATGTTATAATACAATTGTGTATGATAGTTGATGTCATAAATTACCCAATTCCAAATAAGGTATGTTAGTAACTTTTTAAAGTAGTTAATATTTACTATCTTCACTTCTTATTAATAATTAATAGAGGTTTTAATAGCACACATTATACACCACAGCTTCAAAAGTTCTCATGAACTTTCTACAAGCTATTAAAATGTCTTTCGCCCAGTTCTCGTGTGAATTTTATCAACTGGTATCATTTTATTGTTTCACTTTATAAAAAACACCGATTTGTCACCAATTAGTGGTTCCTTATAATTTACAATTTTTATTGATGGTTTCATAATCAATGAAGGTTACATAGGTACTATGAGACTGTTAGTTATTCTGTGTTTATTCTTTTACTAAAACATCATCATAAAACTTACCCGAGATAAATTTATATTAAAAAATATTAAGTTGGTTTGTGCATTACTCTAGCGTCGAATTTCAAAGGAACTTGGTTTGAAGTTCGACGTTTGAAGTTCGACGCTGTGGCAGCGCTGTACGCAAGGCCGTTTCCTTGTAGAATAGCACTGCTGCTTCACAGATAGTTTTTATGGAGTTACTTTTGTTCCTTATTTCTCATCAATGCAATTACAATGCGCCACAGTGAAGTGTGGCAAGGTACAGCCAGTGATTTACATATTTGTCTCCTCCTTCTATGTGCAGTTTCTTTTGCAAACGTGCAAAATGTCTACTTAGATGTCTTTTTTATGTTATTACCCTTTTTATTTTGGGTTCCCTCTATCAGAATCTTGGTGCAAAGAAATTTATTTCTCATAACACACTTGGCAGAATCTACTTTTTAGGCGATATGACGGTTCTACGTTTTTATTATTATGGATATGAAGTTTATGTCTAAAGATCATTATGACTTACAAAATTATGAGTTTTAAATGTATGATAAATGAGTGTCTCCCAAACGATTTTCTGCGAAATGAAGTTAATGATATCCGTTATTAGGCAAAATAAAAGTTCTGTTATAAAGGGTAGACCCATTTCTTTTATTTTATTCACATTCCTGAACGTCACACCTGTTAACAGTAAATGGCCTACAATTTTGGTGTAGGTACTCTCCCCCAGCCCTTTAGTTTTGGTCCTATATCACTCCATTAGTTTACATTGTAGCAGTAAAACAATTATCAGTCTAATAAACTTTTCAGACGAATGTCTCGTTGTATTACTTGAAACTGACTTTACTAATGTTTTAAAAACATAAATTATCATTTCAAGTCTGAAAATAAAAGTTAAAGTAAAAAAGGTTTAATGAGAGAAAAAATATACAATGCAAAAAATATTACTTACAAAACAGACGGTCATTAGAAAAAAAATTGTCTATTCCACTGTTTCCCGCCATTTTATGTCTCTTTTGACCTTAGACTCGTTTGCTTTTCATATGATATCTTTTTAAGTTTTTATATATCCTGGTAATGAGGTCGTGTATTTAACCTCTTCGCGCCATGTTGCCTTTTAGTAATTACGGACGTAATTGCTGAAAAAAAAAAACAACAATTAAATAATAGGTTATCAGGAAAAAAAAAACTACATATGTTGTAATGTATTTCGTGTCCATTGGTTTCACACGCTCAGGCTTTTGAAAACTGTAGTATTATTATTTGTTATGTAGACATTACCATGACAGAGAAATTCTAAAAGAAGGATGTAATGCTTTGAAATTTAAATAAATATTTGATTAATTTTTAAATTGTTTCACTAACTCGCAATTCTGGAACTGTGACGACGATGAGAACGCACGAACGAACGCTTTTCCAACTTAGTCACATAATAGCCATAAGCCTATATAGAATAGTTGCAACAGCTGTCTCTTCTAGCCAGCTTACTATTAGCTTCTTTCCACAAACTGATTAATTATTAAATATTATGAGGGTACACGTCACAGAAACAAAAGCCCATTCCTTTAAAGAGGGTTAATATGGTTATAACAATTCTGTTTAACACGGTTTAAGCAGCTTAGAGATGAAAATTTGCTTAATTAATAATTATGTAAATATTTTAAACCGTAACAACATATGAAATAAAATATAATTAATGGCAATAAGCTCGTATTTTTTATGTAGATTCTATTTATACTGCGTTATTAGATTTTTTAGATACATAAGACTTCAAGTTAAAGCTTTCCACGGCTTTTTGCATACGAAAATCGTTAACGACTGGCCTGTTGCTCCAGTGACCCTAACGCTAAGCTGTTAGTTCGAATCCCACTTAGAACAAATAATTGTATTTTAAGCACGATCATTTGTGGTGTCTTGGTGTAATTTATCTACAAAATGCATTTATTTAGAAATAACTAAGTCTTTTGTCAGCAGTCTAGGTTCCATTACACAGGCACACGGTAGTCTGATTAGGTTTGGGATTCAGACTGCCGTGTGTGAGATGTGTAAACGTATTATTATTATATTCATTTTTAAGAGAATATCGATGTAATTATGTACATGTATTTATATTGTACGGGACAACTCAATTAGAGGCCCTCGGGCCTCGGTGTTAGACAAATAGAATTCCGGGTCATTAACTTACTAAATGTCCCTGAAAACAATTTTGAATTTAACACAATAGAAAATAATTTCGAACTTAATACAATGTGTGTGGGTCGATACAAGGGTAAATTTGAGGGTCTAGTGAACCTGAAGTTTGTAATTTTAATGTACATTCCTTAACAAAATGTTGAATAATTGAATGATTATTATAAAAATAAATGTTTATGTTATAAAAAGGTGTCCTCAAATATCAGCTTTACAATACCAGTTTAAAAGCAAATGCCGCAGTGATGCCTATTACGTTTTTAGTTTGTTTGAGTGCGCAAATTGCAGGGTAACAATACATACAGGATCCATAAATAACGGGTAAATTTATTTGAAAGCGATAATTTTAGAATGCCTTAGTCATTTTGACAAAAATAGTTTTGATTTAGGTAGCCTACCAAAACCTTTTTAACGTTTACGACCTAACTATACACAGCAGACTCTAGTCATAAAATCCAAATATTTACACACACCTGAAACAGGTGTGTGTAAATATTTGGTGTAAGTATTAATATATATAGTGTTTTTTTAAACAGTTAAATTTTGACAATTATAATGTAGTCCCTAGGGTATTTAATTCACATCATAATCACATCAACAGCCTTTATTTGTCCACTGCTGGACAAAGTCCTGTCCTTAGAAAGGAGGTTTTGGCCAACTATACCACACTGGCCAAATGGGTTGGTATAGGCTTTTTGTTAAGTTCTCTTTGTAGTGCTGTTGTCATGCGTCTGTCTGTTGTCTCCCCTAGTCGGTTCTTATGACACCAACGGGATGAATGAGGGTGGTGATACTTCGTATTGGTAATCCGTCACTAAACGGATAGGGAAAAATGAAACTTTTTTTTGACTAGCTATATTAAAAGGGGAAAGTAGATAAGAAGGCAGAAAGGCAATCAAATAAACGGGACATTTCCTATAGGAAATGATTGGGTAATGTAAACAATACCTTGAACTAGTCAGGGTCACATACCTTTACCTTTTACCTGACAGCAAGCAATTAACTTATAAATTAAAATGAGGAAATATAAAATGATTCCAGCAAAAAAATATGCAGGGAGTAGAAGATGAATTTGAGTAAGAACTATAAGAAACTGCAAGTTGTAATTAAATCTCTAGTTGCTTTAAATTTAGCAAGAAGAGATATTTTACCGCTGCTTTACTACTCTACTCATGATTACTACTACTCACTCTGCTGTCATGGATTTACCAAAGCCACTATTAGACTGACGGTGAAATGTCCATAAAAAGCTTAAACAACAGTAATTACAATAAGTGTAGCTTCAAGTTACTGTCAGTGTTCATACCACACTCATTATGTCTCATACAAGTGCTTCAACATAATGATCTCATAAAATTATTACCATTTAACTTATGTTCTCATTCCACATTATGAGCTATAAGAATTGTTATAATTAGATCTTGAAATTAGCACATTTGTTGGTGTGGGTAAGTTTTTAATTTATATCTTTACAATACATCTTTATAATATTAGTTTAAATTTATGTAAAGTAGGTACTGTCGACGTCGTATGACGGTATTTATAATAGGTAGTTACTAAATTTCAGTTGAAATAAATAGTAAAAGATTTGATACACACAATCCCACGCAGTCATGCTTCGGCATATACCTGAATAAACAACGTTCCACTTACCTAAAGGTTTACATTGTTTTCACAAATGTATTTGCTTTGTTGCTATGTATGTTTTGAAAAAAAAAAAACATTTACATCTGAATGTTCCTTAAGAGACTTAATCAGTTTGAATATGAAAGATATTTTTTGTATTTTATATTAAATTAACAATATGTGCATGTAGACGTCTTTGATTATGTTTTATCTTATAAATTTTTTAAAGAATATATAATATAAAAAATATTAAAGAACTCGAAATAAATGCATGAAATTCTTTCATAGCGCAATTGCTAACGGATTTCCGCTTTTGTACGTATCAATGCTTTCACTGTCGACTTTCGATTACGCAAATCCGCATAGGCCCATGAAATCAAAATAAATCTATCAAGTAAACATAATGCCGCTATTGAGTTACATTGTAATGTATGTTTTTAATCATCAAACCATGGCAATTACACTTTTGTTGCTTTACGACATATTATCAGTTTCACCTGTTTAACACCTGCTTTGTATTAAAAAATCATTAAAAGTTTTACACAGATTCCGTAACCCATTAATGCGATCTAATTCATTTTACTTAATGAATGGATATAAGTTCAAAAATAAATAAGGTCTCACTGCAGCAAATAGCTTAAAATTATCTTTTACCGTCTGGTGGTTTTACAGCTTTTGTGCAAAGATGAAAATCCTGTGAAAAACTGACGTACGTCAGCGGAAGTACGGGCAGGTTGATGAAATGCTTTCTGAAAAAGTAGACTCATTTTAATATTATAATGGCTCCTTGACGAAAAGACAGACTTAGTTGTCAGTGTTGGTCGGCTTTCGCCTCGAGTAGCTTTCTTTTAAAATCAGCAATTTTTTTAATACTACGAGTTTTTTAGAATAGACCTCGCTATTAAACTAGGTTTTATCGAGCGCCTTATTTTTATCTACTAATCGGGTATTTTAATGTTATTGATGTTTTCGTCAAACATGCTTATTTCGAAATAACGTGTTTAATATTCATTTAGTGTTATTCTTAAGATTACTATTATTTATTTTGTCATATTTGTATATTTTCGGACTAATCTTGCCATTCCATTTACATTCTAAGTATCAATTAGTTATGGTTTTAATGGTGCTTTCAGCTCTTTGATAAATCAAGCTCATGTTCTGAATTTTAAAATATTGTTTTTTTTTTAAATACGAATTCTTTTAAAAAAAAAAAATAGCAGTTTTTTCATCCTTTAGATGTTCTCACTAGATTTTTTCTTTAACCAGTTATTGTTTTCGTATTATATTTGTATTCGTGTTGGTCGTTTTACTTATAGAAGACTTGCATATCTTGACCTTTTGTGGTGCCGAAAGTCTATAAAACAGACAGTTAAAGTTAAATTTGTCACAGAAAACTTAATAAATATCTAGCAAAACTATGGAAAAGAGATCTCCAGTTATTTTGCAAACAAAAGAAAACCAGTGTGCTTTAGACCACACGACTGAAGTAAAACTTCTTGGCTACGAGAGAAAGAGGGAAAGAAAATGTGTGCTCGCACCTCTCTCTCTTGCCCGTACAGCAATATACGAAACGTAACACTCTATCTTTTTCTCTTTACTATCTTATTTTTTTCTCTCAACTTCCGTTCGCCTCGCCCATCACACTTTTCGTAACGCTCTCATCACGCATTCGCATTCACAAATCACAAAAATAAATGTCGTCCGTTGGAGCAAGGTCTGGCGAGTACGGAGGATGACGTATGGTTTTTAACTGCAACTCCTATAGAGTTACAACGGTGTCTCGTGCAGTATGAGGTCTTGCGTTATCATAAAGCAATAATAGTGAAGAGCGATTAACGAGTCGGGGTTTTGCACTGCCACAGTAAACATCTGTAATTGCCTGACCAGACCTGAGAAAGCTATAGTGAATAGCACCATGAAGAGACCATCAAACAGTTACCATTACCTTTTTTTGGTAAGCTTTGCTTTAGGTTACTGTTGCGGTGTTTAAGGTAGGGTCAGCCATTACATTTTTTGCTTACGGTTATGCAAAACATGAGGTACCTATTTTTCATATTTTTTTTATCTTATTGATTTGATGCAAATGAGTCAATATTGTAGGTAGGGTAACGTTAGACCATGCCGCTAATTCCTGGGTAGTTTGACTTGGATCGGCTTCCACCATCTCCTTCTATTTAGCGTTATTCACCTGTGAGGACAGTCTTCCACGATGTTCGTTCTTCAAGTCGAAGTTTCTATTACGAAAGAGTTTAAACCAAAAACGCCGTTTCTGCCTCGTTAGTTCCTCTTCAGAACATCTTTCACGTCTAAGCTGAATAAAAATAAGTCGAAAATCAAATGTTGCACATTTTTTAAAAGAAGAACTTAATAGGTATCATTTGAAAAAAGTTTCACACGAAAATCTCACACCATGAAGGTTTTATGTCAATTCATTGTATCTACTACTATACAATGGCAATTTCATACTTTGACTCCTATTATTATTTTTCCGTAATAATGTATAAAATTCCATAAATGATTATATACTTAAGTAATCAGAGAATTTACATACAGTATTCGGATAAGCGTTTAAATTGGAGACTTAGTAAATGAAATTTATACACCGTGAAATTGTAATAATCCTATAAAAACAGCCCTCTTAATATCTAACGTCTACAAACAGAAGTACAGAAATATTTTCTTTCATTTAATAACATTCGATGCGTTACACTAAATAATAGTAGCATGTTTCGTTTATAAATTATACGCTCAAGAAATTAATGAATCTTTAATTTAATACATAAAAAGGCTTTAAAATCCTCTCTGGGCCTTTTTCAGGGTACACTTATCCCGACTCAATTCATTTAAATGAAAAACTGACCTGACCATTAATCATTTCAATATCAATGTGATTTTAGGCTCAGCTTCATTAAAACTTCGTGTTTGAACAATTTCCACTTGTTCAGGAACAATTTACATATTTCCTGTGTGTGTAACAATAAAAGCTAAAAGCGAAATTAATGGACGGCGCTAACAGTATAGAACTATTATAAAATTTTTGGGTGTATGTGCTTCAATTTAACAGAAACTAGTAAAGCCATTGGTTTCAACGCTCTCTAAAGTGAAACTAAGTGTGACTTGTATAACTTGGCTTGTGTAAACATGTATAAATAAACGTAAATATAAATTGCCGTGTGGTGACCGATTAAGAATACAGAGTGTCACCACCCCTATTCATCCTGTGGGTGTCGTAAGAACCGACTAAGGGAAAAAACTACGCGGAACAACAGCACTGTAGAGAGATGGAAAACTGGACACAAACTCTATACCAACCCGTCAAGCGTGGTATAGTAGGCCAAAACCTCCTTTCTAAGGAGAGACTTATGTCCAGCAGTGGACTATTAAAGGCTGTTGATGTGATATATTTATATGGTAAATACAGTATTAGATTAGTTCAAAAATACTAGTCTAGCGGCCATTCATATGCACCAGATATGATTATTGTGATGAATCTGATTGGTTTTTTCATGTCTCTGGAGCGTGTCTAGTCGTTTAAGCGACAAATCTGAAGAGTTATTAAAGTTTCAGCCATGTGTCATGTTATTTACTGACTGTTGATCTAGAGGTTAGTGTTCTTGACTGCAAGGCCCGAGGTCGTGAGTTCGATTTCCACCCAGGACAAGCCATTTTGTGATGAGCACGATCATTTGTTTTGTGTCTGAGTGTAACTTATGTATAATCTGTGTATATTTATTTATTTATATTTATATGTAAAAACTTTAAGTTTTGGTCTATTAATATAAATGAGTTAAGGTCAGGTTCTTTCTAACAGTTTTACTGTTTATAAGATAAAAATATATATTACTTTGAAGCGTATGTTGAGTTCACTATAATGTTTTATTGTCAACTAGCTGGTTCCCTGCTAGCTACTAATACAACTGCTGGTATTTTTTTAGGGGTTTTCTAAGAATAAAAATAGCCCAAGTTACTCCTTATATTGACAGCTACCTGGTTGTAAAATATTATCAAAATAGGTCCGCCGTCTTTTTTTTATGGAATAGGGGGCAAACGTAGATTTCCCAAAGAGACAGAAAGAGAGACAAAAAATATTTAAACTGATTTTAGGCATAGTTATCGTGCAAATAAGCGTGTGAGCATGAAAAAACTTATTATCATGACATTACATACAGACACATACATTTTATTTATTTATGTAGAATGGATAACTACGAGTAAGACTATTCACATCTATAAAATATATACAAATATTTTTTATCTGTCTGTCTGTTTCTTCTGGATAATCTTCAAAATGTCTGCACCGATTTTGTTAATATTTTACTACCAAGTAGCTGTCTATATAAGGAGTAATTTAGGCTATTTTTTCATTCGGAAAAATCCTTTAAAGTAAAGTCGCGGGTGCCGGTTAGTAATTCATAAAATAAGTCATATCGTAAATTATTTTAAGAATTAAAAAAGGGACTTTTACCCACAGAATTACTTTTAAAATGCCTGCTCAACGAGTTTCTATAGAGTTGAGATTTTTTATGGCGGGATTAGAACCCATTGTTTTTCGGCTATTAACCAAACAACGACTGATGATGCGATGATAAATTGTTCTGTTAATTTCAAACATCACTAATAATATATATATTATATTATTTTAACCACTAAAGTATATTGGCATATACGACTATATCTTAGAAATGAAATTAAGCTCCCGTGTCACATTCCGAAAACACAGCCCCCGCATAACACAATTAATTAGTTACCTAATAGAGCCTCCTTTGAGTTGTCATAGTGTATTATTATTACTAATCTCCGGTTGTTATTCTATCCTTATCCAGAAACAAAGAGGTTTGTCTATGATAAAGAGGATGATATAAGCGCGTTGTCACGGTTACGACCAGGATTACAAAAAATACCAATAAACGGAACATGTAAAGGGTCTGCTTATATAGTTCTAAAGAGTTTTCATTTTTTTTATTTGATGTACGTAATACAAAGTAATTTAAAAAATAGAGATTACAAAAAAATAATATAAGGAGACTTTTATTCTGTGAACTGAATAATGTAGAAAGTCATCTTTATAAAACACTTTTAATCCAGAATGAAGAATACGCCTGTGTCAGCTGCTACTGTTGCAAGAGTTTTTATATTTAAAATACCAAATTATTTCGAAACAATTGTTCTCAATGTAATGAAAACAATTGGTTTATTGATAGCGTACTATGGTACATATCTTTCTTGATTATTATTGTTTAAATTAAATGTTGAAATTATATAAATTATAAAGTAGCAGCGGTGATAATGACTTGAAAGATGTACTACCTACCTACCCTGAGTTGGGATATATAATCTATATGTAGTTGAAATTACAGTTCGTTACTAGAACTACATAGATTATGGGCATAGTAAATCAAAACTGGTAGTTCTAAACACCTGGTCGAGCTCGTGGTTTCGTAAAACAAATCCTTCTTGATTTAATGCATTCGCTTTCCCAGTTAGAATTTTAGATTAACGAGTGTTTTCTTCAATACAGCTGACGGAGTCCTCTCAACAGTGAACGTAGTAGAAGCACTTCAGGAGTTTTGGCAGGTGAAGGCAGCACGCGGAGGGGGTGCGGCAGGGGGAGCTCTCGTCATTTATGAATCAGTACCGGCTGCACACCCGCCATATGTGTGTTATGTGACGCTGCCAGGCGGAGCGTGTTTTGGCAGTTTTCAGGTAACGAATCTTATAAACACGCAGAGAAAGTTTAATAATGTTATAGATACTGACTAACGGTTAACATAAGGCGCTGTTCTAGACATATCCTGCACTAGTTGCAATTCCTGTGGCTGTTTTTAGACATCCCAAAAACATACACAAAGACCACAAAGTCACAGAAATTTATGTTGTATTCGAACCTGAATACAACATAATAACCAAGTCCGCGTCTTATCATATCAAATATTTGCATTTTGCATCAACGTTTAACATTTTTTTAAATATTCTATGAAAAGTTCTCAGCTAATAGTTAGCTTCATGAATAAAACGATTAAGTAACTGTCGGAAAACTCAACTTGAATGAACAAAGATGGCACTGCACTTCGTATGCAACATCACACGGTCCGGAGTCACGTACTCTCACAGCAAAGTTAGGCGTTATATGAACAGCGGAACTTTGGAGTGCAAGCAAATCTAACAGTGTCCGGGGCTTTGTGTTTATAAGTTAAATCATTACGTTGAAATTGAGGGTTTTCATTCTTAACTTTAATAAATAAACTTTTTTGTCCAGAATTGTCCAACAAAGGCAGAGGCTCGTCGCAGTGCTGCGAAGATAGCCCTGATGAACAGCGTGTTCAATGAGCACGAATCGCGACGTATTTCGGAGCATTTCATAGAAAAGGCAGTAGCAGAAGCACGTGCTTCATTCGCAGGTGATGCTGCCGCGCATCACCAGGATCCTAGCGCTGGGATAGCTGCCTTCAGGTTAATATTTGTTGTTGTTGATTTATGCAAAACAAAAGGACTCATTTCAGAATTAATTTTTAAACTTAGTTATCTATAGCAGAATTTCCAATATTTCTATTCTAGGGAACAGATTACTTTCCATCCTATCGTATCATTAAGCTTATGAATGTGCTTTCATACAGATTTATGCTGGAAACAAACAAGGGTCGGACAATGCTGGAGTTCCAGGAGCTGATGACTGTGTTCCAGTTACTGCACTGGAACGGCTCACTGCGCGCGATGCGTGAGCAGCAGTGCTCAAGACAAGAGGTGGTTGCACACTACTCCGCTCGGGCATTGGACGATGTCATGCGCGAGCAGATGGCGCGGGAATGGGCCGCGAGGGAAAGAGACGCGGCTAGTGCAGGCGGTGGTGTTCTCCGAGCCGAACTTGCCAGAGCTGAGCGCGAGCTTAGGGCTGCCCGGCTTGCCGCAAGGGAACTACGTTTCCCAAAGGAGAAACGTGACATTCTGCACATGGCCGCGCGCCTTGCCCCGCCCCCGCAGCAACAGTGATCTCATCGCACCGCAACATGCGTCCTCGCCACATACACACTTTGTTATTTAAGTATAGGTATATAGTCTAAGTGTATACGTGTTTTATTTTGCGCTATCCCCTATTTCCTCTAAAAGATTGCTCCGTGATAATGGAACAAGTAATTTTACTTAGAATGAAAAATAACTACAATTCCTTATTATCAGTAAGTTCTGCTAAAGCAATAACTAACAATAGTTTCTAACTAACAATTGGTTTAACTGTTATCAAGTTCAAGAATACGTAAGTTTTCAAGTTCAATATTTTCAGTTGTTGAGTCTAAAATTATAAATGAGACTTAATTAGTGGATCCAGGATGGTAACGAGCCTCCTTTAGTTACCGAAGTCTTAATTATAAGCATCTTTATCACGTCAAAGGCATAGAAAAAGAGTGAATTAGTGAATATACCTACAGTAGCCGCATATGATATGTAACAACTGATATCTCATCAACCATCTTACTTCTAACCCTAGCTCTTACATATTATTCATAAATCATTCGGATCAATGCAAAAACTTATACAATATTCAAGATACGAAGACATAATAACTATTTGGGCAATTAAGGATGTCAATATCGGTCAGGAATTGTCAGGAATTTCAGAGGTAACCTTTGAATTACCTGAAGTTTCGACCATAGTCACAGGCATACTGGCTCACAGTTGATCACATTAATTCTCTAAGTAATAATTGTAAATCATTGGGCCACATGGGTCGCCTGCAATAATCGTCATCCGCGATAGAACAGCACCAGTAAAAAGCTAATATAAAATAAACCCGAGATATATTAATAAGGGCACTCACACGTACTTTTACAGATGAACATGAGCGGGCCCGAGCGGGCTAATATGGCTGCTGCGCGGCGCATCGGCTCGATTAAACGATAATCGTTTTAGACGCATGAACGCATTAATGAATTACGAGTATTCTCTGTAATGACCACAATTCGAAATACTAGGTAATTTTCATTTATCGAAAGATATTTGCAATTTAGTTCTATCTGCATTTTGTTATACTATTTACGTTCTGTATTAAACGAATTTTGATCGAGACGGGAAAGGAAATTTGAATCGAGTTTAATAGCTAAATTTTATAACAATACTATAACAATAACTATAGTACTCGTAATATGTAACAGAAGTTTAAAAAGTAATTACAACTTTTCTAATGTCATTTGGTGTGATAACGTACTTAATAAGATATTCATTCTATTGTGCCTCGGTTGCGCAGTGGTAGCATATACGACTGCTGTGCTAAGGTCTCGAGTTCGATTCCCGGGTCGGACCAAATTTTATATGATCTGCAAATATTTGTTTCGGAGTTTGGGTGTTTTCTATGTATAATATGTACGTATTTACAAAAAAAGTAAATAAGTATTCTATCAGTCAATCTAGCTTTCATAGTACAAGCTCTGCTTAGTTTGATACCTGATGGCGTTGTATGTCAGATGTCCGAAAATATTAAAAATACTTATTCTATAAATATAAAGAAACAGAATAGTAAGTTAGTTTAGGCACTGGACAATCGAAAATTATCAGTCCATAAATTTGCATTTCTTTATGGTATAAGAGCGCAAACGAGCAGACATGTTACCTGATGGTAAGGAAGCACCGCCGCCTATTGACACCTACTACTCAAGAGTCAGCTGTGTGGCCGCCCTCTTATTCCTACCCCCAAAATCAAGGGGTTTGGTCAACCTCACTTACGGTGAATAGCAATAAAAAAATTGCGTACTTAATTTGTAAAGTTTTGATATTGATTTGGATCGAAGTAATCACGTCAATTTATTTTCGTTAATAAGAATTATATACATTTACTCAAGACAAGTGTCTATTGGTGTGTGAACCACACGAATTCCTTCTAGTGAGGTAGACTAGTGACAATTTAAATTACTACATTTTTAATGAAAAACTGTAGGTTAGGTACAATTATGTTTGAAATTCTCACGCCATGTCTGAATGATATCGTGATCAACATTTAATTTTATCATTAAATAATTAATTTTAGAAAAGAAAAACAACGAAAATGCTAAGATATCGCTTCACATACACAAAAAAAGAAATAATGAAGAACCCTTTTTTTAAGATCAATTTTAAAAATAAATAGTTTAATATAAAAGCAGAAGATAATTCCCAGATTATATAAAGTATGAGTAACTCGGCTTTTCTGTGAGTTCATGGTAACACTCCGGTCGAGCCTGGCCCATATGTACCACGGTTATGTACCACATACAAAATTTTAATAAAAAAAAAGAGTTCATTTCAAACTATTAAAAATGTGGAAAACAAGCTGCCATGGCACTACGTCTTGTAGTCCACATTTTTTGAAAATTTACCAATATTGTATTCCTCCCTTGTATTTTGTTTAAAAATTATTAGGCATGGGTTTTTCGTTTTTTGTAACGGCCGAGAATACAAATGTACAAAGAAAAAGTTCTTTCAGAATAGGCTTTATATAAGAATTTTATTGTTTTATATCCATCAGTTGTATGGATAGTTACTCATTTTAAACTTGCGAAATTGGTATAAGCTATGGTTTTAACACCCACGTAAGTTCCTGATGAATAAGCAGCATGGTGTCTACCGTTTTATTAAGTTGTCTTCTTCCTTTATTCATTATACAGACCAGGGTATTGAGGTATTAGACAGACCGTCAGCCATGAAAGAAACCAGTAAATAATTATTTGTAAAATTAAACATTGTGGCAAATAGTAGACATAGTATTATACCATGAAACACAGCACACTTTTCTATTAATATAATAAAGCTGAACAGTTTGTTTCTCTGAACACACTATCTCAGAAACTACTGATGCGAAATGAAAAATTCTTTTAGTGTTGCATAACCCGTTAATTGAGGAAGGCTATAAGTTCTATAACATCACGCTAAGGCCAATAAGTGGCGATCATCAATGAAAAATATTGCAAAAATGGGGAAAAACTAATTCCTTTTTAGAGACGTAGGTAAACAAAGTTGCGCGTGTCAGCTAGTAACTAATAATATCACGGACATTATACTTCATGGTGGCCGTGGAACAAAATGTATATTACAATGATGAATAAAAATGAATTTAACAAATAGTTCTTTTCTTGGTTTCACATGATATATAAGAGGAAGACTTTAAATAACTGCCTGCTTTGTTAACCGATAGAATATAAATCGAGTAAGTGAATACTCTAATACAAGCATCATGACATCGAAGCGATAAAATCGGAAAACTAATGTTTGATTGCGGTCCGCCTCCGATCTTCCCAAACAAAAGTGAGTATATTGTCGAGACGTGTATGACATACGTAATATCCAATTCTGTGGGCGGTATGTGAGTATTACGCGTATCTGATCTAATACTCAATGCATATAGTCCTCGTAATGGTAATCGTTACGGTGCCGCAACCGTCACGTAAAGCCAGTGATGCGCAATGACGGCAAAATGGACATTAGTGAATGGTTGGAAGACCTGACTGCTGGTAATTGAAAAAGTTATACAATTGTACGTATGGGTAGTGATGTTCCTTTTATGGATACGAGTTGATTTTTATAGGATGATAGTTAGCTTATTATTTGTAGAATAATAATAATAGGTAGGTAGTTATTTTAATATGGCTTCAAGCTTGTAGCTAGCGTATACAGTTTGTATTAGTATGTTATTAAAATCTAGCCAAATGCGTGTCAAGACACGCGCTGTTCTAATACCAGTTTGAAATATTTACAGCAACTAGTCTAAGTTATTTTCTTCTTTCTTACGACAATACGAACACGAATAGGTACAACATTTCACACCGCGAATACCTCGTACGAATATGTCGTACAGTAAATTTGAATAATAACTCAATATTCCCACATAATAACCTCTATAACCTACCACATATATACCTCTTAAACACTTAATAAAAATGTCATTTTATAAAAAAATCTTAGAAATACTCTATTAAATGTAGAAAGGTTCATGTTTTCCGAAAACAATTTGCGAATAGTTGTCCTAAAACTACATATAAAGCGACAAAATTACTTACTGTGATGTGATAGAGGGCTACGAACAATGTGTAAACGATAATAATTCGCTTCCCACACGCTAGGCTTTCGCTAAAGAGAAAGAAATTACAAATTATTACAGCGAGAGGGTGGAACAGAGGTAATAAAAGCGTAACATTACATTACTACCCGGAGCCAGGTAATTCCCCGCAAATGCAATGGTAAAACTTTGTTCGTTACACGGTTGCACGACATAATTATTATTTAGTTTAGTTCGTCGTAGTCAGTGTTACAACCTCGAACTTCTACCTATCGCTTTGAAGAATTAAAAGATACTTAATTTGTAAAATTTTGTGAATTGATTTGGATCGAATTAATCGTGTCAATTTATTTTCGTTAATAGGAATTATATACATATACTCAAGACAAATGTCTGTTGGTGTGTAAATCACACGACTTTCTTCTAGTGAAATAATGACTGACTGATTATTTAAATTAGTATATTTTTAATGAACGGCAAAACTGTAGGTTTGGTACAATTGGTTTTGAAACATTCACTTCATGTCTGAATGTTGGCATGACCACGACAAAATTCAGACATGAAGTGAATGACGTTTAATTTAATCATTATACAATTAATAAAAAAAAATACATACACAAAAGAAGGATTTTTTAAATCAATTATACAAACAAATAGTTTAAAACAAAAGCAGAAGATAATTTCCAGATTGGTATTGGTATTTGGTTGTGGGCTCCGGTTTCCGCATTTAGATCAAGAATGGTCAACCAAGATCCTTCCAGAAGTCTCCTGGGGCGTTCACAGAGTTCTAGAAGCGATTTTGTATCAGGTATGATACTTGACCGTTGTGCACTCCTTCGCATTCCTGAGGACTGTCTGTCGCATTAATGGTGAATAGTTGTCGGTTCAGGGCTAGGTGTCCAGTTATAGTTTCTACAACTATTGGAATGTATAGTTTGCTAAGACTGATCGGTCTGCAAGTGAGTCGTGGTGTGAATTAAGTCAGCACCATTTTGGACTATCTCGAGTTCGCTGTCTGGCCTAAGTTAGTGGCCAGAAAGTGGCTGGTTGAAAGTTAGTGGCAGGAGTATTGTTGGGCTGGTAGCCGGAGTTGCCGAGTCATCTGCGTCGTCGTTCCTATGTTTCCAGTTTTCCAATTTCCAGATTATATAAAGACTGGCTTTCGACCATGGCTCCGCATGCGTTATGTCGGTTTTCGCGATAAAAAGTAGCAAATATTACCCGCTGATAATGTAGCTTACGCTTGGTGAAAGAATTTTTAAAATCGGTTTAGTGGTTTAGGCGTGGACGCGCAACTAACAAACAAACCCACTTTCACATTTAAAATATACTAGCTTATGTCCGCGGCCCCGCCCGCGCGTATGTCGGTTATCGCAGTAAAAAGTTGTGCGTAATGAAAACAAAAGCGTAACAAATAAACAAACAAACTCAAATTTAACCGACTTCAAAAATACAAAATAGGAGGTTTTCAATTCTTCTGTATGTTTTTTTCTCATTTATAATATAAGTATGAAAGTATGGATGGCTACTATAATGACACACGTAGAACAAAATTTATTAATGTATGTATGTATTGTAGGTAGTAAACTACCTAATTACGATTAACGTTCAATCTACATTTGTTTCCCTTGCTTTTAGTTTAGAGGAAGAAATAAATACTTTCGAACCAGAAACTAACGAATTGTGGTCACAGTAAAGTTACACCACGTTCTACATTACCTTCCACAGAAACATAAATAGCGTAAGGAAATATTCCGTTGTCGTACAATCAACCTGTGGGTGCAACAGGCGGTATGTGTGATCAGGTGCAGTTCCGGCGTCGCACGCGCACCCGACCTCTCTAAATATTGACACGACCTCACTCCTCACCCGCCTTTCCCCACCCTCTTGACGCATACATCCTCATGAGTGAACGTACCCGGAGAGAAGAATGTCTACGGTAATCTCTTGTAATCGCATGCTTTCATACCGATGTAAGTTGTAAAAAAAAATCAACTAGACTAGGTACTAGTTGAATATATAAGCAAATTAAATTCACTGGCCTATTGGTCTAGTGGTTATTAATCCTGACTGCTATGCCAAAGGTCGTAGGTTCGATCACCACTCAGGACAAATAATTTTAGATAAGCACGATCATTTGTTCTGTGTCTTAGTGTAATTTATCTATAATACGTATGTATTAGAAACTTATAAGCATGTTTATCAGCAATCTGGTTACCATAGTACAGGATCTCCCTAGTTTTAGATCAGGCAGTCGTTTTTGAGATGTGTCAAGTTATTATTATTAAAAAAATCTTATGATTGGTTCTGTTATTAACTTGCCGAACAGTGCTTAGAAAGGCCTTGTAGCGCCATTTTCTCCATTTGATTCTCCGGACTGAAAGACTGTGACCACAGCCAGTGCAACCCGCTCTAAACTTTAGACAATCTCACATAAATATTCGTGAAAAATGACTATATTTATACACCACCATATATCATGATATGCAAAACTTTAAAAGTTAGTACAACTTTTAATAGTTAAGACTGGTTCTTTTAATGTCTTTGATGTAAAACCGAGGTTTATGTGTTAAAAAGCCGTTAAAAATTGCGTCAAAGCTTGATATTTACCCAACAGTAAGTGACATCAAGCTGTGAAAACAAAGTGACTAATGTATTGGTACAAGTTCCATAAACGCAATGAATATTTCCGTGATTAAAGAGAATCAGTTATGAGTATCGACAGAATTGTTGAATGCTATTTAAATAATAATAAATAGAGGATAGGAAATGGGAATTAAGAGGTACTAAGATTATTAAATAATACTGTTCTCCGTGTGGTAATGGATTAAGAATACCACCTAATTATACAATATATAAAAGATTAAGAGTGTATTAATGCCATGGGTGTCGTAAGAACCGACTTAGGAAGCAAACCAGGCAGGACAACAGCACTGCAAAGAGAAAGAGAACTTGAAGCTTTATACAAACCCGTCTGGAAACCGTTCCATAGTAGGCCACAACCTCCTTTCCAAGGAGAGGCCTATGTCCAGCAGTGGACTCATAATAGGCTTTTAATCATTGCTGGTAATATAAAGAGAAAATCGATATGCACAGTGAAGTTTAGAGATTCTTAATGTGTATATTTTTTAGTATTTTACGACAACATAACTTTGGTTATAACATCAATAAATAATAACACTATTCATCCATCTCGGTATATGAAATGAATGTTATGTTAGATAATTCTATTACATTAAAAAATTATAGTAAAACTCTAAGTAATATTACATGAAAGGCAGAGATATCATATTATTTTAATGTCTTATTAGTAAATTGAAGTCAAGGCAAAGCAGTCGTTAAATACTCGTAGGTATTTTAAATTGAGATAAACATCGCATTTGTTGCATACGGTTTAAGCAGGAACTGAATTGTGAACAGAAATAAGCTTGCCACTGCAACCTCAAGCCTCAACTCCATTAATTAAAGTAAACAAGAAATACCTTAATTCGGAGTATTAATTCGTTTGTAGATTTATAAAACATTTTTTTTTAAATAAATCAAATAAGTTTAATTAGTGATGTACATTTCGCGTCGCATTATGTGAGTGTCAACCCCATTAGCAATGGAGACGGATACTCATACATAGAATTCTAAATAAGGTGACAGCTGTGGTAACAGTACAAGGAATTTGTCACGATTGCCACAAATTCTGTGAGTCTAATAAGACGTTCGCCTAATAAAAACATCGATTCCTGTAACTTGTTGAAGAAGTGTTGTGGCCACCGCGAAACTAAAAAGGTAGGTATGGGTTTTCACAAATTTCATGGTGGTGGATTTTTATTATTCTTTATGCAAACGGCAAACGGACCACGGATCACCTGATGGTAAGTAACTACCGCTGCCCATTGACTCTTGCTACTCAAGAGTCACAAGTGCATTGACGCTCTTTGATTCTCTCTCCTAGATTGAGGGGGGGGGGGAGTTTGGGCTCTGATTAAATCATATAAATTAAGCAATTTTGCTGTATTTAAAATGGAATGTAGAATTAAATTTATTGACTGTCTTGCCTTCTTCTCCAGAGGATCTACCTATTGAAACAGGCAAGGATCTTCATGGCTCAATTATGCCGTCTGACTCTTGATAATTCAAACATACGTTATTTTGATTGTATCGTTAAAAATTTATAGTCAAGATTGCTAACAGTGAATCTAGATACAATGTCTCTTGTGAATTTTAAAGTTATGAAAATGCTGAATAAGACATGCATTTAACAGAGATTGCAACAAAACTGGCAATTAATTTCTGATTTGAACTTTGAACAGTATGAAGTCTCTTGAGACCGAACACTAAGCTGGACCACGTCGAATGAATCATAAATAGTAAAATTTAATTAGCGACTACTTACCTAAGTACTCCTTGTAACTATATTAATTTAATCTTCTCATACCAACCGGCGGGGTGTCGTATAAGTTTCGTTCTTTACAGTAATAAGCTAGGGTTAAATTACAGTTTTAATTTATCCTTAATACTGTTACGAGTACAAAGTATGTAGAGAGTTTTAAAGTTTTTTTTTAATGTCTTGTTTAAAGAGAAATGGTTATGTTGTATAAGAGAATTAAAGGATAACTGAAGAGAAATTATCAAAGAGATTTATGATGCTCCTATGAGTATACTGACCAGTTACACTGGAATAGTTTAAAGCACTAATTACCTGCTAGGGTGTATGAAAGCTCTGATGAATATATAAGAGCTGTATTTTAATTGGGACTAATCCCACCCACACGCCCACCACTGTAACTCCTGTACACCAGGATCCACAGCAGTGACCCACGAACACACCGAGTTATGACACTCGGGAAGTCCCAGGAAGAAATTAAACTGTCTTGGAACCCGCAACGAAATTAATCAGAAGAAAATTGGAGGAGTTGGAAATACAGTAAATCCACTTCCCTCCTTAGCAAAGCGGGAGACAAAATGAAGTAAAATAGGCATACACCCTTTTAAACAGGGAAGCACCACGGCCACAAAATATTACGGGTCCTACATGAGCTATATTTGATTTCTATAATATGTATGGCAGAATCGCCTAAACGCACGGAAATTCACCCTAGTTGACACAAGATCCCCATAGTATACCGCCCCAGATGTCACCTGCAATCTATTCAGCATTATATTACGTTCATTATACCAAAGACTACATTGCCAGAGGATATGATGAGCAGACTGTTCATAATGAGAGTTAGGTGTTGAGCATTGACACAATGGTGACTCGACTAATTTAAATGAATACAACTTGCTCTTAAAGTTACCATGACCCGTAAGAAATTGAGCGACACAGTGATCCACCTCAAGCCATGTCCTCGACAACCGTTCGCGAACAGATGGAAAAAATTGGTAAAGATGGCGCCCCTTGGATGATTCGTCCCAGCGTTGCTGCCATTCGTCTATGAGGTCATTATAGACATCGGACTGCTGTTGAAGCAATCTTGTAATTTTACCGCGATCCTGCGCGCCCAAGAAATCGCATTCCATGTTTTGTCTTGAATAGTACATGGCTGCACGTCTCTGCACCTCGAGATCGACCGGAAGGACACCTGCCAACACCGGCAAAGCCTCAGTGCTAACCGTCCTATATGCCTTGCACAAAAATATCAGTGCAAGTCGTTGGCCTTGTAACAGTTTGCGACGGACAGCGCCTACGGTCGCCCTATCGGCCCATACAGGTGCACCATAGCACATAGAACCTAAATAAGTAGCTCCGTATATGATCTTAAATGTATTAAATGATATTAATTATTAAATGATAAGAGCTGTATGTCAAAATCGTGGCAAACGTCGTTAGGTGCCGACGTCTTTCGATCTTCATGAGCGCTAATCTCGGGGAAATAGGTGATGAGTTGTCCAATATACCTAGTAAAAGAATGGACCGCATTGCACATTCATTGCAATATACTTATTAATTGATTGCGTGTTCGTAACGTGTATGGCTTCATATCGAACTTACATTGTTGTACATTATTATAGAGCATATGAGTTCAAAACGGTCATGAGTTTTATAAGCCCGTTCTGTTCACACAGGTTCTACATATTACTACCCTACTTTTATTACAATTACTTTGTAATGTAGATATTTTTTTATTAAAGACATGTTTTTGATGTACTGATATTGACTGAATATTTTTTAATTATATGAAAGGAGTTGATTTCATAAAGAAACGTTTACTTTGTACGTAGTACTCAAAAGTATATTACACAAAACAGGAGATAAAAGTCGCAGTTGTGATAACTGTTTTTAATTATCTACTTCAAAAATGCTATTAAAAGTTGTGGTTTTGTCATTGTAAACCGACAAAGGCCTCAGATTTTTCGTCTGTTAACGAAACATTAAAAAGTTTGTAGCAGAATTACATAATTATATTTATTTAATACCCATATAAAACTTGCATAGTATTAAATAGATTTTGTACATGTATATTCGATCTTTAATGATATTTTCCTGAACAGTGATATTATGTAATGTTATTTGCAACCTATTGAATGATAAAATAAAGAGTAATATTCTTTTCATTCATTCAATAGGTTGCAAATGACCTATGTTCGTAACTAGCTGTATGTCGAATTCAATATAAAAAGTATCCTACAAATATTCGAGAGAGTCCTTAAACCTTAATTTAACGGCATTAAAATATAAATTCGATAAATACGAAACAGACCGGGTGTTTTTTCTTTATTTTAGTAAAATTACGGCGACTAGTGAGCAGAGAGATAAGGTACTAAGAAGAACTCTTCATGTAATTCAAAGAGCACTCAAAAGGTAATGATTGCCGCATTATTGTTTGTAGAAATTTTGGAAAGGACTATGCTATGCCATGGAATTTAAAATTGTAGTATTAAAAAACTATTACTCTAACTAACAGAATACCTAGACCTCAGTAGAGCAGAACTGTTTTTTTCAATCAACAGTTCAATCACATCAACGATGGTCCACATCATTATCATTATCAGTCTATCGGCGTCCGCTACTGAACGAAGGCCTCCCACAAGGAGTGCCAACAATCCCGGTCTTCGGTAGTTCGAATCCATCTACATATCAATCGTGTCTACATAAAAATGGACACTATACGACACGTCATCAAATCATATCTGTAGCCGACAGATTCTATACATTTTCTTTGGAATTCTTTCCCAGGCCCGTATCCATAACCTATGAGTTTCCTTATTTGATTCTGCACGCTCTCTAGACATGTGACTCTAATTTCACAAAAAGTTTCAGGCGTGCATAGTGTCATAAACATCCTCTGTATAAGGCTAAGAACGAGACAGTATACTGGTTTTATATCTTAACTTGGTACAAAGTAGTTAAGAGTTGAGGACGGATTAAGCCATCATAACCGATGTTTTACACAGGCTCTCTTATCTTTAAATTGAAGACATGTTCTACACGACATTATCTGTTTGTTTTAGTACTGGCGGCTCGATCCGGTCAGTTGCAATGTCGTTTTTACGACTTTTTGAGGAAATTTAATGACAGAATCACATTGAAAATATTCAATAAAATGTGTTTGCTGATAAGGGATCTTATTTTGTAAGCTAAATAATTCAATTTACCTGTGCTTAAATAGCACAGGTAAATTGAATTATTTAGCTATTAACTAAGAATTAATAGTTTTATGCCATTCTGTTAAAAATTAATAATTGAATTACAGTATAGGAACAAATATATTACACAAAAAGTTTTTGCAAGAGAATTTAATGGATAGGTATTGATGACCGTGCTCTAGGAAATGGGTATCCAGCATTAATCATTTTGATCGAAACACTTTCATACGGACTGCGAATGCCATAGCATGTACCTTATAAAGGAACCTTAGTATATCATTATACAACTATTTTACTGCCTTATATTTAGCATTGAACAGTTAAAAATTATGCTTATACAAGTAGCAGAAAAGTTAGACGTGTGGTTAACATTTTACCGCCGAGTTTCATTTTAATAGAAAGTTAAAAGGATAGTTTTGTGTTTTCTATCACGTTTTTTGGATTTAAGATACAAAATAGATTTTAAAAGGAATACGCATTATTGTTTGTAGTATTTAGAATTTGTACGTTAGGTATATATCTGTATTCATTAGAAATTAAAAAATCGTTTATTTTTTTTGAAATTTCGACTTCGATTCGACTTTATTGTGAAAGATTCTACCGTTTCTTATTTCCATTTATTGCAATTTTAATAGTTTCAACTTTGTAATGTGATCTTATCACGTAATTCATATTCTGTATCACCTATTTAACAATAATTGTTATTTTTTGTGATTCCATTTTTTTTAATTCAAAAAGAAAAATCGTTTTATCTCTATTGATCTCAATTGTTGTAAAAATATTTTACTGACAGACATTAGTAAAAGTAAAGTTATTATATTATAAAAATACCTTGAAAACCCGCGTTTTTTTAGTTTTTTTTTTAACTTTAAATTATTTCATTTTAAGTTTGTTTGAATTCAGCGTTTTCTTGTGCTAAAATACAGTGTTAAAATATCATTTTTTAGTTTTTTTAAACTTTAATTTATTTTTCATTTTTTAGTCATTAATGATGATTATTATCTTATCCAGACTAAATAAGTAACAAGTAAGCAGACGACTCAGTACATGGAAAAAGACACAACCGTATTTTTAGGTACAGAAAAAGCCATTAATCCTGGAAGGCCTAATCAGGACAATGGGGCAAACTATTTAAATTATTGCATTGTCATCGGTCCTTGATAAGTGTGCAAAGTTCAACTTAATTCGACCTTTGGAAATGGTTTAAAATCACTTTCAAAGATTCCATTACATACATATGTACATGCCAAGCTAATAAAAGTGTGTTCAAAAGTGACTCCTTATGAAAAACTTGCAAACCCACACAAGTATTGGTCGGTGAGTTTATGAACACGGATGTTCAACGCAAGGGTCAGGTACTCTCAGTATAAATACTGTTATTCATCAGGTTATGGAGTAGGACCTCACGTATTCGAGGGAATTATACCGTATTTATGATATTAATAGATTTGCATACCATTGAGTGAGATAAACTTGTTGGCTATTTATTATATCGATGAGAGCTACTTCAAACGGTAACTGCCGACATATCGCCATTTCCAGTATCTGGTTTTGTACAAAGGAAAATAGTGACGTGGTAAAAAGCCTTTAAAAAGTATATTATTATAAATTGTAGATTGTTTTGTAAAATAATATTAGTGGCGTGACTCACAAATCTCAATATAGATAATAATAATAATAACCACAGACATCTCACACACGGCCGTTTGATCCCAAACTAGGCAGAGCCTATGTTATCCAGACTGCTGATCTACATACTTATATATTTCTAAATACATACATATTATAAATTAATTACACCCAGACACAGAACAAATGATCGTAATGAATATATATTTTCTTAAAGTTTGATAAAATTATTTAAGTATTTTATTCAACAAATCAGTTTACGACGAAGTGCAAACAATATCTTTGAGAGTTAGATATGAAAACCGCCGTAGGTGGCCCGAGGTACCTCGGGGTACCAGGGCTTTCCTTTCTAGGGTACACCTGGTTCCCCGGCTACTGGTATCCGAGACGGCGTGCGGTTTTTAGTCGGTTCGAGTCCGACATAGCCACCGGTGGGTGGTATCCGAGGGAATTTCCGCATAGAAAAAAAAAGTACCAAAACCGCGTATAAATTCGTACAGAATAGATTATAATGAGCGTTACATACGCACTGGCTAAACGGTTTTGCTGGTACATTATCAAGTTATATCCAAGTTCTACTTCAACTACTACAAGCTAAAAGACAGAAACATTTAACATTTGAGTAAAGCAAACTGTCACGATATCTTACAGCATTAAATGAAACTTCTCTAGATACACATAAAGTTCCTTTGTATCCTACATCATTTGTGGCGTGTCGGAACCTTGACGCTAAGCGTACATTTAATATTAAAGGAAAATCGATATATCAACGGCACAGAGCACAGATCGCACTTAAATATCTCAGGATCAGGAATGATTAGGTATTTATGAACAAAGAGTTTATTTGAAAAACTTTGAATTTTTTATGATATAGATGGTAGACGAATAAAAAATTCACCAGATGGCAGTGGCCAACTGTAAAAAGAATTGATTGAGACCGGATTTCTGGGATGCCGTGGTATCACTCTGGTCGAGTCCACCTCGATATGCCGGAGCAAGTTAAATTACTCCGATTACCTTCTTGCTCTATCCTGTTTGACAATAATTCCATTCCCAAGGACAGCTATCTTTTAAGCAGCCAACACATTTGCACATACAAATAACACTCGTGGAAAAAACAGGAAAAATGACAAGACGATGATGATTATGATACTTTATTCACTACTTTTGATACTTTAAGCGGCGGTAGCCTAGTGGTTAAGGCGTTGGACTTACGATCAAGAGGTCGTGGGTTCAAATCCTGACCAGTACACTACCGACGTGAACCCACTCCTAACACAAGCAATTTATTTTAGCGGGAGGGGTTAACGGGAATACTAGTAATTTCATTTGTTAGTAGACCTTTATTGCATAACATATCGTTGTGACGTTAAGTAAATAAGATTTAACTTGACCATCTACCGCCATATTGGCTAGCAGGTATCACGCAATTCTGTCATCATCCCCTAAAGCAAGTTATAAATAAACTTTGTAAGAAAGACGACATACTAACATAAATCAAATATAAAGCTTTGTGTAAAGATTCTTCCACGATATCATGTAACAAGTAAAAAGTAAATCTGTTTTTTTTTTAAGTTAATATATCAATTTTTTGTTCCTGAATAAGAGCGGAATCGAAAAGTTTTTATCTGAATATTAATTTTTCAAACCAAACGAAGTTATCAGAGCTTCGATATAAGAATGGCAACGCTTCTGTTAAATTGTTTAGGGGAAACTTTTTTAATAAATTATAATTTTACGTTACTTTTTGAATATTTAAATAAGGCACCTGGATACTTTTAAATACATATTTTTTAAATTAGTTTTGATACAAAGGGCCGTGGTAGAAAAACGATAGTGTTTTTTGGTGTTAGTGTAATAATTATTCATTATGCAGTAAATAAATATAAACACAACTTTGCCTATCTGTCCTTTTATAACAATGCACGTGCAAACAATACATCAATCGAATAATAATGTTGATCACTACTAGAATATATATTTTCAAGGTTTCATGTTTAAGCGACTAAAATACTTTTTCGAGTGCAGTCATTTAAATAGATATTGGTGCCAATTCTGTTTTTCGAAAACTCCTGTCAATTATTACGTTTTCAGAATAGGAAAAGCTGTTTGACAGAACTAAATAAATCTTTAGTAATTTTTAGTTTAGTTTAGAGACAACAGAATTAGCACCATTGTCCGAGCTCCGTTTATGTTTTAGTTTGTCGGTTAAATCTTCTTTTAAGGTCCTAATTTAAAGATGATAAGGATTAACAAAATTAGTCACGTTATACTGCAACTTTTCCCGTATGATGTTCCTGTAGCTACAGGAATATCATACGTTCGGCCAAGGGGTCTGCAAAGTCATACGCACTGCTGAGGATTGAATGGAAAGCGATCGTCTGAGGGATGGTTTATAGAGGTCACGATTCGTAACAGTGAGGGGAACGATAGGAGGAGGAAGTGTAAAGTTAACATTTTAAGATCAATACGCATCTAATATTACGTAACGAGATCGCAATAGAGTCTTTTGGCCCTTACGTCGTACTGTATAAATACCATAAACGTTCTTTTTGGTTTACAGTAATTTTACATAAAAGCTAGGATGGCGTATGATTTGGAGGTATGCCAGCGAAGGCCGTCAAGGATTTTTTACATATTCATACATACGTACAGGAATTAACTCGATTATGTTACAGGAATTACATATGTTTGAATTGCCTGACGGATACAGCGATGAATAGATACATAACTATATGTATACGTATGTATACATCATAGAACGCGAAAGAATATACATATATTAGTATTACATATATGCAATGAGTAATGCTTTATTTTTTGAGTAAATTGAATACAAAAAGGGAATTAAGTAAGCAAAATTGAAAAGCAAAAAAAATTTTCCTTTCCTTGCAAGATCCTGGTAACGATTGTGATTAATAATTTCATTCGAAATGCACATACAGATGGTCATGAACAAATTATCATCATAAATGTCAAAGTTGTTCAAATAAAACACGATAAAATGTTGTAATATCTTCTGGAAAACGACTTTGCCATAATTAATGTCACCCTCGTGTGGCTTTTACCTTAACTTTTATACCTACATGGTACTTGATACGTTCCTGATTAACATGTATCGCATAAGTATTCGTTTCGACCCCAAAAGGACCAACAAGCTTTTGTATAACATTAATGCGATTAAGTTTCAAGATGGTCTCATATCAACAACCTGTTATTCGTTATTTATATGTTACCTTTAGGGTTTCAGAAATTTATATTCCGCAGGGATTTATTTACCAACCAAAATGGTCTGTTTTTTTTTTATTTATTCGATTTGTAGCATAAATTTAAATTAATCTTAGCTTTATACATGGTTTCGAGGTTTAAAGTAATCTTTAACGGATTTAAATTACTTATAGCAAAAAAATATGTTTATTGAATGACAAATATATGGATAATTTTTTAACTAAACCAATGTAAAATTTAAATGCATTCTTGCAATAAAATTCCGTGTTAATACATTTCCGGTCCTATAAAATCTATCTTCTAACTTCTAAACCTGTAGTCTATTTTATTTTTCCTATGTGGCAAGCTATGCCAATTACCTACTTGTTGAGAAAGTTATGATTTTCTCCCAACGGCCCACAACCAGTATTGTGGTTTTGCTCAATGTAAGTTGTTTCACAGTGCTCAGGGAGTTCCCTGTTAAATAAAATCTACTCTGCTTAATAGTTTAATATTTGGGGTCATGTAAATTTGTAGGCTATCCCCTACAAATTTACATGACCCCAAATATTAAACTATTAAGCAGAAAGGCCCACAACCAGTATTGTGGTTTTGCTCAATGTAAGTTGTTTCACAGTGCTCAGGGAGTTCCCTGTTAAATAAAATCTACTCTGCTTAATAGTTTAATATTTGGGGTCATGTAAATTTGTAGGCTATCCCCTACAAATTTACATGACCCCAAATATTAAACTATTAAGCAGAAAGGCCCACAACCAGTATTGTGGTTTTGCTCAATGTAAGTTGTTTCATAGTGCTCAGGGAGTTCCCTGTTAAATAAAAACCACTCTGCTTAATAGTTTAATATTTGGGGTCATGTAAATTTGTAGGGGATAGGGTTGTGGCCTGATCGCATCACGACTCGATCGGGCCACAACGTAGTTTAGTGTAGTAAATATAAATATAAGTGTACACATAAATAAATAACCATGTTCTAAATAATGTAATACTATTAAGTAATATTGAAGATCTCCTGTCGGCCGAATATCAACCGTTTTCAATGTCTGATTTATAATTCTATTGAACACTATAACTTGAACTGACATTGTATAAGGTTTTGTATCATGATAGATTAATATTTACATTGGATAATAATGGAATACGATATCTAGCATTCATGTGTTAATATATAGATTTAAGTTTGTATTTCAGCGGTCTGGTTGCCTTGGTACCTCTGGGCTCTGCCATGTTTGGTATGAAATGCCCGTGTGTGTGGTGCCTTAAGTTATTGATATAAGTTATTGATATTGCAAATGAACAAAAGAGCAAAATTACTAGTGTTAGCGTTCGATGGTTACTATCAATGATATTTTTACAAGTTTTTTACAGTAAATGGTTTGATGTTAAACACCTTTTGCTACCTATATCAAGTCGGTACGATTTAGTTTATTTAGATTGTTTAGCGACTTTACACGATTACTTATTATTATTAGACCTTCAAGACATGTTATCTGAATAATACAGAAATTTTCTAAGTGGAAAGCATTTTACACAAAGTGAAATCTTTTCTTTGAAGCTGTTTTAACGACGAGCAAAAGGTTAAACATTTTACGCTCTAATTCGTGATCCTGTCTTAGAAACCAAATAGAACCTCGTTTTTCGTTTCTTTACGTCTTATTGTATTTGCAAAAACTGGGTTTTTTTTTCCATTATTCTATTATTGATAGGTAAATGTGGTAGGCATTTTTCGTAGTATAATTTTGTTTAGTTAGCATTCTATGGGGGGGACTTGAATAATCGATTGCAATGATATATTAATTTTATTTTTACGTGTGGGAACTCCCTCGAGCCGTCACCGACCGGGGTTTAAAAATAACCAAACGACGTGTGACAGCACACGGTGTGCCACTCTGCGTTTCAAATAGAAGGGAGCCGGGAACAGCCGTTATTAAGACATCCGGACCCTTCCTAGCACCCGCTCGCAATGCCTGCCTAGGCGCGGGCCGCCTGCCGCTACCCGCCCGGAACTCAGCCGTCTGCCAATATAATTCGGCGAGCACTGCCACCTCCAAATCTCACAGTCATACAAGATACTATAGTCCCTATAGTATCTTGTATGACTGTATATTATTCTAAATATCAACGCAACACGCACGCAAGTGTAGATGGCAAATTATAATATTAACATTAAAAAAACACTACAACTACAATTTAAGCAATATTGAGTAACTTGCACTTATTTCACCCACCATTACCATATAACATTTCAAAAATTCATAGTGAAATTGTTAAAGAATACATCAAAACAATTACGAATATTAACCCAGATATAAATATGCTTACAAACTTACCAGACCTGTTTGAATTTGCACCTTCAGAACATAAAATTTGATAAGATCTACCAACACCCACGTACATAATGCGTTCATACTTAGAATAATATACAGTCACACAAGATACTGAATGCAGTATCTACGAAATGTTACTTTCTAACAGTAATTTCCAAAGTTAGGGTCGTGACCCACTTGGCCGGTTACATCAAGATAAGGTCCAAGGGGACTTGAAGGAGTGGTTACTAATAAGAGGATAATATTCATTGCGATTATATAGGAAGAATAAAAATATGCATATACACGAAATATCGTTCTATCTAGATGCTTTTGTATGCTTAATGAGTAATTCCTTCATATCAAGGATGCCTGTTTTTTTCCTTTAATTAAATACTTTTATCTAAATACATTAACTATTATTAAAAACGTAAACCCACATATTTTGTCATGTTATTATCACAGTGTGTCAGAAGGAGGATCATGTTTTTCGTGTGTATGCACCTATGTATATTTTTTTGGCACGCTCCGAGGGCCTAGTGTAAGTTTGTTTCACATCTACTACATCTTTAGAAGTACATAGAATATTTTCTTCAAATTTCAATGAGACAAATCTAGAGTGAGTGATCAAATAAAATAATAACAAGGATTGCTGGTACTTATAGCACAGGTTATCCTATTTTAAGTACCAGCAGAACACTATATAATGTTATTTGTGTTTGGACTATAATTTCGAAATGTCTCACCTGTATATACTAATTTGTGGCAATAAAGAATTTTATTATTATTATTATTTTATAAGAATTGATTTAAGAAAAAAAACGCGACTGCAAAATGACAATTTAAAAGTAATGCACTAAAAAGACCGAAACGGCCCGAGGTCCGACACAAACATGGCATTTTTACGCCTATCAAAAACTTTTTAAACCAATTTATTATTCCTTGTTTTGAGAAAAAGCCGCCATTTTGTGTTTTATTTCAAAAAGCCTTCTAATGACACTTGGGTTTTTGAGATGGATAAAACAATATAATTTCGAAATCTATCTAGCTATTTAGAGGATACGAGGTAATAAAGAAATTCACAAGCAAACATTCAGGATTCGTCCGAAAAACATAACCCTTCCTTGGGATTCGAGTAAAAATGAAAATTGAAATAGGTTCACAATTTGTGCAAATGTCACGTTACATAGTCATAAAAAAGTCAAATCGTGAACCTCTTCCTTTTTAGTCCCTTAAAATATAACTCTAACATAGGTTAGTCCTATAACTAGAGTATTTTATATCTTGAATATCAAACCAGTGAAGTCCTAACTTAGATTTCTAATATTGCCGTACGTAACGGTGCCAACAAGATTCATGTACGAGAACTGAAATGAACGAACTACCAACTTAACCGGTGTCTTAATCCTCCCACAAATCTACTACTTTGTTTCTAAGACTTCCTCGGATTCGAGAAAATCTTTTCTGTATTTTTTTACACTCGCAATAACGTTAAGCCACTTATAGTATTTCTACGCTTTCATAAGGTATAATTTTAACCGACTAATCCTTTAGTCAAGATAATCATAGACGCTATTTTTTCTCCTGGAATTGCCACCACAAAGTTTTAAATGGTTTTGTTAAATATCATTGGCTAGAAATAACTTGTACCATACGGTATCATCGTTTAATATTTTTTATTTTTAACCATATAGTAGGGCACACGAGCAGACGGGTCGGACGGTCTTACCCGACGGTAAGTAACTACAACCATCTGTTCACCACCGCACTTTGAAACCTCTCCTCTGAATAAGGGGAAGGAGAAGTTATGACTCCGATAACCTCGCTCAGTCGGTGAAAAGCAGTGAAGGAATTGCTAACACCGGTTTTCTGTAAAGCCGTACTATCAGTCCGTTTGAACCTTTCCCATTTACAATAGTGGTAAGATGGAGTAGGTTAAATGAAGTGCGTTGTATCAAATGCATTTGATTTGAAACCATAATTTCTCGTGAAACCTGTACCACTTGTAATAAAAATACTAGGATAAATTTGTTTTTTCGTTTCATTGTTTCTTAATAAGCTTTCAAGGCTTATGTGGTCAATCGTGAGGTTTCCAAAATAAGGTTAATTATAACTAGGTACTGATTCTATTTTATTCTGATACTTTCGGAGACGTCAGTACAAGAAATGGTCAAGGGTGAACTTTACATATAAATAAATTTAACATTTTGGGGACGTTGGGAATGAATGTATGAAAAATAATTTTGGGGAACTTGGGGACACAAGGCATCACCACGCTTTATCACTCCGGTCGAGCTGACCTATTTGTGTCCAAGTATAGCTGTCCTACATACAAGTGCAGTTTCCAATTAATACAATCTTTTTTTCTTATAAAAAATGACTTCCGCATTAGCAATATATCCTGAGTCACTGAGGCCTTTACAAACATACTTGAAACAGACACAAAAAATGCCTAGATACAGAACAACAATTTGTGAATCATACAAAGTGTCGTTCCATGTGGGGATCGAACCCACAACACTCAGCGTATTAGTAAGAGGTGTGGCAACCGTTTAAACTATTACGCCATTCGTGAACTCAAATTATGCAAGCGCAAAGAGAAGGAAAACTAGAAACAAACCCTTTACCCACCCATCTGGCCAGCGTGGTATAATAGGCCAAAACCTAAACTATTAAAGGCTGTTGATAATAATGATGCAAGCACATCGACCGGTAAAAGCTATTTAGGAGTAAAAGAGCCGTTATAATTCTACACATTATATACTCCGAGGACCAACACATCATTACGTATTCCCGTCAACGGAAAAGTTACAGGAAAACGGGTTTTCACACTACCATTGCTGTCAGACACTACCTAATTTAGATAAAATCGTTAATTGAATCATTCGCACCGCACTAATTAGATGTGAATCAGGGTTGTTCATAAATAGATTAATGAGAGCAGATAGGCTTGCATGCAGCTAAAGCTTTTTACATCGCTCTAGGTAAGAGGATTACCTTCCCGTTCTGCATGCGCGGCGGAATACATACCTACGTACGTAATCCGACAACTATTTTTATAGATAACACTTTCAGTTATCCCAGATTGTCCGGGTAATGTAAACTAATAGTATGGTATGGTAATGTAAATGTAAACTGGTGCAGTGTTTACATTATCCGGACGTTTTTAGATGAGAATTTTCTAAGGTGTTGTTTTTTTGTTTTATTTATTTTAAAATAAAGGTGAGGTCTTTAAAATTTTGGTCGTACGAGTATATCAGTAGAGTATTATAAAATGGTGTAGTGATTTTTTTTATCATTGTATAAAACAGGCTTGTTGGTCAAGTGGTTAATGATGCTGACTGTTAAGGATTAAAAGCAGACTGTTCGATTCCCACCCAGAATAAACAATTGTGTGATGAGGACAGTCATTCTGTAACTAGGTGTAGTTTATCTATAATACTTAAGTATTAATAAATATATTACTGCCTAGGTGGTACAGTGGTAGCATAGGCGTTTACTGTACTGAGGTTTCGGGTTCGATCCCCGGGTCGGATCAAAAGTTCGTATGATCTGCAAATAGTTGTTTCGGAGGTATTCTATCAGTTAATCTAGCTTTCAAAGTACAATCTCTGTTAGTTTAAAACTAGATGGCGTTTTGTGTCAGATGTCCGAAATATTATTATTATATTAGATTGTTTATCAGGAGTTTGGTTAGCATGCTACAGGCTATTCCTTGTTTGAGATCAGATGGCCGTGTGTGAGATGTGTAAGGTTATTAATATTATTATTGTTTCCCTCTTTTTATGTTGTTAATTGGTTGACTCAGATCTGTTTTAAACATTAATATTGAATATATATTTTATTTTAGTTAAGTTCTAACTGTATCTCCAAATTCGGGTGTCTAGAAGTTTGCCTGCAAAAGACTAAACTTGTCTAACTTCTTTGAAGACGGACCAACTGGACTTATTTTGTTTAGATTAGATGCTCAGATTGGTCAGACCGAATTCTCTTGATTCTATGTTCGTTTAAGATAGAATTCTAATTTATTATGTTGGAATTGCGCTTTATCATAAATTTAATAGACAAGGACAAAATAGTGCAATCGAATTATATCTTTTTTGTTTACAAGTTTTTGACGAGTTTCTATTTGGGGTTAAAAAATCTCAACCTGCATGGCAGTTTATTTTTGCCAATAAGTAATTGGATTACTGTCAAATTTTAACTTCTGGGCGACCAATAATTTCATTCAATTGAAGTCCTCAGCCAATTATTAATTTAATTAACAACGAATTAATTTTAAAAAGGCTCAATTTTTACCTCAAACATCTTAAAACATAGCGTAAAATTATGGAAAGTGACGGTAATGGATTGAATAGACTTATTTATATGGAGGAAAAAATGTTCTCCGTCTTGAAAGCATTTTTCAAGAACTCGAGAATATCAAATAGTAAATTCCAAAGGAACCTGACAGTGACATTTTCGCGCGGCATGTAGATGAAATTATGTTCAGCGAAATATATTTCGTATCTTAATAACATTGGAATTCGATTACATTCGATTACGATAGTTGACAACTTCATTTATTGATGGATGACCTTGTCTGTTATTGTTACAATTTCAGTAGTTTCTCTAGTAATTATAACAATATTAAATACATTTGTACATGTTCACATAGTCATGTTCGCGCCTAATCAAGTCCTGTTTAGACAGGCATAATAGAACGTCTGGAGAAAAAATACACAGAGACTACATAATATAAAAACTCAAGTGCCAGGTTTCAAAAAGCGAGTTCGCTTTTATTTTGGCATTTAAAAAATCTTTTATATAGCAAAATGAAAGGAAACAAAGTTGCCACGTCTACAACAAAAAAATATTAATTTATTCGAAATGATATTTTGTTGGGCTTTTTTTTTTAAAGATAACTCCCGCATTAGGAATAAGTATATCCTGTGTCGCGGGGGGCTTTACACACATACATAAAACGGACACGAAGAACACCCAGACTCAGAACAACAATTTGTGGATTACACAAAGTGTAGCCCCATGTGTGGATCGGACCCACAGCACTTAGCGTAGTAGTAAGCGGCGTGGCGACCGCTTAAACCACTACGCAATCCATGCAGTCAAGGTGTGCTTCATTCTCGGTCATTCATTCTGTGTCAATAAAATCACTATTCCTTTGCGTACAGGACTTTTTTGATGAAAAAAAACGGTAGTGATAAGGAATCAGTTAAGGAGTCGCAGCGTAACAAACTAACTAGAATTTAGATTGAGCTTGAGTTGGACTACTTGACGTAGTTCAAGTAAGCAAAAGCAGCAATTTCTTTCATTAACTTTTGTTTTGAAACGCATGTTGAAAGTCAAGTTAGTAGTAGGAGTAGAATATGCATCCTTATATAGCTTGCAACGTGCTCAACGGATTTACTGTTCTTATTCGGAAAAAAATATGTTGAAAAAAATTAGATCGAGAATATTGAGAACGAAAGCTTTAAAAGCATAAGAATTGTACAGGCGGAAACCACGTACAATTATAACTTGAGAAAGGTGGAAATGAAGTAATTTACAACGCTCATTAATAAATCTATGTAGTTTTGGTTGACACACAATAAATTCCAAAAGTTATTTTTGTTGTGTAAATGTTTTATATGGATAAAATTAATAGTTTATGGTTTCGGAGTAAAACTATAAAGATCAGATTTATTTTTAAATAGTATTTATTTACCGACTGACAAGCAATTTCTGAAAAAAGTATATATTTCGAATGCAAAAAAAGAGTTGGACAAGTCTAGAACGACATAGTAATGTGATATTCTCGTCTGCACTCAAAATTACAACGTTTCCGCCGCGCAGTTAGACAAATTGATTGTGACGCAGGTGAAGTTCGTATACGAGTTACGTTTTATTACCATATCTTTATACACATCGTCCAAGAAATAAAACGTTGATAGTGCAGAAACTGACGCAGATATGCGCTGCCTGCTTATAGAAAATACTTTGACGTCTAGACGAATACGCTAGACTATAAAACCTCTTTAAAAAAGTTGAACCTACTTTAAACAAAACCAACATAGAGGACTAAAACCTAGCAGCATTTGCGATTGATTTACTGTCGTTTTTAGGGTTCCGTACCTCAAAAGGTAAAAAAGGAACCTTTATAAGATCACTTTCTTGTCCGTCTGTCCGTATGTCCGTGTGTCACCACCGATTTTCTCAGGACCGGGTAGACCTAGCAAGTTACACGTCTTACAGCACAAATAAAGGAATAATTCCAAAAAATAAAAAAAGTTGAAAATTAAGAAAAATTTTGGTACTTACAAATTTTCGTAAATCTACGTAAAATCTGGGTAGGTACGGAACCCTCGGCGCACGAGTTCGACTCGTACCTGACCGGTTCTTTTTTAAGATTTCCGTTGTCTGTCATCATCAGATCTATATGAAATTTAAATGGGACCACTTCGAATTTCGATTCGACCGTCTATATATATGACGGAGTTACGCCCGAACATACATAAAAAAAAACATCCGAATTGATAAGCTCCCCTTTTTTTTAAAGTCTACAGTAAGCAACGTTTAAATATTTAAGCGTTCCTCTCACTCATTGTATGATCTCCATGTTTTTTTATTATTTCATGTTATTGTACATATACAAATATAATACACGTCAGCTTCTAACAAACCCAACCCTGCTGTAAATGCCAATGTACTGTAATGTACCACTATAATATCTTGCAGGCATAGGTACCGTTTGATTTTTTATATTTAGAACACGAATTAATCTCATAGGTTTATAGGTTGATGTCCTCATAAATACAGGTATGCCATCCTAATCGCTTTGTGTTACTGCACTCTCAGTCACGTTTCCCGGTCCTCCAACGGAATCCATTATCCGTTTTCTTACCGCAGTTTACATTTTTCCACTGTCTCATCTTCATAAAATACTCTCAAGGAAAGTTGGCGTGAGTAGGCAGCCGGCCAAAATCCATTGCAAGAAGCATTGGCCAACCAAATAACATTGATCCTAAGTAAAATTAAGGAAAAGGTAAATATGATGGTGAGTTTGCACGGTTGAATGCAATAGCAATATATTTATTTCATGGCAACATCGCTCTGTGTTACCATGTTCCTTGCAAATAAATATTATTAATTGTTATTACGAGAAACTCAATAATAGACCAGTCTTTCCGCATTTCTTTCCGAAGTTTTTTTTTTTTCAGTTAAAAAAGACAACTCCCGCACTAGGAATATATCCTGTGTCGCGAGGGACTTTACAAAGATACATGAAACGGACACAAAGAACACCCAGACTCAGAACTACAATTTGTGGATCCCACAAAGTGTCGTCCCATGTGGGGATCGAACCCACAACACTCAGCGTAGTAGTAAGCGGCATGGCGACCGCTTAAACCACTACGCCATCCGTGCAGTTTAATGATATATAACTTGATATCCTACTTTTTTATGGTACCTGATCCTAAACAAAAATATACAGGTAATGGTGGGAGAGCCATACTTCGACAGAAATCGACAAACTTCGACCGGATTGATACCACGGCCTCATCGTTCGGTCCCGTTGGTCTAGTGGTTATTGACCCTGACTGCTAAGCCGGAGGTCGTGGGTTCGATTCCCATCCGAGACAAATATTGTGTGATGAGCACGATCATTTGTTCTGTGTCTGGGTGTAATTATTATTATTATTATTAATGATTCTGGGGAAGGTGGGATCTAAAGGAGGCAGCGTATATGTGACTCTTGAATTGCTTGTGGGGTGGACATGGCTGCTTGTTTACCCCCTGCGCCATAAAAAAGGCAATATCTGTAAAGGAAGTTGTAAAGGCCAGAAAGTAATGAATGTCTCCACAGAAATAAATCAACCAGAACGGAAGGTGTACATAATAATTACAATAAAATGTTTAATAGCTTTTCCGACACCGTAACTGTTAAGCTCCTCCGTGAATAATTATTGCTAACCAATAAAATTATATCATAAAATTAATTTAACATTATAAGTAAATTGAAGTTATAGCTTCTTTTATTTTTACACTTGCGATCCGCCCCGGCTTCGCACCGGTGCAATGTAGATACTATTAATACTACTACGACTAATGTGGTATCAATGTGGAGTAAATAATTATACTATTATTATTATAGGACTATACTACGGGACATCTTTATGTACAATATTTACAGGCCTGCTCCGCTCCTGCCGGACGGTCGTACTCGTACGGCTCGACGCGACGCAGCAACGACCGCTTTGCTCCCGCTTTTTTAATCTCTGATAACAACTAAGATATTCATTTTAATGATTTAAAGTAAATTTTGATCTACATTAAATGCACAAAGTATTTAAGGTGAAGGTTTGGAAAAGGAATAAATAATACTATATTGATTAAGCTTCGTAAATAACCCATTATTTTATGTAATTTGTAAAAGATAAGAATCGTTACTGTGGGTTATTCTTAGGAGATAGACATAATACCATCGCAATTTTTTTGTAGTTCTTTTTAAGATATACAATTCCATAGCACATTATTTTGATCTATCTCGTAAGGTTTAAATAGCGTTTGCAAGGTAAGCGCACAAAAACATATTTTTTACGACTTCCCATTACAAATCTTTGAAAGTCTCAGATTTCCTCTATTATAATATGCATGTTTAATATATAAAAACCCACCTCTAGAATCGCTCTAGTTATTTGTGGAAACCTCATTAAAATCGGTATAAAAAGAAGCGTACAAGAAAAAAAGACTTCGTTTTGTACTGCGTAAAGATTTGTAACTTAACTAAATTATATATACTAATATTAAAAGCTGAAGAGTTTGTTTGTTTGATTTAACGAGTAAACCTAAACCATGGGTTCAAATTAAAAACTATTAAAGTATTAAATAGCCTAATCATAAAGAAAGGTTATATAACATTACGCTACCAATAGGAGCCGAGCATTAATGAAAAACGTTTCAAAAACGAGAAAAAATATATATGTGACCCACACAAATTTTTATGCATCTCACAAATGCATAAGAATTTGTGTGGGTCACAAATAAATACATGTACCTACCCATTTTGGTTCTTAAATTAAAACTCTTTTGATATATTTCAACTTATGTACGGCATGCAAAACTATTTGCCTCATTAAAAACATCCCAATTCTCCCATATTTAATTTTCAAAGTGTTCTGTTTGGTTGGCGCTAATAGCCTTGCCACCTATTCCATAAATGGGATTATAGTTATAGGATTATAGTTGGCAAAATGAGATTAATAATAAAATCTTCTGCCATCTGACACACAACGCCATCTAGTTTCAAACTAAGCAGAAATTGTACTATGAAAGCTAGATTGACTGATAGAATACTTTTTTTTTTGTAAATACATACATATTATACATAGAAAACGCCCAAACTCCGAAACAAATATTTGCAGATCAAATAAACATTTCATCCTACTCGGGCATCAGTCGCATAAGCTACCACTGCATTATTGCAGTAAAGTATGTAGGTGGAGGTGTGCAATACACCTGCACCTATATACTTACAGGTATCACTGTATACTTATGTGTGTATATTTTTTTAGTTCAAGAGTAATAGGTAAGACTGCCTTTAAATGTTGTAAAGCTAAATCGCAGGTCGCGTCTGTATATACTCGTGTTTCCGCTAACCGTCACGTAACGGATTTTGATTTGGATATCACCATTAGTTAGATTGTTTTTCAAGGAATCCTTATATCTAATTGAGTTGAAAAATAAATTAAAAATAAACAAATTTAATAAAGAATAATTAGATTTTAAGTGATTAAACTGATTAAAGAAAACAATATTTTGCAACCGAACAGGTAAAAATTAATCTACACGTGTTACTTAGCCCTAAATTACACCCGTCTAAAGCCGGGGTCGCTAGTTAATAATAATTAAGAAAAAGTATCATTAACTAATGAAATTATTAATGCTCCGTAAAGTTTTATTATACGCGTGTAACTAATAAAGAATTAGATTAAATTATTTATTTTTCACTTACAATTTTCCGTTTTTAACATATACAAAACTCACCTTAACCCTTCCGTATAAACCTGACAAATAAAATACGACTGTTCTATCTCGATTTATTTCTACGGTATCTATTCAACATAAAGAACAAGCTCGCCGCGCGCGAATGCGATGCATTACTCGAGCAGTACGTCCACTGATAAGAGATAAGCACTTTGATATGCGACGTACAGAGTGTGAACGTAATTAGGTATGAATGTTTTGAATGGATAGGTTTTTGCTCACATATACTAGAGAAAGTGAAATTACGAGTAGTGAAAACATAAAGAAAAATTGCTTGGCAATATTTTAGATGGTTCTAAATTTCCAAAATTTTGTAATGGCTTTTGACCTAATAAAAGAACTAACAAGGTTCTTTAGTCAAACTTTACTTTACTTTGCTATATTATTGCACTCACATAACTTTTTACAGGGTACTCAAATTTCAATTTTTCTTTTCTATTCGAAAGTTATAGTGGTTAAAGCCAGAGTGGTATAGTAGGCCACAACCTCCTTTCTAAGGAGAGGCCCATGACCAGCAGTTGACTATCAAAGGCTGTTGATAATGATGATGGTAAGGTATTCAACTGTGAACCGATTTTGTTTAAATTTGACACGGAATTGTACTTCTAATCATGATCTGATGATGTAGACGGAACTGATGGAAGCCGGTCGAGGGAACTCCTCAGCCGGTTACATCAGTTTTCAGCTTGTGTTTGGGTTTATTAATTTGCTTCATTAATGAGAGCTTACGCAAATCAAACATTTGTTATTGATTTGGTATTTAAAGGTAAAACAATAAATAATATGCAATAAATGTAAATTCACACTTTATTATTTTATTATTATATTATGAATGTGAAAGTTGTTTTGTTTACGTTTTCACGTCTAAACCACTAAACCGATTTAAAAAATTCTTTCACCAATAAAAATCTACATTATCAGAGAGTAACATACGCTACCTTTTACCGCGATGACTACACTTAGATAATTTTTACATAGATAAATAAATAAGTGAGAGGTCTGATATTAGTTTCAGCATTTGCTGGAACAGAGGAAGAATCGAATTACTAGGTTTTAGATCATATTAAGATTATCTGAATTTTACTTTATTTATTACCGACTACTACATCCATAACTCATTTTGCTATCCGTATTTTTATGGGTGATACATCCTGCGAATTACTTATATTTAACTAAGGAAATATTAACTTTTTGCCGTCATCCTCCTAAATAATAAAAAAATGTTATGGGAAAAATTCAAAAGGCATCCGTTCAGACGCTACTTCTACCAAGATAAGTAGCTTTATTTGGTATTTTTGTGGCAAATATTTCTAAAATGGAACATTTCCTACCTCTTTTCTAAAATAAATTGAGCCTGTTCTAAATATTAAAAAAAAATTAAGATTAAAAATAATATTTTAGAACTACTAGCCACATTTTTTTTTTAATGTTCAAATACAGTGCCAGTTATGAAATTTTACATTTTGCGACTAGGTATAAATCGCAAGCCCTGTTACGTCCATTACCCTTTCCAGAAACTGGAACAAGAAGGACTGTCTCTTTCTCATGCAAATGAATGCGGGAACCGATTCAATTTCTATTTTGAGGTCTGGACTCTTTAATGGGATAACGGATGCAGCCATAAAGGTAGCTTGAGATACAGCTATTTTCATAAATGCATCTATTTAGTTAGCCTATTCATTTTAGGAATAAACAGAATTTAATTAACATGTAATATGCAATGTTCAATAATACTCGTATACATATAATATATAACATGTAGTTTACATGTAGTTTAATATGTATACAGCGAGAGTATTATTAATGTAATCACAACATTCTGAGAGTTCTGAATTCTACGTTATGATTAGGTGAATAGACTGGTACCAGGGACTTCCTTTCTAGGGTATACCTGGTTCCCCGGCTATTTGTTTTAGTCGGTTCGGCGGTGGTATCCGAGGGGATTTCCGCACTGAAAAAAAAAGAAAAGGTGAATAGACTGGCGTCTTTTCACCTAATCATAATGAGATATATTTAGATATATTTAGAACTCTTCATTCTGTCCTCAAAATAATTAAAAAACAATGATATTATATACAAACAAGAGGTAACACACACCCACAAAACGCGACTGTCCTGCTTAGGACCACTGCCAGAGAGCTCACGTGCTAATTAATTCAAGAAAATTCATATTAAAATGCCTTCCTGTGTATTCCCAGAGTGCAAAATTTCGACAAAAAGGTAAACAAAGATAAATGAATATCATGCCACAGGTAAGTGTATGTTTTTTGTTCTAAAATGCATTAAGAGATGTATGTACGGTTATGGATCAAATGTTATGTGCGTGCAGTTGTAATGTTATGTGTTATGAATATAAAAACTTAGTAATATATGAAAGTTACTTAAGTTTTTAACATTTTTAGGTAAGAATCTGTAATTTACCATAACTATTAATAAGGTTTATGTAAATTAAAGATTGCAATTTCACGATATAAATGTGACACAAAAATGTAACCGCTTAGATTTTTAAGTCAGTCAACAAATTCATGTGAGTGTAATGGTAATGTGGAAACTACTATAAATATATATTGGTCGTAGAATTGGTCTTACACAGGTGTTACTTTATTGTAATGTTTTGTTTGTAATTTAAAATATCTCACAAATGGCCGTTTGATCCCAAACTAGGCAGAGCCTGTGTTGTGGTAACCAGACTGATGATAAACATTACATATTTATTTTAAATACATACATATCATAGATAAATTACACCCAGACACAGAACAAATGACTGTGCTCATCACACAATATATGTCCAAACCTAACCTTAGTGAGTGGCACTCTCAATAATAATTTATTATAACTTCTATCTTCAAAAGAATCACAAAATTCAATAAAAATAAACAACAACAAACTGTTTCTATCCCACATCACGTACTATATAGATTCGCATAAATATTTTGGAGGTACAAGTATTTTAAGATGGTTTGTCTGTTCCAAAGTGGTTTGTCATGTCGCCTGGGCCCCAATTATGTCGACATCTCGCGCTCGCTTCCTCCCGATCCCTACCCGACAAAAACCAAACACACCAGCCGAAAATTGCAACTGCCATCTTCGCAATTACCACTTTTTACTTCGTAATACGGTTACTGCATTTTTCCAGTAAAAAAATATATAATCAAATCGTACATCAGGACCGTGTATGATGGATCCATGGACACAATATTAAAAAGTTTCGCTGAGATTAAACTTTTTTGTTTATGCTTCGTTTGTTATTTTCTTTTTGTATCGAGTTTCTAATATTGGCGCTGTGTTTCGCAATTCGTAAATCCAATTCGTTCGAATATAAAAATGTTCGTCGTCTAATCTGTAATTTGAAAAGGGATCAAAGCGAAAGCTCTTAGAATATAAACGTGTATTTATGTGATTCATATTATAGTCTATGCTATTACTTGTCTAACAGTTTGTGGTGTGCACGTCATTCGAAAAATTCTTAATGAAAAGGATCATTGATATTTAGTTTGCTTATTACATATAGCTAAGTTATATTATATATAATAGTGGATTAGGTTACTTGGGATCATCCATCTAAATAAAAAACCCTAATTCTTATCTATCCACATTATTTCACGTATACAAATATTTGCACTGGACAGGCATCGAGCCAGCGATTTACAATGTGGCATTAATATACACTAACAACACTACATAATGAGACCTTAACCGCCTTTATTTGATCAAAGTGTTGGTAATAGTTGATGATTATTTTGCTAGACACCTTTATAACTGAATGAACCGGAGAATTAGTTTCTATAATATCAAAAATGCGACCATTACCGCTTATTTTATAAAATCGGAAATTATTGAAAAGTTACTACTTGCGTGGCTTACTTCATTGTAGATTGATAGATGAATGATTGATAATCAGTGATAGATGAAATCAGCAATCTTTGAAAGACTTACTTTTTTCTGGATATAAAGCTACATGTCCCTGAAACACCTACGTTTTGGTAAAACATGAACACGGAATTTTTAAATCGCATCTGAAAATCTACTCTACTCTACAACTCATATCTAATTTTATAACACGAGTAGATTACTTGTTATATCATTCTTATTGCATATAAAAGTGCTTAAAATGCATATTAAAGTGGACTAAAAGTGCAATTGGTAAAAGACAATACACTACATGAAAAAACCTTATTGTACGAATTACTGCTTTGCTTAGACCATTAATATCTAATTAATTAATTTATAGACATAACTTTACTAGCAATGTAATTCATAAAGCTGATGCGATTAATTATCATTCATCAACAGCCTTTAATAGTCCACTGCTGGACATAAGCCTCTCCTTAGAAAGGAGGTTTTAGCCTACTATTATCATTGATCGCATTATATTACATCATATTATAATATAATACAAATAGTCTTTCTTGTATTTGTTATTGTTTCCACCTATTGATTACTCACCGAATTCATAAAAAGAGCCCAAGCGTTGCGAATTCGCAAATTAGGAAGCCATATTCTATAGTTTATTTGATATTCTTTAAATTATTTTGTTTCTTAGTGCTATTATTAAAAGATGACCTGCGATGTCAATAGTAAATTAGGTATTTAGGTAAAAAATTGGCGGTCCGTAACACGTAATGTTTGTGCCGGAAGGGCGGGGGGAAGTCTATTGCTTCTCGGTTCGGGGAAAACCTGAAAAAACATGGTCCGAATCCTTCCTGATCTGGTTTTTAGTGAAAACACCACACACTCCTGGCCACTGCGTCCCCGAGGAGCCGGAGATCCGAATGGATTTTGCACCCCGTCAACAAAAACAAAACAGACATAAGTACTTATGAAATAATATCCTGATGACTAACGTTTAAACTTTCGCGTTCCATTATAGATAAATAAATAAAAAAGGTTTTTGGATAGATAGAAAAAGCTGCAAAAAGCAAACAGAACAGTCGGATACATTTACTGTCAGTCACAGTAAATGTATCCGACTTTCCCAATAGTTTCAGCTTTCAGCTTTTCCTAATAGTTTTACAGTGAGGGTATTTGCATAGCGACCTATTACTGAGAATCTCATCTGCCTCGGATACCTACCTACGTCCTAATTTCGTCACATATTTCATACGCTCTTCAATTATTATTTTTTAAAGAGAGGACTGTTAATTTCGGTTTACTTTTGAGAATGTTTAATATCCCACTCTATCCTAAATACATCTATGATCTATATTTAAACACTTTAAATCCTAATTTTAAGATATCTCTTATAAATGTAATTCGTGTAGTGCAATTTATTTAAGTCAGAATAAAAATCTTGTTAATTCCCTTTCTTAAAGTTTTAATGGATATTATTAACTAGTTTTATCATCACACAACGCCATCTAGTCCCAAACTAAGCAGAGCTTGTACTTTGGGTACTAGACAACTGATATAAATACATAGATACTTTTTTTTGTAAATACATATATATTATACATAGAAACACCCAGACCAAATCAAACTGTTCAAATATGTTCATGCACACAAATGTTTGACTTGAACGGGACTTGAACCCGTGACCTTTGGAATATCAGTCCGTTACACAAACCACTACGCCATCCAGTGGTTATGCAAACTAGGTAGTTAAATGTAAATCAGAACCTTGGCAAACGTGAAATCATGGAATTACTGCAAAAAAAACTTACTAGATCAATAATAAGTTCCAATTCCAAAGACAAAAAATATTAACTTTGCCGAGTATATACATTTTAGAAATCTGTAAATTTGTCCGGAAATACCCGGAAAATTACACTACTAGAGAAAATATACAAACTAGATACACACTAAGGCACAAAAATAGAATAAACCTACCAACCTCCCGTCTAGCAATGCATTCCTCGGGCCCCTTGGTCATGTCAATAAAAATATACAATAAGTTGCCAGAGTCCATAAAAAAAGAAGAAAAAATCAACATCTTTGTTAATAAACTAAAAAAAATTCTAGTGAGTAAAAGCTACTACAGCATACAAGAATACTTAGATGATATACAATAATTACAGACCATTGACATAATCCACGATAATAATTTCCAAATGCATATTTCTTTAAACAATAATCGAATAATACATAAAGCGCTATTAATATTTAATTTAGAACAAAATACCAAAATTATAACAAACTTTACTTAGTGTAGTGTTTCCATTGTATGAAATGATAATTATTAGCATTACACTAACCCAATATATTCTGTTGTATTGTGTATGTGAACGACATTTAATATCATATAAACATAAACATTGATATATAATAATTGATATTTAAATTGCACTTACTAACTTATGTTTGTATTTAAATATGAGAATGACATTTAATATGAAGTAATATTGACTAAATTAAAAACACTATTAAAACAAAACCAAATTATCTATAGTTGAATCCAAATTTTGTGTGTATATATTTATAGGAGCAATAATAATTGTAATAAACTCTTCCTCTCTTCTAACATTTTGCTGTGCCCGACAGGGTCCATAATTGTAACTTAATTATAAGCTTGATATCTGTATCACATTATGGAATGCAATAAATATATTTGAGATTTGAGATTTAAGTTTTCTTCTTTTTTTTAAGGCAACTCCCGAATTAGAAGGAAAGCCTGTGTCGCGGGGGACTTAACAGACATACATGAAACGGAGACAAAGAACACCCAGACTCAGAACGAGAATTTGTGGATCACACAAAGTGTCGTTCCGTGTGGGGATCGAACCCACACTCAGCGTCACCGCTTAAACCGCTACGCCATCAGTGCAGTCAGACTTTAAATTAACAAAAAAGTATAAATGAATGAACTTATACACAAGCAGCATTTTTTTAAAGGTCTACTAGTAACCGAAATTACTAGTATTCCCGTTAACCCCTCTCGCTAATCTAAATTGCTTGTGTTAGGAGTGGGTTCACGTCGGTAGTGTACTGGTTAGGATTCGAACCCAAGACCTCTTGATCGTAAGTCCAATGCCTTAACCACTATCGCCGCTTAATTACTAAATCTCCTACATTACTAAATTAAGACTATAAAGAGTTCCCACTTTTTATCTGCTAATAATGACGAAATCAATCAAAACATTATTAAAAAGTAGAAATAAAAATGTATTATGGACAACCAGTATCGATTAGGCTGCGATCGGTATTCGCGTAAAGACGTAGACGGGCATCGTTATCACACTCGGTCAATATTCGTCAAATTAGCATCGATGCAAGGCGGCGGGGTCGTCGACCCTGTTCGGCGAGCGTGGGAGCGGTGGGCGAGCGCTGTTTTTGCAACTACCCGCGCGACGCCGACCGACAACGACAACCCGACAGGTAGTCCGCACCCGAATCTTAAGTATTCCACTCGGCTCCCGTTTCGGGAATATTTTGTTCGTACTTGGTTTTAATCGAGACACAGACAAGTATTGAGTTTATATAACCTGTTTATATTTTCGCGATAAACGCGACGTAGTCTTTTTGCACATTTGTGCAGTAGAAAGATGTTTCTTGTAATCTTTTCGAAAAATGAGTTTTGAGATTTATAAAATAAGAGGATGTTACATTTTAGTTTTGTTTTTTTTTGTATTTGAAATGAAAAGACACGTTTTATTTGATGTACAATTGTGGGTGATAAAATTGTAAGAATTATATTTAAAAATACACAAGATTCTATTGTATTTTGCAAAAAGCAGGTTTAAATAAACTAATTGTTTGTATTGGAATGAATTGGAATAACTAATTGGAATATTAACATACCACTTATAATTTTATTGCAATTACCATCTAAACGTACACAGTTTTTGCAATGCAATAAGTTGTCAATCTCTGGCCTCTATCCTTTTAGAAATAGCAAATAATGTTTATGTTTAAAAGTTCACGCATCTTATGTTTAAAAGTTCACCATAATATAACAGATAAAAATTATATTCAGATTAGAATAAAATAAGAATTAAAGCGATTTAAAGGCCGAATGCCGAAAGTCAAAAACTTACAAACTTACCTATGAAGGTATATAATTCCTACATTAATAAATTATATATCATGGAACGTTAGAGTTTAAATGAAAGCATAAAAGGATCATTTTTTTAAACTTATCCTATGGAACATTGGTAATCTCAAGATTTGTAAGAATAAATATTGATATAATATTCAATTAGTCCAGTCTTGCAAAAAATGCGTGAGTGCTTAGGAAATATAAATTATTATACTAAAAATAAAGCTGTGTCATGTAAATTAATAATCACATGCAGTTACTATTTTACAAGCAAAAACATGAAAATCTTAGAAGTACCGGGTTTTTCACATAACAATAAGGTCTACTCCAATGAAGTAGACCGACAAAGGTTTTCTACCAAAGACAATATTACCGAAGTGCTGTATGTCTGCTACATTTGTTGCTTCTTTGGTTGTTGTTTAATAGCTTCTCTTCAAGTTACTCCGTACCACCTCCAAGTTATTGCTTCTGGTTGTTCAGCATGTACACCCACAGTCCTTAGTGTTCCCTAGTTGTCTACAACTTTCCCATTCCCTCGTTCTGAAGTCAGTCAATGAAAGCATAAGGTTTACGTTTTCTTTTTATTTTTGCAATATAATCTTGGTTCAAAGACATTAGGCTAAGTTCTGAAATATTTTAATTTACTGTAGATAGATGGCGAAATATTGCATTCTTTTAGAAGAAGAATACCATTCGATAGATAAATATAACCAGTTTTAGGATACTCAGACACATAAATAAAATTATAAGCCAATGTTACGACGCGCGACATCCTAATCATCTTATCGAATTACAAATTTGCGTTTCAAATGATCCTTGTCTTTATATTTATTTTTTGAGAGGCATTTATTGTTGTCGGCTAATATAGCAACAGTATCATTTTGTAGAATTAATACAGTTTCATTTATTTAGAAAAAAAGGTAATTTAAATTTGAAAATTTTTGGATATCTTCTCTTAAGGAATTTAATTTAATGTTCTTTGTGATATTCTAACCTTAAGATTTTTACAAGCTTACAAAGATGACCACAGCTAGCCTATTGATGATTAACTTTTATTCCAGTGGGATGGGCCCTTGACGTGGCTCATAACCAGGCTACCAACATGGTTAGAAGTACTATAGGACACTGGCGGTCTCTAGTATTAGTCTGTGGACACTTTAGCAAGTACATAAAATCGAGCAACTTCATTAGTCATAGAGCACTTGTAAGGTCAAAGCGGTTAGGAATACCATTACTTTGTCTCTTAAATATTCTTTACAAAGTTGACTTTCTAAAGAGTTTCCTCATCAATTATTAGGTTCGGACGAAGATTTCAACTCAAAAATATTGAAGATATTTCTTACATTCACCGATTAATAACTGTAAGCAGTACGAAGTAAAGCTTTCCTTTGATTAGCTTTTTTTCTAGCCTACCGTTCCCATTTTAAGTTCCCGAAGTTCCTGTTCCTAAGTCGTAGCCATAGACTTGTCCTTTTTGGGTTCATCATCATCATCGAGAACCTTTAATAATCCACTGCTGGACATAGGCTTCACCTTAGAAATGAGGTTTGGCCTACTATACCACGTCTATTACGCTGGTTTGGGATGGTATATCCAGTCTTTCTTCTCCTTGCAGTGCTTATGTTCTGCGTAGTTTGCTCTCTTAGTCGGCTCTTACAACACCCACGGTTGTAGGTTAGTGTGATCAAATTATAAAAGACAAAATATAGGTGTTAAATTATTGAGTGATTGATCTATAATATACATAAATACGAACGGTTGAATCATTTCGGAATAAAAGTTTTATAACTGATCATGCATTAGTCTAAAAGAAACCTTAAAACAATGATATGGTGTTTAATTTATACTTACAGTATTTAAACATTAAAAGCAATGATTACAATCAAGATTTAATTCTAGTTTAGATTGCAAGCTTGCCGCAATCATATTTCAAATTGTACTTTCTTGGACACAAGCCAAATGGGATCAATGTTGAGATATAAACCTGTAAAGTTTATTGCAAACTAACTCAGCACCATAATGGGCCAGGATGATTTCTGTTAGAATTTATTTTCAATATTACATATACTTTCGTAATTATTTCTTGTACTAAAACTTTAACAAGATATATAAATCCGATTGAAATACACTCGACACTCTGTCCCTCTTTACTGTAAGTTATTTTGCCTGACTTTGTCTGTCAGTATTTCAGCTAAAATCTAACAAACTTTTTTTATTAGATAGGGGACAAAAGAGCGTGCGTTTGAGTGACAAAACCCAAATTAATAATTTATTATTAAAATAATCCCTACTAATAATAAAAATGCAAAAGTAACATGCCAAGTACAATGTCTGTCTGTCTGTTGCGCTTTCATGGTTAAACCGCTGAACAGACTTTAACGATATTTAGTATGGAGATACTTTGATAAGGAAGACGGACATACGCTACTTTTAACAACGATAGCCGGCATACACGAGGGCGGAGCCACAGGCAAAAACTAGTAGATAATATGTTATTAAAACTCACTAGTTTACACTTTTAATAAATATATAGTATCATTAAAAGACAAGTTTATTTTGCAGTTGGCCATGCGCCTAAATTAACATAACTAGTTTAAAACAAACTGTGACAACACCTCGTCCTGTGGCGATCTAGATTCAAAGCGGAATTGTGGTATCTGGTAAAAAATATATAAAACTTTAAGTTTACCTATTCAGGAACTCTGAATATTTAAAAAAACATTACTCTCAACACTCTGGATTGAACAGCACCCTGGGCGAGTTTTAAGGATGCGAAACGACTACAGTTTTAGATAATTTAGCTCGCACAGTAACGTATTTTAGTCGGTGTTGCAAACAAAGTGATTATTCTGTAAATTTAAGTGGACACACCACATATTATGTTTACATGATTAGTATATTTAAAATTATAATCGTTAAATAAAATTATTGAAGTAATGCGAAGTTTAATGGTGAGACAAAAAATATCTGCTACATGTAAAACGTGTAATTTCTCGTATTTACAGGTTTTTTAAATGATTGTGAATGCAATTGACCAAAGACTTTTTCACATCGTATCGTTATGATGCCTAACACCGAAAAGGAAGGCCACATCTTCTTCTTCTTCTTCTCTGTCGTGTCGTTCTTGGCAGAGCGGTCGTGGTCACATTGAGACGTCCATGCCGGCGGCAGAGGGGGACACAGCCCTTCGTACAATCATCATTGACAAATATTAGGGCACATCACTCACTTTTAAAAAGACTTCGTTGGGCTAGTAACTAGTTGGGAATCCTCAAAATATACACATGAGTGATATTGTCCATACACAGTCAACAAATGTTTTGGCACAAATAGCGCAATAGTTTCAGTGGCCACATGGGTATGACGTTGCGCCTATGGGTGGAGTCCCCCGTGACATTGTGCAAAAGTTTTTTTTAATAAACTATGCAAAGACTGACAAATTTGTCATATTATCCGATCATATATTTACTGTCGCTGAAATACGTTATTAATGTCGTTTAAGCGCAATCTTACGTACTTAAAATAAAAAATAAAATCCACCCATCAGTTACTGTATAAAGAAAGAGCTCCGCTTGTTAAATAAAAAAAAACGCAGATGGAATGAAAAGGTGTTGTCAGTGAGGCGAAAACGTTTGCGATGTCATCATTTCCGTTACAAAAGTACCGGAAGTATTTACATTTAATATTTATTATTCAATATTAAAGTATATTTATTATTAAAGTATTGCTTATTATTATCTGGCGAATAATCTAAAATTTACTAATTTAAACGTTTCAATATGGAAAATGTAAGTGAAATAAATTAATAATAAGAATATATACATACATACATATAATAATAACAACCTACCATACATAACATGTTGATCTAGCGGTTAGTGATCCTGACTGCTAAACCAGAGGTCGTGGGTTCGATTCCCACCATGGAGAAATATGTATTGTGTGATGAGCACGGTCATTTGTTCTGTGTCTGGTTGTAATCTTATATATATAATTCTCGTGTCACAATGTTAGTTACCATACTCCTCCGAAACGGCTGGACCGATTTTTATGAAATTTTGTGTACTCATCAGGTAGGTCTGAGAATCGGCCAATATCTATTTTTCATACCTCTAAATGACAAGGGTGACCCACCCCTAAATTATTATTTTTTCAATATTTCCTACAAATAATGTATATGGCAAAACAACGTTTTCCGGGTCAGCTAGTTTATCTATAATATGTATGTATTTAAAAGTATATAAATAAGTTTATTAGCAGTCTGGTTACCATTATACAGGCCCTGCCTAGTTTGAGTTCAGACGGTCGTGTGTGTGTGATGTGTGAGGTATTATTATTATAACACATACATAAAATAACAACATCCGTTTTATAATCGTTTTACACATTTATATGACTACTGGCTGACCCTCATAACCTCTCAACTTCTTGTGTCTCTCAAAAGAAACAATTTTGTGAAGTGGAACGGGTATAACGTCCCTCCAACACAAAGGAAGGATCCTCCGATCAGGCGAGGTGATCATGCCTTGCGGGCCGCGGTCTAACGGTTGATGTTGGGCAGTTGTATATATCCTAAGCGGCGAGAGAATATTAATATAGCGATATAGGATTAGCAGTTTCTCCGTAGTTCGGTAGTTCTCGATAGATGGCGCTGTAGTATGTTTCTTTGTTTCACCGTATGTGGAAGTCGCCACACCCGTTTTAGCATAATTTTTCATTGATACTGGGCTCCTATTGGTTGTAGTGTGGTATACAAAATCCAACCAGCTATTATATAATTTAAACCATTTTATTATTTCCAGTACTCGATAAAATAATGTAAGTTGCGTTTACTGACAACCCTGATATAGTTTTTGTCAGTTATTTTATCATCTTATAATAATGCTTTACTCTTGTATGTGACTATGACTCATTCTGTTGTGAGTCATGTGAGAAGAACTCTTGTTGCATACACTAGGGTACTAGTTTCAACAAGTAGGAACATGTTTAAGACCTTACTGATATATTTAATCTAGAATATATTGTACAGTTATAAAATGGTCATAAAGCAAAGATTATAGGTATCTTGTTAAAATAAAATGTTTTAGGTTATTTTTATAGAAGGCAAAGGAGGGGAGCGGTCACTTAATTTTAAGTGACACCTGCATCTACAAGGAGGGGGGGACGGAGGGGGAGGAACTGGGTCTCCGGTAAACTCATTCGCTTCGTAAAAGCAACAAAATAATCACTTAAAGCCAGTTTTCTGTGAAACTGTGGCATCACTCCGGTCGACTCGATCTACATATATTCATCCATATCCTATATCTTATGGTAGAAAGTCAAAAAGGTAATATTTGAAAAACAAAATAGTGAAAAAAAACTCACACTTCGTAAGGTGTTTCATTCTATGTATTTTTAACGTTGGTAAACTTTCCATACACAAAATACTATCTACCAATACGGAAGAGGTATAAAGTTGCCAACATTATTACAACATTCTCATCAAAATCAAGTAGAGAGCACCTCGTCTTGAGTAAAGCGAACGTCAAACAGTCGCTGTACGTCATTGTTATTATAAACTTAATTATTAAAGAAGAAAAAACCTCAAAATTGCAGAGTGCAGTATCTCGGGACTCATGCGGATCGACTCGACGACACACTTCGAGATGACTGTCCACGCTTTCATGCGAAAACCTGTTACAGCCGTACACAATATTGCTTGTGTGTGTGTCTTTGTCGTACTTAAATCAAATTGCGCTCGAATCACCCAACGTTTTATACTAAAACATTTGAATAAGTCAAGAAACCTATTTAGGAGCATCCGAACATTTGCGTGAGTTCAGAATGTACCGATTCGTTCCGTATTCGTATACTTTCTAACTGTTAACCAACATAAATATTATTTAGGCGTAAAACATATTTATAATGTATCGACAAACCATGACTAAACTAATAAAATTGCTTGTGAGAACTGAGAACCCATCAGTTTAATTGTTGATTGGTTGAACTTTTGATTCTAAACTTTTTTAGTGACGACATATCTACATTAGATGTATTGCTATATAAAAAGACCTAGACATACTACAGAAGTTATTTTTAATACGTTACCTATATTATTGATTTTAATTGTTCATTACTTCTTAAACTTTTTGTAGTCTTCGGACAGTTTACTACTTGCTTACGTTGTTTTTTTACGACATTGTGACCTCATTACTTCGTTGTTTTTGAAAATAATAGTTAATTTTGACCCGGCCTAAACAATATCAAAGAATTATATGTGAAAGTTTGTTTATCACCTTGAGAATTGTCAATATGATTTTTAGGATGAGCAGGAATGTAAACTAACAAGAAACTTTGCTATGAATTTAGCCGAGTCACAAAAGTATTTATTAATCACATGGGTTTCAAATCAGCAATTAAATCTTGTGATTGCGAAAAGTGACCAACAAAACCATTGCACCATACCTTCACTTACCTACTTTCAATCTAATTTTAAACGAATTCATCTGTACGAAAAATATTTTAGACAAATATGAAAAATTAAAACCCGGCTCTAATGAATCCGCACAGGAAGTTTTGAATTATTAATTTATTAGCATTAAAATTAATTCTATTTAGTAAGGAACAAGTACTTACTGCGACAGTCTGACCAGAAGTCTGCGGTACTACCTCCTTACAATTGAAAATGATTTAAAACGACGATTGTCCAAGTTTCTATAATAGAACGAGAATAGAAAAGTTTTAACATTTCCTTGAAACAATAGAATATTAAATTATCGGTTTTTTCTTCAACGTTCATGCGGTTACTTACATGCTCATTGTTTAAGAAAGAGTTTTAAGTGGATAAGTCGAATAAATAAGGAATAGTTAGAGCTGAATTTCGGAGGCATGACCTCAAACAAAGGTAGAGCGCAGACAAGTTTAAAGTATGACATACAGCATCAGTATAGGATTCATAAAAAAGTGTTTAAAAGTGTGTTGTATCCACATGTTAATATAGTCTCAGTAGTGGCACAGAATTACCTATTGCAGATTTAGGAAATCAACGATCACAAGACCCAACCATAGCAACACCACTTCCATGACCAGTAAATATTTTGTACATTGAGTCTTATAAGTAAGTAAATAATAAATAATAGTAAGTATTTTTATTGTGAACCACAAACAAATGTAAAGAAACAGATATCTTTACCTCAGGAGTCTTGCACCTGCATTTGCACTTAGGCAAAAGATCAACCATGATTCTGCGCCCGGTATATTTAGTGTATATGCAAAATTAATAGTAAAAAATAACAATCTATAGATATATAAATAGATAACTAGTTAAAAATAAAAAAATCAACACCAATTGCTATGAGCAACAATGACAAATCAAACTCTCTCAACAGTAATCTATCTGCCAGGTAAGGGAGAAACCTCGATGACTCGAGAAACGGGTATTATGACCCTCTAACAAGGGAAATAAACATTGTAACAAGGGAGGATCTTCAAAGGGGTTCGTGCCTAGCGTGCCAGTAGACATTGAGAAGTTATAGATATATATATACTAATCGGCGCATAAACTTTCATTGCGCGATTCAGGATTAGTAGTTACTCTTCTTATCACGTTGTATCATAGTTTGGTATGTCTTCGTTAGATGATTCTGAATTATGTTTCTGTTTCATTATAATGTAGAAGTCACCAAACTAATTTAGCTTCTTCCTTTGACCCGCCTGAAAAAAATTACCTTTATAAAGACATATCTGTGAGACTTATTCTTGGAAAAGCTTAGAAAACAAACACCATGGTTCGTATTACCGAAGCCGTAGGCAGGCGAATGTTAAGAAAATATATTAGAAAGCAATTTGATAAATTTTTCACGCCTGACGTGGGCTGTGGAAACTTTCTCACCTCGATCAAAGCTCGACTCGGGTCACAATCTTAAAATTTTGTGTTTTAATAAATTGTTATTAAAAAATAATACTTGTGTATACTATAGCAGCATTCACTAAATTATTAAATTATAAAATAAATGTTCCAATCAGTTATAATTTACGACTTAGAGTCAATTATAACAGTCTAACAACATAGTTCGATACTTGTGTAACAATATGGAGTCTGTATTCGCGATATTAACATAAATAGCATTTTGTTAAATGATTTTATCTAGACTCAACGCGGTTCTAGCAAATTCCATTTAAGTGTGGTCCAAGTAACATGAACATATTTAATTACTGTTTATTTACTACTAGCTGAGACCCGCGTTTGTTGTTTTAACCGAGGGCAACGCCGCGGGGCGAAGCTAGTCTAAAAAAAAGTAGCCTAAGTTACTCCTTATGTCATCAGCTATCTGCCAGTAAAAGTCCCGTCGAAATTGGTCCAGCCGTTCCAGAGATTACCCGGAACAAAGAGACAGACAGACAGTCAAAAATTGTAAAAATGTTATTTTGGCATATTATTATGTACCGTGTAAGCATACATATGCATTTAATAAAAAGCTGTTATTTTAATATTACAAACAGACACTCCAATTTTATTAATTTGTATAGATTCGAGAGAATCAAAATCGTGTCTAAATACCGTTCTAAAGGCTGATAATAAGGTTTTGGTTGGTAAATATACATGTGTATTAAAAAACTGAACTCTAAAATAAAGCTTAACAACCCTTCTTCATCATCATCAGCCTATCGCAGTCCACTGCTGGACATAGGCCTCTCTCAATGCACGCCACTTAGATCGATCTTAAACTTTGTTATGCAAAGGATGAATGAAATGGATGAAATGGTTATGTCATCAGATTCATTCCAGTGCACTGCCGTCGTGAACCCATTCGTATTACAAGAGCTTATTTCTTTTTGTCGTGTAGAAACTCCTATGGAAGTGTCCGAGAGCTCTGGCAGATCTCAGGTGCCTCACACAGAGTAGTCACTTATCCTTATATTTAAAACAAAATTCAGCTCCAATCCATATATCGTTGGAATGTTTGACTATTTCAGTTACACAAACTCAATTTTAATAGTTCTACAATTCATAGACGTGTTAAAGCGAGGTGTTGACGTCATTCGTGTGTGACGTAATGTTGTAGGAGGCAGTGTTTTATAGTTCATGGCGTCAATGGTTAAGTGATATTCTCATAATGTTTATGAACTGTGCACATAAAATTGTTATTTTCATTGTCTGTGAAATGTTTGTTATTTTCTATTTCAATCAACAATTCTTTAGGACTTATGAGGAGTGTATACGTACATATGTGCTTTTTCACCAAGTAAATGCGACTATCAGAGTCCAAACCACTCTCCTTCCCCTTAACTGGAGGGGGAGGGGGGCAATTTGGCTGTAGTTACCTTAAAGTTACCTGTCTGCTAATTCACCCTTTTATTTTTCGTGCGGAAATCCCCTCGGATACCACCTATCGGTGGCATGTCGGACTCGAACCGACTAAAACCACACGCCGTCTCGGGTACTAATAGCCGGGGAACTAGGTATACCCTAGAAAGGAAGTCCCTGGTGCCCCGACATACCTCGGGCCATCTACAACAAGTAGTGGGGAACCCCATGTTCCCTCTGCTCCCTGGAAGCGAGCGCGCTTCGCAACGCGCTCGCCGCCACCCCAGCCTGCTTCTGCTAGGGTGACAGATGGCCTCACCTCTCACCCCCAGGCCAGCGCTTATGGAGGACGGAGGTCGTTCTGCGACCTCCGGCGCCTGAGTCGCCTGCGGTACCTGGCCCGTTCCCGGGCCTGGCGGGCCGGGAGAGTTCTAAACCTCTCCCGGTCCCGCTCCGCCGTCTCCTTCGCGAGCATAACTTGCTCGCAGAAGGAGACGGCAGAGTTCCACGCACTCTCGCTCCGCACGATAGCCGCAATCAGGCTATCGAGCGAGAGAACTCCCACTCCGATGGCCGCCACGAGGTCTCGCCTCTGCTCAACCCACGCCGGGCACTCTGCCAGCGTGTGGAGAGCCGTGTCCACGGTCTGGCCATCGCAGCCGTGGCACTGAGGCGTTGGCTCCTTGCGGATCAGACACAGGTGATCCCCGAAACATCCTTTCCCAGTGATCACCTGCGTCAGTCGGTATGAGAGGGTCCCGTGACGCCTCTCGAGCCAATCCTCCATAACGGGTCTTACCGCCGCGATGACGGCGTGCCCGGCGCTTGGTTGCCCGAGTCGTTCCCTCCACTATCCTATGATGACCTATGCTAATTTACCCTATCAAATATCCTCGAGAGCTATTTATTATTCATTATATTAAGATGTTACATTAAATCAAAACTAAAATGCTATTTGCATTTCAGGACTAAAACTAAAACTTCGGACAATCCCAGAGCGGGTTAGCTGAGTGAGGTCGAGTTGAAACAAACCTAAATCCTTATTATACCTAAAACTTTATCCCTGAACACTAAAACAAGACTTTAAGCTCTAAGTGCTATGTGTCAACACTTAACAAGGATCAATAAAATCCCTGTTAGTCACACACCTAATTAAAGATTAGGTGTGTGACTAACAGGGATTTTATGAAGAGAAGAGAGAGAGCGTACTCCCACCTAAAAAGCCGGTAAAACACGCTTGTGACTTCTGAGGCCCAAGTGTGACTTTATTTCATAGTCGACTCGCTTTCGACGACGAGCGCGTCTGGCGTTGTGATTGTTGAATCTCCACCTATCTCAACGCCAAACGCGCTCGTCGTCGATAGCAAGTCGATGTGAAATAAATTCACACTTAGGCCTATGAGTTGCTGGCTTTCACGGCGGCGATAATCACTTTCCATAAGATAGATAGATATATAGAACTCTTTATTTGTACACCATTTTACAATAAGGTGTTTTATCTGTTCCTTTGCCATTTATTACATCCATACTAGTATATCCTAATATTATAAATGCGAGTGTGTCTGTCTGTCTGTCTGTTACCTCTTCAAGCTTAAGACGCTGAACCGATTTCGAGGAAATTTGGTATAACGATAGTTTGAGTCCCGGGAAAGGACATAGGAAAGTTTTTATCCCAGAAATCACACTTTAAGGGGGTGAAAAGGGGGTGGAAGTTTCTATAGGAAATCAATAACCACTGAAACGATTTTAATGAAATTTGGCATGGAGAAACTTTAATTCTTGATCACAGACATAGGCTAGTTTTTACCGTGATAACCGACATACTTGCGGACGGAGCCGCAGGGAAAAGCTAGTATTCAATAGATTCAACAAATGATTCAAATGGACAGTTGTTATTCTTGGTGACTACACCAAGAACATCAACTAGCGACTTTGTTTGGCGAAGAAATGATCGAACGTTCGGGTATCTTAAGCAATCCCATCTTGAGTTACATGTGTCCATGGGCGTCTGCAGTCACCATCAGATGACCCATCTGCTTGCTTTGCAAAAAAAACAGAGGGTTGGTTTCATATCAAAAGGCGTTAATGAAAAAAAATCAAATTTCATTGTAATAATACAAACAAAAATAGTGTATATTAGTGTGTTATTAAATATATAAAATTATTTTTATAATTAGTGAGAATTGGCCCCAAAATAAACCAAGTACAGTCTCTCTTTGTTATTACTTCATTCTCAGTTTCACTGACTTATATGTAAGAAGAAGAAACATTTTACAAGCATTTCCAATAATACATTTCTAAATGTAAATAAATTGGTTTAGTATTTTTGTTTCTCAACTTACAGAAGATAACATGATAAGCAACAGCAACTGTATTAAGAAATGTGGGTCTAAAGTAAGGCTCTCGGCCGAAATACATGTAAGTAGAGGTCACAAAAAGTAATGTAGTTACTCCGTACGTAGGAACATATATAAAACCTTTCTGAAAGAAAAACTGTTGGATATGTAATCCTATATATATTTGAGTATTGAGGCATTCGTCATAAGCCCAGTTTTGATAGTTTTTCCACATCTAATCGAACGTTCCGAATTTTTTCTTACCTTTACTAGTGGATTACGCAATCTAATCCTTCGATCTCCTAAAAAAAATACGTATTTTCCTGTTTACATGTGTGTTATAGACGGTCACTATGCTATGTTATTCATACTTACTACACTTACATTTTCCTGCGACTTCTTTTACGTTAATTTTTACAAAATCGGGCAAATATACCCAATTTCCATTTTAATAAATCTCTAGATTTTTCACATTTTGTCTTACTTTTCATCATTTATTTCTATGTTATCGATGTCATATTTAACTTCGCCTGAATTTTACACAGGATATATAGGACATAAGTACATATAGTAAGATAATCTAACACATTTTTTAAGTCTTTTGAGGAAGGATGTTCTATGAATAATAATAGGGGTTAAAGTATGAAATTGCCATGATGTAGTAATAGATGCTTTGAATTGGCATAAAACCTTCATGATGTGAAATTTTCGTGTGAAACTTTTTTCAAATGATACCTATTAAGTCCTTTTTTTTTTAAATGTGCAACATTCGATTTTCGACTTTTTTCTACTCAGCTTAGACGTAAAAGACTTTCTGACGAGGAACTAACGAGGCAGAAACGGCTCGCAATATCAACGGTGCCTTTGGAGAGGAGACTGCTAATTAACCCATCTTGCGTTTTTGGTTTAAACTCTTTCGTAACAGAAACTTCGACTTGAAGAACGAACATTGTGGAAGACCATCCACAGAGGTAATTAACGCTGAATAGAAGGAGCTGGTGGAAGCCGATTTGAGTCAAACTACCCAGGAATTAGCAGCATGGTTTAACGTTACCCTAACTACAATATTGACTCGGTTGCATCAAATCAATAAGATAAAAAAATATGAAAGATGACAATGGTGCCACATGATTTGACTGATCTGCATAAAGAAATGCGTGTTAAAACTTGTGTTGCCTTGTTAAATAGATGCAATATTCATTCATTTCTGAATGAATATTGCATCGAATTGTGACGAAAATTGGATTGTTTACGATAACCGTAAGCGAAAAATTAAATCCCAGGTCAAACGCCGCAACAGTGCCCTAAAGCAAAGCTTACCAATAAAAAGGTAATGGTAACTGTTTGGTGGTCCCTGCATGGTGTTATTCACTATAGCTTTCTCAGGCCTGTTCAGGCAATAACAGCAATTTTTTACTGTGCCGAACTTTGAACAATGATGGCAAAACTGGCAGTGAAACAGCCCCGACTCGTGAATCGATCTTCACCATTATTGCTCTATGATAACGCAAGACCTCATACTGCACAAGAAACCGTTGTAACTCTACAGGAGCTGCAGTTAGAAATCAAACGTCATCATCCGTACTCGCCAGACCTTGCTACAGCGGACTACATTTTTTTTCGTGATTTGGACAATTTTCTACATGACAGAAAATTTCTTCCCAGGATGCAGTACAAAATGCTTTCACATAGTTGCTAGATCCCCAGAGTTCTATCGTAAAGTTAGTATAATAGCAGTAGCATGACTTTATCAAGGTGAACCTACTTTCTAAACTCTAAAAAGACTAAATAATAGAAAGAAAAATTACCACTTGTAAAAAGCAAAACACAAAACCTCAACAGTTATTGAGATAAACAAGACTTGAACAGCCCTTTATAAATAATACACGAACAACATTACATTACACAAATAATAAACCTATTACAGAGACAAGTAATGTTTAATGTGACGTTAACACAACTAATTGAATTTGAGTTAAAAAGCCATAGAGGCGAGCCCAGGCGGGCAGATACGCGCCGCATAAAGATGTTTTATTATGCGCGTATGTGACAAGTGAAGCCAACGACTACTTAAGGATAGTACACGCTAAAAGCGGAAGCGGAATTTAAGCAGGATTAGTTTATTTTATTTTATTTATATAATTATGAATCGATAACCTAAATATATGTTGTGTAGTTCAATTTATCTAGTTTATCATATCTACAGTGAATGTAAGTTGCTGTAAGCATACTTAAATGTAAGCCGCTGGAATACGGGGGGAGGAGGCAAGCAGGTCCACCCCGTTGGTCAATTTTCGTAATAAATATTCGATCAAAATTCAGTTCCGATCTACTTTTGATCTCACTAATGTCATAAAAGCTATTCTCCTAGTAAAATATTAAGCGTCTTTATAGCGTTGACTGAAATGTAATTATATCGTACTGTCGTCTAAAGTTTAAAAAGTGGACATCGCTATTCTGCTAGTTTTAGTAAGTGATACTTTTATGCAACTGAAACGTAATTTCTATTATCATCTCTGTTTATACGTCAAGTTTGTCATTTTTATGAGATTGAATGTTGATCGTCAGTAGACTGTCGGCAAGTATTTTTATGAGCAGAATATCAATTTTCAGTTAATTCATAATTGAGTCTCAATCCAATAACTTTTCGTTTTGTGATGTTTTAAGATTGCGAGAATTGGCCATTAGGTTAATATATACGCATCTACAACCATATAATTCAGTTCATTGCTTATTTTTAAGGGAATACTGTAGATCTAAATCAAATTGCGTAATGTTTCTAGAACAGTCAATTTTAGTTCTAATCTCTTAGGAGTTGACGTCGAAAGTTCTGTCTACTGTAATCAAAACAACACAGATACGAATATGTTATGTAATATTGAGAGTAGAAACGAAATACATTATTAAATCTTCAGACTACATTATTTGTGTTGAATCTTTCTAAAAAAAACTCAAAATACCCTTTATGCTATAGTAAGTAAGTAAACTTTTATCATCCACATCATAGTGGATGATAAAAGTTTCTTGAAAATAAAAGATGTTCAATTGTAATTACATATTGATATCCGGTGAGTGATATCCGGTGTTTATAGCCGCTGTTTAATAACATTGATAAATTAGGACAACAATAAAATGTTCTCCATAACAGTTGCACAAAGTGTTTTTTTATGGAAGAAGGTGTCCTAAAAATAGTAGGTTTGTTGCAGGATTACCACACTGATGAAATTTGGTGTTAAAGATTAAAGTAAACATAAAATGAACTGTAGGTATAACTCAATTATAACAATACAAATTTTTACGCGGGATTAGCTGCGTTCGTTCGGCAATTTTCAAGGTGACAGATAAAATTGATGGTTCAAATTGAAAATAATTTAACGTGTAAATGAGGTTGGTATAGATATGACATCAAAATTATTAATAAAAAAATGTAGCGTGATACTTTTTGCGTTGTCATTTTCTTTAATGTCTTTCATTTCACCCTCTTAATACGAAAGAGGATTTAAAGTATACCTTAGAAATGGCGCTACTGTGTATTTCGTGTCAATACAGATTCTATTTTTGTGAAAATGTGTTTCTTTTTTATTTTACACGTTAAGTATTTTTGAGAAATTAAAAATAATAGGTACATGAAAGTATGCAAGAAACTGAAAGACGTTTTAATTAGAAATATGTATTTTTATTTACGAAATTAAAATTATCTTAAGATATATTCGTGTTCTAGAACTCATAGTACAAGCATGGCACAATTATAATATGTACCGTGGTACAAGCCATGCCTCGGTAGGGGTATAGCATAATATACATGTTCCAAAATTGTATTATTATTGCTTATGGCAACGTACTGTATAAAGCTATGTAAGTTGATAATTAATAACAATATTCTACTACATTCACACAACACCATCTAGTCCCAAACTAAACAGAGCTTGAGCGAGTACTACGGATACGTGCTAGACAACTGATATAAATAAATATATTTATTTTTTTGTAAATACAATAAATGATAATTATATGTATACTATGTATGTCAGAGGTGTAAGTGTAATTCAAATTACTATTAATATACTATTTCTAAACAATTATCTCGGAGATAATATTAGATTTGTATGAAAAATTTAAAACATAAAAAGTTTGGCATTTTTTTATTTAGTTAATTTAAATACTGGCCCAAATTATCCATACAATTTTGCCATGTTGATGGCAGTTTCTTTATCCTTTTACTGTAGCAGTCTACTAGAAGGGAGGTGAGCGCAATGATTAGGTGCTGCACCCGGATCCACCCACTGAGACGAACGCTTACGATTATCGTACAGGATCTAGTTTTCATCGCTGGGAACATTCGATTCAGCATTTCCTTGTTTCTTTGCCGATTCAATAGTGCCATGCACCCTTCGGCGTGTAAGTCTTGCTGATGGTCGATTCATTCGTGTGGCACCCACTTATCTAGCCTTTTATCTTTCCGATTTGACGCAAGTGCTTCAATGTTGTTTTGACACTAACTCTAAAGCCCGCATCAAGCTCAGCCATAGATTGAGTTGGATCCACTCCCACTATCGCCCTCAATTCGTCTTTGTCGTTAAAAATGAAAGTGTTGGTTTTAAAAATCTCCAACTTCATAGGTAAAGACCTATAATGTTATCTTCGTGCTGTAAAGGTTGGTCAGAAAAATAAAATGTTTATGATATATCGACTAAGATTTCGAAACAATGCTCGGAAATCGGGTGCTTGTATCAAACTCCTGTATATTTAAGTGCTTATATCAAACTTCTGTTTCGTAGTAGCACCTATATGCAGAACAATAAAACAAATTTAGAAGGATCAAATTAATCATTGCGTTTAAAAGTTCTTTCTCAGTTCGTCGTGTTTTACCAAATAATACGTTGATCCTAAGCCCTAGTTTTTAAACCCGAGCTAGCAAGCCCTGACTGGTATATAGAGTCTGTTCCTGTATGCATACGTAAAAATCTACCGATGGATAAAAAAAAATTTAGTGAGTTCAGGTCCCGCTTCAGCTCATATTATGCACAAAGGTTGTTGCATGCGCGGGCGCAGTGGAGACAACAATGGCGGAGTCGGGAGGTCGCGACACCGCGTCACGCGGCCGCGCTCATGTTTGCTCGACAAACTTCTCTCCGCGCCGCACGCTGCTCAAACACAACCGCTACTTTTGCTCTCTCACATACTACCAAATGTTTTTTTTAGCTATTTTAAGTTAAACACACGGGTGGCATCACACTTATGGTAATAACCTATTAGTTATGGATGTGCATGTTAAATGTTAAAATGTTTATATAAGCTGTAGACTAGTTAAATCTTTTAGCAGTAAAATAAAAATGGTAATAACTAATATACCACAAAGTACCTAAGATTTTGAAAATTCCGTTTTTCTTTAAAATAATATATTTTTACTACGAGTAGGTATCACTCGAGTACAGGTTTTTTGTGTAAAATGGGATTTATATCATATTTATGTTTTTTTTTTTAAACTGATACGTTTTGGTATACTTTTTTCCACTAATGACACGTGTATCCAAAGTCATTATGATTGGTTGTGTTGTGAAATTAAAAAAAAAAACAAACACATTAAAACACTATTAGCCAAGATTAGGAAGTACGCTTTTGAAATACTCAAATAAATATTTGCTGAATATAAAATAAATGCCTGGAGAATGTAGATGAATGTTAGGGTTCATTGACGCCGTGTGCTCTATAGTCTGTGGATAAATTGATGACACCTCGTATCGTAGGTGTTACCGCGTCGTTCCAAATGGGAAATCTCCCACGTCAAATGAGGTTTAGATACGTTTTAAAACCTCTTTAAAAGTAATCGTATAGAACACATTTGCTGATTTTAGAATAAAAACTTATATTTTGGGAACTAGATTTCTTGATGATGACTCCTAAAAAACGAACAAGGCATTATCCATTGATAACAACACAATCTTTTTAACTACTTATATAAAAATACCAATACACCTTTTCAAAATTAATCAGCCTTCATCTCACCAAAAACCAACGAGGTCTAGTGGAAAATCTTTCCAAATTCCACCGCAAAACTTTCGCATGGTCTTGACCGTGTTAGGAAACAAAAGAGGATCTCTTAAAAAAAGTCATGGAAACTATTTAAAAACAAGAAATCTACTACTACTACTATTTAAAAAGAAGAAAAAAAAGAATTTAAAGAAACTTTATATTTATACGATAATCTAGTCATAAAAATATTAATATTTCACATTTATAATACTTGTCCGTGTGGTGACGGATTAAGAATACAGAATGTCACCTGGCTCTGACGACACCCACGGGATGAATAGGGGTCTATTCATCCCGTGGGTGTCGTCAGAGCCAACTAAGGGAGCAAACTACGCAGGACAACAGCACTGCAAAGAGAAGGAAAACTTGAAACAAACCCTATACCAACCCGTCTGGCCAGCGTGGTATAGTAGGCCAAAACCTCCTTTCTAAGGAGAAGCCTATGTCCAGCAGTGGATTGTTTTAGTCTGTTCATGATGATGATGATGATTTATAATACATGAACAATTGCATATTCAAAAATTAATACAATTTAACCCCAAAAACTATTAATCTAAATAAATAATACAATTATTTTCCCTTTATGATATGTGTCTAAATCTATACGTATTAATTGTAATTATCGTTCATATATTGTTATGGTAGGTTCATGTTATTATGTAGGCATATAGAGAGTAACCAGGCTCTAGGCGCCGTGTGTGGCCGCACTTCACACTTGTCGGAATGGGCGGTTGAACAAATGTTCCAGAAGCTCTTAAGTGTGTATTAATAGGTGCGAGCATCGTCTCACATTGTGATGGCTTACACATACATACATCTCAAGTAATTTGCCCAAATTCATATTTATTGCATTACCTATTGATCTTTGTAATGTAAAATTAAACATATTGGAACTATTAATAAAAGTCTAATTAGTTTGTTGTTTCGCTACAGCGAAATGAATGAACGATTCTAAAAATTAATGTTAAATGAATTCCACAATCTGGCGCCGGTACTGTAACAGCTGGTCTTGCGATCAAGTGGTTGCGGATTCGAACCCTAACTACACCGACGTGAGCCCTTTTCTAACACAAGGGTTAACTGTTAACATGAATGTCAATACTATGTGACCAACGTAAATAGTTAACTTTACATATACTTTCGACTGGTTGATTTCGTGGTCCAATGACACTCTGACGTCTCCTATCACATACAAATGATGCAATATAATACGGATACGACAGCAGCTTCTTCAAGCTTTTCTCGCCAACAACAAACATCAATCAAAACAACAATTAAACCTTTTTTTAAGTATAAGGACGTCCTTAACTCGTGCATCAAGAATGTGTTTCATAAAGAATCATAAGTAAGTTAGTGCTTTTCGACATTATCTCTTCACAGTCACCACGAATATACATATATTCACGTGTAATTTGGTTCATTCAAGAGACAATATGAACGACGTGTGGACTATCAACCTTGTATCTTTATATTTCGTATTTAATATACTAAAGAGTCAGTCAAGAAGAGGCTTATGTCCAGCAATGGACTCTTAAAGGCTGTTGATGATGATGATGAGTCAAATATATTTTACACAAATTTCATAAAAATTGTTTTAATCTTTTATGAAAAGAAATATCATTATCACAATTTTATCTTAACAATATGTTACTTTACAAAAGGTAAAATTATATAAACAACAAATAACAAACGATATAGTGTTGTAAATATTTTATGTCTATCAATGTATAACCGACAGTTTACAAAAAGTTCAGCCTCGTAGAACATAACTTATAGAATATGTATAAATATAATTTACCAACTAGCGCCAAGCACCGGCTTTGCACGGATGTTAGACTTACATTATTTTAAACTACATATATCTTTAAGTTTTGCCTACGAAAGCCGTGTAAATTTATTTCTCGGCCTCTTATAAGTACAACATAGTTTTGTTATAAATACAAACCTTCCTTGAGCTACATGACTATACTTACTGGTGGTGAAAACCGTACCAAAATCCGTTATGTGGTTTAGAAGTTAGTGGATATTCAGATATACTTGAAAAGCGATTTCGTTTTATTCATACTTACATACATACATTTACATTGTACCTACGTATCTTTATTACCTTAATAAAATAAATATACGTATAAGTAATAGAGATAGGTACAGAGAGATACAGATATGTAATATTTTTGCAATTTTAAATGTACACCCATGTACCTTTTGCTTAATTTTATAGAACTCGGTAAAGGATTGTTCTTAATACAGGATATTTAAGTAGCCTGGGAAAAACGGACTATAACGTAAAAGTTTATATTGTACGAAATATATTATTATTATTATTAGTCGGCCCTTACAAACCCAATAACCTTAATCAGTGAAAAACAACAAAAGAGTTTCTTAACACCAGATTTCTGTGAGCCGTGGTCGGCCCGGCCCAAATGTGTTGAGCCATAGCTCTCCCAGGTTTAAATTTATTTATGGACCATAGTACTACAATGGACGAAAATTTAGCTTGAAATTTCTAATCTCTGACTGGTTAAATCTGATTTAAAAATATATTCATCTATTTACAATCATGTTTCTTTAAACTTATGCTTGAATTACAGGAAGTCACAAATATCCTCTTTTACAAAATATTAATATGTCACCGAAGTTTCTAGACCCTGCGCAGTTCAAATTAGAGATTCGTGGGTCGTATCAGCAATGAGAGTAATGACAGACCAAAACGTTGGACACGATGCGGATTACGTGATAATAATGTAAACTAGAGATCGATCGGTAGCTGAATTTCGACCTTAATTGTGGTTCTATATAAATCTCCACCATAAGTTGAACTTTTATTGATAGACTTTTCGTAATTTGACAGGTCAAGATCAATACTAGGCCTTGATGGTTGTCAAGTAATTTGTAAACTTAACGTGAAGCAGCCATACTTCGGCAGGACAGGAATGGGCAGGCTCCACCGGAGCGATACCACGACTATAGGAAACTGATTTTAAGCAGTTTTTGGAAGAAGTTCCTTATCGCGCGTTACACGCCCTGAACGGACTGGAGCGAGACCAAAAAATGCGTAACAAGACTTTTTTCCGACACTATAGCAAAACGTCTAACAAAAAGCGAAAGGAACTTCGTTCCGACCGGGGGTCCATAGCCGTTTTTTTATTACTATTCACCGAGTGACGGAGGATAACAAACACCCCTGGCCCTGATTTTGGACTGAGAGTATAGATGAAAAAAAAAACAGTGATCTGTGAATGAACGGTGATTTATCATTCGTTTTTTTTTGTACGTAGCTTAGGGTTCCTACTTACTCACGCGCTGTTACACGCCAATGAACTGTTTTCAGACTATACATAAAGACCCTATTTCGCCTATTTAACTGTTAATCTAGTAATTATTTTATTATATATAGCTACCATTTCCTACATAATAAATATAAAAACACTAAATTTACTTTTAAATAGCGTCTAACCTTAGGTAGGTTAGACGCTATTTAACAGTAAATCTAGTATTAGCTAGCCTAGCAAATCGAGTGATAGATCACAGTTCACTGTGATTTTGTCCAATGTCTAGTTGAGAGACTCAAACCTCTAATTATTATTTAAGCCAATATAAAATTTTCACAAATTTTTTTTTCAATGTTTATTTCTCTATCCTAATCTAACAACTTTTTATACTTTCTTTAAAAAAATAGCCTTATGCTTTTAACGCATTTTGACGGACACTTTTCATACACAGAGAACCATTTCTCCTTGCCTCTACCCTCCCTATTCAATATATAAATTTGAAGCATTCAAAATGTCACATCCGATCGTAAAATATCCTAAAAAATTAGTGCAAAGAATTCTTGTCACGTATCAATACATAGATGTTTCGGATCGATTTGGAAGCCCATGGCACAGGCACACGCCACCAACGATTGACGTTGATTAGCATCGTAAAGCCTGTCTCACTCCTGTTCTAGCTGCAGAACAGACGAGCCTCCAATAGGTTGAGTGTAGGCCATAAGTATTTTATTTGTATTTACAAATTAAATTATTACAATTACAAATTAAAAACCAACAAAAAAACACACTTTTCAAATTTATTTTGCCAAACTGAAGAGTTAAGCTACTAGTCACTACAGATTTCTACCATTAATCTCCTGGCTCAATCCTCAGGTTGTTAATTAAATAACGAAAATATTAATTAAATCAAGAAAATATTGTGTTGTCATCCGAAACGCATTGCACACACAAATTAGCCTAATTTTGTTACATTATTTTCAATTCCTTGCTCATCCCATTTAAACAGTACATTTTTTCGTAATAACAGTAGCCAGTCAGCTACCGCCCCACCAAATTTTATCAAAATTAATCCAGCTGTTTGAAAGTAAAGAAATAACAAACATTCAAATACACATACTCAAAAACTTTCGCCATTGTAATATTAATGTGATTTAGATATGACGTTCTAGAATCTCTAAAACCTTTAATTAAATATTCACCGAGTTATATTTTTTTATTCATTATTCATTTATACCCAATGTCTGTTCAATAGTTACTGTTAAACATTTGATCGGTTTAAGCCCCGTGAACAATATGATATTACACTGAATTAAGTTAAAGTTGGCATCCAAGATTTCGTTACATAGTTAGTTATATTATAGGTGAAACAGATTTAGCCTAAACTTTAACGACGTATTTGTCAGGAAACAGTATAAGATAAGTTATTTATCGTGGGCGTATATTACAGTTCTAAATAGCGTATAAAATATAAATGTTTTGGTATCTTATCTCTGATTACAAATTCGCAGTAAATAGCTTTCATTTACATTTATACAATTTATGATTGTTAACATATTACAATTATTGTATCGAATTAAACTTAAAGCTGTGTTTTGGGAAAATATTAATGTTTATTTTCCAATAATATTAATTTGAATAGCTGATCTAGTTTTAACTCAAACCGCTAATGGAGTAATTAGTGATAATTTTGGAAATTAATGTGATTACAGTAAATTTTTAATAGCCACGTTCTTTAAATTAGGTAGATAATAAACTTAATAATGTTATTTTATAATGGGTTTTTTTATGGTTGAGGCGGGCTAACAAGCAGGGCCTCAATTCTGCTATTTTATGTTATCGTACAAGCCACTGTCATCTCCTTGACACGTATTGAGATGCCATTGACATCGGTCAAAATATCTGTATTCTACTAATAACATAAATTCAGGGTCAATAGACTGTCAATGTAGTGGCAATGGCTCATCAATTGTGATATTAACAACATTGCCAGATGCAAATTAAATATATCATTTACAAATTTAAATTTTTTAACTTTACCAAACTATTACAAAGACATCAACGACATTTGTATCAGTGGCAGGTCAGCGACAAATCATCGGGCCATTGGTTTCAGATAGTTAGCAGAATACGAAAAGTGCAAAACTATTCCGACGTCAGTCCATCGACAGTCTACTGATAGGTACAACATTAAAATAGCAGAATTGAGGGTTGTCTGATGGTATTTAAAAGTCACAACTGCGTTGCCATCCTTTGAGTCCTCAATCCAGGGTTCACTGTGGAGTGGGCGCACCCTCTAGGGAGTAGAATGGGGAACACCGTGGTTTCCACACACGATCGGTAGATAGATACAAGCCGTAGATGCCGTCCGTCGGGGTACCAGGGATTTCCTTCCTAAGGTACACCTGGTTCCCCGGCCACTGTTACCAGTGACGCCGTGCGGTTTTTAGTCGGTTCGAGGTTTGCGTACAGAAAAAGAAGGTGGGGTGGGTTAGTCTTCGGTAACCGTATTCACTCGTGAAAAGGAACGAAAGAACTATACCGGTTTTTGGTAAAGCCGTGGTATTTTCATTTATAAGAAAGCATGGCTCTCGTTCCCACGGTAAACTAATAAAAGATAAAAGTATAATAAACCTACTTATCATATTTTTGATGTGATGGATGGATCGGTTTAAATTTTGTTTGCGAAATGTTTGTGACTACTATTGCAAAGTAGTATCTAATTATGAGATGGTAGTATTCTCATATATTGTGGCTATAACGACTGTAAGATTTTATTTGTATGTAAACCATCTCTTTTTAAACACCCGTCAGAGCGGCTGTAGTCCTAAGTTAAACTGTTTGCCTATTTGTCCCCTATTTATTAGAATTTTTTTTTTCGGTTTTAATCATTTATTAAAAAAAGACAATACACAAGCCACTTACATGAGAATACAAAATAAAATAATTGTTGACCGACTTCAACGAGGAGTAGGTTATCAATTCGGATGTTTATATGTATGTTCGGTCATAACTCCGTCAAATTTAGACGGAATTTCAAAATTCTTTTTTTGTTCGAAAGGTGTTTATTCCGAAATGGTCCAATCAAATTTCATATAGATCTGATGATGATTTTCGGAAACAGACAACGGAGCTCTTCAAAAATTGAAAGCAAATCAACTGCTGCTAGGTTTATAATGCTGTTTGTTGTCAGTATTGTTTGAATCCGATTCAACTTTTTTTTTAATAAAAAGGATTTTTATTAAATAATTATTTAGGTACCGATCAGCGAGACAAGTAAATACACAGCTTAATTTTGTAATAACATTGAAGATTAAAAAAGCAAAGTAATATCTACAATAAAATAAATATACATTTATTTAAATTAAATAGTATGCAAACTAGCCACACGCTCGATACTTTTATTCCCACCCGGATTATCGTTATTTTGGGTAGCTTTTTTTTAGATTATGTCCTTTGACAGTTGAGATTCAAAGAAGTTGATCAAGTTTACTCCTTTTATATCAGACGGTAAATTGTTATAAATATGTGCTCCTTCACAAGTGATATTTTTTGGCATAATTTGTACGAGTTCTTGGTAATAAAAATAAACTGGGTCGATGCCTGCTTTGATTAGCCACCTTCGTAGATGATAAGTTAGTTTGAAATTTTTCATCTAAGATTTTCATTATCAGCAAACAAGTCTACATAGTCGCTAAATATTCATCAATTTAATTTCCTTGAAAAAATTATGAATAAGTGTTAAGTATGGATAGTGTATCTTTATGATCTCGTTTTCTACTTTTTATGACTTTTGTAATTTAGTTTTCACTTAGTTGCCCCACATTTCTATTAATTAAAGTAAATGTACTTTAACTAGAGATTTGTGAATAGTCAAATTATTTTTTTAAGTATTTTAGTTATAAGTGAAGTTGTAGACAGAACCAGCGAGTGATCTTTCTACAACTCCCAGCTGAACTCTACTGAGCTTACATGCAAGTAGATAGAGGTCATGATTTAGCCATACTGTCGATTTTGTAAAAACAAATGGCAATATCCATATGAAATTCGCGTTGAATTTAATTCCTACTTCAAAAAACTTTTAGAATGTCTTTTTATTTATTGTATTTGGCTGTTTTATTGATAGATCATGATACACTTATATTTAAAACAAAATAAATAAATAAATGGGAAATTGCAGCAGATATGTCACATCGAATAAGAATCACTTGCGCGTGGCGACGTATCGCCACACCACTTTACATGTTACACATACTATCACATAACGTGGGACCACGTGCCGTGGCACAACCAGTCTGACCCTCCGCATAAGATACTTCACATCAAAAATAGAACCCTCTGTTTGAAATTTTCAGCTCTTATCTAATTAGGTATCTATTTCTTATTACGAAAAGATCGAAATCGTAGACACCCTCAGTCAAGGCTCGTTTATAATAATAGCTAGTTATACCAATAGCTAGTAACCTAGATTAAATGCATTATATTCAGTATCACTTCGTATGCCAGTTACAAGCGAGCGTTGAAAAGCCTTTATTATCATAGATAGCTGTCACGTCACGGTTATTGTGCCCCCATATCTGTCAGGAAGTAACGAGACATACAGCCTTTGCATATATCGTATTTGCCGCTGGTATAACATCGATTTAAACAAAAATTCGTTACCTAAAACATTGAATCGATATTAGAAAACCGTTGGCTTAGAAATTCGTTGGCGAATAGAGTCTAGACGACAAAGGAATTGAATTGAATTGGATTAAGTTTATGGTTTAAAATATGTTTTGATTGCAAATTAGCTAGAAATATTAATCCTTTAAAAAAAAATGAGAATTTGATTGTATAGAGGATATAATCAAATTCACATAACTAAGTTCGGGATTCTTGTGTTCTGAAAAATATTTAGTATTGTTACTTCATTACATTTTTATATATACACACAACTACAGACGTACAAAACAGTTGTATTTTATATTAATTTTATGTTATTACAATAATTAGGTATATACAATAATTGAGTATATTCTATATTCTAAATTGTATATTCTAAAGCGCCATATCGATAGCGAGCTTTTTGTGTCTGCGCTTTACAAATCACAACAGAAAGAATTTAACGATACTATTAGTATAAAAGAAATATATATTATTATATAATATGTTACATTTTGTTGAAAAATATTTTGTGTATGATTGCCAATGTTAATGAGAATTATATGGGCTGCCTATCAATAGGCTACAATCAAATAGCTTTAACTTTAACACTGATTTTAATGACTTTCGCTTTTTTGTGTAGGTGCTATGTAACAAAAAAATAAGAGAGCCATATTTTACACAAAGCATAAGTACAAAACATAATATCTAGGTATCTAAAATTGATTAAAAGTTCTTTGGCCGAGTGAGCCCCGCTAATGAACCGAACGATCCACTCGTTTTTACGTTTCGGTGCGACCGTCCAATCTTGACCGTATCAATCATAATTGGCCGTTTTTGCGATTTCCAGAATCGCAGTGCTGCGTGCACGCATGGTGACGGCGGGCGGTATGCGGCCCGCGGGGGGGTGTCACTGTGCAAATGCACTCGTAAACCTGGCCCGAGGTCAACGCACCCCCTCCCCGCGCCCGCAAACCTCGCCCCACACACCCCTGGGCCTATAAAACGTTTACCGCTACAATATAATATTTATTTTATTATACACAGAGCAGGAGCTAGTCTACGACTACGTACATAAACTACATCATGCAATTTTGTCTGGTTTTGTACTCCTGTTGTGTTTTATGTAATTAGAAACGTATTACAATCCTATTCATAGACATTACTGACGTTCCCTCAGTGCCAACAGATGCATAGGGTTGGCGAATCATGGAGGTAATAATAAAAGTTAAAATGCGGTCTATCTCACCGACTTCCCTTTAAACGAAAAATATAGATGTTCGGATTTTGCAAAACTATTGACAATTACCTAACTTACCTTCTAAAATTACTCTGTGTCCATTACTTATGTTTTCATACATTTCCTTCTTTATATATTCGGTGCTAGTTGAGTCATGTGGTTCGTTTCAATCTAAGGATAAAAAATGCACTTCCATTGAAGTTTCGCCCTAATTGTTTGATTTGAAGGTGAGCTGGGTGAACATTCAACTCAAACTTAATGCAGAACAATACGGGCATTCAAAAAGTAATGTTGGCCCGTTGGCGCATTCCGGGGCTGTTCCAGCCACTTGTTCGCGCCACTGCACTAGTGCCTGTTGGTGAGCGTTCCGCCGCATTTCGAGCTCGTCCTGGTCTTCCCCACCCTCACCTCGTCGGATCGCTCAAGTGTGGTCATAGACCCTAGCGTCCATATCCGCCAGAATATCAAAAGGCGGAAAACGTGCCAGGACTGTCACCGCCGCATTAGGATCGGTAACCTCTTACGATCCTAATGGCCGCTACTCGCTGCGCTTGATTGAGCTTCCGTCTTAAGAGGTGCAACCCTTAGACCCAGACCACTGATCCCTTGGATGACACAAGCCACCCCTAACTCGTCGAGCTCCAAGACTTCCTCTAAGCCATGCGCTGACGACACTCAGTTGGTATAGAGTTTGTTTCAAGTTTTCCTTCATTTCGCAGTGCTGTTGCCTTGCCCTTAGTCAGCTCTTACAACAACCACGGGATGAATAGGGTTGGTGACACTCTGTAGTCTTAATCCGTCACCACAAGGAAGATGGTGAAGTTGGGCTCTGGTAATCTCATTCAGGCGTTAAAAAGCAATGAAAAAATCTATTAACACTACTACTACTACTTAACAGCGGTTTTCTGTGAGGAAGTAGTCTCCGGTCCGGTCGAGCCACCACATTCGTCTTTTTTTTATATTTTAGTAACAACATCATCAGCCTATCGCAGTCCACTGCTGGACATAGGGTTCTCCTATTTCACGCTACTTCGATCGTTAAATTTTTTATTTTATTTTAATATCAACTAATCATTAAACATAAGTGATACAAGATTATAATATACTTTGAACATCATCATAACCAATATTGATAATTGTGAAATCTGATTTTCTTTTTGGTTTGGGAGACAGCCATAAATTAGATGTGTGATGTTACAAACAGAAATGAGAGTTATATAAATTATATAATATCGTTAAAAAACGCTGATTTCTAAACTATGTTTAATATTTATATTTTAAAAATCAGTGCCTTCGTTGAATTTGACACAGTAAAAGGCCAAAAAAGAAACAAAAATTTATAATAGGAAGTAAAAAAAACTACCGTTCAGAACGGAAGGGATTAACAAAGTGTGTTATTATTTGACACGGGGTGGGGAGTCATAAGCTTTGTAACATTACAAATCGAAATGTCAAGAATTATAATAATTACTCATTTTATTATTATTTATTTGATAGGTATCTAAAAGGCGCCTTGGTCGCGCGATTGCTATACGAACATCTGTGGCAATCGTTACGGGTAACTTTGATGTCGCCCAGTACTTGGACTGTCGAGGTGGTCGGATGACAGTCGCTTCACCGAAAAAAATAAAATATTAATATAATATAATATTTGGACCTCTGACACACAACGTCATCTAGTTTCAAACTAAGCAGAGCTTGTACTATAAAAGCTAGATTGACTGATAAAATACTTTTATACTGTTTTTTTTTTTTGTAAATAAATACATATTTTACATAGGAAACACCTAAACTCCGAAACAAATATTCACACAGCAGTCGCATACGCTACCACCGCCCCACGAGGCAGTCGAATTCAATTCAAATTTCGAACAAATTCAGCCGTATTGTAGTAGACTGAAAGCCGAACCCAAACTAGTTTGGGAAAAAGCTCAGAGGATGACTATGAAATATCTCGAACGACACCCTTGATGTAAATCCTTTTGTTTCATAGTATCAGCCTGACTTACTGACTAGTCTATTCCCCTGGTAGCTTATTATTCTTACTACCAAGTCAGAAGTTAAGGATTTGATACCAAGTGAATGATATATTGCACAAAATTTTGTATAGAAAAATTACTTATTTCTATTTTTGCACTTGTAGGGAGCACTTTAAACGTTTCCCTAACTTCGTTAAAGTTATGTTATTCCAATTTTCTAGAAGATATTTCTAGCCCTCAAAGTAACTATTAACAAAGTTATATTTGACAGACAGAAAGCTAAAATCATTAAAACTACATCCCGAACTATCAAAGTTTTACAATTAAAACAATCTTCATCGTAACTAAATTATTATTTTAAACCAGGGATTCCCAAACTATTTTGGGTAAGAGACCCCTTATCCAAAACGAACTGATACCTCGGATCTCCATAGCCAAATTGCTTTAAAAACCTATATCTTTTTTGTTTGTTGTTTGTTGCTGAGTAAATCGAATGTTGTAAATCATATGATTTGTAATTCCTATCATCACACCTGTGACTGATTTACAAAACAACCGCTACTTAATTATTATTATTACGATAGGCAAGACTCGCGAAAGGTCTACATCGAAAAGAAACAAAAGCTTGTAATCTTTGACAAAAAAGTTTGATTGATTTTAATGCCATTTACCTTTGTCTATGACGAAATCACATTAACATGTGAAATCACTGACTACTGACTAGAACTAATCATTTACTCAAATGAATATGATTTAAAAGTAGCAATAATTTCCATATCTAGTGAAAAGCAATTAAAGAATTGCTTAAGTACTACCGGTTTTCTGTGAGGACGTGGCATTACTCCATTCGAGCCGAAGCACAGCTCAACAGACCTTCATGACCAAAGAACAATGGTGGGTCTCCATACAAAAAAAAATTTGGAATCAAATTGCATCGTCTTGTAGCGAAAAAAATATTTTTAAGAAATCGGCTTTTTTTTTAGAATCTTCTAAAAAAAAGAGGCTAGGCTAGGAAAAAATATTTTTTTAGTTACGCACTGCATTTTTTTTTTAAATGCAGTGCGTAACTAAGACTCTTTTAAAACATAGCTGCATAATGTTTCCTTTACTTTAATTATTTATCCATGGCTATCGACTTTTCGAATTGGGTTTTGGATTGTTTTACATAATTATATGTAATTATAACTGTATGTGTGTCATTTCAATAAAATAAAAGAGATAAAAATAATTATTATAGTCCACTAGCTCTAGAACTTTAGCTCTTTAACTTTTCTTTAACTTTAACTTTTTTTTCTTATGTCACTTTATATGTGTCTGATGCATGAAATAATCATCTTAAACTTATATATATCTGTATTTATAATATCCAATAAGAATATTCCTTTTCCTTAATTTATCACCTATTTCAACATGTAATGAATTGTAAATTCTAAACCTAAACTAATTTTATCGGCGGCGGCTATCCACCGCCTTTCGCGTCAGACGTTTATTCTTAATATTTAAATACAGCGCAAACTTCTGTCAAGAGTGGTCAAAAAACCTTTGCCTTTTTTCAGCTTGCAGTTACCAATTTTTTTTACTTTCTTATATTCCACTACAGGATTTTCAAATATGTAAATAATTCGTTTAATACGCACCAGCAACTACATTCTTCATTGGTTCAGTACTTACAATTATAAAACTGTTCACATAAAACTAATCAGATATTACCATATTACAGTATTTCTACTACTTGAAAAAAAGGCTGAAAAATGGTAACGCTAAACTGATAAAGGAAATTAAAATAATCAAATAAGCTTATAATATTATTTTTTCTTTTCCTGGGGTTTTACTGACTTAGACGATAGTTTCAAAAACGTAGATATTTACTAGAATTAGTTTCCTTTGAATGAAATTTTAAGATGTTCAAATTATACTCAACTACAAATTCGCTATTGTTCTTTTTAATGCTCATTGACAGGGTACATAAAAGGACATAAGACCCATTCATGCAAATGTTTGACAAAAACTATATTACGGCGAATGAAGCCATAAGCAGAAGCTAGCATGAAATAAAATTATATTGTTTACGCTGTTTGTGAGAAAATGGAATTATATGTAACGCCAAACAGTCTATTGTATTTTAGCCGTTTATACAATTATTGTCACTTTGTCCCTGAAGCGCCATCGCCAAGAGAATTCACCACAAATAGAACCAAGTATTTAAATAAGAAAAAAGTCATTGAATGGAGTAATGGTTTTAATTTTCATTTAAATGGCTAGTTAGCTAGCAGTAAATTGTTTAAATGAATATGTAAATTGCTAATTGAAAATTTAAAGTCTGTACGACTTACAAATCTTCAAGTTAATGAAGTGAGTACTTTATTAGGAAAACTGGGCGAAAAGCGTGGTAATTGTTCAACTGCTAAGTGTCATAACACGGCATTGTTTAACCTATAATCTTCCTTCCTATTAATTATATTTAAATAAAGCTTGCCGCAAATCCATTTTCATACGTATCAGTAAGTAACAAGTACAACAGTAGCATCCGACCTATCAAACTTACTTTCATCTAAGACATATCGCGAGGTAAGATTTTGGAAAATTGTTTAATTGGTTGGTTTTGATTAGAGAGATGGGAGTTCATCGGCAATAGTCAATTAGGTTTTCGAGTGTATGCAACCCTAACTTACTCGACCTATTGCTTAAACGATTTTGCCAATACGGATGAATCACATCAAAAAAAATTTCAACCGATTATTGCATTCATGTGTTTCATTGTTGGTAACTAGGCACAATATGTCTCAACATGAAGCCCTGTTAGGGCACAGCAAAACTGTTAAAAACTAGGTAGTTACAAATGATACATTATGATATTTTTTCGTTTTATACATGCTCATAGTTATAATAACAATTCATCAATTTTACTTTGTCTATTGTCGTAGTATAAATTACAAAATTCTTATTAAAATATAAATTAAAGTTTATTTTTATTAAAATGTAACAGTTCAATAATTGACTTAATTGTTATTTTATAACATTATAAAAAAAACATAGAATTCAAAATTTCAACATTAAAAAACTCCTACAATGTATAATAGCACTTTTGTAACAAGTATTTTTGTAACGTATTTTTAAATATGCAATCACTTTTTCAGTCATTTAATGCCTGTGGTATCTTGTTATAAATATTTATGGACATGAAGTATGGGCCCGAGTGGAACATGGACAGATTCGATGTAGGCAGTGCCCATCGGTTTTTGTGCCTTAGATTGCGAGGCTGGGTGTAGTGGTCTTTGTTTAAGGTATATAGCGGTATATTTTTTTAGGTTTCATATTTCAAAAATGTACAGCGATGTAACAGTTAGAATACCTTGTTCTTGAATTCGTTCGTGAATTGGGGAGTTGGGGGCAAAGGCCTACCATTGCCTTTTCTTCTCATCTAACTTTCAGTGCATGGGTTAAATAGAAGCTTGCTCTTAAAAACATTATTACTTGAGTTAAAGGTTACTTCAGTACTATAAATTTGTCTTAACAACGATAACTATCGAGCAATCTGTTGTTCACGGTTCGATCTAATTGATTCACTCATAGGCCATATATAATATTTTTCTAATATATACTTTATAATACTTTTCTAATAGGTATTTATATAATATAATATTTTTCAGTCGTAATGATGAATAATTTTAAAACATTCAGTTATTGAACTATAATAAAGAAAGTGAATTATTAAAATAGAAATTATTCTGTAAAATTTACACAAAATTTAAAACTTTATTTTACAATAATCAACTAAGAAAATATGCCATAGAAAAAAATAACTTAGTTAGAAATTACTTTAAAGCGTAAACCTAAAGTCTTAAAGAGTTTGCTTTATATTTTTTTACATACAATTAAGTACCTAAAGCTTTTGAATTAAAAAAAATGTCGTTCTGCTATTATCTGTCAGTTCTCCAGACCTCGGTATCCCTTTCCACATTATTACATCAAGAAAGCACCGCGTCACTCTGTATACTAATAAAAGCAAGCTTTACACTAAAAAAGGAAATGAGTATTAATTTCAATTTACAACATAATCAAGTGTGACAAATATACGAGTAATGTACTTATTATCATGTAAAATACTACTAAAATACAAACGTAATCCTAGAATGCGAGGGAGTGGTCACACAACGGGCAAGTATCATTCCTGATACAAAATCGCTCCTAGAGGCCTGTGAACGCCCCAGGAGGCTTCTGCGCATCTGGAAGGAGCTTGGTATGCTCACCTAGCCAACCTATATTAGACGCATAAAGGACCATTCTTATTATGTAAAAAATACTCTTTGTCACTGTTCCGCACTTACATTACATTTCACTCAACAGTTCAACAATTCACAGTTTATCAATACAATGTCAAAAAAACGTTGCTTCTTAAAAGGTTTTTATTTTTGTGTCAAATACAATCACAAACGATGTCCAATGGCGCAGAAGTAATAACCTTACATTAAATTTAAATAAGTGAGAGAGGTCCTTACAGAAAAACTTTTACAGCGTGAATGAATTTAATAAAGAAAAATGTGCTACGAACGGGCGAAGTGTTTTCTTCAGACTTATAAATAAAAATTTCGGAATCATATTTGTGTTTTTAAACTTTCGTAATAGATTTTGCTTTTAAAGAAAAATTAAATAGACTGTAAGACGTGTCCACAGCTTTAAATTTTCTTTGATATGACTCAAAAATTATAATTAATTAATGTCATTATATTAGGAGATTGATTAGTAATCAAATACTGGTGTTAAGAGAGACTTTCCGTCCGACAGATTAGCAAAAAAATGTGTTTAAAAACCTTCTTTACAGTCTAGTAAATTAAATGTTTAATCTGTTAAACATGTAATTGCATATAAATAGAGCATTGATTTATTCTTTGTTTTTCTTTCTACTTGGCGCTGCAAAGCTTTTTACCTTCTCAAAGTGAGTGAGTCTCATTGTATTGACCTACAAAGTCAATGGAGATATTCTCCGCTTTCCGTCTGATAGGACTTACTCTTTAAGGTAAGATAAACTATGCAACAACAGTATTTAACGGTTTAAGAAAAGATGTACTTGTATTTCATTTATAGGTAAAAATGTAATTATTGCTTGAAAGCAAGTCTTAGGAGCTTACTATGTATGTAGAGCTAATTTATAGTTTTATTCGTACATCTTTCGTTTTCGACATTTTTAATACGAAATTGGATCCAGAAGCCGGTGCTTAGCCTTAACTTTTTCTTGAACCTTGTAAATAATTGATCATATAATTTAAATGTTCACAGAACTACTTATTCTTGTGTTTAATCGTGAGGACCTTAAATTGGCCAGTTGTGTTTGTGCTGTTGGTCTTTCATTGAAAAATAAATGAACGAATAAATCTTACAGGTAAACAAAAAAGAGACTTGTAGACAGACGTTCAAAATTTAGATAAAGTTTAGGTAATTGTGTCGCTACCTGTCAAATATTTTAGCTGTTTTCTGGATTTTGGAAATGTTAGAAAGTAGGTACTGTTAGATATCTTTTTCTCTGAGCTACTTTATGGACAAAAGGCTAGTAAATATTTATTTTTGGAAAGAAATAATCCTTTTAAACGAACTTTATGCGTCGCGCTCATGCATGAAATAGAAACAGCGTAAAAACTAGCTTAAAACAGAATGTGTACAGCGTGTTCGTACATGAAATCAACTACAGTCTCAACGTGTCCGTAGTTCACATGCAGTTAATGTGCGTAGCATTTGTACTAAACTGTCCTAATTACGTACACAACTTGCGTATGTAACGTGTTCGTATATTGTACACGCCCCGTTTCATTACATAAGGAACGACACGGCTAACGTGCACAGTGAGTTCGTCTATTATAATCAACACATATATGTACTTACTTTACACGCAACTAGCGTATGTAGCGTGTTCATACATGAAAACAACTGCGGTCTTTGTACGCAATTAATGTGTGCAGAATGGTAGCACACTATAAAGAGCTTTAGTCATTTTAGCTTGTAACTCACGTCTGATTAGTTTGCGGAAGGATGGATTGCGTGTTTGAAATTGAAAGTGAAATTAGAATTACAGCAATTTTATATGTGTCTCTTATTAACATTTAGTTTGTAATTTGTTGACAGTAGTACTAAAATATTAAAGGGAGCCGTAGCCGTAGCTATCGTGTGTAACGTGTTTCTACGTTGTAATTGTGCTCGTGTACGATATTAACACGTAGCTTACATATGTACGTAGCGTGTTTGTCCCGTATACAAAATTGCCATAACTACACGCACGCCGGTGCAATGCCGCTAACGTGTGCAGCGTGTCAGCACGCTGTAATGGATTGTCAGCATTATGGTTTACCGATTACTTAATCAATCAAAAGAAGCACGTCTTGACAGGATACCATATAAAGGAAACAACATTCACAAACACATTATCGTAAGAAAAACTTAATGTGTCTAGTTAAGACTTGAATTGCAGCCACTTTGAAGTAAGCACTTCATAGCAAGCCTTTCATTCTCACATAATTATAAAACAAATAGCGGGCTGCGAATAGAATACTAAACATGTACTAGCTACCGGCTGTTACTGCGTTTTCCTGTCTAATAAAATTTCATATAATATTTTGTTTTAGAAATGCTCGTGTTACGTTTACAAGAGCTTTTAGACTAATTTAAGTAAAATAAGAGACTTTTGAATCCAAATAGCAATTGTTTATTTGAAAATGCATTTAATGGATTTCATCAAATCTGCTAATTTTGTTGTCTTATGTATTTAGACGAAACCAATCATTCAAGGAATGATCGTTTTGCAGTTTTCAATAAGAATTGTAGCTCATACTATATTTAATAATAACTTTAAGAAAAAATTATCACCAAATCGGTTCGCAAATGACGGGATTCTGTAGGAACAAACATAAAAAGAATAAAACCGAATAGAGAACTTAATCTTTTTTTAAAGTTGATTTCTTGTAGTCTTGTACTCTCATTGACGATTAATTTAACTTTTCAACGTTTCTCTACACGACTCATGTGAACAAGATTGTTTTTTAATTCTACCGCAACCTGTGAGTATTAAAATAGTAATTCTACTGGTAGCCTTAGATTTCAATTAGCCGAAGTGCTACTAAAGTAACGTTAAATGCAAGTCGTAAAATCTATATAGCAATTTAGAGTCACAAAACGGTTTTTTTATTACTAATCACAGTTAGTTTCATTCTTCTCTCAGGTGTGTTTCCATTACAATTTTCCTTTAACCCCTGGCTGTTTAAAAAAAAAGAAACATGCTTGAAGTGAAGTGAAAGAAGATTTGGCTAGAAAAATAATGATGAAATCAGTGACCCGTCGAGTGATGGAGGAGAATGAAAGAAGACATCGTTTTACGCGTACCACAAGGATATTTAAGAGAATGATAAGAAGATATTACTTGTAAGTTAAGTTGACTTAACATTTGAACGGAATATGTTATATCAAAAAAATATCAATAAACCCAAAAGGTCACATAGGAAAGTACCAATCGGTGGAGGACAAACAGAATTACATTTAATAGCCTTATCCCAGTGGCGTTTAAATCTGAGGAAAGGTATAGGGGGACGTGAGGACGTGACTCCAGCCTTATATCCAAGACTTGCGGTATCGCTTACTCTAGCTCACTCACTCTATTCGCTTTTCCTACCCTAATTAATCTTCTTCTTTTGTTCCATCTTAAAATGATTATATTCTCAAAACCATTGGAGAAACCAGTAATAATTATTTGCCATGTTACGAATTTCGCCTAACCTAAATAAAATTTGAACAAAGATGAACGCAGTAATCACTTTCATGTTTTCTTTCTAATTAAAGTAGAAGCAGAAGAAAATTAAACATTCATTTTTCGTCCCTTTCTTTTCCTCTTTCTGTTTTGTTCTTCCTTCGTCGATTGCTACACTACTAGTGACAATTTGGTAATAAAAAAAACAAAAAAGAACCTTCTCAACTCTAGTATTCCTTTATCTGCAAATATAAGTTCCAATTTAGATGACACAAAGAAAAAAATAAAAATACGACTATTGTTAGTACTTAAAACCCAGTAAACTAGTATAATATTAAGCCCTTAAAAATGGTGCTAGATTCCTGAGTTCCTGACGTGTTGGAGCTGTTAACTTTAGTTCAATCTCTTGAAATGCTAACCACGTACCTGCAGCCTATGAAATTCGTATACGTGTTAATGAAATAAATGAAATTAGCTATTATATATGAATGAGCTTTTGACCCCCGGCTTGAATCACGTGAATAATAATAATATACCTCGCACATCTCGCACACGGCTGTCTGATCCCAAACTAGGCAAAGTGTGTGCTATGGTAACCAGAATGGTGATAAAATACTCATATATTTTTAAATACATATATATTATAGATATTTTACACCAAGACACAAAACAAATGACTGTGCTCATCACTTATTGTTCGACCTGAGTGGGACCATGACCTCCGGCTAAGCAGTTAGGGTCACTAACCACTAGACCAACAAGCTCGTCAAATAATATTATGACAGTATTGTAGCTACTCAAGAAAATAAACGAATATTAGTTTTTAAATTGAGCTGAATTTCTGTAAGCTCACTCATCCAATAAAAAGCAACGAATGAATTGTTTGGTTTTTGTGAAGTCGTGGTATCACTTCAGTCGAGGCAGGCCATTTGTGCCGAAAATATATATATGTTTACACAATAGGGTGAATTTGTACGTCATTAATATGCAAAGAGGATTATTCGTTCTTCATACCCAACACTCTTCCTACTAACCCATACCTCGTAGGTTCGATTCGCACCCAGGAAAATTTTTATGTTCTATGTCTAGATACGATTTAGCTATACTTATAAAATAAATTGTCAAACCTTTCTGACAGGAAGGAAAATGAAGTAATGAAGGAAACCTTTTTACCCCGGTATCCGAGGAGTCGAATATCACGTCCGCGCCCGAGTAAAACAACTGTAGAATTTTGATCACGCATCAGAGAGCGCAGCACTCTTATAACATGTTGAAATCCTAACTACTTGGTTGTTGACTATTACGTATGTTTTTTATTGCAACAAATTGTTGTTCTGAGTCTGGGTGTCCTTTTTGTCCGTTTCATGTATGTTTGTTAAGTCCCCCGCGACACAGGATACATTCCTAATGCCGGCGATGTCTTTTTAAGAAAAAAAAAAGTTGTTAGAATAGTTTTGCAGTGTTCCTATTCTACTAACTATGTAAGACCAATGTCCTCCCGATGACTTATCACTGACATAAACGTCGTCGATGTATTTGTAGCAGTTTGGTAAACGGTACATTTTAAGTTTGTATAGAAAAGAATATATTTATTATAATTTTCCAAGTGTGCCAACGTTGTTGATATCGCCATTGATGACCTATATTACTATATCGATAGTCTATTGACACTGTGAATTTATGTTAGTAGAATACTGATATTTTGCACAATGTCAACAGCGTCTCAATGGTATCTCAATAGTGTGTCGATGAAATGACAGTGGCTTGGCGTTAACATAAAATACCAGAATTGAGGTCCTGTCACTTGATGGTAAGTGACTACTACCGCATCAAGTAAATTAATAAATAATATTAATAATACAAGCTTTTAACTATACCTCGCTTCACTCTTGGTAATGACGACTTCGTCAATCATTTTTTTCTCGATAAAAATAGCCTGTGTTATTATAGACAATAATTTATCTTATGAAAAACATACATACATCTATCCTTACAAAGTTTCTCGATTTTGATGTAATGTTAGATAAAATGATTAGTTTTTAATAATATAAATTTCATCAATGATTAACTCATACTTTTCATTTTGCGTAGTATTTAGCATATGTTTTTAACTTTAAAGATACTTTACCTAATAGTATATTCTACTAATTTATATCAATAAGCAGTTTTATTAATTTCAAAACATAAATAGGTATAAGGTTAGGTTACATTTGCCTCTTTTTTAACAAGCACATTTTATATTAAATTAGCCATTTTGACATACGTAACGTCAAGAAGTCACCTTATTGGCTAGTTAGATAATAGCTATCCATTAGCTATTATTTTAATTCTATTATTAATTTGAAATATTAAATACAAGTTAATAGCTAATAAAGTAATTAATTAAATATTCAATCCTACCACCCTATTAGATTCATTCATTCATTCCTAAAACTGTGCGAGCAATGTATCTTATATATTTATCGTCAATATAACAGTTAAGTGCATACTTACAATCTAGTCTGTGATACTGTGATACCAGTATACCATACTATAATAGCCATTCATATTCATATTCGTGCACATTCATATTCATTCATATACTATAATTACCACTACTACTGCTATAATAGCCCAGACATTATAAATATGAACCTTAAATACTCACTTTCCAAGAAACTTTTTCTTCGTACAACCAGTCTTTGAAACTAGTTGTCACTTGTCGTACTTCAAATAAGACGTTTAAGCCTTCCAGAAAAGAATGTATGCCAACCGTAAAGGAACAAGGCACTACCGAGTCTTCGAGTTCTAGGTATCTTTGGTAGACGGTAGTCACTTCGTAATCATTATAAAACTCTCAAATAGATTGCTTGGTAAGACGGAGGACTTTAATAGAGCAAACTTCAACAATCTGCATCAATAGTCCACTGCTGGACATAAGCCTCTACTTATAAAGAAGGTTTTGGTCTACTATACCACTCTGGCCAGACGTGTTGGTATAGGGATTGTGTTGAGTTTGACAAGACACCCACGGGATTAATGCGGGTGGTGCCACTCAGTATTCTTAATCCGTCACCACACAGACGATCCCGCAACACTCGGACTTTAATCGATTGCTCAGTATAAAAGTAGGTAGAACAGAAGACTCAGACTTTCTAACAAAAGACAATTCAAATTACAGATATGCGACTCTAACCAGGACGAGATATGGTTTACATTTGCCTATCCATCTGTATAATGCATTTTCACTTTACTAACATTGCATTTCGATCTAATTTACTATACTCCAATTAGCTTGTCTCCTATTAAATAGACGTGAGAGTATGTGTCAGAAAATATACTCCAAATTAAAATCAACCCTGTTTGATGTCATAATTGCGTAGAGCAAAAACACTCTAATAACCGTATTGAAATATTCATACGTCTAGACAGTGCATAGGCGTAACTTAGCTCAGTTAGAGCGCGTGTTGTCGGGTCACAGTGCGGTAGAAATAATAAAAGTATGGCATTGTTTGTACCGAGTGCGTTCGCCCCAACATCGATACGCGTTGCTGCGCACCGTGCGACCAAGGGTAGAACGAACCTTGAATTTGTTGATGTATGGTTAGCATTGTCGCCTACCAATATACTATTATTTTTATGGTAATTGGAGAGGCATTTGACCCGCGCAATAGCAGATTGGGTTTATGGACAAGGTACATCGTAAAGACAATAAAAAAAACTGTATTATGTATTGATTTAAACTATGGTCATTTTCACTTGATAAGTTATTATAAACGGAATATTTACCAAGTTTTTTTTACTCATCCAGTATATTCGTTGCATTGTAGTGCCGAAATATAGGAAACAAATTCCCGAAAATAAGCATGGGAAATATCAAGTTTGTAATAAGTTATCAAGTACACATTCATTATGTATTATTTGTGATGCACTATATTGCATAATCTTTGAACTTACACAAAATAATTAAATGTAGTCTATCTGTAATCATAGTGAATCACACAAATTACACGCAAAGGTTATCTGGGCTGGAAGCGATTGTAGTCAGCGGTAAGACCATCGATTGTTATAACTAAATATAAACCATGTTAGGTATGTCTTACATATGAAAAACAAAACACAAAACGAATTTAGTAAATAAACGATTTGGCCGACATGTAAATCCTCCACATCTTGGGATTGAATTATATTTTTAAAAGGTTATACGAGTCTCATATTAAGAATACTTTACTGTTTCACATCTTAACTACCGTTTTATCAACAGATTTCCTGCTGAGAAAGAAAAGAGAAGAGCAAGCTTCTAGTCACATGAAGTTGTTGAATTTATAGAGAATTGTCAGAGATTACTAGAGTTGCAACCCTAATGGACTCATATATGAAATCAACCACGAGATTGCAAGTTAGCGCCGTTTGATTGATTCTGCAAATGTCAGCTACAGGCACGTCGTTTCAACATAAATGTATGACATTATTCAAACCGAATACTAAAACACTTTAAGTATATACCAACTTTTAAAAATATTTACCGACTTGTAAAAATATCTGAAAAGATTTTAAATGTTATAAATATAATTTATTTATCATTTAAACTTTCGCGTTCCATGACATTTTAATTACACAGTCAGCCTGTGAATAAAGCCAGTGCTACCTTTTTTTTTCGCAAGCCGTCTCGGGTACCAGTGGCCGGGGAACTAGATGTACCCTAGGAAGGAAATCCCTGGTACTCCGACAGACCCAGGGCCATCGACGGCTTATAGATGACCCCCTCGTGTGTAGGAACCACATGTACAGTGCAACCTGGTCGAAACATTAGCCAACCGGTGTTCAGCTATTTGTTTGTGGCTTTCCAAACCTTGTGGGGGAGGAGACTCACAGGGCAGTAATCCATTTGTGACTCTTACCATCAAACGCACATCTCCTTACACACGCACACACACTCACACACACACACACGTGCACATACTGACACTGACACTTATAACCGATGTTGCTTGTTGTTTTCTTGTTGTTTTTAAGCTATTGTAGTGTAGATTGTTCTAATTGTATCTTTATTGTTTATTACCGGCTAAAAAAAATTTATTATTGTGATACTGCAGATGTTGCTGGTACTTATAGCACAGGTTTTTAAGGTATTTTAAGTATCAGCAGAACATTATAAAATGTTATTTCTGGACTATAATTTTGAAATGTTTTATCCTGTATGTACTAATTTGTGGCAATAAAGAATTTCATTATTATTATATATCAAAGGACTCGTGTCGCAACATGCCAAACCTATATCACCCTTCTTTTTAAGTTGGGGTTAAAACACCAATGGAATTTAAAAATACCCCCTTATTTACAGAACACTTCTATTAAGTTGAACTTAATATAACAGAAGGCAATAGTGCAAAGCGTACGTTAGCGCGCGTGGTCAGCTTAATAATAATTTGAAACATAAATCGATTTACTAACCGTTCAGATCTAACAGACATATTCTTCGTAATATCCACCAAATGAGGAAAGAAGAAGGCTTGGTAATCGTGTTACCTGACTGGGTAGTTTGTTGTATTGCCCTTAGCTCTCAACAAATTACTAATCAATTCATACTATCGCCGCGTTGGTCGTCGGTTAGTATAGGTAATGTCATAATAAACCATAAAACGATGGTTTAATCGATCCCATCGAATCATGTTGCACATCACTTTCGTATGTTACATTCGCTGGTCAACGCATCATACGGTTCAAACCGGTTCAAACCGCGGTTTACTGCAATTTCAACGGTTCGGTTTGGAACCGATTCGTACTAATTGTCAAACCGATTCAACTCGATTAGAACAATATTCCAGACCGTCACATCTCTAAATTATGCCTTTATCTTACAGGAAAGTGAAGGTTCGAATTACACGAGTAACTCTCCCCTAACGCCATCTATTGAGTTTTTGATGCACTGTCAAGTATAAGCTGAATGTGTTTTTCATTTTAGCCTTCGTAACAAATTACAAAGCTTTAGTATTGTATTGTACTTAGCGAATTTAGTATTGTATTTCGCGAAGTTTGCGAGCGGTTTCACCGTAACTTTCCCCATTTTTTGTAATGAGTTTTCACAATTATAACGCGTTGTTTCGAAAAGCGCTCCATTTTTGATAATTGGAATAAACATAGGTGACAGCTGTCAAATTTCAGAGTTGCCACTTGCACGTAAAAAAAATGATTCTAAATTTAAAAAGTGAGACACCTTTATATAACACAGATGAGTTCCATTTTCAAATTTCCAGCATCTCAAAACTTATATATGTTTAAGACCATTTAATTATTATTATTTTGTTCATGACAAAGATAGTTTGAATTTTCGCATTTTAGTAGGTAGACGTTGATAAGACTATACTACAGAACATCTTTATATTCAATTTAATTATATAGGCCCGGGACGAGCGTACGGACGCAAGAACGGAGCGGGCCTTTGCCCCCGCATTTTAAACCTCTAATATCTTCTAAAATATTCATTTTAGTGATGTGTTGCAAAGAGCAATTTTAATCACAATTAAGAGTAATTTAAATGCACAACGTATCTAACGTATTTAATTGGATAGGAATAATAATGTATTGTTTAAAATAGCTTCGTAAATAACCCTTTTCTTTGTAATATTTAAAAGATAAAAAGAGTGTGAAGATAAAAACAGTGGCTATCCTTGATAACTATATACCGCTGTAGTCTTTTTTGTAGATCTTTTTAAGATATACAATTTCATAGTTCATTATTTTGGTCTATCTTTTAAGGTTTATCTAGCGTTTGCAATGTAAGCGCACAAAAACATGGCATATTAGAGTGGAGAAAATCCGAGAAATTTTGTCAAAGATTTACGACAAATCTTTGACAAAATTTCTCGGATTTTTTCATTATACACATTAACCTTACTCTTGAACCACTCCCTCTATTGGTGAAAATTGCATTAAAATCCATTGCTTAGTTTAATAGAACTAAGCGTACTATAACAAGATGGGTCGGCAAAAAGTCTTGTTACATATTTTTCGGTCATCCGCTCAGAACGCGTGATAAGGATCTTTGTGCCAATACTATATTAAATTTATTTCACGCGGTTTTTTTGCATCGTAGGTCAAGATTTTTTTTGCATGCGACTGATAAAATTTTTATCAGTCTCAACGCTCTTCATAAGGGTTGTAAAACTAATTTTCTTATAATCATACCTAGTTCGAGTACGAGGCCGATTATAGGAATTAATAATTACATAACTAGGTACTTCCTCGTGGTTTCCTCTGCGCGCTTTCAACGCAAGAGCTTGTCTTTGGATTAATAATTTAAGCATTAATTTTCATAGCGTTTTCATCCTAAAAGGAGCGTATTCTATCTTCAACGAATAAATTACCCTTTATTTCACCCTTCTAATAGATGATTAAAAGATTTCATGTTAAAAAGATGTATTTTTTCCATTATGCACTTGTATAAAAAAGAATACTAGGCGTTGAGTCAAACGCCTAGTTTTCTTCTTTCAAAACGTTTTATCTTATTTTGTAAGTTATACAAACAGAATATTCTCTTGTACACATTTGCAAACTTTAACTGTATCTTCTAATTAATACTACAAAATTATGTAAAACCAAAAAAAAACATAACACATACAATTAAAACTTTAAAATAATTCTATCTATCCATGTTTCTCTTAATAATGTCAACGTTTCATTTTATTTAACTTTATTTATTGATTTTTATTCATCAATCAAAATATTGTTAGTAGAGTAAGCTTAGATTTTCATACATCATCTAGATTTAAATAATTTTAAATTTCATTATTTTTTGTATTATTTTACTCGTAACATTGTAACGTCAGGTGTAATATATTATGATGAATGTTGTGTACTTGTAATGTGCATGCATACCATATAAGAATGTGTGTTTGCTGTTGGTATACCAAATAAATAAATAAAACTATAATGTAAGTATGTAACTATAATGTATATGTTATGTGTATTAAGTCCTATTTGGCTACAGCAACAGTGCTACTTTGGGCAGCAATAAGGGCGATCGGTACAAATTGTACTAAGCTTCAACGCATGAATGCTGTCTTAATCTAAACTCCATCATTTTAGACTTCCACTCCAATAGTCCCCCCGGAGCAATATTAGGTATGCAATTTATAGACACGTTCGTCAAATCCTGATTAGTGAACCGAAGCACGTAGCAAACTTCCAGCAATCTTTCTGTTTCCTGTTTTCGCAAAATCAATAACCGTTTTTTTAAGTACACGTAGCGACGGCCCGGACTACACCGAACGGTCGTTCTAGGCGCCAGGTGGCAATGTGAGGCAAAAAGCAAAAACAATTTCCAGCGGAAAGTAAAATTTGATGGGGCCTGTTGAGACACGTTTTCGGGGGTCGCTAACCCATTCTTTGTTTTTACAATACCTGTGTTAGAAACAGCTTTTATTACTTAACATTAACCTAAACTATCATACTATCAAAATAGGTATGACTACGACATAAAACTGATTGAAATATGCACAAAAAGTAGAAACTTTTGTAATATTAAAGAAGCAGGATACACATATGCTACTGGAAAATTAAGAAAAAAATATTAATTAAACACTAAAACAGACAAGGCTCTCCCTACTATAACCATACTGCTGATAAACATACTCAATAAATTTATAAATCATTGAAAAATAAGACATGGAACAAATAATCGTCTTCATGATTCAATTTTTTAATTGGCTGGGGATGTAAGCAATGATAGATGGATCAGCAGTCACAAACACCAAACAATAGACCAACAGACAGGTCAAACTCTTCAGATGATGCATTCTAACTGCCCTTAGTACTTTTTGAAGAAGAAGTACTAAAACTTATAAAGATCCGTTACCTCAATTACTGAGCAGTGCTTTTTTCTTCTGTCGCAGAAGACGGCTGTTTGTCGTTTAAAATTATTTCCTGGCGTAAACTTCAATGGGCGGACGCTTCCATAATCAAATTTTCTTATTATTAGGGGTGCTACAACACAATGAAAGAAAGCTAATAGCGCTGGCAAGAAGATGGATATTTATTATGCTTTTTATGATAATAACTTCATTTTAGAACTTTGAATCAGCATAATAAAAGATAACAAAGGAGAGGAGAGCTTTCAATTTTTATATTGTTTTTTTTCAGGTTTTTTAAAAGCTTTTATTTTATGAATATAATATGTTTAATGCGGTATGTATTACGTGTATTACTTTTCTGCCAAGATTGTTAGGTCGTGAACGTGACGTTCATATTTATGTTTTGCTATCGTAAGTTCTTCGTTTTGATTGAATACGTCGGACAAACTGTGGGTGTGTAGTTGCAAAGAATATCTAAATAAACTGACAGTGCTTCATAGAATAGTAAAGTATTTAGGTATCAGTATTAAGTTATGGTCTATTTTATGAAGTATTTGTTTATTGGTTAATGGGGTAATTGATCTGGTTAGTGTTTTATTCTCGTGATAACACTCACTACTTCTTCAGTTTTAGAAATTTTATTAAATTTTACTACTCGTACAGTTTTTACTTCAAAATAAGACGCAGTGATAATAGTACTACCTAACAAATGTTATATACGGAATATGCACCACTAATTACTCTGTCAGCAAACGTATTCAGAATTTGACTAATCATATCTTTAACAGAAAACCTTATTAAGTCACGTGTCTTTGAGCTAATCAAGCCAGATAAAAAAAGCATCAAATATATCCTGTATTTAAGATTCATTAAAACTCCTTGAAGATTCAAGTTCTGATCTCAGATTCCCTTAATATACTTGTTACACAAAGACATACTCTTATTTATATGGGTCCATAAGCCTTCCTTCGTCCCGAGTGTACTGAACTACTGTTTCTACTAATGAAGTATTATGGTGGTTGGGATAACGGCGGCGTCCCCAGAGGTACAATCAAGGAGCGTTCTATTACGAGTTGTGATTGTGAGGGTACACAGGCTTCATCTCTCTCAATGTAAAATTCAACAGGGTGCTCTTAAGCTAACTCATCTGCTCTAAAATAGTGCATTCAAAAGTGTTCTTGTAACGTATATGCAGGATAAACGATTTCATGTCATTACCAATAAAGCTATGGGCAAAGAAAAAACAATACAGTATCTTTTGCTCCTTTATTTGTCTTAAATGTAAAACTTTCAGTAGTTGTTAATGCGAATTAATATTAACAACAACGACACCACATTGCTATGACGTCACAAAATAGGTAGTACTACTATCACCGTGTTTTATTGTCTTCTTTCTTAGTAGAACCAAGTCTTTTCATAAAAATAAAAATTTTAAATCACATTTTTTGAAGTAAAACTGTAGAGTAGCAAAATTTTATAAAATTTCTAAAACTGAATACATAGTGAGTGTTATCACGAGAATAAAACACTAACCAGATCAATTACCCCATTAACCAATAAACAAAAACTTCATTAAATAGACATAATACAGATACCTAAATACTGTACTATTATATTACCCATACCTGTAACTCGTATAGCCCGCCATTTTAGGCGGACCAATAGCGTGGTGCTAGCGAGAACTAGTTATAATAACTGCGTTTTTAATTTATTTTTTATTAATTAATAATATAACTTATAGTCTAATTTAATTTGGGTGCATTCTTTGTGTCATAAAAACCGTTCTTTGAGTAAACAAGGCTTAATAAATTGAACCATTTATGTATACTACCCGAAAGAGTAAGTATGTTTGTAACATTAAGAAACTTAATTTACCGTGTTTCGTGGTACAACGTTCATTCAAGAAAAGAATGGCATGGCAAACTTCTCTAGGGACGCCATGTTAACTAATGGGGATGTAGACGAACAGGCCCTGAACGAACAAAGAAACATGCAATGTTAAAAGATTGATATGTTCTCAAGAAAATAACTACGCATACAATATTAATGAATTTTTAGTTAGATTTTAGTAATAATCAAAGGTATATTATGTATACGTCTATTTCCTAGGGGTACACAAAGGTGGAGGGAACGACTCGGGCAACCGAGCGCCGGGCACGCCGTCATTGCGGCGGTAAGACCCGTTATGGAGGATTGGCTCGAGAGGCGTCACGGGACCCTCTCATACCGATTGACGCAGGTGATCACTGGGAAGGGATGTTTCGGAGATCACCTGTGTCTGATCCGCAAGGAGCCAACGCCTGAGTGCCACCACTGCGATGGCCAGACCGTGGACACGGCTCTCCACACGCTGGCAGAGTGCCCGGCGTGGGTTGAGCAGAGGCGAGACCTCGTGGCGGCCATCGGAGTGGGAGTTCTCTCGCTCGATAGCCTGATTGCGGCTATCGTGCGGAGCGAGAGTGCGTGGAACTCTGCCGTCTCCTTCTGCGAGCAAGTTATGCTCGCGAAGGAGACGGCGGAGCGGGACCGGGAGAGGTTTAGAACTCTCCCGGCCCGCCAGGCCCGGGCACGGGCCAGGCAGCGCAGGCGACTCAGGCGCCGGAGGTCGCAGAACGACCTTCGTCCTCCATAAGCGCAGGCCTGGGGGTGACAGGTGAGGCCATCTGTCACCCTAGCAGAAGCAGGCCGGGGTGGCGGCGAGCGCGTTGCGAAGCGCGCTCGCTTCCAGGGAGCACAGGGAACATGGGGTTCCCACACGGGGCGGGGGTCGTCTACTCGTCTGTAGATGACCCGAGGTATGTCGGGGCACCAGGGCCTTCCTTTCTAGGGTATACCTGGTTCCCCGGCTATTAGTACCCGGCGAAGGCGTGCGGTTTTAGTCGGTTCGAGTCCGACATGCCACCGACAGGTGGTATCCGAGGGGATTTCCGCACGGAAAAAAAAAAAAAAAAAAAAAAAGGGTACACAAAGGTATATTAAACGCGCCCACGGCTGGCCCACTAATTACAATCCCACTTACCTAACATATTCTTCCTCCTCCGTATACCTCCAGGTCCAATATAATAATGCCTTTAGGAGACTGATGTGGCTGCCCTGGCGATGCAGTGCCATGGGAATTTTACAAGAGGCAAGAGTTAGCTACTTTTACTTCATTATACGCAAACGCGCAGCATCATTCGTGTCGTGGGTAAAGAGCAGCTCCAAAAGGGTCCTAGCCATGATAGCCGACAGGAAGGACTGTCCATATATGACTCGATGCTGTACACATCTTATCGTAATTATGTACCTTAATACTAACATAGGCTATACTATAAGTCACAGTTACTCGAAGTAAATAAATAATTATTATTATTATTATTAGAAGACTAGCTGATTACCTTCAACAGGAAATTTTAGGAATTAGAATGGGCAATAAGGAAAGTTAGGTAAGAAAGGTAAATGGTCTTGGTTACGGGATATTGCTAATAGAGATTGAGTAGTATAAACGGGGATACTGGCTAAATGGTAACCGAGTGGATTAACACATTTCAAAGTTATGCAATCCTAGCCCATTCAGTCTATGGATGGGTGACCATTCTTAACACATTGGGACCCCGCCGTGGCGTGGTACCGGTTGGCATACGAACATTTATGGCAATCGTTGGGAATAGTTGGAGCCCTAAAAAGTCTGATGATAGCCTTTCTACAGAACTTCGATATCGCCTGCTTAGGTTGAGGCAGTGTGATAGCAGTCACCGGGCGGAGGAGGCGCGCTCACCTGCGCCTCATGCCGCCCTGAGTGTGGCCGCGGGTGGACGGGATGGGTTCTCCCCTCCACCCGCATTAGTTTGGCCAGCCGCGAGGGGGCGGCGTCCGCGTGTGCCGAACGTCGCCTAAAGAGAGGAAAACTTTGAGACGGAGCCCGCACCAAGAGCGGGCCGGCGCTGGGAGGGAGGAAGGCGATAACTACCTGGACCCCCCCCCCCTAAACTGGAAGCGCATAGAGGGCACACCGTGTGGTTTTAGTCGGTTCGAGTCCGACACACCGCCCCGCCGAACGAGAGCCCCGGCGGAGTGACGGTCCGAGGGGATTTCTACACGTTAAAAAAAAAAAAGTACGACAGCAGTCGATTCGCGTAAAAGATCGAAGTTCAACCGAATTGTAGTTAACTTAATGCCGACCCTAACCTAGTTTGGGGAAAAACTCAGAGGAAGGAAGGGGAGTGTACACAATAACCAAAGCAAGTTAGGGTCGCTCGAACAGGCTGTTGTCGGAAAGTCTGATCCTTCTAAATACTTGGTAAAATCTGTAATTATATTGTCTATACAGCTACCACAGTAACCAAATAAAGTATAATTATTGCGTTAAGTCTATGATAGTGTGGTGACATCTAGAAATGCTTCAGCAAACTCACACAGTACACACACACGGTTAACACATTCAGCTTATGGCTCCTAAGTTACAGGTGTTCATGGGCGGCGATAGGCACTTTCCATCAGGTAAACCGTGATCTGCAAGTTTAACACCTCTTTAGTAAAGAAAAACAGGAATTGGGATAATGATCACTAGGATCGTTATCGATATCATTACCGTTATCACAGAGAGTAAAAAAAAATAGGTACTGAGATTGATAAGAAAACCTTATGTAACAAAATTCAAAAGATTAAAACACGTAATAAACATTGATTTTTGTACACAATAAGTATAATGTGACAGTTTTAAACTGTTTTTCCTTAAAAGTTTTAATAATTCAAAAAATTACACAAAAGAGGTAATATCTATATCTATATCTATATTCGAATCTTTAGTTCATGTAGAACTGCAAATGAAGTGACTCATACACATCTTACCTATTTGAAAGCTAGTTTGAACAAATTGATCACTATGTTTACAGCAGCAATTCTGCAAAACCGTTAGACAAAATCCCGTGATTTAAACATTAAATAGGTAGGTAAGTAGATATATAACCGTTAATCGTGGTAGTAGAAATCTTACAGCACTAAATAACCTTAAACTTGTTATGTCCTCGTAAACATGTTTGTTGCATTGTCTTGTTACTTAACGTAGAAAACCTACATCATGATATAAAAAAGTAGTTTTCTTATATTATGAGTCTATTAGCGTATTTATCACAATTGATTAAATTGACATATATATAAATATTATAAATTTGTCTCATTTTTAGGAACTATTTCATTGATATTAATTAAATTTTGAAAATGTGACTGCAAAATATTTTTTTTGAGCACGCTCAAGTAGTGACATCTATACAATATTTTATAAACAACTAGCACAACAACACAACGTTGTTTCCAATTAGTCCAGTTTCTCATAAACCATAAATAACGCCATCTGTGACTGGTTTCATGTAAACGTGTTCTAGTTTAAGAACAATTAGTACCATTTTGATTTTCTGTCGTTGTAGATTTTGTGTCGCTAGTTGAAGTGTTAATGTTGCCCAGTTAAAAAAACATGATGACAAGTTGACAAAAAAAGGAATTGTCACATTACGTTTGTTATAGTAGTTTTTTGTAGTTATTTTTTAAAGTCCTTCACAATTTAATAATCCACAGATTCATTGAACTTTAGTTCTTGATGTGTAATAGACATAGGGAGACATACACACTTAAATGTAAACATAGTCAACAATTTTAATGGAAAAACTGTGGTCCATAATCATTAATTAGAAATGGCCATTGCCAGTATTTATGATTATGGAATTATAATAAACTCACTCGGTAACAAGTAATTCCTCCATGTAATCAGTTTTGACTATTTATATTTATAATATAATAAAATCAACAGATTGAATTCGACAGAGATTTTAGTAGTTTTTCAACTCTATCAGCTAGTAACATTTTTAAATTTGACAGCAGGCTGTTTCGCATCGTTTGTTTTGTCAAGCAATATAAAGTCAGTCAGTTGTCAACCGTATTATTGTGAATGAACGTGAGTGACATACGGCTAATTTATCTATAACCGTTTAAATTAAATACGATTATTAAAAGTCACAAATATAGAAATGTGGCTGATGAATAATAAAAAAAAGACTGACTAAAAATTAATTAATAAACGTACATTTGGCTCAACAATAAAATTATTTTAATCTACTACAATGGTGAAAGATGGACGTAAATATCTGTCGTTGTCGATCTAAGTTGTAGATTTAACGCAGACGCTTTATGAAATGTGATTAAGTGCATCAATAATTAAGGATTTCTATAAACACCGTGAGTATTATTGATGAATGTAACTTTACTGCAATATATTAAACCGATAAAGATTGAATCTAGAGTTGATTAATGTCGCGAATTGGGTTATTACTATCAATACCCAATTACATTCTATAATTTAAAAACCAATTTATAGGATACAGACCAAAAGAAACGAGGTTACCTAAGTTTTTATCTATTTATAATGAAAAATTGTATAAGCAAGGATTCTCTTGTTTCGTTTTAGTTGGTGATAGAAATAACTTTCTAAGTTGAAATGAATTGTGTATAAGTATATTGCTTTCTTTTGATGAGCTATTTATTTGTTTAACTAGTACACTAAAATAATAATTTGGAATATTTTTTTAGGATATTTACATTTTATTAAATTTAAAGAAACCTTCATGGCCATATTTTTTTTTGTTATCAAATCTGTCTCCACTACACTTGAGATTATTCAGGTTATATGAACTTGCAGATAAGATATGAGTAAAAGTGTTACAATTGTTATTTTTATGTTAATTTAAGTTATCACATCACCAATCTTATGTATTTTTTTAGAAGGCCACATGTTTCAAACATTTTTTTTAATGTGATTTTAAATTTGTGGTCAGCAAAGAAAGCATAGTTTAATAGCAATACTTGCAACAATATTATTTGATCAAATTTGTAATTATTTATAGTTTTATAGAATTGAAACTACCTTTTTTTTTTTAAAAGTGTGAGCTAAATAATATAGTACAGTCTCCATTACAGACATTTACTTGAGTGGGGCAGCTGGGTGTTCTTGAATGAGAATTTCTGGTCTCTTTTCTTGGCATAAATAAAAAATTAACATTATTATCACGAAATTTTATTACACTAAAGCAAAACTACAAAATTTTCTAACAAAGTAGCTTTCAAACATATTATATAGGTACATATAGAGCAAAATATTTAAAAACAAAATTTAACTCATAAATTAAATTATCTACTAACTAAATGTTGTTAAATGAATAACAATTCAAACCTGATACCATAAATTTACTTGAGCACAACAGATATTCTTAATAAAGATTTCTAGTTTTAAATATGACATTGACAGGATATGAAGATAGATCATTATTAATTTTACAAAATATCTGATTAAATGGCTCTTTTTTACTGATTATCAATTAAATATTCATTCATAAATTGCTACCTGCTCTGGTATTTGGCACATAAATTATATTTATCTGTAATAAATTAATGTTAATAGATTTATATTGATAAACAAGGTTTCTCATCTAACTTAAGAATTAATTCTCATAAATTTTTCTTTAAAAAATAAGTTGTCTTGATTATTATTTTTCTACCTCAGTGTTGAATGAAAATATTTGATAGACAGTAGTAACTTACTGAACTTTACCAGTAAGTTAAATTATTATCTTTAAATTATGAAAGCCCTAAAGTGTTCATTGTGTTTAGATGCTATTTCATTGTCTAATCAGCCTAGCTTCTGTAGTTACTGCAGCAAAATAAAACTAGGATGGAGCTTATGGAGTTGTGATGTAATGTGCCAAATGGATCATCATCATCAGCCTATCGCAGTCCACTGCTAGAAATAGACCTCTCTCATTGAAATGGATGATTCTCTATAAAGATATTAAGCTTGTACTGTGTTGTTTGGCCATATTTAAATTAATCCTATTAAATAATACCTACTAAGAACAAGAAATGTTATTGTTTAATGATAATCATGAACACACCCTCTTTTGGAAGAATTAGCTTCTTTTCGAAATATCATAATTTATTTTTCTGGAATATGTTTACAGAGAACTGTTCCTAACACATCAAAATCGTGTATGTCAAATGATTTGGATTTTTACATATGATTAACATTCCTATAATTATACTACTTGAACGATTAGAAAAAAAAAACTAGCTTTTCATGTGCAATGCCTATACTTTTGAAATGTCTATCAATACTTATTTGTCTCCTGTCTTTAGAATTATCGGATGGCATATTTTCTGAATACGTAGCATTGTTCAGTTGTTTTTATTCCAGTAAACACTAAAGTATTTTTTCTCCTCTGCCACTGTACAAACCAGGGGACTGAATATCAAACAAATTATTGTAATGTATAATTTTGTTAGTTCAGGCGTCCCTTGTCAATATGTGCACAAAGTTTTATGATGATTGATTGAGTAATAAAGGAAACTAAAAACAAACAAGTTGACTTTCGAATTTATAATATTAGCGCTAGGGTTAATGCACAGTAACCCTTTTGGAGTAGCAAGTTAACGTGTTAACGAAATAAAACGTAGATGTCAGATTTAATACGTTTTTTTATGTGTCTATAAGGTAATCCAGGACGTCTCTATAGACTGAAGATTCATGTGGCGCATAAGTACCTATATTAAGTATTTTCTGTGCTCTTCATATTACTTCTTTTTTTAAAGGAAGTTAATTAGCCCATGAGGCGAAGCGCCTACCATCAAGACTATATAGAAAATGGATGCTGCTCATCACTGTTTTCCATTCGCTTTACGAAAATAGTGACGCATCAATCAAACCCGGCGCTTCGATCAGTCAGGTTCCAAACTTTCGAATGAAACAAAAACAAAAAGATTTCGAAGAAGGAAGAACCTTAACCTTTTTAAAAAACGGTCAAAAATTACTTAATTGGTGAGGGGGAGAGGCTTGATCGATGCGTCACTAATTTCTTAACGCAAATAGACTATACTCTATGTTATTCTTATTAACACTCCTCCACCTTTCATTTTTTTGACCCAATTTTTAACTTAGCTGTTCTTATTTTCCAGGCGTGCCGCCATGACAGCCGACGAGTCCAGTGTGCGTGTAGCCGTACGGTATGTCCTTTGATTCTATCTGGAAGTAACCTGGGTATTTTGAAATTTTAAGATAGCTATGACGATAATTTATGGGCTAAAATAAATACTTACCGTTACATATAGGTGCAATTTTCGTATTATCACTGCGTCTTGAAAAACAGTAGTCAGTAATTTTTGATACTGTGTTCACCCATGGTGTGAACCAATTTTATCCGCATACGTTAATGTGATTATACTCTACATTTGTATAAATAATGTATTGTCTCGTACTATATAAATATGATTTTCCATAATCTGATCCCAAACTAGGCAAGAGACTATGATAACCAGACTGCTGATAAACATATTTATATATTTTTAAATACACGCATATTTAAGATAAATTACACCCAGACACAGAACAAACGATCGTGTTCATCACACAAATATTTGTCCTGAGTGGATCTAACCCACGACCTCCGGCTTAGCAGTCAGGGTCATTAACCACTAGACCAACAGGCAACAAATAGTAATAGCGATACAAGTGTAGTGCAGAAAAGCGTTTTGCGTTGGTTCCATTTTTTGGGCCTGCTTCTACTCTGGAACTCAATTTACACTAGCATATTAAGATTTGTTAAACATCCTTTTGCGATACTCTGAGCCTAATGTATATTTTTGGAGTCGAGAGAATTCTTCACTCTTCGGCTCACAGCACGTTCTCGTGAAAATAAGTCTCAAATCTCACTCCCTTATACTGCATCATTGACAGAATACGTTGTCCAATAAAAGGTTTTCCATTGATGGCTACCTAAGCGTTTCTTTCTCCGAACATTCTTTAGAAATATAGTAACTTACAGAAGATCTTACACGGACCAACTTCTCTCACGAGTAATGGAAATTTCTTTCATGTTTTAATCAACGCGACGCGATCTAATACAATCTCTGCACAACGTGATAGATCCCCCAATTCCCTCTCAAATCACAAAATCGTGACGTTTACGAGATATCACACCTCACTTGTCAGCTATAGTAATGTGCCTACTGATTAATCACAGTGGAAGATATATATACTTCTTTATCAGAGAAAAACGGACAATATTTTTCTTAAATTTACGTTTCAACAAGAATAATAAGTAACGAACTATTGTTAGTTGCGTTCGTGTTGTCTTTGTGCGTTATGCATTCCTTACCATCATGTCGCAACATTAATGTCATTATTATAATGGATATTAATTATTACATGCGTGACGTACTTCTTTTGGTACGGTACACCTGGGTAATTTAATGTAATTAACATATTGGAGTATAGAGTCGTCTTTAATTGCTTTCATTATTAAAATGTATCTTTTAACAAACTTTAGAGGATTGTTTTTTCTGGTGAGTCTGACTATGTATAGGTGTCAATTGGCGGCGGTGGTCACTTTCAATCTGGAGACCTGTCTGCTCGATTGCCTCTATGCAAAAAAAAAGAATATTTATTACTAGCGACCTGCCCCGGCTTCGTCCGGGTGCAATGTAGGTAGTAATGTGGTGTGAGTACAATATGCATGTATTATACATATTATAAACCTTCCTCTCGAATCACTCTCTCTATTGATGAAAATAACATTAAAATCCGTTGCGTAATTTGAAAGATCTAAGCGTACAAGAACGGGAAGCGACTTCAATTTATACTATGTAAAGATTGCATGTCTTATTGCATTACTAGGTATAAGTAAAGGTAAAGCTAGTTAAATATAAATATTTTTTAACTAGCTTTTATTATTGCCAGGCGATGTTCCTATCGACTTTTCAATTCACAGACGCATATACGGGCAACCCAGGCTTCATCTATTTACCGCAGTTTTAGTCCCATTTTCCATCCGAGACCTGCTACTTCACCCTAGCTCCCTCTTCCTTTCCTTTTCACAATGTGCCTTTTTCCTTTGTTACTTTTGAAAACGATTACATACGCAAGGAGGGCTGCCGTCAGGCAGACGGTCGGCCATTAAAATTCGGGAAAAGGCAGGAGAATTATATAGATACCTATACTAAACTAGCATTTGGTCGCGAATTGACTATAATCAATTTATTAAATCAATTTATTAAATAATTAAGCATAACAAACATACAAACTCAGATTCACGTTAACAATTTCAGTTAGGGTTATTTACGTACTGTACCATTATTTTATAAATTTCTTGTGAGTGACAATATTGCACTCGTTAATACTAGGTCAGCCATGATGCAAAGTACTTCGTATTATGTCTCGTAAATGTTTATGTTGTTGCTTTATTAAATAATTACATAAGCTATTGAATATCTCCATTACAAAGTGTGACTTATTGCGTTGTACAAGACTTGTCACCACTCAATATATGATGTAAATTGCATGTACCATTTGTTTGCGCCAATGTAGTAACAGCATGACCGAATAGTGCCTAATTTATGTAAATATCTGACCCAAAAACGAAAATTCTCTATGAAATCTTACCCGGATATATGACTGGTGTATATACATATTATGTATGTGTTTGTGTGTAATGATGTGCTGAAGCTTGTGTGTTTGCGTGAACAATAGGGTTGACAGTTTAAAATATTGCGTATTCTAACAATAAACCTCTTTGGACAGATATTTTGTAATTGTTATTGTTGAAGTAATGTCTTGTTGCATCAGTGGAGATGTGTTTGTGCATATAATGTTTGAAACGTGTTCGCGTAATCGTCTTTTAGTCCGGTCATTTTAGACATAAAAATAGTGATCAAATAAAAAAAATTCCGACAGAGCCAAATCTTCGTAGAGACCTTAGGTTTACCACAAGGAATAAAGTGTCAAAAGTCCCCATCAGTCCCATGTGAGCTTAGGGACTTATTCGGGGCCCAAGGTCAACATTTTAGGTTTTTTGGATTTTTCTCAAAAACGGTAAGTTTTATCGAAAAAGTACCTCAGAGCAAAGTTGTAGATCTTAAAATTCTCTATAAAAATGGTCCCTTAAGACCCACTATTTCCCAGATATTGCGCTTGTAAGAATCACGTTCTACATAATATGCACACATTTCCAAACCACCTGTAAGGTAGTGTACTCGGCGCGTTTTTTTTAACGTGGTATCCCCGGTAGGCCTATTCCATACATATATATTCTATACATTAATATCAGCATTATCTGCAACATATTGAACAAATGTGCCAGTTTCTGGTGATAAAATGTGAGGTGGGCGACTGAAAACTGCTGCTACTTCATACTTCATTGTTTCACTGTAAGATGCGCATAAACCAAACGATGAGAAAATTTGTATAAGCCGTTTTGAACCAAACCGCCGATGGAAAAAAACTGAAAGACCCAGCTGTAATTTAGACTTGAAGGATCTAGGACGAACAGCAGTCATTATGCTATGACTAATATTTGTGCAAACTAACTTTAAATGATCCAAATCATGACGCTTATTTTTAAGAATGATTTGTCCCAAAAAAAAAGAAAATGATTCGGGAATATAGTTATTTATATCTTCAAACATTCTACCCGGTGGCGGGTACATAGTATTATCAAATATACAAGATTGAATATCTTCTCGAATAATTTCTGCCGCAGCTTTTAAAGTTTTCCACCGTTTTTCCTTTTCATTCAAGTTTTTGTTATCAGACCAGGCTTGACTTAAAATGTCTTGGTAATTGTCTACAAAACAAATAAATGTTAATTTTCCAGGCTTCTCTGTAATAATAATTCTACTACCATACTTTAATTTCAATCGTATTTTTATAATCCCGTTTTCTAAAGCTACATTTTGGCAAACATTCTTCAGTTCATCTAACGAAAACTGGCAGTCATCGCTACTTTCAATGAAATTGTCTGTGGTGGACTTACTTTTGAAGTACTGGCCTGTTCTTCCTCACGTTGTCTTTTTGATGCAGAGATTGAAGTTTTCCGGGTGTATGATTTTCTGCAATCCACGTGAATTGTAACGGACTTTTGGCTTCTTAAATAATCAGCAAACTCATCACTTCTCGCGACACTTGCGTTGACTAAAGTTGGCATTCCACGACTGACCACAACAGTTTCATCTTCAGTCAAAAGTTTATTACAAGTAAAGCAAAATTGTGACATTTTGCGCAATATCTGCGAAATAGTTGGTCTTAGAGAAAAAATTATAGGGATGGTCCCTATAATTTTTAATTATATATTATAATTTTAATTTTTTTATAGAGAATTTTAAGATCTACAACTTTGCTCTGAGGTACTTTTTCGATAAAACTTACCGTTTTCGAGAAAAATCCAAAAAACCTAAAATTTTGACATTGGGCCCCGAATAAGTCCCTAAGCTCACATGGGACTGATGGGGACTTTTGACACTTTATTCCTTGTGGTAAACCTAAGGTCTCTACGAAGATTTGGCTCTGTCGGAATTTTCTTTATTTCAATTGTCTAAAATGACCGGACTATTGTGTATACTGTACTCAATAAAGGTACAGAAATACTTTAATTAGTAGTAATGTTGTTAGCAATTCGCCTAAAAATAAACAATCAATAAACAAAACCTGAAATGTGTATTTTACACAAAATTAACATTATCATTATCATATTATTAAAATAACTATGGCCGCCTAAACTAAGGTTCCCAATTCAATCTCAGTGAAATACATGGTGATCGCCGCTGAAGCCTTCAAGCATTTTTCTAGGGGTCGTGATCTTAAATTGTATTAGAGTAACTGTTGCACCGCACTGTACTGCCGACTAGTAATAATAATAACTTTACACATCTCACACACGGCCGTCTGACCCCATACTAGGCAAAGCCTGTGCTGACTGCTGATAAACATACTTAAATATTTTTAAATACACATTTTTACATAAATTACACCCAGACACAGACCAAATGATCATGCTCATCACACAATTATTCTTATTAGGAATCCGCCTTATCAGTTAAGGTCACTAACCACTAGAGTAACAGGCCAATCAAAGAGCGAGAGAAAGCTCTCACTAGAGAGAGATACTTCCGTGCGTTGATAATGTTTATTCGTATGTGTTGCCTGCGGACGTATTTCTTGGAATAGTAGGAGAGCCCATGATACTAAATGGGGATTTACTCGAGCGTCATGGGGACCTATTGCATTTGAAAGATTAGGTAATAGAATGAATAAAAGTTATATAATATTACAACTTTCAGCGGTGGGAAAAGCTTCTACAGGTTTTCAATAAGGGGAGGAAATCGAAAGAAAATATTCGGGCGCATCAGGTATTTTGCGGATATATTATTTATATTCCAAAAATGCTCCCATTGAAAGGTCTGACGATTTTAAAGTGACACAAGGTGGTAGCGAATTATGGAAAATGCAAACTCTAAATTCGAGAAATCGCCATTTGCAAATATTCGATTTCGATTTTATACAAACGGTTCAGCTTGATGTGTCCCTGTCATACTAGCCAAAAATCTGACGATACTTTTGCAGGGTATTTTAAATCTGACCGTTTGAAATATTTTAATTTTTTATAAAATGTGACAAATAAAGGCACGAAAAACCAAGTAGACATTTAAAGTTTTCTTCCATTGTTTGCTTCAAAAGTAAAATAAATGTCAAGGTCATTAGTTTTTTTTTTAACTTTTTAACCCTTTCACTGCTTTATGTTACGTTTAAATCGACAGATTTTTTTAAATACACACTAATGTGCATGTAATTGGCTAAACTTACCTAAATCTTACACGCTCGAGTATTTTTGATTTTTTGTACTCATCTAATAGGCTGCCTGAGACGATCCCCCTATATGTAGGACTCATGTTTGGTGGAGGTACTCAATTGGGTGTAAGGTATTCCTCCTATGTTAATCTGACACGCTCGAGTAAATACCGAAATCTCTTATAGGGCTCCCCTTCTATAAGGGCTCACGGTAAAAATTATCGTATCACGTCAGTATGTCCTTCGAAAAGTGAAAGGTTCAGCACAAGCTAGACATTCAGTCAGACTATTTGTCAAATGAGAGCGTTACAAATCTGCCACCCCCTTTTATATTTACAAGTGAGCTTTGAGAATAAAATTGAAATAACCTATAACAGTGTCTGTGACAAATTATATAGGTGTACGAGAATAACGTACGTACTATTAAATTGCGCGACGTTTCTACCAGGTTGCATTCACCGTGGTCACAAGCTGTCTCAGTTTAATCATGGCCAGTGTGTTATACCTAGGGGAACGTACCCATACTATGTAACCCGTTCTGAGGGTGGAAGGGGGTCTTTAAAGTACCACGCGTGGTCACAGGGGGCGGTCTTAGGTTTTCGTCAATCAATATCGACTATGGAAATCCCGAGCACTTTTTCGATCTATATTCAAATATGGCGCGAAGCGTTTAGCGCTTTTTCAACTCACAAGTTGCTCATATTTGTCTTTTAAAGACTAATACTTGTTAATGCCTTTTTTTGGCTTTTTCGTCTGCAAAATATGATTTTAAACCATACTTATTAATGACTACGTGAAAATTAGAGGGAGGGGTGCTCGGTATATGCTACGGGTGGTCAGTGAGAAGTGGAAAGGGGGAAGACCTAGTATGTGGTTGACTTTATTCACACATATACAAAATTACATAATAATATCAGGTATGTAGGTATGTACGTATGTTTCTAAGGACTAAATTACTGGTTGCTGTGTAACATTGTTACATTTGTATGTATCTCAGCTCGATCTATTACGGCCAGTTAGATTCTCTAGAGAATTGGGCCATGGTTTTACAGATACAAAGCCTTTTTGTGATAGTGAGTCATTGCTAACACATTTAAAATCTTTAGTAGGACTATCTTGTTTTGGTGAAGTCTATGTATGGTATACTTGCAACACGTTTGTTTATTTGTTCCTCTAATCTGCTAAAAGTATTGCGTTTTAAACTTGACAATTAATATGTCATTGTGATATGATTTTGCATGCTGATAAAATCAATGAAAATATTTTGTCATTCCAAACTACAAATATTATCTTTTAAAAATAACTTGATTATAATAATGTTTAAACTCGTGTTCGATGATATCATAGTTTTTGCCTCGCACAATCAATCAACCTGTGAACATATTGTCACCTGCGATATTTCCGCAGCGACGACTTTCAAGCCTTCCAGAAAAAATCGTCCTCCCACCTCTAAGGCTGGCAGACTTGAACTTCAGTTGTCTATGGACGGCGGTAATCACTTATCATCAGATGACTGCTTGTGAATTCCATAAAAATATTCTCGTACTGTTTATCTCCCGTTAAGTAAACATTACACTGAACATACACACACATACACACGCCCACACACACACAGAGACACACTCACACATACATACACATGCATGCGTACACTCACACACACACAATAGTCTATAAATATCTGTTATTCCTTCCTATATTTAATATTCTAGATTAGCCTGTTACTATGTCAGCAAATTTTATCCTGGGGGGGCCTGGTAATCTGTGTGACAGGGACACCTAGTACGGATACCAGTCTCCCACAAAGGAATTAAACGTACTCTCAATTTATTTATAAGTTTTAATTTTAAGGAACCTTTGTAGAAGAGAAATAAACTTTATTATTATTAATTATCCTTAAGACAAATATAAAATCTTAATTAAAGTCAGTCGTTTCTAATTATTGATCTATTTTTCCATCTTCCATCTATTGCTACTACTCTGACTGTACTATGCAGTACTTATCCTTCTATGGTCCAGCAAACAAAAACAGAGTCTTCAGTCCATTAGCGAAGGAATTACGTCATCAGTTTATTTTTAACCTTTGCCCCATAAAAATGATAAGTAGCAAACCAAAGTATATAACATTACATGATTATCAGAATCTTACCGATCACCAACAACTGTTAATGTGTGTATTTATCACATCACAGTTTTTAAACACAAGTCTTAAATTAATCTTCACAAAGGACGCTTGTTTAAGTGTCTGCAATACAAACGACTAATAAATATATCACGAAAGGTGAATAAAATAATGCAAGTGCCTTATTGTAAAAAACTTCCACATTCAATTTTGTAGACGACGTCGCGTCGCTTAATAAAAAAATTATTAAAATGCGTCAACTTTGAATGCATGGTACGCATTTCTTCCACAATGTGTTGTGTGCACGCTCTGCTCTTTATACCGATATCGCATGAGGTACACAGACTACAAAGATAGAGAAATAAATGCTTTAATGATATACGTAGTTTGATTTATTACTGGAATGTGGCCATATAAAAAGTTGAACTCTCTATTGTTTCTTTTCACCGTTACGATGCTGAATGTTGTAGTTTTGTTTTGGGCATTAAAGGAAATTGGGCATGACATCAGGGTAAATTGCCGCCATTTCCTTTTATAAATCTATCTCTTAGTAGGTAATAATAGTAAGTAAGTAGAATTGTGATAAAATTCCCCCTTTAAGCGAATTCTCTCATTTTAATGTTACTCATAATTATAATTTTAATTATTTTAAGGTTGGAAACTGGAAATCCACAAACTCTAAAATAACTACAATATAATCGTAAATTTATCGTAGAAATAACACGCAAACTAATCATTTGTATTTAGCTTTGCACTAATTTGAAATTAACGACCGATTATTATAAACTCATAAATCATTTTTAACAAAGTTGTTCGAGTGTAGACACAGTGGTTATTGTGAACAATTAATCTTTTAATGGGATCCTAAAAGTGGTTAAAAGTTAAGGATATGGACAGGAAATCAAATCAAAATCATTCATTTGCATGACCCAATAATATGTATTTTTAATTATCAGGAGTAGGAGTCAGTCGTAAAGCTAGTTGCTACACGTGATATATAGATAGTATTTATGATCCGATTTCAAAAATCTGAAATTTGAAGAAAATAATAAAAGTACATGTATGATGAGATGATAGGATATGGCTTAGAAGAGAATAAGTAGTGAACTGATGAATGGAATGGTAAATGGTTGCAAATAAATTCGCAAAGAAGATTGTAAATCAAGTATTGACACAGGAACCAGTGGACTTAAGGTAATCTTCACGGGTGAAAGGAATAGAGTCTTTGGTTACCTATTGACTTTCCCTCATCTTTATCGCTCATCTGTCCACTGGTTTTAATCTATGGTGAACTGATTGGGCGCCAAAGTGCATCGCATTAATTAACACTCATAAATTCAAAATACAATAAAATTTACGGTAGCTGGTCCGGAAATAAGGAAAAACTAATAAATGGAAATCAACTCGTTTCATTCCACCCCTAAGAGTACCTAAAACTACATCGTATTATAGGCAAAATAGTTATATTGTGCCGGCAAGCATAAAATTCAACAAATTATGCAAACAGCACGATATTGACCCCTTCCTTTCCCATCTTTCGGCTAGAAGGTGCTTGAGTCATTCCTTTTTTGCCTTGGTTAACAATTCTTAAAACCAAAAATGCATATATAACCCAAGTGGCTCGGTGAGATCGTGCTTCAGCTTATTTAGTCTGTAAATTTTTATACTGTTGTTTTTTTTTAGATTGCACTTAAAAATAATAATATAGTGACTTTTGTAATCTGAAACGTTTTTATCAATTGTAGCCGTAAGTCTTCCATTCTCGAATTAAATAAATAAATATATTATAAAAATCTAGAAATCTAGCACTAAAATTGACAAAAGTATTTCCCGTGTCCACCCAAAGGTCAAACCAAAGACAAAAATAAGTAAGGAATAAATTATGCAAAAAATATTATACCCAAACTAATATAAATAATTCATGAAATATATAGATATTATGTTAATGTTTATCCAGTGGTTCGTTAAGATCACAATCCTCAGGCCTCATCGTGAATTTGTATGCGTAGATTTGTAGGTACATGCGCACGATTACTTTTTGCGTACGTTACCGGTTTCCATCCTGTTCGAGGTGATTGGTTGTTGTCGTAGTTTTTATGTTAAAAAGGCCAAAGGGCAAGTATAAAGAAAAACCAACGGAATAGCACTTAAAAACTTTGTTTTATACATAGCGCCGATAAAAAAAATAGAAAATGTATACTAGTACTAGTTTTATATTTATTTGAAAACGAATTGGTTTTAACAATCAGTCAATGTCTGTGTTTCCATAATTAAATAATTATGTTTATATTGAAATAATTATGTTTATACTTCAACCGAAGAGGTATATATTAAAACATAGGTACTAGGAGAAAATACAATACTCACAAATGCTTGCTTTAATCATAATTTCAATAACTAAAGAAAAAAAAATGTATTGTACTTATACTGTGTAACTGCAAAGAAACTGTTGCAAAACTGTCGCCTCTTGATCTGTGCCATGTCAAATCTAAGACAATCGCCTTAGAGGACAAGCCACGACCTATCCTCGTTTTGATTCAATATACCTATCACACCAAAGCGTGTCGACATCTCTGCAACCACGTTAACTGTCATTCATTTCGTAACAATGACATTTTATTTTCATTCTAAATTACGCCTTACTGTAAAACTTTAAATGTAAAAGGATTATAGATACTAGATTCTAATCACTGTCGCTGTTGTTAAGTCTACACAGATTGTTGATATTTTGATCTAGTTGAATTTTTTAACAAGCTATAAACTTTTTTGCCTGTACTAAGTTATGGTATAATGGCATTTAAAATTATTAAATACTTACTCAATTCAAAGGGTTTCTGTGAATCCTGGTCGGGCGTTCAACAATGACGTTATAACAATTGGTGGAAATTCCACGTGTACTTCGTATTTATACGGTTTTTTGTTAGGCAATTAAGTCATTGGAAAAGGGGAAGTATAGAGGGTGAAAGGGTGTTCTTGGTATAAAACACATCGATTTTATTCGCCCTAAGGACTCAGCACCCTTTGACATTAATTTCTGAAAAGGCACAGGTGCTCTCACGCAAAGTACCTACGACATTTATCATGGAAGAACCTCTTGTTATTATCCTATTTCGGTATAGATAACGAAAATATTTAGTTCTAAAATGTACTGAAATCTATTAATTTCTAAGTTGATACGCACGAGTAATTTCTATTTTAAATGACAGTTAATCTGCCAATAAATTACTTAATTTGGGTTTTATTTTCGAAATAATTTTAGATCAATATAAGTCTTGTGATTTTATATTTACTTTTTGTGTGAACACAGTTGCTTAAACAAAATAGTTAGTGTTTGGACATTTTATAAGAATGCTTTATATTTGTGTAACATCCTTGGTAATAAACCCAGGATGTCATATTTCGGATATTTATTCAAGTGTCCCTGTAACAAGTAGAAGAAAAAAACATTTAATAAAGAACTTATGATTTTCAAACAGCTGAAGAGAAATTCATAAATCAAGCAAACAGTCGATCAAGTCACCAATCAAACAAAAAACAGTAAATCAAAAACTTTCTATCTTAGGATCTTATTTTTCTGGCTTAGGAGTTATAATTCCTCAGGCAAACACACAGATACCTACACGTGTTAAAATTATAGAGCTGCTCTGTTTTGCATCAGGAGTTAAACAACCTAATTTCAGAAATACTGTTTTTTCTATCTGCACTCGATAAACTCCAAAAGCAGGTACCTACTAAACAGATTAGAATATCGGTAGGTTGGTACCTACCGATATTCACCAATGTATAGAGTGATTCATAACGTAGGTTTAAGTTTATAATTCTATAAGGTTTTCTATAAATAATACTGCAATACTTTGACAATTGTCAATGACGAACCGGAACAAATCATTTCAGAAACCTGCTAGCGTGGACCGCGTTGACTACTAGGGTTAAATGTCAATAATTTATCACAGATTTATTTCTTTTTAAAAGATCCATAAAATTCAAGCAAAATTATATTATAATGACGGGCCTGTTGGTCTAGTGGTTAGTGATCTAGTGGTCTAGTGGTTAGTCTTGGCATTCCAGAATTTCAGCACGGATTCATGCAAAGACGTTCCACGGTTTCAAATTTGGCTTGTTTCACAGATTATGTGGTAGGCGAAATGGAAAATGGTGGCCAGGTTGACGTGGTCTACACAGATTTTGAAAAGGCCTTCGACCGTGTAGACCACGGCATCCTGTTACGTAAGCTGTACGCATTAGGTATTCACGGTGACCTACTTAGGTGGGTTGAATCGTACCTAACAAATCGCTCTCAGGCTGTTGTATTGGGTGGGTTTAAGTCTGACTTTGTATCTATTCCCTCTGGCGTTCCCCAGGGATCGCATCTTGGCCCTCTCTTCTATAACGCCTATATTTTTGACATAATTTACCACATCAAGCACTCACATTACATACTCTACGCTGATGACAAAAAGATTTACACATCCATCAACTCCTTATCTGACTGTGTCTTGCTTCAAGAGGATCTCGACTCTTTATTCAGGTACTACGCTAAAAATAATATCACGGTTAGCATCAAAAAATGTCAAAGTATATCCTTTACCCGTAAAAGATATCCTATCATTTACCAATACAGTTTTAACGGCGTTGCAATCGAGAGGGTCAAGGTTGTGCGAGACCTGGGTATACTTTTGGACTCGGAGATGTCCATGCGGCAGCACATTGATGCTATATGCAGCAGATCATTTCGCAATCTCGGTTTTGTCCTAAGATCTTGCCTACCTTTCAAGAGTTTGTTGAGCTTAGGTGTTGTTTATATTGCTTTTGTTCGTAGTTTACTGGAATACGGTTGTCAGATATGGTCTCCCTGTTATGCGATACACAAAGGCAGTCTGGAGCGCATCCAGAAAAAGTTTATAGATCACCTTAATTTTAAATTTCGTCACAGCTTTCATGATTACAGAGAAAATTGTCGTATTTACAATCTACTAACTCTCGAGGAAAGGCGTATTCTGATGGATATGGGTTTACTCTATGACATTTTGCGAGGACGGATCGATTGTCCTATGCTTTTAAATAATATTAAGTTTAATGTACCCAAGAAACGCACTAGACACACTACACTATTTTGCACTTCATTTCACTCGACTGATTATGGTAGAAATGGTGTAATATCACGTTTACTCGACTCTTATAATGAACACTTTAATAGTGTGGACATATTCATCGGTTCTAAGGATAATTTCAAAAAACGAGTTTCGCTTAAATTACTATCATCATAGGCTTTCTAAAATGTCAACATCATTGCACTGAATGGCTGGATTTATAGGTTTCTAGATGATATAAAAAAAATTAATGTATTTATTCAATTAAATTTTTCTCCCATATTTATATATATTAGTATGTGTTATTTATTTCAGTTATTTATTATATTTCATATTTTACATCTATTCACCATTCTTTTCAAGGTTTACCAATCAGTTTTAATAGTATGTATTGTTGTTAGCATATTCATCCACTCTTATCTACCGTGGATAACTTTTATTGGCTACTCATGTAATCATAGTTTACTACCTAGTTAAGAATTGCAGCTGTTGTTATCCCTAAAAAAATAAATAAATAAATAAATAAATAGACTACTGCTGGGTTCGATTCCCACCCAGGACAAATATTTGTGTGATGAGCACGATCATTTGTTTCATTTGTTCTTTTGCACGATCTTTATTAAATTAGTTGATCATAATTATCTGTATTTTATCTAGATGAAAATAGACCTTATCTCAAACAATGAGGCCAGGCTAATACGTCATCATGACACAAAATATAAAAAAAACTAATTAGGCATATATAGTCTCTGAATGTACAACATTCTTTGAGATAACTACAGTTATTTGACAGGGCCTTCTTGCTATTTTACCCGACTAAATGTTTTATATTAGCCCAAGTTATTATTTTATTCCCAACCAAAACACTACTGTCGTGAAACGAACTTACAGTGCGGTGTGAGTGACTGCCAAGTGTTAATCAGTCCATAGTCATTAAATTGTTCTCCACTGACGCCGACATTGCAGCTTGCAACTTTAAGAATTCGAATCTAACTATTGTTTTTATAGTCTGTCAATTACTGACCCCATTCTCATATATGATGCAGTTCTTTTTCTTTAGACGCTAACTTTCTTAATGTAGTCAACTTTAAATATTATTTACTTGTTTTATCACTCTCTGGGTTTATCATATGGGCTTAAAATATTTATTACTTACAACTGTATTTTTTACAATTGCAATTTTGTAATGCATTGTCTGCCTTTCATTGTCCATCGCAGAACATCACTTCTCATTACCACATCAATAGCCCTTAATAGTCCCCTGCTGGACTTCTCTTTAGAAAGGAGGTTTTGGCCTACTATTCCACGCTGGATAGATTGATTGGTATAGTTCGTGTCAAGTTTTCCTTCTCTTTACAGTGCTGTTGTCTTGCGTAGTATGCTATCGGCTCTTACGACACCCACGGGATGAACAGGAGCGGCGAGACTACGTATTCTTAATCCGTCACCACACGGATGAACTTATGCCTGTTTCGTTATGTACTGGTTTACCCGCGCAACCTAGTCTCAGTCCCTCAGAGGATTTATTCCTTTATTCAATAAATTTAGCCCATTTTTGCAAAATTTTTCATTGATGCTCTGCTCCTACTGGTACTGTGTTGGTATACCCTATAACCTTTTTCGATAAATGGATTATTCAACGCTAAAATAATTTTTCCATTCGAACCAGTAATTTATGAGATTAGCGCGTTCAACCAAATAAAAAATCTCTCCAGTTTTAAAATATTAATATAGATTGTATAAAGTAAGGGATTTATTTAATATTAGTTTAAGTGTTAAATGTAAATGTTAAACAGTAAACATCTATACTTATATTACAAGAAGAGGCCGTAGCCTACTGGTTAGGGCAGTGGACTTGCTATCATCGTGGGTTCAAACCCTGACCAGAACATTACCGACGTGAAAAAAATGATAGTGAGTTTCCATCAGGTGACCCGTCTGCTCGTCTGCCCCCTCTAACATAAAAATAAATAAATAATAATAATTATGGTATCCAATTTAATTTCAAGCATTTAAGTGATTTGGTTTGTGTCTGCGCTGAATTATTATTTATGTTTATTTTAATGATGCAATCATCTTGTGTATAAAAGTAAGTCTTAATGATGATGATCATAATAACTAACATAAGGCATCCTTTTTTTATAATATAATTATTCTTTTAGTATGATCTATGAACCTTATAATAGTTTCCTTACTACCTATTGTAGGTTAAGTCAAGTTTGTCGTTTAAATAACATACATTGCTCATTAAATCTAAAAAAAATGCGTTGATATCAAAACAATATACATAACGAGCAGTGTAAAGCAAAGTTTTTTATTTGGTCAGCCACTCCGGAAGGAACAATTCTACAATTTATATGTATATATGTGATTAACCTCTTTCGACGTTATCATAATGGTTTCCTGAACGTATCGGAAAGGCTTATCAGAACTTTACTACTTAATATTGATTATAAATATTTTAGAATGATTACGCTAAGAGTACACTGATTACTTATTATCTATACCTAAATACTTCTCGTGTTTAGCGAAAGGTGTAAATTTCGAAAGCAGCTACAAGGGAGTTGTTCGTAATTTACTTCTGAAGTAGGTACACTACAAAAATGTATCCATAATAAAGTGCAGTGGATGATAAATTGCAAAGTTAGCAATCCTGGCCAGGTCAGTCTGTGGATGGGTGAACATTCTTAATACATTGAGACAACTCCGTGCCACGGAGAGCAAGATAAGCCATCGTTCCCGGTTGCCATACGAACATCTGCGGCAATCGTTATGGGTAGTTGAAGGCCTAAAAAGTTCGTCAACAGTCTTTCTACAGAACTTCGATATCGCCTAGTATTTGGGTTGCGGAGGTCTGATGGCAGTCGCACCGTATAACTTAAATCCGACACCAACCTAGTTTGGAAAAAAGGCTCGGCGGAAGATCAAGTAATAAAGTTGAATCATGACTACACTAATTTGAACTTTATATTTCTAGTCAAAGGATTTACTATCTCTTTAAACCACTTAGAGCCCGTTCTCAACGTCTGCGAATAAATCCTTATATAGATGAGCTGCTTTCAACGGAGCCTTGACCGATTGCGGTATCTTCTTGCAGTACCGTCCGGACCTGCCCTGTGTAACGGCTGTTTTGCTCCTCATTCATCTTTCCTCATGTGGGCATCTGGGGTGCTACACTCGGTTATTAGGTGACGTGGTACAGTCAGTTTTATGTTTGTTAAAGCATTCGGTAGGTTGTTCTGAGTCTGGGTGTTCTTTGTGTCCGTTTCATGTATGTTTGTAAAGTCCCCCGCAACATAGGAAAAATTCCTAATGCGGGAAAAAAGTATCACATGCAAGTTCCGGCTGAAATTGAGAGCTTAACCAAGGAAGCACTTCCAGCCCACAGAAAATCACATTAAACTAGACTAGTTATGCTTGTAATCCTCCCTGCTCGCGCTTTGTTATTTTATATCTATAACTACTTACCATCATACAAGCCGCTTCCTACTGTGATTAATCAGTTGTAAAAACGATGCCAAGTTGGCAGATAATCACCCTCATTATCTTCATAATTTCAGCCATAGAACGTCCACTGCTAAGCCTTAACAATTTACAGAATCAATTTATTTTCTAAGATTTAACAATTAAGCGTCAATGGTACTCCAGTTCTATTGCTATCCATTGCTATAAAAACTTTGTAATGAAACATTCATTGCTGAATAAAGACCTGCTAAAGTAATAGCATATTTTCTATCATAGTTTATTTCGTCTGAAAAAAATCTAACGGTATACATAAAAAACATAGTCAAGACTTTAATTTCTGTATCGATTTAAATGTTAGAAGTGATTTCTGTAAGAGAACCTGGTTTACAGCTATGTTTTTACAAAAAACAATTATAAAATTTGAGGAACTAAAATTTTTGTTAATATTAGTTGCTTCTGAGATTATAGTTGGAAGTTCAACGCTATATTGTACTTGCTATGAGATTACTATTTAGATGGATAACGCAAAATATCATAAGATAACTTAAGTGGCGATAGTGTAATTGTTAAGATCGAGACTTTTAATCGAGTGATATCGGATTCAAACCCTCATACTCGGTTAACTACCGACGTGAACCCACACAAGCTCAGTTGGTAGTTTTTTTTTAAGAAAAGATGACACGGATTAAACTTGCGAGCGGCGACGTGCGAGCCTTTATCAAAGTGCCCAAGGAACCGTTAGATGAAGGTGGCAAAAGACCTCTGCAAAATACTATTTATCAGTAAACGTCTCAAAGCTCCGAACACGGTGTTAAGTCGATCAGATCCGATCATTGCTATTGTGCCCTAAAAAGAAAAATCACATTTCTTTGACAGTTGCACTATCATGATTACCATCGTATACTCCTAAGGCCCTTATCCCTTGGCCCTTATTATAAGGACCTTATCAAATGATAATATCTCATATAATTAGTTTACATTTATGTAGGTGGCTAGTTGAACGCATTCTTTGTGACCGCAATACTCACTGAGATAAAGAGACACGCTCGGCATAGCAAATATTAATTACACGTTACAATTACCTCTTATGACTCATTCCTGATACCGAATCGTGTATTGTGTACACACGTAACATGTTCCAAGCAAAAAAAAATGGCATCTTTACATACAAGATACTTTAAAGCTTCGTTTCCCAGCAAAACTGCATGAATATAAATTATCTATAACATACATTTATACAAATAAATAAAATTGAAGTGTCTGTTTGTAATTTCAAAAAATTAAGGTTGTTTTCATGCTCACACGGTTATTTGCAAGATACCTATGCCTAAAAAAAACAGTTTAAATATTGTTTGTCTGTCTGTCGGTTTGTTCCGGGCAATCTTTTAAAGGGCTGGACTGATTTTGATAATATTTTACTAACAGGTAGCTGTCTATATAAGGAGTAACTTAGGTTGCTTTTTCCTCACCGTATAAAACCCTATAAAATTTTGCCCGGTCCATGAATCGATCCCGAGGCCTCGCGGCAGTCGCGTACCGTACAACACCAATAAAGCAGAGCTTTTCAAATTCCTCGCGAAGTTGCGGGTACAAGCTTAGTATATATATAAAATCAATGTTTTTTATGTAGATATGTTACTACATATTTAAGCTATTGCAAAGTTACTTTTATAATGTATACGCAATGTTGGCCTTGCAAATATGTTTGAGATCACCCTTTTTTTCTGGTATTCTGTCTATCACTTACTAAACGGTATATAAATTATTTTCATTTATTAATATGAATGATAGTTAATTTATACTTATATTTATAGTGTTAAGATGATACAATAAGAATCTATTACGAGTATTCGCTGAGGAATAAGACGGAAGATGCAAATTTGCTTTTTGAGAAAACACATTTAAAATTTAGATTACATTCGTTTCTATGATTAATGAGTTTAATACAAGACAGACCCTATGTCGACCTTTATTATAATGTTAGCAATAGTTCATTGCAATATTTCATTCTTGATTAGTCAAATGAACTGCACTGAACGAACTGGTGTTTGAAAAAAACTACTTATAATTTAGCTCACTGATGCAGCCTAATAAAAACACCAGGTAATAATTACCTAGTGCAATTTAATTGACATCTAAGTATTGATCGAAAGAAACGACTGAAACAGAAGAATTGAATTCAGAGTACCAACAAACTGCAAATGGTCCAACCGTTAAAACACAGGTATAAAACCATAATGAAATATGCACTAGTGCCCTTGTGATCAAGTACAGGGTTATTTTTCAATGAAACATCATCCAAACCAAAGTTTATATATATATATATATATATATATATATATATATATTTGTCATTTATTCATCAACAAATTACATTGTATTTGAATATTGTATCATAAACTATCATCTATTATAGGAAATAGTAATAGTTTGCGATTCTACTGCTTGTGAAAATGACGAGGGCAAAAAAAGAAATTACTGTCAATTTAAAATTACCGGTTGCATTTTTGAGTATAAGTAGCCAGTCTGTTTAGACCTTTACTAGAGTTCGCTGACCGCAATCAAGTATCCAATTTGCAATGTATTATTAGATTATTCCGTCATTGGTCGGAAGTTTCAATTGGAATATTTTGTTATTGAACAGTTGTAACTTGTAAAGAACATTTTTCGCTCCTTGGGCATCTCTTGCTGGACATCATCTATTCTTAAACAGTTTTATTTGTAAACTTGTTTTATTTTACTTTGTCATCATCAAATAAACCTTACATAGATACATGAAAATATAGGTTGGTCCCCGTAGTTTTACGCGTGAGTGTATCCAGCGTTTTAAGTTTATCATAAACCACTTTTCCAAGGAAAAGTAATTGGGGGCGTGCTTTAGTCACGTTTCGATCTCCCCTTCCTTTTTGATGAGATGTCGGATATGCAGACTTGGCTCAAGCTCCTCCCTACTAAAATTTACGTGATTTTTTTTAAACTGGTATAATATACGTAATCTGTGTTTGATTATGTTGGATTCATTAAAAAATATGTATCATCATTTTTACTTAAGACTAATATCCAAGATATCTTTAGAATGGCGGTCAGAAAATAAAATACTCTAATGGAAACTACTAAAAGTCGTAAAATAATATTTATTCTAATCCACAGAGACTCGTCGAGACGCGTCTTTATGCTTTCGTATCTTTATACAATTCTCGTGACTTTTATACAATTCCATGCCAAAAAATTACGTAATTGAGTGATATTTACTAGGACACTCCCATATTATATACGTTGACATTAGTGAAAAAAATCAATAGACAACAATCTGCTGTTTAAAGAAAAATCGATCAAAATAAGTGTACTCATTTGTTAATAATGTATTATTTATCGTTGTCATTAGAATCTCATCGTTACTAGAAATGAAAACTTAAACGAAAATGTCTACGCCTGCTGTTTAAAGAAACAAAGAGATAGTGTCAGGTGCTACTTAGAAAATTAACAACGTAGCTATAATTGATTTCTAAGTTTTCACCTCAATTTCACTTATACGATATGTTCCAACATTTGCCTTCAGAACTTAGGTAGATTACTCATAAAAGAACTGTTTTTTTTAATCCCTATGATCGTTCTTTTGGTCTACATACACGCAAAATGTTAATTAATTAAAATAATAACTTAATTGTGTAAATATTTGAACATGGATTACAAGTCTTTTTTTATGATGAAGGTCTACTTTGATGCGTTCCAAAAAATGAGTAGCGTAAAAAAAAATTATGGCCCTCGTTATGGTTTCAATCGACGTATCAAGTTAGTGACATGTCAAGGCATAACAAAATAAAATCAGACTGTATTGCAGTGAAGGTCAAGCAAATAAAGAAAGTGTTATGTCATTGTGATTATAGAGCTAACGACCAGAATCGACGTCCTCTTGGCACTTATTTAGTTTTGGTTTTTCTGTGTCATCCCACTCATCATTCATAGTTACAAGGTGGAGTTTAATTGGACGTGTATGTGCGAAGTCGACCTAAATTAGCAATTCAGTGATGTACCGTTCAAAATATTTTAAAGTTGCAATAAAACTGTGTTTATTTAGTATGATCCTCTTACTGTATGGTTCCTTCTATTTTCCCCCCAAGGGGTCCATGGACACTCACTATTACACTTAGATCTCCAACCTGGAATTGGTTGCATAATTATTAAATTTATATTTAACTTCAACCCCCCCAGACATTATACACTGAAGGACTTTACATTTGATAGTTAAAATCTAGCTTTGTAAACAATACAAATTAGCGGCTTATCGCTCTGAGGCGATCTCTCACAGGCAACGATATGCAAAGACTATATTGAAGGGGTCCAAGTGTAATAGTTAGGGGGTCCACGCGGGGGTTTCAAGATCTCATTTCCTTACACCTGTCAAAAGCAAAGAAAGCAACATAGAAGGGAAAGATTCGTTGCAGCGCTTTGAGAACCCTGCCTGCCTGCCAGAATTCTTTTGGGAAGGAGCATGGCGATTACGGAATCAGGCCTGCGGTAATCTTACTCGGTGAAAAGAATTATAAAATAATTAAAATAGTCTGGCCAGGTTATGTTGATTGACTCAGACACAATAATTAATGTCTATTCAAAGCACAGCCTAATGATGGACAGAAAATGTACAATGTATGTAAGTAGAGCTACTTTCATATTGAATCAAATGATACTAAAAAATTCTGTGTGCGTCCCAAACTTTACTTGGCTAAAATTTTAATGAATAACTTAGCATTTCGTAAGTGTTGCATCACACGGAAGTATTTTTAATTTAAATCTTACTATAAAAGATCAATGCTTCTAGAAATATTTTAAAAATAATTACAGGAAGACGATTACATTTATAAAATGAAATTAGCGACGGCTAAAAAGCATTTGAGAAAGTATTACAATGAATTTAATCTGTTACTGCATGTTATCATAACATCAGTGACAAAATATAATTTTATTTACACTAAGAGCGATGATACGATCGATGGTTACGTATGGTAAAGTAAGGTCACAAAATCGATAGGTATTTTGAATATTTGATTCGATTTGTCTGAACATGTCGACTGGAACATAATGGCAAATCGATTATAAATTATAAGCTCACTAATCGACCAAATATTATCTAATATTGACACAGAATTTACTTCAAGATAAATTTATATTCTTAAAGTTCAATTTATTAAAGTACCTACGCCATTTTTACATCATCAATCTTCATCAAAATATTGACATCCATCATTGAAAAAGGTGAACCGGTCGGAAATTTGTACGGCATTAACTCCGCGTTATCCAATATATTTGCAGGAATTATGATATGAAGTTAAATATAAGTGATGAAGTTAAATATAAATTTGATGAAATAACTGTAAGAGGTTAAAAGATAAATCCTTTTAAAAAACTTGAACCGACTTCAAACAATACTAACAAAGAGCACTAATCTTTCTAATAATAAATTAATAATAAAAATTAATCACCAAAAGAAACTAAAAAAAAAAAGCAGTCGCGGTTGATTAGCTGTCATTTTTTGAAGAGTTCCATTGTCTGTCTCCCGAACTCATCATCGATAAAAAAGGATAAAATAGGAGAGAACCTAATCCAATCTTATTATCCAGTTCTTTTAATTCTATGCACTAAAGTATGGGTTGCTATTTAGTTTATTAGCCTTCATACGTATCGTTGGAATCTCGTGAATTTTCCTTGTGTGCTCGAGTTGTTGTTTGCGTTTAGAGGCAACTCAGAAGTACTCGAAGTCATTTAGGTGGGAGTTGTTTGCAACCTTAATCCATCCTCCGAGCCTTTCCCAAACTAGGTTGGGGTCGGCTTTCAGCCTACTACCACTCGGCTGGACTTTGATTTTTCAAATGGAGCTACTGCCATCAGACTTAAACACTCCGTACTCCACTTACTCCGCGATATTTAGGGCTCTAACTACCCGTAACGATTGTAACAGGTATTCGTATGGCAACTGGGACCGACTGCTTAACATGCTCTTCGAGGTACGGAGTGGTCTCAATGTGTTAAGAATGGTCACCTGTCCCTATGGCTGACTTGACCAGGATTGGTTAATTTTACAAAGTGCTCACCTATTTGATTACCGTTAAGCTAAAAGCTTGCAACTTTGGTATTTCAAGATATATAAAAAATGTATGCCTTACTAGTATTAGTATATTTAGGTCAATAAACAGACGGTCGCACTCTGGTGACTTATGTTTTCAGCGGAGTATTAGCAAAATAAATATTAATGAACCAGTTCAGATCTAGATTAACTTAACATTCAGATATTAAAAAAAATGTTTGGATAATTAAACGGCCATTGCCACTTTTGCGGTTTCTACATAAAATTTTGATGCGCGAAAATTGCCCCAATTTGAAAGTGGTTTTCAGAACAGACTACCATGTATAAACTGTACTGTGGTACGATTAATAGTAATAAGATTTCAAAAACATAAACGGGTAGCCACTGTGGACTTTTAATGGCAAAAACATTTGGTAACGGCTATGGCTTCGGACTTAAAATCCCATCCGCACTAGCATTATGCTCCGTTTTACCTATTAATAACTTAGCGTCGCCAGGTCGTTGCAAATAAAAAAAAAATACAAGTATCAAATAAAGTAATTACTAATTATTATATTATTTAATACACAGTTAAGTTAGTTACAAATAACCGAGAATTCCATAAATAAAAAATAATTCCGTAAAAGTAATTTAACATCAAAAATAACAAAATTACACAAGGAAGCGATTTCACTTTACTTTCTCTTTATGTCCTGCCAAATTTAAACTGTAGCACCTAGTTTTGATCTTTGAGCGTAGTTGTAGTAATATGAAAAAGTTATTTTTAACCAACTTAAAAAAACAGAAGGTTCTCAATTCGGTTGTATTTCTAGTTTTTTTTTATTTGTCAACTCCCTAATTATGAACCGATTTGTATACTTTTCGGTGGTCCCACTTGAAGAATAAATACCAATCTCTGAAGGTAGAACATTAAAAAATAATTTAGGAATAATTCATAATGAGTCGTTTAAAAGTTAATTATATGCATTTTGGTCAACGTACGTGCTAACAAGATTTTCCTTTTTTGCATAACAAATAAGATTAATGGTTCAACTTCAATGTCTTTAATGTAAGGATGTTTATGATCTATGTCGCTTTATACGTCTTATTATGTTTTACCCAACATAATGTTTTAAGCTCTTCAAATGCAATAAAAAGATGTAGTGCATACATATTTTAAGAGTTTGTTACGTAATTTGTAGTTACAACATTATATCTAATAGTCGAACTTTAACCCTGAACATACACGTCCGTCTTACTCCGTTTAACATGCACGTCCGCTGGTATTCTAACCAAAATCCCTGCAAATAAGTGATTCTATTTGTCTGAAGTCCAATGTTTGCCGATGAAGTATTTTTACAAATACATTTTAATGCTTCCAATACATGGTATTATGTTATGGTGGTTATATTGTGTTAGGTGATTATGTTGGTAATAATCAATCAAATTTTAAACAGACAGAAACTAACACTTGTATTGTGCAATCTAAATCGTACTGATTTGCCGGCGCAACAGTCGATATTAATTTAAATAATTTTACTTAGTGAAACATCTGTACTAGTCCTATTATGTGTTAAAGTGCACCTGTGGGCCGTGGGAAATCCAACCAATGCTAAACTCCACCCCCGCAAAAGGTAATAAAATTAGGCGCTGAGCTAAATAATAGTCATGGTGCAATATAGACTGACTGAAAATTCATATGTTTGTGAAATTGACTTGGTCTGTCCCAAAATAACCGCTCTAAGGAACCGTCCCACAATAAGTTTATTAGGAAATGATAAGCGGCAGATATTTTTACACAAAGAAAATATTTTTATTAAATTATTTTTACGTGACGTAACATAGGTTTATCGAATATAATATATAAACTTTTAAGTTACGTAACATAGGTTTATCTTAAATATTTTTATATCTCTTGGATAAGGTTGGATCTCCGTCGATTGTCCAACAATATATTTTAGTATCCTTGTTACATTTGCACTGCAGCACCCACTTATACGGTCCGCACCCTTCAATAAAATGACATTCGAGGGTTGTAGGAGTACCGTTTCGAACTCGAAATGTAAGCGTCAGCTATCTCTTGAAGTACTTTGTTGATTAAAATGAAAAATTCTGATCTCGGGTTTATGCTGATTCATGGGTCAGACATTGTTATATTTATTTCAAACAATCGTTAATTCTACAAGCGCAAATTAAATTAATAAATGAAAGGGCCAATCTCTAGAACTATCAGTGAGATTTTAATAATTCTTTGTTTTTTTTTGTACAGAGCATTGAGAAAGGTTATATACATCCTGCTATATTACATCCTCCATTTATTTAGTTTAACGACGTAAACAAATGTGACTTTTGAGAATCTAAAATAATTTATTGTACACTTTATTTTAATGATTGAAGTATCGTTAGGTATATTTGTATGTATGTAAGCTGTCTACATTATGTATGTTTGTGTAGTTAGATGTTAACACAATTTGTAGGTTAGTTATAACTTATCATAGTCTCAATTTAATTTATTATCTATCGTTGAAGTGTTTTTAATTTATTTAGTTTAGTTAACTTTAGTTGGTTAAATTTCAACACCGTTAGGTGCTCACGCGGAAGTCTTTCGTGTTTGTATTACACTTATCTCCACCTACCTACTTCGTTATGCGGGCAAGTGAAATTGATAAGTATATGGGGTAACGCAATCTAAACATAATATTTATTTTTAGTAATAGTTTATATAGTCCATTCGTTGATTTATTTACAAGCTCGTTATCAGAAGCAAGTGTTTGTCTTTGAATAGTGTATCTCTACAAATGAATTTTTAGTTTTCGGCTTAAAAATATTTATATAAAATATTTATAAAAAATATAAATATATATTTTAAATTGTCAAATGTTTTTCTTGCTTACGAATGGTCTATTTATATTGTTATTCTTTAAATTGTAGGTACACATAATGTATAATAACGAAACCAATTATAAATTGAAAAAATAATGAAAATTGTAAATACCATTAATGATAACTTGCAATCAAATGCTATTTATAGTTTAAAGAATGTAGAGGAACGAAATATATTTCGTTAAAATACATCATCTCATTCTTGGGGTACATGCGATTATATTCTTCCTCGGTCAAATAACTTTAAATAAAAATATTGCTCTGTCATACGTCTCATTTTAAAATGTGTATTATATGACACAGCTATGTATTAAGGTATGACCTGTAATTTGGTCATTTGCGTACCCCGCTCACGTTTACGTTCAGTGGACGTTCAGTGCTATATCCGTCTATTGTTATACAGCATGTTGTTAAGACAATAAACCTTAATGTTTATTATTTTTTTAACGAGGCATGCAACTGCATCAAAACAGACACACCACGAGTATTTAAAAAAAAATCGACATCTAAAATTCGGGCATACCAAAGTTAGGTACCAATAAAATTAGTTTTATTATGCATTCAGCGCGTGCTGTAAATTAAGTAACCGTTAAAATGACCTGGTCCTTATTATAAGCCGTTACGACCTATATTTCTGTGAATTATTTTTGTATGAAGCTATTGTTACAGGTTGTGTTAAAATGCATTTGGTACACCTTTAATTGCAAATGAATTCGACCACCCTCGCACTGAGTCAGAATGTGGTTCGATTGTGTAACCCGTTATGGCTGTAGAAATAAATACGGAAGGCATAGACAACATTTGAATGTTAGTCTTTAGTTAGATTTTTCACTGAAACTCGGTAATTGTAAAGTTTACTTATTTTGTAATTGCCATTTTTGCTGTTGGTATTAGAAACACCACAACAAAAAGTTATTAGGTAAGCAAACAACAAGACAATCTGAAGACACCTAGATAAATAAAAACATCATCTGCAAGTAGGCAATGGTAACACAAACCATTTATTAAATTATATAAATCAACTTTCAAGACGGAAATACAGCTTATTTACCTTTTTTCTTGCCTTCTTTTTCTTTCTACTTCTCATAGAGGTTGTCAAGTAAAAAAGAAAAGTCTTCCCAAAGCTACCTTACACTCGTATTAAATTTTTAAATACAAGTAAGTAAAGATCTTTCTTTAGTCAAGTCATACATCACTCGTCAGATTGTCTGTTGTGTCAAAACTAATAATAACGTACTTATAAATACATTCTCCTGTCACAAGGTCCGAAGGACCGTCAAAATGTCGCTGACGAAACTCCTTTAAGAAAGTTTAAGAAAAGAAACGCTTTAAGAAAGTTGAAAACAAAGATCTCTTGAGACAATAGCAAATCAATCTCTTCATCATTTTTACATTCATTTCACATTGAATGCAATACATTGAATGCGAACCCTTATTACCTGGTATCTTATTACGACAAGATAACAATCTTACTAATATTGACACTGCGAAAGTTTGCTGGTTGGATGTTTGTTACTCAATGACGCCAGACGGACTGAAAGGATCTGTAAAAAATTTGGCACAGAAATAGATTATAATCGAATATCACATCAGTTTCTAAATTGATTCATAAAATCAGCAATGCTTACGAAGCGTGGACTTTAGCTAGTGTCTAAAAATATTAAATGTTTCTGTCTTTGATGTAGGGAAGGCTAAAGTTAAAAGCATTGTTCAATATACAAACATTGCAAATATTCTTACAGATGCTCTTACAGTCTGAAACAACGACAACTAACTTCACTTTAAGTTATAATACTAACATCAAGGTAACATAAGTGCCTTTTATCATCCGCAGTCCCACTTCAGTTCGAAACCATACAGCTCCTTTGGTAGTACTTTCTGGAACTTCAATCACTCCGTTCTAAGAATGCGTTCGTTTCTTACATACGGCTGTCTGTCCTATTGTGTTTTGTACTACACCACAATGGATATAGAAATGTCTACTCAGTGTTATTAAACCACAACAACAAATCGGATGTCACTATACGTAATAAGTACGTAAGGTATAATAGGTATTGTTGGGTTTAACAGTATTTTTGTACAGCAATTTGTTACTTAGTCAGCGGATTTTCATAATGGCTATAACAATATAATAATTAATAATACCTTTAACGGGAAATTAAGTAAATTGATATATCTCCTCCCACGAGTTCATTTACTCGAACCTTTGATGTTGCAGTTTCTTTGTTTTAACATACTGTTTTTTTTGCCTTAAGAATCTAAATAGTTCGTTGGTACATGCATGCTGACCTAGTATTCAATGTAGTCGTTAATTAAATACTCACATGTCCACCGTCAAAGCCTATTAAAGGCAATTCAGAATCAATAAAACAAGTTATTGCAACTGCAATCGTAGATCTGATGAGAACAATAGAATCAAATTGTGTTAATCATATTAGGTTCTTGGCAAGGTTTTTAAAATATTTTACAAATTGCTTGTTTATTAGTTTTGTTTGAGTTCCCTTTACTTTTTAATCTGATTACGATGTTGGTTAACTGCGCGCCTGCGACTGTTTCTAGAGATTTTGCAAGTCATGTCACGCGCAATATTATAGTGTTTATTTGAATAAATATAAAACTGAAGATTTGTTCCTAAAAATTTGAAGGTAACTTAGACATATCAAAAAAGAAATAAAATTATAAATTAACGCTCCAATTTATGTCCTTAGATACTTCGAAATAATGGCAACTGCATTAGAATCTATGGAACAGCAAAGCTTAACAAATTGCCGTTGTACCTAGTCATTAAGCCCATGCAACGTTAAAACAAGCATTGAAAATGTACTTAGTTCTTAAAGACTGGTGCATGGCGTGTGTTATGTTTCCACACGGACGCTCGCGTGCCGTCCATTGTGTAACCAAGGCAGTACAATAGCCTCCCAGCGGCTAAATATAAATATGTGAAGTGAATGCACTGGATAAAATAAAAAAATACTTAAAGGAGAAATAGCAGAACCGTAGTGCAATTCACCTATTACCACGATTATAATTTTGTATGGACGCCATGATGACTTTGTACACATCTAATTCAGAGAATCTACAAGTTTTTATATTTCAACTTGCATCCTATCAACATCCAAATATAATTAGAAAATGTTCATTTTTACGCAAACCACAACAAAAATTATGAAGACAAAGTCATTGCCTTAGTATTTCTGGTTAATTGCATTCGTCATAAGTGACCTACTTACCAGCAATGAAACGTCTCCTACCAAGAACGAAAAAAGAACATTATGACAAATATCCTGATTGTAGTTAATTTTTATCTTCACCAAACGACGTACATCAAAAAACGTGATTCACTTACCGAACTTTGAATAAAATAACCCAAAATACTTTTTTATGGTGATATCACATTGCGCATGCGACTCGTGTTCATCCGCTCACTCGTCGGTCAGTAAAGTTCCCTTTTGAACCAGTAATTGATGCTTCCGTTCCTCATTGAACTGTGCGGGTCTAGGTGCGCGGTTTAAATGGCCGATGCACCATCTCTACTGCACGTGTAAATGAACTTGCATAGTATTTATTATTATGCCGTCCAAAATAAATAACCCTCTAATTTTATCAAAAAAAATAGTACGAATTAGTATGTAAGTGTGCAAACGGTTTATGGCTAGTTTCTTTTATGACCGGTCTTCTGCCTGGCGCTAACCCTCCACATGAATGTTATCGCTACAAAGGAAGAAGTTAGCCTTAGTTACTCCTATTAATAAAAGATAACCATTACATCATATTTACCGAGATTAGGTTCACTTTATTACCGAACACGATCTAGTAGTTATTTCTCAATGAATGAGATAATTTTCCACGGACATGTTTACGCTAGAACAACATAACGTTATCTCGCATCAATCAGCTGTACGCGTTGCACAAACTCGTGTGACCTTGAATGTTAAGTACCGTTGGACCTTTACAAGATCAGGTTATTTTATCTCATCTATCACCCTGACCCACCTTGGTAGTACACACCTACTTATGTTAATTTAATTATTCACTTAACGCGCAATAAAGTTAAATTCTTAGATACATTTAATTTATAAATATTTCTTCCGTATCTCAAAATTAAAAGGAACTACGGTTTAGAATACGTATGATGTTGATTATAATGATAGTACGTATCAGACTACCAAATAAAAAGTAATTTAAAATATAAAATTATCTAAGTATGTATTCATACTCTCAGCACTACTTAACAAAAAAAAATTAAAGCTCTTGGCGAAGAATAGAATTAAAATTACTACAGCGATTTTAGAAGTTACCTGTTTAAGGATCGATCGATCGAGAAGATCCTGCTGTGCTCTATCTTGACCTGGTTTGGTAAAGAGAACTTCATCACTGACAAGAAATAGCTAAAATATTGTTTATACAGTAACTTCCTTCCGAACGGCAAATGTAAAAGAATCGTCTTGCTTGATACGCCAAACACGTAGTTCTCTATTACCTTGTTGACATATATCTACTAGTTACACGTGAATGTGACGGATATAACCACACGCTCAGAAATGCAAATTATTTTATTATAAGTATACATTGTTTGTAGTATGTATCTTGATTTGTATACAAACAATACAGTATTTTACAGTATATATTATGCAGTATATTACATTTCTATCATTAATCTAAGAATAAATTATTTTTTTATTCTACTAAATGTTTCTTGTAGCCTTGGGAATACACGGTTATTTTAAGCACTATTATGACACTCCTATGATGACGTGATTACGATGTAAGCTAGCTAGACTTCGATTAGGAAGGCCAACTGTCATCATAGATGGTATGGTACGCTCCAAGGAGCTAACTGACTAAGGTATAAAGGTATTTCAGCCACTCTTCGTGCAGGCAGGGCAAGGAATGGCCACGCTCGACACCTCCGCTTCAGAGAATACTGGAATTTATAGCAACTAATGTACGTAACTGTTTGTTGATTTTTCTTTGAGTCACTTGTGTGTCAATTTTATATAAAGGTTTGTATAAATAAAACTATTTATAAAACTGCGAATAGAATTCCTTACACTTTTACGCCTTAATAACTCAGCTACTACTACTACTACGCCTGAAAAACTTTGTTTACACGTTGTCCGGTGTACAGAAGATGACATAGCGTACTATTCATTAAAAAAAATCTGTCACCGGGAAATCTACAAAATAAGACAAAATCTACATAAACATTACCGCGGGCAAAAGATTGTGAGAAATCAGATAAGTGATAAACGTGGATTCATTGCAATTAATTATTATTTCATTCCAAGATAATACGAGTTGTATTGCGATCAGAGGCCATTGATTAGTATGTGAACGTACTTGCTGTTTACACATCGAGACGCCACTACGTCTGGGAGAGCGTGTTTAAGTTTAACCACGAGTCTTGTTGAAGTCTTGTAACTTGTTTGATTCATGTCAAGATGTGCAACAAACCTCTTTTTATGTATTTCTTACTGGTTGTCATTCGTTACAGAATAAATAAGAATACATTTTTGCATATTTCATTTGTTTCATCACATTTAAAGTGTTATAAAAATTAAGAACTTTGATTCCAAAACGATGCAACATCATGCTATTTTAGACGCGACATATTTATGCATACGCGAATATTATGCAAGATATGAATGAACGGTTTATTTTGATACACAGAAACAGCAGATACGGCAAGTGTGTCAATGGCTATCCAAATGCAGTGAACACTACCTCTAACATCAAATGAAAACAACAATTTAGGTTTCATAACGTGGGTTATGAAACCTAAATTGTTTTACATAATGGTTAGTTTCGAACCTCAATAAGGACCACTCCCAATTATGTGAACACAAAATATGTATATAATTTTACGCGCCCACGATAGGTATTAAGTACATACCATTGAATCGCCTGATCGTTTGACCAGGTTGCACTGACAGGTTGGTCTCAACCCACCTGTGCTACACAATTAACATAAAACTGCAATATGATGTCTTTTTAACTAACATCGTAACGTTTCAGGCTCAGCCTAGTTTAGACGTTAGGGCTTATGGGTTGTTGCACCAGGGACTTCCTTTCTAGGGTATACCTGGTTCCCCGGCTATTAGTACCCGAGACGGCGTGCTTTTTTAGTCGGTTCGAGTCCGACATGCCACCGATAGGTGGTATCCGAGAGGATTTCTGCACGGGAAAAAAAAAAGGGCTTATGGGTTGTGATGAACTAATAATAAATAGCTATACTTTGAAAAATGTATAATGACATTTTGGTATCATTAAATCTGTTATTGTTGTTATTATTATTAATTACACTATATTTAAGGACATGCATAAACGTTTTCTTGTATAACTTACCAATAAATTATTTGTTGTTTCAGGATTCGTCCGCAGACATCAGCAGAAGTCCTAGAAGGGTGCGGGATATGCGCACGGGCTAATGGTGCAGCAGGCGAGGGTGGGGTTTCCCTAGGATCAGAACGCGCTTTCACCTTCGACTTCGCGTTTGAACCCACATCGTGCCAGCAACATGTTTACGACACCTCTGTCCGAAAGCTGGTGGAGGCAGCTCTGGATGGATACAACGCAACAGTACTCGCGTATGGACAGGTTAGTTTAAAATAACAGTCTACTAAAATATCAATAATTTTGTCTACTACAAACCGGGTCCAATTCAATAAAAAATACACGAGTGTGTATAAAGAACATTATTGAAAGTTAAACCCAAATAATGCCACTAAATTTTTTACAATTCAGCAATACAATAACGTTTTATGATAAAATTACATTTGAAAAAGTTCAATGACCTGAAATCTACCGGTACAAAAGAAAGTTATAGTTTCGCGTACGTTTCATTTCGTGACTGCAAGAATAAGATAATCATGCAAACTTTCAGTGTCTTTAAGCTTTTTTTAGGGTTTCTGTTGTGTTATTCGTCGCGGTCTACTTTTGACCTAGTTGGCGTTTGAATGAAAATATAGCGCGAACAAATGGAGTAGCTGTATTGTTGCATCTTCATAAGACGTTGGCGGCATGACGCGCTTGTCGGCGGGCGAATGTCAGCTCTTCTACGACCTAGGTTAAGGTGACAACATACTTTTAAACACATAATACAAACAAATGAGAAATTCACCTCATTAACAGCATTAAAATGCACACAACATTATTACTCATTATAGTTGGTTAACCCCGTGAATCATGCGAGGAACTCTTGGCAACTTACAGTCTTTGTCTCTACTACAATAAGACCAAAAGGAGGGTATAAACACATTCGTCTACAAAATAGGATAATATTGAAAGGGCAGTAGACGTTAAGGGGTTCATTCGCGAATCCTTGGAAAATGTCTCACGGCACGGTACCTGTCTACTTTGTTGCAGATGTTGAAAAATGAGCAACGATACGCTCTGTTGGATCTGGCCTGTTTGAAGAATCTTTGTAAGACGATGAATGCCATACCGTATAATTTAAAAAATAAAACAAAAACTAAATGTTGAACAACTAAATCGACATCTTTCGATATAAAACTATCGGTATAAATTTACTTGTCCTGACTGACTGAATTATCAACACAGCCTAAGGTGCTGGATCTACAAACATTTAATTTTGGCAGCTGATGGTTTCTATGTTGTAAACACCCACTAAAAGGGGTTTTTACAAATTTCTCCCCTAAGGGGGTAAAATAAGGGATAAAAGGATTTGTATGGAAGTTCGTCATTTTCAAAGTTAGAAACCCGAAATAAGAAATTATCACGCGAGCGAAGCCGCTGGCAATAGTTAGTTGTGTATAATATACAAATGTATGGAACATATCAACACTAACTACAGTAAGGACGTATATTTCCAGCTCTAAATCTTTATAATGTACTGCCCAACTGAAAGTAATGTCATATTGATTTTAACTAGGCCGGGCAAAGAAAGGTTTGAAAGGATTTTTCAGAGTTTTGAAATACAACATTTTTATTAAATATTTATAAAGGGATATGAACTGTTAAGATACCTACGAAGTTAAAGTACTTATATACTATAATATACTTATAATTTTTCTGACCTTCAAGTTAAGTGTAATAGATTTTTTTTATTAAAGTCGACTGACCTTTTAACATACTCATTATCAGTTTCGTCGAGTAATTAATTTATGTCCGATATTATGTTGATATAAATCTTAAGTTTATATGAATTTGTTTCATTTCACATCACAAATCACCAGCCCATAACACTCCACTGCTGGACATAGGCCTCTCTTTGGAAAGGAGGTTTTGGCCTACTATACTACACTGGCCAGACAAGTTGGTATAGGGTTTGTGTAAAGTATTCCTTCTCTTTGCACTGCTGTTGTCCTGCAGAGTTTGCTCTCTGAGTCGGCTCCTACAACACCCACGAGATGAATAGGGATGGTGACACTCCGTCTTCTTAATCCGTCACCCGCACTGACAATCATTTAAAAATAACAATTAATATTGAAGTTATAGTAGAAAGCTATTGCAGAAAACTAGGCAGTCTTTTTCGGGTCACTAAATGGATTGGTATATTAGCATACATCTAAGTAGCAATGTGTGATCTTAGGTTAAGCTTTCGAACGTTGCTGTGGATAACCCATGGTTAAAAATGTCTTATTGGAAGAATGATATTTAAACACATCGCCACCTTTTTTTTTTCCGTGCGGAAATCCCCTCGGATACCACCTATCGGTGGCATGTCGGACTCGAACCGACTAAAACCGCACGCCGTCTCGGGTACTAATAGCCCGGGGAACCAGGTATACCCTAGAAAGGAAGTCCCTGGTACCCCGACATACCTCGGGCCATCTACAGACGAGTAGACGACCCCCCCGTGTGGGAACCCCATGTTCCCTCTGCTGCCACCACCCCGACCTGCTTCTGCTAGGGTGACAGATGGCCTCACCTGTCACCCCCAGGCCTGCGCTTATGGAGGACGGAGGTCGTTCTGCGACCTCGCCTGCGGCACCTGGCCCGTTCCCGGGCCTGGCGGGCCGGGAGAGTCCTAAACCTCTCCCGGTCCCGCTCCGCCGTCTCCTTCGCGATTAAGTTATGCTCGCGAAGGAGGCACGCAAGTGTTAATTTACGTTTTAATCCTAAACCATAGGTTTAAGATGGTATGTACCTTGTGCAATTTATTTCTTTAGCCTTTTAACTAACCTATAATTAAAAATGCTTGTACGTTGCAAATATAAAATTCTATTATTTGTGAAGATTTGCTTAAGGCTAAATAGTAGTAGTCTTAGTAGATTTGTAGTAGTATTAAATAATCTCTGTTTATAAACAAACCACTTACGTGTGAAAAACAACTTCGAAATTAAAACCAACTTGAAATAAATACCCAGAAGCCATGTTAGTTAAATTCCGATGGCTATTAATGTAGGTGAATTAGTTTTGTAAATTTTATAAGCTTTATAAGTTTCAGCACTCTTTCAGAACATACTACAAACGTACTCCTTCCTTAAAGGCCATCAATGCGCTTGTGACTCCTGAATTTTTCTTCATGGGCGGTAGTCGCTTTCCATCAGGTAAACCGTCTGCTCGTTTGCCCCCTCTTCCATAAAAAAAAAAACTGGTTTACATCTCCTTTCAGTGAATCATTTGACAAAGATTGTTTGTCCATATATTTTTTAATCTTTCACAACAAATTTACGTTTACAAATCACTGCAACTTATAATCGGCTGAGATAATGATCAAATGCCAATTTGTCATTGAAAAATGTTTTACTGCACGGCTATTGAAATTGACGTATAATTATAATTATTTAAAACAAATTTAAAATGTCTTCGACAATAGTTTTTTTTTACCCCAAAAATAATATATTAGATATATATTTAAAATATTTTTTATTACAGTGAAATAGAGTACCTTTCTATTATAAATATTTTTATTGTACTACGTAGATTCTGAACAAGACATCCGGACTAGAGTCTAGTATGTTAATACATGCACGAATGTCATGATGCTCATAACCTACTGGTATTTAACGTAGGTGGCGCCAAGGTAGGCATTGATGTAGAATATTTTTCCTCTTAGTATACTGTCTGCTAACTAATATTGCAGTTTTTTTTTAAATTAATAATTCGCCCTATTTATAAACTTACATTTTTGTTAGAATTTATAAGGTAGGTCAAGAACTCGATTAAATTTATGAATTTAGCATACGTGAATATAATTTTATTTTATCCAACCGCGAAACCTGACTGAATGTAAGAAAATAGACTGTAATACTGTAGAAAAAGGTCTACTTTTGTGATTTAGGAAAAAAATACGTTTGTAGCACCCCTTAAAAAGTACCCCTGACCTGTGATTTTATGAATAATAGTAATAATATACGCATGCCCCACGTTCGCATATCGCGTGACTCACGTTGTATATTGAACTTATCCAAATTGCACTCTTAAAACTTACACAATACAACTGATTTGCTATCGTTAATCTACCAAAAATCTAGGCCTTATCGTCAATCGTTCATAGTACGAATTGATACTTAAATCTTATCGTTCCTCAGAATAACCAACGGTTTTAAATGAGTTTCTTGCCTCTGGTATGGTTTTTTATTACAGTCGTTTATTACTAAAATAAAATTAGTCCTATTATTATCATGCCTTGGTATTTCATTACAATTGTCAACCAAAGTCAGTAAACTGGAAGAAATCTATACTGAACGGTTAGACTCTGATAATATAACGGACTGATTTCACAGTACAATTTCGCACACATCTGAATCTGAAGTCAAACGGATTATTAGATGTATCACGGCCAATTTGACTTCGTTCTGACCTGGTTCATACAAACACTGGTTATTTTATACTGAGCTTGTGCTGAAGTTCTTAGCGCATTCACTTACATAATATTATTTCTCGTATAATAACTGCAGTATTTGTGCATTGAAGTATAGAAATATCACTCGTAGACTAGTGTGGGAATAAGCCAGTGAACTATTTCATCCACTTATGGCTTGTTCGAAATAATAGTGTGCACTTTATTTATGGTTTTAAATTAAACAGGAAGTGTCGACAAACTAGAGGGGGAAAGTACTGCTTCTCTGTATGTTGCATAAGAATGTCCGCTACATTAAAACATATGTATTTATTTACAAATCCCGTATAGAAAATATTATCTAGGTATTTTCGAATTGTGGTAGATGGTTTGCTTACCATGTATTTTGTTGAAAAAGGTGTAATTGAGGTGGTGCTGCTTACCGTAATTCGGGTGTAATTGTTTGCTGGCTATAAAAACCTTGATTGTGACAACATTTAGCTACTAGCTGTGTGTCTGTTTTTTTTAATCAATAAATACATACTGGCTAATTGTCGAAATTCGTTCTATTAAAATTCTATTTGAGAATAGCAAAGCTATCTAATAGGTGGGCTTAATTGTGTTATGTCTGTTCAGAGCTAACTGATCTCTTTTGTGACTGCGCTCTCGACACCGTTGCGTTACGATTCGTGAAGATTTCGGCGCAAGGCAATCGAAGCGCCGAACGCGGTCAACGTGACGATCGAGTAGATGTGAAATAAACTCGTACTAGGGCCTCAGATGAGTACCGTCTACTCGTTTGCCATCTGTAACTTAAAAAAAAAACTCGAGGAATAGAAAAACTATTTTACGCAAACTAATATGTATATCTACATATAACACCACACAATATGACAAGCCAGCGCAATAAATCTCGATCAATTGATTATATTGTGACACTTAAAGATGCGGAACGGAATGCGGCAATCCATCTCAAGACTACAATTTACAAAACCAAAAACAATACCTCACATGTTTGATAGAGCGCGATCTTTAAGTGCAAAGTGGTATCTCCTTATCGGCCCGTAGTAAGTCGCTTTCAGCCCACGTGTTGTCTCTAATTATATTACACTACAAAAACTCAATGACAGAACAGATTATCATTTGCAAGCGGTGTCATAATAACAATAAAAGCTGAACGTAACACTTGGGGTGCGCGGGCGTCGGTCCTTGCCGCCCGCCCACGTCGACCTTCTTGCGGCACTAGTCTTAATATTATACGACACGATACTATAATAATATTTTTTTTGTAATATCCGTTTACAATTACACAAATTACATTTAATCAAAACCCAACATGGTGATATGTTTAGTTGTGTCGTTGTGGATATCCCATCATGAAGACGATTATAAAAAATTATAATTTTTGCAGTTAAAATATTTAACTTGATTGGTTTATTACTTAAGGGCTACAATATTTTCCTCTTCTTTATTATGTAGCAGTCCTGTAGCTGCTGCTATACTTTATATCTTGATGGGGTAAGACATACGGCGTTTAATAATGGTGATACCTTGACCTGTTTCAACTTACATGAAGATTGTCACTGGTACGTCGCTGCCTCTAAAAAAATAAGCCAAGCCTCACATAACCATAACTAAGTGCATTCTATTCCGATATTACGAAAAATACCAACGAGCTTCTTTAAAACTCTGAGAAACCTTTTCCAATGAACAGAAAATGTGGAGTTGACGTCTGTATGAGTTTGTAAAAAATCAGCGAAGGTCAATTTGGTCGAGTGTAAATTTGTAGTCGTATTGGTATCGTGTCGTGAACTGCAAACGGCCCGATTTGCAGTATTCCTGACACGTTGCTAATTATGCATTCAGTTAAACATGATTGGCTTAAGCATTTAAACTTGTTTGATCTTACTGAACCAGGACTTCCTTATAAGGTGACGGGTAATCTGCATTGTTCATTGAGTATGCTATCAATTATTATGTTAAATATAATGTATGAAAATTGGATATTTTATTTTTCGGGACTTATTTCTCATTTCAAGTTCAAAAGTTGGTCCGAATCCAAACGCGACGTCGACAAATCGAATCGAACCTACTAAAGCCAGACTACTTCTAAATCAGGAGGGATCCAGATACGGTTTTTATTAATCTCCGGCTAAAATCCTCTTTTAAATCTATTCTAAAACAACCCGCGAGGAATGACGGCGACGGTGTGGTCTATTTTAAGTACAGGCATCATAACAAAACTATAAAATGATTGATGTGCTACAAGTTATTATGCCTACAGTCAATTTATACTATCAATAAAAGGAAGATGTTTAAATAAATCAATCAATTCGAAGTTCTTATTGTGCAAGTCTAAGATCTTCTGAGCAGGAACATATATATTATAATAGTGAAATCTACTTTTAAATGTTTATAAATATGAAACTCTGATAGTGCGCATCTATTGTTCCTAAGATTTAATGCAATTACAAAGTTATGCGTAAGTACGAGTATAAGCAACTTACATTCACACATAAAATATACATTTACACTTCAGTCAGGATTTACTTAAGACCTTACAATAACGTTTTTAGAGTGAAAAATAGTAAAAAAATTCTACATAAAATCCTATCCAGGTCCTAAAACGGGGGAAGCCTCAAGCTTCTCTCATCTAATATAGACTAGGGATGCACCTTTACCTTCATTAAATCGCATACAAAAAATCTTGTTTGTGTTGTGTCCCATGCCACTCAACAACATACTGTACTCTTAATGAATAATCTATACTAATATTATAAAGCTGAAGAGTTTGTTTGTTTGTTTGTTTGTTTGAACGCGCTAATCTCAGCAACTACTGGTCCGATTTAAAAAATTATTTCAGTGTTAGATAGCCCATTTATCGAGGAAGGATATAGGCTATATATCATCACGCTAAGACCAATAGCAGCAAAGCACCAATGAAGAATGTTTCAAAAACGGAGAAAATTTATTACTATTGAGAGACGCAGACGAAGTTGCGTGGGTCAGCTAGTATAATATGTTATGATATATAACTGCTCATACCTTTTCATCTGCATTGTGGATAAACTATGAATTATAGCACTATATCGCCTAGTTCAAAACGGTGTGTATGTAAATATATATATATATATATATTTTAATCAAAGCTCGTTATCACTTGAACAGACAAATCACTCATTTCCTCCTAGACGACTGTTATATTCCTGTCAAAACTGTTACCAAGGATGAGTCAACAAAGCTAGACTCATAACTCAATTGAGTCTATTAGTTTCGAGATCGACGACCTTGCCCGTGAACTTGAGATGTATCGTTTTACTTTTAAATATAGAGTAAAGGCAATCATACAAACGCTTCACCAAGTGTAACACGAAGTGTCAAAGAAAACTAAAACTGTGTAGTAACTTTAGCCGCGGCCTAGGCCGAATAAATCGCGTGCAATTATTATATTCATCCAAAATGACTTATCCACTTCCATTGCGTACCGCTTATTTTTTCTGACGATATATAGAGGACATATTTGTACAATGTGTGGTGAACCTGATTGGTGGGGAAGATATACAAAAAATATTAATTTAAGTAACTTTAAGAGTTACTCATGTTATAAAGCAGGCTTATGGCACAGTTCTCATATTTGTCTATTTCTATAAAAAATAAATAATGTAATCAAAATAGACGACAAATTTAAATAGTCGTTGTTGAAACCTTTCGATATCAGATTAGATAGTACATCAATTTTGATTGTTACTGAATTACCTCTGGGACCTTGTTCATGAACTTGCTGAAGACTTTAGAAGTAGGTTATCTTATCTTTACGTTCAACTTTAGTGTTCGTCATTGCCACCATAAACCTGTTTTTAATCTTAAAATTTATTGCTGCGGAACCGAGTTGTAATCAACGAGTTTGATCCTACTGTTGAACACAGTAAAGTACGCCGCGCCCCGCTCGCGCACGGTGAAGACTGATATTGCCACGTCTTGGCATGTGCCACACTGTTTTCCATAATACTACGCAGGATGTTTTTGCATAAAAGATGGATCTCGACAATAGCGCGGTACTTGACTCGAGCTAGAGCTCAGCCCGGGTACGCGGAATATAACACGTGTTTCAAATCGGCGTGGCGTCCCCGCCTGGAAGGCGCCTGGGCCTTAATCGTGTCGCCCACCTTCGCATGGCGCCACTCTGTTTGAAAACCGCCTAAAGCCTACTAAAAATTCCAACTTACATTAATTTAAATCCAGGAAGTTTTTATCCAAAAAATATATGTAGCTTTATATGATATTCATAACATGACATATTTTTTTAACCCTTGCCGTCCCATTGTTTGGGACTGATCGACATTAATTCATAGATAATTCAAATAATTTTTCATAGTCATACTTGGCGCATAGAATGAATATCCGTTGTCTTTGTCTACGGTGTTATCGGCGGATATCCGTTCCTACGTCGATGCCCTTTGTTATGATAAAGGTTTTGGTAAGCATTTAAAATTTTGAACAACACTATTAAATTATCATTTTACCATTGAATTTTACCTTTCACCTCTAGTAAGACAGGAGTAATATTGTGATTATTACAACCTAATCTTATCTTATAAGCTGCTGTACGTGGCTCATTTTTTTTATTTCATTTTGTACCAGAGGTTTCATCCAATAAAAGGAATCCTTTCATATTTCGAGGTCACACGAGTAGACACTCCACCGTGACTACGTTAACTAGAATCCGATTTATACGTTTCTTCTGCCTCATAACCAAAGATATCCGGACTTATTATAATGTTACATAGAATAGAATAGTTAGCTCGTTTGTCCGAATGTTTTGGTAGTCTTAACCTTTATTAATAATTCTCATGATAATACAACAAAATACTTGTATATTTGATAAATTTATGCAAGGTATGTGTAAATCTGAATTTACATAATCGATTTTTTTTTTGGGAATTCCAAATCCAAACGTCATAATCATCTTTAAATATAACTCCTTGAGATATACAGCTTATTACGTTAAAATGGTAATATTTTATATTACCATTACGTTAACATGAATTATTAATTATTATTGTTTTATGTCTTCAATGATCATTTGCATAATTGAATAGAAATCAAAGGATACGATAAAGAAGTGATAATTCATATACAGCTTTTAATAGTCCACTGCTGGACATAAGCCTCTCCTTAGAAAGGAGGTTTTGGCCTACTATACCACGCTGGCCAGACGGGTTTTTATAGGGTTTGTGTCAAGTTTTCCGTCTTCTTTCTCTTCTAATATTTTACCAGCCAAACCATTGGAAGCACCATTTACTAAATACCAACTATTTTACAAAAATCAAACGCAAGTAAGCCTTGCATATGTACACACATAAACAAGAATACAAAATACCAAGCCAAATATTTAAGAGTTTAACCCCCATTTACCCTATGTATTAATTGACTTAATAGCGAGATGAACAGACACCCTCCTAAAAACGGTTCTTTATGAAAAAAAAATTGTGAGGAAGTAATTCCATAAAAAACTTACAAAACGTTTACCACGTTTGAATGTTATTGACCTCTGTTCATTATGCTATGCTATCGAAGAAGGTCGGTCATCCGTACTAGTCCTAAATTACCCATAGATTAAAATCAAACCAGTCCACGCGCCTATTATCTAATAAACTTAAATAGGACAAGAAATATGAGATCTTTTTCGGCTTTTACGGTGTTCTCATTTTGGTAATATGATACAAATGACACGAGGACAGGTGTTAATGAATGGAATCCGCTTGTTAAATATTTTTTCTAGGAATGTGGTACGCCTACTGTTTTAATTTAAAAACATAAAGTAGGCGTGAGTGCTGCAATAATCACTTGTAAAGGTTAATATTGCAGCAGACATTTGTTATCGTATCCTTAGTTACATAAATGGTAATGGTGAATAATTTAGGCCATAAGTTGTGTTTGTTTTATGCTATACGTGATATTGTGTCATACAAAGCGCTAAATTTGTATTTACTTTGCGATCTGATGCAAATAAAATTTGGTAATATTAGGCAATATGATAGTTTTCTACTGCGTTTTTGGTTAAGGAGTTATTAAGTGCCAGTGACCATTGCTGCATCTCTATTATTTGATAATAAATTATAAACAGGACATGAAATAAGTAAGAGAATAAAATCGTTATGTTAACTGTAAAAAGTGATCTCATCATGGTCTCCTTAGCCGCAATCCAGTTTTCCTATTGGAGAATATTGTGTAATGTAATTTTATGCCCTATGGGTCACCGAAAATTTCTACGAAGTTACGTGGCGATCGAAATATCAGGTCATCAAGGTATCGGGTCCAAAAAAGTCAATATTGCAATAATCGTTGTTTCATCCTTTCGTCATTAATAAAAAGTAATTAATTAGTCCAGCACCTAAAAACTTAAATTGCAATGCTGTTTTTTATTACCTTCCACACTGAACAAAAGGAATTTTCATCGCATCTGAGAACTTGCAAGGAACTAGGAAGTAATTGTCCAGCACCATACTGACAAGTTTAATTACCTATTTACACTCAATGTCAAACGTGTTTTTATTTATTTTTCTACCAAAGAAATTTAATTACGGAAACCAAACCTAACTTTTACTTATTTAGTAAATTATCTCACAACTTAGTGAACCTTCAGGTTTAGGACGATAGATAAGGGCATCAACTGGCTATAGTAACAAAATAAATGTTGAAGACAAGCATGAGCTCTTATGGGCAGCGGATGACATTAGAGTCTGCGCCTGAGCCATAAATGGGCGGGCGGCGTGTGCGTCTCTGATCTATAACTGTTGCATACGCACCGTGCCGTTTCCTATTCACTAGGCGGTAGATACACGCACACTAGACACATCGAACGTCAATATTATCTAAAAACTCCCTTTTACTTACACCGCTAAAGCTCAATGATTGTAAAAAATTGAAGTTACTGTTACGTCACAACATAACATAACGATGTAATTTTCTTTACTTTAAAGTTATTGTGAATAAATATTTTCTTGGCAAATGTGATCAAGGGACGTGACAGGCAATAGTGATCAAATGTGAAATAACTTAGGACATAAATTATATTGTTGGAGTAAAAATAATTCGTGAAGAATTGCGTTGAAAACGAATCGAAATCGAACTTCATTTTCTCTAAGTGTTTACACTTGTAAAGACAAATCATGTTTGTTATTTAGTAAGAAAACATTACTAGATAACTCTTATAACAAATTGTGCAGTTATTTGTTTTTATTGTTATAGACACGCCAACATACAATATTTAAAAAAAACATACAGTATGGCGTAGTTTTTATTTGTAGACCATATCCATACATAATACTTATAACCCATATAGCTATTGATACATACCTATATGGATAATGAAACTAGTTACGTGGCCTTTGCGAAATCCTCTCAGAGGTGCTGCTTTCAGATCTTTACAATATAGATAGGATGATTATATTGTAGGCTTTTCGCAAAGGCGATTACACACTCGCTGCACAACATTCTAATAACGCCATGTATTGTACCTCTTACCCAAGTCGTTACGAGTCAAACAGTTTGCCACCAACCTTATTGTTTACGTTGATTCATTCTCTTAATATGTAAATGCTATGCTCCCATTTCATGCCTTTTAAAGTATTGCTCTTTGTCGAGTAATGGACGTAATAGGTAGAAAAATGTTGACTTGTTTAAGTAATTGCTGTGTTGATGGTAAATATTTTGTACTTAAGATGATTTATTTAATAGAGAGTTGAAGGCATAGAGCTGGTTGAATGTAAAGGAATACATTTTAAACAGTGTCTGCCTTGACTTTCTACCATGTACCTAAAGTCTACTTTAAATAGCTTTCACAGTCATGATGTATTTCATTGCTGCGTCTCTAAGCTGTTTTTATAGCATATATCTTATCTGAGGATAAATGGTAACCGAGTTTTCATAAAGACTTGCAACACCAATGGTGTCGTGTCGTTCAACATTCTTCTCTGTCAGCAACAGACGGGCTAACTGATCGAATGACTGCCGCCGTCCATGAACACTTGCAACTCAAAAGACACAGGCGCGTTACTACCCTTTTGTGTGTCTCCTCCACACAGCAGAGGGGGGAGGTTGGGTTACGGTGACCTCAATGATTTCACGGGTTTCTGTGAGGCCGTGGTATCACGCCGGTCAAGCTGCCTCGATGGTACTGAAGAATGGCTCTCCCACGGTTGATCCCACGTCTCTCATCTGCAGTTATCAATTCCTAGAGCAGACAGTTGCATCAGTTGTGGGTTTCATTAACATACTTCAACAAATTCTTATAGGTCAAAAAGTATAATGTCAAAAAATGTTACCAGTTACAATGTTTGTTTAGTAAAGTCACATGTCTCTATAAATGTTTAGTAACTGTGCAATGGGCACATCAAATGTTAATAAATACTTTTGGCTAGACCGACGCAAACTCCTCATTTGGGAACTTAGTTGTGTGTAAAAAATAGTTATATTATTAGTATATAGATATTAGTATAAATAACATTTATTTTAACACATGAAAATACAATAATATGGTACTAGGGATCTGTCCTCATGATAAAGCCGGAAGACGGCCATGGGAACTTCTTAAGTAGACAAAATAAACCTATCGAGTTGGACTCATTTGTTTTACAATAGGAAGTGCATTGGTGCTACATGATATCCAGAGTCGGATGGTACAGTCGGAAGGAGACCATAGAAACTTCCGAAATTAACAAGATCAACCCATCGAATTTGAACTCGACTTGCCTTTTAGAGGATTTAAATTAAAACTTGTTTTAACTAATTGTCTTACAATTAGTTTATAACCGAGAATGTCACAAAATTGCCGAATATATAGTAATGAAAATTTTACCGTTTTACGGACACCTAAATAACTCACTAATTTCATATTTATGACGTAAATTTCAAGTCCTGTGTAATAACAAATATAGCCAACACTAACATACATAATCTCATGTAATGCTTGACTCACAGGCGCTAACTGATAAGATCAAATTCGTCACCAACTCATCGCTGCTTTTAATCTTACTCCAAGATAGTCACTGCAAATATACATAGACAACATTACTTCACGTATATCATAATAAACCTTATTGTCATGAAGTAAGGTGTCTTTTTTATGGTAGCAGGTTCCATGGTCATCGATGACCTGCTAACGGAAGAATCATGAAGGACTACAGCTGTCTAAATATATGCAATAATGTGTTTGCGTTTATACAGCGTTGTTTTAATACTATTTGTAAAGCTGCTGTACGTGCAGAACGGTAAAGGAAGTCTAAATAAAGCGCGCATGCAGATCCATTGAACAAAGATATGAAAAATATTGACCCATAACGTAACACTCGGGTATTACATCAGCAATACTTGCATGGTCACAGTAATTGGCCCCATAGGTTTTCAATACTGTCACTGTTTCAAAATAAATTGAGGTAAGTGTGTCTGCTATATCAATGTTAATCGATAGACGTAAAAAGTTATCCTATTTATTAATGAAGGTAGGTGTTAATATTAATAACCGATCAATATATATTCTCAGATAAACTATATAACTTATCAAAAGATAACTAGCATATTTTTTATTTAAATCTACAATACACATATTGACGAATTGCTAGGCTGGTTCAAAAACTTAGCGCGATTATTCAAATCAAAATCTTTTCACCTTTAAATCATAAATGAATTTATTTTGCCAATGAACACTTTCAGACACGTTTATAAGTAGATTTGTTCTTTGAAGCTTAATAGTGCCGACATTTCGAAACAACGGTGAAACTGATAATAAAATCAAGGTCGTGCTCTTCCATGATATAGGCACCTTGCAAGTACCATTGCGATCCAACCATTAAAAAAATCAAGGCTCTACGGAGACACAGGTTAGCGTTCAACGCCAAAAAAATACTGTTTGTCGTGTTACCCTGCTTTAAGAGAACTTTTGTAGTATCGAAATCCTTACCGTAGACATATCGAGCAAAGTCTAGTTTCACACTAGGCTAAATCAGCCTCAAAGAAGCTTATTGTGCTAAACAGTAAGTAAGTGGAAAAGTCACTCATAATTCTAAAATACCTAGGTATAATTTAATCAATATTTCGTGGATTAAAACTGTTACGTAGTGAAAGAGACCAACACCTGTTGACCAATTTATTATTAAATTGCGATTTTATCAGACCACCTGGCGATGGCTGCTTGACATTTTACTTGACCTTTGAGAAAGATGCCACCAGGACAGGATTTAACTCTGTACAAACAATAGTTTAAAACGTGACTTACGAAATTTTCGCTCTTCGGCCAGGGAAATGTAATAAAGATAAAAATTAATACCTACACTGCGTGATCTGTACTGTTTTAATAACAATAAATCTTCATTATCAAGTAGAAAAGAAGTGATGTGACAAATCCGTTACAGATATTTTTGCCAGCGATAACGATTAAGAAGTAGCAGTTTATAAACCTTTAAGTATGGGTAATATCGCGTGGGGTCTTTCGCTTCAGTCAGTGTGCTAACCGGCCTTAATATTTTTTCGTGGGTGTAACCTTACCGTTCATTCAGAAATAGTAGAATACTAATTCTGTGAATGGTTCAAGGGAAAATTGGAATTAATTTAGGTCAATCCATAGTTGCATTATAAGTTTTGCCACTTTCATTTCATGTCATTTTTTATTTTTAACTGACTGTACGAAAGGCGTTTAAGCGGTCACCTCATCGCTTTCTACTGCGCTGAGTGTTGTGGGTTCGACCCCGAACATGGGACGACACTTTGTTTGATATACATTGTTGTCCTGAGTCTGGGTGTTCTTTGATTCTGTTTTATTAATGTATGTAAAATCGCCTTAACACTTGATATAGTCCTAGTGCGAAAATTGCCTTCGAAAATTAATAATTGTTTAAATTCTAGTATGTTATTTTAAGACAAAGAATATTAATGCATGTGCAAACAAATTGCACCTTAACACGTACGAACTATCATTAGGAACGTGTCTTACATATAATAATATGCTGTTGGAAATAATGTGTAAGGACAAGGTAATGGCTTGAATACTAATTTGTTAAATATTTGCACACCTGAACCACCTTACGATACTAGAGGAAGCCATATCTGTTTTTTAGTTTTTTTTTTTAATTAAGTCATCATTCATCGTTTTTTTTTTCTTTTCAAATGTATTTTAGTGTTTTAACAAAGGCTTGGAAATGATTTTTTGGGCGGGCGCGGCGTCTTGCCCATAGCAAATCTTTTTCTAGCAAATGTAATCGTTTTCTGACTGGTTAAAGGAAGAAGGTAAATAGAGATAAGGAACACGAATAGGGGGATGCAACTAGAATAATATAGGTTAAGCAAACAGTACTGAAACTTCAGTATACGAGTAGTTTAAAGAGGACGTTCTATGATTTGAGAAGCCACTAAGATAGAGACAACAACTCAACAAAAAAAATTGCATATTTTTTGTTCAGGTATTTTTTTTAAAAGTCCATTAATAGGCAATACAGTTTTGATTTATTGATTCTTATCTCTCGCTCTGAAATGGATTTCAGTAACAATCGTAGAGGCGCTCGGAAAAAATGTATGACCTTATATAGACAATATAAATGATACAATACTGCTGAAAAATCGCGTGTACTACTCTATTCCTCAACGTATAAATGTCCTTCTCAGTAAAAAAAGCACAACTCGGAGCTCTATGTTCAACTTCATTAAATACTTACGTTCTAATCCTTTGTAACTAAAACACGTTTGATTCTGATTGCATCCCATTGCATCAAAGTCATATTTAATTTCCGAAGATAATAAAATAAAGGATACGATACACTTCGTCAATATGTATGTGTAACCGTATAATGTTATCTCATAGCAGGTGACATCAGAGTAAACAAAACCGATCGTGCGCACACCATTCAGTTTATTACTGACATATTTAAAGCATAAGCGGCGGCGATCACACTACTACGTTATTTGCTTTTTTGGAGTTGTGAATATACGATAATTAAAATTTACTACTATTTACTAAAAATAAATATATAAAAAAGAAAGTCACCTGCGTATATACGCTTATGATATGTAACATGTTGCATGCATCAAATATTGTAACAAAGATGTCGCAGGCAGGCTGGTGTATATTTTCAATTTACTTTCTTTTAAATATAAACGTTTACGTAAGTTTATAATGCTTTTCGAAATATATTTTTGTTGTGTTAGATAAACAACCGTCTAATTATTTGTTATTCAATTTTACTTTTCAGTGGAGAACCTACTTTGTGAAAACAGTTGTGTAAATTAATGATATTGAAATACAATGTAAAGGTTTTCAATTGTGATTACGAAACAATGGTAAATACATCGTACAACATTGACGACACATCATCGGTCAGTGCATCGTGATTTAAAAAAACATGTTCATGTTTAATCGTAAACTATTTTAACAATTGTATTATATATATCTATAGAATTTATGTTGTGTTGTTTTTGGGTTTATTTAAAATTAAGTAAGCGAAACTTTAATAAACAACCCCTTTAGTATCTGATACATTACATGAAACATAGACATTTTTTTCTAAATACCATAAACTGAAACAGCAACTTAAGAGCTTAACTGTTAACGAGCGGGTAAGTTATACTTTAGAAGATCTTTTTAATACCAACAGTACTGCACTATTGGCGGTATTATGTATTCCGACATATTTTTCATCACTTTAGACTCTCTTTTAATCTTGACTACAGCATTGTTTTCTTCAGATTTCATCAAAAGAAAACAAGTATTTTTTATTAACAGAAAGACGAAACAATTGGCACTGCTACATTAAAGCAATTCTTAACTATCCTCATATCGCTTAGCGTATTCATATATAGGTAAAGAAAGCATAGATATAGAAGAAGATAGAACAATTTGATAGAAAATTACTAAAACCATAAACACAATTAGCTCATGTTGAAAAAAATTAAGATTTTTTTCTTATGACTTGTACTGAATAAACATTATGTAAGAACGTAAAATTGAATTCCGGGAAACTGGTTTTAAAACGTGATTTGTACCTTGAAAATTGCTTAACTATTAAACGATTTCGCACCTATAGTGTACCTCTTTAAAGTAAATTAAGTACCTTTAAACAATCAATATTAGTGTATAAAAATGTTTTTTAAAACCACCAATTGGAGTTTTAATATGTCTATTACGCTTTGGTTAGAATCGCTGATAAAAAGTAAAAGTAATGTTTGTATTTAATGTCCTGTTCATAGGACAGGGTACAAAACAATCAAGTTAATATGATCACGGCCAAGTCGATACACGAGTCGGTACAAGAGTTTTCTTAAAACCAATAACATTATGCAAGTCAAAGAGAAAAGGTTCTATAATAATTAGAATCTCTTGCGCCTGTAACATGGCTCTTAAAATAAAATGGCTATAGGTTGCAAAAAAGTAAATTTTAACGCAAAGAAACATTAATGCACCAAATTTTATTATAGTTTCATTTATTATAATAGATCGTTTAATATAGTACATCCTAAATACGAAGAGTATCTATAGCTAAGGTAACGATCACACTAATTACAATCGCAGCTGACGTTAGTTAAAACAATGATTACTTGACCTATCTTTATGTCCGTTTGAGCAACAATTTAAGTCTACTGGCCTTCTAACAAATATTGTTTGTTGACCCTGTGTCCGTCAGCAATTGATAATTGCTTTGCAAATATCTGTGAAGAATCTGTTTACACAAGATGTAAGGCTCCGACACTGTAAGCATTTTCAGCCTGTATAAGTGATGAGCGATTGCGATTTTTGTAACGTGTGTGTTAGTAGATATATCTTGTGGCATCATAACTCCGAAACGGATAAACCAATTTAGATTTCGTTTTTGTGTTTGAAAGTTGTTATTTCGCACAAGATCATTTTTGTACTTGAAATGATTTTTGAGTTGAGAATATTTTATTCCAGAAGATAATCTATCTCCCTACTTACTAAATTTTATTGAGTCGTTTAGAAGTATTATTCATTCAATATATTTAAACAATATTATTCATTCAAAGCATATCAGTATTCATTTAAACTTTGGCATTTATAGTGGCAGGACTACTCAATCCATAGTACACCTTATATTCCGGTATACATATATAATTATAAAGATATTTATATATGTGTGTTTATTATGTGATGAATTGTATTGGTGTATATCTCTATGTATGTAGTTAACCGTGTCTATTTTCATAGATTACATGTCCATAATATGTAACCTCTGGGCACCTACCTTATATGATTTCTACATCACCCAAAGGTTGACCGCAAGAGAATGTCTTGGGCATTAAGTCTGCCGATGTACAGAAGTGCAGAAAGTTTGAAATAAATAAATAAGTTATGTAAAATTAAATAAAAAAAAGAAAGAGTATACACCTTTTTAATTGACAACCCTACCGTTAGTTCACTCCGCTTCTGTATACTCGAGCCAATAGACACACCGAACACAATAGTCTTACCTAACTTACAGTACCGATGCAAGTAAAGCTGTGTCCTCGATGCCACAATGTTTGCAATTACGTGGTCTTAATATACCAGAACCAATCGATTGGGACAAATAGGTTTATTTGATATTTCCTTTGAAGTCTATGTTTTACTTGACTGATCAAGGTTTTTTTACAATTAAATGCTTCTCATTAATTTATGTCACAACTTTGACCTTTTGAAATTACGTCAAAATTGCATTTGATTCTACCGATTTTTTAAATGTAGACCTTTTTAGCACACAGTAAACCAGAGATAGCTTTGTCGGAGGGGTGATATGATGAATGATGATATGAATATCAATAAATGTTATTTTCACCGCATATATCATTTTTTTTTAATTTCATTTGATTCTGTTCATCCAGCAATAAATCAAAGTATTCTTCTAAAATTCTTTAACAATGAAAGTAATTTTTAAATCGCAATTCCTTATGAAAAATCACTAACAGAAAATGTAGTATCAGAAAAAATAAGACTAAGGTCGCAACTACTATTAAATAGAAAATGACTTATATTTTATTTAGATCTCGATCCTACATATAATTGTATACAACCTCATCGTTATCCAAAAGCAACATCAAAACGATACTATTTTTAAAATAAACAAATGACAGTCCTTTTGTTACTGTGAGCCAAAGCATGCACTGGTTGCTAGCCTGTAAAATCAACATATGCCATGCATATGCAGGACACGTTATATTATAAGGGCCATCATACACGCACCTTTTTATAGGTTATAAAAAAACGTATGTGTATTATGGGAGAGGGGCTCGGCTACCAGTAACCTCACTCCCTGGTGTTCTGTTCCTTCGCTTGCTATGAACATTTTAGGTTTTACGACTCTTTTTTGATGTATCGTGTTATAGCCACATAGAAAGATACACAACAAAAAAATAGAGAAGCTTCAAAGATATTGAAGCTCCTGAACTACTAAAATGGACGATCATATCTTATTATTATTGATAGTCTAGAGTACTGAGTGCTCTGCTCGAACAAGAGTTTTAATGTGAATACAGTCAAACCAGCAATAACAAACGACCTAGCATGAATAAAGTTCAAGGAGAGAAGTCAAAATAGGTCTAAGTATATTAGGAAAAAAAGCCTTTCATTATTAAGTCTCAAATATACTAAATATTGTGGCTATGGGAACAGCTCCTAACCTATTCAGGATCGAGTTGCAAACAATGCTCTGTCCGTAACTGGATGTATGACGTCAAAGAATGTAGACCTATATTCGATGAACAAATGTTATGAGTGTTGATATTCAGACCGTAATAAACCTATACTCTGTCCTTTTATTTTCTTTATAACAGTTGCTTCAGAACAAAAATGTCCCAGTTAAATAAATAAATTTAAATTTCGTAAAATTTTGGCATTACATTTTTTTTTCAAAATAAATTATTATTGTTTTACTCATTGAAAATATTCTACATCAATATAAAAACGCCTTTCATCCAGTACAAGTCAAAGTTCAAGTTCAAACCTAGAGTAATTAACACACGCACACCAGATTCGTCACTTGAGTCCTAAGTAAAATTAATATAAGTTCTTATCAACATGAACATAACTAAATAATTTATTAACCGAGTTTGCATTATTAGTTAATCAACTTTTCAACTAATTAATTTTCTAAGAATTGACAAAACAGAAGGATTTCATAATTTTTCAAAGAAATATACAGCACATCTATATTGGACGAACGACACGACGAGGCAGAAGAAGGAGGAACTCAAGTGGTTTAAGTATTACGTTTCAGCACTAAATCTCTATTTTTGTGGTTTGGAAATCAAAACATGTAAAAATGTACTTAGTCAGTTTTAAAGATGAACATAATATGCGAATTTATATGTGTATAATTGTAACGAGAGCAAGAAATACATTGCGTTACACTTGCGCAGCTATCTTACTAAAATATGAACGCCTAATGTCTTGGAACTTGGTTTTTAACTTAATTCGTCGTAACGACAAAATTTATATATTTTGCGAAGGTTTGTGTTTGTCAAGCTTCCATGCCAAAACGAATGAACCAAATATTGAGAAATTTCGCATACGTTGTCTAGGGTACATTAAGAGGAAGGAATACCTAGAATACAAGGAATACCTGGATTAATTGAGAAAATTTACATGAGGAAAGCTCCGGGCAGGCTCTAGTGTAATATAAAAATAACCCAATTGCCACTTACATTCCGGTTAGAGCATCGTCAGTATGATCGGATAGGCGAAGCGATTAAAATAAAATTTCTAACTGTCTGAGACTAGCCTCTCTATTGTCTTCGGCATTTTTCAAATATCTACCTAGAAATCGTACAACCCCCTTCATTAATGTCCGTTTTATCTCACAATTATCTAAGATTAGTGATGCATCACTGCTGTGCTTTCTCTCTTTCTTATACCTACCTTACCTTATCTGATTGAGTCGTTCTAACGGTTCTTCGTCTAGTATCTGTAAACTTAACAGAAAACCGCATTAAATGCGGTGTAAGGTATAGGTTTTTTATGCATTTTCCTGCTAGTTAATATTTAATGGAGACTTCTGCTTTTGTTTCATTTATTTATATATATATATATATATATTATTCGATTCATTACGATTAAAACTCAACCAACTCAAACTACGATGTCTCTACCAGTCCAGTCTGACCCAGTATCTACGATGTCAGTTCTTTGTCTAGAGAGATGATATCGCTAGTCTCCCGCTAACCCTGGCTACAATATCCAACGACTCCGATAACTTGGAGTAGAGTATACCTAGTTGTGCCTTTGAGAAGATTAGCCAGATACGAGCATTCCACTTTATTAGCAAGATGTCGATCTACTTAAAGTTTTTATTACTTTTTATAAACTTGAAATATTAGAAACCAAGTCTCTGCAGGATAATATCATAAAGAACCATCCATACCATCTCTTGCCGGGGGTCAAAAGCCTCCGTAAGATCATGTTTACAGCGCCAACAAATTTGGAAAAAAAGTCGACCTTGCAAGAGAATACAAGAAACAACAATTTAAAACAATAGATACTTACGCACAACCCTGCTTATGAAAAGACCTTTCCTTTACCTTAAAGATAATTAAATTATATAATTCCAAAGTAATATTGTTTAATGAGGTCTCACGGTGTGTATTGCGGTCACGTGCGATTGCTCGGGCAGACGAACAGTCGCCCGACGAGGTAACAACATAAAAGTATATAACAGTGTTGTAATACCTATCTCTTTTTAAACGAAGTCCATCGGCGTAAGGACATCGAATGATCGATACCTCAAGGTCACCCTTTTCAAACATTTATTTTTTGTCAGAAACTGTACTAAATTAAATTTAATGTATGTAAGTATTGTGTGCTGACGTCGAAAGAGAAAGTAGTAATTATTGTTTCATATGGAGTATTCTTTGCTTATTTGTGAAGGGTAATTATAAATTCAACGGAAGAAATCTGTTGAAAATGAAATTAATGCCGTGTAAAATAGAGTACACCTAATATTAAAACGTTTCAATTTGTACTGGTAGAATAATTTCTTAGAAGCTAGCGTCTTGCCCAGACCGATATCCATTTGGATACCAGCTGGTTTATTATTACTTTTTGCTCTTTTTTTAACTGAAGCCTGACAGTCGACACAACGCTTTCAAGCAATTCATCATCATCATCAACAGTCTTTGATAGTCCACTGCTGGACATAGGCCTCTCCTTAGAAAGTTAGTTAGTGGTAATACCTTGCTATATTAAAATCAATATGAATGTGGATTCATGCACTACATTATAAAAAAACAAAAAGTAAATCTCGAACTGTATAATATGAAAAGTTTCACATCTGCACTTAAGTAAACCTATAGTTTATTGAGTTACCATCTGTTGCAGAACTCAACGCTCTCCTTATCAAGCTTTCCATAACCGAGCGAACTAATTCCAGCCTTCGTAATACTTTCGATTTCAGTGCGCACGCCCATACAATACATTGGTGTAGCGCCAGTTTATAGCACTACTCTTTGTGAATTACTAATGAGTTTTAGACGCTTAAAATGGTAGTTAGAATCCAAATTTTTGACCGTTTGGCTATCAAGGCTGTCTTCTGACTTATTCATATTTACTAAATTGGCAAATAAACACACGACCCACATTATGTATTTATGGATAAATTGGCAATACTAGCAAATGCGCGTGTAATTGATAGCGACCTATTTACCAACAGAAATATAGATAGACGCAAGACGCAAACTGCGGTTCGCTAGTACAGTAAAGTCTGTCCAGCTAAAGTATTCAGGCTAAAATCTGCGAAATATTACACCTTAAAATTTTGTAGAATAAATAATCGTCAAGATACTGTAAATAGGTCGATCACATTAATGTTATTTTAATAGTTTAAAGTGCTAAAGTCTAGCAGACAGGGTTAAAAATAGCTTATTGATCCACTATACCTTTATCAATAATTTAGTTACATGTGCTATGTCAATGTCAAATAAGACAAAAAAAATATGTTATCTATTTTTAAATACTTTGTCTATAAATTTAAAATGGCGTCGTCTTTTAGGAACCCTTCACCACTTGTACTGTCGTTTAACGTGGGTTGAAGAGGTATAATCTCAATGGCACATGTAAGTCACGCCTTTAGAAAGTGAGTTTGAAGTTTACTAGCCGTGGTCGTGGGAACTTCGCATCGTCACGCCCATTCCTACTCTTTAATTAAGTGATTAATGCAACAGTTCCGCCTTTGAATGCTTCCGGTATATTCAAATGCCGTCATTTATTGTGGCTTTTAATTTAAAGAGACAGTTACATTTTGTTTCACATGTAGCAGTTTTGTGTTAACAGGTACCATAAATCTTTTCAAGTCTTAACTAATGTATGCAGCAGTTTTGTTGAAATTCAAAAGAAGCAATTAACCGACTCGTAGTAAACTCAGACATAAAACAACTTTATGTTTCATATGAAGACTAACTGCACATTTAACAGTGCGGCATTAGGTTTGCTAGATGATGACTTAATCCAAAAGTAATATCTCAATTCAAGGAATTCTATAGGGAAGTATTTTGACACAGTCTTTGTAGATTTAAATCTAAGAAAGACGTATATCAGCAGCAGCGTAAGCGGCTGGTAAAAGCAATATTGAAGTGACTTCTTCAGGGTCATCACGCTTCCGTTCTGCCAGTTGTTTATCGATACATATAATCAAAAATAGCTTTAGGTACGCCTAAATAATTGCGATATCTTTGTTGTGTTGAATTTAGACTTGTTACTTATGAAGACTTTGGCATAGGAATAAGAATGAACTTTTCTTTTCCCAGACGGGCTCCGGCAAGACATACACGATGGGTAGCGGTTGGGAAGGCGAAGGTGACGGAGATGAGGACAGACGCGGCATCATCCCTCGTGCAATCCGAGATCTATTCGCCGGCGCAGAAGCAAGAGCTGAAGCAGCGCGTGCTCAGGGTCAACTACCGCCAGAATTCTCTGTGCAAACCCAGTTCATAGAGCTTTATAATGAAGATATTGTAGATCTGCTCGATCCTGCTAAAGATCCTTTTGCTAAGGTTTGTACACAATATTTACTATTCAGAATGAATTACTAGTAAATTTAAATCACCCAATAGACACCGACGTAATATTTTATTAAATATCCAAGACACCAGGGCCATCTGAATGATTTAGGTGTATCTCTGGACAAATGACAAATAAGGTAGGCCATGAATAGCCCGAAGACATCATACTTAAACTAAAATATATGGATTGGAATAAGAAGTCATTGAACTTACTTAATTAGGTTAGTTAGTAGCGTAATAAAGATATATCTTGCCGGACAGCGGCATCTTCACATAACTAATGAAGTAGAGAATAGACGAGCGGGAGATGTGACCTGCCACCGCTTATACACATTTATATGAAATCCACCAAGTCGTTTATCGATAACTACTTATCGATGCATACATAAAGCTATGCGTGCGATTGTTAGGTTTTGTTGTATGCTGGCGTATTGGCATGCGATCAATATTTAATTTATTATATTGCTGCGTGAGTTATTTTATTTAATTGTGTAGTAAACGTACCCAAGTATGGCAAATATGTTAATATCTTCCATTATCCGGTAATCGTTAAGTCCATATATATAGCACTGTGAACGAATAATTAAAAATAAATTTACAAATATAGCGCAACAGGAACTGCAATCGACCTTTATGTAGTGCATATTTGTACCTGTAACCGCTATAACTCCTACGCACTGATTCCCTGGTGTGGCCAGGAATAACATTAACCAAAATAATCCTACATAATCGAACTACACAGTAGACCAGCTAAGTAGAATATACACGTCATATGCCATATGTCATATGCATATAAGACGTGGCTTTTAACGCCTTAATAAAGAGCAAATTACAAATACTCTTCAATCTGCGATTTCGAGATATTGGACAAACATTGCCAACATAGGTAATTATTAGTAACTGTTTGTTTCTCTTTTTCTGCAACGTTGTTAGGTTATTGCAAAGTGCGAACTACTAAATGACAAAATTGTTTTGTAAATGTAAACAAAAAGGACGTAACATACTCGGTTGCGTTTGTATTTAGAGTGATTGGTAATAATATCATTTAAAGCCAGTGAGAGCTTGATTTTGTTATATTTTCGTGTGACAAAAATAGGACTTCTTCTCCTCGGTACAATTTAAGTGGTAATTTTTTTCGATCGCCTCTTCTCGTGATAGTCAAAGCCCGCACAATTCTGCCAAAGGCATATAACTTGCTCGTAGGCGGTAAAGGATTGGCAATATCCGCCACCAACGCTAGTACAGCTTAAATAGATTAATCTACTTATTATTAAATCGCCCAAAGGATTATTGTTTTATTCATTGTGTGTAACAGCAGTTGTCTGACTAAAATATACTTTGTTATTGATTTTGGCAGAGAACAGGAACTCATTAATTTTTAATGCCATATTTCTATCTTTATAGAAAAGAAACCATTGCTTTAACCTATGTTTAACGGATTGCTCAGGAATCACGACATGACTATATTAAAGTATGAAAAGCATTTTTAAGCATCTAGGTACATTTAGGCCATCTGTCACCCTAGCAGAAGCAGGCCGGGGTGGCGGCGAGCGCGTTGCGAAGCGCGCTCGCTTCCAGGGAGCACAGGGAACATGGGGTTCCCACACGGGGCGGGGGTCGTCTACTCGTCTGTAGATGACCCGAGGTATGTCGGGGCACCAGGGCCTTCCTTTCTAGGGTATACCTGGTTCCCCGGCTATTAGTACCCGGCGAAGGCGTGCGGTTTTAGTCGGTTCGAGTCCGACATGCCACCGACAGGTGGTTATCCGAGGGGATTTCCGCACGGAAAAAAAAAAAAAAAAAAAAAAAAAGGTACATTTATCTACTAATTTTTGATTGATGCTTAAAAAATAACACCAACTAAACTGTGCTAAACTCGTTGTATGCAAAGTTTGGCTATCAGAAGCTTAACATGACGTGACGTAAAAATATAAAGATGTAAATTACTTTTTTAGACAACTCAATTTTTTCACAAGTTATTTTTATGCTCTCTTTTAGGGTGCCTTAAGAATAACAGAAGATGGATGCGGTGGAGTACGTGTTGTTGGAGCATCGATGCGAGCAGTCCGCGGAGCGAGAGAAGCCCTTGGAGCATTACGAGCCGGTGCCTTAGCCAGAACAACCGCAGCCACTAACATGAACTCGTCCTCTTCACGATCACACGCTGTCTTTACTCTTCTACTAAGACAAAGAAGGCTGGCGCCAGACCAAGAAGTAGTGGATAAGGAAGCGGAAACAGATACACCTGAACAATATGAAACGTTGACGGCGAAGTTCCACTTTGTCGATCTAGCTGGGTCGGAGAGGTTAAAACGCACAGGTGAGGTGACACCCTTATATCTCAAAATAAACAATATGATTCTCGTTATTATATTATAATAATAAAAGTGATTATATTTTGAAAACAATTGTATTGTTTGTGTGTTCGATATAAACGGATAAGAGAATATCCGTTATTTGCTGCTTATACATACGTTATTCGAGATTCAGAATTACAACAATTACGTACGTTTGATTTGATAACTATAAAATACATGAAAATGCGTGATACGTGAAAACTATGATTTGCCCTAATTACACAGGCCAACAAAGTTTGTCAAAGTTCAAGTCTTCAGCTTTCAAATGACGTTGAGTTTGCTCAAATATCTATTTTTTTCGCTGAGATAGAGATAGTGAACAGGGTTTGCATAGTTTAAAGGCTTGTAGTTCAGTTAAAGGTTTGCTTAGCTTAGGTTTTGAGTCGTAAAAAAAAGATTTTTAATCAAACTCAACTCATTTGAAAGCTGAAGACTTGAACTTTAAGATACCCTGTGTACTTTTTTAGGCATAATAAAATTTGAAGAGTTACATTACCTCAAAAATTGGTAAAAATTGCGTTCTGCAAGTTCGTTTTTTGCAATCACACATGACACGGACAGTATTCTTAATTTTACCCTAACTTAAGGGCGATTTACTATATTCATAGTGTTTGGTATCCTTATATGCATCCGTAATCTATTACTATCTTTTAGGTTGATAGGTTACCTGATGGCTTTCGTGCTTAGTCCAAAACGTTAATCTTAAATTCATTATTTTGCTACTTAGGTGCAACGGGTGAACGCGCAAAGGAAGGCATCTCAATAAACTGTGGCTTACTAGCATTGGGCAACGTTATATCGGCCCTGGGCGATAGGTCCCGCAAAGTGCTTCACGTTCCTTATCGGGATTCAAAACTGACCAGGCTCCTCCAAGACTCTTTAGGAGGAAACAGCAATACCGTCATGATCGCCTGTGTCTCTCCTAGCGATAGAGATTTCATGGAGACTCTGAACACTTTGAAGTATGCCAACAGGGCGAGGAACATCAAGAATAGGTGTATCGTAAACCAGGATCTCACTTCTAGGACAATACATCAATTGAGGCAGGAGGTTGCAAGGTTGCAGTTGGAATTGACTGAATACAAACAGGTGAGGCGAAGAACACATCCAGTTGTATATTTATACCAATTTGGTAGGTACAAAACAAGAAAAGTATATTGCCTCTAACTGTGTCACGCGGTGAGTAGGATTAAAGCAAGGGCAATAACATAAAAAATATTAAAATATAATTAAAATTCTATACGTTCATGTACAGTTGTACCTTTGCAAAAGGGGCAAAAATATTTAACAGACATTTGTTTTTCTTAGTCTATCGTTCGTGTTTTAAAATATATGTATTTTAATTTTGTAAATTGTTGCAGGGTAAACGAATCGTATCAGAGAATGGCGAAGAAGGCTGGAGCGACGTTGTTCAAGAGAACGCTATCCTCACGGCCGAGTGTGAAGCCCTACGTCGAAGAGTAAAAGCCATGCAGGGCACTATAGAACAGTTATCGGCGAGGAATAGTGAACTGTTGGCAGAGAAAGCGTTAGGAAACTTCGCGCCGAAAGACGGAAGTCCTGATGCGAATGACTGTTCGCTCACGTCATTAGTACAGGTATTATATGTTAATATATACACAGACATTTACGTCTATATCTATATGAAAAGGATGAGCACGAGACAATTTCAATGTTACTTACTTAAAGCAAGACATGTCTAATGCCGTCAAACGGGCACTTTTAGAATTAGATGAACAATATGTAGTATGTAAGAAGGAAAGGTGTGGTGTAGCGCTGTACGCGACTGTACCTACATTGTAACGTGTAGATATACGTAGGAAAAATATATTTGAACGAATAGAATAGGGTTAGTGCTTACACGTATAGATTAAGGGGGTGTAGACAATAGCTTCATCATGTTCACGTTCGAACCGGTTGATGCCGGAAAGTCTAAAAGCTATAACCGATTCTGATCCAAAAAAACAGCGTGAGGGGTCTATTGAAAAGGTGTCGGAAAAAAAATCTTGTTACACATTTTTCGGTCTCGCTCCGGGCGTGTAACGCGCTATAAGGAACTTCGTTCCAAAAATGTAAGTAACAACAAATGATTGTATAGTGTAACAACTTCAATGAAGAATCAATGAATCATTTTTCAAAAATATTTTGTGATTTGATCCTTTTTTGCGATCAATTAATCATTTTTCAAAAATAATTTGTGATTTGATCCTTTTTTGCGTAGGGTTATGTAAGCGAGATAGAAGATCTGAGAGCTCAATTGATGGAATCGAACGCAATGTACGAAGCGAGCAGACGACGTGAAGCTACTGTAGCGAGAACCCGCCACGACTCCGTGTCCGACCCGACGGCCGTCATTGACGATGCGAAGCGAGAATTATATAAGGTAATATTACACAGCAACTGCTGTTGGAATGTAGTTATACTCACTGGTATAAATGCTGCAGCCACGTAGGTATGATCATGTGAGCAATTCTTCATGTGCTAGGCCTGCCAGAGGTTTATTTATTACAGTTCTGATATTGTATAGGACAGGACACCGAATATTTTTATTTTATTTATTTTATTCCAAACTTTATGCACTTTTGTACATCGGCGGACTTAATGCCCAAGGCATTCTCTTCCAGTCAATCTTTGGGTGGTGTAGAAATCATATAAGGTAGGTGCACAGAGATGTGATATATATCGAATATCGATAATGTACATGTATGTACATTTCATACGAAGTCCCGGATGTCCACATTATATTGCAGTCAAACTTATATTCGCCATTTTCTTTCCTCAACATTTTACATCCAGAATCTGACAATTACTGTCGAATTAGCTACTCACAATTACCAGAAAGACGCGTAACCCGACTAGAAAACATGTGATTGACCTAGATTGCACTTTACCCACATCAATAAATATTGTATTCCTCTTTTCTAATTCGGAAAGCCGGGACGTCATGAACTATGCGATTGATGTAACATGTATTTTTGTTAAAAATGTATGCAGCATTAAATGCACATCATCATCATCATCAACAGGCTCTAATAGTCTACTGCTGGAGATTAGCCTCTCCTTAGAATATAGGTTTTGGCCTATTATACCACGCTGGCCAGACGGGTTGGTATAGGGTTTGTGTCAAGTTTTCCTTCTTTTTCCAGTGCTGGTGTCCTTCGTTGTTTTGCGCCCTTAGTCAGCTCTTACGACACCCACGGGATGAATTGGGGTAGTGACATTCCGTATTCTTAATCCATCACTACACCGACATCATTAAATACACAGATAATAATACTTCGGGACATATCTGAATTTAGAAACATCCATTTTTCGATATTAGATAATAATTTATAAGCAAACTCAAACTAAATATATCTTTATTTCATAAACAGTTTGTTTTAGTATTTCAAAACAGTTTGAAATCGTCTCTTATGTAGATTAAAGTCATAGATCAACACACACAATAGCAACAATCTCTGTTTTGTCAATTATTTAGGAAAATATATATATATACGTATCGAAAATCTATTATATGCCTGTGCCGATCTACAACCACCTGTTTCCAAGAGGTGGAGCCTTACGAGAAGAAAGGGCAAACAATCTCACGGTAACTAAAATAAGTTCATAAAAAGAAATGAAAAGGATACTAAAATTGTCTGTCCTGACTTATCCCTATGTAGATGTATCACAAAGCGAAAACCGCCGCGACCTAGAAGCGTGTGTTGTGTGTCCTATTCATTTGTGGCGACTCGACACATAAACATACTACAGCGCCATCTAATGAAGACACACCGAACTACGGAGTAATTACTAAATAACTACTAAAATAAGAATTGCTAATCCTGTATCGCGATATAAAGAATTCCCTCGCCGATTAGCATATATACAACTTCCCAACATCAACCGTTGGGCCTCGGCCCGCCAGGCATGATCACCTCGCCTGGTCGGAGGATCCTCCCTTTGTGTTGGAGGGACATGACACCCGTTCCTCCACAGTGGTGACCCCGACGTGATTGGAAGCAGCCTTCAAGGAGCAGATCATCAGCACTATCGTGTACACTCCCACAGTGATAAGCAGTAATCAAGTCTCAGCCAGCCAGCAACCTCGGCCTCTACAGGGATACCACACGCAGGTAGCGACCGCTCCAGCCTGGTTACCTCTACGGCCTCATCAGCGTCTAGGCACAGCACACTGCACCTACGGTCCACGTAAGAAGAGCATTCTCTCCCGTCTACGCAGCAGCCAGCCACTACGCAGCAACCGCCCCGACTCACTGGGGACTTCACCGCAGCACCGCCCACCGCACGCCGTTCCGACTCACTGGGATCAGCGGACTTCAGCACCGACTCACTGGGGCTAGCGGCACTCAGTTCCGACCCACTGGAACTAGCGGCACTCAGTTCCGACTCACTGGAACTACTCACTACTGGCACTGGCACGCTCCACAACAGGGCATAGACAGCTGACTCATCATATATCGACCTCCGGTCTTGGAGGGGAGTGATGTGGCGACTCGACACATAAACATACTACAGCGCCATCTAATGAAGACACACCGAACTACGGAGTAATTACTAAATAACTACTAAAATAAGAATTGCTAATCCTGTATCGCGATATAAAGAATTCCCTCGCCGATTAGCATATATACAACTTCCCAACATCAACCGTTGGGCCGCGGTCCGCCAGGCATGATCACCTCGCCTGGTCGGAGGATCCTCCCTTTGTGTTGGAGGGACATGACACCCGTTCCTCCACACATTCAAATATGTAATATTATACTCATTGCGGCGACCGTGGCTACCTAGTAAAGAACGCTGGACTCGAGTCGCCACACGTGACTGACTGAACTACGTAATTGTACTTGCTGTACTGTTATAACCGGAGACTTTTCTCATTATAATAAGTAAACTAACACTAACCTGCCGTCACAAACCTTGTTAAAATATCTTCGGCCAATTTCAAATTTCAAACCTTCAAGAAAAGAGCGTACTCCTTCCTCAAAGGCTGGCAACGCGCTAGTGACTCCCGAGTTGCGGGCGTTCATGGACGGCGGTGGTCGGTGACCCATCTGCTCGTTTGCCCCCTATTCCATAAAAAGAATTCAAGTGTGGTGGTTACTTTGGTTGCCTGCTAACTTTCCTTGGCAATGTAATTCGTTTTAAGGCGGACATAGGTAGACGATAAATTTGTTAAGAGTGACGATGGCTAGGATAATGGACCTTTTTCTTTGTTTTTTTTTACGTGTCGAAACTCCCTTGGACAGTCACCCCACCGAGGTTTGCGGCGTGATGGTGTGTTGGAAACAGACCGACTAAAACCACACGGTGCGCCACTCTGCGCCTGTAATAGGAAGGATCCGGGAACTGCTGTTATTGAGACATTTGAGACCCCTCCTAGAGGATGACGATAATGTCAGTTTTAGTTTGCGAATGGTGTAGAGAACTGTAATAGCTACAAAAGTATCCGTTAGGAGCTTAGTGGAACTGTTTTAATACTGATAAACTCCTGCTCCATCTATACCTAAACTACATTTTCCAGGAAAAAGAATTGCTTGCACGCAGTATGGGTGAACTAGAATTCCAACGCAAACTGAACATGAGTGAAAGTATGACAAGCGCTGTAGACGACCGACCAATAGGAGAGAGAGAGAGGGCTGAAGGAGAGAGTGCCGAAGACTCAGAACCGTCCGAAGGAGAAGGGGTGGGCAGTGACTCGGAAGATGAGGACTCGGAGACTAAAGGTAAGAGTCATATTAAATGTCTGTGACTGATATAATGAAATTCAGATGTAAAGTTAACTTCAAGAAATCTGTTTATTTATGTTAGCTGTGTGAATTGGATTCACTCCTCTTATGTTTGGTTTTAGTATAAGGTGACCCTTGAGATGTATGACATTGTTTACGGCTCTCCAAAAACTTGTCAGATTTACTTTTTTTACATGACTTCTTCATTCGAACTTGATTAATAATAATAACTTCACACATCTCACACGTGGCAGTCTGATCTCAAACTAGGCAAAGCCTACTCTATGGTAACCGAACTGCTTAGAAACATACTTGTAAACGTGAAATATATACAAATTTCACCTTGACTTTGTCCTGGGTAGGCGACTACGACCTGTGGCTAAGCAGTCAGGGACACTAGCTACAATACCAAGAGGCCAGCCAAATGAAGTGAATATTCATTTATGATCATAATTAAAAATAAAAATAATATTTCGGACATCTAACACACAACGCCATCTAGTTTAAAACTAAGCAGAGCTTGTGTTATGAAAGCTAGATTGACCGATAGAATATTTATGTACTTTATTTTTTGTAAATACATACATATTATACATAGGAAACACCCAAACTCCGAAACAAACATTTGCAGATCATAAAAACATTTGGTCCGACTCGGGAATCAAACCCGAGACCTCAATACAGCAGTCGTATACGCTGCCATTGTACCACCGAGGCACCGCAGTCAGTTATCACTTAAATTATTAGATGAAAAGTTAGAAACATAGGACGCGCTCAGCATGAACAACCACTTATCACTGATATCTATACGTTTATCAATATTCTTAGGTTCTTACTGTAAAACATGATCACTTTCCAGGTCAACGTGTTCTCTCAGCGCAACTAGCAACCTTGAGCGAAGACATCGACACCAAATCTCGGTTGATCGAACAGCTGGAGCTATCACAGCGTCGTCTGACCGCTCTCCGCACACACTACGAACAGAGACTGGACACACTACATCATCAGATAAAAGCCACAAATGAGGAAAGGGACAAAGTGCTTGCCTCGCTTAGTGAGTATTTTTTGTCTATAAATGTTAGCATTTCAACTTCAATTGACTAAATTTCCACAATCGGTCTATTAAAATATGAGTTAGTAGGCAGTAACGCGTCGGTGTATTGTTTGGCGTCTTGATTCAATGTATTGTTTTGCGAATTCAAAAATAATAACTTCACACATGGCAGTCTTGATCCCAAACTAGGCAGCGCCTGTGCTATGGTAACCAGACTGCTGATCAATAAACTTAAGTATTTCTAAATACATAAAGAATTATAAATAAATTACACTTAGACACAGAACAAATGATCGCGCTCATCGCACAGTTATTTGTCCTAGGTAAGACTCGAACCCACGACCCCTGCTTTAGCAGTCAGGGTCACTAACCACTATACCTCAGGCTTAGGCTCATGGAAATAAAGTTCAATTCAATACTTTAAACCGAATAATATCGAAGTAAAACTCACGTTGTTTCGATGTTTTCACTTTGATACACGCTTAATACTAATGAGTTATTAGAATATACCCACACTTGACTAAGTCACAACACCAAAGCTGAAAGTTCATTAAAAAAAGTAGCAACAAAAGTAACTGCGTGACGGAGGAACAAAGTTACTAAAGGACGTCTTTATATGCAATATCTTTATAATTTACATAGTATAAAATAAAATGGTAACGTCTGGCCAGCGTGGTATAGTGGGCCAAAACCTCCTTTCTAAGGAGAGGCCTATGTCCAGCAGTGGACTAGTTAAGGCTGTTGATGATGATAATGATGATGAAAATAAAATGGCTTTTTTTCTTGTACGCTTAGATCTTTTAAATTAAGCAACGAATTTTAATGCGGTTTTCACTAATAGACAAAGTGATTCAAGAAGAAGGTTTATAGAGAAAATCAGAGAATTTCAAATATTTGTCGTAAAAAAAGCATTAAAATCGTTTCTTAGTTTAAAAGATCCAAGCTTACCATGTACTAGCAATAAGTTTCGGAAAAAAGTCTGGTTACACATTCTTCGGTCTCACTCGATAGGGACCTCGTTCCAAAAATACTCGTTAATTTTGTAGGTTAGGTACCTACAAAATGACATGTGGCTATAAATTCATCTGCCTCACCGCAATAGGGAGTATATTTTTAAATACTAAAAATTAACTTTACAATAAGAATTTTTAAAGAGTACTTGAATCGGAACAATAATTCATCGATATTTACAGCTACCCAAGCTTCCCCTCCGACGGAGAAACTAAAGCGCGTGAAGGAAGAGTACGAGCGTCGCGTGTCAGCCATGTCGCGTGAACTGAAGCGGTTGCAGGCGGCACAACGTGAACACACACGCCTGCAACGCTCGCAGCAACACACCGCGCAACAGATCAACACGCTGCGCAACGAGCTGCACAACATGAAGAGGGACAAGGTCAGTACGAATATTGGGCCACTATTGCACAATACTGTGCAAAAGTTTTCAACACGCAAGTTTAAATAGCTCGTTGTACAGTGCAATATTTTCCAGACACTACCAGCATAGTCTTATCTGTAATAATTTTAAACTATTGATATTTTATGTTTCTAATGTTAAAGGGGTTAAAATTTTCTGTCTTTGTAGTTACGGATTAAGAATACGGAGTGTCACCACCCATATTCATCCTGTGGGTGTCGTAAGAGCCGACTATATTTGTTAGAAGACATGATGTTAACTATTATATTTATATTCTATTATTTGTTACTTCTCACTATTCACAATCACTATCACTTCTTCATCACTTCTTCTATACTATTATATTTGTATTCTATTATTATTATGTTATATCGATATGTAACATCCGTTCTCCCACTTTTCTGCAATCTGTGGCAATGATTTTGTGAAAAGAGACGGAAGTATGTAACAGGAAACCGGATTAGTGTTGACCGCCATTGACCAATGGGGGAGCGTAGTGCTAGAGTAGACCGTCACATGGTGAAATGTGAAAGTGAAAGATGAAATGTCATATGCTACTAATAAAAGGCTCTCTCGTTTTCTGTAAGTAATCACCTAATTTTACAATACATTTTGATCACAGGTAAAACTAGTACAACGCATGCGAGATGAAGCTAAACGACATGCACAATCCGAAGCGGCAAGAGCAAAAGAGGTATGGAATTAGTTGTCACTACTACTACAAGTTCTAATTGCCTATAATAATATAACGGGTAATAAATATTTGTCTATTTCTTCAAGGTGGCACAACTTCGTAAGGAATCTCGTAAAAATGCCAACTTAATCAGGTCACTAGAAGCCGAAACAAAGATGAAAGAAGCAGTAAGTAAACATTGCAAATTTAAAAATATATTTAAAAATATAAATTGTACCAAATTTTGAACACACACTGGCATCAGACTGGTATAAGAATACTTATCTTATCATAATTCAATTGCATTGATTCAAAATGTATGCATTGAATCAAGATGGTGTACTGAAAACGGAATTAAATTATATATTACTCTGAATTGAAAAAAGAAATGGTTATAAATGGTAGTATAATGAGTAAACAGATCATTTTACTGAAAAATCAAATAGTATTTAAACATTTCATACAATTAACTATCTCGTATGGCTTTGTGCGTTTGTTCAGCATAATTTGCTCGCCCGGCAAAACATCTGTTTGTATTTATTATACGTAATACAGTTATACCTACTATACTTTACACCCTATATATATGTTTCCAAACGATCGTTATTTCGAATTCAAAAACAATAGTATAATAGTTTTAAGAATGAATTAATGAGATGTTATTGTGCAGGTTTTGCGACGTAAACAGGAGGAGGTATCATTGTTGAGGCGAGGGTATCGCGACAAACTCAGCAGTAAAGCGGCGGGCAGAGTGCAAGGTTAACACAGTTTATTAGTTTTTTTTAATTAATTCCTTCTTAACCTTCGCAAAATACAGTGACGGTGGTGTAACTACTAATGTTTGATTATGATGTCCACGCCCACCATAGTTATTTAGCTTCATTGGAACGGTTTCTTAAGAATACTATCCTTCATTCGCGTTAAGAAAATAAACCCTGCTCGTAAACCGCTTAGGTTCCAAGAATTTATCGTTTCGTACGAAATTTTGAAAACTGATGTCAGTATTTTCTTAAAGCGAATGGAGTACAGATGAGAGCGATTTATTATTGATTACAAATGCTAATTATATTCATTGATAACTATAAGGAATGCTTATTTGATATTATAGTGAAAATTATTTGCTATGAGTACACGTGATGATGACCGATCGCGAACTAACTATAATTTCACACGCGGTAAGGAAAATGCTGTTATAATGAAATTATATATTGTATGGTATATAAGACCGTACATTATAGTAAGGCTCCGTCCGCACAGCAATATTTTACCGCGTGTTTTTTTTTATTCGTAAAATTCTGTGACACATGGGATCTATATAGGACTATCCGTACCGGCGGAAAAGAAATCGAAATGAACGCGATAAGCTGGCGATTGATTGCCATAGAAATATCGGTGTGCGGACGGGCCCTAAGGTGCGGTTTACGTGCGCAGAGCGTGCGCGAGCCCGCAAGCTGGGCGCGTACCGCGAGGCGTGGGCGCGCCTGCAGTGCTGGGTGTCGCGGGCCGTGGCGGCGCGCAGCACGGCGGCGGAGCTGGAGGCGGCGCTCGAGCACCTGCTGCGCCAGCGCGAGCGCGCGCGCCTGCCCGACGCCGAGCCCGACGCGCACCACCTGCGCGCCTACCTGCGCGACGCCATCGCCGACACGCAGGCGCAGATCATGCAGATCGAGGTCATACACACTACTACTTACGCATTTTTTTAACCTTGCTACATTATAATTACAAACATTTTCTTCTAATGAAATCTAATCAAATCTTTTTTTTTTTAAAGAGATTGACGTTAACTTTAGTAAAGCCATGCAGCCGCAGGCAAACGCTAGTCCACCAATATATCATTATGAATAAAAAACCTTATTTCCTGAGCAATCATAATTTATTATTATTTTAAGGACGAAAATTGTAAAACAAAATCTTAATTTTTACCCAATTTTATGGATAAAAAAATATTTATTCAATACAATAGAAAACTACTGAAATAGGCTTTCATTCAATGATAATAAAAAAGTTAAATTTCCTTCAAAACATAATCATTTCATTATGTTAACATAAAATAAAATGAAGATTTTCCTATTCAGGAGGAAAATGACGAAAATGAATTACCCCGTCTACTAGACAACATCGAAGCTGCTAGTGCAGGTCGGTACGCGTTGGAACGGCTCGCCGCCCTAACGCTACAACACGCTCAAGATGCTGCGAGACATCTCAAAATGTTGGAAGACACGCGCACACAACTCAAAGAGGTTAGTTACAGCACAATATTTCTTATATTACAAATAATGATATAATCTTACTACGCTGAGTAACTAAACATACCTTTTTAATATGTTACATGTTTCCTTTCGATTTCGTGAAGAAAGAAACGGAAATGTGTAACAATAAGCTTTCTCTGCGCTCATTGATCAAGTGATATACGATTACTGTATTTTTGTTCATTAATTATACTCACGCATTTTGTTTTCAACGTTCATTATTTATGTCGATATTTAAATCAATAAACAATAACCTCATAAAATGAGAAGAAATCGGAAAGAGACGGCGGGGGGGGAGGGCACTTGGCCGCCGACGTGTTGCACCGCTGCGAGGTCAGTAGTGCATCTCGCTCTAATACGTTAGGTGATTTATCTGCTTTGTTCTTACGTACTGTTGTGAAAATTTCATGAGCGTACATAAGTGAATCGTCTACTAGGGTATTTTGTATTAAATTATTTTAAATAAAACTTAATGTACATGTTGTACAAAGGCGGATTAAATGCGACGGGGCATTCTCTCGCAGTCAACCTTCAGGTGATGTAGAAATATATACGGTAAAGTATCTGATCGGGTAAGCCATGCCAACCTATTCGTTTCCCGCAGCTGGAAGAGAGCAGCGCGCGCACGGCGAGCGCTCTGCGCGCGGCGGGTGACCACAACCTGAACGCGTGGGGCGCCACCACCGCCGCGCTGTGGGCGCACGTGTCCTCCGGCACCTCCACGCGCTCCGTGTCGCCCGTCGACCCCGACCTGCACCACAAGTACGACCACCGCATTCCCTCTGCACCAGCACATACTCACCCCTAGCTCCCTAATCGGACTGGTGGCAGCAAAAGCCAACTGCCCTTTCTGCCAGAGTTCTGTATTCTTGATTACCTAGTAATGTTATCAAGTTACATTCGAATCACGTTTGGACTTAGTATCCATTATGTACACGTGATGTTTCGTCTAGATATCTTCGGTTAGTTTTTGAGGAAAAACCAAGGCACGAAATCCGATGTATAAAATTAAATATTACTATCTTAATTGTTATCCACCACCTCATTTAGCTCAGACTACGAGCTCGGTACGCCCTTGATCATTCACATCAAATATTATACGACAAATAGTAAAATTGAACTTGTATACACGATTTGTTCACAGTGCTGTCAACAATACAGTAGAATCACGACCACCGAATGGTATTCGGGAGTCGAACACGGCCCCAGCCTCGCCGCCAGATGACAACGTCAATAATTCGCCCTTCCAAAGAAACATGTGAGTTGAAGCGAACGATTAATTTTCAGTTACAACTCTTTTAAAATATATTGTTTTTAATGACAGTTCAAACCAAGATTAAATAAACCTTTACTGCTATACTGTAACTTTTTATTCTCTTGAAAATTCAAATCTCTATTATTACAATAAATAACTATATAAGTATTTAGTACACAATTTCACTAACCCTAAATTACGCAAAAAGAAAACGATTTCAATAATATTAAATATGGATTATGAAAATTATTAATGCATCAATATTATTTTAATATCCTGTAAAGTATTATGGCCATCGAGTTGTTTTTCATCGTTTTAATGTCTTCTTTTTACATAGAAGACATAAAAACTCTTTGTAACTCCTGAGTTGCAGACGTTCATGGACGGCGATGGTCACTTGCCATCAGGTGACCCGTCTGCTCGTCTGCCCCCTCTAACATAAAAAAAATAGAACCCTTCGACTCCACATAAATATGTATTTAATTTTATTTTGTTTAGTAACCCAAGGCTGTTCCTAATTTATAAAGTTTTATTGATAGCGTTCGTAGGGGTTCAGTACGTCTCCGTGACCTGGGCGTGTACAGTCGCGAAGAGAACAACGACCCCATGACCCAGTCCATGATAGAGCCCACGTCTCCCCACCCCGTGCCTCTCAGCCGCGTGCCGAGCGCGCCCGGCAGTCTCAGGTAACATATAAAAATTCTGACCAACTTTAAACAAAAATTATTTATTTTTGTGTTTCTGCTACAACCTTTAAAACATACCGCCCTACGTATTATTCCCAGATCTATGTATAATTCTCTGACATAGGCAATACTCAACTCAAAATGACTCTGATGTCCTCTGATGTTGGCTCTTTAAACTTTGGTGAGCCTATTTCTTCCTAACATGCATAATTGCATACATCTGTTCCCACAGAGGGCTCCAGCCAGTGTCGGTGACGAGCGGAGTGCTGGCGTCCCCGGTGGCAGTCCGACGCCCGCCCCCGCCCCCGGAGAGCCCACGGCCGCCGCGACGACACCACAACCTTTCGAAACCTGCCTCCTTGTACGTATACACATGTTTTACATAACTATTTTGAAGATGAATTTCGATAGTGTTGTGGAGGTATTTAAGGTTGCTCTCTAAGACCAGGCTAGATGATCAAGCCTGGCGGCTGTGGCATTTTGCAATTTAGTTTGTATTACGTAGCGTATTAGTTCAGGAGATTCTATGGTTCTTTTTAAAGACTGAGAACCGAACAGAGTGTGAAACTTACATTCTTGGTAGAGTAACAAAATAAGAAAGTGCCTGTATAGAACTTTGTTTTCGCTTTAATGTTGCAAAAAGTTTATAAAAATAAATGTACGTGAATAAATAGTGAGACGATGACTAAAGAAACCAAACTTTGAGGTAATATGCCTCTGAAAACTTCACTGTAGACAAAATTAATAATTTCTATAAGTAATTTTCATAATATATTTTTTCTTCTTATCTTTTATTTTTACTTTATAGCACTATGATCACATTTTAAATTCTTAACACAATATACTGAGTTCTTTAGACACTTAACTATGAACTGTAGATATCGTTAAAATAATCATGATTAGGTAACTACGATTTTGTTTTCTTCATTTATAATTACCTGGTACAAGAAAGAGACAAATAATCCACAACACTAGCAGATTGTTCCAACAACAGGAGTCTAAATAATGTTAAATATCTTTATCTCGTGTAGATTATATAGTGACGCTTGTGTAGTTAGTATCTGTCTCTATCACTCTGGGTTATTGTTCAATATCGCTGTCCCTTTCTGCATGGTACACTGCTTGGGTATATGTGCTACAGTGTAGAGGTGTGAGGTAGTTTTAGACTTTAGTTCTGGCTCTTCTGTTTTCTATGTGTTTATAGATTTAAGTACAGTTTCAATATATCGTGCAAATGTATGTGCTGATAAATACCACGTATTTATTTTTGACATTCTTTGATTGAACAAGATATATAAAAAAGGGTTCGATTCCTACTCAGTTATAATGTTTAAATATGGTTATGCGTGTTCTAGAGGCCACAGTAGAATGTTAACTCCTAATAATGAAATCAATTTCGTGTAATAGTTCTAATTAAGTCACGAGCACAAACAGTTGTACGGTGTTGGTATCCGGGCGAGGTGGGTTAGCGGGCTGACGAATATATTGTTCCAGCCTGCTGACTGAGCTCTCCATAGTCGAGGACTGACGTCACCACAAGATGGACGCACCACAAACAGTTACTGTGTCTAACACCACGACGTCGCTGCATGCTTTTATTTATTGCTTTTTACGTCTTGTATATATTATAGTTATTATTTAAACGTACACTTACTACGGACACTCACGTTTTTTGCGTGCAAAATGCGTACTCATATTTTAATAATTTTTGTTATTAAATAATTATTTTATTTTTAAAAGCAATCTTATCAAACACTTATCTAATTATTTTAGATACGAAAGTACGGGTATCGAACCAAATTATATCCAAAGATACTTGATACCGCATACAATTATTGTTGAAATAATTGCGTATTTCATTGTGATATTTTATAGCCTAATATATAATAATAATAATGCACGCATTTTGTAAAAAGTGTTTAGAAAATTAATATTACTAATCAAAATATCATGGCTTTTGTCTAGTGTAAATGTTCGAAGATTCGGCAGCCTGGTTCTTCTTGCGACAGCAAAATTGTTGCTACAAATAAAAAAAAACTGTTTATTTTCCAAGTAAAATGGCCACCATTTTGTCCATTATCAATTGACAAGTGATACAAAACATACGAAATTCATGCCTAAAATCATTTTGAATTAAGAACGTCCAGAATCTTCGTCCACATACACCAGGCCTCTCGCCATTTTGTTGTATTATAAATATCGAAATATTACATATAAGTAAATGTCACAATTGTAACTTAAGCTTTAACTTGAAAACTGTACTAAGTATATGTATATTTGTAGGTACAATAAATAGATGCAATACAGTTTGTGTTTTGTTATAATACCAGCATGACGCACCCACGCTACTTTTCTAAAGCAGCTCTTTGGAAATATCCGTTAACTCAGCTAAATACTATCTTATATATAAAATTCTCGTGTCACAATGTTCGTTCCCGTACTCCTCCGAAACGGCTTGACCGATTCTCATGAAATTTTGTGTGCACATCGGGTAGGTCTGAGAATCGGCCAACATCTTTTTTTCATACCCCTAAATGGTAAGAAAAAAATTAGGGATGGGTGACCCATCCCTAATTTTTTTTGTTTTGCAATACAACGTTTGCCGGGTCAGCTAGGATCCGTTTATGATATAATCCTCCATTTCGTGCACGGAGTTTTGAAAAGCTACTTTTATTTGTTGGACGATATTACCAAAGAGTTGTGTTGTATAGTGCATGAACGCTATATAAATTATTTGTATAGTTTCCAAATAGAAAATACAATCTACTGTCCCCATTTTTTATACCTGTATATAAATAAACAAGCTGTGCTTTTTCTCTGTTTTTCAAATATATTTTTTCCTTAATACCTTCGACGGAGTTTTATTATAGCATATAGCTCTATAGCCTTATCAATACTGAAAAAAAAAATGACTTTTACGTTTCTACATGTAAACATTATGTACAAAACGTTATGGAGTTATATGATACTGTATTAATAGCTAAGACTGTTACTTAGAAACTTCGAAAGCTAAAATCGTTAGTTTTTGGTTCATGTATTTTAAAAAGTACCCAAGCAAAACAAGTCGTATTCTTGCAACCTCTACCGCACTGAATGATAAGCTATACAGAAAGCTATCATTGTAGTTTATTAGTGCATGTGAATATTTAAAGGATACTGAGTCTCCTTAAAATAACCTATAGTTTTAAGCCAATCTACAAACTTCAAATTCTCTAAACTACCTAGGGTATCACTCAAACACACATTTCTGCAAAATCCGTTGAGCTGTTTGAGTATTAGTGATATACTATATAAAAAATAAACAAATCTATGTTATTTACTTTGGATGTGAGTGCAGTATTTATTAAAAATAATCTAAGTGTTAAGGGTACAGATATGCAAAGGTAGATTAATTGCCCTATTTTTATATTTTTATAAAATGTTAATTTATGAGCTAATAAAACGCGCAAAAAGACAAAAGTATTGATTATACAAAAAATCAAAGGAAAATAATTAAATCAAGACAGAGTTAGTAGTTCTTCAATGCATACAGAATTATTAGAAACTGTAAGTACATTATTTTAATTTTCAGTCAATTTTTATTAATTTATCATGATCATAGAATGAGCTACCATTACGCCTCTCATTAAACTCTTAACTGTGATATGTCTAATAAATTCGTTGTGTTCGTCCTATTACTAATTAAACAATTTATTATAGGAATATCTTAACTTCGCTACCAGCATATCGTTTCATGATTTTCAAAATTTCACCAAATTAAAAAAAAAATGTACCTACATACTGATTTATTCTAAGCCTTATCACTTACCAGATTTCCACCCTGCTAAATCCTTGAGCGTGTACCTCCCCACTTGTGGACATAGGCCTCTCTCTAAAAAGGAGGTTTAAATGAACATAAACGTATATTATTAGTAAAATGTTATAACCGGCTTAACGACACGTGACATCCCAATTACAACCAGTGCATATCAGCTCACGCATATTGTCTGTTTCGTATCTGTTAATGTTACATTATTTATATATAAACTGAGCCATTTAATTCATGTATTATAAACCTTTAAACAAAAGACGAGTAATAAATTAAATGTAAATTGATTGATGAAATCTAAAATGTGTTTGCGGAGCCTTTAACAGCTTTTTAACGAACACGCAAACCGACAAACACGAGGCACTATCACCTTTCTAACATAGAACGACACACATAGTTATATTGAACACGTTTATGTATATGCTAACGGGGAAGTTTATTGCCTACAACTTTCGTTAGAGGTGCCATTGTCTTATGTAAACAAAAGCAGAGCAAAGCGATTGATCCCTTAATAAGTATACAAGGTACTCAAACAAGTTTGAAGTTTCTGAGAGTTCGATTCATTCAATAATTATTGTAAAAGTTACTTTTATATATCGTTTCAAGTAGCCACATTATCCGACAACATTAGGCAATCACTCAGCCAAATATGGAAAGAACTTTCTCTTTAAATAATAAATGTCTTTTGTTAAGTGCCGTGTCATGAATGAACATAACGTTAGTATAACATTACCTAGTAGTTGCTGAGAAATACGTGAAACATTTTAAATTTTGAAATACATTGAACTCTTGAAACGTGTAGAAGTCCATAAATATTTTGATATCTCTGCGTTGTTTGCAAATGTTGTGTGGCGCCAACTACGTTAGACTGCTTGTATTGCTATTAAAAATGCATGTTATGTTATCAAGTATTGAGTGAAACTATGTGTGTTGGTCTACCATTATCGTGTGATATAAGCATAGTGATGGCCTGATTGGCGTGCTAACAAAACTACTAACGCAGGGAGACGTCCGCGGCATCGCATACACCGCCAGCGTCTCCTGGCGCCACGCGCCGAGCACGGGATGACGACGTGTTCCTGCGACTCGCCGGGGCGGGAAACGACAGCACGCCTCAAGGGACCGTCAAAGAGATTGCACTCAAGGTACTTATACTTATACTAGAAAAAGTATTGATAAACCTAGTCATCTAAACACAATAAAGAGACCTCTGTTTTACGTAAACTGTTATATTTACTATAATTTATGTTATGTTATGAATATAATATAATTTATTTTTTAAACTATAGAGTTCCATAACATATAATTATGTGTACTGCAATCAATGCGCCCAGGCACGATAGCTATTAAGTACATACCTTTGAATTTGAATTTCTACATTGAAGTAGGTACCTACCTACGTAGGTTATTTTGCTATTTTTTTCTTTCTTATATCTATTCCTAAATTGAACTTGTAATATTTAAAACAAACAGCGTGTAAGCGGCAGTGGGGGCAATAACACGGGCGTGTGGCTGCAGTGCACGCACGTGGCCGAGGGACATGCGGGGGCGGCGCTCGCACTCGCAGCAACCAATGACATGTTGTACAGTGGTGGAGTCGGTAAGTCGAATATTGTGTTATTATTCTTTTTGGCAATAAAACTTCTATTAATAGTTTATCGCAGCTACACACTTAACTAACATTAAGGATAATTTGCGTAAGTTTTCATGTAAATGTTTAAAAAGTTTGTGAACAGAATGAATATTAATATGTTCAGAAATAATTTTAAGAAGGTTTTTAGTAAACAGTAGTCACATACTTGTCTTTTACAACACATTGGTTGTCACATCTTTATCTTACTATTTGGCTCTAAGTCATGTGAACGTTCCTAGACCGCACAGTCCGTGGCTGGGACTTCACAGCGGGCACGGAGGCGTGGCGCGGATGGTGCGGGGGCGGGGTCGGCGCTCTAGCGGCCGGTGACAATGATGGTCGCGATGTCAGACTTGTGTTAGCTGCGGCCGGCGCCGCCGTCAGACTCTTTGACACCAGGTCTAGAACGCCCGTTACAACACTATGGTACGTTTACTCATGGACTGTCAAGATCTACATCTACTTTTCAATTAATCAAGTGATTCCAAATATAAAAGCTAGAATTAAATATAAATGAAATGTTGTACTAAATCCTTGCAGGTCATCTGGTGCAACGGGACCCTGCCCAACAACCCGCGGTATCGGCGGTGAGGTGGCCGTTACGGCGTTAGCGCTTGCGGAATCACATCGACTGTATACCGCTGCTGGGGACAAGCTCCGGTTGTGGGATCTACGCATGTATGACACTTTATTCATTTCAAAATTTTGTACTATAATATGTAGCATGTACGTCTGGTATTTTGATAGAATAACCATTCCGATATTCTAATATGAAAACAAAGACGAAAAAATACATAAGTCTTATTCCTAAATATTTCTACTACTTTTCAAGGATGGAGTGTGTGTGCAAGTTATGGACGGGCCACGCTGCCGCCGTTATGTGTCTGGCATTGGGCCGAGCACCGCAAGGAGATCTCGTCGCTACTGGCTCGAAAGACCACTATGTTCGAACCCTAGATATGCAGCCTCAAGATACAGGTGCGAAATTAACCTACTGAAGTCGATGCCACTTTAACGACTCTGTCATTAGTTGGAACGTTGACACGTGCCTCGTGTTTTAGGTGGCTGGGAAGCGAGTAACCGTTGGTTGCTAGAACCGCCGCACTATGACGGTGTCCAAGCACTGGCACTCGGCGATGATGATACAGTACTGTACAGTGCCTCCAGGGATACCAGTTTGAAAAAATGGAGCCTCACCGATCACACTCTCACACACGTAAGTTATCCAGTCGAAAGTTGTGATTATTAATCGTCGGTATTAACTTAAACAATGAAGGTATACACATGCTATAAAATAGTGTAGAAAAAATTCTAAATACAACACGTTTCGTTAAGACGCGTCGATGTAGGGATAGGATGAAACGAGATGTAATGCCGGCAACGTAACGTTCGTCAGGGAGTGATGAACGCTCACAAGGGCTGGGTGACGGGCGTGTGCGTGGTGGGCGAGCTGGTGGCGAGCTGCGGGCGCGACGCGGCGCTGCGCGTGTGGAGCGGCGCGCTGCGGCCCGCCGCCGTGCCCGCCGCGCTGCCCGACCTGCCGCACGCCCTGCGCGCGCACCCGCACCCACACCTGCGCGCGCTCTACACCGCCGGCAAGTATGTACCCACCTCACTCAAACTTTTAGCATTCACTTTGACTATGGTCTACGACTTCTTTCGTCGTAATACGTTTACATGTTCCACTACTCGTCGCTGACTACATTTAGCCCGTATTAATAATAATACTACCTTATTCTTAACATATTTTTTTTACCAAAGATTGTTTTTTCCCAAAATATCGACTTGAACGACTTTACTCAACTGAATCTTTACTGGGACAGTATTTCCGTTCAAAAACATTATTTATATTTAATTAAGTCGATGTTATATGTCGTACCGAAATTAACCATAATCCAATTCATATTTGTAATAAGAATAATAAAAATATTAAAAATAAGTATTGTGAATAAAATACTATAAAAAACGAAATTATCACAATGTTTAAAAAAATATTTTTAACATCCTTATAACTACAATGTGGATTACTTTTTAACATGACAATATTTAATAGTAATATACGTTTTTGTGTTGTGATTCAAACACATATTAAGGACACTAAGTTTAGAAAATGTTGTTTTGTTTTTATATAGAATGATCTATTCATTCTATACTTGTTACCTTTTTAACTATTTCCAAGAACAATAAGTACTGTCTGGATTTATAATTAAATTTTATAGACCTCAAAAACTGTACTTTAAATATAAAAACGGAAAAGGGAATAAGAAAATAGAGTATTGTAATGACGTGAGTATGTTGCAGCGGCGGTGAAGTGCGTTCGTGGCGGATCACCGTGGAACAGTGAGCGGCACCCAGCTCCGTGCGCGACCCTCAGGTGCTCTCGCGTGCTGTAGCGCTCTCCCTCTCGCACTCGCTGCGAGCGCGAGCGAGCGAGCGAGCCAGTAGCTTTAGATGTCGCCCGATTACATTATTGACTAACGCCGTATCTATTGTAGGCCATGTAAATATATATATTTCATTTTGCCATAATCATCTGTCTTGCTCATCTAATATGATCATAGTATTCGCTTTGACATAAAAAGAAAATCTTGTTCGTAAATTTCAGGACCTACATATCTTTTACCTCGCCTTTCTCGTAGCTCGTGAAACCGGTTGTGGCTCTATCATGCGGACTTTATTAGACTTAGTAGTAGTGTCTCGTGTTTTAGTTGGATAATTTAGTTGTTTAAGCTATATAGGTATATCGCGGGATATAACGCGTAAATTAAGTTTGTAAATTAGTGGGACAATACCACTCGATATTTCCCTTGCCCATATTATCAAGTTGACATTGAAATGTTGCGAAAAGAAAAGTTGAAATCGCCAGCTTCGTCGGGCAACATAACAGCACATGAAAGTTTTGTATCCGGCGACAAGGACGCGGGCCAAACGGGCTATTAATATGTGAAATATCCAATCACAAACAGTCGTATGAGACTTTCCTTCTCGTTTAAAATAAAATTAAAACCTTAAATACTATAGTAACTAAGTCCAAAGTTAATGTAAGGTATTTACTGCGGGAGAAAATATAGAAGAAGACAAAGGCATTAAACCAGAGAAATAAGTTTGAGCAAAGGATCGATAAAGGGAAAGATTTTAGTTCATATTTTATTTCATCTCATTACTATAAGTAGGTATAGCAGAGAAATAACGACGTCTACGCACTTGAGTGTTCCCACACGTGTGCAGTACAGCGCTCACTTTCGTCTCGCTTGCGCACGCGCCGCCGCCGCTTCACCCCTCTCACTCACACAGACAAAACTACGCTTGCCATTGTTCTTATTACTTTTAACTCGTGTACTCTATTCTTGTTTTTATAATTGTTAAAAGAGCATATACGCGAAAGGTTATTTCAACAAATGAATATAAATGTTAAAGTACCCTTTTGCGGAATAAGTGTTGCCTTGATGTCGCTTACAACCTGATATTTTTACCCTCACACAACAGGGTGTATAAGATAACCGATTTTATCTTCATGTCATAAAAGTTTGAACTGAAATTATTTAATTATCATTAAAGCTTTAATTTATGAATGTGTCTTTGAAGTATATAAGAAACTGTCCATTTCCCTCTATAAATTCTGAATTGAATTATATTGCACTTTATTTGCAAAAATTAAATTCCGTGTGAGATTTACAACACTAACACATTTGCATCAAAACAAAGAGAGCACGTGTTAAGAGATTTCCTGAGAGTGATTTTCTTTCTTCCAACTGTAACTAACTTAGAGCTTTTATCTTCTAACTAACAATTGAACTCGTTGTGTTTTATTGTTCATAAACAAGTAGTCCGATAAATCATTACTAACCAATAGGCTTTAGTTGTTGTTTGTAGATTTTATTTGTACATTAGTTCATTCGCTTTAAAAAAATAGTGACGCATCGATCAAGCATCGTACCCTGACCAATCAGATTCCAAGCGTTCCTATGAAACGACAATTTCTTGAAACCTGATTGGTCTGGGGGCGGGGCTTCATCGATGCGTCCCCGTTGTCTTGACGCGAATGGACCTATAATATTAGAAAACATTTTGGTTTTAAATTTGGAATTACTATAACATGTTAATTATAAAGTCGACAACATTGAACCTGAATTACAACCTAAATCTCCAAAGGAAGAGAAGAGATGGAATATGAATAATAGAAAAATTTGGTATTCTCATTTTAATTGAAACCGTTTGACTAGAAAAGGTCATAACTAAAATAATTGTTTCGTAACTTAAATATCAGTAAAAAGCACGAGCAAAAATGGCCTGTACCTAACAATATGTCATATTAAGTTTTTAACGAATATGCATTTTGTCATTAGTAAAAAAAAGGTTTTTTTTTAATTTATATTGTTGATGTAATGCACGCCTGTAATTTTTTTTTCAATCAAAATTAACAAATTGTCTATTACTGTGTTTTACAATTTTTTAAAAAAGATTTACTCAGCTACTTGAAAAAACAATAACGTGTACTAACGCTATTTTTTTAATTCACCAGCGACGGGCGTATACGGTGTTTCCGACTGCGCAAAACAAGATGACCCACGGGGCCGTGCTCCGCTCCGAGCACGCCGCCCTCGCGCCGCCCCCGCACCCCCGCGACCCCCACGACCCCCGCCACGCCCACGCGCCGCGCCTGGCGGTGACTGCGGCAACATCTATCTGCCGCGGCATTGACGGTGTTTGACTCGTACAAATTATTCTTCTTCGAGCATCACTTCGAATTATCAGCATTATTCTTTTATAGCCATAGATTTTAAGGACTTATTTACGCATGCTTATGCATGAAGCTTGATCACATAACAGCTCCTATTACTAATAAAGCATCTGTCTGACTCATGTAGGTAGTCTCCGCCTCGCCTCTCATGTCAAAAATGCATATGTATGATACTTTCAGTCAAGCATTTAAAATTAAAATAGATGATCATGTTTAGTCGTATTTGTTAGAAAAAAAAAACATTTGTCATAATTACATATATTCATTTTGATTCCTAATTGAAAATAAAAATTAGGAGACACAAAGCTGTCAACGATGTGTGCACATAAAAAAAAGTTTATTCCAGTGACCTTAACAAATAAAATTTCCTTTTAGTAACTTTTAAACCGTGCAGGTAAATGAATTGTATGAACATTTTTCTGTCTCTATCGAGTAGTTTGTAGTGGTTACAGCTTAGTAATATATCTATCGTCCATTCATAATCGGAATGTCACTAACTTAATATTAAAAAACAATTATAAGTTTAAGGATACCTTAATTAAAAATGTATGATCTCGAAAAAGTTGCAAAATTATTAATGTTATGATCAATTTCAACCTAGTTCTAATACAAAATAACGTCCAATTTTCACAAGCAATATGAATTATAAGTCTAAAATAATTCGAATTTTAAATATTAGAATGTACCTGGACCATTTTAGCGTCAAGAAGAACCTTGCATCAAAGACAATAGACATTCCAATTAGTAGTGCATTTTTATAACTATTACGAGTTTAAGAAAAATATAGGTTTCATAATCGACTTAGGTAGGCCTAACTAAATAAAGAATATGTTAATACACGTTATGAGTAGCTAGAAATAGTAATAACCTAATATCACTTATGCAATTATTATGAATTTGAATGTAGATTTTATTGTAAGAGAAGAGGTAGGTTCACTTTGTGTAGTGGCGCTAGTGTGTCGAGAGTCAATGTTTTTAATATTTGTATACAACTTCAAAAATCACAGAAATTACCTCTAAAATATTACCTCGATTTTTTGAGATATTAATACATTTGCAAATATCTATAAACACACTAGCGTTAGTGTAATATTTAGACAAATTAACCATAGGTAAGGTGGTATAGTATGACAGTAAATCGCTAGATAAAATGGCCTTGGTATTCATAATAAGTTGTTAATTTATTTAAAATGTGTAAGTAGTGAGGTGATTCTTAAAAATATTTTAAACAATTAACATCCTTCTTCACCACAAGTTTAAGGATTTTAAGAATCTCACGCAATATTTAGTAGTAGATACGTGTACCAGCGTAGAAACAGCAGGACTAGAAAGCACTGTAAAGGTATACAATATTATATTTTGTTAAACTTCAAACGAACTTTCTGCCAAAGATAAAAACACGATTATAAGTCTCAATAATAAACAGCTTAGATAAATATGAGAACGTATGACTTTAATCAATATCACTGTAGTCTATGGTTCACAACTTCTCTGTTATTTTCATATGAAGAGTTGTGAAAATATTAAACTAGTTCAATTAATAATACCTATTTACTTTTTAAAACTATCAGTACCTAATTCATACTGCAAAAAAAAAAAACATACGAAGTTGTGGAAAAAAAAATGATTTCTCAGCGTTATACTTAAGTTTAATTTTGGACTAGATCGTCGCACAACACGGTCTATATATTATCTGTTTTCTATTTCCAAATTTAAAGTTTCGCTTCACTACACGAATCGTTCTGTATACTAAAAATGTTCAATAGCTAAGCTTATCCAATTGAATCGTGTAATTGATTTAAATCGTGTACCTGTATTGTGTAGTATGTAGATAATATTCGCAAATGATTTGAAGGTCATTTACAAGCCAATACCTCATGCCAAATTGACACACTACATCCAATCAATCAGCTGGGCTATTTAGTCCCATATACAAACTCAAATTGGACACTATATGTATATAGCTGTATCAAAATGTACTAATTTATATTGGAATGAGTTTTATTAGTATAATTTTGTTAATATTTTACACTAAAACTTAAAGCCAAGAAAACAGCCAGATCTTTGAAATGGGACATGAAAATAATGAAATGTAGTAAAATATTTGTAAGTGTGCTAGCAGATTAAATTAAATTTTAAAACAAGCTATAAATCTGTGCTTTTGTTGAGTATGAATAACCGAACCGCAGCGCACTTCTACTCCACTACTTTAACTTAGAACTGATACATCAATTATGATATGTCTGTGATTAATCGAATAATTAATTATATTTTTGTACATTCCTGTGCTACGGGTAGACATAGTGACGTCACAACCATGTAATCGCATAGATTAGTTGAATAGGTAACGGTCAAATTACGTAGAAGTAAATTTATACGACTATAATGTACTAATGTCCAAATGAACTTAGCTTAAGCACGCTCATGGCTATGAATTATTAAGCAAATAACTGTTTTATTTACACTAATTGAAGGTTTATTTTTTGTTGTCTCTCCCCAATGCGTATTTCAGTATTAACATTTTTAAGGTAGCTGAATTTATGTGTTTTGAGTGATAGTATTTTATAGATAACCGCAAATGAATATAATATATAGTTTTGAATGTAGAATATGGACGCTTGCGAGGCTAAAGCTGCGTTCACAATAAAAGCTGACGTTAGAACATTAGCAAGACCTCGAATGTTTTCGATCCTATTGATGTTCTAATGTCAAGTTTTTGTCAACGGACCCTAAGGTAAATGCTAGGAGCTTTATTAATACAAAGATATATGTATAATTATGTTGTAACTGCATAGTATAACATGTAATGCCTTATAAAAATGTTTAGATATTGCAATATTTATCAACGCGTTTCGACCTCCAAATTATACGAAAGATTTAATCGGTTTTATTTCCACCCGATTTAAAATAAATCACATATCATTTATTTTTTATTTTGACAAATTCTAAAAATATGGACAAAATTAAAAATGAATTGTTAAAGTGTATGTAATAAGTCTGCGACGAAGCCTGGCAGCGCTAGTCATGTAGTGTAGCATTTCTCTTGTGTAATGTTAATTATTTTCATTTTATAAATATAACCAATTTTTATGCGTATTATAAATTTTATTAATCATGAATTATATTAATTTTATACATAATTTTATGTTTTTGCTCATTTTATTATAGGGCTATTTTATATTTTCTAACTATATAATATGAATCATTTTGCATAATATCAATAACTTAGACGAAATGTAGCAATATAGTCCGTGTGGTTGTTTGTCACCTGTATGATATAAGAACCTCTTGACAACTATACCTTAAAGTACGTCATAGTATTACTACTAGTATTTTTAATTATTTAGAGCATTAAGTTATTAAAATATACTCATTATCGCAGATAACATAGAATTTGTTTTAGTAACAAAATGAAAAGCATTGACATTACACATTGTATGTATTAGACAATAGTAATGCATCAGGGAGTTATAATAATTATGTGAGATTAACATTCTAAATTAATATAATTTGTGTTCTCAATTTGTTTGTACTTTAGTATTATTTAGCGGATGATAATAGTATTTTATGTTTCCTATTATAATTTAATTGATACGATTTAAATGTTTATTAAATAAAATTATACAGTACTAAAGTGTAGTTTTTATTCATTTTACACGTGCGTTCTGAAATTAAACCAGCTTGAAAATATGGGCAAGTGGTGTTGATATGAGTGATAATGGACGTCGGTTGAAGGCACGCACTGACTCTAACGAATGAGGAACGAAACAGCGATATACTCTTTCTCATTCACATCTTGAAGGACAATAAATTTGTAAGTCGTTATCTACATTTTAAAACATATAAATTATATAGATTTTGGAACATAAAGTGGTAGAGAATGCCTAAGGCATTAAGTCCGCCAATGCACCAAATATGCATGATGTGTAAATAAATAAATTAATAATGATCGTAATTTTGCGCGGTAGAAGTTTTTCGTATTCCAAATTATACACACATCGCATTATACTCACTCCTGTTAGTTTCTAGTGACGAGTAGATTCAATAGTATTAGACGGTTAGATTCACTGCACGGATGGCGTAGTGATTTAAGCCTTCGCCACGCCGCTTACTACTACGTTGAATGTGTTCGATCCCCACATGGTGACACCCACCACTCAAACTTTTTGAGTTTTAGTGTTCTTTGTGTCCGTTTCATGTGTTTGTATAGTCTCCCGCCACACAGGATATATTCCTAATGCGGGAGTTGTGTTCTATTAAAAAAACAATAAGAAAGAAACGAGTTCTGTTCCAGAGGAGTATCGAGTTGGCAAAAGCAAAGTCAACAGAGTTTTGCGTGAGGAAATGTTCTCATTAACACGTGTGCGTTACCCCAGCAAAATAATGTCGAAAATGGTCATTTAAACTTTATAGATAATTAGTTGCTCCCCTTCTGTAATTGTTAAGCACATTTTTAAATTTGTTTCACTTAAACTTTTTTAGTTATTTCAAAAAAACATTTCCTGCTGGGGTAACGTTTGAAACGTTACCGCAGCCAGACATTTTCTTTTTTAATTGTAATATTGAAATAAATTTTAGCTAAATAATTAGTTATCTGGACTAGGTAAATGTTACAACTTATTTGGTATTTGTATTTTCTTCGGGTGTGAAGTTATTCGAAATCCTGCTGGAGTAACGTTTGTGGGTTTGCTGGATCTCTGAAACGGGTAAGCGGATTGTAACCATCTTTTGTACATAACTTCTTAAGGATTAGTTTAAATTTGTTCGACAATAAAATAACAAAAATAATGGACCGTTTAAAAATTATTTAGGTAAGTATGAAAACACTTCAATACGTCCTAACACTTTAAATAAGACCTCTAAAGACTTACTTGAAACGTTATTCTATTGCTTGTAACTACCTTCAAATGTATACGAATTTTCGTAAGAATACTGTAAGTGACTAAAAAGTTATGATGAAATGTAGCTCTCCACGTTCACGATCACAATGTGTGCGGTCTTTTTTGGCCACCGATAAACCTGTGTGTGGATATATAAACTGAATGTTATGCCAATAATTAGTTGTTTAGTTCAGTTGTCTACCTGTAAAATTTCAGCGTAGTACATATAATTATTTACGAGATAATTAAATAAAAGTCATTAGAAGGTGCAAGACCGTGGTAACCCGACCATGTTTAGGTGGTTACAAAAAAGCGATCACCCAGTACATTGTGCTGGCTTTTAAAATATGTAGGATATTATTTGCAAGTTTACTACGGATATGTACATAAGTGTTACAAAAAACTACATGTTTTTTAAATATTTTTTATTTAGGATTGTTTATTGCATAATTAGTAATCAGCCGGGAGATTAGGTATTGTTTTTAATTGATTTTGTTTTCTCGTAATGTTTAGGTGAATTGTTTATAGTTGTTCATAGAATTGGTACCTGCGTAGTATTTGTAAATTGAAGTTTAATTTTAGGGTAGGTATAGGTAATTTAAGAAATATGAAATGAAATGAAATGATAAGTTTTGAAGAGTGTAACGTATGCGTTGTAAATAGGTATTTTGTGAATAGGTGGGGATTTTTTTAAGTGATGAATCGACTTAGGCTAGCATATCGCGAACAAACTCTGTATTGCATTATTTCTGTAATAATGTTTGAGAAAATAAAATATTTGATCACAAAATCGCGGTGAGTTAAATTATAATAAAATAAATTATTTATGTAAAATTGGTAATAAATGATATACCTACCTAAAAGTTATGATCGTTTTTAATTTGTTCACCCTGAACGAAATTTCAATATTAGCATTAGTAATTAATATCCTAAGACAAGAATTGACAATTACTTAAATTGAATCGAATTAGCATTAATGCCTATTATTAGTAATTAGGTACACACATATTGAAGAACTCTCAAGAATACGATAAATATTTGCAAAAATAGAAAGCGAAAGCTCACGCGTACTTTACAACACGTATATTATCTGCCTAAGGGTCAAGTTTAGTGCACTAGATGCAAATTGCAAACAATGAAGTATCCCTTCGCCCCTCCCCTCCCGCGTTCTAGCGAAGGATGTATTATCAGCGATTCTTGATTGACAAATATTATCTGACCAATAATTTTATCTATAAAAATGTATCACTTTCACTCGATAAATTAAATTACCGTTATTATATCAAAATATCATTCAACAACTCTTCGATTTTAACAGAAATCAACAGTCACAGGTAGGTACATAGGTATAGATAATTCTCGGTTCTCGGTATAGACCACAGAACAAAATTACCTACTCTTACGAGGTATAAGACTGTTGGGCGATGCAATGTTGATGCATTCTAATTTACAACTGTATTCTTCTACTATTCGGTCTATTTTAACTAATTGTAGATGACTTGTTGATTTAAATATTTTGATGCATTCAAGTCTAAGCTCTATACACCCCAAAATAAAATACAATTACTTTAGTGTTATTTCTTTACAAAAAAAAATCAAAGAAATGAAACGATTTCTTATTGGTTTAAGTCTTCGTTTTATTGCAGTCAGGTGAATCGTTCATACATGTATCTACATATTTATAATTTTAGCGGACCAGTGCAGATTTTCTGTTGATTGTAGCTCCGGTAGTAAAAAAGACTAAATAAATTTTAAGTAAAGAAACTAGTGCTTAAGATCAATTAGGGAAAAAAACAAAATAAATAATAGGTAATAATAATGAATAAATATTGAAAGTATTTAACACTGTACGCAACTGTACCGAAATCGTAAGGTGTATAACACTAAACATTTTAAAAGACAGCGCAATGTACTGGGTGATCGCTTTTTTGTAACCACCTAAACATGGTCGGATTACCACGGACTTGCACCTTCTAATGACTTTTATTTAATTATCTCGTAAATTATTATATGTACGACGCTGAAATTCTACAGGTAGACAACTGAACTAAACAACTAATTATTGGCATAACATTCAGTTTATATATCCACACACAGGTTTATCGGTGGCCAAAAAAGGCCGCACACATTGTGATCGTGAACGTGGAGAGCTACATTTCATCATAACTTTTTAGTCACTTACAGTATTCTTACGAAAATTCGTATACATTTGAAGGTAGTTACAAGCAATAGAATAACGTTTCAAGTAAGTCTTTAGAGGTCTTATTTAAAGTGTTAGGACGTATTGAAGTGTTTTCATACTTACCTAAATAATTTTTAAACGGTCCATTATTTTTGTTATTTTATTGTCGAACAAATTTAAACTAATCCTTAAGAAGTTATGTACAAAAGATGGTTACAATCCGCTTACCCGTTTCAGAGATCCAGCAAACCCACAAACGTTACTCCAGCAGGATCTCGAATAACTTCGCAGCCGAAGAAAATACAAATACCAAATAAGTTGTAACATTTACCTAGTCCAGATAACTAATTATTTAGCTAAAATTTATTTCAATATTACAAATAAAAAAGAAAATGTCTGGCTGCGGTAACGTTTCAAACGTTACCCCAGCAGGAAATGTTTTTTTGAAATAACTAAAAAAGTTTAAGTGAAACAAATTTAAAAATGTGCCTAACAATTACAGAAGGGGAGCAACTAATTATCTATAACGTTTAAATGACCATTTTCGACATTATTTTGCTGGGGTAACGCACACCATTAACACAGCAAGAAGCCAATGCTGCTATGCTATGTACAAGCTTCCAGTTGTATTAAATATAGATGGCATACAAAATACCGAAAGCTTTCTGCCATCTCAGTAACGTTATTCTTTTATATATAATTGTTATTACAGGCCACAATGCAAAAATCGTGTTACGGTATTCAAGGGTTTTTAACTAAGCAAAAAAACGGATCCAAGTTTTATGGCTAGAACAATTTAAATAAAACTACAAATTCTATATTTATTTACTTAAATATATATTCATCAGTCGACTTGTTTAGTACTTATATTTAGCATGTTTGCTGTGTTTACGATGGTGATGTGAAGGCGGCGTGGCCGGTGATCGACGCCTCCGATCTCTATCTCTTTCTCTGTCGCGTTCTCTTTCTCTATCTCGTTCTCTCTCGCGGGAGCGGTCACGTTCTCTGTCACGGTCACGTGATCGAGACCGCGATCTTGACTTTCGATCACTGCGCATAAGAGTCATATATGTATTAAATTTTCACTTTGTGATACAAATGTTTACATGAGACATGAGTGCTTATTTCTAAGTTAAAGAGCACACTGTAGCATGTAGCTTCACTAAAGATGAGAGATCCTATACAAAATCCTTATTACTCCAAAAAATAAGCGAGCATTACAAGTACTCGCATAATTATGATGTGTAACAACGTCTGACAGCTCACCTACCATCTGACGGCCAAATGTAGCGCCGCACGCGTCTCCTCGGCTTTCTGTCCCCTTTTCACGAAATCACATCACAGATGGCGGGAAAGCGAGAGGAAAGATGTTACACATCAATAATACAATACAATGTTTTATGAAGAAATGACGAGTAGTAGAGTATGAAATATGGACTATCGTCCATTCACGTTAAGAAAATAGTGACTCATCCAGTGTAATGGTGTATTCAGGGTGAAGTAAAAATGTAAACAGTTGACATTTGTACAACTATATATATTTTTTTAGATTTAAGTTTATCTACCTGAACATAAGTGTTCTTTTAGTAAAACAAAAACATAATAACATCTGCTGAACCGGCTGTGGATGTAAACAAAGGATAAGAAAGCTTACGGTTCATTTGTCTAATGTATCCAATTTACCAACCGTTGATAATCGAACTCTTTTTTTCATATGTGACTTTAAAATGTCAGTTATCTTTTGTTCCTTGACAATCTTATTAACAAAATTTTCGGACACGCCGCAGCACGTGCTGTTTTATTACTGCAATCTCCAGTCACAATAAAATCATACAGTTACCCTCAATTACTTAAAGTCATTGTAAATTACTCTTTTTCATGACTACGAATTATTATTGTTCCACTTTTATTCCTACAAAAAGTTTAAGTTAACATTATATACACAACACACAACTTTTGAATTTTTTGGAACGTGATTGGTCAGGGGGCGGGGCTTGGTAGTGGAATCACTATTTTCTTAACTCGAATGCACTATAGTAATCATGCGGTTAAATGTTTTCAAATACCAAATGAAGTGCTATGGCCTTGTATGAAGGCCTAATAAATTATGTAGTGTCTCTACGTGGAGACAAAAATATCATTGCTTTTTACAAACTACGAAAATGTACAAATAATTGAAGTGTAAGCAGAAGCCGCCTATATTTTGCCTTAAGTTTATTAAATGAATACTGAATATTAAACAGTACCCATTACCTGAATAGAGAATATTGCGCTCATAAATGCATACAATAACTTACCTGTACCGCGACCTCTTTAGAGGTGGTGACAGCGAACGTTCTCTTGACTTTTTAGATTTCTTAGACGAGGTCCTACAAGAAAAGCCATTGAAAGTTAGAAATCTTTAGACTATTAAAATACCTTTTTTTTAATAAAGTCAAACACTTCGACATGTAGAATCTTTTGTGTCGGTTGTAAAAATTGAATGGTCAGTACATACGTGGAGTACGTGTCCTCTTCAGGCGGGGTTCTTTTCCTTACGTCGGGAGAGTCCCGAATTTCCTCATTCGCTTCTTTCGCTTCCCGTAACGCCTAGGATCATATCACGGTAAGTAAATTTTATTCAATATATAAATATATTATTAAATATATAAAATTAATTTATAAAGTAACTTCATTTATTAAAGGCATTATATAAATATAATAATAATAATAATAATAAAATTTAATAACACCAAAGTAAGTACAAATTTTCTAATACAACATAATGTTCTTAGGTGCACAGTGTTTTTTTTCGTTTCTTCCCTTTATCTTTTTTACCTTGTACATACATAGTATTTCACCTTATTGTTACACTTAGAAAAAAAAAGAAACAGAATACACACAAAATCATTGATCAATGACCCCATGCTAGGAACATCCTGTGTTATGGGAGTCATCCATCCGTCTGTAATGTGTTCAGGTGTGCTATAAATGTGATAGCTGTTTATATATATTTATTTTTAATGATACATACAAGAGAAGGAAGTAAGAAAAGAAAATAAAAATAAAAAGACAATATATATACATGTAGGAATGTGTGTGTTAGGGTGGGTAAGTTCGTTAGGTTGGTTCGTTGGTTGGTTGGTGTGGTAGGTAGTGCAAGTGTGTGCATTATTGTCAACCTATAATAACGTTAGGGAATAACATTTACCTTGCATAATATTTGATTGTGGGTAAATATTGATTGGAATAAGTGTAAGTGTAGATATATTTGTGGGTTGGTGAATAGAGCATAGGTTTAGAAATCAAATGACTGTTCATTTAATCAGATCTTCTGTTTCATCATAATTTAGGGTTTGGAGGTACTGTTTGATTCGGTCTTTGCAGTGGTGTGTGTTTAAAGTGTGTATGTTAAGTTTAGTGTTTAGCTTGTTATATATAAGCGTACTTAGGTATGGGTAATGTCTACGTGCAAATGTTGTACGTGTGTGAAATTTAGGAAATGCCGGCATTGGCCTCCTTCTTCTATTGGGGCTATTAATATTAATATTTGGGGGAAAGTTACGTGCTTGCGCAGGGCGGTGCGGTGAATAAAAAGCTGTCTGACCGTGAGAACTTCATAGTCCCTATACAACTGCTGGGTAGAGTAACGAAAGGGCTTGTTAAGGAGTACTTTTATTACAGCTCGTTGAGCTCTTTAATATGAAACAATTATTTTAAATATTTTAAGTGTTCTAGGTTACTTTTGATAGAAATGATTCAGTTAGTTTTTCTAGATATAAGGTATATCACACGAACAAGTGAGTTACCTTCTTGATAAGTTTCCGTCGGTAGTGCTGTATCTGCTGCGCGTGCGCAAGGCCGGCGCGTCGCGCGCGCAGCCCCGCCTCCAGCTCGTCCGCGTACTTCAGCACGCGCACCTCTATCTCGCGCAGCGTCTCGCGCTTCAGCGACTGCTCCTCGCTGCCAATGTTATATCGTCACTTTACCGTTTTATATATTTAGATGTCACATAACATTTGACATTCATTTTTATAATAATTTAAAAAATCTAGAGTCTAGTCTTTCTAGATTTCAACTTTCCTGCTTCATTTATTTTGAATTCAATTCTTCAATTTATTAACCCAAAAAAGTGTTGTCGCGTAAACTATGAAAAACTTGCATCAACATGTTGATTTCGTGTTATTATGACCTATTAGTATTGCTATTAAACTGCTCTGTCGTGTCGTGCAGCATGTAAAAGGTACATTTATTTATTCCTTCAAGTATTATAATATTTTGTGATTTTGAAGGCGATTTTCTTGTATTTATTAGGTTACCTGGCATGATATTGATATATTTTATCAAAATGGCAAAAAAGATTTTTTTTGGTAACATAGAGCTGTGGTATGATTAAATATTTCTATGTCCTAAGTGTAAGTGTAGTTTAGCTGAATTAATAAGTGGGCGGTAAAGGATCGTAATGATATGAATACCTGTCGGTGTGGTGCGGCGTGGTGGGCGCGGAGGGGGGCGCGAGGGGGGGCGCGCGCGGCTCGGGGCGCGGCTCGTCGGGCCGCTCGTCGGGCAGCTGGTCGGGCCGCTCGTCGCCCAGCGCGTCGGGCTCCACGCTCTCCCAGCGCGACGGCACGAACGTGCCCGCCGCGCGCAGCGCCCCGCCCGCCTCCGCCTCCAGTGGCACGCCGTCGATGTCCTCGTCAACTACGAGTGCATGCACATACTTGTTAATGTTCAACTCCGACACCCGTGTATCGCGGATAGGGATTTTATCATTAACTGGTTTTCAGGGGCTCTTCAAAATTTGTTTTCAAACATGCTATTTTTTTAGAGAAGTTTAAAGAGTATTAAAAGCTAAAATCACACAGCTAGAGTCACACAAGCTAAGAAAATGAAGGGCGAAAAATCGCGATTCTTTCGAGATAAAAGCGTGTTTTCTCGTCGTGTTGTTTTTCTGTTTTTTCTTCAATAAACCACCATTTTTTTTCAATAACTTGCCACGAATAGATTTTTTACATTGTTTAACTAATATTTTTACCCGAATTATCGCATTGAAAAATCAGCTAGTTTCTTTTTCTAAATATAAAGTTATTTCACGCCGCACAGCCTGTACTAGATCAGTTAACATTGAATACAAAAAAGTGTGTAATATTCTTTTATTTAATAAAATTATCCCACATATCTTTTATAAATTGAACATGATTTTGAGTAAAAGAAAGATTCGTAAAAATAATTTAATTTGGAAATTTTCATAAGTTCTTCTTTTCATAAATTCTTTCTATGTGAAAAGAAGTAATAATTGGAAGTTATAAAACGACGTTATCGGGGCTTATCGGTGTAGGGTAGCCATCGGTGCGTGGCGGTGTACGTACCGGGCACGCCGTCGATGTCGTCGCAGGGCGGGCTGCGCGGCGCGAGCGCGGTGTGCTGCGCGGCCAGGCGGCGCAGCGCGGCCCCGTCCAGCGCGCCGCCCGACCACGAGCCCTCCGAGCCCGACGAGCGCGCCGGCGACGCGCCCGCCGACCCGCCGCCCGCCGCCGCCGCCAGCTCCGAGCCCGCCAGCCCCCCGCCGTCGCTCTCCTGACCGAAACACCTCCGATTATACTTTTTATAGGCACTAATAAATGTGAGTAGACGACGTCATCAAAATCAGTCGTGGAATTAGATCTATTACAAAAATCCACATATCCTTTAGAAAAAAAAGGCCAAAAGCTTCAAGAACCATGTAATGCGAAAGATCAAACCGACTGTTGACGTGGCGACGCATCGCTACAGAATGCGTCGCCACATTATGTGATGATATATGTAACATGTAACGCGGTGCGTTGACGCGTCGCTATGATGTCTTTTTTATGAAAAAAACTGAATATTAAAAAAAAAACTCAATTGTGCTATATTTTTTTTTTTCTCTCATAAGCTGTCTTCTTATAATCGTCATTTTTACAAAATAATTTTGATGCTTTACATTTTTTAGATTTAATTGCATTTAAGTGAAGGTAAATGGGAAAATATAATATAAAATATTTAGAAAATTTGCTTTTTTAATTTTAGGTTTAACTCGACCTTTTATGTCAATTATTCTTACCTTATCTTGCCCTAGAAATACATCGTTGATGTGCATCAAAAAATCAGTGGGGTATACGGCCCAGTCGGCCCACGCTTGCAAGGTACGAATGACGCGCGCTCTGAACCCTTCGGCCTGCAGCCGTGAAGTCATACGGGATAGCGCCAAATGACACTGACGCATTATTTCAATAAGGCGTTGTTGGAATCTAAAAAATCATGTAACGTACATTTTAATTGGGACATTCTTAAGTATTTTTAACGCCTTTATAAAAGAAATTAAAATAATAATAACAACATTTATTTCAATCCCACAAAAATATTTTACTAATGTTTTAAATATTAACATAATGGCATCTGAAGTCTTCTGATACCCTGTACCCTGGACTCCTGAAGGTCAATTCTCGTAATAAATGTTTAAAGCAGATTACCTATACAATTTTCGGTTACAATACGATATAATCACAGTACAGTCAACGTCGGATGTTTAATACTTTACTAAGAAAAAACCTTTATGACAGTTGTGAGCTCGAATGTTGATCGGAACTGAATTGAGACCGAATTTTTTTTTACGAGAATTGGCCTTCTGGCCCACTCCTTTCAGATTAAGCCATCATTTCAAAAATTTAGAGAGGGCTCGTCAGTCGGTAATTATCGGTAGAACGGTGGACTCACGCGCTCCTATAGGCGCTGGCGTTGGTGAGCTTGGCGCCCGCGTTGTGCAGTATGTCGGACACGAGGTAGAGGCGCGCCACGCGCTTGGCGGGCGCGGTGGAGTCCCCGGCCAGCGCCTCGGCGATGCACTGCGCCACCTCGGCCGCCGCCTCCGCGTGCTCCAGGCACCACGCCATGGCCGCGCCCACCGACACGCGACACGGCGTCAGCCCGCGGATCAGCTCCTCCAGCCGGTCGCGCTGGCTGCGCTCACACACAACAACGCTTACGTTTTATACAACTCCGTGCACAGCGGGAACAAAATGAAAAGGTCGACTTTGTAAACTTTCCATAAAACTCTTTGTCGTTATATAGTACACCATATTTAACAAGCAAAGCGTGACAACGGATCTGACCATCTTAACATTATTAACATGTGGTTTGTCGGTGATGGGTGTGATTGGAAGTATATGAGTGTGACTGTGTCTCGCTGTAGTGATGAATGAGGTTGCTAAAATTGTTTATAAAATAAGTGATATTTACTACTATACGTGTTTTTAACAAGAAATGGCTACACTTTTGTATTAGGTACAAAACCTGTAAAAATAGTTGTATTGTGTCATATATAAATAAATAAATAAAAAAAATAAAAACATTTACTAACTTGTTTGATAATGTCCCTCTTATATTTTCTTTGGCATCCTCTTCCTCCACTAGTTCATCGGGCATTCCTGCTGTGTACAAGTTCATAACGGGCGGCCGCCACACTGAACCACCTACACAAATGCAAAAGATTTATATAAATATGCCGTAGTGCGTGAATACACCCACATATAAAATAAGTATTCCACTCCAAGTTGTTAGCTAATTTTTTGACCAGGTTCCACTTGGTCTTAGTCACAAACTGACTCACAATGTGACCATGGCTACCATAGAATGCATAAGTTTATAATAAAATGAAATGAGTGCTCCTCAGTAGAGGAGAGGTCTATTGAGTGAGTGAACAGAAACTGAACAGACATCATTCTAAGGAACACTCAGTAAAAGAATCACAGGTAATTGGGACTAATCCCACCCACACGCCCACCACTGTAACTCCTGTACACCAGGATCCACAGCAGTGACCCACGAACACACCGAGTTATGACACTTGGGAAGTCCCAGGAAGAAATTAAACTGTCTTGGAACCCGCAACGAAATTAGAAGAAGAAAATTGGAGGAGTTGGAAATACAGTAAATCCACTTCCCTCCTTAGCAAAGCGGGAGACAAAATGAAGTAAAATAGGGCATACACCCTTTTAAACAGGGAAGCACCACGGCCACAAATATTACGGGTCCTACGTGAGCTATGTATGAGAATCACAGGTAAGTCTAAAAGTTGATATAAAGCTTGAAAAGCAATCCCTACTAAGCGATGAACGCATGCAAAATGAGTTTTATATACTTTTCGAATTCCCAGATTTCACTGCGTTAGTAAGGATTTATTTTCAAGCATCAATATTAATATATTTTCCAAATACCCTTAAACATCCGAAAATCTTCCAGCGACCATTGCTTGGGCGAGTCCCCCTGCAGCATGGAGAATAACTTCCACCTGTAGTAGATGTGGGCCGCCGACTGGTTCTCAAACAGGAACCGGAAGAACGGGTTGTTGATCTCCTTGTTCATTATGATGGCCTCGAACATCGGACCCTCGCGGATCACGAACTCCACCATGCGATGGATGAGCATTAAAATGTTTCTGTAATAATTACATGTATTTATTGTAATATTTAATAAAGAGATCTGTCACGATGTGGTCTACTTTGAAGATGTTCAATTAAATTCAATAAATTACTTTATACTAGGTTTTGTCTGCGGCTTCTCTCGCCTTAATGTAAATTTTGTTTCGGGTACTTTTCTTTGCTTCCGGATGAAAGTCATCATCAAGGTTACAGAGTAGCAGATAGATAGATAGCAGATCCTCGTGCAAATGTAGCAAAACATGATATCCATACTAATGTTATAAATGCTCTTCTAAACCCCTGAACCGATTGAGGTGAAATTTGGTATAGAGACAGTTTGAGTCCCGGAAAAGGACATAGGATAGTTTTTATTTCAGAAATCATCTTGTAAGGGAGTGAAAAGGAGCGTGGCAATTTTTATGGGGAATCAATAACCGCTGAACCGATTAAGATGGAATTTTGTAACGAGATAGTTTGATTCTTGAGAAAGGACATAGGCTACTTTATACCGCGATAACCGATATACACGCCCCTGGAGCCGCGGGCAAAACCTAATAATAATATAAACGTCAAAGTAAATATGTTTACTTTGGTGTTTATATTTAACTATTGTTCCATTCCAAAATAAAAGGCTAGGATAGCAAAATATGGCACATACCTTTCTGTTGGTACCACAACTTTTACTATTGACTGTGATAGAATCTGTAATGAAAGTAGTAAGTGGTTTGAATTGAAGGGTCATTGTGGTCATAAGCTGTTTGTATTTTAAAATTATATATAAGAATTTTTACTACCAAAAAGTTTTGCGTACTAAAATAGACAATATGTTGCTACCAATATATTGTTTATAATAAAACAAATGTTATAAGCACCTGTTCGTAGGTATTTTTATCTTCAGGGTCGCTAGGGTAGTAATCTCCGAGCCGGACGCGTGGTATCTATAAAAAAAGAAATTATTGCCATCTCACTTCAACTAAATGTGCCTAGACTTAGTACAGGAACAAAAATCACACTATTTTAGGCACAAACATTTATCCACTTTCACATTTATAATGGTAAGTAACTCTAATGTTGTTACCACCTTGGTAACTATTTGTACAAAAAAGTTAAAATCTTGAAGGTGTACCTAATGACTAAATTTCAATGTAAAAAGGCGGTTAGCAAGTGGGTAATTTAAATTATGACGACACTAAAAAGATAATCTGCACTTTAAAATAAGTACTGTCACACACACACACACACACACACACACACACACACGCACGCATGCACTAATATCTAATAGTTCTTACCCTTTTAATTACTACATTTTTTTGTGTCACATTCCTCAAAATCTAGATGTGTAAGTACACATCTAGATTTCTGTATCGCTAAGGAGAGAGCCCGGAGATTTGTCACAGAGGTTTCGAACCTACTACAAACTCTAGCTCTCACTAAGGTGTCATGTATGTTATATTTAATACAGTACTGTAACTGTACCTACTAACCTTTTTGATACATTGCGTTAATGATTGCCTTTACTGATACTACCGACGACTACAGCTTTAAATAAAATACCTTATGAACGAGGTGTTTTGGCGGCTGCGCGTTGAAGGGCAGGCCGGAGGCAGGCGGCGGCTTGCTAGGCGTCTGCAGCGCAGGCGGGATATAGATAGGAACGGGCGGGATCACCACCGCCTTGCCCCAGCCCAGCTTCATCTCGTAGTTCATTATCTCTTTGCCTGGAGTAAACAAATTACATTAGGACCTACCTTAGGTCAGTCAAAAACCTATGGACCAATATAAAGCGATACTTTTCGTCTCAGAAGCGCTTAACTCTTAGGACGTCGCGGCGCGCGGATGACCTATGACCCGTTACTGTCGCGCCCTTGAACTAGTGACCCAGTCACAGCTGAGCGAAGTCATTATTACCTCAATATCTACGTTATTTTATAATTATATTCAATGAAATAAACATATTTGGAATCCCTGATATATATTCTTCTAAATGTTGTGACAGAGACGCTACCGCGTAAAAATTTGGTGTCACAACTGTTGTGACGGCGACGCGTCGGAGGTAAAAGCGCAGTTTTGTTAGAAATACTTTTTCAAAAAATATATTTTTTTCCCGAATTTGCTTTGAAGTCCATCTCATATGCTTACCCTTCCATTCTATTAATAGCCATATTTTCTTTCACACAGTCCATCTATTTTAACTTTGTCCGTTCTCTCTTCCAACAAAACTTTCATCACCCCCCCTAACATTAGATGCCTTTATAGTATCTGCTCCTCAACTTTACATCCACCAATACTACTCTCACCTACCTTAGGGTCTTTTCGTCGTATTATCTTTACACACAGATCCCTCGCAACATTTCACATAATATCAATTTAATAAAAAAAGAGTTAAATGAAATATCCATTACCGTTTATACATCTGAGTGCTCTCTCGCCATCCTTCCTCGACATGAATGCCACAAAACCACAATTCCGTCCGCGCGCCTTCTCCTCGTCTGAACGCGGCCACATGATCTTGATGCTTGCCAGAGGACCATACCGACCAAATATCTCCATCAACTGCTGTTCTGTTATCTATGAAAATATTTCTCTCAAACTAAATACATTTATTACATTTTAAAAAAGCATTTATTTAAAGGTGATAAATTGCTTATGCTTATGCTTATTTAGAAAAATTGTGATGCAAGCCTTTACTATGAAAAGGATTACAAAATGTTTTCCAGATTCTAATGGTAAACTTTCTTTGTCTTATTCTAATGCATGATTTTATTAATTGCCTACTACTATATAACTGCAGGTTATGATGTGTTGACTTGTGTGAGTTTGAGGGTATCATAGTGAAGAAATACTTATATAGCAAAATGCATTTACTTAAGATTCCTAATTTATTTACGATTGCAATGATATTTGATTTTTATTTCAAATCAAAGCTCTTAGCTCTCTATTCAAGAAGAGATATAATCTTTTCTTGAATAGAGAGCTAAGAGTTTCAACTTTTTTTGTAGGATTATCTAAATAAGACCGAATTTAATATATTATTATTCAAAATATGTGTGGATTATGATCCTGGATTCTTGATAGCCTTACCTTAGGATTCAAATTGCCAAGATACAAATTTGTAGTATTAGGATCCCCTGTGTCATAAGATCCAACATCAGGTATGGCATCTAATGCAAGCTCCACACCTGGAACTCCGCGTTCTCGTAATACATTCTTGTATTTGTGCCGCTCAGACCTTTCCTCTTGAATTCTAGTAGTAAAGATTTAGTTTTTGAGCAACACATCAATGTTTAAATAGGACTTAATTACTTTTAGACGTTAAAATTACAACAATTCACATCTATTAAGCTGTACCCTGCCATGCTTCACTGTGTAACAAAACTGGAGCGAAAAATATGTAAAAACTATCTTTGAAAGGGGTTGCATATCAAGTAAAAATTTTAGCTCAAATGGTGCAGTAGTTTTTGAGTTTTTTGAAGCATACACAAACCAACTTAACAGTTTTATATACATAGATAGATTATGAAGGACAGAGTCAATAGAGTAACATGAAAAGTGTTTCTATTATATTGATGAATAAAGCAATGAATTTATTTGTAATGTAAATTCTCTGCTAATTACCGTGCGTGGCTTTACTTGTGAAGGTTATTTTTCCAACCGTCAAAACAAGTTCTTTTCCTGAGTAAAATGGCAAAATGTGTGTGTGTTGTGCGCCAAATTTCATAAAGGCAGGGTAAAGGAAGGCAGTACATTAAAAACGATAAAAAAGAACTTTAAGACTTGTCTGTTGACTTTTCATATAGTTATTCATATAGATTATTGAGCAACAACAATCTATATGAATCTAGAAGCATTTGAATAATTATTGTGTGACATTAGAATGACATTTAGATACATTCTAATTACTCTTGAATCAACAAATCTAATATTATAAAATTCTTACATAAAAGGCACATGAATATCTTAAATGAAATTCAAAACACAAGCCACTACTTTTTAACTCACTGTCTAAGTTCTTCCTTAAAAAGCTCTAAGTTACTCTTTTTCTTGTCCTGACCCTTTTTGTTTTTTGGGTGAGGTCTGCCTGGTGGCTCAGGTCTTTGGACAAGGTTGCGGACAACTTCCACCTCATTCGAACTTCGCTTCTCATCCAACCGGGAGACCGGTTTGTACAATTTGCCTCGTTCTGAGGTGTCTTCCTCTGTAAAATAAGAAATAAATCAATTGTAAAAGGAATTAACAAAATTCAAAATATTTAAATTTGACCTTTTCTTTTGACAATGGTAGTATGACAAGAATATAAGGGATTGTGGGTTCCATTCTGAACAGTTTCCTTTTGAAGGTTATGAGAGTATAATCAGTAACACTTGGACATTTATGTAAAATTTGCCATCATGTAGAACCACACCATTAACAATGCACCTATCCGTTAGGCTAACAGATATGTATCCAGTGATGTCATTAATTGGGTCTATAAAATTGTTGGTAATAGAAGGGTTTTCAAATCAATCAGGTAGGTGAGGTTTTGATATCTTATTGTGATAGAGAGCAATATTATAAGCATAATGAAAACACTGTACTAAAGAAATTGATATATAAAACATAGATTTATTTTAACGTAAACAAATAAATTAAACTTACTTCTCGCTCCTGCATCGTAAGTACCAGCTTTTACCCAAACTTTGGTTGTGGAACTAGGCACCTCTTGGAAAGTTTCCACAAACTCTTTAAACACCTGAAATGTTAATTACACTCAATCAAGAGGCGATAGTATCTTTCTTAAGTATGGCCTGTTATGTTGTTTTAATTCATTTCTGCCTTCTAACATAAAAAAAAAACACAATTACTTTTAATCTATGATCTATAAGTATCTTTGTAGTAAGAGATAGCTGGTCTGATGAATTTACGGCTCCATCTACACTAGCTGCTCTAGCTCAGACATGAGTTTCTTTCTAGAATATTTTAATTAAATCCTAAATGCAATTGTATCAATAGAACAATATTGGAACTTTTCTTAAACTGTTCTTCATGTAAGTACATCATTATACGATATATCAGTGACTGTATATCGGATACGTATACGTTAAACCCTGTGATAAATATCACACGGTTTAACAACAAATAAAATAAAATATATTGGCGTTTACATTTACACTATAAACAATTTGAATGAAAAATAAACTATTTGACTTAAACTATGATTTAAAAAAAAAATACATGAGCGGCTGCTTCTTCTTCCTCTTTCTTCTTCAACTCCTCTAGCTCCTTTTTAGTGAGTCCTCTGGAACTCATTTTATAGTCTGATTGTCTTGTTATGACTAAAAAATACCACTTTACCAATTGGTGATAACAAAACCTTTTACTATCAACATTTAAACTATCCCATTCTATATTACTGTAAATTAAAATAATAATGATTTTATTAAATTTTACTGAACGGTAGACATATTTTGTCTTGAGTTTTAGCCATAAAACACAACATAACCTAAATGTTGCTAATTTCAATCAAGCTAATACAAGCACAGAACATATACCTATATGAATACAAGTGTTGCCATGTCTAATAGTGTAAACTAGACTGACTCGACTTAAAAATGCTCTCTTGGCAAAAGAAGTTTAATGTTACGTTGAAAATAGTAAATCGTAAAAAAAACTCAAAAAGGGATGTATTCCCATTTCAAAAATATTTATTTAACAATGTCAGCTCAAAATCACAGGAACAAGGGACAAAATATTTTTTTTCCTCTGTCATACATAATAATACTTTAGACTGTTTACACTTGTCTTAAGCTTCTGTAAACACGTAAATAAATAAAACGGTTTTCTTTTTTCCAATAATAAAAGATAAGTCTAGAAAAGCAAACCTTTTTATCGGAGAATACTAATATGTTTGCCCGTTCGTACTAAATAAGCTAATATTTATGTTTATAATATTTATTAAATATATATATAATACAAAATATATTTATTATTTATTTAATATTTATATTTATGTGGATATTTTACTTTATATGAGAAAAAAATATTATTGAGAAAGCTTAGGCAGAAAGAAGTCAGAAAATCAAATGTTTGACTTGAGCGGGAATCGAACCCGCGACCTTTGGAATAGCAGTCCGTTACACAAACCACTACGCCATTCGGTCGTCAAAAAAAAAACTTTAAAATAGTCTTCAGTATTTTTTCTGTTTCTTTGAACAACCGTGAAATATAGCTGCTCTAAGATGAAGAAATTATTTTAGTAGCTTAGTAGTAAAATTTCTAACCTCCCGCGTGTTCTACCATCAAATTCCACTTCACAATAGCCAATCGCAGCTTATCTAAACAAAGACAGAGGAAACTATCAGGCATCCATCTCTCTCGTTGCCCGTATCGCTTCCACTAAGAGGCAGCTGTACCCCGTGTTCTCTCTATGCACAGTTCTGTGTAAACTAAAGTGTCAACAGTTAACTGATTGCATTTGTTTACACAGCCAACTAACGTAATGACCTAAAAGCATTATAGCGTCTGCTGCATCCAGCGTTTTCGTCTTTGAAAGTGTGAAATTTAAATGCCTTTTTATGCCACATAAGGATGAAATAAAAAAAAATGTTCAGTACCTCAAAAGGGAAAAAACGGGAACCTTATAGGATCATTTTCTTGTCCGTCTGCACGTCCGTCTCGGGAACGCGAGGAGGTATGGAGTTGAAATTGAAACCATATACTCAGATCTACAGTCCCTTGCAGTTGTGAAAAAATCAATCTTCTAAGTTAACATAGAAAAACGATAGGGCTTATGCCTCAAAATATGCCCCTTGACCTAGAACTATGAAATTTGTCAAGTAACATCGTCCTATGCTACAAGTACAGAAAAAACCTTAAAACTATAGGTACATTTCTAATTAAATCATAAAAAAATTAGTTTTTATTAAAAGTACGTAATCAATCATCGAGGTACAATTTTACTCATAAAACACAATAATATAAGTAATTATAGGTTTTTTGAGCTGAATTCCGGGTACAGCTCGAAAAAAAACTAGACTCGATTCCTGAACTATTTATAATATGTACCTACAAAGTACAGAATCCTCGGTGCGCGAGTCGGACTCGCACTTGTCCGGCCACTTAAATCATGACAAAACTCACAAGGCTGTGTGTAACAGAGGGCCCAGTGTGAGTTTATTTAGTACTCAGTGGTTTATTTCATTACATCAACTCGCTCTTGACGGCGAACGCATTCGACGTTGCGATTAGTGGAGAGTTCAGTGCGAATATAGATGTAAAACAACCGGTACAAAAACTGTGTTTTCACTTCATTGTGGATAATTTTTGGTCATCTGACTTCATGTTTCGTTTTAATTCGTTTATAGAAAATCAATAGAGAGTACCTACCTACATTACCTACTACACGAAAACTTAAGTATGTAAGAATACCTACCAATACCTATTTATTATATTATATTACACACACTAGATTTGAAGACATCATTAACACAATGCTGACCAATGACTACATTATAATTGATGCCGACCGTTTTACTTGCGCATGAAAGAGACAACGTTGTTGAAAAGGACGTCGCGCCGATGCCGACGGTGTCAACGAGAGTGCGACAGTTTGAGTTTGGTTTTAAATCGAATCAAATTGATTACTTATATCGTTAGAAAACAATAAAAAAAAATGCTTATTTACTCAAACAGAGTGTTTAACTTTGGTAGGTAATACTCCGTCACATCCCTACCTCGGTAAAATCAAGTAAATGTAGTTATAATTAAGAAAAACATAGTCATCAACACCAACTGTTTTAAATCGAAGAAAATTGTTTAAACGGGTTTTTTTCATTTTAAACGGATTGGTTTAATTGGTTTTAAACAGGCCTTACATCTATAAGTGCGGGGCACCATCAAGGTGGCTTCATTCTTAGTTAGAATAAAAATATATCAAACCATAAATCAAAAAGGAATTCTTTCGGATTCTATGAATGTTAATTACGGTGGACATTTCTTCTTTATCATCATCCCATTTATTGTGTTTAACATTTTAGATGAAACATTACGCCATTTAATACTCTCACATAAAATATCTCGATTTTTAACTTACCAGATAACTAAATTGATGTAGGAAGAAAGTAGAAAAGAATTCATTTATAGGCGGCGGTGTCCATACAGAGCGAGCAGCCTCGCGAGGCATTTGCCACATTTTTATACTCAAAATAAATTAATAAACACCCATTTTTCCAACTATAATATAAAGCAATAGGTAACATTCATGCTATCCAAAGTGTATTTTAAGAGAATTGCAGGGTTAATTTGTACTAGTTATACTCTAGAAAGTAATGAACAGTCTGCTGTCTCATAAAAAATATAGGTAAATAAAATACTTTTTGGTTACATATTATTTATTGAAAAAAGTATACATCAAAAATGTTTCGATGTAAAATTAAAAAAAGAATCTTTTGTTAGTGAGTGAATATTCTCAGGATTATGAAGTATGACAGCTAAGATTGAATCCGTCTATTTTAAATCTTACTTCATTGAAATAAAGTCGTTACTATGATGACGTTTTCAACATAGCTGACAAACATCGCCTTGGATATTGAAAGGTACCAGGTTTCATTAAACAGAGACATATTTACAGCCAACTGGTATATGTATAGAAAAAGGTTTAGCTCTTAGGTGTACATTACATTCGTGCAATGGAAATAAAAATAATAGCCTCTGATAAATATAAGTTGATACATTAAAACTGGCTAAATATGTACTTAAGAGTATTGTCTTAGCCAACATAGGCCACGAATATTTATTGGCTGTAAATTCCACTGTATCGTCTTTTTATTTGTTCCTACTATCAATATTACAAATTGTTATTTCAATTTAATACTTACTTTTAAAAATAAAACACTTGATATTAACAAAAAAAAAACATTGAAAATTTATGCATTGATTCACATTTATAAAATTAAATTCTTAAATAAAGCAAGCGTAACACGTGTCTTTGCGGAAGCGCGAAGTAGACGCGGTCCAGCAAGCTCACCATAAATAACAATATCTATGGATAATGATGCGTGAAAGAAAATAATATCACGCAGTATTATATAAACTGTGATATTTAATTGTTCGGCAGTTAATAGCAGATGAAACGCCCTAGAGTTAAAGAATAAAATACTTTTGTGCATCATAAAGCTTATTCTACAATAAAACATGCCACATAATATACACAACTATTGTACTGTACATATTGAAAAGAATGTACATGGTCACAGAATAAATATCATAAGACGTGGTGTGCACTAAGCTCTAGTGAGCCCAGGGTCGAGCCACCGCCAGCACACAGACGGATCAAAGCATAACATACAACGATACTATAACTTATTTTTTATATTATTAATTTAATACCGTGTTTATGTATTGGTGGTATTTCGAGCTGCTTTTCATTACTCGCTAAATCTAACAAAAAAGAATAACCAATAAAATTGCGATTACTTTTTCAGATTGGCAACATTTTGTTAATAACAATAGGTCATACATACTAGTTGATGGTAAAGTGCTTTCAATATAAAAATATTCCAATTGCCATGTGTCGGTTATTTTACTATTTTCTGTGAATGTATGAAAGTGACCCTTTTTAAACTTACGAATAACCCACAAACTGTAACATACATAACCCCTTTGTATTAGCTCAAGTTTTATTCGTTAGCAATTATTCTTTTAAATATGAGACTATTAAATACCAATGAACCAGTTATTTTGCAGTGTACACTCGTTTAATACACAGGTCTTATACGTACATTAGCAAAGGAGTACATGTTTGATACTTAAGTAGGCTTTTATATAATATTAACAAATTCAATGATGATAACAGGTTTGACGATCAACACAATTCGAATTATACACAAGTACAACATAATAATAAACAAATTGCAAATGTATTTAATGAATGATACAGATAGTATATTTTATTTAAATGTTGTTAAATTCTGTTAGAAAGGCCACGTGCGCAGTTAGAGGAGGCGGAGGTCGGCGGCCATGCCTTCACCGCTGTTACTGTCATTGTGATGACTATCGTTGTTAATATTTGTTCACTTGGTCCGAAAAAATAACAAAGAAATCAATAAATATGATTTAATACATAGCGCAAAATCAATTTCGAAGGGCAGTTTGTAACGGTCATCAAAATAATAGAATCTATTTAGTGATATTTTTGTCGCCAATATTAACAAGACATACAGTGTTACCATAGAAAAGTAAAATTAAAGTAAAATTACTATTAAATGCATTTCATCGAACATTGTACTACTTTAAAAATACCAATGGCTTGCAATTACAAAATTTAAAAAAAAAAAAACGAAAAATAAACTTGTACTCGCTTATTTGATCAATAGACAACTATTAAAATAAATTTTCACATACAATATACATCGAATATAATATAATATAAAATTCTTCATTATAATACGCTAGTAGTGAGCGCGCGTTTGTTGGGTGTACGACGCGGTCGATTAGTTCGTACGGAGCGGAGCCGATGCGGTCAGTGCAGGCGGGCTGTGGCGCGTACGTCCGACAGACGCGCGCGCTGTATTGTGAATAGTCAAATCCTCTCAACACATATAGGTACACTGTACAGGGATTGTGAATGTTCATGGACAGATTGCATTTGCATTCGTTTGTTTTTATACGACACCCTATGACATAGATACATTTACGAGTAACGAATAATTACATTTTTTTTGTCAACACCATCGAATCTTAAGAAAACTATTATTTCTTTAGCATTCTAGACCGTAAATTATTTTATCGTCATACAATATCGTACAAATCGATATCGTCGCCAGGCGTTTGATTCAGAGCCGTTCGACTTACGCTGAGAATGTAAGATTGCATTAACGATAGCGATCTCACGCACTTAAAACAGAGATGATAGCGTGGATCTTCATCCAACACTTGGTCCTTCGAACCGATAGGGACCCTTTATGAATAAGAGAAACCGTGAATGCGTGGGCTTTAACTGTCTTTAGAGAATAAACGATCAAAGCTTAACTTATTTTTCCTTCTACCTAAAGGTACAGAATAACAAATCTTGTACTCGTCTGTAGTTAGAGCCCTGTTAGTGTGTAGGTTATGTGTCATTGCAATAAGTCGGTCGGCCCCAGACATGATAGACCGTTACTGTTTAGCTGATCGTCGCTTCTCAGGCGTCTGCGTCGGCCCCCTTCAACCGAAGTCGCGCGAAGTCTTCGAATATGATATCGTCGTCCTGTTCCTGGCCGTTCTCGTCTCTATGGATACAGAAACATAGATAATATTAGCTTTTGGGACTTTCAAAATCTTCAAATTTTCAATCTGTTGTTTTAAAACATTACTGCAGCTTTATTAAAAAAAAATCTGACAATATATTTTGTAGTGGGCATCATTATATATGTCGTGTTTGAGAAAGGTAAAATTTTTGCTTAAATATTTGAGAAAAATACTTCAATGATTTTGTTGTTTTTTTTTAGTCTTTATGGAGACATTTGAAAAAAGAAAATTGGATGTTCCATAAAATGCCTTGTGTTAAATACCCATAATAGAGTATTTAACATTTTTAACGTTAATTGATATTATCTTTATTAATATCAATTAACTCCCTACGAAAATTAGACAAAGATTAGATTAGACAATTATACCTTTATTAGATAATTTGTCACTTTCAAAGTAAAATTTGTGTAAACATCACAATTTATTCTAAAATTGTGAGCATTTTACATTATTTAGTATTTTACAGAGTTCTACTATAGATCGTTCTAGACTACTATACACAATTTTGTAACATTTTGTATAAGGTCGTAATCGTGTCTATGAAGACATTGGTTGTAAGAGGGCTTTACTGTACGAGTGCTTTTATTTGTCTGTGGTCAGAGGCGGTGATGTCGAATATATTTGTCTGGTAATGAATTGTATAACATCGTATATCATGTGTAGGATGGTGCGTGTGTACGTACGGATGGGGGTCGAGCTGTATGAGGTCGTGGTCTGAGGCACGTGGCGCCGAATCGGGAGCGGCGCGTGGCTCCTCTTCAGGCTTGGGGTGCATCAGAATAAACGGGAGTTCGGCGCTCAGGTCACTGCCAACAATTTGTCAGATTTAAAAACAGGTTTTCCTTTTCCTCCGAGCCTTTTTCCCAAAGTAGGTTGGGGTCGAATTTACACCTACTACGATGCTGCTGAACGGCGAATTTTTATCAGAGCGACGAAGTTCTGTAGAAAGACTGTTGTGGGACTTTTTAGGGCACTAACTACCCGTAACGATTGCCACAGATGTTCGTATGACAACCGGGACCGACGGCTTAACGTAATCTCTGAGGCATGGAGGGGTTTCATTATGTTAAGAAATGGTCACCCATCTATAAACTGACCTGGCTACGATTGCTTAACTGTGCAATGTGTTAACCTCCTCAGTTACCACGTAGCCACGAGCCCCTTAGTTTCAAAACACATTGCCATATATATCTGAAGTTTCCAATTAGACTTGGTTATCTTGCTATCTATATTGGTGGCAGTTATCTTGTATTAGTTTAATGGATATAAACTACAATTATTATTTGTTGGTGACTCACCCCCCAAGTGGTCCGAGACACAGCTTCACCTTAACCTTGTATTGCACTATGATACCTAGGTTCTCTCGCTGTGACGGGTCCGCAATTCTGAAATGCAAATTACATTTAAAATATATTAATCTGAAATATGGGTTTAACAAATCATTCAACGAATGTCACGATTGGCACTGATGTGAGAAAAACTGAATTACGTTTGAATAATCTACAAATTAATACATAAGGGGAATTCTTAGTCATCATCCTATATATAACAATCCACTGGACGTAGGCCACTTCTTAGAAAGGAGGTTTTGGCCTACTACACCACGATGGCCAGACGGGTTGGTATAGGGTTTGTGTCAAGTTTTCCTTCTCTTTGCAGTACTTTTGTCCTGCGAAGTTGATCCCTTAGTCGGCTCTTACGATACCCATTCGATGAATAGAGGTGGCGACACTCCGTATTCTTAATCCGTCACCACACTGATAGAATTCTTAGTATGCATTTTCAAGAGGAAAAAACAACGTATGTATGTTTATACAAGAAGTAGAGTAAGCTAAAATTGTTAAACAGTATTTGCATTAAAGTGAAAAAGATCATAAAACTTTAGGGTTCTTAGTGATACAGATCCTGCCATAAAACAAAAAACTTGAAAGCGACACTTTACATTATACTGGAAGGAACTAAAACAATCACTTTTTAATCTAAAGATGCTTTACATTATATTTACCTGCAATCATCATCATCAGCCTATTGCAGTCCACTATTGGACATAGGCCTATAGACATCTTCCATTGCACGCCACTTTGATCGTTTTTTTTTTGCAATAGTGGTACGAAATGAGACATCAATCAACTCGGCCGTAAAGGTTGACTGTATGATACATCGCAGTGTATACTTACAGCGTGCTAGACGCCAGATTGGTGTCCTCGTGCTTGAGCTGTCCATCGAGCGCCAGTCCCCACTTGTCCTTGTTGTTGGCGAGTAACGGAGTCACCGTGAACACCTTGCTTAATGTGAAGCCTGGACCAACTGGGCATCCCTCCCTGCAAGCGTAAGAATTGTTTACGTTAATCATTGTGACAATTTCTAATTCAGTTATGATACCATTTTTATTTTATTTTGAAACTAGCGATCCGCCTCGGCTTTACACGAGTGCGATGTAGATACTACTAATACTACTGTGGTGTCAGAGTCGAGTAATTAATTATACTGTTATTATGATAAGACTATACTATAGGCCATCTTTATATGCAATATTTATAGGCCCGCTCTACTCCTGTCTGCCACTCGGGACGGATGTACAGCCCGACGCGGCGACGGCCTCTATGCCCCCGAATTTTAAATCTCTGATATGTACTAAGATATTCATTTTAATGACATGCTGTCAAGGAAAATTTTGATCTACATGAAATTCACAACGTATCTAATTTATTTATTTGGATAAGGATTATAGGTACTGTATTGTTCAAAAAAGCTTCGTAAATTACCCAATATTTTTTGTAATATGTAAAACGCAAAAATGTTTACTGTGGGTTATCCTTAGGAGATAGACATATAGCATCGCGGACTTTTTTGTAGATATTTTTAAGATATACGATTCCGTAGTACCTTGTTTTGTATTTATCTCGTAAGCTTTTGCAATGTAAGCGGACAAAAACATGATACAATTTTGGATATATAATTTGCAAAAAAGATGACTGAATTTAATTAAATAAATATGTCATAAAACCTACTTTAAATATATGTTTTAACTATTTCGTAGTTTTTTTTTTTTTTTATTAAATATTCTGTTATACATGTAACTCTATTGATTTATTGCACGCACGCTCTAGAACCTTTACAATAGAGGTATATAATACATACATATATCTACTTTTTATGTAAAATATTCTCGATTACAGCGGCATCAGCAGGTAAATCATTCATTCCTGTTACGGGTATTTTAAATTGTCAGGAGGAGTAATAGTTCTACCCGAGACGGCGTGCGGTTTTAGTCGGTTCGAGTCCGACATGCCATGGTGGTATCCGAGGGGATTTCCGCACGGAAAAAAAGAAAAAAAAAGTCAATCAGTCAGTAGTAAGCTTAAGATATTACGCCGGCTGACGTTTAGGTTGTAAACAAATAAGATAAACTGTTTGTGATACTCAAATCCAATTAATCAAAAATAAAGGTTTTACCAAGTTCCGTGTAATTAGTCACACTCAATCATCGCATTAATTTAAAACAAACTCGACATTCCTAATTAGTTTTAGAACTTCATATAAGTAATCAGTTTGCGCACAAACTTTCGTGATTATGAAATATGTGAGTGGAACATAACGGAAATTAAATTTCAAAATATACTTAGTGAAAACCAGACAGCTACGCTGAGTTAAAATATTGTAAATGTTGGCCCAATGACAAAAGTAGGTAACTTTTCGGAACAGCCGTACATTTGATTGACGTGAAAACTGTTTTGTTTAAATTCTGGCCGGGCTGATGTCTTCCCATCTCATTTTCTTCTTTGTATGATTATACTAGCGAATATGTATTTAACAATATTTTAACAATTATTGAACCAAACAACTAAAAGCAAAAGAGTTTAAAAGTCAAAAGCACTACACTTAACGGGTTTCGTATTGGTATAAGAAAAAAAGCAAACCACTGGATCAAACAAATCATGTACATATATGACATGCTCCAATACGCACACTGTACTTACACGGGCTGCATACTGTATTTTTTGTTCAATATCCCAATGTATGGGAATCTAAATAGTCTCTTCGTCAACGACTTTGGTTTCCTGAACAATTAATGTGAGTTTTCTTTACCACCTAATTTGTATTCGTAGAGTTCATAATTGTGATTCAACTCTTAGAACTGAGGTATCTGAGATCAGTCCTGGTTAGCGTAAATTTTGTGTCCTTTTTTAATAAATAAAAAATGAGAACATTTTGCATAGATAACGAATGGAGAGATATGCAATTTAATTGAACCTAGTTTAGTCTAAGGCAAATTAAAAACAAAGAGAGAGTAGTTAACATAAAATGGCAGAAGCTGTGAACATATATTATTTTTGTATGTATTAGATCAAAACATTACGTATTAATATGCGTAATGTTCAAACTAATGTTCTTAAGACATTATTGTACAATACATTGTTTGTGTTCCTTAAAATAAAATAATAAAGGGCGAGCTAAGAGCGACGAAGGAAAACAAATTATAAAAGTTTAGAAGTCTGTATGTGGTATAATAATGCTTATAAGTATAATAGTAAGGTAAAAAATCAGTACAGAATATACTTATCATCAAAATGATCCGAAATAAGGCATTAATTAATGGAACTAGCTGACTAATCTTATTATAAACTGTAACTGTATATGAATAAGGTTTAAACTCACTCGCTCTCTGTTTCAGCGACCGTGCATTTGTACTGAGCAGTAGAGAAGAGACAGATGTCCGCGAACTGACGCACTGACACCTTGATGCGCTTTACTGATCTATTGGAGTTGTTTGCTATGTGAACATTCACTGCTATGTTCTCGCCATGGTGGTATAACTCCTGAGGAAAAATAAGGTTTTACAAGTTAATTTGAAACAATATATTTTACTTTAAAACAGGTGGTTAGATATAAATTTGGCTTATCTCAGTGTTGCCAACTTTCAATTTTGCCCTAAGAGAAACCAAATAAGCCAAGGGTGGAAAAATGCTTTAGTTTTATCATACTTTTCTCATCAAAAGGTACCTTATTGTAAACTATGCCGTTGTGGGATTACAAAACGGTGTTCATTTATATTATTTCGGTGAGTTACGAAAACAACAAGAGAGGAAATCAATATTTGACAACACTGTCTTCTCAAAGGAGTTTAGTTTTACCATAACAAAACAAGTCAAACAAGCACTGAATATTGTGGCAAGATATGTGGTGCCAATTTACAACAAAGTAGGTACCAATTTTTCTTTATAACTATTTAAATTTAGCAATTTTGTAGTTTGTTCTTCAAGCTACTATAGGCTTAATTCCGTTCCCCATCGCAGGTATCAGTTACCTCTATTCTAGTAACATTGCCATATCCTTTTTTCTTTATCCTAATTTATCTTCTTTTTTCCTGTTTTACAACGATAAAATTGAGACGATTCCTAATGAAGATGAGCAACTGGCAGGCGGCCGACCAAAGTAAAAATAGTGGGTGCTTACAACATAAAAAGTCTCAGCTTACAAAACTTCAAGTTTGTAGCGGTTTAGGCTCTGCCTTGATACATTAGTAAGTCAGTCCAAGTACTTTATATGTACAGATGATTCCCACGTTTCGCACAACTGTATATAGTCAACCGTTATTTACCTTATCTAGTGAAGCCTCGAGGTACAGTTTGTTGGGACTCATCATGAACTCTTTTGAGACCTCCACCGAGGGCTGCTCTCCTTGCTTGCTCGGCGCGTACATTATCTTCCTAATCGCCAGTCGCACCGAGTTCCTATAAAATTAAAATGACATTAAGATTATATATAGATATATTACATCAACAGCCTTTAAGAGTTCACTGCTAAACATAGGCCTCTCCTTAGAAAGGAGGTTTTGGCCTACTATACCACGCTGACCTAACGGGTTGGTATAGAGGTTGTGTCAAGCTTTCCTTCTCTTTGCAATGCTGTTGTCCTGTGTAATTTCTTCCCTTAGTCGGGCTCTTACGACACCCACGGGATGAATAGGGGTGGTGACACTCCGTATTCTTAATCCGTCACAACACGGAGTGATATGTATTACACTTTACACATATCACTGGAACAGTTTCCGTACATATTATAAATATATACATATTATGATATATCTACCATAGCGTAGAGTCGCGGGTTGGATTGCTATTCGTTTCTTTATATACAAAAAAACTATGTTTAGGTACTTAAGACCAAGAATACACACAACAATATGTATTTCTGGACAACTTTATAATGATGATGATGACGCAATGGTTGTATTTTACCTCGCCACTACGCCGCTTCAAGCGTTTCGGGTTGGATTCCCATATGTAACAAAGAATGTTTAATATAGATTTTCTTTGTGTTCGTTTTTTAAATGTAAAGTATTTAAGTTTCCTACGACACGAGGGGTTTTTTCTAGTACTCGTGTTGTCTTATTTAAAGAGAAACAAAATGGTATATATGTAATTTTATCAATTTTCGAGATGTAAATTATAGATATGAGATACCGAAAGATTCTAGCCTAAGAAACAGAATAGGTAGGTGAGCCGTCTTAAAGAAATATCTGGCGACTTTTTTTTTTAAAAGACTCCCGCATTAGGAATATATCCAAAGTCGCGAGGGACTTTACAAACATGAAACGGACACAAAGGACACCCAGACTCAGAACGATAATTTGTGGATCACACGAAGCGTCTGGAAGCGTCGTCCAATGTGGGGATCGGACCCACTCGGTGTAGTAGTGAGCGGCGTGGCGACCGCTTAAACCACTACGTCATCCTTCCAGTCCTTAATAGATTCCTGAACGCTGTTTGATGACGTTAGACAAGTAACAAATATAGTAGTCATATAGTACCTCTTGTGTGGTTTGTCATCTTGCGAGTCGGCGACAAACGCTTTCAGTTCATAGTCGACACCGCAAGGCTTGCCAGTCTCGCCGGGAGCGGGCTGCAGCGTGACCGAGGCGGGGCAGTGTGGAGGCAACTCAAAGTAGAACGGATGGGCCGCCGCGCCTAACTTGCGGACTAGGCGCTCTTGCAGCCGTGTAAGTGGCCGCTTTGTTGTGTTCGTCGATGGGTATATCTGGGACGAATTACAGATGCACTTCAGCTTTTTACATTTAGTAAGTTATTAAAAAAATCTCTGTATTGTTATACACTGGACAGCAAATAAACCGAGCCACCCGCTACCTAGGCACTCTAATTCGATTTTCTCAAAAACTAAAAAACCTACAATTAACAAAGTTGTACCTACAGAAAGTGCGTTTCATGGTGATTAAAATGAAAGAAAAACTCATTGGGTTTAATCAATATTTCAGTGTTTATTAAGGATTTTACAAAGAAGAGTCGTTTTCCAGTCGTGACAATCGTTTGTAATGATAAAGTGAAAAAAAAAAATTAAAGCCAAAAACAAAGATAAAATCAAAAAAAAGTTTTTGATCAATATTCCGTATTCCCTCCCCTTGCTCGGATAACTGCCAGCATCCTTGTATTCATCGACCTTACGAGCCCGACGATAAAATCTTGAGGAATTGTATTCCACTCCTCTTCAATTGCGATTCGCAGCTCTGGAAGCCTTGTTGGAGCAGGTACCCGGGCTCGAACCCGACGTTTCAGCTCATCCCATAAGTGTTCTATCGGATTCAAGTCCGGGCTTCGTGCTGGCCAGTCCATCGTACGAATGCTGACGTCGCGTAGATACTGGGTCACCACATGAGCAACATGAGGCCGTGCATTATCATGCATCAATTGCATATCCTGTCCGATATATCCTGCGTAAGGTGCCACATGGTCTGCGAGGATTTCAGTAATGTAGCGATGAGAAGTCAGTCCACGTGTACGGCCCGTCGGTTCGATGAAAACTAACGCTGTATGTGCTGTTAATGAGATGCCGCCCCAGACCATTACAGATCCTCCTCCATAAGCAACAGTTTCCTCGATGCAACACTGAGAATAACGTTCTCCAGGGCGACGATATACTCTCTGACGTCGATCACTTCCATGTAGACTCACCCTGGTCTCATCAGTGAAGAGTACATTACTCCACTGCTCTAATGTCCAATCCCTATGCTCTCGAGCAAATTCAAGTCATGCTCGACGGTGTGCTACCGTTAATGCTGGGCCTGTTGCAGCTCTTTTTGGGGTCAGGTTCCGTTCAGCAAGTCTCCTTCTGACGGTATCTGAACTTATGACCACTTGGCGTTCGTCACGCAGACCTGTCTGCCCGTACCTGGACGGCGATCGAATGCTCCAGTCTCTAGGTATCGTCTGTAAACTCGTTGCACCGAAGATCTGCTGATTCGAAGCCTTCGAGCGACTTGACGTTGCGCAATGCCTGCTTGAAGTAATGCTACAGCTTGAGCTGCTTCCTGAGGTGTTGTATCCATTATTAATCGAAAAAAGTAGCAAAAACACACGCGTCTGAGCAAACGATGGACAAAAACTAAAGAAATGATAAGAAATATCCGACTACCCTCATTGTAGAGAAAAAGAACGCTAATTTCAAACTCTGGTGAAAACAGAGCAAATCGTTAGCATTGTGTTTGTTGCTTGATTACAATGTGAGTTGACGGTACTTTTGAATTAATTTTTAGTCATTTTAATCACCATGAAACGCACTTTTTGTAGGTATAACTTTGATAGTTGTAAGTTTTATACTTTTTGAGAAAATCGAATCAGAGTTCCTAGGTAGCGGGTGGCTCGGTTTATTTGCTGACCAGTGTAGATTTTTTTGTCTATTAATACGTGCATAGAAATCTTTACACGTTTCACGAATGTAAATTTACTTGAAATTTGGAAAACTTAGTTTATGTACGAGTAAAAGTGCAGACAGCTAAGCTAGGAGGGATAGCAAAGCTAGAAACTAGAGTGAGTGTTTGTGTGTTTATTTATTTTTTATGAAATTACTTATAAAAATACATATTGAAGGAAGATTTATTTTATTTCCTTCTACGTAACTTTTCAACTTATAAGACGAACAGATTTTTAAGTCAATTTTTTTTATCATTTCAAAGCATTGAAAACAGATATCAAAGAATGAATATTTATCAATGAAAACGTTATACATATGTATATATATTGTTCCTATTGAAATAATAAAGTTAAACAAAATTATTTATTATAAGGTCCCAAACAAATTATTATTTATTGTACAGAGAAAACAAGTCTCCTTTAAATAATAGTTTGTTTTAGCATATCCCTGAAGATCTAGAGAGTCTGTATATAGCTCTTAATAAAGTTATCACCCGTTCCAAGATCGACTACTAATTCGTTCGTTATAGGTTACGGTTCAGCGGATCCATATCGGATTAACATTCAACAAGCTCGCTTAATTTATTTTGTCTACGAAAACCGGCTGTTCATAGGCAATCCACTTAGATGAGTGTCGGTTTGCCGTGGAGGGAAGACGAAATTATACAGTTCCGACTACCCTATACTGAAAGCGAGAGAGTCACTAATCTAAGCATTCGCATACCTATCTTTGATTCACGATTGTTTCCACAGCCGTTTATCTAATAAAAGTAGAGTAGAATGAGAAACGTTGTGCTGATTGGAAAACACGTAATAATGATACACAATTATGTATACGCATGGTGTTAAAGCGATCGCAGGAGAAACGCGAGAATACGGATACAATATGTGACAGTACATAGCGTAAAGAAAATATGTGCGGGTCGATGAAGAACCTTCTACTTCAAGGATTCGACGACAGAGGGCGTGCACTGGCTCAGTAGTGCACGCCCTCTGTCGTCTGCCTGTGATCACGGTCAACGCAGCTACGAAAACATTGGGCAATTCAATGGCATGTAATACATATGTACGTAATCCCGTTAATTATCGTATGTATACAAAATTATGAGTCATGAAAGTTAAAAGTTAGTATATAATAATGATCATAAATATTCTAAAATAAGCCATAGTGTCCCACAGCCATAAAAAAAAGGGCAAAACCAGTAGCGTATAATTTGTGAACTTGTAATTAAGCACATCTACTTCAACTAAACTACTACACAAATTGGTCAGTTATTACCGTGATCTTGATTACCTGTTCAGCGGCCAGGTAGAGGTCCTTTCTGAATGTAAGCCCCAGCACATCCAGGTCCTCGCGTCCGTACCTGAACGCAGCGAGCACGTGGCCAAACACCTTCCTGTCCTTCACATATTCTGGATCGATTAATACGACGCCGTCTGCAAATGTACATACATAATATAGTTAATATATACTATATATAATATAATAAGATATACTATTCTCAGAACAGGGTTTTTCGGTTTACTAGATGCATAAAATACATTTTACACTATCGTTTGACGTGGCTACCGATGCTCATAAACACGAGTGATGTCACTCCCTTTTTTTTCTGTGCCGAAATCCCCTCGGATACCACTCACCGGTGGCTATATCGGACCGACTTAAAACCGCACACCGTCTCGGGTACCAGTATCCGGGGAACCAGGTGTACCCTATAGAGGAAATCCCAGGTACCCCAACGTACCTCGGGCCATCTACGGCGGGTAGATGACCCCCTCTTGTGTGAGAACCCCCATGTTCCCTTTGTGCTCTGGTCAAAAGAGAAATGATGTGAGAATTTTAAGATTGAGCTGGTTAAGTAAAACCGAAACTCCCAATAGACAGTCACCGTTACGCGATGAGGTGAAATCAACTGAAACAAAATATAACACAATATGGTATTTTTCATACTACGACCATAAATAAAAGGGCCACGGAACGGGTGAGATCTGTCAGTCAGCCCAAGTTTACAGTACCGAACTTATTCCATAGACACTCGGTAAAACAGAACGCGGCTTGACGTTATGGAAAACACATCTCAGAACAATGTTTTGCAACATGTGTACATGATATCTCGTTTAACTTCTACAACATTCTTTTCTGGATAGCATTAAATAATTCCTCGTCAGTAGTTGGAAACTATACTGCTTATTCAACAAGAAAATAAAATTCAAGCATTATTTCGAACGGTAACGTTTTGTATCTCAATTGTGTGCAAGTGCACTTAACTTCGACTTCCTTTGTTATAAAGTTATACGCTTCATTTTATATACTATTAATCCTATTTTGAATCATGAAACTGTGTATTGCGAACACAATTCATATCAACATATTGCACATTCTACGTCACTCTTCTTTACTGAAAATCGATGTGAAGCATTTTTTTTCCTGCCTTTTCACCGATTAACAAGTACCAGTAGTAACTTATCATCAGGGGACCTGTCTGTTCGTTAGGCCGCCACACCATAAAAATGACAAGGTCAACACTCTACTACAACTCTATAGGGAATATCAGAGTAAGTCGTAGGTATAACTTCAAAGGCAACTTTTTAATTCTATTTAGACAGAGTGACTGACACCTTACATAGGAAAGTGCCTGAATACGCGTAACAACGCTTATTCCCAATTGACTTTCCGTTTTAGACGAACATTTTTTTATGGTATATGGGGCAAACAAGTAGACGGTTCACAATGGACGGATACATATAGTTCAAGAGTCACAAAAGCATTCCTCCAGAACTATAGAGAGAATCCTCCAGAAATCCTGTATATTGATACCAGTAAATTTATAATATAAGTTGTATCTGTACCAACTAGTAAAAACATGAGTAACGAAAAGCGATTTATTTATCGAATAAACTCAAAAATAACCAGAACCTTTTTGTCAACTGTTTATTTAAACGTAACGAGTAACGAAAAGCGATTTATTTATCGAATAAACTCAAAACAAACGGATTCAATTTTGATTCTAAGTTCAAGTCCTGTTTAATTTTGAGTTTATTCGATAAACAAATCGCTAGTCTAACTAATAAACAAACGTATTCAATTCGGATTCTAAGTTCAAGTCCTGTTTATTTTTGAGTTTATTCGATAAAGAAATCGCTTTTGGTTACTGATGTTTTACGAGTTGGTACAGACTGATGCAACTTATGTATAATGTGCTCACACACAAAGCAGACTATTAAAGTAATTTATACTGGATGATATGAACAAGTTACATCTTCCTCGATTAAAAACCCACACATTTGACAACAGGTTAGACAATTTAAAGTTATGTACTTAATATCTATTGTGAGCGCGGTAATTCCCGTTTTTTTATATATAGGGGAATTTGCATAGTGTATATACTATATATATTTAATGACCAAACCGTTATGCTCTTACCAACCTTAATAGAGGTGTTTTTGAGTTAGACAAATAAGTTGTTAAATAAAAAGTCAATAAAATAATTAAAGCTCATAAATTCGATTCTACGAAGCTCTCTTCATGCCTTCTACTGAAATATTCAGTTTATTATTTAATCAATACACTTCATTAAGGCGATGACATTTACCGCAACACGCACATCGCCCCGGAACCGGTGCAATAACACTCATTCATAGGAGTCTTGTTATGTCAAGAGTCTTTTCATTCAGCAAACTACACGTGCGTCATTGTGAATCACAGATTTTTAAAGTCAAAACTGATTTGTTATTAAGAGGATATTTATTTGGATGGAGAACAGCGGTGAAGAGCCTAAGGTCTATCTATACCTACTAACTTCATTTTTAGAAATAATACAATTTTTTTTTCAGTTGCAACAATATTAAATATATTTAATTATGTATACGTACGCGTATGAACACTGGCCGTGATTACAGACTGACCAGTGCAACCTGGTCGAAATAAAAGGTCAAAGGTATGTACGTAGGTATCTATACATAACTATATATCATAGAACGCGGATGATTAAAAGTTAGTAAATTATTCAAAAATATAAGCATCGCCCAACTATGAATTAATACTATATAATAAATTATATTAAGCACTTTCTCTCTAATTTCCAGTTGGCACTTCGCCGTCGGAGAGTTTTTAAGTTCGATAACAATAACGCATTTTTTTTAAAATGACACACGTCGCCATCCAATCTCAAATTAAGCAGAGCATGTACTATGAATGCTAGATTGACTGATAGATGTATACTATTTTTTGTAAATACATAATATTATATACATAGAAGACACCCAAACTTTGAAACAAATATTTGCAAAACATACAAAGATATCGTCCTTTCCTGGAATCGAACCCTATTCCTTAGCACAGTAATGCACCAACGAGGCAGTGCATACAATGGCAGTGATTAGTAGGCAGTGATTTCAAATGTAATTGCTACTTACCAATCGGGTCTACGTGTGTGATATGATCTACGAAGTCTCTTTTTCCTAAGTATACTGTGATCTGTAAACAATATTAACCCAGTTAATATACATCATAATATTGTCATATAAACAGTTACTATGATCAATTCAGGGATGAAATAACCATAAAGAAGAACGTTGAGCGCAGGATAGGTAATAGATAAAACATTATTAGTGTAATAATGTAAATGTTTCAGACAAGTAATAAGGGTCTTGTTAATCTTGCTCGTAGCTCGAGATACAATAACGTAATTATATTATATGATATGTAATAAAAATACTCAACGTCTTATTCGTCGAACATAATAATTAAAAGCATGATAGCAGAATGCCAATCTTCGACTTTATATCCCAGACTCATAAAAGCGTAATTCAATTTATCAATGGTCGCATCGTAATGAGCGATATTTGGATAATATCGTATTTCAATTGATATTAAACCTTGTTGATCTGAATACAATACAAGTGACAAAAGATAAAGAGTTTCAAATAGATTTATATAATGAGAACATTAATGCATATAATATAAAACTTTCAGAATCTTTAAAAAAAAACGACGAACGAGCAAACGAAATTCAGCTCATTCTTGCCTATTTCCTAAGTAACCTTTACACAAAAATAAAATTGTTTTGGAGAAGCTAAACTTGCCCGACCGAGCAAAAAGACTACAAATTCTTTTTTTCTGATTAAATACAGACCGCGATAAGATAAACCCATTGAAACCCGTTCAATAGGACGCTCATCGATGTATTACATATATATAATATAATATATTTAAGGATTTATTACAAAACCTAATTTAATCTATAGTCTTTTTTTTCACCCCAGATCTCAGATATTGTGATATCAGAGTACTAATATATATAATATATTTTTATACGACATTACTCCAGGAAGGTCTCGAGATCAAATAGGATGATTATAAAAGCGCTCCAGGATAAAAAGTCGTGGCAAAAGGTGTGAAAGATAATGAACGTTCTGAAGCACTCAATTTAAATAAAATTTCAACATTTGATTTGTTAAGATACCATTTGAAATTCTTTATTGTAGGGTGAAGGTACTTTAAATGTAATGAGAGACGAAGACCTAAGTAAAATATAATCTAGTTTAATGTTTATAAAAATTAGTTACACGAATCCTTTAAATTTTACTAGCTTTATGTCGTGTATGTCGGTTATTGCGATGAAAAGTAGACTATGTCCTTCCTCAAGAATCTAAGTATCTCCATGCCAAACTTCATCAAAATCGGTTCAGCTGATTACCCATGAAAGCGTTACAGACATAGCGGAGTTACTTTCGCATTTGTAATATTCGTTGGGTTTAGGTAATGAATACAAAAACGATCTTTTCAAAACAAAAATGACAGAGGATTCCAATATTTTAAATAGTGCAAGTATGTTAATAACAGTATTACCTCATCAGAGTGCTTATCATATAGATGTAGTATTTATGTTTTTTAATAATATTCGAGTGTTACCTTGCCATTTGGCGAGCTCTTCTTGAAGACTCGTGTGGCTTGCCGTTGTTTGTTGCTGCCGGCGTCGTCCATTCTGCCGCCGCGCCCTCCTCAACACTGCACAGATAACATTATGAACGGTTAACACGTATCATTATATTTATGCGTATCGTATGGGTAAACCAAAGTCACGAACAGGATATAACTATAAGGAAAATGTTAGGAAGGCAATCATTTTGAGGAAATAAGCGCTAAAGTCTTAACATTTAAATAACCTATGAATGTAAGATAAACTTGAATGAAGCTTGTGAGTGAAGAAAATTGTTAGGATTTAATTCCAATGACACACATTAGCTAGAAAATTAAAAAACAAAACATAAATTTGTCATAAAGTTTTGAGTGGGTTTTAAAGAGTGTTGTGTTATATATGAGTATGTATAAGTTTGTGTAAATTATTTAATATTTTAAGACGTAACCTCTGTGCACCTACCTTACAAGATTTCTACACCACCCAAAGGTTGATTGGAAGAGAATGAATGCCGTGGGCATCAAGTCCGCCGATGTACAAAAGTGCATAAAGTTAAATAAAATAAAATAATGAAATTCATAGGTACGAGTATAACGTTATGCTGGTAGGCCTTGTCTGTAGATATTTTACTTTATTTTTGTGTAATGGGATAATTAACAGCTACACGTTTGGTAATAGCTAGTTTAAAATGAGAGTAAATAATCTATTGGGTAAACGTGCAACCCACACAAATAATATTTTAAGTAATGAAGTGCAAATCGTGCGTATTTTACATATTTTTTTAAATTGTTTTTAATGTAAAAAAAATATAACTTGATAAGTTAATTTAAACTTGATGAACCAGTTCATCCGTGATCATGGCGTTTGCAATTGTTCCGAAATATCTAGTACTACTAACTAATTACCTAAAATAAACTTGGTAAATACCCGCTTACAATAACTTATCAAGTGACAATGAAAATGGTAGTTTGAATCAATAAAAATGTAACTGATTTTTGTTATAATTTGTTTTAAATATTTATACCTGCTAATTGATGCATGGAGTTGTCATCAATTATTGAATACCAAATAACTTTCACTCTTCTCAAGATATACCTACTCAGCGCAATTTTCCCTGACTTCTCTCGTTATAACTAAAGTACTTGGCTCGTTTTGGTATAAGAACACATTTAGTACACAGTATACATTTAACTTAAACTTAATGTTGCAGAGCACAAGGGCCCTACTTGTGTTATAAGTATATGATAGTGTGTGTGTGTGATGAAACCAATTTTCTACGCTCAGGTAAATGCGATTTCCCTTGACATTGGTAATGAGACTGGCATGTTCATTTATATAGTGGAATAAACTTGGTTATTCGAAGGACACCGTTGTTTCTAGCCTAACCTGAAACTACCCACCAATTATTTACACGAAAGTGTCTGCGGTCCGACATTTACGGTCCAATTTTGGGATACATAACTTATGAATATACTTATGATACCCTTTGAATTTAATCCACTGTTTACAGGCTAGTGTCTGATTCTTCGTTATATATTTTTTCGGGAACAATTTACGCTTGTTTCTTAATATGTTCCTAACAAGCAAAATTTTACGTTGATTTCTTCATCGAGCCTCATAAAAGCATATAATTGATATGGTCTGGCAGTGGCAGGTTACCTGTAACTATTACCGACAGTTGTCAAGATTTGAGAGCAATAAAGAGGGCTCGAAAGAAATGGAAAAAATTAAACTAGGTCCATGGATGTTGTGTTGTACATGAGTTTTTTTAAAATAATATAAGGAATGCATCTTTTAAGTCATTTTAGAATGTAAGTAAAAAGGATAAATAATTTAATTCACGAGCTTAATATTGTGAATTTAATTTATTGATCATGCAATTTTATTGTTTTTATTAAAAAGATTGAACAACGAGAATGGTTCAATTTCAATAAGAAACTAATGAAACGCTTTTCCAATCGTATATAAAAATTTAGTTATTAAGTCCACGAGGATGACAATAAATTTCACAGAGTCCGTAATATTTTCATTTTCCAGTCAAAAAACTAGAAGATATCCAGATGTCTACTTTACGACCGCCCGTCTAACATATGAATTATTTCTCATAAATCACGTCAGAAAACAGTTCATTCATTTTACTGCAACATATATTTTATACAGAATACAAAATATTGCGGACTCAAATAGGTATGTTTCTATTAAAACAATATTTAAAGTAGAACGACAGAATATAATTTTACTCCAATCATCTTGCGGAGCTCGACATTATCCGGTATTATTTGAGATGACAACGAGAACACGCTCGGAATACTGTGGTGACGTATTTAGCAATATCTCGCTCAAAGTTTTCTAGACCGTGAACACAAGATAATGAAAACAAAATAGGGTTACCATTATTATTGAAATGTTAACTCAGACTGAGCTAGTTTAAAAACTTCAAAATTTTAGCATATTATAAGGTCTTGTGATTATTATAACGTCTACATGACTTGTTATATGCTTCTACGAAATTCGTTTAATTTTACAAAATGAGTCGAAAACGGTTTCCAAGTTCGTTTAACTAGTCTTATTAGTTGCGTCACCACTAAAGAAAAATAAATGGACCATTACTTTTTTCCAAAGTTATTGAAACATGTTAATAATCTTAATTGGTTTAACATTGGATTGTTGAAAACTTTAATAAGAAGCTTTAACCAAACCAAATTTAGTCACACTGAAAAAAATAACAAAATAAACTTTAAAACCTTTTACGTTTAAACAACGTTAAGTACTTAATTATTATTTTATCGAACTTTTGTTTTTCAAAAGGTAAAGGCATTTGTAAAACAATAAAACATTAGTGCACTACCTTTTGCGTCAGTTAACAGTGGTAGATAATGTGGATATTGAGCATTTCCTGCCATCGCTGCATCGTCAGTCTGTCGGAACTCTCAGATCCTATTCCGTTCATTAAGCTTGTAGCTGTATGTTTGCGTAGTTCATTCAAAGCTAGTGAAATTGCAGATGCCGTTTTATTTACTTTGAGCGAGGAAATTGATATTGCAAAGTCACTAAACAGCATTGGAATAACTGAACTATGCTGTTATGACAATTTTTGATTGAATTTGTACATAGTCTTATAAATTTATGCGATAAATTCATAATAACTGAAATAGCAACAATAAACAACCCACAAGAAACACATTAATATAGAATTAGACATTCCGAAGCCTGTTCGGTGTCAAGGTGGGTGGGTGTTTGCAGAAAAAATCTTTATTATATAGTAGTAAATTAATTATGTAATTAATATATATTATGTACCTGCCTTTATCGAAGCCCCTATGTCCTTGTATTCTAATAAAGAATATCCTGTTCTAGTTAGAGTGGTACTATGAATTTAGACTCTAAGCAAAATAAATACTAAAACTAATTGTAAATTGTTTATTTATTTAAAAGAGAAAATCGAGTTTAGAAGTTGCCGGGAAGGTTGCGATCAAGCCGGTCGCAAATCTTTTCGCTATCGACGATTCGAGTCGCTCTTCTTTGGATACGGTCCAGAGGGAGAAGCTGGCACTGTGACAGATGATAGAGATGATAACAGTATTCCATATACGGTAGGACTTAAGCCTTATAGAGTTGGAGGCGATGGGCTGGAGTGAAATACTGTCTTGATCTGTTCACTGTTCAATCTCACACAATTTCAATAACCTTTTCCGTAAAACCATGGAGGTTTCTAGCTATTTTTATTTTGTCGCAAGATATACAATTCTTAATGACTAAATTTAAATCTTTGAAACAAAGCAAAATAAACAATTTATACACAATACTCGTAGATGTTACTTTTTTCAAACTTCATTTCAAAGTCGTAGTTAGGTCCTTTACCGTAGTGTTGAGGCTTTTCAAATTTATTTGAATACGAATAATCGTTAAAATGTACGTAAATTCGATTTTATTATTAACGAGTAATTTTCAGTTCAGGCGTCTTAAAGTGTTTAATAATACTTAAAATTCATCTGACATTCAAATCTCAACGAAAACGCATAATTAAAATTAAAAGTATGTAAGTTAATGTAATTTTAAATCCATCTTTGTGGGCAAAATCGTTTGTGTTTGGACACGAGCGATTTTTGTTTAGTGTATGCTAAGATTTACTAGTATAACCTATGATGTGCCATTACACGGGCTTTTATAGTAACAAACATAAATCTGTAAAAGTGTAACCGATTAGTACATACAAAGAAATGATATCGAAATCTCTTAAGAATCAGATATTTTAGTAATCGATTTCTTTGACATACTTCAATTTGTCAGCACTGTCAAACGGTACCTCTTAGATTAGATGGACTATAAATCTTTTTTTACTGCTTTAGCCGTGAGACATCCCTTATTAAACAATTCTTCTGTGTAAAAGAAATTAACTATTATATTAAAGAAGCCGATAACAGGAGAAACAACTAGAATCTTTAGAAACTGCGGTTAATTTGCTGCAGTTTTTGTTGACCAGATCCGTTATATGGGTATACCTAGGCACTAGTTGTGTGAAGTGAATGTTTATAGTGACATACAATCACCAATTTATGGTACAATGCGGGCTATGACCTTGTTTGACGACTTAGTTGCATAAAATGGTGTCGCACTTGGTACCTATTAATGTTTCTAAAGCAAAATTAATGTTATGGGAAACTGAATACATTACTGAATAATTATGAGAGAATTAATTAAAAGATGTTGGTACACAAACATTGAATTAATTTACTAACAAGGATCATAATAATAAGTAGATAGATGACACACATTCTAGGTATTTTAAATGTTTAGTGGACAAAATGTTTTACGAGAAAAAGGGTGTTACTAAATTCGAAAGTTAAAATACTTTCTGTAAATCTGTTACATAAATTACGAGTATGACTATGGTTTTTCCATTTTGGCTTTGCTCGGCGTAAGGACATCACTGGAGAACAGAGGCTCTAGTGTTAGCTCTAGGCTTTAGTTTCTCTCACATTAATTCGCTCTCGACGGCGAGCGATGGAGATTTCAGTGCGGACCAATCACAACGCCGAACTCTGCCACCGTGACTATCAAGTAGATGTGAAATAAACTCGCAATTGGCCTTCAGTACATTTTATTCTGAACTAGATATAAACCACGCTTCGCTGTAGCACATTGTGGCTGTGTTGATAAGAAAAAAAGTAACAAAACTGTCTGACTGACGCCAAAAATAGATTGTTTGAAGCTTGAATGTTTGTACGTCATATAGTTAGGATTACTAGAAGTACCCGCAAGCTGCGCAAATGCCGCATAAAGTAAATAAGCATTTGCTTGTATAAGTTGTTCCCCATTAAGGAAAAACATAAAAATATTTATTTATTCTTTCTTCTGTCTCGGTTTTTGAGCCACACAGCATCGTGGTTATCCTTATAAAAATCTCAAGAAAGTTTTACCAGGATCTCATGAATAGTTAAGGTAAACATAGAGGATAAACTTTTTTTTACATATAGATAGTCCCATAGTGTAATTTTGACCATAACTCATTCAATTTTAAATATATGTTTAAATTTTCAAAACAGAGCCTACTAATGGAGTAAACTCTGCAGAATTACAGGATAACAGCACTGCAAAGAGAAGAAAAACTTGAAACAGCGTAGTATAGTAGGCTAAAACCTCCTTTCTAAGGAGAGGGCGTAAAATTTTCTTTAAAAATGTACAAAGAATTCTCTTTACATACATATCTGTATATGGATTTAAAATATCCATTGGAATATAATTAATACACACAACGTGTTATTCAAAAACTCGCCTTTTCATGTATTAACGATTTGGATTGGAATCAGTTTACTGTAATGATTACGTGCAGGTGTGGAGGCTTATGGTCACTACGTTGAACATTTACCAATGGAAGCGATGAAGAGTGAGTTATTTGTTTAGGGGCAAACCACACAATTTCACATTCGTGGACTTGCCCCGACCCTCTTATACGCTTCTTTTGTTTATAAGATGTATGAAAGGACGTTTGGCACGAGACACGACATCCAAATATGTATTGTGTTAAATTGCCTTCACGTAGGTACTTTGATCGCTAAACAGATCTGTGTGGTGCGAATGTTTGCACTTAATTGATGCATGTGATTTATACGGGTCGATAAACGTCTGTTAACACAATCTTAGGCCCGTATTTTAAAAGACGTCTCAAGTGTCAGTTGAACTCTGATTGCCTGAAACTAGTTTTAAGTGCAGATCAAATCTTAAGTATCGATCTTATTATAGAACGCGTTTTATGTTTTACTCAGTTGAAACTAGTTTCAAGTATTGATTTGAACTTACAGTCTGTTCTCAATTACGTTTTTGCATGTTTGACATTATTATTCCGCATTACGCAGCTAATTATTTAAAAAGTACTTTTCTTTTACAAACATAATTTCTGTGAATTTGTATATAATGTACTATTGGCTAGTGTAGCAATGTTAACATATTAACAAGCTTGTTGTTCGTTCAAAATTAAATATAATAAATATTAAAATAAAAATGACTAGCTGTATGAATAGGCTATAACGGAACGTTCAAGTTATTTATCAACACTTGTCATGTTGAAATGTCAAACGATGTTTATATTTGATATTTCTGAAATTTACATTACTATACTTTTATAACATAAACCAAAAGGTTGTGGTAATTTAAACTGGTATTGTGTGTGTAAAATGTGAATTTTGGTGAATTTCATATCAATAAAGGTTAATTAAAGTGAAATTGATTGTAGTATGACAAGTAATTCTTTCGTAAATGAAGTAAAGTAAATCTTTCGTAATTATTCAAAAACAAATAATCGTGAAACACATTAATTTTCCCTAAATGCCCTAGAAATCACCGCTTGAGACTAGTTTCAGCTTGTCTCACGTAAACAAAGATCACAGCTGTCAAAATCTATACCTGAGTAATGATTTCGACATAAACATCGTTCTAAAATAAGCTATCACTCACTTGAGTATGGATCGGTGAATCTCGTTTTAAGTGACGTTCAATAATAAAATCTCTACTTAAAATTAGTTTTAAGACTAGATTCACGACTGAGACACCTTTTAAAATACGGCCCTAAGTGTTTTTTTAATGTAGGTATGGGGGCAAACGAGACGGGCCTCAATTCTGCTATTTTATGTTAACGTCAAGCCACGGTCATTCAGTTAACACGCTATCGAGATGCCACTGACATCAGTCAAAACATCGGTATTCTACTAACATACTCGTAAACTCACAGTGTCAAAAGACTATCGATATAGTAATATAGGTAATTAATGGTGATAACAACAACAAAATTAAATATATCATTTCTTTACAAATTTAAAATGTACCGTTTACCAAACTATTACTAAGACATCGACGACATTTGTATTAGTGACAAGTCTTACATAGTTAGTAGTATAAGAAAAGTGCAAATTATTCGACGACATTCCATCGACAGTCTATTGATACAATAGTAAGCAGCAGCAGAATTGAGGCCCAGACCGGTCACCTGATGGTAAGTGACTTCCAGTGGCCATAGTATAAAGGCAGCTCAAGAGACAACTGTATTGTCACTCTTTGGATTCCCCCAGAATTATAGGGGGATTTGGACTTCGGTAACCTCACTCACTTGAAAGGCAACGAAAAGTTACTTAGCAAGGGTTTTCTGTGAGGCATTGTTCAAATGGTAATATTAATAATGTCGACCTTTAATGAAAACTGTAAATTGTTTCCAGTTGTGAAAGTATTGTTGACATGTATCTATTCGAGTAGAGTATTTTCTTTTTATTTAATTATTTTTGTAGAATTTGTGTTTTTTAATGTTATTTTAATTTCTATTATTGTGCTTTCAATTAATTTTAATGACAACTATTTGCGTATTTGATGATTATTCTTTTATTATATTTGTACAATAACTTTGATGGTTGAACATGTTGATTCTAGATTGTTATTAAGAGATGTATATTTCTAACTACGTATTGTTGTACACACATATGTGCAAATAAATATATCTTTATCTTAATATGTTGGTGGGAGTAGCTCTAAACTCCCCGGTTCGGTGTCTGGTGCTCATGATCAATGATTCCTGGCATAACATTTCACTATTTTTATCCGCCTCATGTGCAACTTTTGCCGCATTCCTTACGTTTTCAAATCAAAGTTATCTTGAATACATTTTTGAGCATTAAAATTTACGTAAGAAAATACCTATGTAGTTTTTAAATTCATAGTATACAAGTACTTACATGAGCCCCTGTGCGGCTCCAGGGTGCGCGCTCCCACTTCACGCTAACACTGCGCAGCCACACCGCCCTGCAAGAAGTAAAAACCTTAAATGAATAACAGTCACTGTCAATTTAAATTTACCTCAGAGTTGCGAAGTAAATTCAATTATATTGATTGAATTAGAGACTTGAGAATTGAAGAATTCTTACTTGAAACTTTTAGTCTATGAAAATGTTTGTGAATATTATAAGATTCTCTTACAGTTAGTTCGTGATTGTAAGGGATTCCTATGTACTAATCTTAAAGGAAACATTTTCCGACTGAGCTTTGTCGATGATACTTACCAGGAAAAGGAAATAAAATACTTTTACATAAGTTTCTCAGGTTAAAGCTAGTTAAAGCTGTTACGACTAGGTTTTTGTGTTTTTATTCTTTTTTAATAGCGTAAACAGGTATAATTTTAACTTGAATTGTACTCGTAGTTAAACAAACTAACTTGTCTCAAACAAAAGAAAACATTCACGAAAGGGAAGGAATGCTTAGAAACTTCCTACCAATTTAACCTATTTTTCAATTTCAAGTTCTTAGAGGAACAGCGTACCTTTATAGAAAAAGGAAGCTGTACAACTTATCGGCACAAGATACCCCAAATCCCAGTGATACCCGTTAAAATAAAAATTCAGTATCTAAGAGCGAGTTCTTTATTATTTTCATATTTTTTGCATATATTCATAAAGGTTTATATACCCGGACGTGTAACCAAATCATAGCGCGATCTAATTCGCTCCCAACGCCATCTATTGACGATATTACTAACAACTATATTAAATAAATGCGCAGGAGTCGAATCAATATGAACAGAAGTACAGCGTATACGACTGTTGACCTGAGGTCTCGGGTACGATTCCCGGGTCGGACCAAATGTTTGTATGATCTGCGAATATTTGTTTCGGAGTTTTCTATGTATAATATGTACCTATATATTTGCAAAAACGTATATAAGTAGGTATTATATCAGTCAATCTAGCTTTTATAGTACTCTCCTTAGTTTGAAACTAGCTGTGTGTCAGATGTAATAAAAATTGTATTCTACATTAAGTCGCCCCTGATCCAAATCAGAATTAATGGAGGGTCTAATTCTGGTGGGTGGGATAATAAATAGGCTGCATGGCACTTGTATCTCCGAGTTGCAGGTGTCACTTCAGGCGGTAGTCACTTTTCGTCAGGTGACCCGTTCGCCTCCTTTACCTTCAAAAAATAATAATTTTAGATAGATCGGCCGAATGAACTTAGACATCAGGCGATCTCTAGTCTGTATTAAAAATCCAATATATTGGTAATAACTTCTACAGTAATAACGGGTGAGCGATGAAGCCAAAGCTATAAAAAGAAACTATATAAACATTTTCCAGCTTTATGGTCGTGCTAACGGATGCAGTGATGATATATTAAAGTGGAAAACCGAACAGCGTAATTTCACACCGACCCATATCAACAGAATGTATTACACACAAGAATATTAACTCCATCACTTTAGAACAAGGTTAAAAACACGTATGGTGTTTTTTAAAACACTCCATAAGCTTAAGCTTAAAACTGATGATCAGGCTCAGAACGTACTGTCATGAGTCTATCATTAACATATTCCTTTTATTTATAATTTACCTACACTACAATGGAAAGTATATACCAATAACGTTAAAATACTTGTGACACTCCAGTCACTCACAAACATACGGGTACGCAAAACTGCCTCTTCGAGTTACTGTAGCCTTAGTACCATTATTCCATTCAACACTTGACTATCCATTATTTTAACGCCCTAGCACTATCCTGTCGGGGGACCTAAAATTAAATGGTCTGGTTCCTGCCCAGTGTAGGCGCCTGATGCCGGCCGTCCGGGTGGTTTTTAGTGGAAACACTACATCCTCCTGGCTCTTATGCCCCCTAGAAGCCGGAGATCCGAAGAGATTTTGTACCCCGTCCAAAGCCCTATCCTTCCTCTAACGTCCATTTACTCTTCCTTTGTACCGTTTGAAAATCATGAAATACTTAGATAATACATTGGCAAACGATATATAAGGGCAAAGTTCAAAATTTAATATACCTACTAACAATCTAAAACGAAGTTTAGCCATAGGTTTAGTGTAAAGGGAACGTTATTCAACAAGAACTTGTATCGTGATATTTGACTTGTTTTGAAATTGAAACTTGAAATTGTATATTTTTTTTATATTTTATTGTACTGTCTTTTTCTACTAGCAACCCTGTCCTGCTTGTGGCGACAATCAGTCACACTAACTTCAAGATCAAAATGCTAACGATGTCTCCGTTGAGACTGTGGAGTGCTATATAGAACTACAGAACAACTACTAACAGAACTTTTTGAATTTTTAAGAAGAAACCAAAAAGTATAACAAAGGACTATTCCCTTGTTAAGCTCTTTGGATTGTTTCTAAAAAATAAAAAAAAGGAACAAGCCCTGACATATTTTTGTAATCTTTGTTTAGACGTATCTTGTGAACGTCAAATTGTTAACGATTTCATCCTACTGTTTGCGACCAACTCAGCATCACGTACATTTAGGGATTCACAGTAAAATTAAGGTGACAAGAGATGACAAACTAACATTGCTATGAATGCGCACCAGACGTGAAAGTTCAGCTTCTCTTCTGTAAATAAATAATAAGACATTGTTCTCGTGTCTTCAATAACCTTGTTGTAATAAGAACGAAACTCTTATTTCCTAATTTTTAAGGACCACTGTGATGCACTATGTGTATTTTGTAGCGTCGGTTTGCAAACCTGCATTTATTACAAATTATTGCATTTATCTTGGTTGTAAAGAAACCCTAATGCAATAATACTAATTTGAGTTCATTGGTGGTAAAAACTAAAAATAGGCGCGTTTGCCCTAGTTTCACACAGGTTTTCCCAATAGGAATGAGAGGATAATGAGATTTCACGTCATACATTTTACATTCAATGACACTTGTAGAAATTTGAGTAAATGTACGCGTGTGCAACTGCCTGGGGAGTTCATCTCGCAATCGAATTAGCTCTGGTATTGCTTTGTAAGGGAAGGGAAGCGTATTAGAGTTAGAAACATATTTATCCAGGAAAGTAAATAGCTTTATTCAAGTAATGTTTATATAACATTTACTAACTGTTGATCTATAAGCAGACAATAGGTAATAAAACAGCGTGTATTTATACTTCAAAGTCGCCTGAATCAACAAGTTTTGGATCGAAGGATATTGGTATTTTTAATGAGATTTACAGGTTATAAGTATCTAAGGATTAGGACTGTTTAAATCAAACGCATTATTAAATCGGACCGACTAAAACCACACGGTGTGCTACTCCTGAAATAGGAGGGATCCGGGAACTGTGGTTATTAAGACATCCGGACCCCTCCTAGCGCCTGTCCGCAATAGCGCAGGCATCTCCTGCGGGTGAATTCTCTTTTAAGCAACACGCGGCCGGTAGCGAGAGATCTCTACGATGACTGCAATGAGGACTGACGCTGCGACGCCCAAGAGCCAGTAGTCTGGTTCCCATAGTACAGGCTTTGACAAGTTTGGGATCAGACGGCCGTGTGTGTTGTTATTATTATTGTCTTCTGAAGAACAATCTATTTAGTCTTATAACTAAGATACTATCATTACGCAATAAAGATAAAGTTTAAGGTTTTTCCGCTTTCATTTTTGTCTATTAACTGTGTATCACAAGTGTGCGGCTCAATGTTTTTACAAAATTTTCCAAGTAATTATTCATAATTTGTCAGAGATAATTATCACGCCATCTTATTAATATTGATGCGGAGGCTGCAGGTGCTGTTGTCTCAGTCCCTAAGTCACCTTTAATGGCACCCTTGAAATGGAATGAGGTCACAGCTTCATTTTAGACTAGACCTCATTTCAAGTCATTAAATCTATTTACAACCTGAATACGTTGTATCTTATATAATAGTAAATATTTTGATTCGTATTCTTATCACCAAGAAAGTCATCTGCCTACTGCCTACAGAGGGCATCATTATTTCGTGTGTTTTTCAAGAACTAATCTTTTAATTTTATTAATATTTATCATAATCATACTAAAACAAGGTTTTTATTACTTTAATAAAATTGCTATATAGATTTACACAAATTAACATTCATTCCGTATAATAGTCTTGTTCGTAACTAGCATCTCAATATTTTATGTTTCTATAAAAATGAAATTTTATTTTTAAAATGCTAATAAAAACAGACTGCGTCAAACGCGAAATGACAAGTGAAATACAAGATAAAGAAGAAAGATAAGAAAAATTATGTTATTCAATAGGTCTTATGATAAATTATTATTACAAGTCGAAAAAATGTTAGTAGTTCTGAACGTAATGCAAGATGTTCCTGATATAACTCTGATTATAAAATACTAGCTTGGAACTACGAGCGCGTCGCGGTCGGCCGGTAACTATAGTCCATAACGAGAATTAGAAGGCGATAGTGGAACCGATCCAACTTAATCCACGGCTGAGCTTGCTGTGGGCTTTGGAGTTAGTGTCAAAACAATATAGCACATAGAACTAAGACGATAGACTTATATAACTTTTCTAGGTGACAGGGTACACACATACACACGCTCCTCCTGAGTACGTGATGCTTCAACTAAATACCACTCCGAGGGCCAGACTCATACGTCCATCTCTGAGGAGGTCCCGGACCATGTGATTCCAGGTCACCCGAATCGACACTGCGGTTAACCAGACCCCATCCCTTGGGAAACTGCATCGGCCAATCACTATGTGATCATCTTATAAACCTACACATGGACATGCCTTTCTCTATGTTAGTATTTTTACTCATCAAGTATAATTGTACAGTAAAACAAATCCCAACGAAAACAGCAACACGGCAACAGTGAATTAGTGTACACTGTGTACATTACTAGCAATAAGCTATTAATTTAAGAAAGTCTACGATCAATATGTAACCAACCAAATTGCCGCCAAGCCCCGTCACTTAATAAGCTGAGTTTCCAAAGCCTCTTAATATAAAGCCTTAAAGATCGAATGTCAAACAAATTCTTTAAATATTTAATTATAAATTAAGTATACAAGGATAGAGTCGAACGTTAAATTCCTCGTAACTAGCTTCGAGTTGCTACGCATGAAAACATTTTAAACTTTCCACAATAGTATCGATTCAGTGCCTATATTCTAAGAATTCTTTCATTAAAAGGGTCGTGTACAATATCACTACTGTCCTGGTTTTCAATCTGTTAAGTTCAAACGGATTAGGATTACAAATATATAGGGGGATCTTTTGTAACGGTATTTGTTTGGGAAGGATCCAATCAATGGCTAGGTAAGAGTGTGGGTGATAGTACGAGTTTAAGGCTGGGTCAGTACAGGTGTTTTAATAGGTATTTACCTATGAAGTTGGAAATTTTTAAAACCAGCATTTTCAAATTTAATTATCTGTGGATTAGCGCGCAATTCGAAATTCATATAAATTTTTAAGTTATTTTAATTTGAAATTTATTCATTTGTTTTAGATAGTATTTTGTTTTTGTAACTGGACTGACTGTGGACTGAAAATTCGTACAATTTTCGAATATAACTTCCTACGTGGAAATACCGTTGCGCAAATAACACGAAACATCAACGACGTGTACGGGCCTAACACTAATTGCATAATCACGGTCCGTTATTGGTTCAATCCTTCTTATATCTGGAAGTTTTGAGTTGAAGAACGATCGCGTCGCCGTGAGCATTGGTCTTGATGGGTGGATGGATGAGGTGGTGTACCCGGGGGTACACCACCTCATCAGTGCGCTAAAAAAAGATTACTCTTAGGAAGATGATGTCTCTTAGGATTAGGATGACTCTTAGGAAGGTGACTGTCTGGTGGACCAGTGCTGGACTTGTACATCACAGTTTATTACCGAATGGTACAATAGTTACGGCAGATGTCTAGAGTCTAGAATTGCAAACAATGATGGAATTTTTTTCCCCATTGCTTCTCCACGACAACGCGCACTTCACGACAGGCCATAAAGCTACAAGAGTTACAACTTGAAGCTCCCCGTAACCCACCGGATCTTGATGCGACAGATTACTAAATATTTTCAAAATTTATAAAGAGAAAAAAAAATCAAAACCTGAGAGGCAGTACAAAACGCTTTAGCTGACTTTATCGCCCTCCGTCCAGCAGACTTCTACAGTAAAGGGATAAAGAAACTGCTATCAAAATGGCAAAATTATAATTTAGGCCAGCACTTTGATCAGCTAAAATGAAAATAAACACAAAATTTTCAAGATTTAAAGTGTACCTACCTAAAATGTAATGTACCTAAGTTATACGTTTAATCCTAACAGGTATTCCGTGGTAAGTAAATGTGACAATTTTGCAATTTATAATTGATTCAATTGGATCGGAAAGACGGGACAATAAATTTATAAATACTGTGAAAAATTTAGATTTACAGAAGCCAGTAAATTACAGATCATAAAAAAGTTTTTTACAAAATAAAAGCACTATAGCAAGACTGGAAATGTAATAATTGCTCGCTCTAGTTAAAAGGTCACGCTGACACCGGTTCATGTAAGCTAGCCTATTGATTGTTGATATAATAGCAGTCATTATTTTAACCCCTTTCTTTCAATAACAGTCATTAATAATAATGTACTATCGACTATCGTTACGTTAAATGTTTATTTAACGTAACAGCTGTTCCCTTGGCGTATCTTACAATTACCTTCATTGGAAGTATAATTTTCTTTCATTATTCAGAGTTCTGGGTAAACAAATAAGTATATTAGAAACTTAATTCTAGAATACTTTATTATAGAACAATTATTACTCGTATTAAAATTTCTATAATCTAAATCTGTTAATTTACTGTGTCCTATCTAATTGACATGTAAGTTTATGAACTCGTAGGTATACAGATTATTAATTTGAATTCCGTTCGGTTCGTATATTCGTATGTGATGTACAGCTTTGTTTAATGGACAATATGGACATGTTATCCCTTTTCAGTATAGTAATTTAACAAGTCTTTATGAGGACGCGTTGGTAATTCTGACATTATAGTTTCATGACTAAACTAACGACCCGTAAATTGTTCCGTAAACAATAAGCTTAAGCATATTCATGTTACGTACAATAGTGCGATCATAATATTCTATTTCCATTTGTGAATAATCTTTTTAATCCTTGTTGTAAGGTTTAATTATTTACCGAATTGTTTCACTGAGCGACTCGTATTTTATGATGTCAGAATGGTACGCTGTATCTGTAGGTAATAAGTACAGGGTGGCGCAATAGAACGTGCATATTTAAAATATTGACTAGAAAATAAATACAAAAGGTATAGTTAAAATAAAACTGAGGTATTATTAAGAAATAACTGAAGTTTATTTTTTAAAAATAACATCGTCTAAATGATGACCCTCTCTACGACGACACTCCTCTAATCGCAAACGGAAGTTATTGAAAACTTTCTTCAGTAATGCTGGTGTAATTGCTGCCATTTCACCACGGATATTCTCCTTGAGCTGATCGTTGTTTTTCGGATTATTACTGTAGACTTTGTTCTTGAGGTATCCCCACAAAAAAAAGTCAGGAGGCGTCACGTCTGGACTACGTGGGGGCCATGGGATATCACCTCTTTTCGAAATCAGTCTGCCAGGGAACATCTGTTTCACAACCGCCATGGAGTCATTTGATGTGTGACAGGTAGCTCCGTCTTGTTGAAACCAAGTCCTAGAATTCACTATTCTTGAATTTTCAAGCTCTGGAGCCAAAAAACCTTCCAACATCGCAACATAGCGTTCGGTATTAACAGTGACGTTTTGCCCCCGCGCATTTTCAAAGAAAAACGGTCCAATTATTCTTCTACCAGAGATTGCTGCCCATACTGTCACTTTAGGACTATGCAGTGGTTTCTGGTGCTTGAGTTTGGGATTCTCACTGTTCCAGTAACGACAATTTTGACGGTTTACGAACCCATTGATATGGAAGTGGGCCTCATCTGAGAAAAGGATATTGTCAAAATTGGAAAATCGATTAAGCATTTCATTAGCAAATGCGAGCCTTGCTCCGAAGTCAGACTCTTTCAATTCTTGTGTTAACTGCAGCTTGTAAGGATGCAGTTTAAGATCCAAGTTTAAAATTCGTTGCAAACTTCGTCGCGATAAGTGTAAGACAGACGATCTCTTACGAGTAGACATTTGTGGATCTCCTCGTACAGACTGCATAACTCTCTCAATATTGTCGTCGGTCCTAGATGTTCTTGGACAACCTTTTGCTTGTGGTTTAAACGTTGAACCAGTCTCTTCAAAACGCTGTACCCATATTTTAATTAAATTAGCACTCGGAGCTTTACTAATTTGCCGTAGTCCATATTCAGAACAATATAAACGCCTAGTAACGATGTATGAACGAGAGTTCTCGTAAAATGCGCGCACGCAAAATGCGCGACGCTTCCCGTCGAAGTGACTCATAGTGACTAAAACTCCATGAGCCCGCCTACCCAACGATGCAGGCTCCCCCCGCCCGCGCACTTTCTACCCGCGAAAAAAGATGATGCAATATGCACGTTCTATTGCGCCACCCTGTATTTGATGGGAATTGACTCTGGCATGATTACCGAGATCCGGCCCATTCGGTGAGTTGGTGACAGGGGATCGTATAATCGCATTGCCGACCATTCGTACGGGCCTGAGGTCACCACCTGAACGGATAATACGAGACTGTATTTTATTCCTCTTAAAAATTTAGGTGAAAAAATCCACACATCCACAGCCTTCTATAGTCCATTGCTGGACATAGGAATCTCCTTAGAAAGCAGGTTTGGCCTACTATACCACGCTGGCCAGACGGGTTGGTATATGGTTTGTTCCAAGTTTTCCTTCTCTTTACAGTGCTGTTGTCCTTCCCTTTTCAGTGTTGTTTTCCGGTCCGATTATTTTGATCGAATGCAAGTATTAAGTAATCGAAAAATCGATGGAATAAATAAAGGCATGAACCTTGTGGATTTTATAGTATTTATTTTAACTACGGTTTCAACTAAATGAACATGTAACGAGTGGGTCGTTACTTGTTTATTTAGTTGAAACCGTTATGGGAGGTCGAATTTTAGAGTACCTACGGACTTTCATGACACAATTTTATGGTCACCGTAGCCGGGTCGAGACTGACCGTTATCACGCTGTTTACCTTTTCATTTATATTACATTCCATCGCATTGCACGTCACCCTACCGCCCCAGGTTTGATTGGAGTTTCCCGATCCCCCACGGACCATCGGCGTGTAATTTTTTCGTTAATGGTATAAACTGATTTTCTAGGAGATATCTTTTTCAACTGATGAGAAGAGTATTCGTCCAAAATATTTACGCTAAGACAGTTAAGACACTTTTGTACTTGAGGTAGATCGTTAAAATATTCCAATGAATTTATAAAGGTAATAAAACATGCCACCGTGTGTTTTATTCATGTATAACAATCGTCTACTTCGATTGTGAATTCAGTGGATTAAGAATCATGAGCCAATAAATATTAAATGGTTACCTTCACCTGGCAAATATATTGGCCTTGAGGATATATAGAATACTTACAAGTTACCTACGTTTTAACATATCAATATTTTGATAACAGATCTTCATGGCCGCATCTATTTTCTTCATAGCACGTGAGTAGAATATCAACTGATAACTCCTAAGTCCTATCATGTAATCTGTGGTACGTGAATATACAGACACATAATATATTTTTCACGAGTCAAAATGGTTTTATGTTTTAGGTGATAAATTAGTATTTTCTATACATACCTGACCGTGAATATATTCTAAGAATCGTATAGCGTGAAGCTTCAAAGTAGCACACATTAAACAATAATATTTACACAATTAGATTACAACTGTTTGCGTGAGTATTGCGTGTATTACAGCGTCAGTAAATGTGTGTAACGGTTTAAATAGACACGAAAATAACAATCTCGGTGGGACGACATCCATCTCACTGTGTTCGTGATACGCTTAACGCGATCGCGACGCGATGCGATCTTCTTAGTTAGATATCAAAACTGCTAGGATCGAAGATTGGATTTGATAGATTGGAGTAAAACCATGAGGTCGTTTTCGATAAGCAATACTTACTCTCACCCCACAAATGCAAACAAAGCATTGTGCTTGGGTATGTATATCAATATTGGCTACAAATAGTGCTAAGACGTGATAGATCTTCTTTTAAATATTCGGCCTAGAAACTCAAGTAATTAATGCATAATATTACTGATATTGTAATACTTCGCAGCAAGCGAAAGCTTAAGCGGTTAACCATGCTCAAGCATGCTCCGAACTCCATTTTTGTTTCATACTTCTCGTATGTCCGGAGACCGATTACATTCCCAAGGAAATTTGTTGTTCAGGCAGCCAACCATAAAAGAAAAAGCCAAAACTATTTTGTCTTTTTTTAATTTAATAAATAATTTGGGATTGACTTCTTGAATGATTGGATTGAAGTCTACTATGATACGGCTGAACCTCGATTGTTTACGCGGTGCGACTGCCATCAGACCTTCACAACCCAAGTACTAGGTGATATCGAAGTTCTGTAGAAAGACTGTTTGTCGGACTTTTTAGGGGCTCCAATTACCCGTAACGGTTGCCACAGATGTTCAGATAGCAACCAGAACCGAGGGCTTAACGTGCTTGCCAAGGCGCAGAGGAGTCTCAATGTGTTAAGAATGGTCATCTTTACATAGACCGACCTGGCTAGGCTTGCTTAACTTTGCAATGTGTAACCTATTCGGTACCACTTAGCCACGAGCCCCTCTGTCGCTCTTAAGCCCCTGGTAAACTTAAGAGCGACAGATCTAATAGAAATAGAGCAATAAAATTATAGGAAATAACGCAAACAAGCCAATGATTGCTTTGACGGATCTCGAGTTTTATTTCTTTTCGCACAACAAGCAATCTATATCATAGCATTAGATGTAGCAACCTAATACTGCTCAGTGATTGATATTTTTTTAAATTTAAATAGCAAGTGTGTCGGTATGCCGCCTCTCTTCTGCATTATGTACATTTATGTATCAAATTAAAAAAAAAAACGATCTAGTTAGAATACTAATGATCAGGAAGTACCCCTGTCTAATGATGTTAAATAAGTAGTAACTTATTAGTAGGTAAATGCGACCTAAATAAGAACACTACTGCTATTGCAAGGACCTTGAAAAATCAATGTTTTATAATCATTTAAATAATTGCTAAGTCTGTAACGACTTCATAAAGTCAAGTAGAAAAATTGAAAACTATTATATAAAGAATACTTGGCAAGAGCGAGAAGTTTAGGCGGTAGATGGTAATGTTCGATAAGCTATTTTATGCAAACTTCGAAGGATTTTACGAAAAAAGTAGGTAGGTCAAGTTTATTTACGAAACTTTCTCAGAGTTGTATATCTAAAAAGTTTTGAAAGGTATTTTTTATGCTCACCTTTATTGAATTAGAAGTTTCTAAATAGGAGAGCAAACACATATGTATCTACAACTAGATATCAGTAAAGATGGTTAATATATAGATTTAAATATAAAGGAACATTAAAATTGAATACTACGAGGGCGGGTCAATAAGTCCGTGACTTTTGGAATAAAACACAGATTTTTTGATAAATAAATCATTTTATTTTTCAACGTAGTCTCCCTTGAGCTTGAGCTTGAGCACTTTGTCCAACGTTTCTCCAATTTTTTTATCCCTTCCAAAAAATTTAAGAAGAGAGTTAATGTACATAATATATGTACCTATACTGGGCCCTTGTATGTTGACGTTTTACGTAACTTTATGTATAGTTCACGAGTATGTGTAGTTGTTGTTTAAAAAGGGTGAAAGAGAATATTCTGCTAGTATTAAAATAGCTACACTAGTCTATGTTACTCGCAGATAACGTAGCTTTCCATTGGTGAAAGAATTTTTAAAATCGGTTTAGTGATTTAGGCGTACAAACAAGAATATTTAAAAGAAACAAACTCACTTTCACATTTATAATTTAGCGTTCAGTAAAAAGTGACTGACTGACCAGACTGACGTTGCACCGGGTTTTTTTGAAAGGACAACTCACCCAATAGCCAACTTGAGATTATCTTATGTTGTAATTTATTAGTATCTCTAATAGGAGAACACGGTTCGACTATCTTCTAAGTTGGAACCGAACACTAATTGTCCAGAATCAGCAGACACAGAAACTTTATTATTCAGCAGTTAAGCGTGTCACATAATAATGGGCCTTACTTAAGTATTGAACCGAAATACCAAATCAATACTCATTGCGGCGTTCATGTGGAGAAAGTTTTATAGCGGCCTATATTTCATCTTCTATCAACGACTGAGGGCGGCATTTAACAGTATATGTGAATTAATTAATTCACATATACTGTTAAGTGCCGCCCTCAATCGGCTTAAACTGAAATATTAACAAGGCAATATAATAATTTATCGAGGAGCAATCCGAAATTTTTGAAGCGTCTTTATATGCCAAGATGTCTTTCATGTTTTATCTATTAAGATTATTCATATACTTTTGATCATAAGGTGTTTTAATACCGGGTGACGGGTGCAGACAGACATACAGTTTTGAAAATAATAATATATAGCTACTGCTCTCTCCGGTCGAGTCGGTCCATTTTTGTCGATATCCATCGATCTAATGATACTCCCAGGCCAAGGCATTAGTTCCATAATGTACTGTGTAAAGGTTTAGTTGTAGCGTCTACTTTTGTTGCCTCACTATAATAGGATTATCGGGTGGCTGTGTTGGATTCTAAACGAATCGAAGTTTTATCGAATCAAAGGATCACGTTTTCATCAATGTACCTAATGCCCGCCCACGTGCTGAAGAGCTACCGGCACGTAAATCTTTTTTAATCTATTTATTAGCTTTACTGTGAGTGCTGATAATATGAAATGTATTCCAAGTAATGTTGTAAATTCAATGTATGGTAAGCTAAAGTTAGGCATATTCAGTTGTTTTTATTGTAGGTTTTTTGTCATAGCATAAGGGGCCTTCCCATAGAATCAGGGGGAGAAGGAGTTTCGACCATTGACATAATACATATAGAGGATGGAAGCGAGCCACGATCCGAGGACGTTGGTAGAAAGAGAAAGAAGACTACGATTTGCATGCCACTTCAGTTCACTTCGGGGCAACAAATCAGCGAAGAGGTAAATCGCCGTCTTCTTTCTCTTTCTACCGTTGTTACTATTCCATTTACAGGAAATCCTTCGCGCCTCTATCTGTATTATCTCTTATGGTTTAGACCAGAATTGCTTAACACGATTTGCCTGTGAGGCCATGGTATCACTACGGTCTAAATGGCCCATTTGTGCCGAAGCATGGCCCTCCCACGGTAAAAACATATTGAATATTTGTTTTAGTGCATAAAGTGTCATAGAAAAACTTCCAAAACATTCTAGAAAGAGTAATAACAATATTTATCACTTACATTCATTTTTTATTAACCTTCATTCAGTAAGTCGTTTATACTAGAAACTGAGGACATCGATAGTACAATAGTGCAGTGAAAGAAGGTTCATTTAAGCCGAGTATTTTTGTTAGTCGAAACAACTGAAATATCTTGATTGTCAACAATTAAATTGGTACCTAAATACCAATTAGCCCACGAAAAACAAAAGGTTTTCAGAGCTCAACTGTCCAATTACTGAATGATTATGTTTCAATTTTGTTGTAAGTAAAATAATACAGAAACGCCACTAACCGATACAATTATATAAACAGTATCCATTAGAACTGGAGAAATAGGCTTAGTTCAAGTGTAATATTGCAGCAAACTTCTTTCATCTGTCTAGAGAGAAAAAAACTTTAGCACAGCTGATAGGTAGTTGAGCAATGTGGAGTCATTTAATTAAACTTTTTGCATTTCATACATTTTTCATATACCTTGATACGTAGTAATATCAGTTTGTTGGATAATTAAGACTAACTTTGAGCCCGTTTTACTGCGGTTGTTAATCCATCAAAGCTGGCAATTATTTTATAAGCAATTTTCGTATGGTGTTGGTACAATAACCTTCTCCTTTATATAATATCTGTTGCTATGTGAAATAGTAATAACTTTACGTTATAGGCACATAAAACGTGCAAAACATATCAAAAGAGTGACTATGATATGGTTCTGGTTTGTATAAGATATATGCCTTTGGAGTTTTATTATTAGATTTAAGAGGTATAAGTGCGGGCGGACGATCATTTCTCTCAAAACTATTTCCTTTAAAGTTTGATATTTGAACTTATTGAATTAATGATAAAATAATACCTACACGTAATTATATAGAATTTATGTTGAATACTCTTGCTGTACCATTATCGGATATTGATAATAAAACTTGTTTGATACGTTAAAAGCAGTTAGCTCCATTCAGTTAAAAACTTGTCGCTTAATAGGCTGTGCAAATCGGATATCAATAACAGCAAAAAATAATGATAATAATTTTACTAACGCCAAATTAAATACATTGTTTCACGGTACAGTAGAATTTTCTATTTTATTGTAAGATTTAACTGCGTTGTTTATGCCTTAAATTTTACACAACATGAGACGATTAAAATTTAAAAGTTCAGCAAGTGTAAATAATACATTTTACACTGTCACTACGTCAAAGTTGAATTTACTGCACGGTACGAGAAGTGTCGTGATAAAGAGGTTACCGGTCTGTTATAATATGCGACTAGGAAAGTTGAGTATTTCCTGCCGCGAAGGTGATTCAATTTCAAAATATATTACTTGCGAGCTCCGAGGTGGTCTCAGAAAGCAAATGTGATTATGACAGGAACGGAACTATGCAATAAACAATCTATAACCACGTTGTACGTCGCTATACACTCATAAATGAAATTTTCTCCGAACAGAATTATGTCAAACATTGAACAGAATAAAGGGCGGTCACGTCTTGCATGTAATACAGGTTATGGAATTACATATACAATATAATAATAATATTAAATTGACAAATCTCACACACGTCAGTGCTATTGGCAAATTAGGTAGATCCTAATCATCATTGTCTTGGTTACCAGACTACTGAGAAACATACGTATATTTTTTAAGTAGGTACATACATATTACATGTACATGACAAATGATCGCTCGATCGTGCTCATCATCTCTGATGTTTAGCATTATCGAGCGATCATTTGTTGATTCATCACATAATTATTTTTTATGGATGGGAATCGAACTCACGTCATCTGGCTCATCAGTCAGGATCACTAAGCAGTAGAAGACCAATTCTCGTAATAAAAGTCTCAATTCAGTTCCGATCAACTTTCGATCTCACAACTGTTATAACCGAAACGAGACCGAACTTTTATTACGAGAATTGACCTTCTGATCCACAGCCACTGTAATTGTTTATATTTATACTTATATAGTGCCTTTATACATATTATGTAGGTTTACTTCATAAGTAAAATTGTGGTAGATGTCAGGCGTAGTAGTGTGACTGATGATGTAGAGTGAATGATTGAAGTACACAAAATATTAAAAGAATTAAACAGATAAATAAAATCAAATTTACTACCTCTGCGTAAAATATATTTTTGGCAAAACAGTATAATCCTTTTGAAATTATAGTTCAAAGGAACAGTATGATGTATGGTTTAATTACGAACTCAAAGATATTTCATAGGCAAGGTACGGAACGAAGTGTAAAACCTTATTAGGATAACTAACTCGCCTGCCAAACGAGTACTCGTTTGTGTTATCATTCTAGATTTAATATATTTTTATATCAGAATTAAGAATAAACGTCAGAAGCTCACAAAAGTAATTACAGGGAATAATTTATCAAAAAGTTTGAGAGGGTACAAAGTAAAACTAAAATAATATTAATGTAAATTTAGAGCTTATCACTTCCTGAGTGACTGCGCATCAAAAATTCTGTAGCATTATTGATCGGTTTAATGTACACAGAGCTAAACGGATTTTAATTACTTATTGATCAGCAAGTATGAAGTGGGACGAGAAAATAGGGACGAAACCCTTGGGGCCTTAATCGCCGCGACGATTTGGGCACAGCCAAAATTTTAACAACGTTATGCTGCGGAGTAAATTAAATATTTCAATTTATTAGTAAGGCGGCCTATTTGAAAGGATTGTAAACCAGAACATTCATGATTTCCGAAGTTAGCGACGACAGAAATTAGATTTGCTAGTAATGGTAGTTTAGTAGTAAAGTACACCACGATTTAAAATTATGCAGATTCACTATTCTGCGTTAATCGATAGAAGTTAGAGCAATTTAATTATATTTTTCAAATATTTTATCCGTATGGGGACGGATTAAAAATACGCAATATCACTACTCCCATTTATCCCGTAAGAGCCGGTTAAGGGGACAAACTACGCAGGACAATACCACGGCAAAGAGAAAGAAAACTTGACACAAACCCTGTACCGTCAGGTCAGCGTGGTATAGTAGGCCAAAACCTCCTTTCAAAAGAGAGGCCTATATCCAGCAGTGGACTATAAAAGGCTGTTGATGTGATGATTTTTAAAACTTATCATCAGTTTCATAAGGGCTTTTATCTTTGTAGCAAGCAAATCAAATAAAAAGTGCCACAGCGAGAGGTCTACTTACAATGTTTGCGTTCGTGCCATATCTGGGCAGCGAACTATTTTTGGGAGCTTAGTTTAGTTTACTTTCCTTGTCTATACTTATTTGTCTGCGGTTTATCCATTGCTGTGTAATGCTGTTATCATCTACGGGGGCGAATAATGGTTTCACCTACTCAATTTCGATTATTATAACAGAAGATTTAGTTAGTTCACTAAAGAATTAAGGCAGATGTATGATGCTTGTACCTGTTACAAAAATACCTACCTATTTCTGGCAGTTCTTTCCAATCGTCGGGATATAAGTAAATCTCATTTCATCTAACAGCACTCCAACGATTGAGCTGCATAACAGGACACCTGAATTCTATTATTGATATTCCTCGTGAATATCATTGACGTCATTTATTGAGCCCGCTATAGGTATAATTGTACTTGTAAATACATACTGATATACTAAGTACTAAGTTATGTTGATCTTTACACCAGACAGCCGTAAAAGACGGTTCTTTTTAAAATAAATAATAGTGTAAATAAAAATTAAATTAAATAAATAAAAAAATAGTGTCTGTTTATATGAAAACATATTTGTACATATTTTTTATTTCTTGTCTTGTTTATTCTTAAATATAGTCTTCACCACGGTGTTAGACTCCAATATAAATTTTGTTTTCAGAAAGTCAGTGCGTAAGGATACAAGTATCGCCAATTGCAAATTATTAGGCAGAAAACTCGATAAAAAGAGATTATCGTAAAAATTATAAGATAAACAACGAAAAAGTTTACGCACATTATCTACTGGCATTCAAATTGGTTGTACTTTTCAATAGTGCAACAATTGATGAATGACAACTGATATGAAAATGATATTCAAGAATTGATAATTATTTCTTAAACTTTTTAACCGACTTTATCTAGCTCTTTTAGAATTTTTATACCCACGATTACGAGGTAACATTTAGCCTTTTCATTGTGCTTCAGATATACTATAGAACAAAACGGTCTGAGCAGAAGCCGGACAAGAGAATTTATCAAGCGTGACAGCAGCCGGAACGGATATAATAGACCATTCCGAGACTGATGACATTAGAACGGCGATGTGTATAGCAGAATCTTAGCTCCGCTATTGTGAATGTTCAAATTCTATGGAAATCATCAAATTGTATTACCATTTAATGTATTCTTTATTAGACTTCTCGATGTGCGCTTTTGGTTTTAATCTTTTACTGGCTTTACACGGTCCAATGATAGTTAATGAAGTCGGTTCATTAACTATTACGCAACGGATTTTAATGCGGTTTTCACCAATAGAGAGAGTATTTCTAGAGGCGGGTTTATATGTATAATGCATATTATACCGACCGAGAATTTCAAAGATTTGTAATGAGAAATCGTAAAAAACATGTTTTTGTGCGAGTAAATTGCAAACGCTGGCTAAACCTTACGACGTAGATGAAATTAATGTACTATGGGATTGTATTTCTTAAAAAGATCTACATAAAAGTCCGCGATGGTATATGTCTATCTTCCAAGGATAACCTACAGTAACCATTTTTATCTTTTACATATTACAAAAAATAATGGGTAACAATACAGTATTATTCCTTATACAAATAGATAAGTTGTGCATTTCATGTAGATCAAAATTGCCTTTTACAAAATATCTTAGGGAATATCTGATATTCTATATGCGGGGGCAAAGCGGCCGTCGTTGCCGCGTCGGACCGTACGTCCGTCCCGGGTAGCAGCGGTCGGTAGGAGCGGAGCGGTCCTATAGATATTGTATTTGAAGATGTCCTGTAATAAATTCTTATCACAATAATAGTATAATTAATTACTCGATACTGACACCACATTAGTACTATTGCCGTTACTACTACCGTGCGAAGCCGGGGCGGATCGCTAGTACAGAATAGAAAAGAATGGCGCATTTTAATGTCGGAGGCCAAGACACATTTTGGGTCGCTTAGACAGCGAAGTAAGTTAAATATACAATTCTGAAGGTTAAAATATCTTAAAAAGACAACACCCGTTTTACTTTGCAAACTGGTCGAACAGGCAAGAGTTTCCATTAGGCAAAAACAATACTCGTACAACTCTATGATTGTGTTAGTATATTCACTGGAAGTCATAGTTCTTAACCGACCTTAGTATTATTAAAATTTATGTCAATATCAGCAAAAATGTTTAGCGTGAAATTTTTACTCTATACAAGATTTCAAGGAGTTTTCGCTCCTATTGCCGTGACTTTCAACATTTACGCAAATGAGGTCGTATCGCGTAACTAACGAATAGAGAACAAAGGCATTATAGTGATCGTTGTAGATTAGTATAGATCATTACACGTTTTTAAGGTGTCATAAAACAATGAAATGAATGTTTAATTCAGTCTGGAAGCCGTTGTACAAACAATACGCTATCGTTAACCGGCTAATTTTTGTTTAACAATATCCTCTGGTTATTTTCTAAATATGAGAGAAAGAAATTTTTTTTTGTAGAAATGGCGTGATGAGGCGATAACTGATAATGCCTGTTGCTTTACAAATAAACCTCCGTTCAATTTGGAATGTATATCATATAAGTATACCCAATTCGATATGAAGACGGTAGGTATACGTGATTAAGATCAAATCTATTGCGTGTTAAAGATGTTTTTTATATATTTCGAAATACATCAAAACAACTGATAAACATAAGCCATCCTGCTGACCTAGAACTGTAAATTAGGTAAGTAACATTGTCTTATACTACAAGTATAGGGAAAAATCTGAAAACTTTACATTTTTAAATTAATTCTAAAAATATAGTCTTTATTTAAAGTACGTAATCAATCATCGAGGTACAATTTCACTTAATAAACACAATTTAAGTAATTATAGGTTTTGGAAACTGAAATTCTGGAAACGCTCGGAAAAACAGGGAGACTTCTTTCTTGAACTATTTATAATATGTACCTACAAATTTAAACGAAACCCTCGGCGGGCGAGTCCGACTCGCACTTGTCCGGATTATTTTTAGTTCCTCAACCTTAGATCGCCACTTCTGGTATCTGTGCATATAAACACTAGTAACAATAATTGTTTCTCTTGAACTTGTAGCTTTAAGCGCTGTATTCAAGATTCATCTTGCTGTACAGCCATCAGATACAAAACGATACTGATTAGCCTTGGCATACGAGTAATTCGATAATTAATTGATTGGTCGATGCTGAACCCAGCGTGTGCCCATGGGGGAATGTCGTGCAGAAATGCAAGATTCATCGCCGATTGCATTAAACTTTACAATGGATTCTTGCCATAGATTTTTTTTGTTACACATTTCACGCACGGCCGTCTGATTAAAAACTAAGCAGAGCCTGTCTTATGGTAACCAGACTGCTAATAAACATACTTATATACTTCTAAGTACATACATATTATAGATAAATTACACCCAGACACAGAACAAGTCATCGTGCTTATAACACAATTATTTGGCCTGAGTGGGAATCGAACCCACGACCTCCGGCCTAGCAGTCAGGATCAACAAGCCCCATCGATAGATTCAGTGTTGTATGTGACTCTAAAATAACACAAAGTCACGTTGGTTGTTGACAACTTAAATCTTAATATTTTGCATCTACCCACGTGACTGAAGTGGTTGAAAACTTCGTCTGGTTCGAATCAACCGTTTCCCATCGGCTCACGTGGTTGTATACGACTGTAAAAGCTTCATAAATCACGTGGCCTGTTGGGAATTTTTACAATACATTATCCAGTTATATATACAACTGGCAAAGACCTTGCCGCTGGGAATAAACCGATTCTAGTTCCAACTTCCAATGCAATCACAGCAGTAAAGTTTAATTACAGAACTGGCAACGCGTCATGTCCGCAAGATGTTCAGTTACTAAGTTTATGGCTATAGTCTATACACTGTTCTATACACTTTACGTTTAATACATCTGATCAAAATTATACACCAAGTGGAAGTATAAGTAAAGACTCCGGCGGGAGTTCGCTCGAAGTGTTTCTTGCTTTTCTGCTAGGCAATAAAATCATATTAGCTCCGAAGCGAGGATTGGCACTATTAGGGTTACCAGTGTTTATGGATCAGGTGAATAATGCGTGTGTGACTACCAGCGGTATAAGAGTATATAATGATATTCATTTACCCCGAAAGGAATCTTTAGACCCGCTATGATCACATTATTGCGTTCCCTCATTATACAGATCGATGATTTGGTTAAAGTAATAGGGACCTTTTAATGAAGCCGGCCTAAGATTGCTCTTTATTAAAGAGTGGGGAAGGCCTTGTAAAGATGTATTAATACTGAAATCGAGACTACATTCGTATAAAGTCTTGTAGTCTATGTAGTCAAATATTAAGGTTCATCGTCGGATCAATATTGATGAATGATGAACCTTGATAACTAACTAAGAATTTTCTTGATTATTCATATATTTTGACTTATCTGTTCTGAGGAACTGATTACTACAACGCCACATGTTCTTAGCACAGGAGATTACGAACGAGGTCAGTTTATAAAAGACGATGTTTGTTATGTTTAGAGTCCAGTATAAACGTTCTCACGATCTGCTTTTATTTTAAATCGGCAAGTTTGAACAGACATTTTAGTATTGTAGGGTTTTAAAATGACTGATTATTATGATAATTGATTTCTATATATAATTTTAAAAAAAATGTCACAACAATAAAAAGATAACTGCCTCAACCAAAAATGGTCGGTACGTCATTGTACCACAACACTCTACGGGACAGTCTCTGCACTGTAGATGTAATGTCTAACCTCCAATTTAGAATTATGTATATTATGCAATTTATAACTGCAGTAAAAAAACTTAGATATGATAGCAACACTACGCACTTTTATATTTTTTTCATGGATTCCCAAAACAAAATTTCAATCTTAATTTCTGGAGTATCTGATAAGAGTAAGATTGATTGATGCATTCATAATCCATCTTGCAGCGTCTACGGAAAGCCAACAACAGAATTCTGAAAATTATTGCTCAAAAACATTGGATAAGGCAGTTTTAGGTATGATATAAAATTAATTTAAGGTAATGATACTAAAAATACTAACTTAATTATAAGCAAAATGTTACTAATTCACTAATGGTATGGACTGCATCACTACAGTATGAAATAAATGATTATTATTATTTTATTATAATGAAGAAGTATGACTAAGGATGAGTTTTATTATTACTGAGTAAATAAAAATACAGGATAGTTTCTATTGAAATTATAAATATCTGTATTACACATAATTAGGCTGGCAATCAAATCATATTGTAACAAAAATCCTACACTAAATAGTAATAAAAAACTAAACTAAAAAAGATATGATTCCAAATAGTAGCGTCTACGCTCTGCTTTTAAAGGGTGCGTGATGTAAAATAGTACTCGTATATCTAAACATCCATATATTTTGTTGAAACAGTAACATTGTTTTTGTATGTAATTCAACGCTTTCTCTCAAAAAGAAATACAACCAATGCAGCATCCTTTCCATTATTATATTAGTGATATGTATATTTATTTAAGTAAGTCACAAAATAACAAATTAAAATGTTTGCTTCAACGTTAAAATTAAAAGTAGATTAAAGTAACCATTGAGATAAAAACAACAATAAAAACTCGTAAAAACACTTTTCAATTGCCACTAATGAAAAAGTGGCAGAAATTTAGAGGAGGCAACCATGACGAACTTTTTTAGCTTTTGAAGATTGGATAAATATTAATTGCGAGAATTCGCTGGCTTTCATTTTAATTAAATTTTGGGCGACATAAAAAAGATATCAAACATACATCTAATAGGTTCAGTCAGGTCAGATCACGATGATATGAGAATGATTGTTCTTTCTTTTGGTAACATGTTTATTATGACAAGTAAGTACAGGTTCTTAATTGTAACGTTCGTTTTGTAATACTAGATCTTTATTTAATTTTCTAGAACTGTTACAATATTGTAAAATGATTTTTTAATAAAAGAAAATATTAATGGTTCCTAGCATGACGGATATCCCGGTTTAAAAAAAAACCTGGCCAAGTGCGTGTCGAGCCACGCCCAATGTAGGGTTCCGTAGTTATTTCACATTATACACATTCCACATTACCGGTTTCGGTGGACTATAACGTGGAATTAGTTGGTCGACTATTATTCGTAAACTAATAAAGCTTACATAGCTGTGATAGTTTTATTATGAAATTCGTTATATATGATACTACCGTGATTTTTATCAGATCTCCAAATACTGCCGTTTGGCTAGGAGAGGAGAGGGGGGAGGGGGGTCACTTGTCTGGAACAAAAATCAGTGATTTAAGTCTTCATATCTCACAAACGGATACGATTATTTTACGATTGATTAAGTTAAAATTTTGTCTTTCCAAAGTAAATATAAGTCTAAGACTCCAAATATAAGTCCCATCCAATCCTACATTATTGGATGACTGAGCATAAAATAACATCCCCATTTTAAGGGCACTGGAGGTTTCCTTTATTTTTATTTTTTTTTTCCGTGCGGAAATCCCCTCGGATACCACCTGTCGGTGGCATGTCGGACTCGAACCGACTAAAACCGCACGCCGTCTCAGGTACCAGTAGTCGGGGAACCAAGTGTACCCTAGAAAGGAAACCCCTGGTGCCCCGACGTACTAAAGGTATCCTAATTTTTTTTATTTTTTTTTTATTTTACCACTTTGTTGGCGTGATTCGTTTTTATGTTCATGCGATATTACAGGTTTCTAGCACTAATAGTCTGTGAAATATAGTATGGCTAGACAGACGGACGGACTTGACGAAACTATAGGGGTTCCGTTTTTACCATTTTGGTTACGGAACCCCAAAAAGTTGTTGTTTACGCCCATTCACCGATTAGCGATTAGCCGACTCGAAGGTTTCACCTCTGTTTATAGAAGACGCGACTACAGATGGAACGTGAATTATAAACGCAATGGAACATGAAGGCATGCTGATTACAAAACAAACCGTAATTTTAATTACACGCAAAGAGTCCACTTTCGAACTAATCGTATATTTTTTGTTCAAATAGGCGACACTGTGCTATGTCAATTAATTGTATTTAGGTTTTTAAAAGTATTTTAACAAAAGCAATCAACATTTTATTTAACTAAATTTTGTCAAAATCCATTTTCGATCCATAAAGAATAGTAAAATCGGAAATAAATGTTTGCAAAAGCCTAAGTAAAATGTGGGTATTTTAACGAGTGTGACTTCGATTTAGGTATTTGTATGATCTAAAAATATTTGTTTCGGCATTTTGGTGTTAACTATGTATTTTATTTTGGAATACCAACAGCACAAATTACTTAAGGTAAACATTATAAAATGTTACAACGAAGCTATTCACAAATAGTGTATGTATTTACAAAAAAAATATATACGTTTTCTATCAGTGAATTTAGCTTAGTACAAGCTCTGCTAAGTTTAAACTAGATGAAGTTGTGTGTCAGATATCCGAAAATATTTAGTTTATTTATTACATAATAAAGATAAATTGAAATTTTACCTGGCTTTTAATATCTATCACCTCAATTATTTGTCGAGTTAACTTTTTCCTTACCTTGTCCGTTGATGGAATAGCTTCCTAACATATCCTTATAGGTTCATAATTTGCAAAAAAATAATATTTTAGGCCGGGAATAGGAAGGTAAACGAGCATTTGCATCAATAACTGAATAATTCAATTTAATACTCAGACGGAGTGGTTGTCAACAGTAATATTAAAATAATATTTGACGACCGGATGGCGTAGTGGTTTGTGTAACGGACTGCTATTACAAAGATCGCGGGTTCGATTCCCACTCAAGTCAAACATTTGTGTGCATGAACATTTGATGTTTGATTTGGTCTGGGTGTTTCTATGTATAATATGTATGTATTTACAATAAAAAAGTATATATATAAATTTATATCAGTTGTCTAGTATCCATAGTACAAGCTCTGCTTAGTTTGGGACTAGATTTCGTTGTGTGTATGTGGTAGAATATTATATATAGGTATATTATACTAGCTGACCCGGCAAACGTTGTATTGCAAAACAAAAAAAAATTAGGGATGGATTACCATTTAGGGGTATGAAAAATAGATGTTGGCCCATTCTCAGACCTACCCGACGTGCACATAAAATTTCATAAAAATCGGTCCAGCCATTTCGGAGGAGTATGGTAACTAACATTGTGACACGAGAATTTTATATACATATAAGATATTCCAGTTGCTACGCAGTTTGCTTACGTCTAACACTTAAATCGGGTTAATATTAGCATTTGCTTTAACAGCACATACGCAATATAATTAACAGTTTTACGTCATGAGTCATTATCCATTAATGGGTAAACGATGCGGTTAGCGACAGTGGCGCTTTAATACTTGTACCGATACGAGTAAATACTCGGGAGAATTATTTAACTTTGTAAAGAGATAATTTAGAAAAGAGTGCAAATATTTAATTGCATTTTAAGCGCTTGTAAGATCTTTGCATCATTATCATCAACAGCGTCTAACAGACATAAGTCTCTCCTTAGAAATGAGGTTTTCGCCTACTATTATATCACGCTGGCCAGAAGGGTGCGTACAGTATTTGTTTCAAGCCTTCCTTTTTTTGCAATGCTGTTGTCCTGCGTAGTTTGCTTCCTTAGTCGGCTCTTAAGACACCCACAGGATGATAAATAGATCTTTTGCATAGATCTGTTATATTTGTGTTGTGAAAATGTTGGATATCTAATTTTAAACACAGGAAACAAATTTCAACAATGTGTAAAAAGCGGTGTTGTTACAATTTTTTTTACAGCTTTGCGACGTGACCTTGAAAAGTTTCACATTCAGATTAATTTTTAGAAAATAAAGATATTGAAGATGTTAAAATTTATGTACTTTAAAAGCTAAAACATAACCATATTTAATTTATTTGCTTTAGCTTAGTACTTAAGACAAAAGGACTTTTATGGAACCTAAAGAAGCACATAATATTAAATCGAGTGATAGTTCCTACCATTTTCAACAAAACATATATTTGTCTAACATAAGCCGCGGCTATATTTATGTACATAAATCATGTTATAAGCAATTACAGATAACTGTAACGCTCGTATGTTTGTAATCAGCGATAATTTTATGGTACCGTTACGCTTGAATAGTTCAATGAATATGTAATAATACCGTCTGACGATTTTCAAGGGGTCGAGGTGCGTGACGTAGCCACATAATATGTAATATCTAACTACGCTCAATTGTTCGGTCTTGTTCGACGAGCTTGTAGGAACAATTGTTAGGGACCTTGACTGTTGCACCAGGGCCTTCCTTTCTAGGGTATACCTGGTTCTCCGGCTATTAGTACCCGGCGAAGGCGTGCGGTTTTAGTCGGTTCGAGTCCGACATGCCACCGACAGGTGGCATCCGAGGGGATTTCCGCACGGAAAAAAAAAAAAAAAAAAAAAAAAAGGGACCTTGACTGCCAAGTCAGAAAGTTCAATTTCAACCCAGGACAAATAATTCCGTGATGAGCACGATCATTTGTTCTGCGTCTGGATGTAATGTATCTATAATATATTTAGAAATATTTAAGCATGTTTGTAAGCAGTCTGGTTACTATAGAACAGGCTCTGCCTAGTTTGGGATCAGTTCGCCGTGTGTGACATGTTTAAAGTTTATTTCAATTTATATCTAATTTATAAACTAATCTTTCAGCTACATATTTATTTGTTATTGTTAATGCTGCATGTGATGCCTGATATACGTAAGCAAACGTCACTGTTCTTATTGGAAGACGTCTTCGAGATGGAGATCTCTAAGACGTCATTGTGAATTGTGTAATGTTTGACCCACTATGCTGATTTTCTTAAAAACTATAAATTAATTGTATTTTTTTTAAACAAGCTATTATAGACCCTGGAAAGTAAGTAGCACCAAAGCACTCACCAAGACAAAACAAACGAGCACAAACTCGATGAGTTTATCTTGTTCGGTAAGAAATTCTTATGACCGTCGGCCGGCTCCAACATCAGAATAGCTCTATGGTATCTTACAATTGTATTGTCACTATACATATTTGAGCCAGATCAGACATTAGGAAGTGGTTCTAATTTAGTTTCCAAGATTCGTGCCGAACACACTTACATACAAACATTGCAAGTTCAAGCTTGTAAAAAAGCTTTAAAGATCTTTTGCATTTCTAGCCAGTTTAAAGTTTCTATGAAAGTACATATATAGAGAACTTAAACGATACTTTAATGTTAAATACTCATGAAGTCTATCGGCGGCGTTTGAAAAATAAAGCTTGTGAACAAAAATCATGTACGCATCTCATAACATCATTTTTAAATATTTATCTTCTGAAAATGTACATATTGTATTACACTTAAAAAGGTTTATCATGAAGAGATTAATAAATAAAAGCTTCACTCGCGATAAGTCACGCTCATAAAAGTCATTTAAAGGTCACACATAATATAATATATCAAGGATCTGTATTAGAGCTGGGTAACAGCAGTATTAGCAAGCATTGATACCTACTCTACGTTGTTACAGAGATATTCCAAACAATTTCCAAAGGGAAATTGTTTGGAATATCTCGCTCGATATGAAATAAACTCAATGTCGGATGATGTTTGACGTATTACGGTAATATTCCATGAACTTTCCTTTTTCGATAAATATTAATATCATTAACGAATTTGACTGCACGGATGTCGTAGTGGTTTAAGCGGTCGCCACGCCGCTTACTACTACGCTGAGTGTTGTGGGTCTGATCCCCACAAGGAACGACACTTTGTGTGATCCACAAATTGTTGTTTTGAGTCTGGGTGTTGTTTGTGTCCGTGTCATGTATGTTTGTAAAGTCCCCCGCACAGGATTATATTCCTAGTGCGGGAGTTGTCTTTTTAGAAAAAAAAACGAAGAAAAATTGATATTTCAGGCTTTAGGCCAAATGAGCAGACGAATCACCTCATGGTAAGTGACTACCGCCGTCCATGGACATCTGCAACTCAAAGAGTAAAATTGCGTTGCCGCCCTTTTAGTCCCTTCCCCCAGACTCGGGAGGGAGAGGGTTTGGGCTCCAGTAAATTTACTTAAGAACTTCGATATCGCCCTAGTACTTGGGTTGTGGAGGTCTGATGGCAGTCGCTTCGAGGAAAAAATCGAAGTTCAGCCCTATCAAAGCAGACCCATACCTAGTTTGGGACAAAAGGCTCGGAGGAGTAGAATGTCACAGAGTTTAAAAGGCAATATACAAGAAGTGACTTATTTTCCGACACCTTGATTCGACATTTGCGTGTCTTGCTGCACTGTGCACGGGCTCGTTTTAAACCTATCGTTGAAACAACGCGACGGTCGTTACCGCATTCTTGGCCTTGACATCTGTAAAACGAAAGGTCGTTTGCAAGAAATAAGTTACAGTCTAGAAATCCTGTATATATATATATATACATATATATATATATATATATATATATTATTCGAAAGCTCACGCTATGTTAGAAAAATACAAGTTTGACATACACTATGTTTACATTAAAAAATGTTTTCAAATGTCATATGCTGTACGTTCTCTAAATAAACATTTTGTTTTTATTACCTGTAATATTTTATGCCCGATATGCTTTTCTAAGTATCGTATCGTATGTAGTCCAATTTTTTAGATACTTAGTATATTTTGTTAACTTTTTTTTAAAGGATTAACATATTTAGGCTAAAAAAAATGTAATAACATATTGAACATTCAGTGTATGTGCACAAAAATAACCCTATCTTAAGATATCTAGCAGATAACCAGAAAATACCAATCATAATAAAAAAGCTCATATAATCCTAATAACTGCTATGTGCACTGTAATATTGTAATCTTACACCTTAACTAGCTTATAACTTAAGTCTATATTTCAATGACAGAAAGACAGTATTCGGGCGGTATGTAGGAATAGAACAACGCTCATTTAAGCTCTAGTGATCCTATTCTAAGATCTTACTGGGAGTGCTGACGGCAGCATTAGTCTGTAGTACGTGCTTCGCCGGAGTGGCTCTCCAATGATTCGTAATATGCACATGTTCAAGAGAATGTCACCACAGCGGTCTTCAACAACGTTTAGAAGATACTTGAAGCAATTAAGTGTAAATCGATCAAAAAATTTGATGAATTTGTTGATTGACGTATGAATTTTATACAAATGTGTGCTTTCCTAAGGTAGGTATGGTTATTTGCCACAGTTAGTTTTATAAACTTCCGTGTGTTGACGGATTAAGAATACATACACGTAGTGTCACCACCCCTAGTCATCCCGTGGGTGTCGTAAGAGCCGACTAAGGGAACAAACTACGCAGGATAACAGCACTGCAAAGAGAAGGAATCTTGAAACAAACCCTATACTAACCCGTCTGGCCAGCGTGGTATAGTTAGAAAAAACCTCCTTTCTGAGGAGAGGTCTATGTCCAGCAGTGGACTAGTAAAGGCTGTGCATAGATAGTTTTATAAGAGCAAGCTGGTAAACTCAAATTACCTACTCACACCGTTGATTATGTATATGCTTAATTTCACAGTTATTATTAAATAGCATTAACAGAATACTTACTACTCGTAGTAAAATCAAATACTTTTGAATAACGAAAAAAGCTTTTATTTAAGAGATAGAATATCGTTAAATATAATGTATGAACAATGTCAATGAATCAATGTTATTTCGATTTTCCTTAAAGTATATTCAATCTACTTGTTTTTACTAAGATTATAACAATAACTTTTACATGAAAATGTATTATAACGGAAACTACAAAGAACCTTTTGTATCTAGAATAAACGAATAGAAATGTCAACAAAGGCAGGCTTCTTGCTCTATTATATTCAAGAAAAAAATCAAAATAAATGCAACTCCATTGAATTTACTGTCTATACAGAAAACGGCCACCCATTATTAAAAACATCAAACTGTTGGTTTTAAAACAAAAATTCGAGTGAATAAGAAGCGAATTCTCTAAAGAAAATAATTTTGCAAATTTCCTTTTTGCTAAGAGAATAACAATTTCTTAAAAAACATAATTCCCGTATTGTAAAGGATCTTTCGACCTCAAAAATAAATATATAAAGTGGATTGTTATGGAGATTTTATTTCACGAATAATTAAGTTAAATATATTTGTTGTATAAAATCTTCTTTCCTGCAATTTGTTAGAGTAATTTGCCACACATTTCCGTCTCTTGAAAAGAGACGGAAATGAGTGACAGAAAGGTTGATATGACCAATAAGCGAGCGAGGTGCTAGAGTTGGCCATCACGTGTAAGGTGAGATGACAGCTGTTACATATCATGCGATACATACTCCAAGACTCGCTCGTTTTATTTATTCACTACAAGAGCCTCCTTTATTACTTTGACGTTAGCCTCGGGATTGAGGCTGTCGGTATAGAATATGTACGTGAATACATCTCTCAGAAAGCGGTGAGATACCTAGACAAAATTTTAGTTTTATTATTATTCAAACTCTTTAGACTAATTGTTCATTTATGTTCTAGCTAGAAGTAGTTAATAATTTTAATTACAAAATTCATAAATTATTTCTGTTTTGTTTGCAACCTCTTCTCAGAATGTAAATTAATTACGGCGGGTTTCACAACAATTTATTAACAAACATAATTTTCTTTTGTTTATGTACAAAGAGTAACTAAGTACAAAAAATAAGGCAATTTAATTAAATACACCGTTGTTTACTTCTACACTAATTACGATAATGAGGACTTAACAGAAGCATGCGAAATTAGGGTAGATAAATCTCTCTTTTTTACGTATGGAAACCGCCTAGGCCGTCTGGCTTGAGATCGAGCCGACTAAAACCACCGCCTGATATATGATGGATCCGCGAACAGCTAGACCTCGAGACCCAGACTATTAATTCAGAATACAGCTTTTGACCAGTTGAGGTCACTGTTCTGTTATCTTTTCCAATCACAGCATCAAAATGTGACTAGAACCCGTCCGAGGTAGCGCAATCATACTTCAGTGTTCCTATCAGTTTTGTGGTATCCATTACCATAGCTGTCTCGCTGTATCCGTTTTTTTTTTGTTTTTTTTTTTATGCCATAAGGGGGCAAACGAGCAGACGGGTCACCTGATGGTAAGCAACTACCGCCGCCCATGGACACCTGCAACTCAAGTCACAAGTTTTGCTTTTCTAAATATAATTCTTCCTTTGTTTGACCTGAAAACGATGACATTTTTCAAGAAGGTTGGCTTTTCACAGGTGACCAGCCATAAAACTAACCATTCAAAACACTTTAAACAACAACAAACATAATATAATATGGCGGCGGTGATCGTCGACAAATAGACAAAGAGGCAAATTTTCTCTTGATTCGATTTAGTATTTCCAGACCGTTGATTGTAACTTGACAATATAGCAAAGAACGTAGTAGTCAATAAACAGGTTAAACATGCTAGGATTAAAACAAAATAGGTTTTCTAACTAAATAATTGGTGTACATCAGTGTACACTATGCGCCTTGTTTTAAAAATAGATCTAGTAAATAAATTACATCGTTAAAGTGCTAGGTTATACTTGACACCATAATTTATTTACGAAACTATCGACAAAAAAGGGTAAAATAGTATTCTTCGCCTACGTGCCTACGCTCGTAGCGCTACGAGCCGTAGCTGGTTAATGCACGCGGTAAGATAATTAACACGAAAGTAGGTTACTTATTAACTGCATTAACTTAATGCAAGCCACTGCATTATTTTAAGCGGCTATGTATGACGTCATAGAAAAATATATACTCCTAACTTTTTATTATACTACATTATTTTACCTTTTTTTTTATCCGCTTCAGAATGTTGATGTAACTAATAGAAAAAAGCTCTTAAAAATAATTTTGGATTATTAACTGGCTAAGAGATTTTAAAATAATAAGACCATCATTCAACTTAATTTTCATATTTGATATATAATAAAAATGATTAATGAAATGCTTTCTAAAATGGAGAAGCCACTGGAGAAAGAATTTCATCAATCATTTTTTTAATTGAGTAGTTTTTTAATAGTAGTAGTACTAGTTGTATTAGGAAAAAATATGTTCAAAGATGTTCCTTTAAAGGACTTTATTACAATCATCACGACTTAAGTTAATTATCTTTAAAACATATCCGACTCAACGTATCCGAAGGTATCAAACACTTATGCCTATAATATCTTCACCTACAGTAATGTAAAAAGATAAAGAAGAGTAAGAAATAGAAGAATAGAAACTGTTTTCTTGCATAGAACTACTCTTCAAAAGTTTTTTTTGCATTCTGAGACAACAGTACTATCTTCCTTTCAGTCCTTCTCGTCATCTGGAACTGAATATTAAGGCTATAAACTTGAAAAACCAATTTCACTTATGGATTACCTATAAAGATGGAACTTTTGTCGCTGTAGGTTAAATAAAATACAAAATTCAATCATCTTTATTGCTTTTCATTCTCCAAAGTGCCATACCAAAACAAAAAGGTATATATACCAATTACTCACGGTGGCGATGTAGAAGGTTTTAGAAAAATTAAAATTCGGACTCTTAATTCGAAGGTTTTAACTGTTGAATAATAGCATAATATTTATATATATGGTTTCTTGTTCTGTTATTCATAAAGGATGTAACACACGGGTGGGGTCATATTTTAAGGTGAGTACATAACCTTATAGTATATAGTAGTCAGAGCATCATCTTTTTTCCCTTCATTTCTATTTTGAGATCGACAAAGCGTGTAATACTGTGAAGGGCTTTGCTGATTTAGGGCCAGTCGTCGGTCGACAAGACAGACAAATAAGATAAAATCAGAGTTTAATAATTTTTATTTTAAATATTAATGTTTTATGCTCAAAAACGGGACTGACTGAGAACGTCGCACGACGAACAAGCCATTTTCTCATACTCGTATGTCCTGTGGATTGAGAAGTCACCAGGAGAGCGACATCGACTAACCATCGTATAGTAGTCAAAATCTTGAAGAAATCGTGATATTTTAAAATTTTATATATGTGTTTTGCTAGCATCTTAAATGATGTGGCGACAATAAGAGTTATTGACGCCGCCCTTGCTGAATCAACATCTACAGCACTTTTGTATGAAATATTTCTTTACAGGTGGCAATATCAGTGAAACAGAGGCCTCGAACTACGGGTGGATATTCATACCGCCTCAATACATGAGTCTTAAGAGTTTTAAAGATTTCTATAGTTGTAAATATTTAAGTAAATAAGTAGAGAACGATCAACAAACAGATCCTGATTATTGCATAGTCTGCGACAGCTTTGGAGTACAGTAATTCCCTCAGAATTAGACTTGGCGATTTGAGACTGTATCATGTGTGTTTTCTAGCTTCAGTACACATTTTATTATCATGGCTGTGTTAATATAGTATTATTCTTATGTATTACTTTTCTCATCTCAGCTATAAACCACTATATTGGTCCACCGTTCAACGTCGGACCTTCCTTATAACTTAGTTGCATAGAATATTTTATTAAGATTAAAATAGTTATCTACGTCATATGTTCTATATGCATCACGCGTTTTACTAGAGACTGCTTGCCGCGATTCTACCATATTTAATGAAATTTTGAATTAAACTTAATTAAATTTTAATTACACTTGTTGTACTCCGCCACGGGCCCAACTCACTTCCAGAATTTGTACTATTTAGGAGATATAAACTACGTCACTTACATACGTTTTTATACATTTTGCGTTACTTAGTACTGGTTATTGATAAACCGTACAGTCAATTTATTTATTCAAGAATTTAATCATGTTTTCATGAGAATCTTCCAAACAAGGAAATTTATAAGGTCTCGTTTTACAAGGGCATAATTATTATTTTTATTTAAGTGTAACTTCAAATTGCTTAATGCGAAAACACGAAATTCTTGAGTTTTTAATGTGTATCCTTAGAAATTGTATTTTTATAAGGTCAAAGTTAAAATCGCGACGAATTAAGCATCTGCGGCCTTTTCGAAACCGGTTCAAAAAGCACAATATAAGTGTGTAATGTGACAACTTTCTGGTACAAATTATTATGCATATGTTAATAATTGTGAGTCAGGCTAAGGTGTCCATATCGCCCACTCCCTGCAACCTAAACCAATGATATCCTTCATGAAATACTAAGTCAGCTCACAAACTTAATCGTCTGTTTTATTCATGGTTCACTACTCTATTTACAATGTGGCAGTAGCCGAAACATATTTTCGCCAATACTGTATTTGTTTTTACAAGCATGGCTTTGTTAAAGAAATGGAAATGTAAGTTCCAATAGTGGCGAAATCATGTAGTGGCACGCAGCTTTCAGCTTTGAAGTAGATGTGTGCACTACCTCCACTAGTCTGGCAGAAAGCTTGCGAGGACGAAAAGCTCTTTAAAACACTTATATTGGCACTTTGCTTACATTAAAGAAAACCATATTCGTTCCAGTTACCTAGCCATCAACGACCCTCAAAGAGCCTTAACAAATGGCGGTTTAATACCAATAAAATTGAAATTGCCCGTCATATAAAATCAACAGTTAGGACATTAATAAAATATTACTTAAATATGATGTTCTATAGAATAAGGTGGTTCACTGCTAATTTAATTTGTTCATTGCCTTTCTAATAGTCTCGACGTGGGGGTATTTATTAGAGTAGTCTATTATTCTTGGCATAATATTTGTTATAACCTTTATTAAGTCGTCGCATGATTATGAATATTTCCAAACATTATTTCTTTTTATTGTTTAAATACTGACTGTAAGAGATTTTATTTAAATGGTTATTTTCATTTGAAAGGTTTCGAATAAACAAGTTAAAGAAGGAGGTTAAAGAGAATGTATTTTAGAGAGTGTATTTTACTGAGACGTTATGTAATTAATAAAACAAAGGGTAGAAATTTTGTATAAGGAAATAATGTTTGAACAATAGTACACAGGCATGTTTGTATGTTACTGATATAATAAGGTTTCTTTTCTTTTGTTTAAGAGTTTATATTATTCACTTCGTATAGTGGCTATGTTTATGTGGATGTAATTAAAGTTGTATGATTACTAAAAACTTTTTTTTTATTATTAAAAAAGACAACACCCGCCTTAGGAATATATCCTGTGTCGCGGGGGACTTTACAAACATACATGAAACGGACACAAAGAACACCCAGACTCAGAACAACAATTTGTGGATCACACAAACTGTCGTCTCATGTGGGGTTTGAACCCCCAACACTCGGCGTAGTAAAAAGCAGCGTGGCGACCGCTTAAACCACTAAGCCATCCGTGCAGTCAAATTGGCTAGTTATTGCCACTGCCTCGGTCGCCTCTACAAACAAAGGACATACAAGTAAATAAGAGTAGCGACTCTGGCCCCCTCAAGCTACTGCATCTGAATCTCTTACAGTATCCATTACCCTACCCATCTCCCCCTATTCGCCCTTCTTTTTCACCTATTTCCTTTCTCCCCACTGAAAACCGTTACATCCCTAACTAGCCCAGGCATTGGGCCATTACAAAACCAGCCAAGTCTTTGCAATAATATTTATAATATCTTGACACATCTCGCACACGGCCGTCTGATCCCAGACTAGGCAGAGCAGTGTACTATGGTAACCAGACTGCTGATGAACTTCTAATGAACTTCTAAATATATACAATTACACCCAGATACAGGACAAATGATCGTGCTCATCACACAAATATTTGTCCTCGGTGGGATTCGAACCCACAACGTTAGAGGAAGAATATTTCTTTTTACACGCTTTATTCTTTCGTAATGTTTAAAAATGTATGTCAGTGAGAAAATTACAAAAAAAAACAACTGAACTAAATGATACAATTAAAGGGAACATACATAAAAAATGGCAATAGACACGGTCAATGTACAGTAACTTCTGCAATATTTTAGAGTATTTTTAATCAAAACTCATGTCTGCAAAATAACCAAACTATCTTAACGCATCGTCTACAAGAGACCGTTATGTTATATGCAGCTGTTTAATTAAAACTGTTCTAAACCTAGACTTGTTTGGCATTTAGTAAAAGGCGCTGTCAAAATGTATGTTTTGTTTGACAGATTTGGTGTATGCACGTAAATTTACGGAATTATTGCTAATGTTCGTTAGCAAACTCGAATTTGTGGCACTCATTGTGAAGATAATTGTCACTCTAAGGGTGTGAGTGCAAGGGTCATCACATTACAAATGAATGTAAAAGAATATTTTTATAAATATAAAAATATCTTTATAATAATTGCTATGGTTATTTTTTACCGTTCGTGCTAGAATTTAATTTTTCCCTTTGTTTTAACATTATTTTGACTGTTAAAATATTTATTTTCGGTTTTAGTTCTAAAATTTCATTAGCATTTAGGCTGATAAAGAACAGATTTCAAAAGAAACCTCCTTAACGTATCCCTTGAATATTATCCCGTATTTATTTGTTTTTGCTAAGTGGTCTGGGATCCAACGAAAAATCCACAGAATACACTAAAACTGAGAACACCGTAACATTCCATGCCATAGTTATAACTATAAAATGTTTTGTTTGCGAATATTATATAATTTCTTAGAACTGAGGTTTTATAAAAATATATTCACCGTAAATATCATATCTCTACTAAAAATATTATAATGTATTAAAATAAACTACAAACTGCGTACCTTGGGTTCCAAACAATGACCGAGAAACCCACACAATATGGAAATAGAAATGTTAATATCTTAGGTTGCCTCTATTTGATATCTATAACGAGAATAATACATTTAGTAAACTGAAACATTTGCGTTCCATTTTTGTAAATAGACTAAGCTTTTAGGAACCTTAATCCATTTCTGCTTTCATGATTAAATTATAAGCAAAATATTTTACTGATAGGACCTAAGGATTTAGCAATATCGTAACATGACGTCATCAGTGTTTGTTTCAGACAAGTTGCCACAGGACCTGAATTAATCAATAAAGTAAACTGATTTGTATGATGACTGAGTACGTTAAAATGACGATAGGAAGACATAGTTAAAATAAATATATTACCATAAAGTTTCCAGAGTTCCTTAATATTAGATTTTACATTAAAATAAATTTAAAGAGTATTCGAATATTAAAAAGAAATGTGTTAATTGCCACACCTATGTCTAAAATAACCTCATACATCGAAGCTTAGAGATAAACATATTATTAACCAGAGAAAAACTCGTATATGAGTGATGCTAGTAAATCAAAGAGCGCCGGCCATCAAACAAAATACCGTTTGTACAATTGGCAATGTGCCAACTTGCGCAAAGTTGAGGAACAGTCGTGAAGTATTGTTGCGTTCCATCAACAAATGGAAAAGTGCAACAATACATTATACAACGCTGGATTTCGCCCCTCGTTGAATCAACAAGTAGCCACTATCATGGTGCTATGCTGAACATTAAATAAATCTATTCGCTGTGTTGATGCTGGTTAAATTGTATAAACAAAAACATAAAAGATGAGTTATTCATTTGTTTGCAAAATAGTGTCATGGGGTAATCTAGTATCTTTTTTATTGCAAAACAATGGGAACACATTATGTTCAAAACTGTTTTCTGTTCTATAGACTATGTACTGTATTTAGTATCAAAAATTAAATAGATACTACCTTATTCACACAAATATTATAAAACTTAATATATAGTACCTAACAATAATGTGCAATTGGCGGTCTTATCGCGTAGAGCAATCTCTCTTCCAAGCAACCATAGACCGGACTGGAATCATTTTAGCTGGTGGCGGTCGGATGAGTTGCGGTGAGATTTTATCATAAGTATACATTATAATGGGGTAGATGACTGTCAAGACAAAACAGTATCATTTTATTAAAGGTCAAAACTACATTATTGCATGAATAACACAATATAAAAAAAAACACAGACACAAAAAATACAGTATAAAGCCCAATCATGGAATATATGCTGTAATTTTCTGCGGCGTTGGCTATCCCGCAGACTACTTGATGTAACAGCAGTTATATGTCGTGCAAATACCATCTAAGTAACAGTAAGTACGAGTATACCAAATTTCAGATCAATCGGACCTGTGAATTTAAGTGAGATCCCTACATCACCTAGGATGTGAGCTGATGATCTTCAAAATTTATAGCTAAGAACCATCTCGACCACATCGGCATTCGAACAAAAAAAAATCGCATTGAAATTAGTCTATCCGTTTGGAAGCCATGATGCCACAGACAGACAAACAGATACACAGATACAAGATTAAACTTATAACACCCCTCGTTATCCTTTCGGGGGTTAAATACAATGGTGTGATTCTTAGCTGTTGTCAAATAAGTTGTATTTTATGTTGATTTCAAGAACATCATCATCAACACACACACCCACGGGATGCATAGGGGTGGTGACATTCCGAATTCTTAATCCGTCACCACACGGACTGAGGACCACACGGACACATGTTGATTTGAGGATATTAAAACAATAACAACATTAAATCGATAATGGAGGACGTGTTACTTACATACATGAGTAAGGCTAAATAATTTATTTTAAATACAGTAATCTACCCTTGTATATGTACCATAACTATGTTTTTAAAGTTATTTTCCTATAAATTATTGCATATAACTTAATTAATTTCAAACGCTGAGCTACAAATGGGGGAGTGTACGATAATTGGAGATCGCATTCCTACAATATTTCAACGAGTTTATTCAGTTAGATAATTGCGAAGGATCTGTTACAATACAATTACTTTTCATATTATATGTTCATCAAATATTTGATGTTGCGTACAAACAAAAGTATGCTCTGTGTTATTAGCACAATCCATTTATATTTCGATGTTTCAAAGCTTGTGTTCAATTTATAAAGTGGGGCGGGATTTACGAAGAGCTTTTTGTTTTTTTTTAATGGAGAGACCAGATCATAGCAAATTGAGGCTGTTAGCGGTTTTATGGACAATATTTTTTAGGATTAAATGGTGTTTTAAAATATTGGCTTCGTAGTACAAAGGATCATAGTGAGAGATGACACGGTGATTCTGGTACATCGTTTAAAATTTTCAAACGGTGTCATGTTGTCATTCCATGACGGCATTAAGGGTAATTATGATTTGTAGATTTTTTTATGGAAGGTATAGGGAGCATATTGTACCACCGATTTAATTTCTAGGGTACACCTGGTTTCCCGGCTACTGGTACCCGGGACGGATTGCGGTTTTTAATTGGTTTGAGTTCGACTTAGCCACCGGTGGGTTCCGAGGGGATTTCAGCATAGAAAAAAAAGATATAGGGAGCAAGCGTTTAGACTGGTCACCTGATGGTACGTGATCACCGACAAAGTGGACAAATGGGTTGTCATCCTTTGAGTTCAGCCTCCAGTATTGGGGGGCTAGAATATAATAGAATAAAATTACGCTATATATATATATATATACGCTTATATATATATATATTATATATATATATATATTATATATATATAAATATTATATATATATATATATAATATATATATATAAGCGGTCGCTACGCCGCTTACTACGGTGGTGAGTGTTGTGGAATCGATCCCCACATTGGATAACACTAATGCGGGTGGAAGGTCTTTAAAAAAAAAAAATTAACACAAAACTTCTTAAGTAATTTTTATTTTATCATTTTTAATTTTACATGTATAAATAGTATCATTAAAAATAGCATATGACTATTTATAAAAATACACAAAAGATTATAAATCCCCAGGAGATTCATTTCGACAAGGAAATCTTTTTCGATGAAAATAGAAAGAGAAGAAAAATAGAATTTAAGCTGGGGAGATCGTATTGAAACAATTTTGGACGTAAATGTTAAGATGAATAAAATTACCCGCAATATTACTTCGAAATAAGTATCAATTAATTATATTACAGAAATAAGGATAAATAAAGAAATATGTGACCATATAAGCAATGCAACCCGCATGTAAGTACATATACGGTCCAAATGTGTGAACCGATATCTTTTGCCATATGGCGTGTATCACATCGAGCATTGTAATGTGTAAATGTGTGTCACAGTATGTGAACAGACACTCAACACCACATCTCGCGTTAATAACAGCGTAACACATGATAATATAATATACAGTTTTCTAACTGTACCGCGTCTAATCTGTAATAGTTTAAGTAACCATAACTGTGTATTGTGCCGTCAAGTTTATATAATATTATTTAAAAGAAAACGATACAGACTGATATTTAATAACTATCTTCCATAAAGCAGATGAGTATTATTGCTCAGTTAAAACTCGCAGATAACTGTAAGGCGTTTGTTAGTGTTGTTGTTACGCTTCCGCGCCTTGGCTAGTCATTTAACGATTATAAAATTATGCATATTTCTTGTAAGAAGTGGTCCGCGTGTTGAAGGATTAAGAATACGGAATGTCACCATCCCTATTCATGTCGTGAGTGTCGTAAAAGTCGACTAAGGGAGCAAACTACGCAGGACAACAGCACTGCAAAAAGGAGGAAAACTTGACACAAACCGTCTACCAACCCGTCAGGTCAGCTTGGTAGTGTAAGTCAAAACCTTTTATCTAAGGAGAGGCCTATGTCCAGCAGTGGACCATTGATGTGGACTGTTGATGTGATGATGTTGTAAGGAGTACAGAAAAGCGAATAGTGACTGACGGACTGATAATATAGTTCACAGAAAACCGTTGTTAATTAATCCCCCTGATTATGGGGGGAGTTACTGAAAGCACGACAACGCACTTGCGAATCGAGTTGCAGGTGCCCATGGGCGAACGTGGTCACTTACCGTCAAGTGTTCCGTCTACTCGTTTGTCACCCTATACAAAAAAAAAACCCGTGGGAAAAAAGTGAAAACTTAAAAAAATATACTTATTAAAAACTTTCGCGACGAGTAAATCAGAACTTAATCATGAAACTAATTACATGGTACACTATCTCTTTTGGTTTCCAACGCTCGATCAAATTGCACCATTCGTGGTCACGTGTAGATTGGTGTGAGCTCAGCGATCAGCAGTTTACACGTCTAAGTGATACTTGTATATGGTTGAATTTTCATTCGTAAATCCACTAGTTCCATAAATACTTTCCATGCACAGGGTCATAAATATTTCGTCTGTATAAACAGTTCAGACTTTATTTCTTGTGGTGTAATTAAAGCGCCGCATTACGTTTGGTAACCTACCTTTTGCTGTTATTGTGTTGATCTTTTGTCAGTACTAGCTGTACCTGTTGCGTTGCTAATCGGGTTAAAGAGTAAAAAAAAATTAAGCGTCAGCGTATGGGGCGACTGGCGACCACAGACTGGAAAGCGAAGTGGAACGATTCATCCAGTAAGGATTCACAATACGGTGCATTCTTGTGGCTCTCTATATAAATGCTCTTGTCGCACAGCTGAATTGATGATGTTGGTTATAAAAGGTCACCAAATACGGTTTTATTCCAACCGAATAATAGTCTAATTTAAGCATCAAATCTTCTAAGAAAGTTGAATCTTGGGGTTATAATTTTCATTGTCGTACTAAACTTGCTACATGATTTTTGAGACCATTAGATTGGTTGAAAAAAAATCTTTCCGTCATTAATTTTTTACGATCGTTTGTTATTTTTGGATTGTTTAAGCCTGGCATTTCGCTGCAAACGTATAAACATAGTGAATGGCGGCTGGGGCTCAAAAGTTTTCACTACAAATCTAACCAGTTCCCTATAAACAACAACACAACAAAATATTGGTGCTGTTGCTAACCTAACGACGCAACAATAGGTAAACGTTAATCACTGATTTTTAACGTAAATTATCATTTAGATAAGAAATACAGCTTTATATTTTTTTCTATAGCAACATCGTGCAACTTACGATTAAATGGCGGCTAGGCGGCGCGGTTTGCCCGCAAGCTGCTCTTGTGCAAGGCCGGCATCAACCTGTAACAATACATTTATTCCAATAAGTTACAGACAATCGCAATCTCACAAACAATACACCATTTATGGAATTTCCTTTAAGTCAATCCGTATTAAAAAACTCGTTCATGAAATTGTTGTTAATGAACAAAAAAAAAGTTTGGTATAAATTGTTGGTAGTGCTAGTGGTGATTATAAAATGCCAATTTATATGACATAGGCATGATTAATTAACTCGAGCTAACACTCACCTAAATTCCTAATTACGAGTAATACTAGGTAATAGGTGGAATTTATGGAAAAGCATTTCTTAAGAAACGACGCCTTCGACTAAATTTCCCAATATTAAAACCAACATGGCTAGGGCAGAAATAACTTTTATAAACAAGATAATAGTCTGTGCTTGTTGGAAACGCCCACTCCTATTTATAATGGGACGTTAAAAGTTAAAGAATCATTAATATTTTTCTTAAATGTTTTTTATTTAGGGTTCACTAATCACTGTGATGAGATTAGATAACATGATTCAGATCTACCCGGATACAACCCGCAGATGAAGTGCTACCCTACAAAAGCCGCAACTAGATAGCATATTGAATGCTATTTTCTCTCATCTGACTCTATCGGGTACAAGAAATGCAAAGAAAGTGACACGCTTAGAGTTGCTAGTAGAAGCATACAACCGTACCTATTCCATACTCAAAGTATTCAACGGATTTGGCAGTTGCTGACACAACTGATATACAATATAAAACGAAAAAGGTTATTTAAAGAAGTAAACATAATAACAATCTAAATATTGATTATCTAAATTACTTGAAAATAGTATAAGGCATCATGGAAAAAAGTAACCTGTTTACGTTTATAAATATTCTATCAAAGTATATTAATACATCAAATGGAGTCAAAAAAACAAGGTTTACGTAACAAGCCACTAAGTACGTCGTAGAATTTAAAATGTATTTAAAAGGCAGAACTAAAATGCCTTCTCGACGCTAATAAGTGTTATTAGAAACTTAATATGGCAAGTTAAAATATTAGTTCACATACAACTCGTTTTTATCAGACATCAGAAACACTTCAAATTACATTAGAACTTATCCGATAACGCGGGAGTTTGTTTTTTTTTCCAGCGGTTGGTGGTCATTAAAACCAATTTTTAACATTAATTGCAGCTATTACTAGAGTTGAAAGAAGGTAATAAAGTGCAGAACACGATAACTCGTATTTAAAAAATACTTTAAGTAGTATAAGAGGTAGGACCACTTATCTAGGGAAAAAAAAATTAGATCTCTATACAGGATAACAAATATTTGTGCTATGACCAAAGTTATAATAATAATAATTTCACAAATCTCAAACACGTAATCTGGTTACCATTCCATGGTAACCAGATTACTGATGAACATACTTATATCTTCCTAAATACATATATAATATAGATAAATTATACCCAGACAAAAAACTATCATGCTCATCACACAATCATTTTTCCTGTGTGGGAATCGAATACACGACCTTTGGCTTAGCAATCAGATTCGCTAACCAGGCTAGATAAATGTATGTAGAGGACGAAAATTAAAGTGGTTTATTATCATTTGACTCCTCCCTTATATATATTTTTCAGATCTAAAACAAATAAATTAAAAAATGCAGACGTTTCTTTAAATATATTTTTTTAGGTAAAGTAGAGGCGTAAACCTAATTTCTAACGAGAGGCCTATGTCCAGCAATGGACTCTTATAGGCTGTTGATGAAAGTAGATTTTATACTGAACGTGTGCACCAATCTGAAAACACCTATGTTATATTAAACTCATACGTCACTTCCGTCCTTGTTATTAGATTTTCTTTACATCAATACCGAGCGAGGCTCTTACCGAGAAAAACCAATAACCGACCTTTCCTGTAGGGCTGCCATAAACGCTGTGTTCCACTGCCTTTTAAGCACACTGTTATATTAATATTCACACAACTACAATTTAAGAGCAAAACATTGGCATTCATTAACTAAAGTGCTCGTTACATAACTCTGTTACAATTTAGGAAGTAACTGATGAAACGTTATAGGATTAGTCAATATAATCTTGTTAAATATAATGTAAAGACAGAAGAGAAGGAGAAATTACTTTGTCCGTAAACACAACGCTAAAGTAACGTTCATTACAACTTTTAAGAGAGTTAACTCTTAACTGGGACAAATACCATTCACCCATTCTAAGTCCTTGGACATGATAAAAGGATGCTTTCTTCAAAGAATAGGATTATTGGGTGTTGTATTGAAACCTAAATCAAAAACTTGATTGTTAATTAACAGGATTTACAAATAAATTTAGTAGAAGCTCATAGAACTGGATGTAGATTTCAATAATTTACAATATGTCATTTATATTCAAGCCTTCGTATTTTTAGTATTTTGCATGTCCAGTAGAAAAAACGGCATCCTTGTACAACTACTCGTGCCCTTGTCCGCTGGTCTCAGCCCATTTTCTTTGAATTTACCGGACAGTTGAAAACTGGGATATATGTATATCAAATTCGATGGCCCAACCACAGATGTACATTTATAATAAATGCTTGTTGTGAAGTCTGAATTTGCTCCGTGAATCTTTCGAAATAAACATCTTCAAAAGGCAAAATATTTTTAATCTCTGGATTATAGCAAAATCGATAAAAATAAATAATTGTTATTTTTCGTACATGAGTTATGTACGTAAATTATGTATATGTAAATTACAAAACTTATAAGGAGCATTTGTTTAGAGTTTCGTGTTTAGAATGGCTGCAGTCGGATTTTTTAGTTACACCACACATCACATCAACAGCCTTTAATATTAAACTGTTGGACATAGGCCTCTCCTTAGAAACGAGGTTTTGGCCTACTATACCACGCTGGCCAGACGGGTTGTGTCAAGTTTTCCTTCTTTTTGCAGTGCTGGTGTCGTTGTTTTTCGCCCTTAGTCAGCTTTTACGACACCCACGGGATGAATTGATATTCCGTAATCGGTCACTACACGCACAATTTTTTAGTGAATGATAACAATATTAATAAATCTTTATTTCATAATAGCTTCCATATAATGTTATTTACAATACTAACAATTTAACATATTTCTTTATAATCCATAAAATTTTAGTTACAATTCTTTATTTATTTATTTTTATTAATTAATACATCTGTATTGTACACCGATACAGTACGAGTATATATTGTACAGACATGAATGGACATCTATATTTTGGTAATACAAGATGGCGCAATATTTTGAGCAGGACATCAAAGTCGACTGCGTTGAAAGCGTTACTGAAATCAAGCAGAGCAAGGACCGTCAACTTTCCGTTCTACATGTTGGAGGACCTGATATCCTCCGTAAAATGAATGAGAGTTGAGGTAGTACTGTCGCCGGCACGAAAACCCGATTGGAAGAGATTTTGGAGACAATTTTTAGAAAGAAATGAGCAACACAGTTATGCGTGGATAAGACGTTCAAGTACTTTAGAGAAAAATTGGTTACTGGATTTATGTAGATATCTGTAATTTTCAGGGTTCCGTACCTCAAAAGGTAAAAAGAAACCCTTAAAAGATCACTTTCTTGTCCGTCTGTCCGTGTCACCACTGATTTTCTCAGGAACGGGAAGACCTGGCAAGTTGAAATTTATACCAAATACTGAGGTCTATGGTCCCTATTAGGTGTATAAAAATAAAGGTTCTGAGTCAACACAATAAAAAGATATGGGCAAATTTCGATTTTCGCGAAAACTTGTAAGTACCAAAATTTACCTTAATTTTCAACTTTTTATATTTTTCAGAATTTTCTCTTTACTTGTGCTGTAAGACCTTTCTTTTAACCAAAATTGACAATTCTAGGTCAACCGGAAGTACCATATAGATTTTGGGTCGAAAACCTATTAGGCACGAAATTTGGCAAAAAGAAACTTCTTATAGCACAAATAAAGGTTTAATTAAAAAAAAGTGGAAAATTATGAAAAATATAAAAAGTTGAAAATTAAGATAAGTTTTGGTACTTACAAATTTTCGCGAAAATTCCGTAAAATCTGGGTAGGTACGAAACCCTCGGCGCACAAGTCCGACTCGTACCTGACCGGTTTTTTTATACATGGAAGTGTTACACACCCTATCAGAGAGTTTCTTTAATTATACTGTTCCTACACTTACCAACCCCGGCCATGAACGCTACGATTCTACTTCTTAAGATGGCATTAAACGTGTTCAGTCTTACCTAGGCAAACATTGTGGAGGGGCTACAGTAAGGTGCTAACCCCATATGGTGACTATAGACGTGCTAATTCTTCACCAGAATATAAAGAATTCTGCAGTCGGTTTTTTTCAGTTATTTCTTATTCAGTTTACTCCGATTCTGGTATTTTCATATTTCTAGGCTATATAAAAAAAAGTAACGCAACTGTTTTGTAACCAAGGTCTTACCTACTTCGTGGTGAAGTAATTTTCCAAACTGTCAACTAAAATTGCAAGTTCTGGTCATAAAGCTCTAACGTGACAGATTTCAAGTTTCAGTTATTTTAAAAATGTCATGTAATTACAGGTAATAGGCAGTAGTAGTAGTCGTTGTGTCAAAGATATTGTAATTTAAAACCAATACATACCGTAAAATACAGGGACCGACTTCGTGATATTCTACAGGGAAGTACAACCCTGTACAATTCTCGAGCTTGTTACCTTCACTCGTACTGGCGGATTTTATTTTTTCTCCCCAGAGACAACATAACCCTGGCCCCTATTCTTTAAATCTGGATAAACAATATTACATCCGACGAGCTCAGTACTTACTACATCAAAAAATTGAATATTAGATGGCTTAAGCTTTAAACGATAAAATAATGACATTTGACGGGTCTGTTGCTCCAATGGTTAGTGATCCTGACTGCTAAGCCACAGGTCATGAGTTCGATTCCAACCCAGGACAAATAATTGTATAAAAGTAACATTATAATATACATATAAATGAGATAATTACCTCATTTGATGACGCAAACATTTTATGGACGATTTAAATTGTATGCACAATGCACACGAGCGGAGCTGCAAATGAATACATAAATGGATATGCATGTGTATTTTATAATATTGATTCATTAGAGTCACAACAGGTTGAACGTGTGGCTATTGTACCACGCAAAAGTCACCGCCTATTATGGTTCAATACGATACAACGTTTATGGCGCCTAGTCGATTGATATCAATAATAATCATAACTTTGGCAATTAGGTCTTCTTTATACGACTAGTTCATGTGACCTACTTCCCTTTGTACTTTTATTATATTCTACGTATAATCTCCAAGGTTATTTTAAGTTTTAATGATACGAACTTGTTGCGGTGAGTTGGATAAAACGAGATCACGATTAAAACCTATTAGTTTGTTGGGATAATTATTATTTATTTTAAATTAAAATAAGCCAGCTATTATATTGTGCTATTTATAACAATACGTAGTAACTTTTCATGTCTTGTCTTTTTTTGTGTGTTCACCTTCAATTAATTATATTTAATGAACTAGGCATTATTCGTTTTGTAGTCACATCACGTGATGTTGATGTGACGTTTCGTTTAATAAAGGTGATCATAAGAGATGAGTGGTAGAAATGTGACAGATTCAACTCATACTGGTTACTGAGAATTTTAATTGACAAAATTTCGTCTAAATACCATAGAACGATATTCATACATTTATACATATTACCTTAATTGTCCTTTAAAAAATATTCGTTATGTTTGATGTTCCGTGCGTTCCTTTAATTAATTTGAAAGTACATATTTGGGCAACCGCTTCAAACGGAAATAATCTATAGACAAAGGATTGTCAAACTTGGACCCGGGCTTTGAAAGGGTTGATAAAATCGATTTTCTTGAAGGTGCGGGTCATTCGTTGTCTTTGAGTTGAATTTCTGCAAAATATTTATTATCTGCGAACTAAAATTGATCAAACGCTGTGTTTCCAAGGGTATCGTTATATGAGTTTCAGATAGAAGTTGGGATATGTGCAAAAAATAGATCATTAAAATTAGAAACAAAGGCAAAATGTAAAATCATTTCCTAAAAACACTCTATAACATCACTATCTCTCACGTGTTGACAGTCTAAGCCACTGTCATGGAAGATTAGTACTTATCAGAAGTAGAAATACTACACTAACGTTACCGTTGAAATACCACACTAATTATAGCGTTGTGTAATTGCCCTCTTCTGAACGAAAAAGATGATTCTGATGCTCATATCCATACTGCCATGCTTATATTGTGAATGTGAAAGTTTTGTTTGTTGACTTTGTTTGTTACTCTTTCACGCCTAAACAACTAAACCGATTTTAAAATATATACACAATAACCGGCATAAACGCGGGCGGAGCCGCGGACAAAAGTTAGAATCGAATACAGCTTTGCCCTATCACTTACACATTACTGGTGAGGTTACAACTAGATAGAATTTGCGCAGATAACGATTTTCGCACTATAAATATGTTCTACTGGAAATCTATTTGTGGATTCTATATGGAGTGTTTTACGATACATTTATAGCTCTGGCGCCGGACATCTGATGGAGAACAGCCAGCTATAAAAGTGGATTTGTGAATACGATTACAGTTTTACGTACTTTTAAAGATCCTTATTACCTTTATAAAATAGAATAACAGTAGATTATACAGAAATAAAAATTATGACCGATGAATGCACATAGTGTGTGAAAGGTTTGTGCGTTATCGTGAACTGCGTATAAATAATATATAGCCAAATATAGCCAACTGCGTATTATACATTGTTAAGAATATTTATTGCATCGAATCTCTAATCAAAAAACCTACATTTTAATACTACATGCGAGGAGCAGGCTATCACTTGAAACATACAGACAACATAGTTATAAAAAAGAAAAGAATTATGAAAAAAATCTAATATCTATCAAAAACTTAGGTGCCATCGGAAATAATAAAGAAAAAATACTATTATTAACGGAGAGATCATGGTGTTTATCAATTCAATTGTTATAGATAATTTGACTATCTAAATTTATATCAACAGTCACCACACCAATACTAGTAGTTATGCTCTCATCGTTTCACCACGACTGAAACCAGTAATTGTAAAACGGATTATCTATTTTAATAAAAGAAATTGATCCCAAAAACATCAAAAACTATACGCCAACGCGCCGTCCCATCCAATACTGCGATGTTTAATCATATGCGTCTTTGTCATTCTAGTAGAATAAAAATCTTATTTACGAAAAGTGCAATACTGCTACAAGGCAAGAATTAACGATATATGCACACACTTCAAGTGACATCATTAAACCTTGTGCACCGAGACAGAATAACTAACAATTGGTATTGATTACAAGCTTATGAGCAAATTGATATCGTGGCTATGCGTTTAAGAGGATTTATTAGCCTCAGTACGACCCGTACTTAACTTATAAAGTACCTAGCTATGTTAATGACAAGTTGGCAGTTGATATTGTGAAGGATACGCAATTGATTACTGACTAGGCTGGCTACTTATATGGAAGATCATTAGTTATTTACCTTTTTTAGTTGACAAGAAAAAGAAGTCAGTGAGTTATAAATCACTACGACTGTTATTTAAAAACATTGTACGTCAAATATTCTAGATATAGTGGGTAATAATAGATCAATTAACTTGTGTTGTAGTGATCACTTAATAATTCTTAAAGTGTATGAATTTTAAACCGTGTATATTACCATTGAGGTTACGTTTCCATTGAAGCGTTAGGTTTTGTGCGAATTTTGAAAGAGATGAATATTTACTTTTAGATTACAAAGACCAGATTACCAACAAGGAAATTCGTTTTTAAATATTCTGAAAATATAGACATTCGCCTGCAGACGTAGAAATGGTTTATATCTTAATAAAAGTCAAAATATCAAATCAAACTGTCATTCTTTCAAGAAGTCAAACAGATTCGGACAGATCTATTAAGCGTACTTATTCCTCAAAGTCCGGCAACGCGCTTCTGCCTTCTGAGTTGCAGGCGTTTATTAGCGGCTGTAGTCGCTTTCCACTGGGTGACCTGCCTGCTCCTTTTGCGACCCTCTTCTATAAAAAAGTTCGAATGAGGAGTATATTTGGAGGAGACAGAAAATGGTACTGAGTCATTTGTTCAAAATACACATTTTCTGTTGCTCTTTAGATACTACCATAAATATTGCTTATTTATCCTAGAACTATATTTATTTATTTATGATTTCATGCACAAATATATACATCGGCGGACTTAATGTCTAAGGCATTCTCTGACCGTCGACCGACTGGGAGATGCAGAGAAACGAGTACTCACATTGATACAGTGGCTTTAGGCAAAAGAAAACAGACAAGAAAGAAAATATAACGTCTATATGCTATAACAATATTTAAGTAAGTTGAAAAAACGATAAGAATATCATTATGTGTAGTTATTTCTACAAACAAACCATACACTTCATGTAAATGATCATACTTTTGTTACATTTAAATATCTATAATGTTTTTTTTTGTAACTGAATTTCATCAAGAATTTTGTAGCTATAAATACATTTATAGTAGGCTATTAGAAAGCATGACGGCTATGTAAGAGACGTGACGACTTACGAAGAGCATGTTTTAAGGGCCTTAGAGGTCTGGATAATGTAATTACGATTACAAAAACATTACTCTATTTTCACCTAAAATGCCATTTGAATGTAAACCTTAACGACCAAATACAAGGCACAAATAAAAGGAACCGGACACTAAATGTACATTATAACGATCAAACGGTATCCATAATTTGTTCTCATTAAGTGGCCTCACCAACTAAAACCATGGCAAATACAAACTCACTATGTTCACAAAATAAAGGTAGACCAACCAGCTAGTTGTTATTTATTATTCATATCGAATTAAGAGGAGTATTCACTTACACATTTATTACATATTTCGGGCGTTCACCCTAAAAGGATTCATTTCGGCTTTAGTCTTGCACGTTTTATTAAAGCTATGCTGTTGTATGCCGTCATGGCTGAGTGTTTGTAAATGTTTCACGAATGTTTATTAAGTGCGCTCGCTACCGTTGGATTGCGTTTGTACGTTAGGATTTGTGTAAAACTAAGTTGTTCGCTCTGAATTACGTTTGTTTGTACGTTTTATTATTTATGGGTTTTTGTGCAATATTATGATACACACATTACTGTTTTGCCTTAGGTATTCTCGTTCTATTTTGATCCACGAGTTCTATTGTGCATGACCGACAAGACATCGGTCATGCACATTAGAACTCCTGTTTAGAACTCCTGTTAGAACTCCTGTCAGTACTCCTGTTAGAACTCCTGTCAGTACTCCTGTTAGAACTCCTGTTAGAACTCCTGTCTAAAATTCTCCTTCCTTCAATTGAATTTCCAGTTTTACACCCACTACATCATGAAAAGAGTTACGGTATAAGTCCAACAAACCAATCGCTATACAGTAGATTAAATAAATTGAAAGTCAATTACAAATACATATTTTTTTACATAAATAAAGAGAGAAAGAATTTAAGAGTGGTACATTCGTAGAAATGAGTCTTAAACTCATACATTACACTACCTTTCCATTATCATAAGAACCTCTGCCGTTTTTACAATTTAGATTCAGACACATTCGTAGACAAACATCACTACGCCGAAACACTTAGCATAGTAATCACTTCGAATAAAAAAACTTGCCACTCATAAATCAATCAGTGTTGCCAAGACAAAAATCGTAGTCCAAAAATACAGCATGTTTTTAATTACAAGGCTTCGACAGATATTCTCTGTATTGTATGTATATTTTGGGACAATGAGCATTCAGTTCATGATGCTTCTGGTCGGGTCCGTGCATGAATTATTTATCAGAGGGTGTAATCGGTCGACGGTGGCAATGGCGACAAATTACATCACGTATATCAGGACAATAGTCCCTGTATCTAAATATATATAATATACGCATCGGCAGGTTTGATAATAATCAGTGGTGCTGATTTTATGCTCGGTAGAGTATACTGATATAATAATGTGAATGAAATCAAATAATAGTTAGATACTGCTAATTTTACCAAAACAATGTATTTTTTATTCAATAACAAAAAAAAAAATGGTACATTTCGTCGCGATTCTTATAGGTTAAAATAATAATAAAAAATAAGAAGTTACAAACTCATTTTCGGATAAATAACTCAAATATTTAGACAGCATTTTGAACCTCGACCTAAGTCAATTTTAGGTAAATTGAAAGATTTCAAATGGCACGTATGAACCGGCCCGACTGAAGTGAAACCACGACCTCACAATTCATTCGTTCCATTTCACCGAGTGACTAAGATTACCTACACCATAAAAAATTCATAGAAAATACTATTTTTACCATCAAATTAAATAAAATAAAAAGTTAATGCTAATGTGCTTTTTTACCCTTAACTGTCCAGTTGCGCAGGTTTCATCGCAACTTGCCACAATAGCGTAGTTGGATGTCAAATCAAATCAGTGTCGTTTTGAAGAAAAATAATGAAGCTTCGGTATAATTTTCTATGAAATAATATTTCATGACGTCAGTCCTTTCTGTTTTTAAATCAAAATCACTTGTGTCAATGACAATTTTTAGAGTATTTCATAGTTTCACGTCTATCGAATAGATCCGATGCGCGGTTTAAATTATTCTTTCTTTTTCTAACTTTTTTGACATTATTCTTTAATACCACCACCAATAGCATAGATATTAATGAGCACAAATGTTTCATTAATATTAAACGTGGTCTATAAATACATATACTAACCACCGATCTCCACACACACCAATAGCATAGATACTAATGCCCACAAATTTTTAATTAATATTAATATTAAACATGTTCTATAAATACATTTACTACCCAGCGATCTATAATAACTATTTATTAAAAGTAAACAAAAATATTATAATTTTTCTTTTCGTAATATGATTTCTTAGTAAATATTACGCAATATTTACTGATCCATCACTGACATACATGACAAATTTCGGCTAAAAGAATACGTCGATCATATGACGTTTTATTAGAATTTCAAAAACAAAATCTTTCAGTAAAGTGATTTATGTAAGATTTCATGATGTATCACGTTTTCATAGATTAAGAACAATACCATTCTCAATAATATGCAGATATTGTCAAAAAACTGGGTTTAGAATAAACTGAGGGAATAGACTTACCTGAATTTGGATGACTTTTATAACAGTGGCATGTAATGTCATGTAAACTATGCTGGGACATGGCTTGTATCCCTTGGTAGAACGCTTTTTGAACAAAACCTTGCCCTACAAAAAGGTCACGTATTTGTCAGCAAATATAGGTTAAAGCCTAATTTTAACGGAAGCCGACTTACTTTTATTATTTTTATGACTTTTATTTTATTTAACCTGTATTTTATGAATTTTATAATGTATGTGCTATCTATAGGTACTTTCAATAGCTTAGAAGATTTTTGAAAGCTTTAGTATATCTCTTATTACTGAATTTTTTTACTTTACGTTTTAGAGAAGCGTATGTTATCTAACTTTATACATTACAATGCAGTTTAAGAACAACCCGCTAAAACTAAAAAATAACATGCAAATAACGATTACTTTCATTGGAAGGTGAACGGACACTATTATCTAGCTCTGATCTGAACTTTTTTTTTTTTAAATAATTAACACTTGAATTGTTTTATTTCACGTTATGCATCACTAGTCAGCAGTGGTGTCGTTACCAAAAACAAAAAAAAATGTAAACAACACGCCAGTGGTGTGGTCCAGTAGGGTCGTTTACAATACACGGTAGCGTGGTGTCCAACAGTAAAGGAATTTGGCAATTCCAACCAGTAGTTCCTCAGGGTTCGCGTGTCCAACCAAACAAACAAACTCTTAAGCTTTTTAATAAATAAAAGAACCGCACATAACAAATAACACCAAAATGGATGCACAACAGCAATTATCTTTCTACATAACACCAAAAATTTAGTCAATGTCACGTACACATAACAATTTAATTCATTAATTTGCTTTGTTGCTTGTCTTCCCGACTAGATGATTAAAGCGCTTTGAGCATTAAAATAATGTACAATATTATCTTTATATTACAAAATATATTATTACTTTATAAATGTATCATAGAATTCTGATAATATCAATACACACACATAATAATATAATCAGCTTTTTCCATTCATCGTCGGGCTTTTTTTAAAAAAAAAACTTCTAAATAAGGTAAATCTTAAGATAAGTTAGTAAAACTAAGATTTACTAACTCCCATCGGTTACAGTAAAAAATGGTTGGTGATCATTGTTCATTACAAAACTTTAGCACATGTGCACTCGGTAAATCTTAGGTTTTAGCAAAACACGGTTGATGTCGAAAATTTTATATAAAACATTTTATACAATTATGTGCATATAGGCGACTTAACGAGATCACGTTACAAGTATTACATACCTGTTAATTAACGGCTAGTCTTAAGATGTACCGTAGCTCAGACGTTTACAGAACGTGCAGTATAATAAGAGTTGTATCTACGAGTATTATTCGTTTTTATGTTATTTAAACGAGCCAAGACTAAAAAAGCGTATGACTATGACGTATTTTTTTTAATCAAAGGTGTTTTGACATTCTATGTTATAAAAAATATGTTTTAATTAGCCGAACCAAAAGATATCAGGTACGACAAACTATGTATTTCGAAAACAATGTGTTGAGTCATAAGCTCAATGACTTTTTTATTACGTTTAACAACGTTTCACAGGGAAGCCTATATAACTTGCTGTACCCCGAACGAGGACGGACACTATAACTTAACAAGCATAATTATGTTGCTTTTTACACGACCATATGAATGAATACTTGATTATTATTGCGCTCTTTACCGCCAGTCTATTTTTACTGAATAAACAATGGCGTTTTTGTGAATCCTCTTTGTATACGAGGTGTTTTTATGCGAATAAAGTCGACCTTGCACATCCAACTGCGTCACTTAATTGAAGCATGTTAGTATAAAACCATAACGCGTTTCAAAATAACGGGTATTCGCATCTTAAACATCAGTCTTAAGAACCAAAAAATATTTAATGTTTGTTGAAATCTTGCCTACTCCACAAACAATCTGCTAAAGTTATTTGTAATAAAAGTCTTTGCAAGAAACATATCATTTAGGGCATTAAATATCTTGACATAAAGGAGCGGCAAAAAATATTCTACATTTATGAAAATATATGTTGAGAAATGAAGACGGTAAAAGCGAAATGACTGTCACAATTATTGACATTTTCAACATGATGGAAAAGAAAATGGCGTTTATAGATAGATATGCGACGTTTATCATATTTATCCGAATCCCTGTTATAAACTTAAACTTATAATGAACAGTAATTCACAATACAAATATAACTTAATAATTATTTGAGCTTATATAACGATATAAACTATATATATAATATACTAGTCCTCTGAAAACGTTCAGAGGACTAGTAATACATATGTATATTATTATTTAGAGTGGTAATTTATATCATAAAAACATGTCTATATTTATTAATATTGCCTGTGACTTTTATTCGTAATAACATTATATTACCTAACATAGACAGAATATGACGAAATTCTTAAACATTTCTTAATATTATACGTTCCTAATATTATGATGTACTAAATATTTATAACAAAACGTCTTGTCAAAGTTAGGTTTAAACAGACTTTTTTAATAAAAAGTGTATTACATTCTTACGACATTTTCGTTTTGACTTTCTATGTTATGAAAAAAAAATGTTTTAATCAGCGACGACGAGTTACGACAAACTATAAAAATAATGACTTAACACACACACGGTCGTATGATCACAAAACTAGGCAGAGCCCGTACTACACATTTATTCCTCTTCTTCACATGATTTATATACTTTTAAATTACTTACATCAATTTACAAAAAAATAACAAAAAGTCCAACTTTTAGATTTTTATTCTACCCACAAATTTTTAGATTAAGTCTGAAGATTACGTGCACCTATTCCGGGATTTAATGGCACTTTTATGGGAGGATCTGTTTTATAGCCAGAATCTTATACACAAGAGAAATGTGTCCTTAGCTATTTTCCTAATGAATGGCTTCAAAAAGATATTAAATCACTTTATACTGGGGTAAAAGCTTAAAAGGAATTGAACTCTCAAAAACCTTAATTTAGTGCTCACTCGGCAGACTCGCTGGTTCTGAAACCATGACATTCTTAAGAACATAAGAGCAAAATTGAATTTATATACTTTTGCCGTACCTTGCTGGCTTTGCGTTGTCACTTAATTCAAAGTGTACATCTGAAAAGCCTCATGAATTTCTCAACAAAATAAGAACGCAAAATTAACCCAATCTATTACGTATTACTTCCATTTGCTGAATCTAGGAACGGGCTTTTAAAGGAACTTTGATTAAATAAGATTAGATTGTGGACTCAATCTAAAGACATTTCCATAGAAGTAAACCGTTAATCACACTAATAAATATGGGCCTCATTTTATATTATTATTTTTTAAACAACTTTGCAACGCAGTATCGATATTATTTTGGTTGTACGTTTTAGTCTTTAAAGCTGATTTTAAGCATATAATGTATAGTATGCAAATTTCTCATGTGTTCATTGTATAAGGTTTATTATTATTGTCACAAAAGAATTTTAAATTTATTTATGACCTGAACTTCATAGGTGTATAAGTAATTTCAAATTTATGAATTAAACACTAACTTAATATTAAATATAAACACTGTGTGTGTGTACACTATAAATAGCACTGACAGATGGCGCTATGCGCGCAGGTGCGCGTGCGCTGACAGTGTCAAGGCACATCTTTTTATGGTCAAGGTTGTCCCCATAAATGGTTTATCAACACTTATTTGAGTTAATTAGTACGTGGCTTGTTGTTTGTTCTAATTATAAATTACATTATTAGAAGTGATCGTTACATTTTATTTTAGTACTAAATTGTTTCTATTACAACTCAGCAACTCTGGAAGTTTTAAGAACATATTTTCTGTAGTGGAATAAATATTTTAAATCATAACTATTTTAGGATGAAGACGAAACCCTAAAACAAACAAACTATTCGTGCTGGTAAATCTCGACGCAGACTGTAAATATGAAATTCTCACGACTTCCTACTGTGGTGATACGAATAGGCCGCAAACAAAATATGATGACGCACATCTCTACGGCAATTAAAATATTAGAAAATTAAACAATATTGGTGCCGATATCATAGCAAGTAGTCTATTTTTAGTATCGTAGTCTGATTTTCAGAGTGACTTTTCGTACCATCAAAGAAACCAGCTAAAACAATTTGTAACGTTACACACTGCGCCGATTCCACAAAAAATTGGGAATAATAACTAAAAACAGTTTTATCAGTTACAGAAATATTATTATTTTATTATCGTTTGTATGTTAAGATTGCTAAAATATCGATACATTGATGACAGCATAAAATATCGTAAGTAACATATCCGTATTTGTTTGTGTGAAAAAACAAACGCCGCAATCTGTAAAATTTGTCTAGTTTCAAACTTACATTTATTTCATAATCGAAGTTGCTAAACGGTTTATTAAATTCAAAAGTAATTCATTTAATTAAAATTAAAGGAATGTTGAATATGGTATTTAAATACTACTCATAAATATCACACTTATTTAATTCGAATAGGTCTAATTGTAATCATTATTTATTAAGTTTTAATATTTTTAGTTTATTTCAATGGCTATTATAACTTGAGCTGTCATTGAATCAGATCCAAAGGGATTTTCCACCCCGTCAAACAAAGAAAAAAACCGGTCCATAACACGTGTAGCATTCAAGCAAATCTGGTTTGCCTTATCTAGTCGCTTTCAGTTTCAACCATTGGAAAACTATTTTCCAAGTAGTAAGATAAATTATCTTACTATGTCTGCAAATATTTTTCACAGTAAGATATTTTGAATAACTGTTACACTTGGTTTACAAAGGACCATTCAAACATCGATCTAGGTATGTATGTACCTTCTTCAGTGTTGGTAAGTCGTTACGCATTCAAGTAAAAGAGGTCGCGGGCAATAATTTACTTCCTTCCTGGTCCTCTTTGAGACATCTCGATTTCTGCCTCAGTGAGTTTTTCTTGGATGAGAATTTAAAAAGTATAAAGATATGATAAATACATTTGTGACTGTCCATTTGCTTATTCTTGAGTTAATCTTAACTTACAAATTATTTGTGTTTGTTGAATTTTTAATTAGTATTCAGTGCTACTTTATAAAAATGTTTTGTTCATAATTTATACCTTTGTTGTTGAATTAGACTTAAGTTTAAACTACTCATTTTTACTTAATTTTATTTGCATGTTTGTAAAGACTAAGTTCCGTTATCTATATTAAGTTTTTCATGATATATGGTTCTTGTTTCTAAATACGTTTTTATATACAAAACAATCTGCTTATAATAACCCATTGTTGGTTTTAGACCCGTCTAATATGAACAACTAGTTTTTTTTTACACCGGACTTTGCTCGCGTTGCTGTCGTTTTAGTCAACTTGTCTCTCCGAAATAAAGTGAAGCCTATGTGCCATTTCAGACCATAATAATGGTCTATATCTAGTCTAATATGATCTATCTCTCTGCCAAATATCATCTAGATCCGTTTAGTCGTTTTGGCGTGATTGACTAAACAAACATGCATCATAACTTTAGCACCGTTTTTATTATTAGTAAACAATAGCAATGACTCTGCCGAACGTGTTTTCGGTTTAGGACTTCAACGTGCTAAATCATTATTCAAGAGCAGACCGCATTCAAAGTTTAAGCCGATGAAGTTGACTTCGCAATTAGTTCCGCTATTTATTTACGCATAAGATGGTAATATAAGCATACCTACCTTTAGATGTTATCATGACTAATAAAATTGACTTTGAAGCAATTAACTTCGTAAACATATTCAAATTATCATGCACCGTCAGTTTAGTATAAAATTAATTAAATTAAGGAAATGGGTTAAAAAATATCACTTCAGTAACATCAAAGAAATACAATCCCTACCAATATTATAAAAGCGAATGTAAATCTATCTGTTACGCTTTCACGGACAAACCGCTAAACCAATTTCAATGTGCCATGGAGTTACTTTGATTGTTGAGGAAGGACATAGGCTAATTTTTACAGCTATAACCGATACACGCGGGCAGAGCCGCGGGTAAAGCTAAACATTAAATACACTACAAGGGTTCATAGGCATTAAGGAAAATAGATTTACTTTATACCCGACTGCGCCAGAAGGAGGGTTCATATCACATCATCAGTCTTTTTTTTAGTCCACTTTTGGACATAGGCCTCTCCTTTAGTTTTCCTTCTCTTTGCAGTGATGTTGTACTGCGTAGTTAGCTCGCTTAGTCGACGCCGACGCCCACGGTATGTAGATGGGTGGTGACACTTTGTATTCTCAATCCGTCACCACATGGATAGGAAGGAGGGTTATGTAAGATTTGTCTTAATTGTGTTATACTGGGTATATGAAAATTATAAAAATTACACTTTTTGCCTCGTACAACCAATCTGTGGAACAAGTTATCGTCTGCGGTATTTCCGGCGCTTTTATATCAACTTAGTTGAAAACGGAGGGCAAGCAAAGATTTCTTCTTCTCTTCCTTTAATCAAATCTTCATAAAACATAAATAATATAAAGGACGCTAGTTATACATTATATTATTTAGTTATATCATCTTATTTTTTTAAAAGCACAAAGTTACTTAGAAAATTTAATTTTTTTTTGTTTGAATTACTCCAGGATAAAGTTTATCACTAAAAAAACACCATTGTGTGCCACCAGTGTCTTATAAATAAGAAATCTTAGACAGACCTTTAGCTTAACTTTTTTTGTGTTAGATGGGGCAGACGAGCAGACGGGTCACTTATATTAATACGTGAAAAAAAAATCTGGAGAACTTGACATTTATAGTAGGGGAGTCCATGATGCTAAATGGGACCTATAGCATTTGAAAGATTAGGTAATAGAATGAATAAAAGTTTTATAATGACTTTCAGCAGTGGGAGAAGATTCTACAGGTTTTAAAAAATGCAAGGAGAGGAAATCGAAAAATGTAAATTGCAAATTCGAAAAATCGCCATTTCGAAATACGCGAGCGTGTTAGATTTTATATGGACGGTTTAAATTGATGTTTCTGTCATGCTAGCTCAAACTCTGACGATAATTTTGCAGGGTATTTTAAATCTGACGTTTAGATATTTTTTTACAAAATATGACAAATAAAGGCACTAAAAATTATTTAGACATTTAGAGAAGATTTCTTGCATTGTTTGCTTTAAAAAAAGAAAACAAGGTTATGTGTTTATTTTTGCTACTTTGTGACCCTCCCACTGCCCTATGTCACGTTCAAATCATCAGATTTTTTTTTAAATACACACTAATATGTAAGTAATTAACCCAACTTACCTTAATCGTTTTTTTTTTAACTAATCTGACGGGCTGCCCTAGACACTCCCCTCTATATGTTGGGCTCATGTATGGTGGAGGTACTCAACTTCGCCAACGTACGACCTTCGCCATCATCGATAAAAAAAAGGAAGCTTTATTTTTTTAATTGTTGCAAAAATGTCATTAATTAAATTATAAATGGGTTTAAATTGAGACTTTCTAGTCATTCCGTCAGTCTGTCAGTCAAAATATAAATTATGATACGAACACTTCCTTACAATTAGTCTAAAATAAATTATCATTTTAACGATAGTAAAAGATGTTTTAGTAAAATTTCCTCTTTTCCATTCTATTTAATATTTCTTGAAACTGTCTGTCAGAATGAATGAACTTAATTTTAACAATTTTACTAGGTATTGTCAAACTCAATTTTCAGAATTTTATTATTAAAGTTGGCAATCTTGCTTTACCAGTAAGCTTTACGAAGTTAGCGTATTTCATATTATTGGGGTTCTTTTGTCAAAGAATATACCTCTAAGTCAAAGGTTTCATCATAGATTTTGACCATGAACAAAATAGTAAGATGGTATGTATGTGTATGTTGCGTGTCATTAAAGCAGTAGTGTATGTAATGTTTATTTTAAATTATTTTATGTATTTCTTATGCATTTAATATCAAAAAAATAACTTTATGCACTTCTTCTCCATATAAACTTTAACTGTGTTAAATTTCACGTTCAATCTTACAAAGTTTTCGCTTTACGTATTAATATATAGATAACGTTCCTCACCAACAAAAAGATTTAAATTTAACAAAGCTGTTAAACAACAAAATTGACTTCAGACAATAAACAATTTACGGGGATCGAACGCGCCATAACACATTACGTCAACGGTTTATGTACAGGAAAGAAGATAAAGAACTTTTTGTCACTGTCCTACATTAATCGAGTGGGCGGGTTCGAAAATTCATTTCAAATTGGCTTTGACTGTGATGTAATGTAATGTGATGAATCATTCATGATGGATGAATATAAAATAGTATCTTTAAAGATAACGTTTAAGAGCAACTTTAGAAGCGAGAGTACATTAGTTTTTTTTTGTTTTACATACAGCAGGCGGGGCACCTGACAATAACTCCTACCGCACAATGACACCTGGAACTGAAGAGTCACGAGTGAATTGCCGTTTATGCTGCTGACATTCAAAGTATCTTTGTGTTGCAAAAGAGAGCTATTCGCCCAATTTATAATCTCAGTTATAGGCAGTCACTGAGGGATAAGTTTAAAGACATTGGTATCATGACAGGCGCATCTCAATACATACATAAAAATTTATTGTATGTAAAGAAAAATTTTCATTTATTTACAAAGTTTTGCGACATTCATAAAATAAACACTAGAAATAAAGATAAACTCTTATTACCAACCACTAGACTAGAAAAAGTAAGCAAATCTTTTCGATGCCAGGATGTGCGATTCTCCCGCCGTAGATGGCCCGAGGTACGTCGGGGCACCAGGGATTTCCTTTCTAGGGTACACCTAATTCCCCGACTCAGACGGTACCTCAGACGACGTGCGGTTTTAGTCGGTTCGAGTCCGACATTGCCACCGGTAAGTGATATCAGAGGGGATTTCCGCACAGGACAGGCCGACTCAAAACTATGGTCCTTTCTTCAAAAGACCTACCCAGACCCTATACTGTCCTCGCACATTTTTATTGACTTTGTTTGTGGACTAAAAAAAAGACACCGCTGTGGTTTGTTTCGGCGTTTCTTCCCAGAGTGAGTCTTAGGATATGCCGGCTCCTTATTGCTGTAAAGACCTTCTAGTTGTAAAAATATATGAAAAGATTTACTTACAGAAATAAATATCATTTACCATCATTTATAGTTGCCTTGCATATGTATACCATCAGATCTAGGATTAACGAAAATGGTACATCGTAACTTCAAGACAAATCCATATATTTATTTATCTCTTTATTGTACACCATTGCAGTATTATCTGTACAGATATTATATATATTTCGGTATAACAATAGGCGGTCTTATCGCTCACGGCGATCTCTTACAGACAACCAGATTAACAGCAGACAAGCAGCTGAAAACTTCTACTAACAATTTTCCTATAACTTCGATCACAACAGCAACAACAGTTCGCAACAAAAATCTTCGTTTCTTGCCTTTATTGCAACTATTAGAAATCATCGCAACAAAAAAAAACAATAAGAAGTATTAAACATTATTCCTCATCCTCCATTGTAGTTTTAGTGAAAACTATCGCTATATGCAAGCGTTATGTAAATCCGAGGCTCAATTCTCGTATTCAGGTCACTTACGCATTCATATGGTATCTTCCGACGCCGTTGTCATCGACTTTAAAGTTTAGGCTACTAAAATCCGGATACTGGGTGTCCAATATGTTTATGTATGTCGTGAACTTTTGCATATAAAAAAGTTATATATTAACAATTAGGTAAAAATTGTTGTGTTAGTTTGTAAGTCTAAGAGTTGTATTTTATATCACCTGATATTATAACATTATTTCTTGACACAAGTTCAACTAATTTAGTTGTATTGCTAGTATATGTAGCTAATATAACAACGGGTTAAAGTTTATTCTATACTGACCACGTAGCTTTTCGAGTTTATCATAAATAATGTAATACCATTAGGTATCTAATGGTTAGATGGTAACATGAGCACGGCTTATGTTCCTAGCCCTGTAGATCTAAAGTTATTTAAATTTACATGAATATTAAAACTTTGTGGGCTTCATCATTGTAGTAAAATGTCGTAACTATTAACATTTTATAGCATTTAAAAAGAAAACATAAATTAATAGACAGTAATCTACCTTCAGAGACCATAGACCACAACAAACATTTTCAAAGGCTTTTTTGTTAAAACACAACACAAAGCGACACGAAATGACAAATGTCTCAAAGGGCTTTACGTTGAAGTCAGTCATTTTGATGCGGAGCCCATAATTGATGTCTTTTTAACAAGCTAGGGGAAACAACTTATTCCGTCATTTATGAATAAACTATTCGATGTCAGCCTCTATTCGTAAGTTACAAAGTTATGAAGTTGTATAGCGTAGCCTCGCGTTAATCATGACGCATTGAAGAAAAGCCAACATGCAATTAAACTAGAACTTGGATGTGATTGACATCTGACACACAACGCCATCTAGTTTCAAACTAAGCAGAACGTGAACTATGAAAGCTAGATTGACTGATAGAATACTTGTTTACTTATTTTTGTGAATACATACATATTATACATAGATAACACCCAAACTCCGAAAAGAACTTTTGGTCCGACTCGGGAATCGAACCCGAGACCTCAGGACAGCTTTCGCATACGCTACCGATGCACCACCGAGGCAATAATCGGTAGCACTATAGGTCAACAATAACAGAATAATTTCAGTAAAAGAAATTACATGCTAATGCTAAGTTTCGTTTCATTTTGACTTGGTCTAGTGGTTAATGACCCTGACTGCTAAGCTGGAGGTCGTGGATTCGATTCCCACCCAGGACAAATATTTGTGTGATGAGCACGATCGTTTGTTCTGTGTCTGGGTGTAATTTATCTATAATATTATGTATTTAGAAATATATAAGTAGGTTTATCAGCAGTCTGGTTATCATAGTACAGACTCTGACTAGTTTAGTGTGAGGTTATTATTATTATTTCAATATTTCCTCAGGAGTCATAACTTCTTTACACGTTGAGTACATAATATACCTATCATTACTCTCTTTCTTGAACAACGGCATATTTGTTTTTTACAGCAAGTTTATTATTCGCAAGAGGAATTTAGAACCCCCTTAGTAAACGGTATATGTTTATTACAATAAGGAGGCATATACACGTTGGGAGCAAGATTCCTAAATCTCCTTGGATTTTCATATCGCTCAGTGTCGCGTATATTTGTTATATATTTATTACTTATAAGAATACCTCAGAAGTAATAAATATTTCAGTTTTTCTGTAATTTAATTTAAGTTAGTTCTACAAATTATAAAATTTCTAACTCCGTGTATTACCTACAGAATACTTTATCATAGTCAAATACTGCGTCTATGTAGATACACTAAAAACATTGTCATCAATACCATTGATGACGCAATGTGTTTATGAAATAATTGCTTTTATCTACGAGTCATTATCGTAGGAAGGATACAGATAGTGTCGTACTAGCAAACACTTGAACTACGTACACTTTTAGTTTAACAACATATATCAGTACTACGGCTCCTTATCCTGATAATTCAATGGACTCTATTAATTCGAACAAGAGTTCCAATATCATTTCAAAATCCCGTTTATTGGAACGAATTTCCTTATCTCGCGTTACACACTCTGAGAGGATGGGAGCGAGACCGCAAAATATGTAACAAGACTTTTTCCTACACTTCAGTTGATGCGTCGTGCTCACATATTTTTCATATTTCATATACACTGTGGCGGTATAGATATCACAAAAAATGAAATAACAGATAACACGGTTCAATATACGTCGGTTAAAATAAAAAAATAAAAAATTAGTACGAAAATACAGAAATGCAAATTTAGAACAAACTAAATACAATAAAATAATTTCCGAATTAGAACACCATTGATAACATGCGTCGGTGAACTGTACCTACAGGGCAGCGTCGCAATGTCGGCGACACCAAAACGACGCCGCCGCCGGCGAACTTTACATTCTTATTACCTACCTACCAATCACTTCACTTGCTTTTAAAAATCTATTTATAAAGAATGCGATTTTATTCACGTGTTTATTTCGTGAATGCTCGACTAGCTTCCGACCCAGCAGTACGCGTCACTCCTTGAAAAAGTAGTTACCTTGGTTGTCTCGTAATCTTTGTACCGCCCTTACAAAAATTCGGCAGTCTGTAGGACATACACGATTGACTCCATACGTGTCCGTAAAGCAAAAGATGCGTTTTGATAGAGTTTTCCATAAATTAACATCATAGCAGGATATTCCGCGGCTGTGAAGGTCACTCACGGCATTATGGATGTTGATATCGATAGCCCAATAAAATTAAAAGACTGATAATGCACTCAGTTTCACACTACACTACACACAGAACCTAATAGTGACTTTTCAAAATAAAATTAGCAGGACTCCTTACATTACGAAGTCTTGCGCACACGATAACATTAATTGTTCACACCATTGCCGTGTATTATGACGAAAGCAATAAGACTAAACAATTATTACCACAAGAAAACTTCTCTAAACAAATATGTATCTCATAAACAACAACAATATTATTATTACGGTTATTTGTCGTGAGCGCATCTACAAGGATACGGAATAGCATAAGCTCGCCGGTGGCCAAGGGCCGACTGACTGTCCTTACTGGATGAACTAATTAAAAACGCGTGTTGCATCGTGATGACGTAATAATCAACATATTTCGTTCGATTCGGGTGTAGTAAAAGCGGCAACGTGTGATTACCGCGCCGCTGATCTATACCTACAGCTGATCGCCGCCTGAGGTCAATGTATTATGACTGCATGTACACATGATGTTGCAATTTACGAAACACAAAAATGAGTCCTGTGGCTAAACTACTGGATATATTTTGTTCATATTTTGCAAATCGCCTAGAAATTAAGGGTAGAATATGTGGCTTAAGTATATGTGAAAGGAAATGAAACTCTCTGTATATAGTATACGTCTACCAAAAAGCGAAAGGAACTTCGTTCTGGCATGGGGTCCATAAACCCCTCACGCCGTTTTTTCGATCCAAAACGGAATTCCACAGGCATGGATATTTACACTATCCATGGATGTTATTTCTTACTCGGGTCTCCGAAGGCTTCGAATTAATAAGGGCGTGTGTAGCTTATGTTCCTCAAAACACATAGCACTGACTCCTCGGGCGTCAGGTCAGTGACAACAAGGTATTGTGCAAAAGACATATTGACTATTTTAATCTGTTAAAAAGTTAAAAGATTAAAATAAAGTAATTAATTAAACCGCAGGGACAAGAAATCAATGGTGATAAATTACTTACAACCATTTATCAAGAAAGATGTCACATAAATTCAGAATAGCCAAAAGCAGCGCTGCTATTGTGATAATAATTTAACATATATTAATGAAATTGAGCAAATATAGCTGCTGACTCGTCGCTAACGTCCCAATGGTAATTTAATGAAAGCTTAGCGATTCTCTCTCCAGCAACCTAGCAATATGAAAACTTTCTATCCAAAAAAAAATCTACTGTGGCAGTGCTTGTTTTGCGTATTTAAAACAAGCTAAAAATATACTGATAATGTAAATCTTTAACCGACTAAAAAAAAGGGAAGAGGTTCTCAAATAGATTGTAGGTACATCTTTTTTATCGTACGTACGTACGTTGAAAAAGATGTCAAAACTTCTTATTGATAACGTACGTTTATTATCGAGTTTAGAATATTTTTTGGAACAACACAATAAATTATATACACGCTTTTGTAGCTAGCCCAACTAAAAAATCGGCAATAAGTTTCTATACTTACGTTCAAAAAGAAAAATCATTAAAAAAAGCGTGGGGTGCTAGATCTCAAGTGTGTGTGTGAGGACTAAAAAGTAACAACTTTATCACATATGCTTCATTCAGCACACGCCGTATTACGTGGCGAAACACACTACCGTATTTTTAGGTATGGAAAAAACCGTTACTTCTGAAGGTGCTGATCAAGATAATGGGACAAACTATTTAAATTATTGCATTGTCATCGGTTCTTGATAAGTGTGCAAAGTTTCTATTTAATTCGAAATTTTGGACGTTTTGAATTGGGTCGAAATCACGCGTTACAAACATACATAGATACATATGAGTACATAGAGTACCACGCTACTAACAGCATGTTACAAATAGTAGAATATTTTTATTAGTAATGTTGCGATATTTTTATTTATCAACACTTTTTTAAGTCAAACATTTTTTTACAATCCATCAACAATGTTTTAGTTAAACATTATAGTACGAGTAAGTTTAAAGATCACTCTAGTACCTAAGTAAAAAGAAAAGAATGGTTTTGGTAACAATAAAAAAAAACTTTGAAATTTGAGCAGAACTTTCGAGAAATAAAGCGAAATTCGTTGAAAATATGTAACGGTTTGTACAAAACGAATACAAGATCTGACAAGTTCAAAAGAGTGTCATGAAAACTGGTGACATGAAAACGCTTTTCTTGTAAGAGGTATTATAAATTTACCCTTTTCGCTCGCGTAATCGCGTTTACTCCGTCAATGGTGTTGACATTTAAATTAGAGGCGACTCATTTAGCAGAGAATTAATACTTCCATACTTATAGTAAGCTTGCTTTTCTTAGATTGTACAAAAATAAAGGAACACTTACAAAATCAAATAATAAAAATTTAGTTACAAAAATAATTTTAGGTGAGTCAAAAGTTGTGAAAGTTAGCCAAGCAACATGTGTTCATATAAAATTAACTGTAAATTAGGTTTAGCATTCAATGTAAAAACGTAAGTAAAAATGATACAAGCCCAACAGGGAGGTACTAATTTGATCGTTCCTAGTAAAATGTTCTAAGAGTTGCATTAAGAAATCTCGCCTTCCCCCACGTATAAATTTTAAACCAGTTCCAGTAGAAAAAAAGTCAGCTGGAAAGAGGTGCATTGTACATATATCAGCTGGGAATACGAAGAGGAACAAGCTAATTATTGAAAAAAAAAAACAAAAAGACTGCGTGAAAACGTGTTCTTAAAATTTATAAACAACAATTTTTATGGTAAGACGAATATAACCACACCTCAAACCCTAAAATCCATCATCCTGTTTAGGCTACAGAGATTGCCAAAGAAATATACATACATATACTTGAAAAACATATGTTCAGTAGTTTCTTGTCCACTGAATATTTTACCGCATACCAGTTCATATGCTATATTGTGAATAAATAAAAATGTCAGTGGGTTGTATCTCGGTGGAATGGCTGATGCTGTCCTGAAAGGTCTAACTGCAAAGGCAGATGGACTGCAAAGGAATAATAAGTTTTCCCTTGACATGCTACTACCGGATTTTTGAAAGAATGTTCATTGGGGGATACAGAAGTAATAATTGGTTTTATTTTAGTTGGGCTTGTTTTCGCTAAGTAAGGCAAAGCCATGTTTTGCTGTCACCACAATACAAATATATGGGTATTTATAATATATTGATAAACCGCCATTATGTACGAGTAGGCCTGCTCTGATCCTGCCGGTACCTGCCACCCGGGACAAACCCACAGCATATCATTTAAATATTCATTTAAATGATATGCTGTTAAGAGCAATATTAAACTACATTAAATGCACAACGTATCTAACTTATTTAATTGGATAAGAAATAATAGTGTGTTGTTTAAAATAGCTTCGTAAATAACCCATAAAGATGGTTAGGTACTATGGGCCGTTATCCTTAGGAGACACACCATCACGGACTTTTTTGTAGATCTTTTTAAGAAATACAATGCCGTAGTACATTATTTTTACGTCTGGTGTATCTCATAAGGTATCTCATAAGGTTTACAGAGCGTTTGCAAAGTAAGCATACAAAAACATGTTTTTTACCACAAATCTTTGAAATTTTCGTATTTTCTATACTATAATCATTCTCACTATTGGTTAAAACCGCAATAAAATCCGTTGCTTAGCTTAAAAGATATAAGCGTACAACATAAAAAAATGATTTTATTTTATACTATGTAAAAATACCAATTGCTATTTATCAAACGATATTGACTTAGATTACTTTGAAGCCTGAACTGTCTCGATAGATCAGCCGGGAGACTTAATACGTAAAAAGGAAGACAAAATCGTTTCTCATCATCGTAATAAATACTGATACTAAAGGAATAAATATTTGTCCACTGTTAGTCTCCTCTCTATCCCACCTATGATAAATAAAACCTCTACTTTTTTGTATGATTCAACTGTACTTCACAACACGAGCCTAGTATGGATTTAGAGACTTCGATTATGTAATGGAAAACTTCTATGTAATGGTCATTGAGAGAATACGTTACCTTTAATTTACTTCTTTAATTTATATAACTTAGTTCAAACCCAGACGAAACAAAGCACTTGTAAATGACATCGGATTTTAAACAAAATGAAGAATAAAGCGGTGACAATAAATTTATTTAAATTATTAAAAAAGAAAAACAAAATTTGAAGACAACATGAATAATGAATAATTTATTTAAATTTACAATTCCTGCATTACATTTTACACGAGGCGGACTTAATGCCACATGGCATTATCTACCAGTCATCCTTTAGATGGTTCAATAAAGGACACGGCATGTGCATAATGTGCATATTTAAAATATCTCATTTTCTTATCCATACCCAATGTCAACCGATTTGGTAAACCATTTTTCATTTAGGACAAAAAATTGGTATTAACGGTTGGGAAAAATTGCGATTCTGATTAAAAATACCAACGCCATACCTTAATACAACATCGGTATTTGTGGGTAAAACTGATAAAAAGGAAAAATGATAAGCAAAGGAGTGACCGGTAAACGCTGTCAGAAAGTCGATAACAATATTTTTGTGATAATAAATATAACGGAATGATTTATAGGTACATATTTTTAGAATTGAGAGTTCAAATAACGATATCATTTGAAATATTTCTTTGAATTACGAGTACTAAACGATTCTACCAGGGCCTAAATTCTACTATTTTATGTTAACGCCAAGCCACTGTCATTCTATTGACATGCTATTGAGATGCCACTGAGACGCCATTGACATCGGTCAAAATATCAGTATTCCACTAAAATTAATTCAGTGTCAATAGACTGTCGATATAGTAATATACCTATATTACTATATCAACAGTCTTGATTACCTAATCAAGGGTGATATCAACATGTCCATACCTGGAAAATAAAATAAATCATTTTCTTACAAATTTAAAATGTACCGTTTACCAAACTATTACAAAGACATCGACGACGACTTTTGTATCAGTGACAAGTTATCGGGATTGGGCCATTGGTCTTACATAGGTAGTAGAATACGAAAAGCGCAAAACTATTCCGACAAAATTACACCGACAGTCTATTGATACAATATTAGAATAGCAGAATTGAGGCCCAGGTTGTACTGGCCATGGTCATGAGCTGACTCAGTCAGTCTTCCAACTGACGAGCATATGGTATCGGTGTTACATTATAATATTTATGTTTATTATATTATACATCCATACTTATATTACAAATGTGAAAGTGAAGTTTTTGTTTGTTTATTAAGCTTTCACGTTTAACCACTAAACCGATTTTAAAAATTCTTTCATCAATGAAAGGCCACGTTATCAGCGAAATAACATGGGCGACTTTTTTACCGCGATAAACGTCATAACGCGGGCGGGTAACAAAATAAAATCCCGTAATTCGGAACTAACAATCCAAAAGCATGAACAGTGACAAACCCAGTTAATTTAAACTGCCACTTAAAAAACTACTAACAATTACTACCAAATACTTTAATGTGCCTATGTGTCTATTCTAAACGGAATTAATTTTAATAAAAGCATAAATATAAATATCGCATGTTCCCTGTTAATTTAATTGACTAACTCAGTGTGGTGCTAAATGCGTCATGGTTATACTAATTCTTTTTTATACGTAACTTAGTATGACAACTTTTAAGGAAGGAAAACCTCAAGGATGGACGTACAGGCCCCCCATTTTAGAAAAAATAATTGCCTCGAACGTCAAACATAATTTCTCATAATTATTCAGTACCAGTGGTTGTACAGGTTACCTAATTTAATTTATTGTATCAAGACCCTTCCAGTTTTATGTAGCATTTATTTCATAATTTTTAACTTTATAAAACATTTTGTTTAATAATATTTACACTTACACTTGACTTTACACTTCTTTTAACATGCCTCCGTGCCATATTTGTTAAAGGGCTACAAAGAATTTCTTCAGGTATTATATTTTTACAAAATAAAATTATAATGTCTAAAGTTTACTGAAATCGTAACCCAACGAAATTACTGAATACGCTTTTCTAAATATGTGACACAGTGTTGCTTTTTTTTTATTATTGAAGAGGGGGCAAACGAGCAGATGGGGCACCTGATGAAAAGTGACTACCGCCGCCCCTTAACGAATGCATCTCGAGCGTCACAAGCGCGTTACCGGGCTTTGAGGATAAGTACGCTCTTTTCTTGAAGGTTTGAAGGTCGTATCGGTCCGGAAATACCGCCGGTAACTTGTTCCACAGATTGGTAGTGCTAGGTTAAAGTGCTGTTTATGTAGTTTTATCCTTTGATTTTTTTAATATGATCGAGAAATAGCCAGTCCACTTAAGTTCGTAATATTGAAGGATTTAATTGAAATGTAAAGAGAAATCTAGTGAGTCGTAGAAGATGCATGAGGCTGCAAAGAAAGCAAAACGTTCTACGAATGAAGGGTGATATGACGCTGCATTCCCCTATATTGCCGTTACTGAAATGAATTGGACTAAGTTTACAGTACAAATTGGGAACTACAGCAAGACAACAGGAACCGTCCATACGGGTAGCTGCGCAACTACGACAGCAAACAATTAAACTAGCGAAGGCCAAACAAACAATAAAGTTTAACTCGACATTGATTGAGACACTCCAGAGCGTAAATTATGTAAGTAGGTGAACTATTCAACTAATGTGTAACTTTTTTTATAAAAATTGTACCAAAAAAATATTGTCTCATTGTTTTCCAAAAGTTACCTGGACTACTACTTCTAAGTCTCTAAGTCACAAAACTAAATCTAGCTCGAAAACCAAAAAAGTTACTTTGTATTTACGAGTATATTCGTATTGCAATCCTTTCTCAGCTAACGTTTCGCCTGTTGACAGGACGCTGTGTAGATGTCTAACATCCTATTTGATTTTCAAGCCAACAAAGGGTCGCTAGCGGATATTGGTTTTCAACTCCGCAAACCGGACCTCTGTATCACAAGTGCCTCTGATTTAGTGAGGCCAATAAGGCCCTGTTCTTATTTGTAATTCTAAAAATTAAATATTTTGCGTAATATACTTCATCTTGTTACATTTGACTTGCCAGTTTCATTACTATGTAATATTCAGACAATCTACATAACAAATACGGCCTTGGAATCAATTTGCTCTATTTTTCAAGAATGAGTGACACTCCAATGTTAAATTGTGACGCACGCGTTTCAAATGCTAGACTGGTCGACAGATACGCACACGCATAGGAAATTTTATCTAATCTAAGCATTCCAGGAGTTAACCTACTCATACATAGTAAACTGGTTTTAGTTCTAAAAAGGATACGTCATTCTTAGTTCTTCGAAATAGTTCTCAAAGCAAGGATCAAGAAGAGGTTACTTTAAATTCAATCGGCTGTTGTTGTGATGTTGAAGGCGTCCATTATGAAGCAGATTTATTGTCTAAGGAAACGTCTTTAGATAATAATGACTACTGTATAGTCCTATCGTTTGTGTGTATAGTTTTGTAGTTGTAAATCGGTCGACGTACAAGTAACGTACAACTACTATTTTCCATTATATTATAGATCCTACGAAAACAATAGAGTTCGCTTAATTTGATTCTAACATTAAGGTTAATTGACAGTGTATTTCTAATTTCAGTCAGTTTTACTCAGTGTCATTTTTTATTTTAGATGTAGAACAAATGTAGTAATTATAGGTTAAATTTTCCGAAAAAGAAACTCAACGACTTTTTTAAGAGTCAAACTAAAACACTTTTGATAAAAAATTCAGAACACAGAAAAACCGTAAGAGTATTGTCCGTTACGCAAACCCTATTCTAGACGGCACTGGATCGTACTAGTTAATTTAATCGATATACAAATTAGCGACTACAAAAAATACTTAATTTGCTACACACTAGGTTAAGTAGGATGATTTCTGTTTCAATTTTAACCCCGCCATTAAATCCCACCGGGATAGAAATACGACTTTTAAAATATTGCGTTTTCTGGCTTCCCTTTCATTGTACAGAACCCGGTGTCTATTGTTAAAAGCAAAAAGTCGTGAAATATAACGGGCCCCAAAACCGTTATCGCAAGAAATTAATTTTATCATACAGGCTTAATACGCTTATCGTCGATATACAGAACATGCCTTGCATTAATATCAGCACTTTAAAAAGGGCTTGATCATAACGCTGTATGAAAATGAAACCACGAAAATGTTCAAATACTCTTTTAACGTTGAAATGAAAGAAATATAATCACAAAATATTTGTTCAACTCTTTTTAGTTGCGATCGGTGTGATTGGGCATTTGTGTAAAGGTTTTGTGATATTTTTGATAAGTAACATCTTTGTTATTTCCTACGTTTTCTGTGGAAGTAATTTCATGAAACGGAACGGAAATATATAACAGACAATCAGGAAAGCGCGCCCTGTTTGTATTGACTAATGAGCACGTTGTTAGAGTTGGCCGTTAGATGACAAATGGTATGTCGGTTATTTTAAACCAGTAATCAAAAATTGAATTGGAGAGTATATTTAGTCTTTAAGTCAGTTAACGAAGGTCACCCTTTATCGCCTGCAACAGCAGGATATTATTTGAGGGTGACTACTTACAACGTAACTGCATTAAAGTAAATACGCACAGAGATGCTGAGTAAATTTTTATTGCGGTCAATTAATTATTTTATTCAAGAAAACATATACATTGAAGAAACATTTCAATGTATATGTTTTCTTGAATATTTTGTTTGAATTATATGAATATTCTTGTTTTCTTGAATATACCTACTAAGTTTACAACAACTTTAAATATTAGGAATTGAACTGAGTCCTCTAAACCTCTCAGTTTATTTTAGGACCTCAGCTGTCTGACACACACTGCAATATTATATACAATTTTCGACAGCAGAATCAAAAAATATGGGCGCTAATTTATGTTCTCATGATTTGCATCATATAATTTAAAAAAAAAGCACTTTAATGTCATAACTTATTAGATATAGAATAACTCAATCGAGAAGTCATGAAAACATGATTAACAACAAAAAAAATGATATTTTTTAACAGTTTTGATTAGCTTTACTTGACTAACTAACAATGTAAATGAATCTATGAAGTCAATTCTAACCTATCTCTAATTGTCGTACATAATTGAAACTTGAATAAAATTGTAGTTGGAGCTTAGAGCTGATCTTATGATCCTTCCTGTTACGCCGAGTGTTGTGGGTTCAAACCTTTGGGACAACACTTTGTGTGATCCACAAATTGTTTGTAAAGTCCCCCGCGACACAGGATTTATTCCTAGTGCGGGAGTTGTCTTTATTTATTTATTTATAAATGATGGGATTCAATGATTACTAGTAACCCTAATGACTAGGAAATATTGAATTAAGAATCTATATTTTAATGATCGAGCCAGGTGAGCTGGTAGAACTCTTTTCTTCTTCTAAATTTAGATCACTCAAAGCGTGTGTTTTTAATGATATTTATTTCACATGTAAATCTTTTCAGATATTTTTATAAGTCTGGCTTTACAGCTAGAAGACGCCGGCATTTCCTAAGACTCACTTTGGAAAGAAACGCCGAAACAAACCACCGAGGTGTATTTGTTTTAATTCCGTGTACAATGTTAAAGAGAACTATGGGAGTGCAGTATAGGGTCTGGGTTGGCCTTTGAAGAAAGGTGAACTACAATTATTGTCAGACATTAGTAGAACTTTTGTCAATCCTACCAGATAGACTCAGTTGATCACTTGTACGAAGCTTTGGCCCTTACACTACTGTTTTAAATACTATTAATCAAGAATACTTGATACTACACTATAAATTCTTTACAATTATTTCATTGCTTTTCATCGAGTGAATCCGGGAGTCTGGGAGTCCAAAACCCCCTTCTCCTATTTCTGGTGGGGGAGAGGGTTTACCCGTCTGTTCGTTTGACTATAATATAAAAAATAAACTTAAAATCTATACTTATTTTATAAATGTAAAAATGTGTCTGTCTGTTACCTCATCACGCTTAAACCACTGAATTTAGATTTAATTGGGTATAGAGACACGGAGAGAGACTGAGCCGCGGGAAATAGCTAGTAACTATAATTCAGTAAAACTAAACTAAGTATATAATATCAGTTAAATGTGTATATTGAAATTAACCTTGAAACGTTTCAGTGAACAAGACGGACTGGAGAATTCCACGGTGTAGGGCTCAAGTATGCTTCTGGCAAAATACCAAAGGTTATACATGACTAGATAAAAATCAATACAACACGCAATATACTCGTACATCAATTATTTCACAGATATAAAATATTCTGTTTCTAGTAAAGAAATCATAATGGAACGCATCTCACTGACCTTTATACTAACAACTGGCCTTTACAACTTAGTTGCTGCACTGCACCTGACAAGTTATACTGGAAACTGGAATGAGGAATTTACATCGTTTTTGTATTATAAAAATAGTGGTCCTACAACAAAATTCCTTTCCGTGAGTAATTAATTAATTATTGTTTTCGTTATTTCGCTTTATTCATCACAAATGATGCTCATCTATTAAAGATGCGGTTGAACATTTGTATGGCTTAACTTCTGCTAGCTCTACGGGATGACATCCATTTATGCACAAGAACAACATTATTTTTAATAAGTCAATTACCTCTACTAAAAAATATTCTAATAAAGACGTCAGACTAACTAATATTGAATTTAATATTAACAGTAGAATTAGTGTTTTTTAAATTTAAATGAAATATTAAAAGTAAATAAAACAAATACTTTACAAAAACTGAACGTCAGCAGTACTTTGTTGAAATATTCGATAGATCAAATAATTTAAAAAAAGGTAAGAACGATTTTAATGCATATACATCACGATGAATTGTTATAAGCTGTATTCTTCATTCCGTAATTTTAGACCTCGTATTGTTTAATTCCAATGGGACAAAAAGAAAAGTATACAATTTCCTTAAAAAAAAGATTTTTCTAAATCGGTACATAAATTAAGAAGTTCTCCGGTAACAAACTTAAAAAAAATGAATCTCATTGAAAACCTTCTCTTAATTTTGAAATCGGTTAATAGACTGCACACCAAATTTTCATCATAATCATTATCAGGCCTCACAGCCTCTAATAGTACACTGCTGGACATGGACCTCTCCTTAGAAAAAAGGTTTTCGACAAGAATACCACGCACACCAAATTTCCTCTTTTAAAATCCATGTTTTTCTATTTTCTGAATAAGTTAAAGCCCGATTTTTATACAAAGTTATTTCATTTATTTGTAGTCGGTTCAATGCTTTTACTTCCACACATACTGTCGGTCATGTCTATGATAACTATATGGTACTCGTTTATTTCCGGCCGTGTCAAACCTTACAAAGACTATCCATCGCCCATTCACGACGCGAATCTCCTTGCAATTGTACACGTGTATGCTAACCGCCGATTGGAGTGTATCTGAAGGACGTGTTCTTAATCGGTATTAGAATAGATAAATATCACTTCCAAACATACTTTCCAAAATTACATTTTATATTGATGGATAATAATATTTTGTGACGTAATATAAGAGTATGGTTACGATTTATTACTATATTGACATAAAAATCCCCTTTTCCTGGATGAATGTCGTTGTGTCAATGCCATTTAATTATAAGACGTCTATAAAGTCTAGTGCTGTCAGCGTCACGTTTACGATTAGTATCACAATAACAACATCTTGTAGAAGAGTACCGCTTGCGTATTAGGTCGTGAGTCTGTCATTCTTTAAGTTGTGTAAGGAAATATATTCTACCTATAGTGAGCTAGCGATTCGTCTGTTTCCTTTTAATCCGGTGATATTATTTACACAGTACTGTTAGATTAAGCCTTGTAATAATATTTACTCACGCGATATTGATCTTAACCTGATATCAAACCGTTTCTACGAAGAATAAGTGAAAAATTGATTTTGTTCTGTCTACTTTAACAAACTTTTTTTAAGGTTATGCAACAGAAGACTATAATAGAAAGCTCGCCGACCTGTCGCCTGTCACCAACAATGTTTAGAACATAAATTATTCTGACACAATTTTACCTCTGAACTTGTAATTACAAATTACACTGTCAATCAGTTTGTTCATATCTAGCGTCATCGGCATTTAAATATTTAATGTGAAAAATATACGACGTGCACCACTAGACGCTGATAAGGAAGCTCAAAGAGAGCGAAATAATCATTTTAGATAGTACACAATATGCAGTACGGCTGTACTCACTCGAACACACTTACTGTTATGGTAAGTCTGACGTCAGCCGATCATGTGTAATGTTCGAGGGGCAACGCTTATCTGTTTTCGGTTCGCAGCGCATTCTCCACAAGTACTTACTCCTCCCTATTTATGTATTTATAGTATAACTAGCTTTTGAGCGCGGCCTTTCTAAGGTTATTGTCCTCTTTGTCAATCAATTTTTCGGGATGAAAAGCCGCCTATGTGGTATTTGAGACTACAATCTTCCTTTGCGAAATTTTATACAATCATTGTAGCCGTTCTGATATGATTGAGTAAAATACACCTATTCAATCTTTTGCAATTATAACACATATTAATATTTATCTTTGTGACAAATTTGTTTAGTATTTTAAATACTGAATATCTACTACTACTAATACGTCCTACTACCAATGCGCTCTAAACAGGTAAACAGGTCCCAATAGGTCGGCGTGTCATCCAACACGCGGCGGTATTTTTATAAGTTCGGGTGAGGAGGACGTGACGGAAATCGCCTATCTTGCATACTTGATGTCCACGCCTGCTCACTCATTCCCACCGAATGAATTTCGGCTTGATTGACTTCCCACCCGGGACCAATTGCGGTTCATTACAAATACGCTCATATCCTTTCGCCAACGTTTATTGAAATCGAAGGGTTATTTATTGGACGACGTTTTATTGAAAGTAATAGTCCAAAGTCTTTTTTAATATAAATTAAACGTGACTCGATGTTAAAACATATGAAAGGACATACCTCCACTAATCTTAATGCTTTCAAAGTTTGCCAGCTTCGGCACGACGAAGGCTAGCACGTGACTCGAATTCTTTTGCGACAAATTTAAAAAATTCGGAACTTTCTTTCAAACGACGTCGCTCATAAAGTACGTCTGGCACCTTAAATGAGTCTTCTGAAGCACTCCTCGAAGAGATTTACTCAAACTTTATTTATTATATCGTGATTTGTTTCTTTTTAGAATAACGTAGAAAGTGCTACAAATAACTTGTTCATATTACATATACAGGTAAGCTACTCTACGTGTATTTATTTATATACCCGTAGACTAGCATCAATCAAACACATCCTATAAAAACATTTTCATTTAAAATGTTGCCAAGATGAGACCACTGTCAAAAAATTATCAATCTCATGTAGAGCCAAGCTTCTAACTCTACACACCCTAACTCTACAAGCCCAAACTTCGCGAACTCTAAACCTTAGCCAAAACATGTGGCTTAGCAGTTTCGTTACTACAAAAACTATTGTATAACAGAAAAGTAATGCACAGTAAAAAATAAATTCACGCCCATGTAACGGTAGCGAAACGGCCAGTCACATTCCCAAACTAGGCAGAGCCTGTTCTATGGTAAACATACTATTTATAATATATAATACACACATATTATAGATAAATTACATCCAGATACAAAACAAATGATCGTGCTCATCACGCAATTATTTGTCCTGGTTGGGAATCGAACCCACGGCCTCTGACTTATACTTGGAGTAGGTTCAGACACAAATTGCATGGTAACACAAAAACAAAACAGCGTGTGTAGAGAAATGACCGAAAAACTCATTAACGGTGCTTGTTTTAACCGGTCTGAACTAGTTAAAAAATCCTCCTTATAAGAACTAAGCTAATACTGCAGGTATTATTTAGTTTGTACTTTTGGCTGTAAATAGTTAAGTGCGCAGTGAGACGGTCTATCTTAATACCTTTTCACGTTCACATGGCGCCAGGTGGGAATGTAAACAAAAAATAAACACGACACCGTGTGGCGTAGCTTGCCTTTACTGTACTTGTGTATTTACACACTGTGAACGCACCGAGCAATGTTGATCGCACTACGTAGTTACCAATTCCACTTTAGGCTAACAAAGGCCAACGTCGTACGTCTCGGTATTGTTAGAATACTTCTTACTTAATTATTAGTGTACTAGAGAGACTTACGGTACTAAACGTTATAAAATAGAATAGTCTTCATCGTACATTACCATTTTTTTAACAAGAGTACATCAGATGTCGAATATTTAACTACCAAAATTAAAAAAAAAATTCAATTCGCTTGCATCGTGATGTGCAAGAAACTAAATTGTTCATTCCTTATTCTCACCCTGTGGGATGGATTTATTTCTTGAAATTTTAAAAGAACCAAAATATGATTCTACTTTTGGTAAATGCTTTTGTTCATAAATGAAGGAGTTCTGAGGTAACAAAGATAAAACAAACAGCCAAATTGTTACTTTTCGAAGATTATGAAAGAGCAATTTTTACAGCCAACGTTTGGATGAACAAAGAACCGTAAAGAGACGAATTCATGGGTAGTTGTGGTGTGAAAAGGATAAAATAATGTTAACATATTACAATTATGTACATAGTTTGTGTAAACATACGCATAGATAATATACATACGTACTTAATAAAGTGGATTTAAGAGGCTGTGAACTTTGTAATTTTAACTATTGCATAGTTTAAAATAACTATTTGCTGAGATCAAAGTACATTTAGTAAATAAAGCGATACAAATTGTTGTGGTCGCTCTTGCCGCTGTAAGTTATAAGGAGCAGCGCGAGCCAATCACAAACCAATCACATCTTTAATCCTTGGAGCGAAGGGATAAATTAGTTTGTGTCGCCCGTGGGAAATGACTGCTTCAATATAAGATGACGCAGCAGACAGCTGAATACTTTAAATACTTGAGTTCTTCAAACTGTTCCGTAGAGGCCGACTTATGCCAACGACCTACAGTATCGGCGTAGGTTTTATTTGTGAAAAACAAGTGAGGCCGGTTGGAGCTATCAGCTGTTACGAAGGTAGATAGCAAAGTATACAGATATATGTTATCTAGTAGAATGAATAAAAGCCAAAGTCCTATATCAAAAAGAGTAATGACTCTTTTCGATATAGGACTGTGGCTTTTTTTTAAACTTAAATACGAGAAAGGTATAATATAAAGAATTTTTACATACATCATTCTTTTAAAATATTGTTTTGCCAAGTATGATTATACTTAAATTTGATAATAAGAGCGGGATTGCAGAATTGTATTTTTATATTTTTTGTCAAAGAAGCAACAATTAAATATTCCTTCAGAATGTGATTGTCGACATTTTTTCTATACAAAATAAAGAGATAAATATTTGATATTGAAATACCCGGATTATATAATGAGCATGATATATGTATATTATACATTTTTCTAGTTATTAAATCAAAACATTAGTATAATATGGTAGTACCTGCGTGCGCTTAATAATGAACTTTATGTGTAGAGCAGATAGCATGTTTTCATTTCATGCATTCTAATGGATAAACCTTCTGTAGCTAAGTGACTCCAAGAATATTTAAAGTTTACAAGGCTTTTTTTTATAAGCGCAGTGTAAAAAATGTAGTGTGTGTCTTAATTACACTACCAGCTATTGCCCCTTGGATTCCCTCACGTGACTATTTCTTGTTTCCAAAAATGGCTGAATGAATTTCTGAAAATGACGACCACAGCGATTTAGGATTAAGAATACGGAATGTCACCACCCCTATTCATCCCGTGGGTGTCGTAAGAGCCGACTAAGGGAGCAAACTACGCCGGACAACAGCACTGCAATGAAAAGGAAGACTTGACACAACCCCTATACCATGCTGGCCAGACGGGTTGGCCGTCTGGCCAGCATGGTATAGTAGGCCTATGTCCAGCAGTGGACTTTGAAAGGCTGTTGATAATTGAAGATGAATCAGTCAGGCTCTCAGGGTAATTAAGTTTACATGTACAGATACAGATACATACTTAACTTTGATGTATTGTTAGAATCCTTACATGACTTCAACAGGGTAATATTTTAAATTACTATGCAGGTTGTATGGCGCCATTCGCAGTCATAAAAAAAAAACTATTCATTTGTTGCCAGTTGAAGTGGTAAAATATTTTTATACACTTCATCTATTTCTAGATCTGTGAAATGCCGACACGACTATGACTAATGAATGAACGATAAAATCTGTAATGTAAACGAAATAGACCCGGTGAGTCAGATCAGATAATCAACGGACAACAGAGACCACACTGATTCATAGCCTTAACTGGAGTGTAGTTATATTAAGTCCAAGAAACTTTAGTTCTAAGAACTAAGGTTTCTTGGACTTAAGTGTCTTAAAAAACATTTACTTGTAACTGAACACCATGATTTGTCGTTTATAAATATTGACGTAAAACTTAAAATAGGCCTATGTCTAACCAGTGGATTATTAAATGCTGTTAATGATGATGAAATAAATATTGTAAAATGACGGCACTTGACTTCCGCGATCCGGTAATTTTATCAGAAAAATCCGAAAATTGATTCGTCGTAATTATGGATATTTGTAAAAAACTGGAATAACCGGTTTTGGATTCGTCTCACAGATTTCGTTCAGTTTTCTATTACAAAATCATCAAAATGACGTCAACATTGACATTGCATTGTAACAGTTAAGGTTATATATTCAAAAAACCTACGTATTTAACATTTTGGTACGTTTTAAAGGGTACAAATAGGAAATAAAATACTATAATGTATTCAGATTGGATGATAGCCTCTTATCTCATATATTACGTAACAGCTATCCTCCTGGAGTCAGTTAGCATGTACGTCAGACTATAAGCGCTGGCCTGCAAGTAACGGATGGGGCTGTCCGTTATTGTAGCTCGTAGCAGGACACAGGGCGCGACGCATTCTGCGCGCCTTTTGGACGCGTGGGCGACAAGGTCCACCGTGCCGCGCAGTGTGACCTTAAACCTGAGGGGGACAATGACCCTCGTGGCCGCTTTCTGATCGAGAGGCGACCGAGATCTGTAGGGGTTCCCTCTAAGAGTATACTCGAGGCCCTAGCAATAGACCCACTTGTGACAGAAAGCCTGTTTGGGTTGGTCTAGGTATTGGGTTTAGTCAGGTTCATCGTAAGCTTCGGTGGTTGTATGACACGTAGGAGTCTTCATACGAAAAAAAACCGATTAGTCTACCGTATATATGTAGTGTATATAATAATATGGACTACACATGCAGATTGTAAAATTAATAAAAATAATTGAAGATCCTGCTTTGATGGCCTGGCAAAAATTTGTTTCGATCCCATCTTCCTGGATTACAGCGACTGCATGTAAAAAACTTATTGCTCGGCATACGCTGTGGATATATTCCGTGATAAACGTGATATTCGGAATTCAATTTGAACATACAACAAATTGAATTGGGTACCGATATAAAATCTATCATAATGTATCTTACAGGTGACCTAAATTTTTAGTATTTACCAAACAGGGTTTCTTTTTTATTTTATTGTACTTACGAGAAAGTAAGTCTACGGTCTCATTTTTAAACAATTGAAATATTAGTACCATCATACAAAAAAACGTTAAACATTTACAGGATATTTTAGCACCTGTGATGGGATTACGTCAGCGAGTGTAAAGCGAGGATACAACGCGAAAGCCGAAGCGGTCCGACAAAATCACGACTAGCTAACGAAGGGCTTAACCATTGTTTCACGGCTACATTAACATGATCCGTGTCACGACTCGGGATGTATTGTCCATTCGATGTGAAGCCTGTCTATATCCAACATAATAAATGGGAATAATGTGTTAATATTTATATATCTCACACACACACACACGGCCGTCTGATCCTAAACTAGGCAGAGCCTGTACTATGGTAACCAGACCGCTGATAAACATACTTATATATTTCTAAATACATACATATTATAGATAAATTACACCCAGACACAGAACAAATGACCGTGCTCATCACACAATATTTGTCCTGGGTGGGAATCGAACCCACGACCTCCGGTTTAGCAGTCAGGGTCACTAACCACTAGACCAACAGGCCCGTCAATAATAATAATAAGTACTGACAGAACACCGGTTAAGTAACGATAAATCTGTCTTTAAAATATTATATTTTCTGCAGATCTAGGCTATGACAGATGACAGGTGATAGGCTTCGTTCAAGAGGCCGTCGTGTAATAGAATAAATGATATTGAGAATATTTTTCATCTTATTATGGAAATAAGATGAAATGTATTTTAATTTTACCAAAACTTGCAATGATCGGTCTTTTACAGCTGAGATAGGGCCGCTGACGTCAGCTAGCTGATATGAGATACGGACTGACATACCTGAAATTTTACAAGATGCCTAAACACATGATAGGGAAATAAATGTTTTATTTGGCCAGTCTGTTTGGGCTGGTCAAATTAAAATGCTCAGGATACAGAATCCAAAATAGCTAGTTTGATAAAGTATTAGATTTTAAAAACTTTTATAACAGGTATAGTATTACATTACCAAATCAATTATTTTATTTCTCTAAAGATTATAATTATCTTGAACTTTGAGAGAAAACTTTCTTGCAACTTTTTGTTTCCATTAAGCATATAAACTCTTAGTCCTCCTTTTTAACTAACTGCTGATAGGAAATGATTAGCCATTTATATCACGATAAGGCCACCTTTGTGACACACTCAGAATGCAATTAATGTGCCATTACATACATGCCATTTTATTTTTGTATAGGAGGTAAAGCAGCAAATGGATCACGTGATGGTAAGTGCCTACCACCACCCATGAACACCTGCAACTCAAGATACACAATTGCGTTGCCACTAGGCATGGACCTAATTCTCAAAAAACCTGTGATTAATCATATGATATTTTTTTTTACTTCATCACACCTGTGACTCACCTTCTTTATTTTGATGGCATTAATCTTTATTTATAACCAATCTAAGTAGTGATTTATCACATTTGAAATTACAGTCACCAAATGCAATCATGTCATCAATTGCATATGATTTAAGAGTAGCAATAATTTAGAGAGAGACTTTCCCCCAGAGTCACACCTACAAGAAATCAGTTTGAGTACATAGAAAAAGCTAAATTCATAATGTATCAAAAAATGTTGCTCACATCTGCATTAGCTCAGTGCTGCAGGGTTTTATGCAGCAGGTGGGTATATGTGACATAAATAAAAATTACATCGGGCACTCAAGCTTGTTTACTCATTCAACCTCTACACTTTGGGCAGATTAAATAGAATTTGTCTTTAAAAAAATTATTATACTTAACTTTATTTTACATTGAAAAAATCTTATTGGAATGTGCGTTACACTAACAATTTACATTGATGATGTATTCAGTATTCTTGACAAGTATTCGAGATACACTTAACAGGTAGAGGTCTCAAATATCTAATAGTTTGATATCAAAAGAACACGGTCACATCACCGCTTCCTACTACTCTGAGTGTTATGGGTTCGATCCGCACATGGGATGACACTTTGTGTGATCCACAAATTATTGTTCTGAGTCTGGGTGTTCAAAAAAAAAAGTTATTAAATATACTATGTTTACAAAGTATCAGAAGTGGGTAGATAACAAAAATATTTGTTTCCTTGGATTAAATTAGTTAATAATTTTAGTATTTAGTTACATACTGTAATATTATTGAAGTCTTTCATAATTGTAACATATGCCTGTTTAATTCAGCCAGAATAAATTAGAAGTATAGTGCACTCTAATTAAAATAGGAAAATTCTAACTGGATTTTACTAATATACTTTTACACAGAGTACCTACTTGTGTTTAACAAATTCTTAAAAATATTTAATTAGCCTACTATCCTATATTATTATTACCTAAAAAGTATAGATATAGATTAACACTCTTGTAACATTACTTAAATGAATCCTTAGTTGTAAAAAAAAAACACTGTTTCTTTTGTAAGTTCATTGTTTCTTTTATAATCCTATAATAATATAAACTTCAATTTCACTACTACCCAACAGTTAAATAACATTATTGCAAAATACATTTCTGAAAATATGTTTTGAAATATTGAGGGTATAATTACAATGTAGTTAAAAGGTGTCTAATTGGAAACCAACATTAGACTACATAAACAGTTAAGATTTCCAATGTGTATTGTTTACTCTTGTCACTGCTATGAGACTTTTACTATATTTCTAATTAAAGCTAAAATCAATGTTCATTTAGTTATTTTTATGTATTGTTCTAATATTTTGTTTTTAAAAAGTACCCAAGCAAAAGAAAAATTACTTTTATGTGAACAAATGTGTGGGCAAAACCTACTTAATTAATATACAAATTACAATATTACAAACATGTTTTTTATTTAATTTAAAACCTGTTAGATTCATTCTGATATTGAATCACTGAGTAATAAATGTATCATAGTAGAAATTAATGTTTACCCAAGTTCCATTATTAATTTACCCTAATTCATTATACATCAGGTTTCAATCACTTTTTTTTTCACTTCTTCACAGGACTTTATTCTTAAACTTAATAGTATTCTTTTTTCGTAACACAGTTAACCTTTAATTAATACAGACTTAATTTTTTTTTTAATGAAAGTAATATCTACAATATAATTATACCAAAATCTACTCTTAACCAATTTAATTTAACCAACCTATCGTTGAGATTAGTACCCTAATAAAGTAACGGAAATACGAGTAAAGTAAATAAAACGAAACAAAAATAAACCGGAAAAAATGTAATCGTGAAAACAATGATTCAATTGAAAATACTTACGTATAACCGGTCTCGAAGTATCACGCGGTGGTTTATCTTTATTTACCACAAGTCCAACATGGAACACATAGCATAGCGTCAACTAAATACGCTATATTACCGATTAGTCCACAGCTGACTCTGACTTGATATCAACGTTTATTATGGATTAAATACTTCACAACACTAAAAATATTGTGGCACGCCGACACGGCTACAAACGTTGTCATATAAAAACGAACTTCAAAGAATTAAAGATAACTACGAACCCATACCACCCAAATTCACCTCACCATTATTTGCGCACGCAGTACCGAATTATTCGACGTTCACATCGGCCATTCGGTTCAACAACGGCTGACATTTGAGTGTTGCTACAAATATGAAACCTTTTTAACCTATAGAGTGGGTAAATATATTAAGTTCTAATTTATACTGTGACTACAGTAGACTAAGTAAATAAATTAACTTTCTAAAATGTAAGTCCCAAAGTCAAAGTTTTAAAACTGTATCACAATTATAAAATCATTTCCAGATCTAGCAGATTGTTAATGCCCTTAGAGTTTTCTGTGCCCACATAGTTTAATACTTTAATAATATTACATATACTGCTATCAATTTGTTATATTACCCTTTGTCGTAACTTCAAACTTTTGTGCCAAGTATTTAATATTTTACCATAATTTTTCAGATAAGTCATAAATTTGCAATACACACTGGAGTAGCCCAGTGTCCAATTAACAAATTAAGAGATTTCAATAATCGACTAAATACTAAAACACATGATTCCAGATTTAAAAAAAAGTTTAATTTAAAAAAAAATATGTCAAAACAACAAATCCTGTCAACAAACTGACGTGTACTTTAGAATTATTTATTGCTAAGATAAATGAGAAAATTTCAATTGTTAATATAATATAAGACTGACAATGTCGGAATCGGAAAGACTTATTGAAGACAGAGCACCGGCATTAGAACCGGATGCTGCAGATGTTCGAGCTGAAGGTGACACTGCTCCTACGGTATCGGAACGCGAAGCCTATTTTCAAGCTCTAAGATTATGGATTCAACAAGCACAGATGTATCAAAATCTATCTACATGCTTCCCTTATTACATGATGACATTCCAAGGGTTACAGAATCATGCAACGAATGTTCCATTGTTGAATAACAACTACCAATTCCAAGGCCATCAGTTCCCGTTTCCAGTGCCAAATGTTCCTCGCAATTTACCACCAACACAACCTCAGGCTGAACCTATTATGCCTGCTGAAGGTAGATTAACTTTAATATGTATTTTCTTACACACTTTCGATTTCATCATGTTTTTAACCAATCTTTCAATATTGATTATATATTGAAAGATTGGTATAAACATACTTATAAAAGTATAAATAAACATTCAGATTTTATAGATATGGATTTTCTATCCACATACTATATATTTCTACACTTACATTAATAAAAAGCTGGAGGTCTTTATAGTTTACTTGTTTTGTTAAACATATGATATGTAGAGATGACCAAAATGTAGTGAAGAACGTTTTCAGTATGAAAGTTGACAGATATGAGAGTAGAGGATGACATAAGAAAAGATGGATGGGCTGGGTGAAAGAAGATATGGCTAGGAAGATAGTAAGTAGGGAACTGATAAGTGATAGAGGTGAATGGAAGAAGATAAATCTTTGCACCGACCCTAAATAAATTTAAAATAAAAACTAAATTAAAAATTCAAAAAACCCCAGACAAACATCTTGGATTTAAAATCATTTCAATCATTTGAAACCCAAATTGAGGGAGTTGTGAAAAAATAAAAATCTGCCATTATGTGGTGGCGGCCATCTTGGACTGATTTTCATCATACATTGCTGAGAACACTCCTGACTAATTCACCTTTCAAACAATATGAAAAACGGTTCATCTGTACGGGAGCTACGATTGGCATTGTAGCTCCCGAACGGATGAACCGACGAGACAGACACACACACAGACACATCAAACTTATAACACCCTGTCGCTTTTAAAAAGGGGAAAGATGATGATGATTGATGATGTTTTGTTAAACATGCAAACAACAATGTTTGGCTTGTTGGTCTAGCTAGTGGGTAGCAATTAGTGATGTGCCGGATCGTTAACAAAGTATATCCGCGGATACGGATCCGAATACGGATATTTGGTGTCAAGATCCGCGGATACGGATACGGATACGGATCTTAAGTTTCTTACTCAATCGGAGCCCGTGACCTTGATAGTTGTCGCCACTTGACGCTTTGCCGTTGATATTTAAATATTTCATTATTTTAATAAGCTAATACAAAGATGTTTGATTGATCTCATTATAAAGATAGCTCTTTCAGTACCTACGACCTGCCTAGTTGATTTAGTGTAGTACGATAAATGATCGCAATACAAAGGTGCCAAATATTGGTTTTAAGAAATAAAAAGTAATCTGAACAGAATTCAATAGTTTTTCATAGCTACCTAATAACCATTATTCAGGGTTAAATTTAAATTTACTGAAAACCTCTGAAGTGCATATTAGTAACATTTTAAACAACAACTTTTCTTCTGAACTAACACCGAAAACGAAAGAAAAAAAATTGTTTCTCCATACAAACTAACAACATTTGAATGGAGGACCAATTTTTTTTCATTTCGACATTGGCCAGAAAAACAGTTGCTGTTTATAGTGTTACAAACACATAGAGTTTGTAACACTATAAATAGATAGTATAAGAGTTTTACAGTGAATACAAAATCACCTATATAGAATTTCATCTATCTAATATGTATTGAAAGATCCGCCAAAAAAGTCACGGATACGGATACAGTTCCGGATCTCTCTTCTCCCTTGGATATCCGCGGATACGGATACGGATATCCGGCACATCACTAGTAGCAATATTGATTGATTTGCTAAGCCAGAGGTTCTGGGTTGGATTCCCACCAGAGTCAAATATTGTATGGTGAAAATGATTATTTGTTCTGTCTCCTGGTGTAAGTTCTTGTAAATTTAGATGTAATAAATGAATGTAAAAGTATGTTTATTTAGAAATTTAAGTCTTAATTAAATACTTTCTGTACGTTCAGGGCAACAAGCTTGGGCTTGATTAAGTAAGTAGAACCAAAAATTCAGGTGTTAAAACAGTCAATCAAAAATATTTTGTTAAAAACTCTAAAAGTGATTGAAACTAATTGAACTCATATTTTCGAAGTAGAAAAAAGTAATTTTAATTATATAACAGGATTCTTGTAATACTATGCAAAGTACAATACAATGTTTAAATGAAGAACACCATTATAATAAAAGTAAATAAATATTAACTCTTGATGCACAGGTGTACAGACTTAGACATAATGCCAATGACATTCTCTACCAGTCTACCTTAGGATGATTTAGAAATGAGTGAAGAAGGTGCATTAAACAGTATGACGTAAAGAGTAGAATAGAGTAAAAATATAGTTACGTTTGTAGTTACCATTTATAAATTACTAGCTTTATAAATATACATTTATAAATAATAATAAAAATAAATTTATGTGTCAGAATATGGGTATACAGAGTTGTGAGGTGAACAAAATGTTCGTAGAATGAATTTATGTACATTTTTTTTATCTAGGTACAACATTATAATGCATTATTACTATGTCACAATTTCTTATTGTCAAAACATTCTTCTTTTTTTCCTTAAATAGGTACATTATGTTTCCTGCAGTCTTGTTAATTTTATTTCTGTGATTTCCAGTGATTGCTCGCTATGGTGGATATGAATATGTCATACCACCGTTACACAAGAGGCTTGTTGCTGAGTTCATCGATTTTATGTTGCTGTTCATCCTCAAACTTATTGTCACGTTTATAGCTGTAGACATGTTTGAATTAATGTAAGTATTAAAAAACTCATTAAAAAAAAAATTGTTTGGAATAAAAAAGTGATTTTATTTATTAAAGTAATAAAAAGTTTTTCAAATTGCTATGGATAAGCTGTCACAGTCTGCTGCTGGACATAGACCTCTTCAATTGTACGCCACTTAGGTCGATCGATCCATTTAAGCCAAAGAACATAATTTAATTAATGAACATAGTCTTAATAATACTAAATGTGCAATTCATTGTGTCATTAATTCGTTTTGAAATTGTTATAGTTGATAATGTGTGCCTTTGCAGAGACTTAGAAAAGTTTGATTTCTACAAATTCAGTGAGCATTATGATGATTATAAGTATGCAATGGAGCTGACATCTGAAATACTTTTCTTGGAAGTAATATACAGGATCCTTGTGTGCATATTTGAGGTAATTTTACTACTTACGCAATTCCTTCACCATTGTAGCATGCTCTCATTTTTACTTTGCTAGCTATTTATTCATCTACTTGTCACTGAAGAACCTGGAGCGGATGCACCTATAAATCATAAATCAGTGATCCTACTGCAGCAACTCATTGAATAAAAAAATCTAATCAGAATTTACTTTTTGTCAAAGTATAATATATTTATCACATCACATCAACAGCCTTAAATAGTCCACTGTGGACATAGGCCTACTTTGGAAAGGAAAACTTACAATACCATGCTGGCCATTACGGGTTGTTAATACATATTTATATGTGATATTTTTTTTACACACCAGTTGCTTAACACACAAGAACGGTAATGTTGATATTTAAAAGAAGTGCAAAAAGCTTTGATTTAAAATACTAAATGGTATTAAGTTAGTCATTTCGAAAAACGGCTACGTTAATCTGTAGGGGACATACTGGTTGTCAATTGACTGATTATTATTATTATTATTATAATTACATAAAAATAGTTAGGATGATTCACTTTATAAACGGTACGAGTTTCATTATCATCCATCATTTATTACTAGGGATAAGGATCGGCTGTTCTCCTTTGACCGACCAATCTCAAATGCTCTTAAAAACACAACTCCACACTGTGTTGACAATTTTTCATGTACTTCTGAGGAGACATACGACCGCATTGTTTCGAGTAAGCACGACAGTATTATCAATGAAAAGTTTTCTTTTTTTACAGGCTTTCTGTTTATCTGGCAGTGTTGGACGAACGGGTGGAGCAACCCCTGGGAAGGCACTCCTAGGTCTTCGAGTAGTGACGGCCTCAGCAGTCATTGCGGTTGATGGTCGCCCAAGAGAAACAGTGTTGCTTTACCCTGGCAGGCCTCTTTCCTTCAACATTGCCCTTTTCAGGTCTCTCATGAAGAACTTCCTTATATCATTGCTATTCCCTCTTTGCGTTGTTTTATTTGTGTTCAGACATAATCGCACGGGCTATGATCTCCTTTGTGGTGTCATTGTTGTTGAAGAGAATATGTTTCCTCCTAGAAGGCATGCTCCTTGAGAAGTGTGCTAAGAGTACATTCACTACATCCACAACTTATTGTTAGTTCTAACAGTATCAGTCTATCTAACCAAGGCTACCATTACGAAACTATCAAAATTTTTAAGGTGTAATATCTTTCATCTCGCTTTCCTGCAGTCTGTGGAGTGATTACGTGAAAAGAGACCGATGTGTATAACCGGAAGCCAGGGAAGCGCACTCATTGACCATTGATTAACCAAGCGCGCTTATTGGTCAATAAAATAGATTGACAAAGCGCGCTCATTGGTCAATAAAATAGATTGACCAAGCGCGCTTATTGGTCAATAAAATAGATCGAACAAGCGCGCTCCTTTCTCAATGAAATAGATTGACCATGCGCGCTCACAGGTCATTGAAATAGATTGACCAAGCGTGCTTATTGGTTAATGAAATAGATGGACCAATGAGCGCGCGCAGTGCTAGTGCGATGTTATACATATACGAATACTGTCTCTTTTTTTTAATTACATTTAAATCATTATTCGCCAGTTAAACAGGTGTCATTATAACATTAATATTTTTTTCGTGTATTGTGTAACAATCATATAAATGGTGCCTTTTATTTATTTAGTCCCATCACTTTTGAATTAAGGTTTTTCGGTAAACAATCATGTGATTGTTTTTTCGTTGTTGATATTTTCGTATAATCAATATCTCGTGGTCACAAAAACAACGATTAACCGTAACATCTATTTAGGAATATACTCATTGCGTGTAGAACTAGGTTTGATAAAATTACTAACCAAAGAATTTTGGTATAATGTAAGCTGAGGAAAGTACAAATCGGAATCAAATATTCTGATTTTTTACTTTGTTAATGATTCCTTTAGAAGTGTGTAAAGGTTTCCTTTTTTCTTGATTTTAAATTATTTCTCCTATGTAGAGTTTATATTTTATATACCTATAAATTTACAGTAGATAACGATACCACCTGTTGGAAGTTTATTTACCGGACGTTTTTAAAAACTATATTTTCTTGTAGATAGTTTTATCCTAACTAAAGTTAAGTGATAGTATTTAGTTGTTGTTGGTTTTCAAACACAATTCGTGTGCCAATAAGGTTGCGGTATGTTGTGGTTAAACTAGATTTGCTCACGTTCTGTTATTTACTCGATGTGATTGATTTCAACACCATATATTAGGTCGACGTTAAAAAGTATCTCCGTAAATATTTTAAGAACTTTTAAAAGCATGACCGTTAAATTAATTTTTAAATTCTAGTATTTCACAACAGACTGAATTTTAAAGTTATAGTCTTCGCCTGTGTTTGATTGCGTGCCTAACGTATTTTTTTTTTCACATTTACAAGCCCGATTACGTTAATTTCAATTTATATGCAAAATACATTAAATTTCTTAGTTTTGATTCCAAGAAAATGTAGTTAACGTTAACGCTGGTGAACAGGTTAAAACTCTAGGCATTCTATAACCCGGCAATCTCGTGCGCGACCGTCCCGCGGGGTGACAGACAGTGGCGGGGGCGAGGTAGCGCGTCATTCTAGCACACGGCTACACACGAAGAGAAGTTTTTCCCTTCCCCGCTACACCACCCGCTACCCGCTGACATCTTGAGTACCTCGTCCCCGCCACCGTCTGTCACCCCGCAGGACGGTCGCGCACGACGTTGTTGGACTATAATCATAAACATTTACTTATAAGTAAGTTCTGCAGTGTCAGCGCTGGGTCAACGGATGGTAGGTATATTAGTATATGTTTTCTGACACTAATTTCAAACATTAAATTACAAAATTGTGATATTTATTTTTATGTAACATATTGTAAATATTAAAATCATGTAAAAATACAACTTTGTATTTTGATTTTCTAGAGGAGCAAAAAAGTGTGTTGAAACCTCATTTCTTAAAACACTTTTTGAACCTAATAGTTATTCTCTGCGAATGTTATTATAATCCTCCTACATCTGATAAGTACGTAGTAAATAAATAGCCAAGCAATTTTGCCTGCGCCCATAAGAATCCTAAGGAGGATTAATATCTTCGCAAGAGACTGCAAAATTGTCTTCCCTTCGCGAAATGTTTGATATCGATGACGTTATATTTCTCCTAATAATACGGTTCCCTATCGTGGTTAGACCTCGGGCAGACATTGCAGCTAGGTAGAGACAACTTCGAGGACGAGGTGAATAAAAGAATTCAGTTGGGTTGGCCAGCGTTTGTGGAGCTACGTCGAGTCTTGTCATAGTCGATCCCACAGTGCCTAAAGACGAAAGCCTTCAACGAGTGCGTCCTACCTGCCAATACATACCGACCCGATACGTGGACACTTACGGTACAGCTGGTCCACAAACTTTGTCAAGTCGCTCAGCGTGCTGTAGAAAGAGCTATGCTCGGCGTTTCCCTAAGGGATTGCGCCAAGAATGAGGTGATCCGACAGAGAACCAAAGTCTGAAATGGCAGTGGGCTGGCTATATTAGCCGCAGAACCGACAACCGTTGGGGTAAACGAGTTCTTGAGTGGAGAACGCGTCTAGGCAAACGTAGTGTAGGACGCCCACATGCCAGGTGGAGTAACGATCTGCGTAAGATGGCTGGCAGGAGATCGATGCGAGAAACTGAATGGCCTATCAGAAATGGAATAGTCTATCTACAAAACTTCGACGTAGACTGAAAACCGACCCCAACCTAGTTTGGGAAAAGGCTGGGAGGATAAATACGGTGCCCTATTTAAGCTAATAAAATAGCAAAAAGGGGTAGAAAAATTATACACCATTTAAAATTCATAACTTCATGATAAGAATAACCAAACATTTGATATACATTGAACTTCCTGTCTTTTATTTGTGCAAGTTGATTCCATGCAACCACGCACTCCGTGCCACGAGAGTTTTATATATTAGAAATAGGTTTATTGCCATTATTAATACGTAATTAGTAGTTACAAGGAAATGTATACAAAGATAACATATAAAACATTGGGGTTCCTATATTGTGTATGCTCGTAAAAATCCGCTATGTTTACTTCAAAAGGAAGAGCCCTGTCACTTAAACTGGGTAAAACCCGGTACTTAAGCAACAGTGTTCGGTCGATCGAAGTATCTTAAGGATAGTTGTCATCATAAACACGACTGTACACTATCATGCCCATGTATGGTTGTAGGTATGTGTTTAAAAATGTTTCTGTGTGAATGTCGGTGTGTGTACTCAATTATGTATGCAAGTGTGTTTTGTTTATGATATATATCTGATTTTGAAAAGTGTCTTAAGAAATATCTCTTATAATTCCATCAATAATAGTTTTTAAGGGGTCATTTCTTATTTAAAGGTAGATTAAAAACAATTTGGGGCCACGTATGTGTATGTTGGGGCCACGCGGGCTGCACAATTCTGGATTTGCCCAATGGCACAAGATTCAAGAATAAACATCTTTTTATATTTTCAAGTATATATGACTCTTTTTTTCATCATATGCAAAAAAGTAGTAATAATTACAGTTGAGGTAACCTATTAAGCTAGAACTTATAAATTGATAATAAGAAAATAAGAATATATTTAGAAGTATTGAAATCAAACAAAATTTGAGTAACAAATTAATTCATTTAGTCGATTACAAAAGGTATGGCTTAGCTTTACGTTCGGAAACAAACGCTCTAATGTTGTTTACTCAAAATAATATGTCGGGAAACTAAATCAAAATGCATTGCTATTAAATCTTAGGCTGAGATTTTAGCATAAAATCTTTACTATCCCTAAATGCGACACTTTCTAGTTTTTATTTATTTCATAATAAATTTGCTGAGTTGGCTTGCGCGTCGCACCGTCAGTCTGCCGTAACGTGGCGGCGCTGCGCTCGTGTGTGTGCTGCAGGAGTGGCTCAGTGGCTTGAACTGTCATTGTTCATGTAGTTTTCTGTGATAAGAATAACTGTGAAATTATAGTTTAGCGAAGTAATTTACACAATCACGATGTCCGCCTCGGGTGAATTCGGTAACCCTTTACGCAAGTTCAAGCTCGTTTTCCTAGGGGAACAAAGTGGTAAGTAGAGGGCGAATTATCGCCCCTCCGTCGTACATTTTTAATATATAGCTTTAAATTTACGATATACAAGTATAGATTCGTCTAGACTTTATCGAGTTACTGACCTACATAAGCCCGGGGATGCGCAAATAGCGAATTTGATCCATGGATAATGTATCAATACTTTGCCGTCGTACCTACGTCTGCCGCGTCTGTGTGCTGTGCCGAATTATGAGTTGAGATGTAGGTTACACTCTCCGAGTACATTGTGAGCGTTAAACCGCTCATACTATGTTCTTACACTTATCTGCCGTTATCGATAGTGTTGTTTCATCACATATGATCTGAAGTAATAAGATGGGATACTGACACAAAGATTTGTTTTTTTTCCAGTGGGGAAGACGTCGCTCATCACTAGGTTCATGTATGATAGTTTTGACAACACTTACCAGGTGAGTCATCTTGTTTCTAAGAAGATTCTTCTAGACTGAGACTATTCTGATAGAAATCTCATAGTAGTTGTGTTTGGTTAGTGTCCAGATCTGCATTACATCACTGGTTAGTCATTTAACCTCATGAATATGTATGTTTGACATACTGTATCAGCATTACATGTGAGCAAGATAATGGTCATAATTTTTGCTCTAAATGAGGACTACAATGAAAGTGACTGAGCTTAAAACTGAAAGTATTCTGTACTCAGCCATCATAATATTAGTAACATTTAGGGCTTTCAGTATTTGTAAATACTTATAATAATTTGTAATGTTCTATAACTTAATACTTCATGTGTCTGAGTCTGTCTTATATTAGTAGTGTCTATTCTTTTTTAAATATTTTAATGAGTAATTGCTTAACTTTTAAATTGTTTTTTAATGCAAATTCAATATAATTTTTTAGCAATTGTAAATATACTTTTTTAATTTCTTACAGTAACTTTTTATTTTTGACTTTCTGATAATAAATATATCATATTAAAAACTGACTGACAGTTGGGGATCCATTTTAATTTGAGCTTAAACAACTTTGCCCTACAAAGTAATATTATTTAAACATTTTATAAATATATGAAATTGTACCTATCTATTTACTTATTTGTCTAACTGCATTCAAATTATATAAGGGAATGAATATCCCGTACATATATCTGATAATTCAATGGGTTAATTAACAAACTGCCACTAAATCATATTATGTAGTGCGGTTTCTACACACATTACAGAATTTTATTATTTGTGTGATTTAACTGCATATTATTGTGTAAATAATATATTATTTGTTAGTTTGTGGAGGTATATTATGTTGATTAATTGTATTCTCACCAAGTAGCACAAAAAACTAACTACTATTTATATATCAAAATATACTAATGTCTGTTTACTTTGTTTCTAAAGTCCTTTCAACATAGTAATAATTTCCTAATTGAATGAAAAGATTGCATTGAAAAAATTAAACTTATAATATAATTTTTGGAAATACAATTTATATAGAAGGTTATATTTAAAAAAATGGCTTATGAATATATATTTTTTTTAATGACAACACAGAAGAATTAAGTTTTTAATTAATAAATCTAGAAATAATTAATTTTCTAACTTTATTTCATTCCAAGAAAATAGTTGTAAGTAGTCATTGTTTATGGTAGGTATATCAATAGGGTATTTTAAATAAATTTTTTCTAAAGTACTCATAAAATGACTACACATCATAAGACCATATAAAACTAGTTTTTTTACTTTATACCAGTTTCCGTTGTAAATCAAATCACATAACACATCACATCAACAGCCTATAACAGTAGACTGCTGGACAAAGGGCTCTCCTTAGAAAGGAGGTTAAATCAAATATTAAAACTAATATAATTTTTCAATACTCATTAGTACATACAAATTTCTACAGAGCCTACATTTTAATGTTGTATAAAGACTAACTGATTTGACTTGAAAGTCTTACAAATTATTCTAAGATTTTTGTTTTCTCATCCTTGGCCTGGCATAAAACTGAACCAATGATCACTGGCTCAGTAGTCACTATCGCTAATCATTATACCAACAAACCTGTTAAAAAGTGTAGTGCAGTACCTTATAATCACTTCAATCCTCATTTGACATTGGCAGAATTTTTGCAAACAATGCCAAAAATTCTGCCAATGTCAAATGAAAATTGAAAAAACTAAATCAAATAGTTTTTGGTAGTATTAAATTTTATGAACAACTACATTCTTATTCAACATACATTATCTAAAAAACACTATCTTAGTTATATCTTTTTTACTTATATCAATTATATTTATAGTTTGGTGTAGATTATTTATTAGTTTCCTGGTTATTGATTACTAAAAATATCAATTATTTATCATTAGAACACATTCTTTTGTGTGTTAAAACGATATTTAAAAATACCGTTGTACACATATGGATCACAAGTTTTTGCAAGTTAATTTTTGCCAGACTAATCTATATATGTGCTGAATTAAATTCCAATCCGTTGAATTGTTCTGACATGATTGTGTGACAAATATCCACCTTCTCCCCTCTCAATTATTCTTTATACCAAGAACTGATTTTTTTCATGAGATGATCATTTTTCTTGTGAGTATTTGAGTAATGTTTTCTGTCTAGGTTACTTGTAATCCTGGGTGTAATATATATACGGTGTAATATATGTACATACAGTTTTTTCTGAGCTTCTAAATTATATTTGCCAGCTTATTAAATATTCCTCTTAAAAAGTAATTTCAGACTTTGTCTTCAAGGGGAGGACCCTCAACTCTCCTGACCCGAAGTCTACCCGAAATTAGCCATTGCGAGGCCCCGGACTCGTAGATTGTTGCGAGGTCCCGGACCGGTAGATTGTTGCGAGGCCCTTGTCTTTGTGGAATTAGTTTTAATGATGATACCGAGGCCCCGGGCCGGCCCGGGCCCTGCTCGCCACCCGTAAAGGCCACCCTGCTCGAATAAATTTCGGAATAAATTTTCTTATTAATTCGCAAAAAAATATACTGGAGACAGTTTCACTTGCATTTATTCTCATTGTAATTAACTATTACTATACGACTATGTTCGCTGCTAGTCAGAGCATACGTAGACATAGCCCAGAACCTTCCTCAAGTCATCTATACAAATAAATAAAATTGAAGTGTCTGTTTGTAATGTCATAATATGTTTTTTTTTCATGCCTCTTTGCCTTAAACCAGTTTAAAAAAATTTTTGTCTGTCTGTCTGTGTTTGTTTCGAGGACTCTTCTAAACAGCTAGACCGATTTTGATAATATTTTACTACCAGATAGTTGTCTATAAGGAGTAATTTAGGTTGTTTTTCTTCTCAGAAACCCTATAAAATTTTGCCTACGCCTAGTCTACGTGAACGAAGTCGCGGGTACCAGCTAGTACTATCTAAAATAGAAAGAGAGGTTTCCGTTCCATAGATAAGTGCTTTGTACAATCAACAAAATAAGTATTCAAATTTATTACTTATATTAAATGGTATGGGTAATCTTTTAGGCCGATCTCTTATCAAATGCGTTTGATCTGTATTTTTTAAAGATGTCACAAAGTTGTTTGTTGTATAATTTCGAGATCAAAGCTATTTATCTGCCTCTTTTATTTATACAAACCAGTTTATTTCAACTCTTTTCGTTCCATTATTTTCTACTCATATAGGTATAGTCTGAACTTACCTTCCTTAAAGCAAATACATACTTCGTTGCGATTGCTTTAACAGAGGAACTATTACATCAATCAGTCTTCTCAGCCATACCCATTACTTCCATTGGTTTAAGTAGCATACCATTATATGCGAATCGAATCGCGCAAAATGGACGTTTAATATGATTTCTCAATGTCTCCTTTGTATCTTTAGTTCCTGAGAACACGCGACTTAATCTACAAACATGGCAATTATCGATTGTCCATTTAAATCTTGAAAAGAACCACATATTTATTGTTTCTAGATTTTTTATTTTGGCGTAAAAACAATATTAGCATTGGTTGGAAGAAGTACAACAATTATAATGTACGTAATGGTCTAATAACAAAATTTTTTACATCAAAGTTACCAAGATCCTGATATTTTGACAGAAAATTGAAACAGACATTTCAATTTTATTATTTTGATTAAAGTTTTAAATATCCAAAAGTTTTTAGTAAACAGCTCCAAAAACAAATAAAAAACTAAACGTTGTATCCCGAAAAATGAATAAACTGCAATTATTATTACTATCGCAAAGCATCAAAGAAACACTTCTGGACGTACCACTCCAGACCCCAAGGCATACATAAAAACAATTAACTTTATGGAGTACTTCCTCCTTTCTTTAAGCCGTGTATCAACTTCGGACTCGGTATTACTGCTAGAACACTTTGTTACTCGTATAGATGTAATAATTGCAATGTAATGTTATCCTAAAATATTGTTTGGCTAAAACAATATTTTTTATCTGTTTCTTTGTAACCTTGATCGTAAAGTCAGATATTATTCACATGTACAATTATCACTTATCTTTAACAAACAATTATAATTAAATGCTTTTATTGATGACAGAATTCTGGCTATTATCGTGATTAGAAACAATAGGTTTATCTTTCCGACAATCGAAAATGTACTAGACTTGTTTTTAAATAGTAATCTGTTGTCTCTTTTCCTCGTATACACGTGGAAGGAAAAGGAAATAAGTACAGCACACGAAGTTCAATCTGTCTATTAGGAACGATTTATTTTTAAATTACAAATTTAATATAACAGACCCGAATATAACAAACTCATTTGTCGCTGTGTTATCTCGGGTATGAGCGTAGGCTACTGGTTTATATAGAACACAGATTAAGGCTTTAAGAAATTCTGTGTTACAGTAGTTCTGCACCCTAATAATGAAACTTATTTTCATACTAGCTGGTACCCGTGACTTCTTATATAGATCCTTATATAGACAGCTACATGGTAGTTAAATATTATCAAAATCGGCCCAGCCGGCTTAAAGATTACCCGGAACAAACAGACAGACACATTTTTTTAACTGGTCTTTAGGCATAGATATCGTGCAAATAACCGTGTGAGCATGAAACAAACCTATTATTTTGACATTACAAATAGACACTTAAATTTTATTTATTTGTATAGATGAAGATATTTAGAATAAAGTAATTTTAGAATAAGCAGCACTACGGCATACCTAAGCTATTGTACTGTTAGCCAAGAAAACATACTCTAATTTACTAATCTGTATGTTTAATTTATAGTCTACTGACAAGTCTCACCCCTCTCATGGTTCAGTCGTGATTGTGTAAATGTCAACTCTCCCCATCCTCACGGTCGCCCCACAGCTAATTGCCTATTGTCTCTGGCGCCGACTAATTTCGACGATTGTGACAATTTTGACGTTTGAACTTTTATATACACTTTGCTCTGTAACTCTATGGATATCTGGGAAGGAGCCAACCATGAACAATTGTGGTTAAAGTTAACTTACCCAAGGAACCTGTTCATGCACTGACTCAGGCACTGTAAGTATAAATATTATAGAGTTTAGCTAAGAGAAAGTAGAGTAAAGTAGTTTTTTACGTGGGAGAGCTTCGGCAATAATGGGCCGGTTCGACCGGTGCGATACCACGGCCTCACAGAAAACCGGCGTAAAGCAATTTCTATGTTGCATTTCGCCGAGTTAAAAGGCCGGTAACGCGTTTGTGACTCCTGAGTTGCAGACGTTCATGGGCGGCGGTGGTCACTTACCATCAGGTGACCCGACTGCTCGTCTGCCCCCTCTTACATAAGAAAAAAAATACAATAACTATGTGACTATCGTTACTATACAAACAAAACATGTCAGCCCATTACAACAGGGTAGATTCCTAGGTTTAAAATAAATTATTTCGCCTGCATCATTAAATGTAACATATCAAAGTAGAGCCTGAATTGTCCTCCATTATCAATTTAATGTTTTTATTGATTTGATATCTTGATATCAACATTAAATATTAATGTTTTGACAATAACTAGGAAATAGTATTTCATACAAAAATGTACTGCGTCTAGCGTTTTGACGTTTAATAAAAGATACTGATTTGACTTGACAGTCATCTACCCTACTCGAGGGGAGCCCTTTTTTTTTTGTTGACGGGGTGGAAAATCCTTTCGGATCTCCTGCTCCTCCGGGGACTCAAGAGCCAGGAGTATGTGGTGATTCCACTAAAAACCACCCTGACGGACGGCCTTAGGTGTCCTACTCTGGGGAGGAGCCGGACCATGTTATTTCAGGTCCTTCCCGAATTGACATCATGCCTAATCAGGCCCTATCCCAGGGGAGAACACTTCCCCCTTCAATCGCGGCATGGCGGCCCGATCGCATCTTGATGCAATCAGGCCGGCCATTCCAACCCCTACCGCAGCAATCAATCTGCCACCAGAGGTCCCCACTCTCTGGCGGCCCGCGGCCCCGTCGACGGCTGATATCGGCGCCGACGTCCTCTACGTTCGGGATCGGCCCTCTCCCGACTCGAGGGGTACCCTAGTAGTATAGTTGTAGTAGTCACACAAGAGTTCCTTGCCACCTTTTCGTTTCACCTGCAGATCAGCTCCCAGATACAAAGTTATCCAAACTAAAACACATTCCATTTTGGTGATTTCCATCAGGTGACCCGTCTGGTCGTTTGCCTCCTTTTCCATAAAAAAATCATCAAAGTTATGTTTAAGTTCCTTCCTTAATTTGTAGCCGCTTTTCTTCTCAGGCGGACTACTCACCGGCTGACCCAGTGGAGAGATCTATGAGATTACCTCAGGGCGCCTTCTAAGAGAAAAGAAGTGTGTGCGTGTGGGAAACCTACGGGACTCTTTAGAGGAAAACAACTTACACCTCAGTCATACATACATGTATATTTCAAAACAAAATTAAATTAACAATAAAAAAAAATCAGAGGGTATAAAAAAAAAACCGCAGCGGAGCGCGTCAGAGCCGAGCTGATGGTGCTCGGTGCCTCCTCGTCGTCCCTCCAGGAGGTTACTTCCTCTTCCGCCCGAGTCGGCTATTTATATTAGATACGGACAAAAGTCCAACAAATTACAATTATAAGTTCAAGTACGTAACTCTTGGGTACGGCTGTCCGCTTGCGTCGTGAGCCGCGCAATCACCAGCTTTGCCAGAGGGTACCGAGAAACTTGAGTCTGTACCAGAAGGCCACAAAAGAGCAAGCACGCCGTCTAAGACTGACTGTCTTGACCCCGATCTGGGACCCTACGAATGGATTAGCACTCATATAAATTAAACAGGTTCCAGAAACAAATAGGTTTAAAAAGAATTGAGAGAATACTCACCACATTAGTGGGTAGATTATAACAGACTACATATTACGAAATTCAAATTACACGACAATCAAAACACTGTTTAAGGTTGGAAGACACGAGATAGCAGAGTGTCTCCCGTGGCAGAAAGCCGGACTTATATATCCTAGGTTCGGGAATCTTCCAGAAGTTAACCCCTCCTCATCATTTCACTTTGACATTTACATTGAGAAAGAAAACAACGCTAACAAAATCAAAAGTAACTTGCTTTCCACCATAGCTGAACACTCCCAATACCTATGCAATTTGACATGATAGAATAACAAAACAGATTAAAAAAGGAAGTCTTTTTATCAATCTATTATGTCTCAAACCAACGCCATCTAGTGGTCCGAAAGTGAACAAAGGAGATCAATACCGTAGCTACAAACTACTTTAGATAAATCAACAACAAAGCGATGCGGCCAACAGGTGTCGCTTTACTAATATACCAAAAAAATAACTGTTACAAATTCAAGGATTTTTTAAATAACTAACTAACTATATACTACTACTACTAATTTTACATAACTAACTAACTATACTATACTAACTTAACAAGTATAAACTTCCGATGTTACGAACGCAATGCTAGGCGAGAAAGAGAGAGATATGCTCGATTACACATAGACTTGGTAACCGCTTACCATTCAAACCGCATAAACTCAAACAACATAAATTCAAATTAAAAGACTCATTTCATCGATATTCGTGCCGCAGTCTTAGTACATCCAATAGACCTTTATTATTATACCTATATATTTTGACCAATTTTATCGGTAAAAGTTGTCTCGAGTCAAAGATGCGTTGAACATTCACTTTTAGTCACGTGCAGACAGTGGATGGACTGTAGTAAGTTATTTGACTATTTGTGAATAGTTATTTCGGTAGCTAAAACCTACAATTCAGGTATGCGCCGATATCAACGTTCATCCCTTATTTTACCCCCTTTACCTCAGTGGTGAAGTTTCCGAAAATCCGTTCTTAGTACCCACTAAGAACGGATTTTCATAAAACTTACAACATAAAAAGGACCAGCTGCTAAAATTTTAAGTTTTGCCCAACGGTTTATTCGTGGTACCATTTTACTAGTCTCATATAGAGTGTAAAAAAAATATACCTACAGTGATCGTAAATTTTGATTTCCTTTAAAAGAAAAATGTCGTACGGAACAGAGAAACTCTCATACCAACTCCTAACAACTACGACAGTACCTCAGACATTTCCAGCGAAATACTCAGGGGCTAACGTTTATTCCATTTTGTCCTATTACCTGTGTTCGCTTGTACCTGCCACAGTTCGTTACACGGGCGTCTATCCTGAAGGGAAGATGCTCGGAGTATTGTGACAGCTATTAAATTAAATATTAATTCCTTATCCTTCCTTGAAATATTGGATGAACGGTATGTTCAAATATTCGAAAATATACTAATACGGTATATAACAAATATTGATCGACTTGCCAATAACCTTGTATAGAATTGAAAGATATTATAAATTTACATGAGACACGATGAAAAAGCCCTTGTGTCTGTTGGTTTACAATGTAATTTTGAAAGACTGTTCTTTTCATGTCACACGAGCCTCCACCTGTTAAAGGCGGGGTTTTACAACAGTCTGGCGGCTGTCCTACAAAAAGACATCAGCATGAATAGAAAATTGTATTTCTAGCTAGTTTTCAAATTAGACAATAATTAAGAATCACCTGACCAATATAATGACGTAGACGAACATAAAAAAGACATTAAATGAAATAATATCATTAGAAAAATGGCCGTCGGAAATATACGCCAATTTGCAGTTGCAGCCAGTGAAACTGACGCCTGCTGCCTCCCTCCACAATGCAGTTTATAGTTTCAATATCATATCTGAGTAGGTGTTTATTTTGTTTATAACTTTAAAGTAATTTTTAAACCCCCAAGCAAAAAGAGGGGTGTTGTAAGTTTGACGAGTCTGTGTCTCTTTTTGCCTGCGTAGCTTCTAAAGGAATGGAAACGAAAGGAAAGAAAAAACCGATAATAAAGCGGTTTGTTTTGTTTGAAAGCTGACATGATCAACATGGTTTTTAGCTATAATTTGTGAAGATCATCAGCTCATTTCTTAGTTGATGAAAGGATCTCACTATCTTACACAACTCCGATAAATATGAAATTTAGTGCACTGTGACTTTAGTGGTATTTTCATGTAATGGTAACCTTGACCTGATACTGCAGCCAAACCTTGGGTTGATGCTGGTGTCTAGGGTGTTTCAAATTTTTTGTTTGTGTTATTAGAATATCAACATAATCAAAAAATAACTTTATAATAATACGCCTATTTATTTTATCTACAGCCATTAAATCTTACAGCCGCCATTTTGGTTTTACAACATTAAAACCCAGTCTATAACCATCGCAGGTTTTCTACTTTTTACTAGACATCATTTATATATTAAGACCTATCTCGAATTAAGAATCTCAATACCTGTTTTCAAAGAAAACTGACACATATGTGTGTCAGTTTTCTTTGAAAACAGGTAGTGAGATAGTCCAGCAGTTTGTCGCGTCTTATCATCATGTCATGTCATCTTATAGGATTTAGTTTTAACTGTGAATGTTATTTACAATTTGTTTTGGTTGAATTATTTTTACATTTTTATCTGTTTGGTAACGGACTATGTAGTATCAGCACCCCTATTCATCCCGTGAGTGTCACTGCAAAGAGAAGGAAAACTTGACACAAACCCTTTTTTTTTTTTTTTTTTTTTTTTTTTAACGTGTGGAAATCCCCTCGGACCGTCACCCCTCCGGGGTTTGCGGCGGGGTGGTGTGTCGGACTCGGACCGACTAAAACCACACGGTGTGCCACTCTGCGCCTGTAACAGGAGGGATCCGGGAACAGCTGTTGTTAAGACATCCGGACCCCTCCTAGCGCCAGCCCGCTCCTGGTGCGGGCTCCGTCTCAGTGTTGATGTTCCTCTCTTTAGGCGACGTCCGGCACACGCGGACGCCGCCCCCTCGCGGCTGGCCAAACTAATGCGGGTGGAGGGGAAACCCACCCCATCCACCCGCGGCCACACTCAGGGCGGCATGAGGCTGTGGTAGGCGGGCCTCCGCCGCCCGGTTCGCCGGCGGCGGATCGGGTCCGAGTGGAGGTCGTCCTCCCGGGCCCTCTCCGCCGCCTCCTTCCGCGAGATTACTACCTCGCAGAAGGTAGCGACCGCGGTAAAACAACTGTCGCTACCGGCCATGGAGCGTACTACGGCCGGTAGCGAGAGATCCACTCCGATGACTGCAGTGAGGGCCCGACGCTGCGCCGCCCATGCGGGGCAGACCGCCAGCGTGTGCTGGGCCGAGTCCTCACTGCAGTCGCAGTGGTGGCAGGCGGGACTCAGTTCCCTCCTTGCGACCGTGTGCAGGTACTTTCCGAAGCAACCGTGCCCGGAAAGCACCTGCGTCAGCCGGAAGGAAAGGGTCCCGTGCTGCCGCCCTGCCCACTCGGCGATGACCGGCTGGAGAGCCTCCACGGCGGCGAAGCCAGCGCGTGGAGTCTCCAGCCGGAACGACCAACGAGCCATCGTGGCTCGGCGAGCGGCTTCGCGCCACTCGCGCACATCCTCGGGCGGAGGGCGAAATCCGCTCTCCGCCCGGAAGTCAGCCACTCGCCGATAAACTTCGGCGAGCACTTCCGCCTCCAAATCCCACGGGGGAGTTCCGGCCAATGCGCATGCCACCTCCGTCGAAACGGTGCGGTAACCGCGTATGGCTCTGACCGCCATTACCCTCTGAGGGCGCCAGAGGCGTACCCTATTCTGGGCGGTCAGAGCCGCCGCCCACACCGGTGCACCGTACAGTGCCATTGACCGGACAACCCCCGTGTACAGCCGTCTTGTCGCGACGCTGGGTCCACCCATATTGGGCAGAAGTCGCCCTAGGGCAGACGCAGCGCCGACCAGCTTTGGAGCAAGCTGTCGGAAGTGCTCGTCGAAGAGCCACCTCCCGTCGAGGATCAGGCCCAGATATTTCATCTGGGCCCGAACCGGTACGAGGACCGAGTTGACCACGATTGAGGCGCCAGGGGGTGGACCACGACGGGGCCCATGGAATAACAGGGCCTCCGTCTTATCTAGGGCTACCCGTAAGCCCAGCGCCTCAATGCGCCCGACCACCAGGGAGACTCCCCCTGTGGCCAGGCGCGCCGCCTCTTGGAAGTTTGCCCCCCGGGCTGTCACGAGGGTATCGTCTGCGTAACAGATTACACCCAGCCCGGGGGGGAAATCGGCGCGAAGGGCCCAGTAGTACCCTATGTTCCACAAGAGGGGTCCAAGAACAGACCCCTGTGGAACACCGCACGACATGGGCCGACACCTCAGATTACCTTCTCGGTCCTCGTACACGACGGTACGCTCCTCTAAATAGTCTGCCACCAGCCGCCTCAGGTACTTTGGCACCCCATGATAGTGGAGTGCTTCCCTGATGCAGCTGAATGGCAGACTATTGAATGCGTTGGCGATGTCTAATGACACCGCCAACAGCACGCCGCCACAGCTCACGGCCTCTTCGGTCACGGCCCTCAGGCGCAACACGGCGTCGACCGTCGAACGCCCCGCCCGAAAACCAAATTGGGCGTCCGACAGATCGGGGCCCACCTCGCAAACCCTATACCAACCCGTCTGGCCAGCGTGGTGTAGTAGGCCAAAACCTCCTTTCTAAGGAGAGGCCTATGTCCAGCAGTGGACTATTAAAGGCTGTGAGTTTCGTTTTCTGTATCACGCGTAGTTCACAATTAATAATAACTACTTAATACCTTCACACATCCCACACACGGCCGTCTGATCCTAATGTAAGTTGACCCTTATCTATGGTAACCAAACTGTTGATAAACATACTACATACATATTATAGATAAATTGCTCCCAGACATAACAAATGATCTTGCTTATCACACAATTATTTCTTCTGAATTTACCTATCTAATAACCCTTAAAGTGCTTAGTGACCCTGACTGCTAAGCTAGAGGTCGTCTAGCTTAGCAGTCAGGGTCACTAAGCACTTGACCAACGGACCAGTCAATGATTGAATATTAAGTTCATCCAGACTCAGAACAGATGTGAATCTCAATAGAAATGATCTCGGTTTTATTTTTAAAGTTTCTTATGTTCGACAATAGTGGCTGTCGATTACTTTCATTCTTAATAACTAATTTTGCAGTTGAAGTTGGGCAGAGATGATCCTATGATCGCACTCATCTTCCGAAGGTTATCTGGCAATTTTCTGTAATTCCCTAAACTTTATGAGATAACAGTCGTGAATTACCAAGCGGGTCGTTGAACACGACCTTAATATAATTATACCAACTCTTTTAGTTCGATGCAATATCTTATACCTATGTCCAAAAGAGAAAACGATTTAGTTTGTTAAATACCTTACTTTCGCTTTAGTTTAACTGCCGAAGGTCTCCTCCATGGAGCACCATCTATCCCGGGTAGTGGGTAGTCCTCAAAACCCAATATTCTTTAGATGATAACTGAAACCTGATTGACGATACCTGAATTTCAACGTGAACCTCATTCAGAAACAACTTCTGTAAACCTGACAGTATACAGCGACTGCGCTAGAATTAATTGTAAAACAAATTCAAAACAATAATACAACAAAAACACAAAAGCTATCTTAAACTTTTTCAATAAAACCTACATTATGAGCACAGTTAGATCCTTCTGCTTAGAAAAAAAGAATAATGAATCGTTCTACCGTCCTTGAATCATCACCTCTATACAGACTCGGTTTATTGAACGCTGTTACTTTTGTTTCCAAGATACTGTTGTCTACTATCAGTGCACATGATCAGAGGGGCGCGGGCGGTGGTCTTGTTAGTCAACTCAATTATTGCACAATATAAAGTTAGTTGGTTTGTATTACTGTAATGCTATTATTGTCCCCGCATTATCCTTCAATCTATTATTACGCTGTCATTAGACATTGTATACAATCCGATAACCACAAATTTTCAGAATTTACTTTATCAATCCTTTTTATAAAAAGTGTATGTGCGTTCTTCCTTGTACGTACTTAATACACATATTTCTAAAAAAAACTCAATGCCAATATATGTAGGTTAAGAATTTTAAGAGTAGTGTTGTATTATTGAATATATGTAAATAATTGATTATGTTTACGGGAATTAATGCGCTCACGGTATTAATTAGATACCTTTGGATTGCTTGGCCGTGGTCACAGTCAGTCAGTCTGTGACTACTTTGCTGTGCGTTAATTCCCGTTATTTATATATTATGGAACGCAATAGAATTTAAATGCCCGATAAGTATTTTGATCTGGAATTTGAATATAACTTTAATCTCTATAGATTGAGTAAAAATAATAGTCAGACGAATCTCGTTTCTTTGGACGCCTTAGTTTTATCTTCTATACTTTACTATGTTATTTAGCAAAATTAAATAATTTTATATTGGATATATCACCTATGATGATAAAATTGATCTCACCTATATAACATATTTCTAAAAATAAAGGTCGTCAATTTTTTTTTATTACGATTAGCAACAAGGCTTTAGAATATGACATAAACACATAGCTACTCAAAAACAAAGACGATGCTGGTGCAGACTTCTATTTTCCCAATTATCGACTATAGTGATGTTTGTTACCTGAATGCAGACCTGCTCAATAAATTAGTCTGACTCAACTATTGCATTCGGTCAAATTCAACTTGCGAAAGTATGATTATGCATACGCTTATCGTAGTCAACTGTCATGGTTAACTATAGGACAGCGCCGGCGCTGACCATGTTGCACTCCTTTTTCCACTCAAGGTGAGTGGAACTTACTTACCTAACATTCCACTTGCAATACCTCTGCTCTAACCATGAAAGAAACCTTCGCGCGCTGATAATCTCCTCCTTCCTTGTCCTTCACATTATTTCCGAATCGTTCACTGTCCAAGTTGTAAATCATTGGAACGCCCTCCCTTTCGAGATCAGGACGTCCACCAACCGATCAACCTTCAACATTAGAGTACTCAAGCTCTATGGAGACCTGTTGACGGATTCATCTGAATAATATCTGAATAAGTATAAATTATATAGATATATATAAGAATGTATACCGTATATGTATTGACTGGAAGAAAATTCCTATGGCATCTGCATTATGCGATGTATTTGCAGAAGTATGAAAAAAATATCGAACACAAAGGTGCCTGAAAATAAAAAGCGCCTCCACAGGAATAAAAATCCGAAGCGCCCAATCGGCCCCTCAGTCAAGTAGGTTTTGCAAATCATTACATATCTCATCAATCTTCTTAACTTTGAGAGGGAAAATCATGACAAAATTGGCCTAATCTTGAAATACCAGCATTTCATTAGCTGCCCTAGCTGCTCTAGATAGGCCCAAATCAGAAATTACTAAACTAGTACTAAACTAATATTGTGAAATTGATATGGTTCACGGACCAAATATAGGTAGAGTATCGTTATGAGCATTTACATTAGGTACAATTTAGAACAACATAGTAACTAAACTATAAAGTATATTGCGATTCATTATCACTGTTCTAGTAATCCCATGAAGGAATTACGAGGCGCAAGAAGGAGCATATAATTCTCTAAACGTGAGTTTCGTTTTCGTTGTGTATGAGTCTATTGGCTATTTGGTCAATAGAAAACCTTCAATTTTGTATTGATAAACGAACGTATGTGACTACTACAGTAGAGCAGATTTTTAACGATGATTTGATGCCTAAGGCAGGAGGTGCACAGTTGAACTAAACAGTAGGACTTATCCTAATAATTAAAGTCGGATCTTATCTAAGATAATGATATTATAACTTTGATAAGATCTTACTTTGATTTAGATCTTATCAATATTATCCTTGATACGGTATTGAGCTGTTGATTACGACCGGAAATTTATCAAGATAACAGTAAAGATGCCTTGATATGACTCTATGTACACAATTGAATTCTATTTCATTCTTTATATTTCTTTATACAAACGAGCCGAAGAGTATAATTCAGTTTCAGTACATTCGTATATTTTTAATTGTTCTTGAAATAATTTCTTTAATTGGATTCAACAATATTCTGATAGCCTTCCTGATCTATCTGGCCTTATACTGCTCTTCCTAGAACAGTATACTAATTTATTTAATAGTTATATATTCAGTGTTTAATGTCAAAATAAATTCATTCCTTATTACTTTAATTAAGAGCCATTCTAATACAATTACGGCGTAGAAAATAGTATTGTTTATAAGTTTTATCGTCTATCCACATATATTTCACATGTTAAGTAATCATCGATAGTACATGTTATGAATATATTAGACTTTCTCACGGTTGTTTTAAAAACATCATTGTCTTTTTTTAATAGTAGTGTGAATTTTCCTTAGGAATTACTTTCTAATAAAAGTTCACACAAAACATGTCTTATAAAATAGACTTTCCCGATCGAATTGCCTCTCGCTGATACTCGTAGATAGCGCGATGATTGAACACCACCACACCACAGATGGTTGAACACCAAAACAACATGGTAGAGAGAAAGCTCTCATAGTCTGTTCGTTTCTATCTCAGACACCAAGTCTATTGCCTAAACCACATGGTTTAGGCAATAGACTTGGTAGGTATAGCATGGCTAGGAATTCTCTGACAATTCTCGACTAAATTCTTTCTATGACATTATTAACCCTTATCATTGTTCTGAACTGTTAGGAATGCAGAGACACAGTGTTTATCACACGAGTAACTCGTAGAAAAGAGAAATGCTCTTCCGGGTATTACGAAGGCTGTTATAAATAATAACTTTTTTAAGTCTAAAATTAAAAAAAAATGGTAATCATAAGACTTTAAAGCTAAACAAAAAGGAGGGAGGTTGTAATTCAATGTACGTTACGTTTGTATTTCATGTATCTGTCAGAAGGAATTACCTATACTCGTAGCTCTAAAATAAATGAACCGCTTTTGATTAAGTATTGTTTAAAAGGTGACTTTCAAAGTATCTTTAACTGTAAGAAAAACATCATCATCATTTTATTTTGTCTATTATAAGGTTATTTCTTGCAAAACCCGAACAAAAATGTTAACGTCGGATGTATATGTAATACTTAAACCTTTGGAGATTTTAAATACCAATGCATTAAAATACTTATCCGATTGACCTTTGTCGGAGTGTCATGTCATTCAGTGTTCTATCGGTGGATAATATAATAACGAACGAAACGACGGCCTCACAGAAAGCATGTTCATAAATTCTTTCGTTGCTGTGGACCAACCCCCAGCCCCCTATCTTGGTTGGGGGGGGGGGGGGGGGGATTTTGTCTTTGGAGTGGCAGGTTTTTTGCAGGTGTCCTGTGGCGGTAGAGGTCAAGGCCTGAGAGAAAAGTGCAAACGGTGCACCATTCATGTAGAACAAATAAATCGTACACTAAATCCTGCTTTTTAATACAGATTTTTTATTTGTATCTGTGCTATACATTGTTTTCCCAGGACACTTTTTTTTTAATAGTTCCTAAATTATTTCATGACAAATATTTGTTCTTTATCGTAGATATACAGAAAATCTTAAAAAGATCTACCGCAAAAACGCCACCCTAATTTAAGGAGGTTACTCTATAACCATGAAATCCTTGACGCCACGTATGAAAACAAAATGTACTAAAAGTTTTCACATAGATATGAATTTTAGAAATGGTAATATCGTGTAGCAATAATTATTCTAAAGAGGTTAGGGCATTTTATTTTGTTACAGCATCGTTATATATAGAAAAAATCGGCATGGTCATAGGTTCATAAACTACGTAATATATGAAAGACCTACATCCACAATCTCAAGCTTTAATGTATCTCCCTATTAAGAATCGTCTTTATTTCGCAGGCGACAATCGGCATCGACTTTCTGTCGAAGACAATGTACCTAGAAGACCGCACGGTTCGACTCCAGCTGTGGGACACTGCGGGTCAGGAGCGCTTCCGATCTCTTATACCTTCTTACATCAGGGACTCTACTGTCGCTGTTGTTGTATATGATATAACTAGTAAGTACTAATATTTCCTCATTTCATTTAACCTACTTTTTTTTGTTGTAGTATTATCTATATCTATAAAAGAATGAACTGACAGACTAATTCACTGACTGATCGATCAACGCACACCTGAAACCGCTGGGTCTACAAACATGAAATTTTGCTCAAATGTTGCTTAGGTGACGTACGTATGCACTAAAAACGGATTTTAAAAAATTCCACCCCTAGCTTTCATTGTTTATTAAAAATTAATAATAGAATTACTTTCGAACAAACCCAAGACTTAAACAATGAAAGCTAGCAAAGAATTGTATCTTCATTTTCTTTATTTTATCCAGTACGGAGCTATGTTTAAAATTTCAGGTCTAGCTCGTTGAGATGTTTATTAAAAAACTGTTCTACTGCCATAATCTGGATTCAGGAATAGATCTATTGCAATATTTAAAATAAGATTTAAAGTATACTCCAGTTAATCCTTATATTAAAAAAGTATGTGCCGTAAATAATGCCGGGTATAAAACTTTTGTTCATACAACTTAAATTACATAAAATATTGTGCCCGTCCAACTGTATTACGAGAATTGAATCCCGCGGTAACGATATCTTAGACCCGGGGGCCTCGCTCTCGTCTGAAAAAAATAACTTTATTATATGTTATGTGTCTCGTACAGAGGATGGAAAGAGGTTTTATGTCAGGCTGATACACGTTAAAAAAAGAATTTGTGATACATTTATGGTTGTATGTTCAATCGTTGCTGAAATTATAAAATAACGTTGTCTCGTTGTCACTATTGATCCAACAGGAACGGTGATCTGCAGCATAAGGATTAACGATGTCTTTTAATGAAATTTATAAATTAATTTAAAATAAATAAAGAAACAACTTCTGCGAAAACGTTAGGTGTCCTTCAATAAGTATTTATGTTATTGCGCTTGCAGTTTTTTTTTATTTAGGAATACCAACTACCTAATCAAAATAGATTCTTGAGTAGACATAGCGTGACTCTTTGGTTCTCTCCTAACTCTCCCTTCATCTTAGTTTGCTTAATTTCTTTCTACTTTAAAACGAACACACCCCCACCGATCAGAATTTGTCATTTTAGAATGACCTTCATCCAAATTGTGGGCAATAATTTTTTTCGAAAAAAATTATAAGTAGAAGTAGTACAGAGAGACACAAATGCGTTGCTACTGCTATTGAGCTCTACCTCCCCAGTTAGGGAGTTGGTTTGGTGATGTGTGGATCAGGGCCCCCCTCCTGTCTATGCGGACGGATTAAGCATACGGAGTGTCACCACTCCTATTTATTCAGTGGATGTCGTAAGAGCCGACTAAAGGAGTAAACTACGCAGGACAACAGCACTGCAAAGACAAGAAAAACTGGAAACCCTATACCAACCCGTCAGGCCAGCGCAGCGTGGTTTAGTGGACCAAAACCTCCTTTCTAAGGAGAGGCCTATGTCCAGCAGTGGACTATTAAAGACTGTTGATGATGATGTGTATCAGCCTCAGCCAGTGAACACAAGTACATTATAGAACTTATAAAACTATAATTTTTTGTAAAAAGTGACCTTACGACCATATTTTACCTGCCTACATATTTAACATAACTAATACGATAAATGAAACATCGTAATGAAAAGCATATAATTACTTTTTCTAATTACATAGTTGTAGAATACTATTGTATAATTAAGAATTAGTGTCATGAATCGTGGTTGTACGCAACTCTCAGTTTATTTTGAATATTTTTGTTAAATTTCTAACATATATTTCTTGGCCAAATAGAAACACTAAGTTCATTAAGATCTTAGTGTTTCTATTTGGCTATTCAAGATACACTATACATCCAATTAAAAAAAATAGTGGTATTAGAATAAAATTCGTCATTGATGTGATGGATTAAGAATACCGAGTGCCATCACCCCTATTCATCCCGTGAGTGTCGTGAGAGCCGACTAAGGGAGCAAACTACGCAGGACAACAGAACTGCAAAGAGTAGGAAAACACAATTTGCTAAGATTTATTATCACCTCCTGGAAGCAGTACATACAGTGAGCGGCTATTTGCCGAAGCAGGTATAATTTACGAGAAAAGCGCGATCGTTGCCTATCAACAAATGCTGATTTTTTTATACAAACAAGCAGACGGGTCACCTGATGGAAAGCGACTACCGCCGCCCATGAACGCCTGCAACTCAGGAGTCACAAGCGCGTTGCCAGCCTTTGAGAAAGGAGTACGCTCTTTTCATAAAGGTTTGAAGGTTGTATGTTATAGGTATTAATATGAAAAGTTATTGTTGAATTAAAAATAATTCTGAGTCATATTATGCTTTCTATTTTTCGTGATTTACTATTCGGTGTTTGGCCGAATAGTTCGGCATATTCGGCCGAATACCGAATAGTATTTTTATTACCGAATTTTGCACTATTGTGCAAAAGTGGCCGAATAGGCCGAAGACCGAATAGTTTCCGAATATTCGTGGCATCTCTAAAGATCACTGGGAACCGAAACCACATACCTCCCCCTGTTTTAAGGGAGGGGGAGTTCAGTTGCGGACCCCCTCTACTATACAATAATGACGAGGTCTTTTAACTATTGTCTAACCTCACAGTAACATATGTTAAACAGTAAATGATTTCTGTATAGTTAGTAATGCTTACTAGTACCATTTAAAAAATTTTCATTGTTCTAAGATTTTAATAATAACCTAATCTTAGTCTAAGTGTAAAATGTAGACTTAGAAAGTATTATGACTTTATGCAAAATATGAATCATAAAATACGAAAAATTAGATCTGCACTAATCACATATTTAAGAATATTAAAATAAAGTAAGTATAACCCCAAGCCTCTCTTTTAATAAATAATTTTGTAATTTTTTCCATTACGCTGGATATGATGTGTCAGGATTCTTAATTACAAAGTAAATATTTGTTTAAAGAAGCAAGGTTATAAAACATTTTAAAATTCGGTCATTATAAGTTTATACTTTTGTAATAATTACTTTTGTGAAGGAATACGTTCCGAAATTCTTTCGAAATAAAGGAAAGAATATTCCGACCAGGTGATGATACCTGGCAGGCTTCAGACCAATTAAATGCTTTGATATTTTAAATAAGTTTATCAGTAGCAAATAAAATGTTTTAAACAAAGTGTTTGGCGAAAATGCACATTGTGTCCGGTAAATACGCTAATCTGTTATGGTGCGGCAAGTCTATACAAGGGCAGTTAAATACTGGTTAAACAATAAAACAGAGAAATTAAAACTGAATGAATACGACGATTAGGCGATCTCTAGTCTATATTAATCAGCGTGTTAACCAGCATTGGTCATCGCAGCCAAACTATAGAAAAAAACAGTTTCAGTTCTGAGTAGGACAAGGAATTTATACGATAGTAACTAACCCCAGGTAATTGGATCAAAAGTATGTTAGTAGAAGTTGAAATGTTTTAACAGTATATTTGGACATGGTACCATTAGCTGATTGACGTCATTTTGCATGAATGTGAGCGGAAACAAAAATTAACGTACCAAACACTATTATCTTAAATGATTTTAATACATTACTCAATGTGTGTGTGTTATTAGCAGTGATTCGAGATAAAAAAAAATACCCGAAAAAGCAATATTCGTTGAAAGCCAACTGGACTTAAATCTTTAAAAATATATGCTCACTATTATCCACTATACTTTAGGGTAGAAGACCGCTGCGATCTTGCATGATCCAAGAAATCTGACTCACTAAAAAAATACACAAGTCTTTGTTCTATCACAATTTATTCACTGATTAATCACAAATGTAATTAATAACATACCACGGGTAATACACGCATCTAGTTATTGCCACTTAACTGAGTCCATAACCTTCCACAACAATGTAACACGCACTAGTATAGCATGCACTTGACATTGACATTTGGCATACGTTTCAAACCACAAGCAATTTACATCACTCACTCGTTCTGTTACATTATACTGTGTGTACCTAGGTTTATTAAAACTTATTTCGTAAGGTGTTTGTGCAACCTGGAACTGAAAAAGGCGATTACAGCTGTTGTACATTATATTACACGTGAAGCGCTGTTCTGTCTGAAAGTATGCCAACATAGCATCAAGGTTACTAAAACTCAATAATGTACTTACTTTTGTAAAGTATCACCGACTTTTATGCGTCTACATAATGATGAATTGTAGTAAGCTGTATTTTTCATTACTTTACTTTCCATACAGTCGTTCTTCTAATTTTCCATCCCGTGGGAGTCGTAAGAGCCGACTAAGGCAGCATGGTACGCAGGACAACAGCACTGCAAAGAGAAGGCAAACTTGACATAAACCCTATACCAACCCGTCTGTCCAGCGTGGTATAGTAGACCAAAACCTCCTTTTCAAGGAGAGGCCTATGTCCAGCAGTGGACTACTAAAGGCTGTTGATGATAATGATAACAATTTTCAATCCTCAACCATTTCTTCTTTAAATTTTAATATGACCTAAAGGGAAGTAGCCCTAAAAACAGAATCGGTTAATAAATTAAGGAGATCTGAGGTACCAAATATGTCAAAATACAACCTAATTGTGAAACTTCCCCTGTTTTGAAGTCACTTAAAAATTCATATACATCCTCGTTGATCAACGGTTATTTTCGTCAAATGTTGATTATGTGAAAACGATAAAAAATCATACATACCTTTCTATCTAGAGATAAATAAATACAATCGATAATAATTATATTGATGTTTATTTTGTTTAGTATAACTGTCATAAAAGTAATTGCCGTTTTATTAAAACAACCCCGTGTAGAAGTGTTGTTATTTATTTTAATAACTTGAAATTTTTATTTAGTTTTCGTCCCAGTCGTAAAATGAGCTCATAACTCGTAAATTGAAATATTTTATCGATCGTTTTTTTATGTTTGATTCGTCCCTTACGTACAACCAATGTGCTCAGTTCACATTGAAAATTCCATAGCGGTCGCAAAACAATTGAATTGTTTAATTAAATCAGTTATCCCTAAACGATTCGCAAGCAAATATAGTCTCTATTTTGTGAGGTAAAGGACAATATTAGCAATGAGAGACGCGTCTGTCTCTAACAAATATTTGCTGTATGCGGGATTCGCGCTAGACCTTGGCCCACAGTTCCAGACTCTTCATGTCTGTATGATATACGACCCTACTGTACTGTAATACGTAACTTTTTATTTAGACTGAGGCTAAGTTAATTGTGTAGCTATGTTTTAATATGCATATATAGATTTTCTACGTTTATGCTTTTTGACGGGCCTGTTGGTTTAGTGGTTAGTGACTGACTGACTTACCTGACTGCTAAGCCGGAGGTGGTGGGTTCGATTCCTACCCAGGACAAATATTTGTGTGATGGGCACAATTGTTTTTTCTGTGGCTGGGTGTAGTTAATCTATAATATGTATGATTTAGAAATATTTAAGTATGTTTATCAGCAGTCTGGTTATCATAGCACAGGCTCTGCCTAGTGTGGGATCATACTACCGTGTGTGAGATGTGTGAGGTTTATTGTTTATTCATTTATTAATAGGGATATAAATTGATATACCTACAGGGTGTAAGGGAAGGTGTAACGAATACTGAAATTAGGAGAGGAATGGCTCTACAGAAGTGATACCACCAGACCTTACATAAAACCTGTGTTAAGTGAGTGAGGAGGACTAATCCTCTTTTCCCTCCATAATTTTCACTCTAAGGGCGGTACCTCACTTGTATCCCTTGCGTTGTATGTGTCCAAAAGCGGCGGTAGTCACTATTAGGTGATTCGTCTATTCGTTTGCTACCTTTACTTAGAGACTATGTAAAAACTAGATGAATTTGATATTTCGCAGTAAAAACGAATTTAATAAGGCCTTTCTGACTTAACTTATTCTGAAAATAAGATAAATTACCACCCGACTCTTGCTACCCAATTGAACACGAATTAATGTATAATTCACTATTGCTAAGTTATAAATAAGTACAACATGTAACTGACTTATGTGTTGGCTTATTATCGATATGAAATTACATCCACCGACTGGCACAATAGTTTCGTATTTCAAGGATTCGATATAGTCGGTATATATAATTGTATAAATGTATCGTAAAATTGTGAGGTTATTTAAGATGGATTGAATCGTAGGCGAAGTGAAATTTTGATAACGCTTATACCTTACATAATAATGCTTTATCTAAAGAAGCTTAATTTTCGTTTGTGTCACAACGAATGACGAAAAAGTGTAACGTGGCTCCATCAGCAATTATACTGTCATGGTTTTTATAAAATTTATGTTGAATGAAGGCATGACTAACGCAAATACAATTGTGTAATCATCGAATTCTGGGCTTAAACAGTCGGAACATATTTCGTAATATAGGTACGTATTATTAGCGTTGTGTATTTAAATATTCAATTCTATAGAATGTATGTTTAGTAATGTACGCAAACGCTAGTAGATTTTCAGAACAACGTTAAAGATCAAATAATAGTATTTTGGCTTGCCATGTAGAGTATTAGTTGTCTATTAGGATCTACCTAACTTTCTTGCTTAATTTTATTAATATACATTTATATTATCATTATATTTTACACCTCAGTCTAGGATTATAGTAATCAAACCGAAGGTTCGAAGGCATACGAAGTTGATTGCCTTACATATGAGTTGTGCTGAGCTTTACACAAAATGAAATTATACTCAGCTGATATTTAACATACGTTCATGTGGTAGACATCGTTATCAACAACCTTTAATAGTCCACTGGCTGAACATGGGCCTCTCCTTAAAAAGGAGGTTTTGGCCTACTATAGCACTCTGGCCAGACGGGTCGGTATAAGGTTTGTTTCAGCTTTTCCTTCTCTTTGCAGTGCTGTTGTCCTTCGTAGTTTTCTCCCTTAGTTGGCTCTTACGAGACCCATGGGATGAATAGTGGTGGTGACACTCCGTATTCTTAATCCATCACCACACGGATAATGTCTTATGTGACATAGTGTGATAGTATTAATAACAGTTTAGATTACAGGCTTATTGTGAATAATCACTGACGGACTCAGTAGCTAGGACCATGAACTTATTTGACCCCACAGTTATGTTGGTCGTGAAAATAAGTACAGAACACGGTATAATATATATGAATTGGATCTTTAACGGTCAAGTGGCATAAGAACGCAACATATTAAAAAAAAAACATCAGTATAAAAAGCTCAAGGATTGTTACAAAGATTTAACGAGAGAAAAGTCTAGATAAAGCTATAAACGCGTCTAATTGCTCGTAAAGGCATTGGACGTAAGCGATAAAATTGTAAGGAACTGCGTTTACGCACTTTTTCGCTTGTGTTAACAAGTTCGCTAAATGAGTTTTACATCTAGTTTCCGGTACAAATGCCATTGACCGGTGGAGACCTTTAACGGTTCTTCGTTCTTAGTTAACAATAGAGTCATAACCTTTATTATAACAGAATGTATAATACATTAATAATTTAGCACGGTACTCGACTAATGTTCACACGAACTTGTGTAGTCTTTCATGAAACTGACTGTATGAGGTTATTTTTTTATGGCATAGGGAGGCAAACGGAAGTCCATAGTCACTTGTAACTAGAGTGCAGTGCGAGCAGCAGGAGCAGAGGGAGAGGGGGGGGTTTGGTCTGCGATAACCTTACTCTTTCAACCAACGAAATATCTTACCTTCATAAATACACAAAATATCGAAATAAATATTTCCTATCAAGATTTTTTTATCAGAAGTTCGTGCGTTTAAACGAATTTAGTCTTCACTTTCGTAATATTAATTTAAATATTCACCCACACACGGTGGATAATACTTGAGCGTCACCGCCTATGGAGAAATGGATGCCTATTAGTCGATACTTATAAGGTTGCCTGACGAAATCGGTGACGTGTGACGTAACTATAATAGTACGAGTTTGCTAGTTATATAAACAAACGAAATTGAAAAAAATACTAAATTTTAATAATTCCTTACTTCCTTAATGAATATTTATTTTTAACCCACAGGAATAATAGGAAGAGATGATCGTCATTATTTGTTACGCGTTACAAGTTACGAAGTTATTTGCTACTCATTTAGGTACTAGGCCCTGATTTTCATATGAGCAGTGTCAAAGGTCTTCGTTCTGAAGTTTCGTGATTCCAATATACTAAATCTTAAGGGTCTTGAGAACACGAAAAGAGATGAACATAATAATAATCTTTTAATGTCGCAAAATTACACAGTTCACAAGGTGACTTATACACAAATAAATGTATTGTGCTTTAGGCACTGTTACTGTCTCCCAAACTAAGCGAATGCTTGTGTTTTGGGTGACATTGGTATATAAATATAGAATAGAATAGAATTAACTTTATTGTACACCAGTTTAGTACATCATTTATGTACAAACAGCAGCCTTATCGCTAAAAAGAAATTTCTTACAAGCAACCAAATGGATAAGCCTCTATGTACTAAGTAGGCGGTTATTATACAGAATTAATTAAATTGTACGAACCTTGAGTTCATTTCTCCCTGTAAAATCTTATTACGTAGCCCGATTTAATTACTGCTACGTTACAAAAACTCAATTTTAATTAATATATATTAAATAAAGGTTTCGCCCTTAGTTTTGGTCCTCATTATTTTAAGCAATCGCAAGTCAGCCCATCTGGTTGGTGAAAACAATATTTTGGGTTAAGGTTTCCCCACACTAGGTAAGATTAGACAGACATGTAAATAGCTCAAATTAATGTTGTGGCTGCTTAGCAATATAAGTGCATAATCGATCGCGTAACTTATAAGTGTTAATCCGTGTTATATTATTATGTATATTTAATATATATAACAAATAACTAAGCAGCCGCAGCCGTTTCGGCATACATATATGCCGAAACAAAGAAACACAGCATGTACATTGTGACATTTTCTTGTTAATGATATCTATAGCTTCGCTAACTTTTAAACTTTCGCGTTCCATGATAATTAATATTATTTAACGGGAATTAACGCGATCTCTTATTTAGGGTATTACATACCTCTGGTTTGCCTGACGTTTCGACCAGGTTGCACCGGCCGTGGTCACAGGCTGACAGCCGTGGTACACAGCGTATGCAGCGTGGACAGCCAGAGGTATGTAATACCCTAAATAAGAGATCGCGTTAATTCCCGTTAAATAATATTAATTATCTATAGCTTCGTCTTAAAAAGTTTCCATGCATCTAAAATTGGTCATCGATCTTTACTTTAGCTTAAATTGATGTGGGACTTATTCATGCGTAGCAAGAGTTTCCATAACGCCCGCCCTGTTAAACTTAGCAATGGTTTTTATTTATTGCAGAGTGAGTCTTAGGAAATGCCGGCTCCGTCTAGTTGTAAAATCCGAGTTGTAAAAATATCTGAAAAGATTTACTTACAGAAATACATGCACTTGTTTAAGGCATTAAAATGACACATAGAAGATAATTTAAAAAGTATTAGAATAGAATATGCTTTATTGCACACCAATTACAGTAAGTAGGTTAAATATTACAGATGGATATGTACAATGGGCGGCCTTATTACTAATAGCAATCTCTTACAGGCAACCTTTGGATGGACAAATCGACAGTAGATAAGAAGAAACAGTGGGTAGTCTAGGTGTATTGAAGCTAACGTAGTGTAAAAATAAATAAATATACATTATAAAATCATTCATACACATACATACAAATACATTATACATACAAATACATTAATGTTATTCAAAATTAAAAACTTTTTCGGCATCTCCCTTTAACCAATATTATTTTTGTTTTATAGATGCAAACTCGTTCCACCAAACGTCTAAATGGATCGACGACGTGCGCACAGAACGTGGGTCCGACGTAATCATCATGCTGGTGGGCAACAAGACGGATTTGTCCGATAAGCGCCAGGTGTCCACCGAAGACGGCGACCGCAAGGCCAAGGAGCTTAACGTGATGTTCATCGAAACCAGTGCTAAGGCTGGATACAATGTTAAACAGGTATATAATTGTAAAAATAATCTTACACATATCATACACGGTCGTCTGATCATAAATAGGTAGAGCCTGTACTTATATATTTCTAAATACATACATATTTTGGATAAATACCCAACAGAGACAGCACGAATTGTCATGCTCATTATACAACTATTTGTGCGCTCTATATTTCATTTTTTTGCTATTCATTAATAATTAAAAACGAAAAGCTATTTTTAGATTCCAATCTCTATCATAAAAAATATCTGAAAATATAGTAAAGTCAGTTACCGGCACCGATCTTGACATCTATAAGCATATGCATACATTTTTTATTACTTCAAATAATAATAATAACTAATAACTTCACACATCTCACACACGGCCGTCTGATTCCAAACTAGACAGAACCTGTGCTATGGTAACCAGACTGCTGATAAACATATTTAGAAATTTCTAAATACATACATATCATAGGTAAATTACACCCAGACACGGAATAAATCATCGTGCTCAGCACACAATTATTTATCCTGAGTGGAAATCGAACCCACGACCTCTGGCTTAGCAGTCATGTCACTAACCACTAGACAACCGCTGGACAGGCCAGTCAAAGCTAATTACATGAGATTGTAATTAAAAATTAAAGTTTTCGGTTCTTATGCAAAATTTCGCCGTTCATTAAAAGTCATTTCTAGTAGGGTGTACACTGCTACATATAGAGCTATCTGATTACCCGCTATCGAATCGAAATATCGAATCGCTCTTTGTGGAAGAAACTAAACTAGGAAACTCATACTCACAGAGTATACTGAGATGGTGCCACTTAGATATGAAATGTCGTTAAATGTTTTTATGTTCTCGTTATTTTAAGATAAACTGTGTCATCAATTGAAAGACACTTGTAATTGAAAAACCCTTTAATATTCGCATGCTAGAATTTTTCAAAAGTCTTCCTTGTTTAAAAAAAGCTTATTTTGTTGTTATATTCGTAAACGTTAACTTCTATTATTCAGCGCTGTCTTATAAAACTATTCATTAAATGCTAACTGATGTAATATTCAACTTACCTTTTCATAATTAATTTGTCCTGTACCTGAAATATGAATTAACCCGCCTTTTAATAATAGAGTACAGAATAGAATAGAGTACAGTATAATCTCTGTACTCGGTACAGAACAATTCGCATCTAAAATAGATATAAACAAGTACTTAACTTTTTTATTATAAATAAATAATTTCCAATCAAATCAAATAACAGATCGCCAATCACAAGGTTTCTGGAGAAAAGATCATTGAGATTTATTTTACCACGTTGTTACCCAGGCATCGATTCTGAGTGAAAAGGCAAACTATCCACTGGTAAACGCCAAAAGCACAAGGTTCTATCAATAGAAGCTGAAGGAAGTGAAGTGAAGTGAACAGACAAATATAAAATAATGCTATGTAAACTTAGTCAGTAATGTATAGTGCGGTGGTGACGTAATTGTATCAGATCGATAAAACTTCAACCAATAAGCATTTACCTTGACTATGCTAGACTTCGTATGATTTAAAATCTTCTGTGTCTTACTAATATAGCTGCAATACAATAACCGTATGGACCGGCTTTACAACCAATGGTAAACAATTATTTCGTTGCATTTCACCAATTGAGTGAGGTTACCGGACCTCAACCCCTCTCCCCGCCTTTTTCTAATGTAAACGGTCTGATCATCAATATGTTCGTCCGGTCTGCTTGTTTGCCACCGTACAGCATAAAAAATCTTTATTTAGAATTCGACAGTTAAATCAACAATCAGACGTCACGATTCCAAAAATATACCTTGATAAAAATATAACAAAAACTAAACTTCATACATTAATTTACTCTTCACTTTTTTTACATGGTCAAACACGATTGCTTTTGAGAATTCAAGAACTTATTTCGAATGTGTAATTTTAGCATATTATATTATTTGGAATGCATTTTATTTCACAACTTCCGCATTCGGAATTTGTGAAATAAAATGCATTCAAACATACATGAAACGGACACAAAGAAGACCCAAACTCAGAACAACAATTTGTGGTTTACACAAAGTTTCGTCCCATGTGAGGATCGAACCCACAAGACTCAGCGTAGTAGTAAACGGCGCGCAGTACGCCATCTCTTGCTGAAGCGTTTCTCTATTGAGGCATTCGTTTGCAATTAATAGGATATTAGACTGATAAGGGTAGTTTGGAAAAGTAGTTTTATTGTATATATATTGTACTTTACACCTTTTTATTGTATTCTTATAGTACCTTTTACAAAATTATAATAAAATGCTGTCCTACTTAAGAATGTCTTACAGAAACAGTATCTTTACTTGCTCTTGATAGTGGATTAGTTGTCCGCTTGTTCAATGCGTTTTTTTTTTTGCGTTTTGTGTGAGATAGAGGAGGCGGCCAAACTTTGTTACTAGGTGGCGCCAGTCCGGTACGGAGTCGCCAGTAGAGTCCAGCTGATATCAGAATAAAACAAAAGAAAAGCTAACGAAGTCGTAGGGAGAAAATTATTTCCGAAAAGAAAACCTCGTGAAACTAATTATTTTTAGTAATTAGTGTCAAAGCCATTAGTTTATTATCTGTATACTTTAAATTTATCATTAATCGTTTACAACAATTCTGGACGAATAACTTATCCCTGAAATAATTGTAGTAACCTGTTAAAATTAGCAAACTTGGGAGGCATATTGCCGGGTAAATATTTCTAGCAACGTCTGCTCAAGAGCAGGTTAGAATACATTGTATGATAATAACATGTGACAACTCCATTTACTATAATGCCTTTAACTTGTTGAAGTCTTACGCCAGTAATTTCTCAGCCAATTTATTGTTGCCGACTAATTAACGACCGACCTCGTTAACTGCGTATTTCCATTATTAGACTAAACGTTTTCTCCTAGATAGTTTAGTATATAAAATATATAGCGTATTCTGCATATTACTTTATTTTTTAAAGACCATTAAGAATATATTCCTGTGTCGCGAGGGACTTTACAAACTTACATGAAACGGACACAAAGGACACCCAGACTCAGAACAACAATTTGTGGATCACACAAAGTGTCGTCCCATATGGAGATCGGACCCACAACACTCGGCGTAGTAGTAAGCGGCGTGGCGACCGCCTAAACCACTACGCCATTCGTGCAGTCAAATTCTATATTCATCATCATCATCAGCTTCTAATGGTCCACTGCATGACATAGGCCTCTCCTTAGAAAGAAGGTTTTGGCCTACTATACCACGGTGGCCAGACGGGTTAGTATAGGATTTGTTTCAAATTTTTCTTCTCTTTACGTTGCTGTTGTCCTGCGTGGTTTGCTCCCTTAGTCGGATCTTACGACGCCTCGGATGAATACGGTTACGACACTCCGTATTCTTAATCCGTCACCTCGCAGACGACCACTTCTTCATATATTATATTCATTATAGAAATATATTGGAAAGCCCTCAGGCCTTAGGCCTCAGTTATATGGATTCGCGATTATCCGAGTAGTCCGGTTAATCGAGTATTCACTATACTCGTATTAAAGGAGAATAATAACAAGTAAACTGAATGGCAATGGACAACCTCTGGACAAGGAACGAATCTGAGCGGCTGTCTCCACTTACTCCGTTCTGCCTGCGCCCTTATTCGTGAATAAACTTCGTGGTTGGCGTCCATTAATATAAAGTTATAGTTTTTTTAGTAAATAATGATCTCATCAAATATATTACAAAGTTTGTTTAGATGGAAATAAAGTGAATAAAAGATCATATTGAGTATTTATTCAATAAAGGTACAAAAAAATACATTGTTTGTCAGAAAACTCAATTTCTTTTTCTGACTTCAAGTTTAAACAGGAAAAGATATCATAGAAATAGTTTTTTAAAGAAATAAAAGTATTGTTATATAAATGTATGTAACTCTTTTAGTTTTACACTCGTGGCAAACACCCAATTAAAAAAAAAAAAAACTTTCAAATTCATGCAATTGCTTTGTACGTCATCAGTTTCATCACCAATTTACTGCAGTGGTAAAATTAAAGTTTTATTATCTTACTTCACATATACGATATACTGCATTGTAGTTGCCAATCAATAAATGAGCATGTGAATTCATTAAAATATAGCACAAATCATCTTTTTGTGCTATCGTTTGCGGTATCTTAGTTAATCTTTTGATAACAGTTTATCAACAAATCGCATTTAGTTTTTCCAATTCCATGAATTAATTATACACATGAAGTGATTGTCGTACGATAAATACACATGAATTGATTGTTGTACAATGAATTATTCGTATGTTGGTTTTTTTTTCTCATGGACAACCCCCATTACTAAACATTGGGTAGACCTAAGTAAGTATAGATAAATCCCAAATTAAAATTTATTTCAATTGTTATTCGGACATTACCCAAATTATCTTGGGTGATTGTAAGTAAACCCGGGTAAACCTAGGTTTACTGCGTCTTCTAGAATTACCCGTAACAAAACCATTGCGAAGACTGTAACGCTTGCGATTATCCGGTGCCTGTAGCATTTTTTATTACTAGCATATATGTGTAATAGAGATGGAAAGGCTAAGGCTAGCATTCAATGCTAAAAATAGGTACTAAATGTATTTTTTACATAATTTACAACTTTTTTCCAATTAATATCATTTCAATATGGCGCTGTTATTGTTTCAAACTTATGTTATAATAACACTAATCCTTGCCACCTTAATCTATTGCAGTTGTTCCGGCGAGTGGCGGCTGCGCTGCCCGGTATGGACTCTGCGGAGAACAAACCACCGGAAGACAGTATCCTTTACACGTTCTATAATATATATGGACGACGCGTGCCTAGGAGCGGGCCAGGGCGTGTGACGTCATGCACTACGTCATTGAATGGAACGTTGCATGGAATGGGAAATTGGTTGGGTGCCGTGTGTAGATTGTTGAACGCAAAACTTTATGAATCAACAACTTTCTTTTGGCATTTTATTGCATTATTTTGCAGTTTTTTTAATATTCAACAATGTAATAGTGTTTTATACGACCCAAATAATGGTTAGTGATCCTTTCATCATCTGTCAATGTTATTGCTTATGGATAAAAGCATTATATAACTATTTGTGTTACGTCATTATCTATAATGGACTTTTTCGCCAAGCGCCTGAATGTGCAGATACCGATATCGGAAATATTATAATGCAAATTAGTAAAACTTATATTATGTAAATTAATTAAAATAAAAAGATATTAACAGTTTTGCGTTCATAAAATTTAACACTGTTTTTACGAATACAAAAAGCATTGAGCATGTAGGGGTAATTTTATTGGGTCCGCTCCGAAGGCAACGCCATCTTGTTCAACAAAACTCAACGTTTTTTTAACACACACATACACACTCAAACGCGTCACGCTCGTTCATACACGCACATATATGAAGTATTTAAGTACTATATTTAGTGTGTACACGAGCCATTTGCTAGAATATATTAATATGTCGGTTGTTTAGGAGATTGGCGGATTTTTATTGAAATTTATTGTTATACTGTGTGGAATTAGCTACTATTTTATATGTAGGAATATAAAGCGTTAAATGCTGTTATTGTTCACTGATAGGGACCTATACAAAATAATAATAACACTGTAGTCTCTTTGAACGCGGTAAAATATTGACTATTATACCCCTCCTGGCAAGTCACCCTTCACAGGTTTGATAGTATTACCTCTACTTTGAAATTTCTTTCCTGTGGTTGTAAAGTTATCGTAACAGAGTAGACGTGTAATCTACTACTCTGTTACGAACAAAAATACCGCGTTGTTTATTGTTTTAAATTAGTGTAGTATATTATCATCATTTATTATTGGTATCTATGTGTTAGGCGTTATCAAGCTATATAAATAAAAATTACACGGCTCGGTAACAGTGCTACTTGCATTGAAAACATATTTATTATATGCGCGATAAAGTCCAAATTGGGAAAATGCCAAGGTCTAATTCAAAACACTACTCAAACAATGAATACATAATAGAGAGTAGGTATTTTTTTTTTCAAATTAATATGAAACAAAAGATGAACTCTAGTCCCAACGGACTGGTTTCTGTTTCATTGTTGATCATAGACAATGCTTTAATTTATTTAAAACTTCGGTAAACTATCTGAAAATATGATTAACGTTGACGGTTTTGAATACCCTGAACATAATGTGTATTATAATTTCGTCAAATCACTGAGCAACAAAAGATTACAAAAAAATATTTAAAGTATAAAATTATTAACAGTTTATTTTATTATTAGTAAGGTTATTAAATCGAAATATGTGTAGCAAAGACTTTAAAGCGAGTAAATGCGTTTTTTGATTTCGTTCAACCTAGTAATATAATTCACGGTCGTCTTTTTTAACATATAATAAACTACATTTTGCCTGCTGCTCTCCTGGTGGCTAAGGCGTAAAGGCTGAAAAAGAAAGACATTAATATTCGTAGTTATAATATTGAAAGGGTTGCCATTTTAAAAAATAATATATTAGATCTTACAATATGATATATTTATATCTGGCAATGGTTTCACGCAGAAATTTGAGAGTAAAATCGATTGATTGCAATCGACATTTAAAATTTTTTGGACAAAATGTCGATACGTAGCTAACTTCACACTGTTCCTTTGATCGTTTAATGATTACTAGTGAGTGTCCCGGAGTTGGTGGTGGTTGTAATAACGTCTAACGTCTGTGTTGTAAGTAAATTTAACGATACTAATATTATGTCTATCTGTACTGTCACACCTCATATATCGCTTGAGCTCTCAGTAGCCGTCTCAGAATACGAAATTTTGAGAGAAGATAGGCGCCGATAATAAATCAACATTTCATTTCTTCTATTACTTTTTCATTTCGACAGCGTCTTTTTTTTCTTTCTTTCTATTGGGCAGAAACATAAGCAATAAGTAAGTTTTTTTTTTATGAAATGATATATCGTCGCTGTAGAATGAAAACCTCGTATGTCAAAAAACGAATATATTTTTATTTTGTAAAATTCTAATGAAAACCACGTATCTCATAGCACAGCAAAGCCATAGATGGCATTAGTAGCCATTTTTTTTTTTTGACATACGTGGTATTCATTCTACAGCGACGATATTCTCGAAGATGATTCAATCACGCGTATTCGACATAATTTATGACATTTTTTATTTGTCTATTATATTCTGGCAGAGACATAACTAGTTTGGTTATGCCTCACTGTTACATTAATAAAAATTGCGGATATCCTTATGGCTCTCTAAAAATTGCTGTTGCTAATTGCTGTTATTTATCTGTCCTATTTGGAACATGATATAATTGGTGACATTTCATCGTTACTTTTTATTAACTTGCAATGTATGTAACTATGTTTGTTTGGGTGGAATCTTGTAACTCAACTTTTGAAGCAGTTATCTTAAGCCGATTGAGCTGAAATTTTGTGTACACTTTTAGTTTGGATAAAAATGCATGGTGAGCTGTATGACGTCATTCTAAATCCAAGATGGCGGACTATTAATTTTAATGCATTAATACAATATGGATATCAAATGAAAGGGCTGAGAATGACTAAAAAAAAGGTTTTTTAATTTAATTAATTTTTATTACAACTGCGGAGGGACAACCTTGTCTATATAGAGATCATTTATCATGCATGGGACATACCTAATATGACATTTGTGATCACTCAATGTGGCACAAGACTGATCCTATTTCTTAATATCGCTTTAATATATATTTTCAAACTAAAAAAAGGAAGTAAATGCCTATTTTCCATCAAAATTTCGTGACATAAATTAGAGTAGCTTAAAGGTGGTTTCATTTTAAATGATTTAATTAGTACCTAAAATATACCTACAACGTAAGTACATTTATGTGGTTCATTTCATTTTGTACTGTATACAGAAACATTTAGTAATATATTTAGAAAGAAACCATATGGGGGAAATTTCATACCCCTACAAAACTATGCTTTTAATAAAAGGTACAGTCGGCAACAATAAGATCTCGGAAAATGTGTTCTTTTTCGCTCGAGTTTAAATTTAAAATGTAGTCTTACTATTACTTATCTCAAACTACGATTCGTTTAATAAATATTTCAAATAGTTTAATTCGGTTTTAACATATATATATATATGTAACTATTGTTGTCTGCTGATCATATACATATGTATCTTTTATATTTACCTGCCAGCACTTATGCTTTTTAAATATATATTATTTCGCTTAAATATTCATATTTGTTTGTACTTCTAATATTTATGAAGGCATGCAGAAAACTGAATGCATGCTGAAATAAACTGGTCGTATTAATACATTGCTCATGGTCAAGATGATAATCTTGGCATTCTTGTTCCTGTGTATATTAACTTTCTTATTATTGGCGTCCTTTACAAGTGTCGGTAAATCACTGAAAACACCAAGAATAATTTCATTGATACACTGTCTTAATCCAAGTAATCTCTTTGATTCGAAGGAAATTGTAATTAAATGAACATATATTGGACCTTGCAATGGTGAAATTACGATTAAAACGCAGATTTCTTAACCACATTTTAAGAACTTCATTAAAATTATCTTTAACTTTATTACCCTTTAATAAACTCTGAGTAAAATAAAAATCCCTGGTTTACCGACACCTCTGCTTCAATACCTCCGTATAGCTGTAGCCGTTTTATTTTCCTTAATGCGATATGTGTACAGTGCACGAGGTTATTCTGCGACAGGCGCCTGGAGACAGCAAGGAGCCCGACAGTGGGTGCGCGTGCTAGGTCCCGCCCCGCGCCTCGCACCGGCCGCCCACCACACCCTTCATGCACGTTGTCGTCACACATACTGTATCGTCCACCTATCAGGTCGCAGTTTGATTCTTTAATGAACAGTCTTCGGGTAATATTGACAATCCGAAATCGAATTTTTGTGGGGTAAGTCTTATAAAATATAATATAAAAAAAACTGAAAAATATATAAAATAAAATATTAACAGACTAGGAGACATGTGATTTCTATCGCTACTTTGGATCAGTTTACTTTATAAGGATCAAAATAATTCATGAATAATTAAACAGTTAAATTTTTTAGTATCATACCTCCTTGTTTTATCTACTTACATACCGTCTTAGTATTTGATGTTTTATTTAATATTTAAAAAAAAAATGTCTGACATCATTCAGTGTCTTAAATAATATTTTTACTTGTAAATTTTAACGTGCAGTAATAGCAAAATCCGATATTTCATTCGAAGACTGTACCTCAAGTAGAACAGTAAATTATTATGCTGTGACTTGGCGATTGTAGATGTGACAGTTTGGCAGGATGTGTCGACGACAGGGTGTACGCACCGATCTGATACGTGCTAGCGTGCTTTTGTGTGTGTCTACAGTGATATTAGATTATAATGTACTACCTGTAGTTTGAAACTGAAACAAATTAAGGCATAATATTTATATGACTGAATCTGTTTTATCTAGGCCTTCGATAGTATTTTATAACTCGCGGATAATGCCATATGTGTGTACTTTAAGGTAAATTGTATGCTACGATTTTATTACTCTAGTTTTATTGGGCGGTTGTGAGCTGTAGTAGTTTCGTCTGTCGTCAATTTGTAATTGTAAGGTCTATTTAAAACAGTGACGTGCTATTTTGACTATGCATTTACACAAAAGCACTATGTATTAGCCGCACTAGGAAAATGAGTACTTATGTGGGAATTTTTTGTTCACTCTCTGCTCTGTGTTAGTTTAAAAACATAAAGATTTAATAGTGATTTCGATTACCCTTGAATACCCACAGTTTTATGTCTTTTTTATATTACCTTATATATCATTGCTATCCATATATCATGCTATCCATATATTTCTTTTATACATAGTAATATGAGGACGTGAGAAATAAATTCCTACATTGTTTTACCCCCATGATTGATACGATAATATAAACAGATGCTAAGCAGGTTTCTTTTTATATTTAAGTTCGTGTAAGACTGAAACTGTGTACCTTTATTTCGCCAGAAACAGTTTGCAAATATGTAAAGGAAACAGAATTTCTTATACGAATATAAATGAAATGACGTGTATTATAACAAGGGAGAATATGATGTTATTAAAAAGTTGTGTACACTCGTAACATTTATATCGGCTAATATAAAAAAATGAAATGTGATATTTTCAACTTAAATGATTTCCGATTTAATGTTGCGAGTGTTGCGGTTTAATTTAGTTTACTGAATTTAGAGCTGCTCTGTATTTTGTACATAGCACGAAGCCGTGTAGTTTCACAAGTTTACCTTTATTTTAACTAAGGTTCCTATGATTTCACATATATCTTGTATGAAATTTATAAAATAAAATATTTATTTATAATAAAATATTTTATTTTCAAATCATTTAGTTTGTCGAGGGAACTTACCTGAAACTCTGCGGCTAACTGTACATTAGTATTATTTATTTACTTAGTGCTTAAGTGCAAAACTTATTTCTTTTATCTAAAACAACGTTAGTGAGATTCCACAGCTGGCTTTCAGGTGTCTACAACAATAATATATAAATAAATTTGGATAACACTATTTAATGAATTTATCATTCCAATATGCTTCGTTAATGATGTTATTATTTAAACTTTGCAATAAAAATATATATTCTTTATGAAATTTGGCTTCAACATATATTCAATAACAACAAATCTAATGCTTAAGTATATATAATAATAATAAATTATTTTTATAATTTATTTTAAGTGCAATAATTTTGTATTCTTAAACCGATAAGACGTTCTGTAGATTTTTTTTCCGACTGTGTATAATGTGAATATTTAACGTAACAATTTTGGTAAAACCAATGAAGTGATAAATATTTAATTATTCACAATTTAAACATTTATTAATTATTGTATACCTTACTTGCATATCGAATGCGCTCTATATTTCATTTTTTTGCTATACATTAATTAAAAACGAAAAGCTATTTTTAGATTCCAATCTCTATCATACAATCTGAAAATATAGTAGTCAGTTACCGGCACCGATCTTGACATCTATAAGCATATGCATTCATTTTTATTACTTCAAATAATAATAATAACTAATAACTTCACACATCTCACACATGGCCGTCTGATTCCAAACTAGGCAGAGCCTGTGCTATGGTAACCAGACTGCTGATAAACATACTTAGATATTTCTAAATACATACATATCATAGATAAATTACACCCAGACACAGAATAAATCATCGTGCTCATCACACAATTATTTATCCTGGGAATCGAACCCACGACCTCCGGCTTAGCAGTCAGGGTCACTAACCACTAGACGAATTTAGAGTTATATTGAGGTAAATTTTATAACAAATGAATGAAATATTGAGAGTGCACGCTACAGTGTTGTCCTGTGTAAATAGCCGTATCACGCTGATTTATTTTGAATAAAATATTTAAAACACTACATGTGTGTTGTCTTATTGTGTACACATATTACCTACTAAATAGTATTTATTAATAAACTATTTTTTTTGGATTGAAGTTTGTCAAATATAACAAAACAAACTTTTTTTTTATGGAGTGGAAGCACACTGCTTTATATTTATAAATAAAGTAAGCTTTCTATAATCAGTATTCATCAGTAGAGAGTTTCGTTTAAAACGTTTTAAATAATTGTATTACTTTTATTCTTATAGATAGTAAAAGACCAATAACGTCCTTCAAAATACACGAATATTAATGTTATCGAATAAACAAAAAAATATTTAGTATTAAATGTGTTTTTTAAGTAAGTCATTCAGGGACTTAATTTATATCCGACATAGTATAATTATTTTCTATCTAATAGCAATGGAGTGTACTTTTAACAAATCCTTAACTCTTGACAATAGCGGTGGACTTGCAGACGCAATCGCCAATGGGATCGGAGCAGGAGGGCAACGAGAGCGGATGCGTGTGTTGAACGCGAATCTTCCACCATCACCCCCATACACCCCTGCTGTCCCCCGCACCGCTTTCAACGCACAACAAGGAACGATACCTACGTCGGAAAAGACTCGATTGTTTTTATCGATACGATATTTTTTATCTGTGTATTGATTTTGAAATCGAATATTTTGAAAATGGAATTAAATGATGAGAACGGACTGTTACATTCAACTAAGTAAGCGATTTGTGAGTTTGATTGTAATTCGTATGTCTCTCGAATAAGCAATAAAATTTTAAAATTGAGAACATTTAACCTAAATTTATCGCAATCAAAGTCAATTTGCAACTAGTTGACTATAGATAAACTCGACGTCGGGCGCTTGTGTATTACGCTATGAGCGTCTGCAGCCCGCACCTCTCCCGCTCCCCGTTCTCGTCCTGCCTCCTCGCCCCTGTACCCCGCAGGCGAGGACTCAATTAAACGGTTTACCTACTGTTTTATTCTCGAATTGTCGCAACGCAAATGGTCGGTAGATATTCTACTAGTTGCAAGTTACTTTCGGTGCAATATTTTTACTTGATGTAATTTTTTCACATGTATAGAATGTATGACATTCACGACTGAACGATACTGTAATTTGGAAACTGAATGAAACAACACATTCCTTAGATCTAAGATTGTACCGCTTTTAAGAATGTTTTATACATAATTTTGGTACGCTATCGATCATTGTAGTAGCGTTAGTTTTGCGAGTAACAGAGACGATTGAAATTGCGCTTTTGATACTGTTATCAGCTGTCAGTTGGAATCTATCTGCTTTTTATGTTTAATGATTGTGCTTAAATAATACTGGCTGTTGGTTGCTGATATATGGATTATAATTATTATCATTATTAAATACAGTAAAGATTGGGCCAGACAGAGGGCGGGGCTGGACGGCGACGTGGCGAAGGCGAAGTTAGAATAAAAAGATATCTCGCCCCGCCTGCTGTTTCACTCAACCTTAAGACATGGTTATAGAATAACTCATATAAAAGCCTGTCAACGGATTGCTTGCTGCAAGGTATTCATTATATATAAATTTACTAATAAATAAATGTTAAATATGATTAATTTTATAAATTATAACAATAGTAATCCATGCATTGAATAATATTGTATACAATAAATAGATTACTTATTTTTATCCAGTAAACCTTTTTCTATTAGTTAAGTTCGCAGAATGTTATTGAGTGGTGTTTGTTTGTGTGGTATTGTTTGAGGCATACATTTTCGCAATTCCGCTCTGATGATAGCGGTCCTAGTCAAGTCTGTCAGGGCGATGACGTCACAGTGTATATCGATTACAATAACCGGGTGTGCTTTTTTGTCTGTTAGCACTTGTTCGCAGAGCCCAAACGAAATATAGGTACTCTAATATACCCAAATTTTTTTCAATTCGGACCGGTAATACCGGAGATTATTCCGAAACATTAGTTACGTTTCAATTTTGCGATATTACGGTTTTTGTTTAATCATCAACTTGAGGGATACGAAGTCTGAAACGAACAGTAATATTTAGCAGCATGAAGCGACATGCTTCAATGCATGGTGTCTGTTGTGAGAGTGTAGAAGACTAGGGTAGTGTATTGTACGTGTAAGGAGGAATGGTCATGTGTTTAGGGATTGATGTGGATTCACGTGATACGCTTTTATTTACTATTGACTCTTTGCTGGTTTGCGGGAATAGCGAAGGAAATAAAAATTATTGATTTTTTTAGCCAATGACATTGCGTTTGTAATTCACGTTACTGTTTCCCCTCAGTTAAATTATCATTAATCATACTTAGTTAAACACTACCCCTGGGCCGGATGGAAATCCAGGCCGACTGCTGGCCCTGACCCTCGACCACACATCGGACCGCCTCAGGGAAGTGTTCAACAGGATTTTGATTTACGTGGGCAATGTAACTTGTGCATGTTTTTCGGAATAATTTTAAAACAATAACGTTTTCAAGAGTATAATTATATGCCGATTAAGCAGAAACAGGAAGATAATTTACTAACATGTATCGATTGTTGTTGATGGTGGTGGTCGATTATGATCATGTAATCGATTATAAATATCGATTTTTTGTGGTGTACTTAATAATCGTGATCGAAGAGTTGGTGGTCTGGGTCTGCTTTGTATTGGGGCTTATTGTACTACAATGAGGTGGTCGCGGTGGGTAGCGGTCGTGTCGTCTTTTGTAAACCGCTCATATCAAACTTGACTATGGGTTTTATATTTTCTTAATTTAGGCCTTGTCTTCGTGGATATGACGCAATTTTCAATACGAAATTGTTCTTTTTGTAATGGAGTAGAATACCTTTTTGGATAATGTTTTGTCAATATCGTTGATGGAGATATTTATAACAGGAATGAGTGCCGAGTTGTTAATAGATGTATGTCGATGTCTTAGCTAACTTTGTAAACAGGTGGAGGAGGAGATAACCAAAGAAACTAGCCGTAGACGGTTGCAACCAAAGCTTTCCCTCAGTATGTCCGTGGTACGTAAGAATGAGTTAAAAAAAAGTTGTGGAAGCCAAATTGAAGGAATATTGAATTGACCCCTGTCAATTCTTTTTAAAACTTGGTATGAAACGTTAATCTTAAAAAGTAACGCTTTTAAAACTGACATCAAATGTACATATTATGTTGTATTGCTTTTTTACATTGTCGGAAATTTGCTGTCTTGACATCAAATCGTGGAAATATACAACACAATGCCAAAATGTGATATACAATCGCTGGAACACCAAAAGTGTATTGGCAGTTCAGGAAGAGATTATCAGCCTATTATGAAACAACAAATATCTTATTGGCTTATGTGAAGTTATTTGACGTACAATAGACCATAGAAACAATAGACTGCACGGATGGCGTAGTGGTTTAAGCGGTCGCCACGCCGCTTCCTACTACGCCGAGTGTTGTGGGTTCAAACCCCACATGGGACGACACTTTGTGTGATCCACAAATTGTTGTTCTGAGTCTGGGTGTTCTTTGTGTCCGTTTCATGTATGTTTGTAAAGTCCCCCGCGACACAGGATTTATTCCTAATGCGGGAGTTGTCTTTTTAAAAAAAAAAAAAAAAAAATATATATAACTGTTTCAATACATACATTGTTTTTTTTTCAAAACGCAGCATAAGATTATCTGTCATCTCTCCATTTATTATTTTACTTGACTATGGTTTTTCAGTATCTTAATAAGTGTGTATACCCGGCAATCTCGTGCGCGACCGTCCCGCGGGGTGACATACAGTGGCGGGGGCGAGGTAGCGCGTCATTCTAGCACACGGCTACACACGAAGAGAAGTGTTTCCCTTCCCCGCCACACCACCCGCTACCCGCTGACATCTTGAGTACCTCGTCCCCGCCACCGTCTGTCACCCCGCAGGACGGTCGCGCACGACGTTGATGGACTATAGTATATATAATATAGGCATTGATGACTTCATCCGTCGTCTTTACAAATCTGGTTCTAAAGAAACCTTAAGGTATAGACGTTAAGTACTTCGACCTTTTCTATGGCATTTGACTTTCCCCACGTAATATACCATTTTATTTGGTGTAATGGAGAAGGTTGGTGGAAGGAATGGTGTATAATATTTGATTTTTTTTCTACATTTATTGTCTAAAAATTTCAGAACCATGGCGGGACATTTATATTTATATAGAAATAAGATAAACTTATCACACTTTTTCGTTGGAATTTAAATAATGTACATAAATGTAAATTTTGTTCTGTGTTTGTACTCGTAATCCAACATTAAAAATTATTAAAAGAGATCATGAATTCGTTTATAATGGTACAAGTAAGTTGGGATTAGAGGAACTTATTGGAAATATTTTGTATCGCCAATATCCATCAGAATTAAAATAATAAACCATGTATTGCTTTAGATTTCTTTAGGCTATAATGTAGTAATTACCATACATTATAATATTATTGTGTTGCATGCTTGCTAAAATTTATATTGTAAGACTACTGAAAAATACGGCTTCCTCCAATCCCAACTTCAAACCTTCGAAAAATTTACTTAGGAATTTTGTGTACTTCATATTTTATCGCCTCTGTTTATTAATCTTTAATTACTTATTTTTCTCCTTTAATATTCTGTAGTTACAGGAAATTTATAGAGATAAAAAAAAAAACACCGAAGTAATAAAATATAGTAGCAATAATATCCAAAAAAGAAATCCAATTAAACTCTTTAGAAAATGCTTGTTGAAGAAAGTGTTAAACCAAATTGTCGAAAATACTAATACAATGAAACTAGGGGATTTGAGTAGAAAATATAATCCAAGTGATTTACTCCACAAGAATAATATGATAGTTGATTCAACTAATGATTGTGGCGAGGAGCAACTTCATGAAGGCGTGCGTCTACATGAGTGAATGGTCTCCGGTCAAGAGGCAACCCTTGACTCCTTGTGAGAATGGCGGGATGTTGGGAGAGTCTTCAGCGATATTCACTACCAATTTTATTTCAGTCTACATACTTTTCTACTACAAATTCGATTTATTGAAAAAAAAAATGCTCGAAATTTATATCACTTTAGATGGTCATCAACTTCAAGCATGTAAGATATAAGGTGTTCAACAGTCAGTTGAGATCCTATTTCTTGACGGATTCTATTGGCCTTTTAGAATATTGAATGTGTGTTAGATTCATTTTCAGATCAAAGCCATTATTGATAAAGCAGAATGTTATGTTGTAAGTTTTGTAATTGATTGTAGGTCATATGTTAGATTGGTAAGGAATACCTTGTATGGATATTAATATTTTTGTACTAAGGTCCGAATGTCCCGCCAAATACGCTACCTTAGCGTGCACTATGTTCCTGTTTTTCAATTATTATTTTTTTGTATTATTTCGTGAAGTATTATTTGTAAGCAAAACTAGATGATATTTCAATGTGGACAATTAGGAGCGAAGATGTAACAGAGGGATAAAAGTGCGAAAGTCAAGAACTTAGTCGTAATATAAACAGACACTGCTACGGAACGAGCCAGTTATTAGACTTCTGGATGCTTCTGCTTGTTTTTTCATGTTTTACACTAAAGTAGTTTTTTATTTATCAAAACATGTCTGATATTAGATTAAATAGTTTTATAGCCGCTAGAGTTATATTATGCTATTGTCACATTTTTCCAACTTATCGTAAACAAGTTATTTTTAACAATTGGTTTGATTATAATTAATAGTTGGTACTTTCTCAATTTCTAATAATATTTATTACTATAGAAGACAATTTAGTTGGTTAAAGTATGACACCCGGAGGTGGTGACCCGTGAGTTAATTTACTGTCAAAAATAGACACCGGATCGCAATAGAAAGTAACAAATATATTGTACTAGAAGGTGCTTAAATTTATGACACTTATATGTTACATTTCTTTTAAAAGAAAAGCGTGATTAAAAGAAATGCTGTTTATGAAAACGGTACCAGGTCTAGCTGAAACCCGTTGTCTATCATGTAAGTTATTTGTATGTTACGAATTTAATTCTATAATTGACTAACTTTCTCGAATATAGGTACTAAGAACTTTATTAATGTACCATCATTAAATGAACTATGATCATTTGAATGACTAAAATCTAAATAAGACATCGAAAAGTACCAAAAATGATGTCTCTTAATTTTTTAAATAAGGTGATTTGAATTAAGAACCGATTGTATTGTAAAGTACTCAAATCTTCCTTTATACCGCCATAGGACATTTTGAAATGTATACCAATACAGATTGGTACTTACTGTGTGACTTGTAATAAGCGAAGATTTAGAAACCGCTGTAGGCGTTAATATACTAATAACAAACCGTAGCTCAATTTTTTTTACATTCTCAATTGGGGTGTCGGGACACTGGCCTTTTGCACCTGTGGTTGTTGCTGTTCATTCGCCAATAATGAGCGTTGCAAACTGATAAACATGTTGTGCTCTCTAAAATATAGAATAAACAACTTTGTGAAGTACCTACCTACCACTATATAGAAGTGATATTTCTGCTTTGAAATTCAAAAGTAAGTGCTTAAAAATGGTAATAGAGATATGGCCGTGTAGGTAATCAATTTTAATTATTTGCTGTATTTACAGCAATATTCATACAAAAGGTATTTAAACACTACTTCACAAAAGTATTTGGGCTTCAGCTGACTAAAACAAGATTTGTATTTTTATTAGACTTCATACCGCGATGTGGTTTAAATATGCTTCGTTGCAGTTTAGAAGATGTTTTATTTGTAAAAAAATACTTAAAATTAGCATGACGTTCTAAATATTAAATGCGTTTTGATTACAAGAAGACTTGGTTTTTTTTACGAGTGACTTTCCTGATCCGAGCATCCATACCATCCTGCTTATATCGTTTAGCTTTTTACTTCACACAGTTTTGCAAAACAAAGGAAATAATACAAAATGAATTTAATTGTTCACAATATATATTTATTTATTTTTTTATTTATTAAGATATATATTATTATCCAAATTCGTCCAGCCGTTTCACCGTAAAAATAACACACACACAGTACCTACATGGCGTGGGATAAGTCAACGAAAACGAAAGAACACAAACTTTCGCTTTAATAATATTATGGAGGTTAGTACGATTATAATATGAGTAAGATTTTTGCAATAGATGTAGGTAGCAAGCTGGTACAGAAAATTAATTAAAAAATAAAACTCACTGGTACAAAAATTTGGAGTACGTCCCTTACATCCTACACTTAGTGTGAGATAGCTAAACTAAACAGCAACATCGATTTAGAACTATGTGAGTTTAGTTTTGCCATTATTTGGTAGATGGTAAAAAGTGAAGTGGGTGGAGCTTAACGCCTCACCCCGCAAAAGTGAAAAAAAATCTATCTAGAACACTTCTTTGTATTTGTTCCGTGGTTAGAATTCGTGCTGCTCAAGTTATTATAACAGTATCTTGTCAGTACCTATAGTCCATCGAATCTGAGAGGTACCATTTGACGTTTCATACTTTTCAAGCCGAAATAGCTTTGTATTGGCGTAACTCACATAATTAGAATATTATTTTCCTCCTCCTCTTCCTCTTAATATTTTTTTTCCGTAAAACCATGGAAATATGAAGCTATTTCTATTTTATCACTAGATGTTCAATTCTTATTAATTTAACTAAAATGTAAATATTTTAAACAAAGCAAACAAAAAAATTATTATACAATAAATATAATTTTTTTAGACTTCGTTTGAAAGAATTACCTAATAGAAATGAAACAAATAATAATTCACGCAAAAACTAAATAAAATGCTCAGTACGTTTGATTTCGAGAGTACCTGCGCAACATGCGGTTTGATGCTAACTTCATTGGCGCAGACTTGTATGGCGCGTATTGTAAATACTAATAGATGTCTGTTTGATTATTCTTATATTTTAACGATTATTCGTATACAAGTGAATTTGAAGGGTCACAACACTACGGTAAAGGACCTAACTTTTGTTGCGCAGGTACTCTCGCAAACAAACATACTCAGGGCCGTCTTTAGCCTATAGGAGGGCCTGGGCACATTGGGATAGTGGGGACCCCTACGACCTTGACTGATTAGTATTCTGTTAGAATAACCAAAAAAGGTATTATAATCAGCCATTTTCGCTAATTTTTTCTAAATAAATATGGTTTTCGGTAATAAATATCGATTATCCAATTAATTAGGTCGGTAGGAATTAGGGGGCCTCTATCTATCGAGGGGCCCTGGGCACATGCCCAGAGTGCCCAGTGGGAAAGAGGGCCTGAACATACTGAGCATTTTCTTTATTGTTTGCGTGAATACTTGATTATTTATTTCATTTCTATTAGGTAATAGTTTTCTGCTCTTATTCGCTTCAGGGCAGATTCACTTTAAGACAGATATACAGTCGTGTAATCGTGTTGAAATTGTCTTCACATAGTTTACATTTAATATGTCAACACATATTTATGACAAAAAACAGTTGCAAGCAATAACGCCCTTAAAGGTATTTCTCTAAAAACGTGTCTTTGGCGTCTATAAACGTCGCGGCGCGGCGTCTAGAAATTGAGGATGTTTATAAAGTCTAAAATTGCTTGCATATATTTTTATCATTTATATGTGATGAGTGTTTAAAAAAATAGCTACAAGCAATTTTAAACCTAATGATTATCCTCAATATCTAATTTCTTTTCTGGTATTCGTGATCAGCGTCTTTTATAGATGCCAACATGTTTGAAGAGAAATGTCATTAAGCGCGAAAATTGCTTTCAACAGTTTTTTGTTAAATGTATGTGTTGATTACTATATAACAAACATAAAAAAAATACAGTCGAATTGAGAACCTCCTCCTTTGTTTGAAGTCGGTTAAAATTAGGTCCAATATGTTTTTTCGACCTACATTGCGAGTTAATATGGTCATTGTTAACAATCATATGTTACTGAAACTAGACCTTGTGTGTATTTGTCTTTACTTGTGTGTAATTGTTTTATGCATGTTCATTTGTTTGAAGATCATCATTTGTCTGTCAGAACTGTCAAACGGTACCTCTTAGATTAGAAGTACTATAGTCGCTAAGTACTATTTATATGCCCTTTTTGTAACGCCCCTTTTTAAATTTGTAGTATGTTTGATTACTTTAATCATTTGGATGTATGAGAATGTGAAAGGTTTTATATCTTTGTTTAAACACTTATTGTTTTCACACTGTCGTGCATTGAAAAATCAATAAATGAAACAAAAAACTACTTTCTCATCATCTTTTAAAACCCTCAAGCTAAAACAGATAAGATGCGTGCCTAATTAAAACATTATCATGGCAGTCAGGTAGAAGACATGCTGTGTTCTATATTAAATGCAAATTCAACATGAAACTTATTGAAATTTATACATTTGCTATTTAAAAACAACAGAAATAACCTTTAAAATAAAATTCCTTGATAATTAGAAAACATTCAACTTGCCCGCTTTTGCGATAAGCGCTCCGCTCTTATTGTACTTTATTCTCAATATTTCTCAATTTAATGCGACGGCGACGTTGATAGATGATTGAGTAAAATCTCTTACAATGTTATTAGATATTTCCAACATAGGTTTAAATTGCATACATAGTATAATTTAGTGATAGATATTTACAATACAAATGAATACTGGTGGTACGTTTTCTCTCTACTCTCTAACTCAAAATAATAGTTTTTCTAATATCACACAAGTGAGTTCTCAAATGAAATTGACACAGCACACGTATGACCTTGGGAACGTATTTTTATTTGTTCCGAAAAAATATTCTCAAACGAATGAGTATTAAGGGGACAACCCGTAGTAGCTAGTACAAGTGTTACTACAAATTAATTCAAAAAACGACTAAATGATAAAAAAAAGTTTAAATATCAATGCTTAATAGACATTATCCTTACCACAGAAGAATCTAGTAAAATTTATAAGAAACCCAAATGTCAGTTTAGTATGATACAAAAATATTGAGTTATTAGCATCACAAAGTTGTCTCAAAAACTCGCAATTTGTAGACACACTGCAATCAGTTAGCGCACAAGTGTCGATGACCTCGCCATCGGTATCGCATAATTCGCTACATTTCATTGGTAAATAAAGTACATAACATCCAAATACTAAAAATTTAGTAATGTGTAAAACATTATTAAATTTTTCATTCAATAGAATCGTCAGATTTATGCTCACTCTAATAGGAACAAAATAAATATTAGTTTTCGGGTGTATTATTCTAACACTATATCCATTCTTATAAAATCAGAAATCGGTATACAGTTGTGGTTTTGTGACATACTTTTTAAACTACTAAAACCGTACAAAACGTTGAACTTGGTCACACTCTGCATTTAAATTCACTATCGTTTTGATGTTTCATAGAAATGTTGACAGGACGATACCGTGATATGTCGAATGTAATGATCTTGTAACTTAGATCTTATTACCAAAGACAAAGATTGTTATTAGAAAGAAAGACTTTGGATTAAAGACTGTGTTGCACAAAATATATATAATCAACATGATGTAATTTTATTTATAGTCGATCATTGGCAAATTTTGTTTTTGAGTATTGCGAATCTGTTCCAGTGTATTTTAGGCATACGTTGTGGTCGGTTGTGGTTAGAGGTGAAGCGGCTAAAATTAATCCATAATATAATCATTTTAAATAGGTAGTTACTTCTTGTATGTAGTTTCTTGAAGTGTGTATTAAGTGTAGGCGATTTCTGTAAGTTTTATTTCATTTGTTTTCATTTAATATTTTAAACGTGTCAGATAACATAAAGAGTACCTAAACAATTTAGTATTTACAAATCTTTATATTTTTCATAATGGTGGGAAAAAGGTTAAATGAAACATTTCTGTGTTTTAGTTATTTTAATATAATAATTTTTTTTCTGTACAAGAACAAGAACTGTTTAAAGGAAAACGTCTATATTATAAAAAGCGCCGTATCAATTTATTAGCTTTTAAATTTAATAAAAAATTTTTTTTACTTAGAATCAACATTAAGTCAGAAAAAGAAGAAAAAGTCAAAGAGAATAATATTTTTCCTGAAGAACAATCATAAAATTCGGTTTAAACATTACTTAAAGTTTTTTTCCCTTTGTTACCAAAGAGAAAATTAAGGGAGTCAAAAAATTCATAAAAAGTTATCGCATAACTTTCGGTTGCGATTTGATAGAATTGGTTCGATTAGTACTTAGGTATTTGGTGATTTACAACATTATTTATTACTCTTATTGATAGTTCTTTACCTTCTTTATCTTTCTTTGAGTTCTACCGATTTTTACTTCTCACAATCATATTGCGCAATATTAATGTTTCACAATACCATGAAACATATAGGGGTAGTATTAAAATGTGACGCAAGTTTAATTAAGCTTAAAAAAAAAAAAAAATTGTGCAATATTTTTTCATTGCCTCGTGTGGGTATAAAGTTGCGCAATATTTTTCCATGACGATAAATGGAAATCTTCTACCTAATATTTTTGCAGAGATGTTGCTGGGATGAAAAAAAGCTCGTCAATTTCATCAGCTAAATATGACCGTTTGTGTGCAAGAAATAATAATAATTATAGTGTAATTAAGGTTATCAATAACATTGTAATTGTAACCTTTACAGTATTCCTGTAATATTTTAAAACTGAAGTGACATGTCTATGAAATTCGAACTTTCTTTAGTACGTATACTCCAAGGAGTTCTAAGGATGTGTTTTATGAGTTTGTCATGTTTGACACTTGCATCCGTCATTAATTAAAAATTAAAACAACAAATGCTTTGTAAATATGATTGCATACTTATACAATTAATCCGTCTTGTTGGAAATAATTATCCTACTATAATAATTATTCTACAATAAGAAGTTTTTTAAATATAATATAACAACAACGTGCTCTTATAACGAGTGCCTCATGTGCCTCATTGAATTTGTAAACGGTTGAATGAAATTTGATGACTGAAATTCTTCAAGCTCCTGTAATCCAGTGATTAGTGTAATACAATAGATCAATATCTTTTATTTTAAAGGCTTTAATATAATATTTCATCATTGATCAGATTAGTGAATATATCAATATATAATACAGAATATCTATTATATTACACTAGATTAGTAATGACGGCCCAAAAACGTTGCCACTGCACATCTGTCCACAGCCATATACGTAGCAAACGTCAGTTCTTGTTCAATATGGCGCCGATCGAGCTGAACACGCGTGACAATAATAATATCTCACAAAGGGTAAATGAGTAGTGGTAGAATGCGATCCAAGGTCACAAAACTATTAAAAATCAAGCAGAATTATTTTTAATGTATTGATATTGACGTAAATAACGCTATAATCGAATTTAAAAATTGATCCTTGTAATTTATACACAGTGTTATCACTTTAAACAGTTTTGGTTTTCCCATTGTAATGGGAGAATTTGTACTTTTTGAAAAATAAACTTTTTACTCTATTTTTAAATATTTTCGCAATAACAATAAATTACAGTAGGACTGGTAGCTGATAAGATTAGAGCGGTCTCCTTTTTTAGGAGTTCATCTCTATCCAAGCTCGCAGCACTGGAAACTTTCATACAAAAGAATTAATTTATAGTATTTTCTTATAATAGTTTCACAGTATACATATCTAGCAGCACGCTGTGTCCGAGAAATGGGTTGCATGGTCGAATGCAAATAATATTAAAAATAAAAATCCCTGAGGATTGTTTTATCATCAATACAAGTTGATCACTCCATTTTATTAAGTATTTACTGGCATTATTTATTTATATACTTATATTTAAAACTGAGATGGGATCATGAAAGTAAATCATTCACTTAAACTTACAAAAGAGTCTAAAAGACAATTTGTTTAGATGACTGATGCTTCATAGAATAAATAATAATAATTATTCTAATAAAATCTGTTTAATTAATTTATTAGTCATGCCTACTCCATTCAATAAACATTTTTAAAATAACTCAATTTATTTATTTAATTACAAAATTTGTTCAGTTATAAAAATAAAAATTAATTATAAAAATCAGTACACTATATATTATTATGGGTAAGATTTCAAATGTCTAATGGTTTTTAAGTTACGTCGCCACAGTTCTATACTGGTTACACTTTTTCGACGTGTGGTAATGAGGTTTGCTTGTCTATTTGTTTAACTCGATGCCTGTAATAATTACTTTGGAATTTAATATGTTTTTTTTTTATCTTAATTCGTTTAAGATATACTTTGTCTATATCATGGTATCGTCGTCGTCTAAGACAACAATTAATCAGGTCAATCTAGTTATCACATAGATATAAATATAAGTACATTTTACAGATACCTAATACTTTTATTACAAAAAAGATGGCGTTAATTCACATCATTTGTTATTGTTTTGTGTAAATATCTGAAAATATATGCTTACACTAGATATATACATATTTGCCCTATTTTAAAAGACGTCTCAATTGATTTGAACTTACAGTCTGTTCTCAATTACGTTTCCGCACGATTGACATTATTATTTCGTATTACGCAGCTAATTATTTAAAATATAATTTTCTTCTACAAACATATTTTCTTTGAATTTGTATATTGTATTGTATAGTGTAGCAAACATATTAACAAAATATTATACTTTTAACACAAACCAAAAGTATTGTGTGTGTAAAATGTGAATTTCATATTAATTAAGGTAAATTAAAGTGAATTGATTATAGTATGACAAGTAATTCTTTCGTAAATAAAGTAAAGTAAATCTTTCGTAATTATTCAGAAACAAATCATCGCAAAACACATTAATTTCCCCTAAATGCCCTAGAAATCACCGCTTGAAACTTGTTTCAGCTTGTCTCACGTAAACAAAGATCACAGCTGTCAAAATCTATACCTTTTTTGTCTGTGCGGAAATCCCCTCGGATACCACCGGTGGCTATGTCAAAAACCATTCCTGAGAAATGCTTTCGACATAAACATCGTTCTAAAATAAGCTATCAATCACTCGCCGGTTTTATAAAAATGTGTGCGTGAGCCAGTGCTGCCATCATACTTTTTTATTTTTATTTAAAACATTGGTTTCTACGCTTACTTATGCGATTCCATCCTACTATCTATCTCTTGTAGTTTGATTTTTACACCCTTTCACAACACAATTCGGCATTTTTGACGTGACAACGTCTTATAATTCGATGGAGCCGGCTGCACGCACAAAATAACATTACTCATGCGGCGTTACCTCGCTCTGAGGCGTTCCATTTAAGGCTTGAAGCGCAAGCGAGAGCGCGGATCGAGCGACAAAGAGGCACAATCGGCCTCCGTGTTCGGCAGCGTTCGACATCTGTCTCTCTCCTATTTGAGTGAGCGATGCGTCCGCGTGGACAGCTGCTATACAATAATACATTTACTATCCCCGCAAATTGCTAATGCGCCTGGCCGCCATTTTGGTGACGTATTTTGTTGACATTGACATTAGACACTCTGTACCGTTAGCATTATTCTGGCTGATGCGAATTGTGAGGGACGAGTACCTACGCATTTTTGTTTATTAAATTATTAAATTTATATTAAATTGAATTGATTTTTATTAAATTGAATCAAAATCTAACCTAATTATATTATTAATATAGTTATATTACTAATAAGTCTTTTCTAATAAACATTGAAAATCACACAAACATTTTTCATTTCTTAGATAGATACCTATTTCCAAGGTGTGAGATTAATTAAATGTCATCAAATATCAGTTTTTTCGTAAAATGTAATCTTACAATAAATGTCATTTCAAATCTGTCAAACTTAATAATTAACCTATTAAATTTACAATTGCATTTCTTTTTTAGCAAGCTGTACTTTTCTATTTTGGATGACGTCACGTGGCTCTTAATGTGACAAAGTTCCTGCGCATTAGCAATTTGCGAGCATTGTACATGTTTTCGTCAAGTATGAAGTGCAGTGAAAAGTGAATGTGGTGTCTTATGACGTTGTCACGTTCAACTATCGTCAGTAAACCGACTTTACAGACAACCGATTTTTACTTGTGAATATTGTTGACATCTGTGATGATGTTTTCACTAACAAGACGTAGTTCCGTTGTGCTTGTGTGCGTGTAACTGTGTATATCGTCGGCTTATTGCAAGAAGTCATTATGTGACATATTCATTATTTAGTAAAAACGGCATTTTAGTTGGAGTTAGTTAGTGGTTATGTTAATAAGCCCATATTATCCTTAATACATAAGCTAGAAATTAGTGTGTTTTTGCATTTTGTAGAATATGTAAAAATGAGCCCATTATAGATAAAAACGTATTTAGTGAGTTCTTGCAATAAGCCGACGATATACTATACACACGCCGAGGCGTAGTTTTATTTGGCCTCACTTCTTTGTTTATAGAGTATCTACCATCTTAACTTTTTTATTTGATCTGAGATGTTGTACTTTAATCAGAGGCGGATTAAGTATCAAGAGCGCTCTAGGCAAACATCTCATTGGCGACCCTCTCCCCTCGCCCCGCGACGATACTATATTATGTTATGTCTCTAATTTCTAATTTTAGTTGTCATTTCTTTACTAGAACTTTTATTTTTACGTCTGGAAAGCCCTATGGGCTGCCACCCTACCGGGGTTTGCGGTGAGCGGTGTATCGGAATCGAACCGACTAAACCACGCTCTGCGCCTGAAATAACAGTGATCCGATAACAGCTTTTATTAAGACGTCACTATTTCTTTATTGGGCCTGTTCTCGGGCATAGCGGACCGGGATAGTTCTAAGCCTCTTCAGGTCCCGCTCCACCCTCTCCTTCTCGAGAATAACTTGTTCGCAGAGGTGCAAACCATGGTCACAAACATGGTACCGAGCCAGAGAATCCTCACACCGATGGCCGTCATGAGGCCACGCTTCTGCTCCACCCACGCCACAGTGTGTCCAGCGCTTGGTCGCCAAAGTCTTTCCCTCCACTTCTCCACGCGAACCCTTGCCAGGTCCTCCTGGACTCCAAATGACTACTACTATGAGATTGGGTCCTCCAGGTGACCTCCTGTTGGTACCTCTTTAAGAAGACGTGCCAGAAAAGACCTGCGTCAGTCAGAAGGAAAGGGTCTCGTGCTGCCACCCTACCCATTAGACGATGACTGGCTGGCCCGCCTTCACGGTGCCAAATCCAGTACGTGGAGCCTTCAGCCGGGACGCCCAACGAGTCATCGTAGCTCGGCAGGCGGCCTTCAGCCACTCATTTCCGCCTTTGAATCTCATGGTAGAGATCCTCCACCACCCTCTAAAGGTTAACTTAGCACCATCTAAGGCGCGCCTTATTTTGGGCGATCAGTGTCCGTCCGTTGCATTATATAGTACCATTGACTGGGTAACCCTGGTACATTACTACAACTCATAGAGTAATCTTAACTACAGCTGCAGTTGTAGCAACTGAATTTTTGTGTACACGCACTGGCCTCAATCTAAGTAGGTATCAGAAAATGAAAGAAAAAAATAGTTGCATTTACGTAATATAAATCGCCGCCGACGAACCGGGCACCGGTGGCGCGCTTACCAGCAACTCATGCCGCCCTGAGTGTGGCCGCTGGTGGACGGGAAGGGTTTCCCCTCCACCCGTCATAATGTACCCGAAGGTGGTGCCCGCGCTGTTGCGGGCAGGCGCTAGGAGGGGTCCGGATGTCTTAATAACAGCAGTTCCTGGATCGATTCTATTACAGTCGCAGAGTGGCACATCGTGTGGTTTTAGTCGGTCAAATTCGGACACACCACCCCGCTGTAAACCCCGGTGGGGTGACGGCTTGCCGAGGGGGTTTCCACACGTAAAAAAAAGGGTTTATGAGCCTAATAAAACTTAGGATGATGTAGAAAAAAATGTAATAAGTTTCTTAAACATTATGAATAAGTGAAGTATATCGATTATACAGCTGTTACCACCACATATTCTATACTAATATTATAAAGAGGTAAAGTTTGTTTGTTAGGAATAATCTCAGGAACTACTTGTTCGAATTGTTTTTTTTTTTTATAATAGTTACTAATATGGGGTCATTGCACTTTCACTTCTCGATAATAATATTTTCTTAAAAATCTTGGCTTTTTTCAGAACCATCTGTAACTGTTTATCTGTAAAAAAAAAATATACTTTAAATTTCTTGGTACTCAACGTTGAATATTTGTATATTACCTATAACACAACTCCGCACTTGTTTTCTTTAGTCCTACACATTTCGCTTCTAGTATGTGCTTTTTTTCGTTAGTTTTTAAAAGCCGTTAATTGATATGTAACAGCTGTAAAACACTAGTAGTTTTGTACAGCAATCTGCCTATTACATATTGGTCAATCCAAAGGTTGTCATGAAGAGCTCACAGACTGTGATAACGCCTTATCGGTGACTGCGATCTGAAATGAAACACTGACGGTTTTTTTTTATATATACTAGCGATTGAATGATTGGTGTGAAATTATTTATTATCTTTAATATCTAAACACATCACAGGTCTGGAAAAGGGACCAGATTCTAAATATGAATTCTTGGAAAATATTTTAGTCCAATGGTTGATTGCTAAGCCAGATATAGTGGGTTTAATTCCCACCGGGGACAAATATTGTGTGTCGAGCACGATAATTAAAATTTGTACTATATGTTTAAATAGGTGTTAATTATTTATCTGCGCGTTCAATACGCCTATGTGTACTTCTTTGGGGTTAAAGACATGAGTGTTTGTACGTATGTATTATTGATATATATATTGATAAGTACAGTTCTTAATTTATCTGTAATAGCTTCAGCGAACATGAGTGGGGACAATATGCCGCAGTTAGGGGGCATCCAAGTGGTGAAGGTCTCACAAGAGCCAGGACGCCGCTACGAGCTGGATGAGGAGTCGCTAGCGAGGGTACTGCTTCGGCCCGACGTGCGCAACCTGCCTGTCGTCGTCGTTAGCGTCGCCGGCTCCTACCGTGGTGGAAAGTCTTTCATCCTCGACTTTTTCCTGAGATACCTAAAAGCTCCGGTATGATGAAGTTTTGTATTCTATGACACTTCTTAAAACTTTCTAAGGTTATTTTCCATCACGTTTTATGTAGTTATCTGTGAACCACAGAATACACGAACACGTCTTGTTTAACACAAGGCAATATTATGTTTGTGTCTGATAGCGAATTTTCCTGCACAACATTTGGGGAAAACCAAGCAAACAACTCCATTCGTGCCTGATTGGAATTACTGTTTACTCTTCATAGTAAAATATATATTATAATAAATGTCTTGGAGATCTCTTTAAATCAATTACAGAAGTTATTTTAGTTTCATGGAATTTTCTTTTATCCAGCGTGATAGCCAATTGTCTACACAATGGCTAGGCGAAGAGGACGCTGTTTTGGAGGGATTCGACTGGCGTGGCGGTGGGGAAAGTCATACTAAGGGTATCCACCTGTGGCCAGAACCAATTATTGTTACAATCGAAGGAACTGGAGAAAAGGTGCGTCAACTGTTATAATATTATTTGGAACTTAGCTTAGCGTGAGACAGAAAGACACCAAATCTTGTTTCTTCTACTTCGAGATCCTGACCTCTTTTCGGAGCAGCACAGGTGGCTACGACTGCATTAACTGCGGCTTTCTCCGGCAGCTAAAAACTTTTTATCAAACTACATGTAGAAAATTATGGTATATTTCCCAACAGGTCGCAGTGCTTCTGATGGACACTCAAGGAACGTTCGACACAGAGAGTGACATGGGGGATAACTCCACTATCTTTGCGCTGTCTGTACTTCTGTCATCCGTGCAAGTTTACAACCTACGAGCCAACATCGGAGAAGACGATCTCCAACATTTGCAGGTAAGTTTAAAAGTATATTGATGACCAGCATCAGATATTTTTGGAATTAATTGCAAATATTTACACGTATTATTAGGTAGGTACTATTTACATTGGCGTATTTATATATAGATAGAATTTCTATATAGATGTGAATATATTCGTGTCATCATCATCATCAACAGCCTTTAATAGTCCACTGCTGGTCAAAGGCCTCTCCTTAGGAAGGAGGTTTTGGCCTATTATACCACGCTGGTCAGACAGTTGGACTTAAAGTTTGTTTGAAGTTTTCCTTTTCTTTGCAGTGCTGTTGTCCTGCGTAGTTTGTTCTCTTACTCTCTTACTTACGACACCCTCGGGATGAATATGGGTGGTGACACTCCGTATTCTTAATCCGTCACTACACGGAAATAAATAAATAAATACATCTGTCTTTAATTAATTACAAAAATATCTCGAAGTGTTTATCTATGTTTTAGAACCTATTGCAAGAGTAAACTTATTCTATTTTGGATTCTTCTATTAGTAGCAACCATGTGATGCCAACTTACATTTACTTGTCATCTAATTACACCAATATACACAGCTCTTCACGGAGTACGGAAGGTTAGCCAGCACCGCAGAGGACAAACCATTCCAAACATTGCTGTTTTTCATCAGAGATTGGATGAGTGCTTACGAACATAAATACGGCTATGTTGGCGGTGAAGCGCTGATGAAGAAAAAGCTAGCGGTGAGTGCATATAAATAGCTCTTTGTGAAAATACCTAGAAAAAATTCACAATGTTTCTTAATTTTAGCGACTTTTTTAAATTCTTGTTTGCTTTAGTGCTGGAACAGAGACGGGCGCTTTTATTTTAGAACTGTAGGTTTAAGTGGTAAGGTCAAATTGACATGACATAATTTTTTTTAGCCTAAACCTACTCAAAAGAAACAGCTACGAGAAGTGCGTGAGCACATCCACTCTTGTTTTGAAAAGCTACAATGCTTTTTGATGCCGCATCCAGGACTCGTTGTCGCTGATGAAAAGTTCAGAGGACGACTCTGTGGTGAGTATTTCGTAGGGCATTGTTAAATCAACATGCTGTTTTCATTATTCTGTACTAAAAGTTCTTTGTACATTTTAGGTATAATGTCCCTTATTTTCTTTTTATTATTAATTTAACACATATTTGCTGAGGAATTTACCACTGAATTTGCTGGCATTTTTGTGAATATTTTTTCAGATATTACTGAACAATTCAGGGTGTCACTTTTGGAACTAGTACCATCATTACTCGACCCAAATAACTTAACTCCGAAGATCATTAACGGAGAGAAGGTACAAGCGCAGGGATTGCTCGAGTTCTTTAAGCGTTACGTAGAAATTTTTAATAGTGATGATTTGCCGGAGGCTACCACCATTTTTCAGGTTTGTAAATATTACTATATTTATTTTTATTCTTTATCCTTAGGTATGTTAGTCATGCCTTTCTAAGTGCCCCTTTATAAATATATTTTCTGCCGGTCGTATTTACAAACCGAGCCATTAAAACTGTGTAACAATTAAAATAAAAATGTTTTTAAAGAGCTGATGCACCACATTTCTCGTTCCATGAAACTGTTTTTTGTTTGTATTGTATTTGTATAAGACTTCCAGATAACACGTGTGTTTTTTGTATAAATAGCTTAATTTAATTGGTTTCATATAACTGGGAGTGAGCCTGGTTGTGTACTGTGTAAATTTTAAATTTAGACGATGTGTTAATATTAACAACTTCAGAAATCGGGACGATTATACCAAAGCCACAAGATGATAAGTATTAATTTCTCTTCATGATTGTTATAATAAGTATGTAAAATATAATACCCTAGGCAACAGCAGACGCCTGTATGATGTCGGCTCTTCGAGAAGCGCGCGAATGCTACGAGACCAAGATGGACAGATACATTCATGAGGACCAGAGCGTAACGACGAGCATGATGCATAACTGGCACAGTGCTGCCATCGCAGCTGCAGTCGCTCTTTTCGAGGGGAAGAAAAAGCTCGGTTCTCAGGATAATGTTGCTGCACATTTAGAAGATCTTAGAAAGGTTGGCATGCCAAAGTCATAAACACATTGATCTATCGATATTTTAAAGGAATGTCCAAGTAATTCATTATAATAAAATATAATGTTAACCAATCTAAAATTTAATTTACCTAATCAAATCAAATCAATTTATTTGCAAGCACAGGTACATTTATAGGTGTTACAAAATATAGATTTGTCTGCTGCATTTTACCACATTATTGGTGTGCAAATATTTATCTACAATTATTAATTTCATTGTCAGTCATCTTAAATAATAAATAAATTAATGTCACAGACCGTACATTGCTAAACTTTCCTATATTATTGGAAATTATAAAATATGTCTGTTAAAAATACCTACCTACTACTTATATATTTTTATTAATCTGTCATGTTATGTTAAAGTTTGTCTTGGTTTGGCTGCTTTGCAATAACGAATTATTACTCTAAAATTATTTTATTGTTAAAGGTGAATTTTTATAACTTTTGTAGCCTACACCCATCAATTTGAAAAAAATAATTCTTTTTCGCAACTACAACTTTTGCAAAGAAATCAATTATCAATGTTTTATTTAAGTTATATTTCTCGTCATTAATGTGTTTTTAAAAGCAGCCATTACTTACTAACTGATCAGTTTTAAAGAAGTAAAAAAGAGTAGTATCAAAGGGTTCAATATTTGCATAAGTTTGCTTTTATACTCGGCATCCGGCATTTAATTTAGGCCTATCAATAGGGTATCACATAAATTCAATTTACAGGAGTTAGGTGCTCGTCTGTCGCTATACCTGTGGCAGAATGACGCCAAACTGAGGGACGCGCTATCGGACGCTAAGAAGAAGTATGAGGAGACTGTGAGTGCTGTGTGCCAGGAACAGACTCGCCTCTGTCTACACAAGCAGGATCTAAGGAAACTTCATAATCAGGCGGTAGAAGTCGCGCTCGCCGTCTTTGACCGTACGAGGACACGGGTGCCGCACGATCTGGATTCTGAAAGGAAAGATTTCATTCAGGTAACTATCGTTCATTGCTTATAATAACTTAGGGTAAGAAGTTCAGGTGTTCTAGCTGTTCAACATCACATATCTTACTTTTGTTTGACCTTAATACCTACGATTGATTTTTCTTGATTCTTTTACAAAAGCGTCTTTGAACTATATGTGTATGTGTATGAATTGATTTACGTTTTTCATAATTTTAGAACTTGGAGAGGTCGTACGAACACTTATGTATTGTAAGCGAGCAGAATAACAGGACTGCAATACTGGAATCTCGCGATATTTATCAGACGCATATGAAATACGCGGGTGACCAAAAAGGTGTCAGCTCAGACGAACTCAAGAGACAGCATACTATGGGTTCGGATAAAGCGATCAACCACTTCCACTCGCTTCGAAACAGACGTACCGAGGAGGCGCACGACCCTGACGAAGAGCGACTTTTAGAGGTATGGTTATTGTTTTCAATGTCCTTGTCTGGAGTTGTTAAGATATAGATATATATTTAAATCAATAATAATTTTCACTCATTCAAACATTAGTACAATACATATATGTATATACTCGTATACACATTTTACTTCAGTAGGTTTAGACACTGAAAAAAAAAACACTATTCATCTGGCCCTAGTACTAGCGTTCCCTGCGGGGTCGTCCCTTCCGTAAGTATAAAAAATAATTAAAATAATTTAATTATTGTTTATATTATAGTATCATTTTATTTATTTACATCTTCATGCATTGTAGGGTAGGTGCACAGAGGTTACAATTGTAATTATTGATTATAAATATATATTTTGATCAATAAGCATATAAAACTAAACTAAATTTACATATATTATACAATAATAAGCGGCGATAGCCTAGTGGTTAAGGCATTGGACTTGCGATCAAGACGTCGTTTGTTCGAATCCTGACCAGTACACTACCGACGTGAACCCACTCCTAACACAAGCAATTTAGCTTAGCGGGAAGGGTTAACGGGAATACTAGTAATTTGGGTTGATAGTAGACCTTTAAAAAAAAAAGGAAAATTAAAAATGAACTAAAAAATTACACATATTATATGTAATTAAATTATCTCCATTTAATTATCCTCCATTTGTACATGGTCATTAACTTGGAATACTATTGTATGTATAATATCCTGAATTGGTGTACAATAAAGATTATTCTACTCTATTCTATTCTAAATATACATTTAAATACATATTCTTTACGTTCGTACACTGTGAATACAGAATTTAAGGTGGTGTACTATTGATTAAGGTACTTCCGCCATCTTGTCGAGAATGTAATTATGTACATTACTATATATGTATACTATTTTAGCTTTGATTATTTTTATGGCACACCCAACGGTGGGCAAACGAACAGACAATTCACCTGATGGTAAACGACTACCACTCTTCAACTCAAGAGTCACAAGGACGTTCCTGAACTTTGAGTCCCCCCCCACCCCCCCCCCCCCTCCAGAACCAGTGGAGGACAGGTTTGGGCTCTGGTAATTTCACTCACTCTGTGAAAAGTAACCAAGAAATTGTTAATACCGCCGATTTTCTGTGAGTCCGAGGTATCGTGGGACCCCGGTCGAAGCGGCCCATTTGTGGCTCTCCCACAATAGTCCGGTATCAATTTATAATTGTTCCGGGTAATCTTCTAAATGGCTGGACCGATTTTGATAATATTTTACTACCAGGTAGCTGTCTATATAAAGAGTAACTTAACTATTTTTCCTCTCAGCAAAAACCCTTTAAAATTTTGGCCGGTCTGGGAATCGAACCCACTAACGCAGCGGAGCAGCAGGAGTTTTTCAAATTCCACGCAAACAAGGTTGCGGGTATCAGCTAGTTTCAAATATACTTCATCTGACTTAAAAAATATGACTTTTTTACTTTTGATGTATGGAGTTCAAAAGTTAAGGTTGTGAAGTAATCCTTTCATTATTTTATAGGACATCCAGAAATATTTCGAGGACTTCGAAAAGACAAACTTACACAATAACTTATTGGCGATGCAAGTAGCAGAATATACGTATAACAACTGTGTGTTTTCTGCGTGGGGTCCCCAGTCTTGTTGCTTCCACCCAAACGCGCTAGAGGAACTACACAAAGACGCATTTGATCGCGCACTCCAGCAGTTCCTCAAGGACAGGGTCGAAAGCGATCAGGACGATTACAAAGATAAACTGATTGCGGTAAGTCTAGTCAACCTTCACACCATTAGTTCGGTTTACATTTAGGTACCCTTTTACCTACCTCCTTGTAGACTTTTCACTAAATATGTATAAATAAACATGCAAATAATAACTTCAGACATTTCACACGCGGCCGTCTGATCCCAAACTAGGCAGAGCCTCTGCTATGGTAACCAGACTGCTGATCATCAACAGCTTATAATAGTCCACTGCTGGACATAGGCCTCTCCTTAGAAAGGAGGTTTTGGCCTACTATACCACGCTGGTCAGACGGGTTGGTATAGGGTTTGTTGCAAGTTTTCCTTCTCTTTGCAGTGCTGTTGTCCTGCGTAGTTTGTTCCCTTAGTCGGCTCTTACGACACCTACGGAATGAGAATGCTGATAAACATACTTAAATATTATTAGATACATTACACCCAGACACAAAACCAATGATCATGCTCATCACACAATTATGACCCACGACCGCTGGCTTAGGAGTCAGGGTCACTAAACACTGGGCCAACAGGCCAGTCTAGTCAATGTGTACATGGATACCCCCACGGGTTATAGCTTCAGACTAGGGTTGTAACGGAGGCGCAGGAACGTAGATGTGCAAAAAATAGGAATTTATGGTTTATTCAAAGTCAAAAATCAGAAAGAAAACAAATAAATAATAACTCCTTGTCAAGTTCTATACAATGCCGTTAAAAAACCTGAAAATGTGAGGTATAAATATATTATGTGAGACAAGACACAGATATAGTATCATTCACATTTTTTTAAATGTCGTACATAACTGGCAACACAGTCCCGAATAACGCGAACCTCAACCTGCACGGTTGATTAAGTTGCTCGGTTTGAATTTTAGTCAGATACTCTTAAGCTATCTGGGAATGACTAAAATGTTCTGATATCTTCTTGCATTTTGTTATTAAATGCCCCAGGGATGCCCCAGGTTTTGTCGGGGTACCAGGGACTTCCTTTCTAGGGTATACCTGGTTCCCCGGCTATTAGTACCCGAGACGGCGTGCGGTTTTTAATCGGTTCGAGTCCGACATGCCACCGATAGGTGGTATCCGAGGGGATTTCCGCACGGAAAAAAAGGTGAAATTTCAATGTATCTTTATTATTAAATAAATAAAGTAAATATTTTCGGATATCTGACACACAACTTCATCTAGTTTAAACTTAGCAGAGCTTGTAAAGCTAAATTCACTGAAAACGTATATACTTTTTTTTGTGGTGGTATCCGAGGGGATTTCCGCACGGAAAAAAAAGGCTGACAGATAGCCTCAACTGTCACACCCAGGCCTGCGCTTATGGAGGACGGAGGCCGTTCTGTGACCTCCGGCGCCTGAGTCGCCTGCGGTACCTGACCCGTTCCCGGGCCTGGCGGGCTGGGAGAGTTCTAAACCTCTCCCGGTCCCGCTCCGTCGTCTCCTTCTGCGAGCAAGTTATGCTCGGAGAGTTCCACGCACTCTCGCTCCGCACGATAGCCACAATCAGGCTATCGAGCGAGAGAACTCCCACTCCGATGGCCGCCACGAGGTCTCGCCTCTGCTCAACCCACGCCGGGCACTCTACCAGCGTGTGGAGAGCCGTGTCCACGGTCTGGCCATCGCAGTGGTGGCTCTCAGGCGTTGGCTCCTTGCGGATCAGGCACAGGTGATCCCCGAAACATCCTTTCCCAGTGAGCACCTGCGTCAGTCGGTATGAGAGGGTGCCGTGACGCCTTTCGAGCCGATCCTCCATAACGGGTCTTACCGCCGCGATGACGGCGTGCCCGGACGTCCTCTTAACTGATAATTTGTAACGGACGTAGACAGTTTTAATTTCCCATGTTCTCTTTCTTTTTCTGCTGCACAGTTCTTCGTATTTTTCTTTAGGCATACATTTCAAATGCCCTCTAAGCGATGTCGTAGTCCGACCTTTCCTTGAAAATTTTTTCCACAAGTTTTATATTTTGCACAATTATTGTCTATTTCTAAAAAGATCTCACTTGTTTTCGTCTTCATCTTGTGACTTAAATAAACATAATAATTACTTTGCACTAAGTCACTTAAAACGAAACAATCGCGGTTCAATTAGAATTACATTACAAATTCGATCAAAGATTGACGGGCCTGTCGGTCTAGTGGTTAGTGGCCCTGACTGCTAAGTCGGAGGTCGTGGGTTTCATTCCCACCCAGGAAAAATATTCTATAATTATATATGTATTTAAAAATATATAAGTATGTTTATCAGTAGTCTAGTTACCATAGCACAGGCTCTGCCTAGTTTAGGATCAGACTGTCGCACTGATACTCAGTACTACATCGGTAATGTACTGTATGTATGTATGGCGGGGCGGTATGGCATACTGTGGCAGTGATGATATTACATTTCACATCATCACATCAACAGCCTTTAATAGTCCACTGCTGGACATAGGCCTCTCCTTAGAAAGGAGGTTATTACATTTAATTATAGAATAAATGCTTCATAGTTACTTGTGTGTTATTGTTGCAGAATCTTAAGAATCGTTACGAGGATCTTCAGAAAATCAATGATTTCAACAATAATCAGGCTGTTGACCACTCGTTCGGCGAGTACACGAGGCGTATGGATAAACACAGCCAGCCAGGACTTAGCTCCATCCTTATTGTACCTTTCGTCATCAAGGTATTTATGATCAAAAATTCTGTCAAAAGCAAAATCTGTCTTGTTTTATTTAACGATCTCTATTAATATTATTTTAAGACATAAACACATTCAACATTATCCAGAAACTAGATGTTTAAAAGACTTGTATAACTTGTCAAACCTCAATAATCGGCAGTCAGCGTTCGATAAACAGTTAGTTTTGAGACGCTCCCCAAAATAATTTTCAATGGTACCACTATACCTGTTTGCCGAACGGTGAAAGACCTAGGCTTACAACTCGACTGTACTCTAAACTAGCGCGATTGAGTCACATACGTATGCCAGAGTGTTACCGGCATTCTCAGAACATTAAATCGCCTGAAAAACTTTCTTCCCGTGAAAGCTAAGACAGCGCTGGTGCAATTTCTTATCTTCCCTTTAATCGACTACGGTGACGTGTGCTACTATGACCTGAATGCAGATCTTGTCAACAAGCTAGATCATCTTATCAATAACTGCATTCGATTTATTTTTAATCTTCTTAAGTATTAGTATATAACCATATCTCCAGTTTTCGTTCAAAGATAAGATGGTTACCTATTCCTCAACGCAGGAAAATGCGCGCACTCACAATTATGTACACTATCCTCAATTCCCCTTCCTCTCCTACTTACTTAACAGACAATTTCAACTGTTATTCAATAACCACAACAGTTCGGTCAACAATCGCCTTCTACTCTGTCCTTCTCACACCACTGGGTTTGTCGGCTCTTCGTTCTTCGTCCAGGCTGTCCTCTTATGGAATGCGCTTCCTCTCAAAGTCAAAATGGCCACTAATCGGTACTCTTTTAGACTGGAAGTGAAAGAGATTTTGCTGAGTGAAATGAAAGATTCAACGAGCTCCTAATTCATCGCCTAAATATTTTTTTTGTAATATATGTATATATGAGTATATATGTGTATGTGTGAATGTGTATGTACGTATATATATTTATGTGTGTGGTATTCAGATGTATACACCAAATTCTAAGATAGTTGGTATTTAAGAAAACCTCTATCATTTATTACCCCCCCCATAATTGCACCTACCTCATTCTTTCTCAACATTGCCCAATCGGTCGACTGGCAGAGAATGCCTTAGGCATTAGGTCCGCCGATGCATGTACTTGTGCAAAAAGTTATAAAATAAAATAAATAATAAAAATCGCGTACTGAGGAACAGCGACGCGTGAAAGTTAACCCGTTCGATTGGTAAAATTTTTTTTGAAGACATCTTCTCACTAGGATTATATCCGGTTGCGACTTCGAGTCGCGATGGCCTTTACAAACACTAATAAACGGACGCAGGGAACAACAATTTGTGTTCTCCCACGTGGGGATCGAACCCACAACACTCATCGCAGTGACCTGAGCGCCTGACTGACCGCTTAAACCACTACGCCATCCGTGCAGACAACCGTCCATTACATTGGCGTGCTGGCCTCTCCAATGACAAGAGAGACAAACGGGTATGGTGGTCTCTTTGGTCTACTGCAGTCTCATGCCTGTTCATACTTCAGTTGATCAAAAAATCTAACATTACAATTTAGAGTCTAACAATTTATTTATTGTGTTATTGTGTCTCTGTATCTTAGAATTTAATTTTATAAAATAATATATAATGAAATTAAATATACATATGGTAAAAAATTGTAGTGTTCTATTGCTTTTATCAGAAATTAAATATTATTTACAGATGCACATGTTAATGCCGAAGTATCACGAGAAAGCCAAGACAGCAGCCCTGAGTATGTTTATTGAGAAACGTCGTGGTCGTTCTTATCAAGATGATCGTTATTTAGACGGTCTCAAAACGGTAATTTTACCTCAAAAATATTATATTTTAATAGACAAGTAATCAGGGGTAGCTCACCAGGGACTTCCTTTCTAGGGTATACCTGGTTCCCCGGCTATTAGTACCCGAGACGGCGTGCGGTTTTAGTCGGTTCGAGTCCGACATGCCACCGATAGGTGGTATCCGAGGGGATTTCCGCACGGAAAAAAAAAAGAAAAAAAATGGGTAGCTTACCTGTAACAATTGACAAGCCAGTAATGGAGGACAACCTTCTTCGTGATGCTACCCCTTAAACTTCCATTTTCTCCCTGAAAATACAAGAAAAAGGTTTCATGAAAAATATTACGATAATATTATTCCTTAGGTGTCAAATGAATCATCACATGATTGTGGATTAGAGCTTCGTTTAAGGATTCACGTCGATAGTGAACAAACACTATCGACGTGAATCCACACTTAACACAAGCATTGACATAAAACAAAGGTAAAAAGAACGTGTACGACCCCCTTTATAACAAGCCATTAAAAAATAATCCTTTCCTGTAAAATCATTTGAAAATTGAAATTAATTTATGATCGATGAAATAACAAGTAAATGTATTTTCTCCGCAGAAAATGAACGAAGCATATGAACAATACACCCAACCGCTCCAGGCCCTTATCCGAGAATTAGGGCTCCAGCACTTGTTACTTTCTGATCTTCATCAGAACACATAGACTAACAATTTCTAGTTCAATAACTTTACATGCATTTATTGTCTTCTTAAACTAATTACTTTCAAAATTAGCATCTGTCTTAAAATATTATGTTTTGGATGCATTTTTGAAACTAGCTATAGTTAGATTTAAATTTAATTTAGTAGTTACATTTAGTATTTAGTTTAATGGGAACTTATTTTTCAGCATAATATTTGAACAATGTCATAAATAAATAAATTAAGTGATGTATTTTTATTGTAATAAATTGTGATCAAACTAAAGAAGTTTTATTTTTATTTTAGTGGACCAACACCGCACAGTGTTTCTGTTACGGTACTTGTATCTGAAAGTAGTAGGCATCCGGGAATAGCTTTCAATAGGAATTTCAGACGGAACATTAATTTGTATTATCTTTTTTTTTTTGTTTAAATTCCCATTTAAATAGAAGGTAAATAATTTAAATAGTTACTCTCAAGGATAAAATTCGTAACGAGCACATAAGAGGCAGTTTTAAGGTTGCGCCTATTACTGAAAAACTTGTGCAGGCCAGACTGAGGAGGTATGTATTGACCCGATGCCCATATTGTGAAAAAGTACCTTTCCATGGCTGTATACAGGAGAGGGAGAGGCAGACCACGAAGCTCGGTGTGCTGAACAGATCGAGGCAGTATTTCACTCCATGCCATCGCCTCCAACTCTATAAGGCGCAAGTCCGACCGCATATGGAATACTGCTCTCATCTCTATGCAGGGGCACCACAGTACCAGCTTCTCCCTCTGGATCGAATACAAAGAAGAGCGACTCGAATCGGTGATAGCCTTATCGATCGGTGTTAAGTAGAGATGTAGCTTCGCTCTGCATCTATCGTATATACCTATCATGGAGAGGGCTTCGAGGAATTGTTCGGACTAATACCGGCCGCAACGGCCATTGTTCCACACGGCAAAATTTTCATCCCCACCACTTGGATAATTAGCGCTCGTCCACTGTGCGCTTTTCAAGACCCTTTTTGCCTCGCACTACTAAGTTATCGGCTGCGGTGTTTCCGGACCGATACGACCTTCAAACTTTCAAGAAAAGAGCGTACTCCTTCCTAAAAGGCCGGCAACGCGCTTGTGACTCCTGAGTTGCAGGCGTTCATGGGCGGCGGTAGTCGCTTTAGATCACAGGATCATAGGTGACCCGTCTGCTCGTTTGCCCCTATTCCATAAAAAAAGACCGCAAACTACCTGGATGACAAATGTCCAAAGAGACATGAGGGAGTTGGGCTTGTCCACTGATGCTCACCAGCGAAATGTATGATGCCGCATGATTGGGAAAACCGACCCCGCATAACGGGAATGGGCGAGGGCAAAGATGATAATTTAAATAGACGGGATGGCGATATTTTACAATCATATTAGCATCAGTAATGTCTTAAGAATTGAAAAACACATGTAGTTATTCTGTTGCTAAATTTTGTTAACTAGTGACTATTGAGTATTAGGTTTCAAATACCAACTGTCCCGCTTTTATACTTTACTTTTTTCTCAAATTGACGCGTCGATATTACACAATACTAATGAATATATGTAGTCTAGAAAACATTTGAATCACATCGTCTAAGAGAGTTCTCGACTGAAATTTAATAAAATGCAAACGCATGACCCTGTCATTCTATTTTTATTTGAACAATGCCGAAAAAAGTCTCTCAAATGATTAGCCTTCACGGGAAAAACCGTACTAGCTAGGAAATACAAATGTTACCACAAGTAAATTAGAAACCAACTAAATGATAAAAAAAACCTTTTAATATAAATTTTCCATTATGTCAGTAAATTGTTAAATGTTAAATTCTTATTACCTGAAACTGGCTGTAGTGGACGGATTATAAAGCAAAAGAATGCTCCTGGAGCAAACATTTTGTTTGGCGTTGCCTGGGGGAAAATGAACCAGTTGTGGTTGTTGTTGGGTGGTTGGTGAAAAGGTATATACAGATCTACAAAATTAAGTAACGTGGCATTGGGAATTTTGACGGTACATGTTGTGACTGATTTGCATATTGTATGCGCATTTTATACATCAATTCGTTTTTACTTGTTTGTTTTGTTTTATTTAATAAAATTAATCCCATCGTCAGAACAGGACTTTGATAAAAATAAGAATAATCTCTTTGCATATAAATCCTTTCTAATAAAATTTATTCTAACAATTCATTCCGGCGAAGACAAAAGAAGATTATAAACATTGATTCTCCGTTTCTTGAAATAGGTTGAAAATACCATTTTTATGGATGCGTCTAATCATTGTTAGATTATAAAATACTGAAAATTTCGAAACAGGTGAAATCCTGTTAACAAAAATACAACCTCTATTAATTACTACGCGAGCTATTGGTCAATAATTGTCACATTTAATGTCCCGCATTGATAGACAAAACCAAAACAAGGTTTTTATTAGCAGTTTTTAGGGTGACAATAGTTAAACACCCGCCATTTGAGTTTTTATTTAGGTTTAAACCCGTTTCTGCCATAAACCTCGGTTTTAACCCTTTTAACCCAATGGGTTTAAACACTGCCCATCTATAACTATGACACATAATGTCGAATGCGGTGATTTTTGTAATTAAGCTCTTATCACGAAAGGGGAAGATTGATATTAAAATAAAACATTTTGAAAACTATGTTGCAAAAAATATATGCAATCAAATTGATCTCATCATCAACAGCCTTTACTAGTCCACTGCTGGACATAGGCCTCTTCTTAGAAAGGAAAATTAATAATAATAATAAATATTATTATTAATTATAAATATTATTACTATATTATATTATTATTAATATTAATTAATCTAATTTTATATATCTATATAAGTCATTGGCAAATTTTCTTTTTGAGTGTTTGCGAATCTAGTTCAGTATTTTTAGAAACTTGTTGTATTCGGTTGTGATTAGTGGTGAAGTTGCCAAAAATTATTATTACACAGACATTTTAAATAGTTATCTACTTCTTGTATTTAGTTTCTTGTAGTGGATATTCAGGATAGTCGATTTATGTAACTACGCAACAGCACAGAGAGCAAAGAGAAGGAAAACTTGACACAAACCCTATACCAACCCGTCTGGCTAGCGTAGTATAGTAGACCACAACTTCCTTTCTAATAAGAGGCCTATGTCCAACAGTGGACTGTTAAAGGCTGTTGTTGAATCAAATGTCAATTATTATTATTTCTTTTTGTTTAGATCATTGAGTTAAAACAACACTAGAGAAGCAAACCTCATTATCACACGTCGAAAAAAGTGTAACCACTTTTGAACTTTGACGACGTAGCTTTGATACCACTAAACATTTGAAAGTAAACATATTTATGTCTCATTTACACGCGAGACAAGAACAATACCATCGCTCGGATTAGACAAAGACAAAGATATAACTTTACGATGGTGGGCCAGTGTTGACTACCGTATGAAATTTTACCCATAACAACTAAGAAACAATTTTTTTTAAAAACAATTTTGTAATAAAGTAAATTAATTTAAATATTCTAAATAATATATTTCGAATTGAATAGAATAGGTATAAATAATAAAATACCTGGAAATATTTGGTTAAAAGGGTTTATATTCAGTGTAAAATCAAACTGCGCTGTGAAGCATCAGTTTTGTATACAATTGTCTTTTAGGCTCTTTTTTATAAGTTTGTGTGGATATTTTACTTTCATGATACAATCTTATTTTTACGTATGTAAAAATAATAGCATTTAATAATAAAAGTGAATGATCAACTTGTACTGATAATAAATAATCCCCAGGGTGTATTGCAAATTCTATTATAATTTAAAAAACAAATAAAAAAAAAAAATTATTTATATTTTATATTTTTTTTTATTTATGTTTATTTACCTTTTTATTTTATATTTTTATTTTTTATTTTTATGATAAACATTTTTTATTATTATTATTATTATTTTGTACAATTATTATTTAAAATTGATAATAAATTAAGAAAAACAATGAATTAATTCTTTTGTACAAAAGTCTCCAGCACTGCGAGCTTGGCACTTCTGCCAAGCTCGCAGTGAACGTTCAACGGGTCCCTAAAAAAAGTGATCGGTCCAGCCCTAACAACTACCGTTCTTCCTATATTTTATTATTATTGGCAAAATGTTTAAAAACAGTATAAAGCATATTATTTCACAAATTATAAAATCTCCCACTAATGTGGGAAAACCAAAATGATTTTTTAATGGTAACACTGATTCTAAATTACAATTATCAGTGTTTTATTTCAATTATAGCCTTATTTACGATATTATCAATACAAAAACCATAATCTGACACGTGAAAAGTAATTCCGCATGATTTATTAATGTTTTGTGACCTTGAAACGCATTTTTTCACTACGCATTTAGCCATTTTGGCGATTGTTACTGTCATGTGTCGCTATGTTCAACTCGGTTGACGCCACATTGAATACTGAATTGACGTTTGCTACGCATATGCCTGTGGACAGATGTGCAGTAGCAACGATTTTAAGCGGTAATTACTCATCTATGTAAGTATTATATCAATGGTTTAGATAACTAAAATGTTTTTCACACTTCGCCCACACTAGTTTCACATTATTCACTATAACAAAAGTCCCGCGAGGTTATTACCCCTAGATGCTCTACCAGAATCGTATATTATACAATTAACATACAAATTGTACTCAATAATTATATTCACGACCGCACAATTTGTTATTTAGTTTTATAGAGTCTCTTATAATAACAATGATTAATCATAGCACGATTCTGCGGTAAATCCCCAAACAGCTTACTTTAGGTGTTGACATGTATAATTAAAATATCTACTATTATGCAAAAGTTTACACATTAAGTAACCATAAATATAAAATAATACATACATTTGTCGCGCCTAAACCACTTAGCCGATTTAAAAAATTCTTTCACCAATGGAAAGTTACATTATCAGCAGGCGGAGCCGCTGACAAAAGTTAGTATTAATATAATAAGCTTTATATTGGTGAATTAATTTTTAAATTTGGTTTAGTGGTTTAGGCGTGAAAGCGTAACAAACAAACTTACTTTCACACTTATAATACTAGCTGAGACCCGCGCTGTTCCCCTGCGTTTGGTGTTATAACCGAGGGCAACGCCGCGGGGCGAAGGTAGTCTAAAAAAAGTAGCCTAAGTTACTCCTTATGCCATCAGCTATCTGCCAGTGAAAATCGGTCCAGCCGTTCCAGAGACAGACTCGGAACAGACAGACAGATAGACAAAAACTGTAAAAAATGTTATTTTGGTATACACTGTGGCGGTATAGATATCACAAAAAATGAAATAACAGATAACACGGTTCAATATACGTCGGTTAAAATAAAAAAATAAAAAATTAGTACGAAAATACAGAAATGCAAATTTAGAACAAACTAAATACAATAAAATAATTTCCGAATTAGAACACCATTGATAACATGAGTCGGTGAACTGTACCTACACGGCAGCGTCGCAATGTCGGCGACATCAAAACGACGCCGCCGCCGCCGCGAGCCGGCGAACTTTACATTCTTATTACCTACCTACCAATCACTTCACTTGCTTTTAAAAATCTATTTATAAAGAATGCGATTTTATTCACGTGTTTATTTCGTGAATGCTCGACTAGCTTCCGACCCAGCAGTACGCGTCACTCCTTGAAAAAGTAGTTACCTTGGTTGTCTCGTAATCTTTGTACCACCCTTACAAAAATTCGGCAGTCTGTAGGACATACACGATTGACTCCATACGTGTCCGTAAAGCAAAAGATGCGTTTTGATAGAGTTTTCCATAAATTAACATCATAGCAGGCAGGCATATTCCGCGGCTGTGAAGGTCACTCACGGCATTATGGATGTTGATATCGATAACCCAATAAAATTAAAAGACTGATAATGCACTCAGTTTCACACTACACTACACACAGAACCTAATAGTGACTTTTCAAAATAAAATTAGCAGGACTCCTTACATTACGAAGTCTTGCGCACACGATAACATTAATTGTTCACACCATTGCCGTGTATTATGACGAAAGCAATAAGACTAAACAATTATTACCACAAGAAAACTTCTCTAAACAAATATGTATCTCATAAACAACAACAATATTATTATTACGGTTATTTGTCGTGAGCGCATCTACAAGGATACGGAATAGCATAAGCTCGCCGGTGGCCAAGGGCCGACTGACTGTCCTTACTGGATGAACTAATTAAAAACGCGTGTTGCATCGTGATGACGTAATAATCAACATATTTCGTTCGATTCGGGTGTAGTAAAAGCGGCAACGTGTGATTACCGCGTATACCTACAGCTGATCGCCGCCTGAGGTCAATGTATTATGAATGCATGTACACATGATGTTGCAATTTACAAAACACAAAAATGAGTCCTGTGGCTAAACTACTGGATATATTTTGTTCATATTTTGCAAATCGCCTAGAAATTAAGGGCAGAATATGTGGCTTAAGTATTTGGGATAGGAAATGAAACTCTCTGTATGTACCGTCTAAACATACATATGCATTTAGTAAAAACGGTTATTTTAATATTACAAACAGACACTACAATTTTATTTATTTGTATAGATGTATAGATAAGTAAGTATGGATTAAGAATAATAAAATATATAATGCTAGCTTTTGCCCGCGGCTCCGCCTGCATATGTAAATATATATATAATTATAGATACATTATGTTCTTTCCATTTGATGTAATTTTAATGATGTCTTGTAGAATACTGTGCGCTATGAAGATATAAAAACTTGTGTAGAATTAAAAATAAACTATGATATAAAGAACTGCATCAAGTTTTTTTTGCTTACACTGCACCATCATCATTAATAGTCCACTCCTGGTTTTTGTGTCAAGTTTTCCTTCTCTCTGCAGTGCTGTTGTCCCTACATGCAATTTAAGATTTCAGTTCTTAGAAATTTCGTAGTTTTAGTGATTATAGTGCGATATTGCTAAAATGGTAGGAAATCTCCGCAATGTTCACTATCACAAATGCCTTGTTGACGTGCCTAAACACAAAATTTGTATTGTGAAATAGATCGTATTTGTTAGAAGCTAAGATTGTTAATAGAAAAGTGTCCATGATGCCTTTATACTTATACCTATATGTGTAACTCCAATACTATGATTCACAGGGTGGGTATAGCTGATTATAATATTTTATTTAGAGTGTTAACATTCAGACAAATCAGACGCTAACTACAAATGGTTCAAAATAGTCATTATTATTACACAGTGAGTTTTTGCGGTTGACGTGTCTCATGCGTGTTATTAACTTACTTTTTTTTTAACTTCTAAAACCTATTGGGGTACGGCCAACACCGGGTGAGTAGAGCGAGAGAAGCGATGAAAGGTGTTTTTAGAGATTGTTTGATTGTTATTGCCAGTGCAAAATAAAAAATCGCCTGAAGTTGCTTTTCGGACAGAGGTTTAATTTTACTGCAATTTCCAGTTTCTTATATGACTTGAAGTGACCGGTCGATAATAAAATAGACCCCAAGACATATTAATCCCAGGGGAGAGGGGGTCGGGATTCCCTTTCTAGACATCACATCAGCAGCCTTTTTAGTCCACTGCTAGACATAGCTCTCCTTAGAAAGGAGGTTTTGGCCAACTATACTACGCTGGCCAGACGGGTTGGTATAGGGTTTTTTAAAGTTTTCTTTCTCTCTACAATGTTGTAGTCCTTCGTGGTTTGCTCCCTTAGTCGGCTCCATATCTAAAAGTACGGCAGTGTCTTGTGCCACGTACTAAGGCGTGTACTAAAGCATATGTGACTTAAGTACTTGTTGTTGTTGTTGTTGTAAGTATAAAAAAAAATCAAAAATTAATTTAAGTTTAAAAGCTTTTGTAACTAGTCTAACTAAAAAGTAAAAGTTGCACTTACAGAAATTTATTTTCTACAAAAGCGTTTTTTTTATGTTTTTGAACTATGATTGATTTTGACTAGGTTTAAACTTATTTATTTACTAACTACTTAAATATATTATGACATTTTATAAATAAAATTTAACTTTTCTATCGTGGGTCACTATCAAAGGATACGTTGCGCAGGACTTTACATTACTGATAATAACTCACTAAAGTCAGTAGGTAAATTATGTTATATGAGTCACACGGAGAGCTGAATTTGTGTGGCGATTGTTATATCAAATGACTGAATTAAGAATACAGTGTTAGTAGGACCAGCTTCTGATTCTTTATCGTTCTCGATTAGGTCATTGAAGATATCCTGACTAAATCTAAATAAATCTATGGCAATATTAAAAAAATGATTCCAATTCTTAGTGGTATTATTTAAATACTGGATTTAAGGATAAATAGGAAGTTTCTTTATATCTTATAATTTATTGATTATATCGTAACAGGGTTGGGTAATGTCATTTACTTGTGATTGAAAACTAATATCGTATATTATACTTACAAGTAATAGATATTTAAAATATATGCGAAAAATATATTTTGGCATTTGTATCTCAATAAAACCAATACAAATAAATATTCTCTTTCTTATTTCTTCTCTGGCTAGGGTAAGATGTTAATAACTGTAGGAATATGAAGGGGATCCGTTCTAAATAAAATAAAAATTGTTACATAAATATAAACAAGCGAAATATCTATTTTTTGTTATGTGTGTTTTGACAGCGGACTGTTAAACACGTTTGGAAAAAGTCACGAACGAATAAGTTGTAGAGCTTTCATAAACAGGAACCAAAACTATCAGAACAGTTACAGGCAAAATGAACGGCAGTTATAAAAAGAAGCTGGAAGGTCTCCAAGTGGTAAAAGTTTCGGAAGAGCCAGGACGGCGTTACGAGCTGGACGAGAAGGCGCTAGAGAGCATCCTGCTGCGGGATGATATACGCAACCTGCCCGTCGTCGTCGTCAGCGTCGCCGGTGCTTTCCGTGGTGGAAAGTCTTTCATCCTCGACTTTTTTCTTAGATACTTAAAAGCCCCGGTGGGTTGAAACTAAAACTTTTTATTTTTTTATTTTTACTAACTATTGCATTTTACCGTTGAGGTATAAGAAATTTATGTTACCCCATGGGGAAAATGGTCCCCATGTCGAATGGTTTACAAATGTGGATTGAAAACAGACATGTATTTTTAAATGTACATGTCTAAAATTTATAGTAGAATGTCTATTTTCATGCCTTCATAGAAATACATACATCCAACACTCGTAAAATTATTATCAGTAAACTTTGAGATTCTGCAAAGCACAGAAGAGTGTTTTGATTAAAATTTCTGAGATAAAACAAGAAATAAAAAATGTTTCTTAGAAGTCATAGTTTTTTCTGTACCGTATTTCATATACAAATTTTGTACAGCGTTGGAGTCAATTATCTAATGAATGGGTGGGCAGTGAGGACGAGCACTTGGAGGGATTCGACTGGCGTGGCGGTGGAGAGAGTAACACTAAAGGCATCCATCTGTGGCCAGAACCTATCGTTGTCACCATTGACCAAACTGGAGAGAAAGTACGTTGTCTTATAGTGTCTTGTTTAATGACAGATTCTGTCAGTGTTTTGTTCAGGTTCCGAAAATGTCCGAAATAGTTGGAAGTTTAAGCTCATCACATTTTCTATATCTTTCCTTAGACTTAAAGTTTTATCACTAACAGTGTAAACAGTCAAGTCGGTTACTTATTAAAGATTCATAGCTTAAATTATAGATGTCATGATATAATTATTTGATTAGTAAAAAGTATGTACGGAGTAGTTATTTCTCTTTCCAATATTGATAAAAGTAGAAAAAAAAGGAAATAAAATTTTATTTTTCCAATTGCATCCGTTTCAAACTTTCAATTTTAAAGATATCACGCATATCCATTATATAATACATTACTGCTGCATATGTATATGACATACGACATTGTTGGTAATTATTGTTTTTTTTTTTCATTTATATTGTTTATCGATAGATGGCAGTGCTACTGATGGACACTCAAGGTACATTTGACATGGAGAGTGATATGGGCGACAATTCTACCATTTTTGCGCTTGCCACACTGCTTTCCTCCGTGCAGATTTACAACCTTCGAGGAAACATCGGTGAAGACGATCTCCAACACTTACAAGTCAGTTTCTGATAAGCTATACTACGTAGCATTACATGCGTATTTTTTGTAATTCATTATCTGCGGGCCAAGTGCGAGTTTATTACACTTCTACCCGGTCGTCACGGTGACCGGCGCTACGTTTGGCCCGCACTGAAATCTCCACCAATCGCAACGCTAAACGCGCTCGCCGTCGAGAACGAGTCGATGTGAAATAAACTTGCACTCAGCCCTCTGTTCATCGTGTATTCGGCATACTGGCAACACAAAAGAAGTACTTAACTATATAATCTAAATTTGAAAATTAAGTTTTTAACCCATCTATACGAAAAGCTAACTGATTTAACTTTTTTAAGTCTCTCATATATAGTAAAGTTTGAATGATCTGTATCTCATTTCTCAAGTTGTACTATCTTTGTGATGAGAGAAATAAATACAATACTATTATTATTTTATAGGACTCAGCTGCTTCAAACTACGGCAGTATTAGTTCTGTTGCCTCTGTTTCTGTTCAGATCTCTGTTTGGCTAAGTTACGATTGAGTTCTTATTAACCCCTCATATTCCCCAGCCAACCACAGAGCGCGACTAGAAAGAGATAGAGGGGACTATCTATTATCCATCTCTCTCCTTACCTATATTGCAAGATTGGGGCTTATGTACTCTCTGGGTTATATCTCTGTGAACAATCCATTGATCCAATCATTAATCCATCCAGTTATCACACCTTTTATTTTATTAGCCCAATGTACCCTTTTCCTTTATCCCTTCTGAAAATGATTACCCATTGCAATTTTACGCAATCCATTGAACCCAAATAACATTGGGAAACGGATGAAAATATGATTATGGTGATGACTAAGGTTGTAGGTTCGATTTCCGTGTTTAGCTGTAACCCAATAATTTTATGTTTAAAGAATACCTTTGTGCCGTTGTCTCAACAGTTATTCACGCAGTATGGTAAATTGGCGTGCAACGCTGAAGGGAAGGCATTTCAAACTCTGCTCTTCCTCATTAGAGATTGGAGTAGCCCCTACGAGCACCCCTACGGCTACACTGGTGGTGAAGGCCTTATGAAGAAAAGATTCGAGGTAGATATAACTGAGTAAGATATTCGTACGTTCTGTTAGCACAGTCCACTTTTATTCGACTAGGGTAACATCCCGCTTCGATCTTTTTCACTTTTTGCCCCACACATTCAATCTGTGGAACGGGTTATCTCGTCTGCGGTATTTCCGGACCGATACGACCTTCAAACTTTCAAGAAAAGAGCGTACTCCTTCCTAAAAGGCCGGCAACGCGTTTGTGACTCCTGAGTTGCAGACGTTCATGGGCGGCGATAGACACTTTCCATCACCGAGGGTTCCGTACCTACCCAGATTTTACGTAGATTTTCGCGAAAATTTGTAAGTACCAAAATTTATCTTAATTTTCAACTTTTTTTTTTTGGAATTATTCCTTTATTTGTGCTGTAAGACGTTTCTTTTTGCCAAATTTCGTGATTCTAGGTCAACGGAAACTACCACATAGGTTTTCGACCCAAAACCTATAGGGTACTTCTGGTTGACCTAGAATTGACAATTTACGTTATTAGCAAGGTTTTATAGCACAAGTAAAGAGAAAAGTCTGAAAAATAAAAAAAGTCGAAAATCGAAATTTGCCTATATCTTTTTATTCTGTTGACTCAGGACCTTGATTTTTATACACCTAATAGGGACCATAGACCTCAGTATCTGGTATAAATTTCAACTTGCTAGATCTACCCGTTCCTGAGAAAATCGGTGGGGACACACGGACAGACGAACAAGAAAGTGATCTTATAAGGGTTCCTTTTTTACCTTTTGAAGTACGAAACCCTAAAAATAATTTGATTTTGTACAAGCTGAGGTTAAAAGTACGACAGCTAACTGCTAATAGGGCTTACATAGTTATTTAATTTATTATTGTTTTAGCCAAGACTAAATCAGAGGAAACAGCTACGAGAAGTGCGCGAGCACATTCATTCGTGCTTTGAAACTCTTAAATGTTTTTTAATGCCGCACCCAGGCCTTAAGGTCACTGACATACAGTTTAAGGGACGACTTTGTGGTGAGTATATCCTGGGACATATCATACACGACGCTATAAGCTATATTTAAGCTTGTGGTTTTGAATTTATATTTTTGAAGCAAGTCATATTTCTAACAACAATTTATTTCTTTTAAAAAGAGAACTCCCGCATTAGTAATATATCCTGTGTTGCGCGGGACTTTACAAACATACATGACACGGACACAAAGAACACCCAGACTCAGAACAACAATTTGTGGATTACACAAAGTGACGTCCGTTGTAGGGATCGGACCCACAACACACAGCGTAGTAGTAAGCAGCGTGGCGACCGCTTAAACCACTACGCCATCCGTGCAGTTAAAATCTATCAAATCTATCCTGCCATTATGTAAATCAACATATGTCCTTACAGATATTGATGAGAAGTTCAGAGTATCACTCTTAGAACTAATTCCTTCATTGTTCGACCATGAACATTTGACTTCAAAGACCATTAATGGAAATAAAGTAAGCACAAAGGGACTTCTTGAGTTCTTTAAGCAGTACGTCGATATTTTCAACAGTGACGAGTTGCCGGAAGCTACCACCATTTACCAGGTTTGTTATTTTGTCTTTCTTATTAGAATCTAAAGTAAGAAATAAAGTACATGCAAAATTTATTTCTAATTTTGACAAATATTTTGTGTTACAAAGATCGTTTAATGACGAAATTTAAAGGAATGCAACTCATAAATTTAAAAAAGTTTCGAAACGCAAAACTCTTGTGATGCTTTTGCAGCCTCTTAAAGTATTTCTGTTCAATTATTTAGGCAACAGTGGACGCCTGTATGATGACAATCCTCCGAGAGTCTCGAGAATACTACGAGAGTAAGATGGATTCCAACATCATTGAAGATCAAAGTGTGACAGAAAATACTATACAAGAATGGCATAACGCTGCTATTGCAGAGGCCATTGCTCTCTTTGAGAGGAAAAAGAAGCTTGGTACCCAGGATGATATCGAAGCTCGTCGGTCGGATCTCCAAAAGGTTTGGCCATCAAATATTTTCAAATTAGGATCACCTATATATTTTTCCATATATTCTTAACTGTTGACCATAGTTGTTGTTGTATGTTTTATCATTCATACATGTCCGTGATACAGGATGCGTGCGGGGGTTGTCTTTAAAAATACTGGGGAGTATTAGACGATAAATCCGATTTATATTTGATTCCTGTGTTGTGGAATTGTCCGGTAAATAGCTAAAGTCTGATAAATTTTCAATTAAATAAGATATTTTAAGAAGGAAATTTTAATAAAAAAGGTTTCTGACTATCACTATTGACTAAATGGCCCAAAAATACAGTCCTGTCTTCTGGTACTTTGTCTGAATTTCTTATATTATTTAGAATTACTCACTCAACGGACAACCGACCGTCTTTTCCTAAGCAGTATTACACATCAACAGCCTATACTAGTCCACTGCTGGACATAGGTCTCCTTAGAAAGGAGCAGTATTACAATAACAATATATTATATTTAGTAGTGAACGTCTTTAGGATGAATAATAAACATTGATTTAAGATCTATATGTAAAGGGTGGTGTAACTACTTACAAAAATAAATTTATCTACGTATGTTCATCTGCATTCTAGATAGAGTTCATGGAACAAGCTCTTAATAAAATTATTATTTTTATTAAATCATTTTTAGGAGTTAGAGGATCGGCTGAACCCGTATCTCTGGCAGAATGATACCAAACTGAAAGATGCACTGTCGAATGCTAAGAAAGCGTTTGAGAACATAATATCTGACGCGTGTAAGGATCAGGCCCGCCTATGTCTTCATGTGAAGGACTTATACGCCCTTTATTTCGAAGCGGTGCCGATTGGACTAGCCCTTTTTGACTGTACCAGGACAGCGGTACCGCAGGAGCTAGATGAAGAAAGAAAAGATTTAGTTAAGGTAATGGCCTTGACATGATTGTGTTCAACGTCAAGTCGACAATTCTTCAAACACTACTGGTACTCCGTTAGAGCTAACAGGGTTATTTTATTTATTCGTTATTAGGTAAATATTTTTTAGGTAATAAAAACTTACTACCTAAGAGACACTGACCCAATGAATTGCATTTTATTCTTCTTCTTCTAAATTACACTGTATAAAAAAAAACAAAATTACCTAAAATAGATACAGTTTCACAGACTACGAAATCAAAATGCGACTAAGATTATTTTAAAGAAAACAATGGCAATTCTACTCGTATATCTATTTAATTTTCTATTTAGTTATTAATCGCGGAACACCTTATCCGATTAGTTTTATCTCAGTTTATGAGATATATCATCTCCCATTAATTTAAAGGTCCTTAGCAGTGATATAATATATTATAAGTAATCTGGAGATCAAATAGGAGTATATATTTTTAATTTCAGTATTTTGAAAATCTTTACGAAAAAATGTGCGCTGTGAACGAGCAGAATAACAGGAGTGCTATACTAGAAGCTCGTGAAATATATCTGTTGCGTATGAACAACGGCTTCATGCAACAAGAATTTAGCTCCGATGAACTTCTGCGACAACACGAGGAGGCTTTGAATCTAGCAACCAATCATTTCCATTCGCTTCGTAATCGACCCACACAGGAATCTGAAGACGCTCACTTGGAGCAGCTGTTACAAGTACGTGGTTTTTTGCAATTAATGAGTTGATAAGTTTAGGCCCACGACTTCTATTTATATATTTTGTTGATTCAAGGCATTTCCGCTTATCAACTTCGACAAAGATAAAACATTGCAGACTTTTTACTGGGATAATGTTCACGTTTAGCATTGTACTCTAACTTCGTTTAACTGCAGTATTTTTACATACTTACTTGTTAATATTTCTTTGTTCTCATGAAGTTGTAAATATTTTTCGTCATATTGAGGTTTGTTTAATGTAATGTCATTTTTATATTCAGAGTTCGGCGGAGCATTATAAAAACTTGTGCTCTGTGTATGAGCACAGAAAAGCTGCACTTGAGGATCAAGAGCTACTGAAACAAGCTGCACGTGAAGCTCATGAGCTGCACATGTCACAGCTGAGGGAAATCACCGACAGAATGAGTAGGATTGAGGCCGAATCTCGCCGCCACCGCAATGATTGTGCAATACTCTAGTACATTAAATGTAATCTAAACTTATCAAGTAATTGTTTTATTTCAAACGATACAGTCATACACTCACGCGTGTAACTTCTAAGGATTACACAGAAGCGTATTAATTGTAAAGTCACGAAAAACTACTTTACTGACTGGATGTGTATACAATAACGATTTAATTTCAATTAATATTAAATTATATTAATTGAAATTAAATCATATATAATCCTATAATATTGAGCTCAACATCTCGACTTTTGTCGGTTTTATAAATACCCCGTCCCGTAACACACGGGAAAAAAGATATCTATGTCCCCAATAACTTCAAATTGATAAAGTTAATAAGAATTATGAGAATTATTTACTGTAATTTAATTTTTAATGTGTAGTTTGATTGTATGAGAGGATCCTAACTAGTGTGTGTCTGTCGTGTGGTGCGTGTTATTTGCGGCCCTACTCCTTCCTCGTCCTCGTCCTCTCCCTCTTACCCGTCGTACGCTTAATGTATGTTGTGTGTCCAGAGTATGTGCTATGTTGAGTGGGTCTAGAGTGTCTGAGGATTGCGCTTTGTCTGGCGATTGCTGCGAGCCCTGTGGTTGTGGGTCCTGTGACTGATGCGTGTTTTGCGATTCCTGGGTGTTTTGTGTATGTTGGTCCTGTGTGCTGTGTATGAATACCGTATCTCCCAAAACTTTACTGAGTATGGTCACTGTGTGTATGGCTGCTTGTTTTTGAAGGATGGTTATGTCGATGTTGGCTCCTAATTTATCTATGTATTTCTTTATGCTTTTAGCGACTATGCCAGTTGCGCCTATAACTATCGGAATGACAGTCGTTTGTGTATTCCACAGGCGGGTGACTTCAGTTTTCAACAAGTGGTATTTGCTCAATTTCTCAATCTCCTTAGCGCCTATATTATAGTCGGATGGTACGGTAATGTCTATTAAATATGTTTTATTGCTACTTTTGTCGATATATATAAGGTCAGGTCTATTGTGCGTTACGGTGATATCTGTTTGTACGGGCATTTCCCAAAGGATTTTAGTGGATTCATTTTCTTTGACTTGTGGTTGTATGAGTGTTTCTTTCCACCAAAGGTCAGATATTTCTATTTTGTGTTTTTTGGCCAGACACCAGTAGACGTATTGGACAAGGTTATTATGTCGTTTAACATAATAGGTCCCCGCCAGTTTTTCGCATCCTGATATGATATGCTGAGTGGTCTCATCCTTGCAGGCACATATGCGACATTTTCCGTCTACTGATTCTTTCAGTATATCGCGCTGATGCTGTCGGGTCATGATGGCTTGGTCTTGTATGGCAAATAATGATGATTCTAATTTGGGCGATATCTGTTGTTTCTTAATCCATTTAAACGAAAGCTCTGCATCTATGTTGGCTTGATTTCCGGGCAATTTCCGCATAAAGTACTTGTACTTTATGCGGAAATTGCCCGTGTAACTGCTTACTTCTCCACACTGCATTGTGAGTTTTAATAATCGCTTTCTTAATTTCTTCATCTGTGTGTGTGTTACCCACTGTTAAATGTAGTTCTTTTTCTATTTCTTGTGCTTCCTTAATGATTGAGTATTTATCTCTATGTGAGTCATGTTGTACTATTGCTTGAATAAGATGATCTCTTTCTGTTTTTAAGTATTGCTTATATTTAACTACCTGTGTTTTATACATATACTCTACGTTTATAAGACCCCTCCCTCCTTCTGTAAACGGTAAGTATAGTCGCTTTACTTCTGCCTTTTGTTGGTGTGCCTTGTTCATTGCCAATAGTTTTCTTGTTTTGACATCTACTTTCTTAAGATCACTAATTTTGTAATTGATAACACCAAACGAATATAGTAGCACCGGAATAGCATATGTGTTTATACCTTTTACTATTGAACGTGAATTGAGATGTGTATTTAGCAGCTTTTTAATCCTTTTAAAATATTCTTTCGTTATTTGATCCCTAATTATACTATGTTCTATCTTGCCTGATTCATGTATTCCTAAATATTTATATCTATCTCCTATTGCAAGTTCTTGAAACTTTTCTCCACTTAATAGAATATGGCCTTCTCCTCTTACACTACTCCTATGGCCTGATCTAATATGTATTACATTACATTTATCCAACCCGAAGCTCATCCCTATGTCTCTTGTAAATATCTCTACGCTATCCAATAATATTTTCAGGTTACTTCCATTATTTGCATAAATCTTAAGGTCATCCATGTACATTAAATGATTTATCCAGAAACTATCTTTAAGTTTATATCCCTTCATTTCATATTTATTCAGTATAAATGACAAAGGGTAGGTTAGGCTAGGCAAAATAATAACGGTGATAGGGAATCGCCTTGGAAAATGCCGCGTTTGATGGTGATCGGTTCAGTAGTTATTGAATCTTGGGAGCCACGGGCTGTCATGATCACCCTCCACGAAGGCATAACTAGCTTAAGGAACCTTTTTATGATAGATGGACATTTATAGACATCAAGTATTTTTAGAAGCCATTCATGCGATACGCTGTCGAAGGCTTTTTGATAGTCTATCCACGCCATGCTTAGGTTCTTTTGGGTTTGGTGTGCATCCTCTAATATAGCTTTGTTAACCATAAGGTGATCCTTACATCCCCTGGTACCGCGGCGACATCCCCGTTGTTCTACTGCCATTATGTTGTTTTGATCACAGTGACTATACAGTATGTTGGCTAATACGGACGTTAATAATTTGTAAATACTTGGTAAGCATGCTATCGGTCTCCAGTTTTTCGGTTCCTCTGTATTTTCATTTTTAGGGATTAATATAACCTTGCCTGTAGTAAACCAATCTTCTAATGCCTCTGTCCCTGCAACTATATTTGTAAATAATGAACTCAGAAATGGGTGGATACTGGTAAAATATTTCAAGTAGTAATTTTGTATTTTATCTATGCCTGGTGCTTTCCAGTTTTGTAGTTTTCTGATGGCTGATTTAACTTCATCTTCTGCAATCTCTTCTAAATCTATTGTACTTACCTCACTTGTCAACGTTTCTATCTCCTTGATCCACTTAGCTTCAGTATTGTATTGTGAAGGCTTTGATAATATTGAAGTCCAGAATTCTTCAACTCCTTCTCTATTTGGTATTTTAATATCTTTACTAGTATTCCTGTTGCCTAAAGTTTTGTAAAATCTATGTTCGTTTTCCTTAAATAAACTGTTCTGTTCTTTTCTACTGTTAATATCATCATATCGTTTGATTCTACCTGCTAGTGCTTTTATTTTTTGCTTAAGTATTTCTGCTGCATTTTGTTGATCATTTTCATTTTTTATATTATATTTACTATATAGTTTTTCTTTGATATTCCTCATTCTTCGAGTAGAGATCCCTCTTTCTATTTCTATTAACTGACCTAATTCTTTCCTAAATTTTTCTATTTTATTTCTTATTCTCTTTTTCCACGGTGGATCGTATTTTGGTTTTATAGCGTGTGTGGGTGTGTATGGTGTTTGGTTATTGTTTAGTATTAGAGTCTTAGCGGCTGCATAGATTATGTTATTTATTTCGCGTAGACTAGTGTTAGTAACTAATAGGTTAGGTAAAAATTTGCAAAGCGTGTTCAGATTTTGGATGAATTGTTTATTTATTTTAGCTTTTGGTAAAAGTAAGCGTTCTGTAAGTGGAGTCTCTTTTGTTTCAGCTAATATTTGAAGGTAGTGTAATACTAATGGGTCCTGATCGTCGTTTACTTCTATGTTGTTTGTTAACTGATCTATTGCTTCTGTTTGTTCTGAAGAGTATTGTGTATGTGGTATGGCTTGTTGTGTGTTGTGTATTGATGATGGTGTTTCATGTCGTTCTTGGGTTGCATGTGAAATATGTTCAGGATTCTCAGTAACTATGTTTCCTTCTGCTTGTTTTTGTATTAAGTCAAGTAACTCTTGTGATATGACATTCTGTTTTATTACCCTGCGAGCTTGATTAGACAAAGTGTTACCGTTAAACTTATGAATTTTATCGTTATTAGGGTTCCTCTCTGTATAAAGTGTCTGGAGTCGGCCTATGTATCCTGGTCCTTCTGATCGTGCTTTGAAATAACAAAACATTAATTCTTTTAATTCTTCTGTTGACCACTTTCTTCTTCTATCGTCGCTTATTGCATTATTTGTGGTCGTTGTAGATGAGCCGACAGAGTCTACGGGCGAAACCCTACTCTGCAAAACATCATCCGCGCCCTCCCCTCCCCGTTGTTCGGCTGTGACATTTTCGAGATCCCCGACTCTCGCCCGCCTGTTCAGCAAAGAGCCACTGGTGGTCCGTATGCTGTCACGTCCAGCACCAGCTCCAGACGTGCCCCGGCGATCACCCCCGGGCAGCGACCCTATACGTATTCCAATATTAAAATTCTCCATGATGAATGGGTTACCTTTACCTCGTTAGCCGCGGCTAACGAGGTAAAGGTAAAGGTAAAGTTTCATTAGTACGCGTGTCCGCCCCCCGCGTGATCTGGTGTTCGATACGGACGCAAGGTAGGATTTTGGGGGGCATAATCCTATAATTAAATATCAAAAATTATTATATTTTCTTAATGCAGCCTTCTGCTATTAGAACATAATAAAAATAATGCATAGGGGTGGAAACTTTAGAAACATTGTCAAATGTACACTTAGGCACTATGAGAAGTAAAAATGGGACAATAAACATATAGCAGGGTATGATAGGCAAGAAGGGAAGGAAGGAAAAGGATATTTGGAAAATGTAATAACTCGAGCTCTTTTTCCATGTGGTGACGGTAATACAGAGTATCCCCACTCTTACTTGATCCCATGGGTGTCGTAATAGCCGACTAAGGGAGTAAACTACGCTGGAAAGAGAAGGAAAACTTGACACAAACCCTATACCAACCCGTTTCGCAAGCGTGGTATAGTAGGCCAAAACCTCGTTTAAGGGGGGCTTATGTCCAGCAGTACAATATTGAAAGATGTTGATTTATAATGTCAAGAGCTCAAGCACCAAGCTCACCCTAGCAGAAGCAGGCCGGAGTGGCGGCGAGACGCGCTGCCTAGCGCGCGCGCCCTTTTGGGAGCACAAATGGAACATGGGGTTTCCCACACAGGAGGGGGCCATCTACACGTCGTGGATGGCCCGAGGTACGTCGGGGTACCTTTATCAATTCCAGTAAAATACACATCTCTGGATTAAAAAAAATGACAATCGTAGTGATTGATGCATCAACATGATCACTGTCCTGTCCCCCTATTCATCCGTATCGTAAGAGCCGACTCAGGGAGCCAACTACGCAGGACAACAACACTGCAAAGAGAAGGTAAACTTGAAACAAACCGTATACCAAACCGTTTGGCATAGTACGTCAAAACCTCCGTTCTGAGGAGAGGCCAGGTCTATTAAAGGCTGTTGATGATGATGTTTTTCATTTTTTCATCATAAGAACTAATGCCTATTAAAAAAATTCTGACTACTTATAAATCTTTATACCTAAATCTGTAAATCTTTTCGGTGGGATAGCCATGCTTTGGCATAAATAAGTCGGCCCAACCAGTGTGATACCATGCTTCCAATGTCAAGCAATTCTTTCGTGCTTCGAAAGGACAGCCTATGGGGATAAAAAGTTCTCGATTGAAGACAAAAAGACACAGGAAAGGACAGCATATGATGCCCTTCAACAAGTTAGATAGACAACTTAGTAACTTCATAGGTTATATATCTCACACATCTCACACACGGCCGTCTGATCCCAAACTAGGCATAGCCTGTACTTTAACCAGTAGTTGACGTCCTGTAGCTGAAATAAACATGAATCATATCTAATAACTTTTAACTAGTAATTCTTGCATATTAATGTATTTATAAAATTTCCAATAATTCTACTTGTAGTAGGTATGTTAGCAAAAATAATAAATCATTAAATTATTTCTTCTAATAACGTTATCATCTAAGTTGTTATTCACGCGACCACATTACGAAACAACTTATTTGTGGTTTACATAATATACTTAAACTGTTATTCAAACATTAAGGCCTTAAATACTTCAACTCAATATTATTTATGATTCATAAATGTGACTTTTTTTTTGTTTAATAATATTTATATGCAGAAAATATGGTAGTTACAGTGTGTGGTTTACAATATTAAAAGCACAAGGCAAATTTCGCTATACTTACTCATGTATTTACATAGCATGACGTGTGGAAATCCCTCGTAGACCCCGCCGGATCACCCCACCGGGGTTTGCGTAGGTGCGGTGGAATCGAACTGATAATAACCACATTGTATCACTGTGTGCGCCGGCAATCGGAGGGATCCGGTTGTTGACGCCGCTTTTATTAAGCTATCCGGACCCGTTCTAGCACCTGCCCGCAAAATTGCGGGCACCACCGGGTAAAACTCTCATTTAGGCAACATCCAACAAGCAAACTCGGTGGAGGGATACATATATGTAAATGTAACTACAGTTGCCTCATATTTTATGCTGCTTATGCTATGCTGAAGCAGTTGTAGTGAGGCTGCTTCAGAACCAGTACCGTCTTTACCAGAAGGGCACACGGGGCCCGTGCTTAGTGCTATCGTCACAGGCGCCTCGAAAAGCGAATACATAGAGCGATGTATTCGATTATTTTTCAAATTTTTTTTTTTTACATCTATATAATCCGACAGAAAATATTTTTCTTTATAAGTAAATCGGGGCTTAATTAGCGAATTTATGGCAACCCTAAGCAATAACAAGTCCAATGGCTTGTTATTGCTTAGGGTTGCTACAAAGTCGTCACAATGTCATTACATTGCGGAATGTGACAGAAAATGTGGCATTCCAATCTTTCCAAAGAAAATGGTTCTCCCTATCGCCACCATCAAAACTTTTTCGTTGGATTGTAAAATCGCCTTATTAATATCCTGGTAATTTTTCATATTCAGTAATGTGGGGGTGAATATAAATCTGCGAAGTAGGGATAAACTAGTAATAAAGTATGTAAAACAGAAAATAAATTTTAATATTCAGAATATTATTAATGATAAACATATAGATAAATACAAATAGATAATAACCTTAAAGTAAAATTATGACAAAGTTAAATTAGTTAACCACACCATAATCAACGACAACACTACTTGGGATGACTACCTGAGGTATAACGTGTAAAAAAAAATTCATTAGGTTTCAATTTTTAACGACAATGCTGAAATTGGCCTAGTTCACAATCATCACCATCACCAGCGTATCGCAGTCCGCTGCTGGACATAGGCTTCTCCCATTGCACGCCACTTTAATCGATTTTCGGCTTCTCGCACCCAACTCCTGCCAGCCACCTTGCGTAGATCGTCACTCCACCTGGCCTGTGGGCGTCCTACACTACGTTTGTCTAGATACGGTCCTCAATAAACGGCTCGTTTACCCATACGGTTATTGGTTCTGTGGCTAATTTTGTTTTTCTTTTAATAATTATAGTTCTATACTATGTTCTTAGTGTGGTGTTACTAGTTCTAAACTCACCAAACTTTTACGTTTGAAGGCGAGAAGCGCTCTCTTACATAAAAATGAACCATCCTAAATACACTAGTACACTACACATAGTACATAATATAGTAATATGCATACAAACTTATGATATTTTGTTATTACCTGTGGTTGAACCAGTTTGTTCTCTCTAACCCTACGTGAGCTGTTTTTGTTTTGTGTTTGTGTGTCTGCCCAAAGTCTAGTGGTGTCTCACGTTACTAGAAAGAAACAAAGAAAGAAAGAGCAATAACAAGTTAGGAATATAATATCAAGTCTTCTATACTCAAATTAAATTAAATGAAATCATTAGTTAGTGATAAAGAACTGTGCAAAGAATAAAAAAATATCACCCATATTCAAGTTTTATTAAGATAACGTAAAAAAATCAATTCATTAATTATAAAAATGAAATATGTTATACACTTTATGTAAAACATTTTGTTTTTATAACTCATATAATATATTATCTGTGTCTGATATATAGATGTAAGGCAGGTTTAAAACCAATTAAACCAATCCGTTTAAGACGAAAAAACACATTTAAAATCGATATAACCTTTTTTTTTCGATTTAAAACGGTTGGTGTTGATGACTATGTTTTTCTTAATTATAACTTTATTTTCTTGATTTCACCGAGGTAAGGATATGACGGAGTACCTATAAACTGTGTAAAGACTGTTTATATGTGTGATATACTGATATTAATATACTTAGCGGGTTTAGTTCTAGTTGTCCGTCCGACCAAGCGTAGGTATTACCTACTTAAGTTACAAAAAACTCTATTGATAAGTCAAAAACTCTGTGTTGGTAAATAAAAATTTTTTTTATTGTTTTCAAACGATATAAGTAATCAATTTGATTCGGTTTAATACCAAACTCACGCTCTCGCACTCTCGTTGACGTCGTCACTGGCGACGGCCTCAATATGTCTTTAAGGCCGTCGCCAGTGACGTTGTCTCTTTCATGCGCAAGTAAAACGGACGACATTGTGTTAAATTCTTTAATATAGTGTGTGTAATATAATATAATAAATAAGTATAGTTTTCGTCTAGTAGGTAATGTAGGTAGGTACTTTCTTTTGATTTTCTATAAACGAATTAAAACGTAACATGACATCAGGTGACCGGTTCTTTAATTTTGGAAGGCGAATTTTCAACCATTTAAAACGGCAACAATTTATTTAAAACGTTTTAAATCGGTTGTTTTACATCTATAGTCTGATATGATTCGGTGAAGGTGACTAATGTTTAAAAAACTCACACGGCTTAGGGGAATAACCTGCAGTTGATTACGTCAAGGACACGTGTTGCCACATATTTTTTTTATTATCTACTAATTTATATATATTTATAGTTATTGTTGTTAGGATTTTTATACGTTTCATATTCTTATTCAGTTTTGTCGCGACACAACAACGACAAATCCAATTAGTGTTCATTTTGTGTATTATGGATGTACATCTAAACCTTCTTTTTAAGAAGAGGCCTTTGTCCAGCAGTGGACTATTAAAGGCTGTTGATGATGGTGATGGTGATGCATAGGTACATTACCTTAACCCATGTCCTAATAAAATAATACTTATATTGTCAGACTAGCTGCGAATATTTATTTAAATTCCTTGCTCATCCCACGGGAACTCAGGTCCTCAAAACTAAGGTTTGTCAATGTGGCATATTGCCCTAATTTATTATTTACATGATGACGAATTGCCTCAATATAAAAGATATTGTATGATAGTTATGAGCGCTATTGTAATTATGCTACAACAATGGAAACAACGCAAATATATATATTTCTACAATCACACTGGGTTTGTCTGCCAAACAAACCACCTTTATAATGCATCAAAATTAGTCCAGCCGTTTGAGCGTGAAAAACTAACTTAAAAACATATAAACACACTCTCAAACTTTCGCCTTATAATATATGTGTGATAACATCCGAAAAGATCGAAAGTGTAACTCAGTTACCATAAATTCTAGTCGGCATCTGAAATACTTTACATACGGCTATATTACTTTAAGCTTTTAGGAGTTATGATCAGATGCTTGTATGTAATGATCGTAGTTTTTGATCGATATTATTTTAACATTTATTTTCCTTAAAGTAAAAAAGGTTATTATTCTAACAAGTCGTTTCAAGAGTGTATTGTAATATGTTTGGATTGCATTTTATCCTTATTTTTATTAATGAACAGTCTAGACAAATTAAACGGAATTCTTCTAAAATAGTACAAAGTATTTTATGTGGTTACATTATTTGTGACTGACTACTATATGAACGTTGTTCTATTTATAAGCACATACAATAATGGTACTGTAGTAAGAATACAACACTAGTGTTGAAATATAGCTCGTATTTTTTGAACAGAAAGATTTGTAATAAAAAATAGGTGCTTGGTGTCATGTTGTATTTTATACTCGTATGTGGAAGTTTGACAGATAAGTACCTACGTAGCTATATCGCGCGCTTGCGAATTTTAATTACTGTTTTGTTTTTTGAATTGTGAATCAGTTTAATAAATAGTTTCAATAGATTAGACGTGCATAGAGTTGGTGAAGTGATTGTGTTTATTGGTTTTAAGAAGTAGTTTACTCGGAAGAATAAACGAATTATTTATTTATGACACAAGTAAGTACATATATGTATACTTGGTCGCCGGTAATTTACCTATTTATTAATCATTCAAAATGTCAATTGTATAGGCTGATGAGGATAAGTTTAATTATTAACTGGAACATTTACGAAAAAGTATCTACTTAAAAAATAATTAAAATATTAACTTTTAATGAAATAATTAAAGTAGTTCTGTAGCCAATAGAAAGTTGTTAGCGCTTAAAGTTGTTTTAAACCTTTGAATTGCTTTCGACCCTGGTAAAGCGCTTTAAACCTTTGAATTGCTTTCGACCCTGGTAGCATTGGTAGTGGTGGAAGTTAGAAATTTAAGGTTTTACCTAATAATTATATTAATACCCTGTAGTAATTGTATATAACTAAACTCTAGTTTTATAGAAATAATTTAAATTTCCAACTAGTTTTTGGCCGCGACTTCGTCCGTGTGGTGGTCGACATACGACTTCGTAGTAATTAAGGTGGTTGGATCGAAAAGTTAAAAAAAATAGCTCTCCATACAAACTTTTTAAAGGTAAGTAGTTTTTATTACTTTTGATAAAAAGTATTTACTGTGAGTTTGAAAACGCTACTACTAATAATAACCAAGTTTCACATAAATATAAAACCCCATTTTGCACCTTTCAGGGTGAATGAATTTTTAAACTTTTGGTTTTAGTGTACACTTACGTCACCTTACGATTGCTGGTGGCGACTTCTATATACAGTGAGACTGAGACATACTAACTTCAGTTTAGTGCCATCTGACGAAGACACACCAAACTAATGAGTAACTTCTAATCCTTTATCGCGATATGAATAGCTCTCACGCCGATTAGCATATATACAACTTGCTAAAATCTACCTTATGCCGTGTTGTTTTACCAGTTTGATTCCGACACACCGCCTCACCGCAAACCCGGAGTACCCAAGGTACACGGACCGAGAGGGTTTCCACACGTATAAACAAAACCTAACACACTCTTTATATTTAGCATCTATATTTATTCTAATATTAACAATTCGTCTGACATTCTAAGACTATTCTATACCGCTATTTCTACTGTGGCGACTCCCACATACAAAGAAACAGAAACATACTACAGCGCCATCTAATGAAGACACATCGAACTACGGAGTAACTACTAAAAATAAGAATTGCTAATCCTGTATCGCGATATAAAGAATTCCCTCGCCGATTAGCTTATATACAACTTCCAAACATCAACCGTTGGGCCGCTACCCGCCAGGCATGATCACCTCGCCTGGTCGGAGGATCCTCGCTTTGTGTTGGAGGGACATGACACCCGTTCCTCCACACTACAATGAATTTTGATTATTCGAATGTTTGTTCATACGTAAAGTAAGTCCGTTTTCATAAAAGATTTGGGCGATGAGGGCGTATCGAAATTCAGAGATCTGGTTATATTTGCGCAAAAAAAGGTACTTATATAGCAATTCTTAAGCACCTATCTCATTTAAAACGCTTTGTAAAGAGGGACGTAATATGTTGCTGTTTAATCTTCTTTCTGTGTAACTGAGTGGTGAAGAATTCAGTGCATTTAAAGTACACATTGATAAGACACCTATCTATCAAGTTATCTGTAAATATATAAAGGATGTGCCGATTTCATCAAAGACTTCTAAACTATGCAACGCAGACGAAGACTAATATTGATATAAAATACTTATATTCTTTTCTAATAACTTAGGCAATTACGCTTGCGTTTGCGTTAACATAAATACCTATTGTCAATCAATCTATCAGCCGGTGATAGCATTTCTTTTATGGACAGAAGGTACCCAAACTCCCTTACTTACCTATGAGAATGAGTATGCAACATTTCTTAAAGTTTATAAATAAAATAAAATTATCTTTACAGTAGGTATTATTTACGATAGACCCTGCCATTTTCAGGCAATATGAGTGGAAAAAGTCAACAGAAGAGAGAAGGTCTCCAAGTGGTAAAAGTTTCGGAAGAGCCAGGACGCCGCTACGTGTTGGATGAAGAGGCGCTAGAGAGCATCCTGCTGCGGGATGATATACGCAACCTGCCCATCGTCGTCGTCAGCGTCGCCGGTGCTTTCCGTGGTGGAAAGTCTTTCATCCTCGACTTCTTTCTTAGATACCTCAAGGCTCCCGTGAGTTTGATCTATTTTTTTCAATAGTAGGTTTTTGAAATGCTGAATTATTAAAAACCAAGTACATTCCGGCTTGGAAAAGGCTTAAAAGACAACTCGACAGTTAATAAATCCTGTGTCGCGGGGGACTTTACAAACATACATTAAACGGACACAAAGGACATCCAGACTAAGAACAACAATTTGTGGATCACACAAAGTGTTTTCCCATGTGGGGATCGAAGCCATAAAACCCAGCGCAGTAGGTTACTTTGTCCAAGTACTCGACTAAATGATTTTTAATAAAATTTAAAAATGGTGTAACTTTGTACAGTACAGTACAATTTTGCAGTTTTATTTGACAATTGAGCATAGGCAGTGCTTAATAATTTCGACAGGAACTAGAAATAACTTTGCAGACTCTGATAATGATAATGTGTAAAATGTAATATTTTGCTGCTTTTGAAAGTTTTTACAAGATTATATACGGTGTTGTACTAGCACTTAGTTTGTTTAGATTTCTAATTATTACTTTCTTTTACCCAGACTGAGAGCCAATTAACCAAAGAATGGCTGGGCAGCGAAGACGAACTCTTGGAGGGTTTCGACTGGCGTGGTGGTTCTGAGAGTAACACTAAAGGTATCCACATATGGCCAGAACCCATCGTTGTGTCCACACCACAAACTGACGAAAAGGTACCATTTGAATCGTTCTTACATGCTAAATCCGTACCCGGGTCCCCAAACGCCTATAAGTATTCGCCATACCTTTTGGAAAACACCACCACTTACATAAATCATATAACGACGTCAATAAAGCTCGGGGTCTTCTCAGAGCTTTTTTGTCGAAAAGAGATATGGTTGTTGTAGCTCCTAAATTTCTTTCTCGATAGATTGTGTACATTGCATTTCAAACTTCTACAACCCTACAGACTTTGCATTCTTATCAACAGGTGGTAGTTCTACTGATGGATACTCAAGGAACATTCGACATGGAGAGTGACATGGGAGATAACTCCAGCATCTTCGCCTTATCCACACTTCTGTCCTCTGTGCAGATCTACAATCTTCGAGCTAACATTGGTGAAGATGATCTTCAACATTTGCAGGTCAGTCTATACTTTAGATGAGTTAAATTTAGATCTTAATAGATTTTAATAAGATTTAGTTTCGAAAATTTTGGAATAATTTTCTAGTTCTAACTAGTCTTAGTTAGATTATACGTTCGATTAGATTAATTATTATTATTATTTAGGTATTTCTTTAGTTAAAAAAAAACTAAATAGAAACAGAAACCTTGGTACGAGTTTATGAAAAATTATGATTAACTATTAATATTTAAGTTTACCCTAACATTGTCGTTTTGTTAAGATGTTTCTTATCCAATTGCGCACTAATGATAATGTTTTAGTATGCTGATGGGGTTTTTGAGCAAAACCCGTTCAGTGAATGCATATTATTCAGACCTCAGAAATTAGTTTTGTGTAAGGTTACAGTCAATTATTCAAATTTTTGAAGCAAGTTCAGTCCACCTGGCTAACACTTTTGTATGTAAATATTTTTATATTTTATTAGCAAATTAGTATATCTTTATTTTAAGAGCAGACATTTCATATTATGCGGCCATATCTTATATTATGATGATGAACTAACTAAATATATGTAAACTCGGCTAGCTTTTCACGGAATATGGGAAATTGGTGTGCAATACGGAAGGAAAGGCATTCCAGACTCTGCTGTTCCTCGTCAGAGACTGGTTTAGCCCGTACGAACACCCCTACGGCTACATAGGTGGCGAAGGACTGCTGAATAAAAGATTCCAGGTAAAAATATTATCATTTAGTTTAATGGTCATTTTGAGTTAAGCACTCTTGTACAAGTGTCAAGTTACAAAAAGAACTAAGGGGTAAAGCTTCATAAAGTTAATCTTAGTTGTTTCTTTGTTTGTTAATTAATCTAATCACTGCTCCAGTCTTTGTAAATTCTTATTATATAATGTTATCATATATTCTTAGCATTTAATATTTCACATAACCTTAGGATTTCTTTTATTGAGATAGAATTTTAACCATCCTTTTTGTTACCAACTTCTTGTTACTTTTCTATACTCGACTATATGCTACGAATTCTTGCATAATCTTAGGAGAGAAATATATTTTTGATTGCTTTCAGCCTAAACTGAAACAGAAAAAACAAGTAAAAGAAGTGCGCGAACATATTCACTCGTGTTTTGAAAAGCTGCAATGCTTTTTGATGCCGTTCCCAGGTCCTATGGTCGCTAATGCACAATTTAAGGGGCGTCTCTGTGGTTAGCATACAAACTGTTTATATCTAGACTATCTCATAGCATACTTTATAAATGTTCGTGATTTTTGGAAATACTATTCATATCAAAGTTTTTTTTGTTTCTTTTTTTTTTTCTTTTATTATTTAGGGGTTTTTGTCCTTTCGGATATGACAACCTCATTGTAACAATTTAAACTTACATTTAATAACATAATTATATATACAATCTTTAACTTAGGTACAAAAAAAAAAAAAAAAAGGTACATGATAGAGGAGTAATTGCGGGCTTAGTCATGTGACAGAGTATCTTTGCTCCATTAGATGTAGGTGCAGACAGAATCATTTGGGGGATTCCTATGTATATCAAAATTTGTGAATATAATATTAAAGAAAGAAAGAAAGAAAAAAAAAAAAAATTATCCAAAGTTTAATGCTGTAATTTCTTAGACCTGTATTTGAATCTGTAATATATTTGAATACTTGTTTTCAGACATTGAAAAAGAATTCAAAGAATCTCTTTTAGAGCTAGTTCCGTCGTTACTGGACCCAAATAAATTGACCCGGAAAATCATTAACGAACATGAGGTAAGAGCACAAGGATTGCTCGAGTTCTTTAAGAGTTACGTGGACATATTCAACAGTGAAGATCTGCCGCAAGCTACTACCATTTTCCAGGTGGGTTTAAGTTATCTTCTTAAACTTATTTAACACTTTATTATATACTTTCAGTAACATTATTTCACAATGTGCCTACTCTTTACCCAAATATGTTTCGGGTTGGCGTAATGCGTAAAATGCGAAAAGGTTTAGCTGGTGTCTGTTATGGCCGACTTATCACACACGTTATCTTTTTTTTCTTTCTATCCAAAAAAACATTCCTCTTAAATTGAATCGGTTATTATAGTCCAGGCGCCAGGTAAAATGTTTGTCAATCATTTCCTCTGGATCGATAATTGGTGAGTCGCATCAGAGAGCTGCATCACAAAGCCTCCTGCTTCTATGAAATGTAATAGTTTTTAGACAGAATAAAGGAAGAAAGCAAATAGGGGGCAAAATTGTAAAACCGAGCAAGGCGAAGAAGCTAAAAAATGAGCTAGAGCAAATTTCAAACAGCAAAACCAGACTGAGACTACAATAGCTCGAAAAGGCCAGGATCGCGAAATCGTTTGCCCTATGATCGGTGACACCACCAAGACAGGGATATCAATACAATTATAAGTAACTAAGTTTATAGGTTTTGGTTACAAAATAAGCATTCAACAGATTTTGACAGACATTTAAGAATATATTTGTTTATATCTGGTGCCCGCCACTTCATTTGGTGTTGTATGGGAGAGCCCATCGAAACTTTTATTCAACCTCACAATATAATATCCATATCGATAAACTCGGGATTGTGTTTACGACAAAAGCGAGATGATTTTTTTTATATCTAATCTATACAAATAAATAAAATTGGAGTGTCTGTTTGTAATATTAAAATAACCGCTTTTTACTAAATGCATATGTATGTTTACACGGTACATATGCCAAAATATCATATTTTACCATTTTTGTCTGTCTGTTTGTTCCGGGTAATCTCTGGGACGCGGCGTTACCCGCGGTTATAACAACAAACGCGGGTAACACCGCGGGTCTCAGCTAGTAATATCTAATACTAGAATTTATCAAAATTATTTCAGTTCTTAAGGCGTCAAAACTAACAGACAAACAAAAGAGAGTTATGTTATTGGTAGAGGGGGCAAGTAAAAGAAAAGTTTATCCCACAGAAAAGAAATCAGACACACAGTAACTTATGTATAGCCTTGGTCATCAAATTTTCAGGCTACAGTCGACGCTTGTATGATGTCAGTCCTTCGAGAAGCGAGAGAGCGCTACGAGAGCATCATGGAGCCGAACATCGTTGAAAATCAGACCATATCGACAAACATCATGCAGGAGTTGCACAGCTCTGCCGTTGCTGCTGCTGTTACTTACTTCGAGGGGAAAAAGAAGCTTGGATCAGAGGATAACGTTAAAGCCCATTTGGTGGACCTAAAAAAGGTTTGTCCATAAATATTCTCATTATTTCAGCTATAATACATCCATTTTGCATATAAGTAGGAGGGCTATTGCCAACGGTGGCCGTTATATATGATATAATACGTAATCATTGACTTTCAAGTAGAAGAATTTAAATTCCCCATCGTCTATCTTCTCTCTTTGACTGCTATAAGCTTTGTATTTCACAGTGCACTTTGAATAAATTAACGCGAAACAATTTCCTTGCAGGAGTTAGATGCTCGGCTGGCGAGATATCTGTTGCAGAATGATGCTAAAGTCAGGGTCACGATGTCAGATGCTAAGAAGGCGTATGAAGACGTTGTTAGTGCAGTGTGTGGAGATCAATCTCGTCTTTGTTTGCATGTACAGGACCTGCGCTCAGTGCACCTGAAAGCGATACAGGCCGCCCTCGATGTGTTTGACCTTACTAGGGCAAAGGTTCCGAAGGAATCAGATATAGATAGAAAAATGTTAATTGAGGTAATGTTGCAATAAAATAGCATTGTGTAATCCCACCCTCAGCGGCTTAAAACTTTAATATAAGTTATTTATTTTCGTTTATTCCTTTGCACCTATAGATTGTCGTAGTTATTTATATATTAGTGCCTAGTATTCTCTTTCTGTTAAGCTGTAGTGCTCCAAAAAGAGACCGCTGAACGGGATCGGAAGTGGACCGCTATAGAGTGGAGGTCTCTAGTGGCAGATTGATTACTACGGCAAGGGACATATTGGCGGTGATAGTACCAAAATGTGTTATTATTTTAAAACATCGCCGCTCCGTGCTCTTCTATAATATGAACATTTGAAGATTCTTCAAATCAAACTGTATCATTTTTCAGAGCTTAGAAAAACATTACGAATACTTGTGCACTGTGAACGAGCAGAACAACAGGAACGCTACATTGGAGGCTCGTGAGTTGTACCTGACACAGATGAAAGACGGGGTCGACCAACAGGGCGTCAGCTCTGAGGCACTCAGGGCACGACACGAAGAGGCTTTGCATGCAGCTACAAGACACTTCCAATCATTACGTAACCATCCCACCCAAGAACAAACGGATCCAGACTTGGAGCAGCTGCAAAAAGTACGTTCACACCTTGAGGAGCGCTTGGCAAGGCTTAGCAACCAAGTACGCACGCACGTGCGGAGAATCAAAAAGTCTTTGCGATTTTGATTGCTTTTAAAATGATATTTAATGTCAATATAATGTGCTTATGTGTGTGTACACTCACACATAAGCACCTACATACGCAGCATCAAACATTCACATATACACTTATATCCACTTACATATACTGACATGCTTAGTTATATTACAAATTAGAGAAAATACATTAATTCATTTATCTCACATGTAAAATTACATTGTGCAAAACATCTCACTTACCGCATCTACTTGTCTAGAGCTAGGAGGGGCTGGTCATCTGTCATACAGGTTTTACCTAGTACGTATACCAGTCTCTCACACAGATTATCATTTTCTTGTAATGTAAAATTAATCTATAACTTTGTTACCACTTTATTGATGTAACATTTTCTGTGTACGAGAAGAAATAAATATATATTATTATAATATATTATAATAATACTGAAATTATAACTATAAGACTAAGATTTTAAACTTATCGTGCCTGGACTCCAGGTCCCTTTTCGCTAATTTGACAAGATATTACCTTAGTGTAAGTAGGTTTATTTACAAAGTTTTGCAACAGTGTTCAAAAGTCACTATTTCGTGAATTAAAGAATTTATTTTAGTACCATTCTAAATAAATCTTGTCGTTTACTGTTAAGATTAAACTGGTGTCATATCTGCGCATTTTATTTACAATCCTACTGTTATTGTCACTTTTGAAACACTTACTTAAGAACACTCAATATTTAAGAATCAAACAATGATAGTGGTAGTACTGAAAGAATTGACAACTTTTTCATTTCAATATTGTTTGACAATTTGTAGACCACCCAAAAATCTGTTTTGTATAGTCAGATAAAAAATAACGTAGTAGACAAATCCTTTGATACAATATAAACATATAATAGATATCTACTTAAAAAAGTATGAAGGCTTATTAAAGTATATTCAATAGAATAATAAATAATTTACTACTACTCCATCTTTTGGACGTAAGTAACGACAATACTTGCACCCTACCAGCCAAGGTGAAATATATTGTAGTGTGAGTGTATATATGTGTATATATTTTGTACAGTGTACTGAAGAAAGGCATGTTTAAGGCACGCTCGCCGGTAACGGGAGCGTGTATGAAAGACCTGATGTATGTGGAAGAAGCGCGAGCTGAATGTCCGTATCATTGAAAATGGCTTACCATCATCTCTACCTACCCCAAATGGTCATGAGCCGTGGGTGTAGGGGGGTTCATGTATGAAATTGTTGTTCAACGTAATGGAATCTACAAATCTCCTTCTTTTATCTTTTTCTTTTACCAAAATGGCCAGCTAAAATTAGCTTAAAAGCTGATTATTATGTTTGTATTTTTCCATTTGATTAAACCAGATACCAATAAAATATTATCATTTTTGCGAAATAAGTGTGAAACTCGACGCTTAAAAAATCAAGTTTTTTGCTGTCTATTAATATATACCATCTACACTTTAACGTAAAGCGTTACTGTATATAGGAGACCTTATATAGGAACGCTAATAATTTTATAATCGCCCCATTATTTGTAAATGTTTGTTGTAAAATTAAATGTTTAACACTTATCTATCTTAATATATTTTCCAGGATATCGAGTCATATTTCGCGAGTTTCAAAAAGGCAAACGCTCACAGCAACTTGTTAGCGATGCAGATAGCAGAATATGCATACAACAACTACGTTTCATTGGAGTGGGTTCCACACTCCTGCTGCTTTCATCCACGAGCGCTCCAAGAGATGCACGAGGAAGCAAAGAAGTGCGCTCTCAAGCAGTTCCTCGCTGACAGGACGGAAAGCATAGACGATGAATATAAGGATAAATTGATTGCAGTAAGTCTATATATAACTACATCCTCTTAAATTGAGCTATGCAAAAAGAACTTTCTTTTAAAAGTACGCATTTGTCAGTATATACCATACCATAGATATACCATAGCTTTTTAGTTTGTAGTAGAGAACCCGTGAACATTTTTGCGACTTTTAATACAGAAACCGACAAACCTATCTGTATTTTGTTGCTTGGAAAAAATTAATAGCGTGTTGAACGAATAGTTGAGTTACCTGATAGTAAGAGACTACTGAATGGATACCAGCAAATCAGGAGATACAATTAAGTGACTGCCATTGGGTGTGCCATAGTTTTGGGCACTCAAGGAGTAGTTGGGCTGCTTGTGATCTCATTCCCTCGGTGAAAAACAACAAAAGAATAGATTAACACCGGTTTTTTGAGCCCGTAGTATAATTCCGGTTGAGTCAGCCCGTATGTGCCAAAACATGGTTCAATGACGGTAAAAGGCGCTGTCGAATCCACCTCTTACATCTACGAAACAAGTTTGAGTACAAATTAGTGCCTCTGTTAATTTTTATAGTCTTCCTAGAGCCAAAAGATTCTGCGCGCTCTTTTTCCAAGAACTTTTTTAATGTTTTTTTCGGATTTTGCAGAATCTTGAAATTCGTTACGGAGCTCTTCAGAAAAATAACAATTACAATAATAAACAGGCCGTGGACCAAGCGTATGGAGAGTATATACGTGAAATGGACAACTACAGCCGGCCTGGAGTTAAAGCTCTCTTCATTGTAACATTCTTAGTGAAGGTAGTTTTTAATTTAAAAAATGCTGTGATAATTCAATAAAAATAATATTACTTTAAAACAAACATTTGTGATGTTTTTAAGACACTTCAATCTTTATACGATATACCTTTTTCGTTTCTCATGTTCTGATCCGTGTAGTGACGGATTAAGAATACGGAATGTCACTACTCCAAATCATCCCGTAGGTGTCGTAAGAGCCGACTAAGGGCGCTAAACAACGCAGGACACCAGCACTGGAAAAATAAGGAAAACTTGACACAAACCCTATACCAACCCGTCTGGCTAGCGTGGTGTAGTAGGCCAAAACCTCCTTTCTAAGGAGAGGCCTATGTCCAGCAGTGGACTATTAAAGGCTGTTGATGATGATGCTGAAGTTCTGATTGCAAAGCAATCAAGTGGAAGCCTTGTACAAAAGATAATTTAAACGAGATTTAGATCCTGTAATTTCTGACCAGTTTTTTAAAATTATTTCAGTCTTTCTCGTGGTCTAAGTACCATGAGAAAGCCAAGAAAAAGGCGATGAACGTCTTCAACGAAAAACGTCGTGGAGCTACTTATGATGATGATGAACATTTGAATGAGCTCAAAGAGGTAATTTTATTATAATTTTTAAAGTCTCAAAGTTCATGCTAATAAAATATATTGCCTTATCTTATTGAACTGCCTCGGTGGCGCAGTGGTAGCGTATGCGACTGCTGTTCTGAGGTCTCAGGTTCCGGGTCGGACCAAATGTTTGTATGCTCTGCAAATATTTGTTTCGGAATTTGGGTGTTTTCTATGTATACTATGTTTGTATTTAAAAAAAAAAGTATAAAAGTATTCTATCAGTCAATCTAGCTTTCATAGTACAAGCTTAGTTTGAATCTTGACGTTGTGTGAAATCTATTCCGAAAAATATTATTATTTATCTATTAAATCTTTGCTTCTCTGTCGTATCCGGAAAAAGGACCACTTCGCATTTTATGTAGTATTTTAACATGTCAAACTACTTGACTGATTTTAATGATATGTCCCTTCTGCGTTTGAGTGAATCCCTGAATGGTTTAGATTTCCAATTGACTCCGGTAGATGGCACTGCAACTAGGTAAAACATTGACCACTTTGTTTCTGTTATTTCTTTTTATGGACTGTATTTTTCTTATTGTCGAAATCAAAAATCTTTAAAGAAAATCCAATATTTGGGCAAATCATTTGGACCCACTAGTTCGTTATAAATGATTATTATGCTTACATACATATAAAACACACACCAATACGATTTCTAAATATTTTTTTACTGAGAAATAATTTTCTTCTTTTATTTTTACAGAAAATCGACGAGGCTTATGGAGACTATAAGAACCCTCTGAAATCTTTGGGCCGAGAAATAGGATTGTAACTGTGTGTATATCGACCTTCCATTGTAGATCAGTTATTCTGATTGCATCATCATCAGCCTATCGCAGTCCACTGCTGAACATAGGCCTCTCCAATTACACGCCACTTAGATCGATTTTGGGCTTGCATTGCATAATAGCTCTAAATCTAAGAGAAGAACACAACCGCCTTCAATTTTATCAACTTGTAGATACTACAGGATATACTCGTAGATATAAGGCTACAGAACTGATATCATATCTCTGGGTCCGGATGTCTTAACAACAGCAGTTCTAGTGGCACACCTTGTTGTTTTAGTCGGTCCGATTCAGACACAATACCCACCGCAAAACCCCGGTGGCGTGACGGCCCGCGGGGGTTAGTTCACACGTAAAATAAATCTGATATCATATCTCTAAAACTAGTTTCGTTGGGGATAATATTGTTTTCGGAATAAAAATTACAATAAGTCGTACTATTAGCTAAATTTAATGTCGATCGGTTGAATAGTTAACACAACTTCACGGATGGCGTAGTGGTTTAAGCGATCGCCACGCCGTTTCCCACTGCGCTGAGTGTTGTGTGTTCAATCAATTACCCACATGGGACACCACTTTGTGTGTTCCACAAATTGTTGATCTGAATCTGGGTGTTCTTTGTTTCCGTTTTATGTATGTTTGTAAAGTCCCCCACGACACAGGATATATATTCCTAATGCGGGAGTTTCCTTTTTTTAAAAGAAAAAGAAAAGAAACACACCACTTACAAGCTCTAGTTTAGTGAGGATATCCTTTGATTGCTTGAAACTTGCTTGAATCTTCTATGCATTTCGTTAGTACTACCGGCTGTGTTTAGAATCAAATGTATTTGAAAAAATATATAAGAATTTTTATACTACTATTACATAGTTTTATTTTTCCACGTTGCTAAAGTCACCCAAAAGCAAAGCCAAGAAAATAATTTTTACTGACATAAAATAGGTAGGAAAAATTCGTGCAAGAATAACTTTACTTTTAAGGTAATTGCAGGAGTATTTTGCTAATACGACTACGTATTAGTAAAATACTCTGTTTCTGCACTGAAACTCATAGTGGATGGATTATGAATTCAGATAACGATGGGTAATTAGCTAGCTCATTCATTACTCATAACAAGTAAATAGCACGCTTAGGATAAATTCTTCTAAGATTTTATACCTTCTAACTTAGGTCGACCCAAGCTCTATCTTCTCGGAGTGAGACAATCGACGTCAACAGTCCAGAGTTTAAAAGTCAGAGACATTTGAGAAATATTTAATGACACTAATTTTTATTTATAGAAGCACGTCCTTATTTATATCAGCACTAAAACTATTACACTAGTGCTGAAACCTGGGTTTGGTTTCATCTCAAGAAAACGTAACATAGAAAAGTCTGTTTGGTATCACTGTTGTGGTATTTTCAGAAATCATGAAAGCGAAGACAAAAATTGCTTTTCAACAAAATTTTTGCAATATAAATCTGGAGATACTAAGTTATCGTTTGGAGTACGTAAGAAATGCTTATATACTGAAATTCTTTCGATCACCTCTAAAGTACTCTTTAAGGTGATTGCTCTAAGGATTCTTTAAAGATTTTAACATATCAAATCGTAGTAAAATATGTTCGCTGAATATGTGCATAATAAAACCACTGTAGCACTGTGCTGAATAGGGAACTCCTTATTTTTAATTAGTTTAATATAATTTGCTTCTAGCATTCTAATTGCGTAATGTTTAAAATCTATAATTATTATATTAATCATGCATGACCACTTGCACTATGCTTTAGTACATATTATTATGTAATTCAAATATTACTACAATCTCTGTATACGAAATTAAATCCCTCCGCGCCTCGGAGAGTTAGTTAAGCCGTCGGTCCCAGTGGCCATACGAACATCTGTGGCAATCGGCTTACGGATAGTTGGAATCCTAAAAAGTCTAACAACAGTCTTTCTACAGAACTCCAATATCGCCTAGTACTTGGGTTGTGAAGGTCTGATCAGTAGACTTACTTACAACATAGTTTGGGAAAAGGCTCGAAGGTAAAAGAAGGCTACACCAAAAAAAAAGTAAGAACCTTAGATGAATTTATTTTAAAAGTATTTACAAAATGATTGAATATATATGTATTTTTTCCGAGTATAGTATGCAATGAAATAGAAAAGGTAAAATAACGTTGAGGTTTTTTCCTTTTACATTTAAATAAGTTTTGATACCCATTGGTAAACAGTATAATGTTTGGATAGGTGGCTTCCTCTATCATTCTTTATTGTCTAAATTGTTTCATAAATGATTTCTGAAGTGAAAAAATAAAATGTTGTCTCAAAAACACATGCATTAAATACGAATGAATAAAATCGCAACGTGTATTAACTTAGTATTTTAGGTTAACAATATTTAATCCTTACTCTTGATTCATCCTCTCTGTTTGACAAAACATGATTTTGACAAAAATAGTTATAGTAAGATGCAAACTTAATGGCGGCTCTGAACATCGTGCATTTCGATGCGCAGAACACAATAATAGACAGCAGCGGGACGTAAAGGAGATCAAGACACGCATGCCTTTTACTGTGCAGTGTGTACATCCGTACACTGTACATGCGCCAATATTTCTGTCTACGTACAGTCCAGTCGACTTGAATGTAGGTACCTGCGCAGACCTGTGTGCGCAGCTAACTTCAGAGCTGCAATTAAGTTTGCATCGGACTATATAAAATTATGCATCATATTTACATTTTATGTGTCGTATAAAGTTTCTTGCAATTTTAATTTAATTTAATTTAATTTCAATCAAGCTATTTTGTATCAAGCACACATGCAGTTTATTTAGAATATAATCTAATTTTAAATATTAGCGGTACAATGTGGCTTTGTCCTTTAAAAAACAAAACAAAATCAGAGCAATTGTTGCTAATGACATTGACATCACTTTACACGAATAAATATTGTTTGATCTGCAGCAATTTCGCATTATACTAACATTCTTAAAAATGAAATATATATTTTTTTCGAAAATAAATATAGAATATAAGGTTCGCTCTATTAAACACAATTGTCTAAAACGTGGCTAAATAATGCCATTTTCAAGTTGTCTTATAATACATATCCATTATATATTTACATTTATAATTATGTCTATACTAATAAGTCTTTTAACGTTGAAGATTTCGACAAAACGATACACTTATTAGAATCTAGTACGTAAAGAGGTAAGGAGGGCTATCTCCATTTACATATAAAGTTTGTATGTAGGTGGCGCTACTTCAGCTGGAGAGTGTAGTAATAAGGAACGAGAACTTCTACTTTGTAATGACGCAAATGAAAAGAAAACTTTTAAAATTGGAATCAATTTAAACATAAAATAATTAGAAGTAATTACTCACTTTTATTCGTATGATCACAGGTATATTCGTAAGGTCATGCCGGCCACAAAACAGCTTTGTAACTGTTATGTGATATCGGCCGAAATTCAAAGGTATACCTATAATACCCACCTTTACATATATAATCGCTATAACCAGACAGAAGTCATTTAACTAACATGTTTTGATCATTCATCTAATCAGAAATTAGAAGACATGTAACTAAAATTTTTTTGTTATACCACCATATAACCTTTTCATAAGCTATACTAATCAGTAATCGCTCAAAAAGTTAATAAAATTCAGCGCCATGTAGTCATTCTAACTGCCTCGTTAAGATACCCTCCCTCTAGCTACGCTAGCGCCATTATAGTGGTCTGTTCTAGAACTATTAGAAAGAAAGAAAGAAAGAAAATTACTTCTTTTAGTTGAGCCAAAATGCTCCTCCTTAACTCCAACCTCCATGATAGTACATTTTACCGCTCTTGCGGTGCTCTATAGTGACTAATTGCCACAGCTAATCCAAAATATGATTAAAATAGAAAATAGAACTACAATGTTAGTTAATATGGCACTACATACATACTTTTAGTATACAAGAAAAAGGTAAATAAATTACTCATATATACATTTGATTATGATTTGGTCCTCTGAGCCAAACAAGTATGGCGATAGTTATGTGTCTCCTCCTACCGCATTTATACCTACCTTGGATTTAGGATCCGGTTCGCATCCATGTTTATTTTGCGTTAACATACAATTAAGAGCAAAAATGACGCATGAAATATGGGTTTGTGTTCCTTCTTAGAAAAAAAAAACGATGTTTTTATTTTTCTTAAAGATTGCCTTTAATTAACATTATATATGGCACAGAGAGGTCGTATACATAAGCTGCATGCGACTTGGCTATCAATACTGCATACTCTTGATGCAAAACAAATAGGAAAGCGAACAAGTTTGGCAATACCTCTATAGGATTCGAAACTTGCATAGTTTAGTGCTCCTATCATTCACTAGGGGTCCCTAGAGCGTGGCATCTCTAAGTTAGGACTTAGGGATATCTCTCTAATCGTCAACTAGCAAATTTAAAAAAAAAGTTTTTTTTTCATTTCGAAAATGGGTTGTTCGAAATTCGAAATATGATTTATTTCTATTAACATTTAGATTTATAGAGCTCCACGTTTAAATTTGCAGACGTAGTAGTAGTGGTAGTCACTTATACATTATGTCTGAGTGAACTTTGGTATTTTGTAAAATAATAGGTGTATAATAGTAAGGCACCTTTTACATGATTTATGATGTTTTATTATATTTTTATCAGTCCGTAACTATAATTAATTATACTGAGAAAATTAGTCTCATTAGATCTTGTTCAGTGCCTTACTATTAAGTCCTAAGGTAGCGATATAGTCAAATCACTTAATATACAGTTATGTATGTATTCTTATATTGATAATTTATTAATATCAATTACGAAAATACGGATTTATTCATTTGTGTATTTCGGGAATGTTCGACAAGTCAGTGTGGCGCCGGCAACTGACTATATACTTGAGTAAATCCGTATAATAACAACCATTACTTAATATTATTTATAATTATACTGTTTCCAAAAGTTTTATTCGATTTAATAATAATTTAGTTTTACTAAAGTTCTAATGCGATGTCAAGAAGTTTGAAATTTTTCCCTAAACGACGAACAATGTATTTTATCATCTAATTATTGTGTTAAAAATCGACTATTCTACAATTTGTATATTGTACGTTAAATTGTATTTTACAATATCTTAGGTACTGTTTAGCACGCAACGAGGCTTACTAATTTTTTACAAAATCCTAATTAAGGGTAACACAACCTATCTAATATTTTATACAATCGAATGGAATTTATCCATCCACAGACAATATAACATACATAGATATCATCGTGGAGGAGTTTCCGGCAACGGTTGCCAACGTCTCGTACTTTTCCTACCTCAGAAGCGAACGAGGATAGAAAAGAACGCTTTAAAATACTAAACGATACACTCAGTGAATGCGAGTCACCGAGTGACTCTCGCAGAATCACAGGTGATGGAGTCCAATGGCACACACAGCAGGGCCGGTTCAGACGTCGAACAGCAGCGCGATGTTGTGGTGCGAGGCGCGTCGCTAGTAGTGGTCGTGCACGTGCGGCGGCGTGTGCGGCGAGCGGAACTGCGCGCGCCCGTACGTGCCGTACGCGCTCTCCTCCGCGCCGCGCCGCGTGCTCGCCACGCCGCCCGCCACGCCCGCCACGCCGGCCACGCCAGCCACGCTAGCCGAGCCCGTGCCCACTGTGCTGCCAGAGTACATCGAGTCGCGACGAGGCTGAGCCGCCGCACCTGCAATACACGTATCCATTACATATTATAGACTAACTTTATCAGTAGATCTACATTCTATTTTATTGTTACGAATCTTGTGACGTCAAATTGATATACATATTATTATGTAAAGCCTAAGAACAGTCTTGTACTACGACCTAAATAAGTGTAAACGTACCATTAGCTTATGATAAACAACAATTCAAAAACTATTTGGCAAAAAATATCGTAGTGTATGTAGCTATATCTATATCTGTAGCTACATCTTCAGATAACTTAGATTTATCGTTAAGTGCAAATGAAGTTGATTAGTAAAGTTGGGAGATTTCACCAATGAAAGCTCTTCAAGTCAAGTGTTCAATTTCAGCATTATACTGAACAGAGTCTGTTTCTGGTGTGATCTATTTTTATTTAAGTCAACTATTGTCACCATGATAACTAAATTCTAAAACACTGATACAATCAATCATCAGTCAAAAGCAACTAACCGGCAGGTCCAGGCCGCACTCCATTAGCGGTGCCATATGGTGGATCACGTTGTGCATTGTGTGCATTTTGATTGTGCGCGAGCGCATGATGAGCGTGCGTGTGCGGTGGCCGCAAGACTAGCGACTGCGCTCCTACCAGCGGTGCAGTGCTACCCGCCGTCACTGAACTCGCATTACCAGCTACACCTGACGTTGCTGAGCTACCCTTACTATACACTGACTGTGACCTGAAAAAGTGAAAAGTAATTTTAATGATGACGTGAAAGCGGCCACAAAAAGCTATTTGCTTTGTTGACCTGCTATTGTACATGTAGTAAATACAATGACAGTTCAAGTTATATTGGAAATTAATAGTTTAATTTACGTTACAGTTGGGTCTGCGTACTTCCAATAAATTGAAGCAATAACATTGCAATACTACTAATAAAACAGTAATAGTACTAATTTAAAAAAAAAATACACCAGTTAATCCTTATCTAAATTTAGTCGTTCAGAATAATGATACTTTTATTAAATTTACATTCAGCGATTGTATGTTTTACCTTACATTTTCAAATAAATGTATTAAATCGTATTTTATATAGTGCTCGTTCTTAAATTAAAGATATTTAGTTTCTATGTTTTAGTATTGTATCGTCACTAGTCCTCCATTTGGCTTGTGCACATCAAGATAATCGATCATCCTTGAAAAATACATTAATAGTTGGCGTTGCATACACAGACAGATAGTTACAGGAAAGCTGATAAAATGATACAAACATTCCGTACCTGTGCAGGCCATGTCTAGCAGGCGGTGGAGATCTGCAGTAGAGAGACTTAGTCCCAGAGTATAGAGGTTCGTTCGCATCGGGGCGGGGGGCTGCGGCCGCGCAGTACGTTGGCGCGTGACGGTAATGCGAATGCGAGGGGAAGGCTGGCTTATCAAGTTCATCAAGATCCCGAGGTGACGATGCTCGGGAAGAACCCCCTCCTGGTCCCCGTCGCGAACCCCACTCGTGAAGTAGTGCACTGGCTACGCCGCCACCAACACCACCAACCCAGCATACCCAGTGGCTCTCCCATCGGGATAGTACAAACGATGGTCCCAAAGAACGCGCAGGATTTAAAGATGGCATCTATAAAACAAAATTGTTCGTTCCGTCAATGATGACAACATAAAGGAATATAAAAGTTAAGTTTGTTACCAAGCTGTTCACTACGTGATGGACCAATAGATGACCACTGATCATCTCTTACAATTGTAATAAATGTAATAATGCGATTATATACCTACGATCTTCATTATCATAACTCCTATAGTTGAAATATACACAAAAGACAAGTTAACTAACTCAAACTCAAAATATCTTTATTTCATAAAATTGTCTCAAATCGTCTTTTATGTAGACACACACAAATATTTAGCAAAATAAATACATATAATAATATTATACCTATCGAAAATCTATTATATGTTTAAATCTATAAACGCCCGTTTCCAAGGGGTTGAGCCTAATGAGAAGAACCGGAGAGTTCAAATGATGATGATGGATTATTATACTTTTTAAAGATAATAGTGCTCCGATATAATATTTCTTTAGTTTCTTTATTAGTGAAGTTAATATTAGTTTGTAAAAAATATATTTGTAAAGTTTACAATAGTTTGTAATACATATATTAGTAAAGTTTATATTCGTTTGTATTATATATATTAGTAAGTTTTTATTAATTTGTAAAAAATATATTAGTAAAGTTTTTATTAATTTATAAAAAATATATTAGTAAAGTTTTTATTAATTTGTTAAAAATATATTAGTAAAGTTTATATTCGTTTGTAATCAATATATTAGTAAAGTTTATATTAGTAGAAACTCTCATTACTTCGATTTCTGTGAGGTAAGCAGATGTGTGATGAATATCATTACGATTATTCAGGTGACAGAGTTATGTCGTTGTAGGGGGTGTTATTATTATAAAGAGGCGTGTAATTAAGGACTTCAATTACTTTTTTTTATTTGCCTAGTTATAATATTAATATCAAAGTTATTTCAAACATTTCAAAAATTAAATCGCCTGACAACAGTTTCAAGCAGTATTCAGAAGTAGATCCCGTCACGATTAAGGTTATTCAGCAGTTAGAATCATGGTCGCTTTTTCATAATCAAACATTACTTCCAGCCGTCTACTTCAAAGAATTCGCAAAGAAATATTTGAATAGACATCTCAGATATTGCGTAGGTAGTTATTTTTTCTCCTACACTTTGTTCGTCGGCAGATGTTTACATCAGGCGGCTGTCCTTAAAGATCGCCGCACAAAAGGCAGGTAGTACATAATGGCCCGATGCAGACAATGACAGGTCTCGACAGCTCAACATTCGAGGCACCTCGAGCTTCAGATTTATATAAGTTAAAGTGAATATAAACTCAATGTAAAGTATTTCGTTGAAGAATAATAACTTGACAGAACTTGAATTATTCATATATAGTAAATTCTCAAATTGTTATTGCCTTGGTCATCTATTTTTTCTTGCATTTGATCTTGACGTTATAAGTGGGATTAGTTCGGCACCACTTAAACTCACAAAACAAGCTAAGATCTGTTTTCTACATAATGTGGGCTTCTGTGCACCAATTCTAGGTTATACCGTTCGTAACGGAAATTAATACCTCACCTAAACGATTAACAAAAATAAGTATCGACGTGATTCGTACTTACCGAAACAAAACTAGCTGCGCAGTATGCCGTTCCAAGAAGCGCTGGCGCAGCACCAGTCCAGCGGCGCTCCATAGCTGCGAAGTGCGCGGCGGATACTAATGCTGTCAACACAAGTTCAGATCCTAGACGCTCCCATGCTGCCGCTCCTCCTCCCGGTAACGAAGCTGATAAGCCGCCTGCATAGCCTGGCACGCTAACCCTGGAAAAAATTGAAATATTAATTAAATATTTAAGTTGTAATTTAATACAAATTAATAGTCAAGTGAAAATTGTTGTCAGTCAAGCGGGTCGGTCACTAAAGAAACGAACAAAAATCCTTTGCAATGTTACATTTACGGTGACCTCAAATAAAGTTGCGAAGCGGGCCGTTTAACAGCGATGATCTCATATTTAGTCAGAGCATATTGTGCGTGGTGGACCCCAGAAGTCCCTTACGTTTGCCTTATAAAGATACACTATATTGTTTTGCCTTTGATTCGTCTTCATTCAACGGTCACGAATATCTAAGATCATATTTCTGTTAACTAACTGAACTGAACTGCTTAATATTATTTCATCATATTATTATAAAAATGTAGTTTAATGTTCATCAATCATCATCATCATCAACAGCCTTTATTAGTCCACTACTGGACATAGGCCTCTTTTTAGAAAAGAGGTTTTGGCCTACTATACCACGCTGGCCAGACGGGTTGGTATAGGGCTTGTTTCAAGTTTTCCTTCTCTTTGCAGTGCTGTTGTCCTGCGTAGTTAGTTCCCTTAGTCGCTTCTTACGACACCTACGGGATGAATAGGGTTGGTGACACTCCGCATTCTTAATGCGTCACCACACGGACTGTTAAATTAAATGTTAAACGCGTTGATATACTTCCAAAGCACAAGCTGTAGTTTGTACTCATGGGCAGCAACAAAAACTGATCAATTCAATTTTTTCTATTGATACGTTTGCACCCGAGGTACATATTGATTTTAAGTAAGGTTTCGATTTTTAGAATATAAAAGTATATTTTTATATGGATCAAAGGCTCTTGGCCTTTCGTTATTCTTAGTAACACACGTAGGGTTATTATCACACTGGCGGTATAGTCTACTCACGGGTAATAGATTTAACAAAGTCAAACATTTGTGTGCATGAACATTTATTGTTTGATTTGGTCTGGGTGTTTCTATGTATAATAAGTATGTATTAACAAAAAAAAAGTATAGATGCAGTTATATCAGTTGTCTGGTAGACATAGAACCAGCTCTGCTTAGTTTGGGGCTAGATGGTGTTGTGTGAATGTGGTAGAATATTATTATTATTATGGTTTTATGTGGGTAGGTAACACCAAATAACCGTAAGTAGAATTTGCTGTGCTTACTTATATTGATAAAACATCGATCACATTAAAATGAATGATGTAAAACAATAATTAACATTTTCGAAGAGATTCGCAAGACCCGTGGTTTTCTCCGTCAAGAGAGTAAGAAGAGAGTTTGAAATAGCGATCAATTTTAAACAACAAATCACAACAATAAAAAACAAAAACAAAACGCTAAAATATGTGTGTCAGTTTTTCATTCAGTCATTATTTTCTATTGTTTTAAAGACACCGAAAGTGATTTCGTAGTCAATCAGATCTCAAATCGTTAAATGCTAGTGTTACAACAGCGATACATTTTCAAACTTAAAACTTTTTTCATTATGGGATCCTTGCATTATCAAAGGCGAGTTCACAAATTAGACAGCGTTGTAAAGGACTAGATAAATTACGGCACAGTTTCAAATTAACTACCAGAACTTCCTTAAAAAGTAAATTTTCAATTGCGATATATACGAAAACTAGTCATTTTCCTAGAAAAGACTATTTATTTCTTTGCTAGCTTTATTTACCTCACAGAAGGTAATTAAATTACTTTTCTAAATACAACAACGAATTCGAAATAAAAAATAAAGTGTAAGAACTTCCTCAGTTTAATGAAGAGACTGGTGCCGGTTTCGCACTTTTCATTTTAATTAAAATCCGCTAAATTCTACCCCGTCTCGGTTTCTTTTCATCGAGCAATTATGAGTCCACCGCACAGAATAATGAACATTCCATGAAATTGTAATGTACTTACTATAATGTAGTAAACTATAACTTTATGTACCTATTGACCGGTAACCAACAGCTACGTTCATTTTTAATTATTGTTTTCTTGCTTATATTTAAATTTGCTTATTTTTCTTAAATTACTCTGTGGTTCCTATGAATAATACAAAATTTTTTCTACAACATTTTATTCTAAACTTAAAACTGTGATGATTCCTTCTTTATATTGTCGTTTTATCCATCCAAAACTGCTTGTAACCATAGGCCGCCTTTCGAACATACAATACATATATTTCCATTTAAAATTTCATATTATTTCGTTCTTCTATTCCATAATCTTACTGCATTTGCTTTTATTTTTCTCTTGGTGAAATATAATTCATCTTTCTTAATCATCCTAATAATACAGTACTATTTTAGTCAAACACGTCACATAATGACCTAGATTTTAATATTGCCGATTTATTTTGAGAGAGAAGCTAAATTTATAAAGATTTTTGTGTTGCTACGACCTAGAAGTAAAAAAAAGTGAGAATCACCCGCATGTAAATTGTAATTAAATAAATAGTATACATTTAAATTACATCTTTAAATACATTTATGAGTCATCAAAAAAAAAACAAAATATATTATATTTAAAAACATAAAAAATAGTGTCCCATCGGTATCGGGTACATGGACTTAGATACCAATGGTTAGGACTTCAGAGACAGAGAAGAAATGTTTTCTGCATTAGGCCCTTAATCCAGCGGCCTAACGCGAGCTTCTGAAGATGTTATTATTATTATTATTTTTTTTTGACCAAATAAAGTCAATGTTTTTAAGACAGATTTGCCTATATTTGCAAGAAATTTAGATTCAATCCGCTCGTATATAAGTTTAGTACTTACAATTTGGCACGTCGTCCATCACATCTGGCGACAAGTTTTATTACTTGGTGTAATTGTGTTTACTTGTTGACCCTATTGCGGCGCGGGTGCCAACATCCAGCCTCACTTTATTGAACACTATTATACATTCTATTGTAACTATATCACTATGAAGTGGCTAACTTAGCCTATTTTTTTTGGATACTAAGATATTGTTAAATATGGGAAATCCCTGGGTTTTAAATAAATTATTTCGCCTGAATCAGTAAATGTAACACTTTAAAGTGCTGCCTGAAATGTCCGCCATTATCAATTTAATGTTTATATTTTCAAATATACATTAAATAGAAATGATTTGACACAGTATTTCATACAAAAATGTATCGCGTCTATCGTTTTGACGTTTAGTAAAAAAAAAACTGATTTGATTTGACTATCATCTACCCCACTGTGTATAATAATAATAATATTTAGGAAATCTGACATACAACGCCATCTAGTTTCAAACTAAGCAAAGCCCGGACTAGCCCTAGCGCACCTAGCCCTACTATGAACCTAGATTGACTGATAGAATACTTATTTACTTTTTTTTGTAAAGACACACATTATATTACGTATACGTAGAAAACATCCAAATTCCGAAACAAATATTTGCAGATTATACAAACATTTGGTCCGATCCGAGAATCGAACCCAAGATCTCAACACAGCAGTCGCATACGCTACCACTGCACCACCGAGGCAATCAAGTATGCGTATGGGTATAACGTGATCACGTTATATAAAAGCTATGAGGTAAATCCTCTTCTACCTTACATATTTGACTAGTTTGTGTCCGTTTCATGTAAGTATGTTTGTAAAGTCCCCCGCGACACAGGATTTATTCCTAATGCTGGAGTTGTCTTCTTAAAAGATTAAAGATTATAGCTGGTACCCGCAACTTCGTTAGCGTGGAATTTGAAAAGCGCTGCCGTAGTGGGTTCAATGCCGGGACCGGTCAAAATTTTAAAGGGTTTTTCTGAGAGGAAATATAGCCTAAGTTATTCCTTATGTAGACAGCTGGTAGTAAAATATTATCCGCAACAAACAGACAAAATAAAATTAACTGGTTTTTAGGCATAGGTATCGTGCAAATAATCGTGTAAGCATGAAAAAACCTTTAATTTTGACATTACAAACAGACACTTCAATTTTATTTATTTGTACAGATAATGGGGGTGTTCACCGCTGAGTCAATCAACCTGTGACAGCCGGTGCCAAATGTTCGAAACGTCAGTCAATTTTGAGGATATGTAATATCTCTTACGTCAACGCATAGATTCCCATATTTATATAAATCATGGTAAGGGAAAGTTAAAAATTGAGTACTATGATGTTGTTTTATGTTAACCTTGCGAATGATATAAATGAAATAAATTATGAATTCTTAAAGCGGTTGTCGATAACACGCAACAGCTTCTATTTTTTAAATATGATTTACAAAATTATGTTAAATGAAAATTAAAAAAATAGATTATAATTTTTTTAGCGACCTATACACTTATACCGAGACTCAATTGCGATATTATCTACAGAGAAACGCCGTGACCACAATCCGTGCAAAATGATCAAAATACGGACAAGCAAAACGGTATGATATGGTCAACGGTCCCGAGTTAAATTTGTACTACTTTAAGTTTACAAAAAGTAATAGGAAACTTCGAAGTTACAAATGGTTTTGGGTACTCCGTTTGCTCCGTGGCAGAACACCTGCACCACGTGTTCAGAAGATAAAAAAAAAGGCAGGAGTAGAATAATGGATCAGTTTGTGTTTTGCTTCTGGATCGAAACTGTATCACTAACACTAAATCGTAACTATAACTGTTATATTCTGTTTTTAAGCTATTGCATAGCTTCTCTCGCGGGCCTTGAGCGTGGAGACCGAATCCAGAAATTCCGTAACGAAAATAACCTAACACTCCGACCGGCACAGCGGTGATACTTTTTACTTTTTAGTTTTGCCATCTATCGATGAATAGCAGAACTTTTAATGACTATTTTGAAATATCACGCTTGTCTCTTTAGTTCAGCAACTCGCCTCTAGGTGGCATTGGTTGTATGGGCGTTACTTCGCATGCGTAATCCCCCTCTTCGCCCCGCAATCTAATTAATATCAAAAAAAAAACAAAGGAAAAAAAAATAAATAAATAAATAATTATAATTGCATAAGTTGATAAAAAATGCTATGCAATAGCTTTACCGCGGCAGTCCCCGAGTGCCACACGTCTTTTTTTTGTAAGCCAACAACGTAGGTTACACATTACTTGTATTATTATTACCCTTAATTTAGCTTAATGTGGGTAGATGAGTAGGGTTTGTGTTGGAAGTGTACAGGAGAGGGTTCGAAGCCACAACCGCTTAATCAGAAGTTGGACATCTTGGCTAATATGTTACCGCAGCTCATGCAAATTGTGACTCATATTAAATTTTATTATTTATAAAGATTAAAAGATCTTGTAAAATTGTTTCCACCCACTGCTCAGCCGATAACCGAGAATTTGTTATACATTTCGTTAAGAGTTTAATGGTCCAAAAAGGTACTATTGCCAAGAAATACTAACCTAAAATGTTATTTATTAAAAAAAAAAACTAACTATACAGCTCGTAAAAAATACTGAACTTAAATCGTGAAATAAATACTGATAATAATTTGTTAATATAAATTATCCGCCACAATAATTATTTAATTAGTGTTCGCTAAAGAATTTTATTTGAATTAAATTGCTTTTGATTGATTAACATCTAACCGATTTAAAAACATAAACCTCTATTAACATCACAATACCTTATTAAAATAACATAAACGGATTAATCTTATAACTATGTATCAAACTTTCACTACATTGAACGATGAGCTTACTAACAACGTATGCAAAACGGTACACCTGCGTTAGATATCATCGCTAAACAAATTCTAACATCGCTTCTAATGTCGATTAAGTCTTTTTTTATCCCATGTATCTTTTTTATTTTATCACAAGCTTTTTTCATGGCATTACTATTCATGCATAAGAGCAAACTTTTGGGGTGAAAACAAGATATTTTGTGTTTGATAAAACGATTTGAGGGTTAGATGTTTCTTTGAATTTAACTAGTCGTGTATTTTTATTTGATGTAATATGCGTAATCCCAATAGTGGGTTTTTTCATACAATGTGGGTCCAGATTTTATTTAACTTACAAATAAAAAGTTAAAAAGCAAGAAAAAATACTCTCTTAACTGCTGTTGTGGATGATACAAACTTATTAAGAAAATGGAAATAACGAGAAAACGGGACAAAGGTAGCATTTAATCTAGATTTCTGCTGCAGCACACTAAGTAATAAACAGAGACAGAACTCTTTGAGGCTTGTTTCTTTTGTTTTAATATGTTTTTTTTTTGCTTCAACTATATCTAATGTAATGTAACAAATGTTGAAAATAAACTTAACTTATTTATTTATTTATATCTTTATTGTTTACAGTTAACACATGAGAAACTTACAAATATATAGACGTAACAATCGGCGGTCTTATCGCTCACGGCGATCTCTTACAGACAATCTTAATACGGATATTAGATATTTAAAAAGTGGGGTAGTTTTCATACTCGTAACGCACTATCGCGAATATTTAAAAATATAAACAAAAGCATTCATACACAAATAAACATCTGCTCACATTACACATAGATTCTAAAATACATATTATAGAAATCAAATATAGCTCACCTAGGACCCGTAATATTTTGTGACCGTGGTGCTTCCCTGATTTAAAGGGTATATGCCTATTTTACTTCATTTTGTCTCCCGCTTTGCTAAGGAGGGAAGTGGATTTACGTTATTGCCAACTCCTCCAATTTTCTTCTGATTAATTTCGTTGCGAGTTCCGAGACAGTTTAATTTCTTCCTGGGACTTCTCGAGTGTCATAACTGCTAATTATCGTATCGAAATGAAGCTTTATGTAATAATTATATGTACCTATGCAGATGATGTTTAGATGACTATACTACAATTTGACGACTTTAAGCTTAATTGATAATAAGCTAGAAGGTGGGTAGCGGAATGGTTCAGTAGCTACCGGTAAACCCCTCAATTTTGAATCAATTTAAGGCAGTACTTTGTTCTAAACCGCTAGTACGATATTTGATATTTAATCAGTTCCCTACAATATTTTTGTTTACCACTGATTTCTTAGAATCTTCAACAAACTGTAAAACTGATATTTAGGGTATTTTTAATGTTTACATATAATCACGCGTTTACATATAATGTAATAATCAAATGTGTCCACATTTGATTATATTTAAATATTTCCGATACTTTGCAGACGCGTAGAGTATAGAGCCGATAGTTTTGCCTTTTTTTAAAGGTCTACTAGCAACCGAAATTATCTCCTAGTATTCCCGTTAGCCACTCCCGCTAAGCTAAATTGCTTGTGTTAGGAGTAGGTTCATGTCGGTAATGTACTGGTTAGGATTTGAACCCACGACCTCTTGATCGCAATTCTAACGCCTTAACCACTAGGCTACCGCCTCTTCACTCTTGTTTGCGTGCCTTAATTATAATACTTTAAACCAAATAGAAAAGTTGATTATATAACAACCCATTATTATAATACCGAAATTAGGTATAGCCCATGTCACTTCTGAATAAAGAAACTGTGGAAAGGGGAAAGGATTATTAAAATCAGTTCAGTAGTTTTACAGCTTATCAAGGCAAAAAAAACATGATATCAGTATAATAAACGTAGTTGCTCATAAAGAACAATCAAGTAAAACGTCTTTGTTGAAGTGAAAGGACAATAAAAAGAGCACGTGTCATTAAAACACAAGAGCAATAAATTGGAGCTTATTAAATTGCGTACGAGTACATTAATATTACTGGAATATTCAGTGTACTCACCCGATACTGGCTTATGATCATGCATAATTTATGCGCAGCTTAGGGTCAAGTGGCCATAAATGGAACACCCCATTGTATTCAATATGGGGCGAATCTTTTATGCTTGTTTTCAATGGTCACAAATTGTGAACATTCACACCTTATGCCGCGTGGATGGACTTTTTTGACCATTGTCATATCAGGCAATATTTGCTTATCACTATTATACAATAGACTTATTAGTTAGAGTTTTTTGAGCACAACTGTGTGTTCAAGCTGTGTTTGTGCACATTTTTATATCTTTCTTATTTCATTGTATTTGAGTAATGTCTTCCTCCTTTTAATAGTAAACGGCGGCTACTTTCTTCATTATCATCATCATGACACAAAATTTTGATAAGGGTAGGCCCTTATCAAAATTTTATTTAGGGTCGGCGCAGTAAATATGATTCTTCCATTCTACTCTATCATTCGTCTTCTCACTGTTGACTCTCTTCCTAGCCATATCCTCACTTACACAGTCCATCCACCTTTTCTTTAGTCTTCCTCTTCTCTTGTACACTTCAACCCCCATACCTAACACTTTCTTGTTCCCTCCGCATGACATGTCTATACCAAGATAACCTATTACTTCTTAAATTTATCAAATAAAAAAAGCAGCCTCAATAACATCAACGAATTTTTTTATGTAAATGTCAGAAAGTAACCCGGTAATAAGAACTTTTTACGTATTATAAGTAAACGTATGAACAACATTTACTAGGAGAAGGTAAAAAAGGAAGTAAAGTCGTGCATAACAAAAATAGTCCTACATTACACAACGCCATTAGTAAAGTCTATATATCATCTATTACATTACTATTTTTAGGTTGGTATATCTTTAGCATACGGTGAATAGATACTTAGTTTATGTACAAGAAAACCTAAACATGAAGTCATACTACAATGTAAAGAAAATAACTTAGCATTCAAAGTCAATTGCCAACCGTACATTAACATGGTGCAAAAATCCCTAACCTGCTTCGCGAAAGAATATGCAAAAATATCGCGAATACCTACACACAACAACCACAATGTACTAAAACAATATATGAGGTAATCTTGCTAATAAGAGAAAACAAACTCTAATTTCCATTTATTCTACAATTCTAAGGCGCGTATTTAATGTTGTATACATTAAGAATTCAGAAGACAAACAGGTTTGCACGACGCCACACGCTACGTGGCTTGCCGCAACAATTAGCTGGATTTCAACCATACCAAGATCTTTGTACTGTATCTCTTTCTGTATTACGTTACAATACTCATTCAGATGTTGCCTTTTTATATCAATAATGAGATGCGATCTTTCGAGCAAAAGCTTTTAAAAATTCTACAATTTATGTAATCATACACATGAAATATTATCATTTCTCTCCGGCTTTTAGGTTTATTAAATTTGATGTGTATATTAGTGACCTTACAGAATAAGTAGGTAGGTAAGTACTTTCTTTGGATTTACATACTCGGGATATTCATAACATACTGATAATTTAGTACTTTGCAGTACAAACTAATTTACACTTTATAAAGTAGCGAATACAACTTTTTGTACTCGAATATAAATATATATATGGTAACTGAACAGTGCATTTCGAAATCAAATCTTAACATTTTCTTCCCTCTGAAAAACATAAACTACTGTTTTACGACGCCATTAAATCGGAAAAATGTAAATGTCAGATTTAATTACTACGCTGTCTTTATTTTGGGTGGTCGGAAGCTCATTAGCTCACGTTGCTGAATATACACAATTTTAATTCAAAAATATCAAACGTTTTCTACAATAAAAAAACCTACCCAATATTCGATGGCATGACCCTGGGCATTCTGTCGCAAATGTCACAATAGTATATAATAACTAGTTATGCGTTAATTTCTTCTTGCATGTAATACAAATTTATATTCTGTTAGAGGGGTTTCACACTACGTCCGATCCGAACCCGTGAAAATACGGATCTAGAAATCTTCGACTGAATTCGGATATTGCTTTTAGAGCTACCTCCGATTTCTGATCTGTGATTACGGATTTGGAAGGCTGACTGAATTCGTTTATGCACTATTGCGATCTCTGATTCTAATCCAAGCAATTCAGGGATCGACTTTTAGCATGCGTTATTTTACGCGGAGCGGTCACGTCGTTGACCATAAATCCTTTCGATCGACGTCAACTTCTGGTAATGCTAGTGTACGTACGAACGACACAGAAGAAGTAAAGAATTCTGGGTGCGTTCATACAAATAATAGTACCCCTACTTTGGTCTATACTATAATCTTTTCTGGAAGAGAGATTTACGGATAACGGAAATAAATCGAATGATTGAAGTCTAGATCTAGATAGATCTAGTGCATAAACTACCCTAGAAATAGTTCTACGACTACTTCGGACCTTATTTTCACGAGTCCGGATCGGATTGTGATCGGACGTAGTGCGAAACCGCTTTAATACTATCCCTTATAACAAAGATTCGAAAATTTTAAATTTGGTAACTTCTCTTTGTCTAAACTAAACTACGATGATTCTGTCATTGTCATTCAAGGGTTTAAAAATAATTTAAATAGCCTGTAGAAAGATCGCTATCGACGATACTTGCTTTGACGTAAATAATGTGACTTTTATAAGAAACATCCAGTCGCCGTAGGTGATAAACAGGCAAAAACAATGAATCATAACAAAAAAAGATCTGTTCATCATTAAATCTGTCCGGAAACAGTTGGTCCAAATGAAATAACTAATAAAAAATAAAATACAAAGCCGCCGGGTCCCCTACCCGATAGTTAACAACCGAACAATTACATTTAATTTACAGATGAGTTTTAAAGTACCCCAATATGGCGAGCCCTTCCTGTGATATTAAACCGCTATCATTTTGTATTGCGATAATCTACCGCGACATTTGTTAAAAAATATATTCGAGAGGGTATCGCGAACTGTTACTAAAACTTCAATTGTTCTCAAGTGCCACTTCTCATTCTATAATGTATAATCTCATTTTAACTGTACATTTGTGTGTTGTAAATTAACCCTTAGTTGGTTTGAATTAAGAGTTGTTTTAGAAGCATTTGTAATTGCCAAAATGTAAATTGCTAAAGCATCGTCGAATGTAATGTGCGGCGAATTAAGCGAACGCATTAAATTTTGAAGTACACAGTGTAATTTATTAGAAAGACTGTTCAACTTCCATATTTTGTTCAAATTACTGTTTTTGTACTTCCACGAATGTTGATTGACTTAGCGGACAACCTTAATAAATCAGTAGAAGGCATGTTGTTTTAGAAAGTTTTGTCGTTGGGACATTCTCGGTAACAGAACAGGATAGTCTGATATGGGTTCGCCCCTTATCAACTGTTACCAAAAATATGTTCTTCTTTAATGATGTAGGAAATATGTATCTGTTTTCTCTTTCAGGAATTTTCGGTTAATCATTTACCATCTCTCATAAGCTGCGAAATGCCGCAAAATGACGTTACACTTTAAAAAGCTTTCAACGAAGAGCGCTGATCAGCGTAGTGGCACGCCGGTGTGCGCTGATCAGCGCAGCGGCACGTGAGAGGTTAAACTGCGAAGCTCTCATAACCTGCGAAGAGCGCGAAATGCCGCGAAATGACTCTACACTGTAAAATGCGTTTACCGGTGAGCGCTGATCAAGGAATAGAAGGGAATCTGATACCAAGGAACCACTGAGGTCTTTGGACATCTGGAGCTTAATAGTTACAATCACATTGGGATTACCCTCTCTTCGTAATGGTTTGAATGTTGTATTGGTACGGTTTGTATGACTTTAAACATATAGCTAAAAACCGCACTAGACTAGACTGCACGGATGGCGTAGTGGTTTAAGCGGTCGCCACGCCGCTTCCTACTACGCCGAGTGTTGTGGGTTCAAACCCCACATGGGACGACACTTTGTGTGATCCACAAATTGTTGTTCTGAGTCTGGGTGTCCTTTGTGTCCGTTTCATGTATGTTTGTAAAGTCCCCCGCGACACAGGATTTATTCCTAATGCGGGCGTTGTCTTTTTTAATGAACAAACTTTAAAAAAAAAAAAAACCTAAACTCCAAAAAGTACGGTTTGTTACCGTATTTATATGACTCGCTGTAACAATAGGGATTGATAGAAAAAATATTTATCACGATGCCATAAACTAAAGAAAAAAACTGTAAAGAAAAAATCTCGAATAATACTAGATACCGTACAACCCTTGCAATTCTATAGGTACGTAATATAGCCATGAAAACAAAATGAAGACATTAAATATTTTTCCGACCATAATCCGTTTTTATAACAAAAATGCGCATCGCTCAACGGGCGGTAGGCGCGAACTTGTTACCCTTTGGCCTTTGTTTAGTTAAACCATAAAGAAAACAACAGTGTTTTAACCCTTAAGTTAACCCTTCGCAACACATGTCATAAGGGCTGTGACCGCGAGAAACTGCGAATCGTGACCATCAATAAGCACCATGCTGCGAGCGATTGACGCTCACCGTTGAAATTAGAACTTTATGACTGTGTTATAAAGTTCATAAAACGATGGTTATGTTAATGGATGTAATAATGGGTGAAATATGTAGAGTATATTTTTATGGGTATTGTGTTGCGATTTTTTTTATAGGGAATGTCTGCGCTGGCATTAGCAGGATTGTTTGCCGAGGATGCGCTCCACAGATGTTGTGTGCTTTATTATTTCAGTGGGTTTGAACGTTTTCTAGTATTGTTATTCATTATTATTTTGTTCATTTCTTACTACACACTCGGTTATTTAATTATAAAAACAACTTCACACATCCCACACACGGCCGTCTGATCCCAAACTAGGCATAGCCTGTACTATGGTAATTAAACTGCTGATATAGTTACATGCTTATACATTTCTAGATCATCATCATCATCATCATCAACAGCCTTAAATAGTCCACTACTGGACATAAGCTTCTCCTTAGAAAAGGGGTTTCTAGATACAAATACATTATAGAAAAATCACACCCAGACACAGAACAAATGATGCTCATCACACTGTTATTTGCCTTGGGTGGGAATCGAACCCACGACTTCTGTCGTAGCAGTCAGGATCACTAACCACTGGGCCAACAAGCCAGTCAGAAATATATGTAGGTAAGTTTTAAGTGCATAAAGTTTAATTTTATGATTTATTTTTCATTTTGTAATTTATTTATGCACTTTGTACATCAGCGGATTTAATGCTAGGGCGTTCCCTTCCATCCAGAAATCTTGTAAGGTAGGTGCACAGAGGTTACATATCATGTAATCAATTAAAATATACAAGGTTCACTACATACATAAAGAACAAGGGCAGAAACATATTTCAATTACCTAAACCTTAAGCGTACAGTAAACTTAATAAATATTTTTTTCTATGATTTATCATTCACCACCGTGTCTTGTATAAGTCTTATAAGAGATAGAATATATTTTAGGAACTAATTTGACCTAAGTACGTAATGTCTGACACATTCGCCATCACTAGGGAGGCGTGATGGCATTCTTATATTATGGAACGTTTTATCGATATAATCGATTTTTATAGCTTTGGCTGAAATTCAAAAGAAAATTTAAAAAAAAAAAATCTAGACACATATTTAGAAGAAAATTTTGTGTCTATATTTTAGTCATAAATAACATACGTGATCGATCAGGCATTAATAATAATAATAATAATAATAATAATTAATATATATATTGTAAGTAAGTAAGTATATTGTAAGTATAATAATTATATTGTAAGTAAAGTACTTAACCATTTGTATAGAATTAGCATGGATTCCGGAAATAAAACAGCAAATATATGGACTGAGCGTGTACTGCCTTGTAAAAAGCTCCAGAGTCGTAGTGCCAGTGAACATTTTAAATCAAACTTAAAGCTACCGACCATATTGGTGACACAGATGACAGGCAACGTTTAATTGCTAGATGTATTGCGGTGCGTTTACCATTGGGCGCCTGAACATACCCCCGGACGTTGAAAGGTGCCCTTTCAACCACCAGTGGAACACACGGGCAACGGGCAGATCCGATTAAAAGCCCTTCGAATGACGCCCACAGACGTCCGGATATCAGCAACGCGAACAACCCCATCCTCTCCAGCATGCACAGCCACGATTCTCCCCAAACGCCACTTCAGAGGGGGCATGTTGTCCTCCTTGACGACCACCAAAGTACCCAGCTTCAATTCATCCTTGCAGGAACGCCATTTCGTTCTCTGTTGCAGCTCAGCGACATACTCCTTGCTCCACCTAGTCCAAAAATGTTGGCGGAGCTGTTCAATTCGCTGATAACGAGTCAGGTGGTTCAGAGATTGGTGCTGATATTCCGATTGAGGTATGGATGTTAATGGACGACCCACTAGGAAATGTCCCGGAGTGAGCGGTGTACAGTCGGCAGGATCAGATGACAGCGGCGTTAATGGGCGAGAATTTAAGACCGCCTCGATTTGGGTCAACGTGGTGTTAAGTTCTTCGTAGGTTAAGTGACAGTTTCCCAACACTCGCTGTAGATGATATTTCGTCGACTTAACCCCCGCTTCCCAGAGTCCGCCAAAGTGTGGCGCATATGCAGGAATAAAATGAAAATTAACCCCATCATTTGCCACCCTCTCTGCCATAGACTCACAGTTTGTTTTCAAAAATTTCGAAAGGTCGTTGTACGCACCCACGAATGATGTACCGTTGTCGGAATAAATGTTGACCGGTTTGCCTCTCCGCGAAATGAACCGATTTAAGGCCAGTAAATACTTTTGGCTGGATAAGTCACCCACTAGCTCCAAATGAATAGCTTTTGTGGCGAAACAAACAAATATAGCTATATACACTTTTACTAACCTACATCCGCGCCCTTGTCGGCTAGCACATAAGATCGGACCAGCATAATCTACGCCACATGTTTCAAAAGGATGCCCGCCTGGAAGGAGCCGCTGCTGCGGTAGGTTGCCCATTATGGGAGTAACGACACTCCCCTTTATACGACGACATCTGATACATTTATGGAAGCAAGCCCTCGCTAAGTTTCGGCCACCCAACGGCCAATATGTCTCTCTAATCGATGACAACAGTAACTGGGGGCCAGCATGCATCAATCGCCTGTGTTCGAACTCAAACAATAACTTTGTAAATGCATGGCTAGACTGTAACAGAATAGGGTGTTTTTTGTCGTAAGAGAACAGGGAGTTATCTAAGCGCCCCCCGACACGAAGAATGTCATTGTGGTCTAAATAAACGTTTAATTTTAACAGAGTGCTTTTTGGAGGGATATTTTGTTTTTTAATTAATAAACTGTACTCGGGAATTGATTGCATTTGAGACTTAGTGATTAAAACATTTAAAGCAGTTTGTAACTCGTCTTGTGTCAAAATTCCACCACATGCCCGCCGTTTCCTACAAAGTGTAATGAACCGGAGTACATAAGCCATGCAGCGCACAAGTCTTGAATAATTAGAAAATCTCTCAAACTCTATCAGTGTATTAGAAATATGATTGGTGACAACAGTGCTCAATGAAACATGAGATCGAGTTTCGGGTAATGACTCTGTTTCCGAGTAGCAGAGTTGAGACGGCCATTTAACCTGGTCCAGCTTTAGGAAGTCGGGACCACTCCACCATAAAGGTAAGCCCTGCAGGGTGCCAATATCGACACCTCGTGAAATTAAATCCGCGGGGTTTTTGTCTGTTGGTACGTGTCTCCATGTACATGTCCCTGACTTATCTAAGATCTCTGCAACGCGATTACGCACAAACGGTTGGAGTCTGGAAGGTAACATTTGTAACCATCCTAAAACTATTGTTGAATCAGTCCAACAGTAAGAACTGCTGATCTTGACTCGCAGGGACGTACAAACCTTTTCATACAAACGAGCTCCCAATAAAGCACCACACAACTCCAATCTGGGGATCGTGGTGGGCTTCAGGGGGGCCACGCGACTTTTAGACACTAACAACCGAACCATGGCTTCACCGCTAGCGTTTACGCTACGAATATAGACGCACGCACCATACGCGCGCTCAGAGGCGTCCGTGAAGACATGGAGTTCGAATACCTTGTAAAAGTCGCAAACGACTAGTCGAGGAACACGAAATTTAGTTACGAGTGGTAAAGACTCGACAATGGTATCCCATTTTTGGAGCAGTTCAGGCCTTAAGGGTTCATCCCAAGACAGTTTATCCAACCACATGCTCTGCAATAGCATTTTCATGAGTATCACGAAAGGGGATAGAAGGCCTAAGGGGTCAAAAATGCGGGCAATTACAGAAAGTAACTCCCGCTTTGTGCTACCCCTAGGCGGTAACGGTGTACTGCTCAAGAAACCTAGTTCATCAGTATTCGCGTACCAATCAAGTCCCAACAACTTATTAGGCTCGCTAGACCCCATGCTTAAATCTAGGGCTGACTGAGCAGCTCCCGAAACTAATGTCGGCTCATTTGATCTCCATTTCCTGAGTGGCATACAAGCTGAAGCGAGCGCATCAGTCACCCCTTTACGGAGTCGCATCACTTCCTTCAAATCATCCCCACCCGTAAGCATGTCGTCGACATAGAAATCACGCTTAATAACCTCAGCGACCTTATCGTCCTTACATTCATTGCCAATTTGCTTCAGGCAGCGTGTTGCAAGAAATGGAGAACTGGTCATACCGTATGTAATCGTATTAAGCGTAAAAACCTTGACTGAATCAGTGGCCTCAGTATTTCTGCGCCAAAGAACCTGCTGTAGGTGCGTATCAGATGGATGAACAGCCACTTGTCTATACATCTTCTCCACATCGGCTGACAAGACATATTTGTGTTGCCTGAACCGGAGAAGTATGGACACCAAATCGTCCTGAACTGTAGGACCTACCATCTGTATGTCATTAAGAGAACTACCCGATGACGTTGGCGAACTGGCATTAAAAACCACACGCAGTTTAGTCGTGCTACTAGACTCGTGACGCACCCCGTGGTGAGGAATAAAATATCCACGAGAACTGCAACCAAGGTCTTTATTCTCTGTCATGTGACCTAACGACTCGTATTCGGTCATGAAGTTATGATATTCCCTACCAAGGTCAGGGTTGGCCTTCAGTCTCCGTTCTAGGGAAAATAAACACTTCGAAGCTCTATCGAACGAAGTTCCTAGAACCGAAGGATCCTGTTTCAGGGGTATACGTACGCAAAATCTACCGCTAGGTAACCGCGTCGTATGTTGAACGAAATGTTCTTCACATAACTTCTCTTCTGGCGAATAATTATATTCATCAGACGGTGAAACAATCTCCTCAATATTCCAAAACCGTGTTAAATCGGAACGAACCTTCTCTAATTCATACTCACTTTGAGCACTACCTTGAGCGAAATTACATTTAATATTATTTGAAGGACGTTTACTAACAACACGACCAATGGGGCCAGACACAATCCAGCCTAACCTGGTATTACATAATACTGGCTTTCCCTTGCCCAACTGTATCCTTTGTGTACCCAACAAGTCCCAGAATAAATCGGCACCAATTAAAATTTCTACTTCTGAAGGCTTGTAGAACGAAGGGTCAGCTAAATGCAGATTATTAGGAATGTTGAACTTCGATACATCAACTTCACGACAGGGCACGACACTCGTAATCGACGGTAAAACTAAACAACGTACCTTTGTACTGTAACTGTTACTAAGCGACGCAATCTGAATGTTACATGTTTTACCTACACAAGACGATTTGTTATTAATTCCATATATTATGGACCTATCAGTGTATCTACTTAAGTTCAACCGCTTACAAAGACCTTCTGTCACGAAACTGGATGTGCTACCACTATCAAGCACGGCCCGCACGATATATTTGCGATTATTATTGTCGCATACCTTTATTAAAGCGGTAGACAACAACACTTGGTGTTGTTTACCATTTTGACACTCACCGCCGGGCTCGGGCGATGCAATATGTGCCGACAATGTCACGTTATTCGGCCCTGTGACGACGGACGGTGAAGACGTTGATGGGGACGATAACAAATTATTACATGTCGTGTTTTCATAATTGTTACGAGTGTGTGAACTATTTTTAAACTCTGACGTGTGAATTAATGTATTATGCCTCCGTTTACATAACTTGCAACCTGGTTTCTTGCATTGGTTGGCAAAATGTCCTGTACGGAAACAATTATAACAGACCTTGACACTAGATAATAATTTAAGCCTAGCGTCAATGGTTAATGCAAGGAACTCTGGACAATCATTCAACTTATGATTATCCTTGCATTTAGGACACGGTTTGCAAGATGATTCGGTACTACCTACATTTTTATTATAAGTACTTTGTGTTGTGAACATTGTTTGAATTTTGGAATTTTTATTATGTGATTGTGTGTGAACCGTATGTAACATATTATGACGTGACAGCTCCAATGTTTCGAGTAAATCAGCTCGTGTGTGTATGAACTGAAGAAATACCGCTAATGTTATTGTGCTGTCTTTATCTAACCGGCCTTTGTACTCTTCAAACTCACGATAAGTTTTTTGATCTAACTTACGAGTTATAATGTAAATCAATAACGTATCCCAGTACTTAATAGGCTCACCTAATGATTCTAAGGCCCGTAGGTTTTTATTTAATTCATCTATTAAACGCTTTAAAGCAAAAGAAGATTCCCTAGTGATCACTTCTATATTAAATAATGCTGTTATATGGTTTTGTATCAATAATTTCTTATTATCGAATCGCTCACACAGTAACTGCCACGCCACTGAGTAGTTTCTAGCAGAGAACTCAATTGAATGTATGACGACAGCAGCAGTTCCCTCCAGAGACGCTCTCAAGTAATGAAACTTATTAATTTCATCTATCTCATCATTAGAATGAATGAGGCTAGTAAAAGTGTCTCGGAACTCCAACCAATTGCTATAAGACCCACTAAATTTAGGCAGTTGAATAGTGGGTAACTTAACCGGCTTACAAACACTAACGCGGGTACCCTTTTCACTGTTTGACGAATCATGATCTTTATTATATTTATTTAATATTTCCTGTGACCTAGACAGGGCATTGTAGTATATGGATTCAAATTCCGACCGCTCGGTTAACTGAATAGTAACATCATCAGTAATACATTCCAGACGTAACTGTACCTCATCGTATTGTTCGTACAACGACTCGATCTTCCCTGAGCGTAGCTGTAACTCTGTGATGTCACAACTGCTTAATTTTTTGCCGCTTAATCCATCAAGATGTTTAATAAAAATGGTTAAGCGACCCTTAAAACTCCCTCGCTTTTTCACTAATTCCTGTTCATCGCACATACTGGGAAGCGAGTGTCGTCGATCTGGAATTTATATAAGAATAAACTTAACTATATTTAATTACAAAGCAATTGCCTAATTGTACACTAACACAGTTGAATTAACAAGTTTTACAAATATCTAACACTCAATATTGTACCAAGTATTTGCCTACCTACCTATATGTATAATTAATAAAATTTGGATCTCAGTAGTTATTTTAGATAAAATTAGAGCAAATTACAATAAAATATGTAGCACTAACTGTCTACTATGCTTTTATAAGCATAAATACTGTAAGTATTGCTTAATAATTGTTTTATACAAAAATACAATGTAAATTAATTTAGATGAAATAATGGCAAATTACAATAAAATATGTAGCCCTAACTGTCTACTATACTATTATAAGTATAAATACTGTAAATTCCTTTTAATAAATGAAACACACAAAATCAATCTGACTTTTTTTTCTTTTTTACTACGTAGTTGGTACCTAATGAAAAAGTAAATATAAAACTTATACACTAACCTTTTAATATCCTTAATTTAGATTAAATAATACCTGATTGAGTGTTGGGTGACGATATCAGAAGAAATAAACTTAACACCGTTGTTAAATATACCCAATCCAGTGGCCGTTAATATTTCTCGTTTCTTGAAAATTTCCAAAAAGCTTCAATATATCCTGATTTCCGGGAATAACTGCTAATCCTTAATAACTGTAGATAAATCCGGCTTCGGTAAGGACCATGTATAGAATTAGCATGGATTCCGGAAATAAAACAGCAAATATATGGACTGAGCGTGTACTGCCTTGTAAAAAGCTCCAGAGTCGTAGTGCCAGTGAACATTTTAAATCAAACTTAAAGCTACCGACCATATTGGTGACACAGATGACAGGCAACGTTTAATTGCTAGATGTATTGCGGTGCGTTTACCATTGGGCGCCTGAACACCATTCAAAATCCAATATAGTTTTTTCTGGACTTTTTTCGCTTGTAATTTTGTTATGAGAATGGTCAACAATAATATTCTCAAGTAGTTTAGGCATTTCTTATATTTTAACGCTACCATTTCACTTCAAATGAAATTACAACAAAATAGCACAACACATCATAAATACACATATAATATATACATACTATATTCGTATACTATGAATACCGGAATATAAGGTGTACTATGGATTAGATAGTTCTGCTATTTAAATTTGGAATCCGAGTAATCTATAATAATCCATGTGATTAAAATATTTAAAAAATCTAAATATAATTGCTGCCGCCAGTGACTTTGAAAAATTTGTACAAGTCCTTTTAACCCAAGCAATAAGTCTTCTTTAAGAAATATGTATGAAGGAAAATTAAAATTAGTACATCAATTACAGTGTTATCGTAACTGCATAGTGTGGGAGCTGCTTCTATTTGTGGTTGACACTTTCCCATCCTATAAGTGTAACCGACAATACAGGCGTTATCAGTTATAGTAATAATATTGACAAAACTTTATCGTGAGAGAGCCGTCCTACCATCCGTCGTACCATATACCACACTGTACCACGGCTTTATAGAAACCCGTTAATCAGTAGTTGTTTCGTTTCTTTTCACCGAGCGAGTAAGCCCCTTCAATTGTTTTTTTAAATTCACTCACTTGCGTCTCTTGAGATGAACGTATTTATGAAATGAAATTAATAACGACTAAGCTCGTGAATACTAAGGGCTCAGTGTGAATTTATTTCACATCAAGTAGATGCGATTGGTAAGAGAGAGAGAGAGAGAGCGTTGAGTAGATTTGAAATAAACTCATACTGGACCCTCTGTAGTGATAACTAAAATTTGATGTAACTAAAATTATGAATGCATCTTAATCTTGTAAACCCTGATCAAAATTTAACTTATAATTAGTTGTAAATTTACAAAAGAGTTGCTCCAATCGCTCCTGACTGTGTTTGACCTGTGAATGTGGACACCCACCAGACAACATGACAGTGTAGACTAAAATAATGGTTCAATTTAATCTGAGTTCTTAATAGTAGCGTTCCTCCTCGCATAGGCTATTATCTCCAGCATATTTCTAGCCGATAAATTGTCGACGTTTTTAAAAATAATGTTGATGGGTTATTTCTAACGGCCTTATACAACACATATTTGACATTTATTAGTGTTCCTTTGCGACCAGTTTTACGAGTATCAAACAAGAACATAATTTGGGTTCTTTTTGCTTGAATATTTTTTGTAGTTCATAATGCTTAGGAAATATGACATTATTATTATTATTATATTTTGGACAGTAATTTAAATTTGACAGTAATTAAATGTAAAATTGTAGTAATTCATCACATTACTTACTTACTTATTTAACAATATTTTTAAGTCAGTACAGAACTGACCCCCAAGTTTTGTACTCCGATACTTTCGTTTAAATCATTTTAACCAAAAATGTATATTAATATACTCGTAATAAAGTTAAGGATTTGTTGGTTTGAAAATAATCGTAAAATTAGATAAAGAATTAATTATGAAAAGTTATAGGCTATAAAATAATTATGACAGAACATTAAATATAAACTGTTCTGGGATAATCATGCTACGACTCCTAGAAGTGGAGGAATACCGCTTCGCCGTGACCAGAAACGCATATGAAAATTTGACGGAAGACTAGTCTTAATAAAAAAAGTTTTGTAGTATTCTGCGTGTAGTTATACAGCAAAGCTTATACTTTTCATAAAAAAAAGTTTCCGAGGCACGAAAATACAACTTTTATGTAACCTAAGGCCTCATGCAAAATCTAGTATTATTTACATTATTTCCCCTAAAACAATAAACACAGCATTTCTTATCCAGCAAGTAACAAACACTTCATTGCAAAACAAATACTCAGAACATTCCGTCGGTTACTTTGTTACTTTTCAATTTAACTCAACATCGTACCCGATGCTGAATAAAAACAAAGTTTGCCCGACATTATTGCGCACTTATCCGTCGTATCCATTCAGTTTTATAGGCCATTAGTTCTATCGACGGGCGTTCCAAAATGTTAAGGCGTGTTTTACAGCTGAAAAGCTTAATTTCCTACTTTTAATTAGGGTCTCTAGTGATAAGACTTACGCCGGAATGCGAGGACGATAAGTGCGGGAAACCCGAGGGAAATATATACAAGCTGGAGGGCACAAAAAAGTTGGATTTCTCAGATTCATTTGTAATTTGACCTATAACTTAAGAAGGCAATTATGGAACTCAGATGGCACAATTATATAATTTATGAATCAGTTATAATACTGTAATTTAGATGTACTTTAATTGTAACTCGAATCAGCTTAATATTTAATGTAAATTTTTGAATTTTATTGAAGTTAATTTAAATGTGGTTTTAAAATATTTACTTAAGACCTTGCAAAAACAGAAAAGAATAAATTACGATGAACTGAGACTGAAAATTTAAGTATAAAATATAATCTAAATATACCTATAAAATGTTAAGTTGGTTTGTGTACGCTTCAAAAACTGTGCGCCACGCAGCTCCGCACAATGTGCCACAGCAAAGCGTGGCAGGGTACAGCTACTTTATTACAAAAAAACAAAGGCAACTTATTAACATTTTTATTAAGAAAAAAATACAGTCATTGTTTAGTCTTCAGCCAAAACTTTATACAATGTTATTCATTGCGCAGACCAAAAATTACATTGGGAAAAGTTTTAGAAAATTATGTTGATGGGTTGAAACTTACTGTTAGTTTGTTTTTGGGTTTCGCCCCGTTTTTATATATTTACGCTATATTTTTAAACTATCGACTATAGGTCACACTATCGCTAGCCCAAACTTTACCTAGAAAACTTTACCTAGCCTGAAAACTTTACCTAGAATTAAGTAACTTGCGAATCCGCAAGCTCTTGATTTATTTAACCGAAGCCCATCGCTTTATCCATTATCACCACTTAAATGTTATCTTATGTATGTTTCTGTATGTGTACCTACACAGTAAATTACCGGCGGGTGTTTCTAATGGTTTCTCTATCAAAAAAGGATGTAGCAAAATTCCTCTGAACGATTAGCTCTATTTAATAACCGCCATCTGTGATGTTTTCGTGGCATGTACGCTGAAAATATGTGACTTGGTAACTTATAAAGAGGCCTTTTTAATGTAATTTGCACCGTAATATTTTTTTAAATATATATTTTTTTAACTATAACTCACAAGTTACCGTCAGATATTTTTTTGAAATTTCTTCAAAAACCTATCTATATCTGGCTTGATCCCGTCCCCTTTTCATAATAACAGCTTTAAAGTAACGATTGATTCCCATACTCACATTAACACAGATTATCTTAGTACGAAGCTTGTATTATTTTCAAAAACAATAATAAACGGGCCCTTTATGATAAAAAAATGAAATAATTCCAACTAAACCAAATGCATTTTTATTACTCTAAGTTATCACAACATTTTTTTAATAGAGTATGAATCCTATTTGCTCCGATTAGGTGTACCGTGAATTTGAGCAAAAGCATCCCGACATCACAACCTTGTTAGATAGCAAAATATATTTAATAGAAAAGTCGCCCAAAGAGCCCCATATATTATTGTATTTAACATACGTAAAACTTTACGAAAACTTTTTACATAGTTGAACCTGGTTAATGTAGTATCCAAAGACATTACAGTTTGGGATCAATAATGAAAATGTACCTTGGTTCACATAGACTATATCATTGAATAAGAGATGTATTCAATGATATAGTCTGTATAATAATATACTACGTTAACGTAACTTTCACAAATAGTTTTTAACAAACTATACATAGTCCCGTATTAGACTAAGGAAGCAAACTACGCAGGACAACAGCACTGCTGAGAGAAGGAAAACTTGAAACAAACCCTATACCAACCCGTCTGGCCAGCGTGGTATACTCGTAGTAGGCCAAAACCTCCCTTCTAAGGAGAGGCCTATGTCCAGCAGTGGACTAGTAAAGGCTGTTGATGTGATACATAGTCCAATAGCACCATTATTTAAAAATATAAATGCATACTAATAAATTTAAAATATTGCTAAAATTGAATACAACGTACCGTCAACAACATCCGAACCCTGAAACATATCAACCTGAATATTTTGTGAATAGATTAATATGTATAACAAAACCTTTTTTTGTGCCGTCTTCTTTTCACATAATATTATTTTTTATCTTTCTTACAAATAAAAGTATTTACAGAGCAAATGAACTGATGATGACGGGTAACTTTGTCTTAAAGGTTGATCTGTGCGAGAGACTGATGCCTGTAGTGGGTAGACCTTGTGATAGATTACCAGCATTTCCAGACTCCTGATCAGACATCTGATACACAACGCCATCTAGTGTCATACTCCGCATAGCTTGTAGTATGAAAACTATATTGACTGATAGAATACTTCTTCGTAAAACCATACATAGAAAACACCCAAACTCCGAAACAAATATTTGCAGATCATACAAATATTTGGTCCGTCTCAGGAATCGAACCCGAGACCTCATCACAGCAGTCGCATACGCTACCACTGCACCATCGAGGAAGGCTAAGGAATGTATCTGCAATTTAAAAATATAAAATGATATTTTTTATGCTATAGGGGCGGACGGGTCACCTGACGGTAAGTGACCACCGTCAGCAGAATCGAGAAATTCTTTTTCTCTGCTACAGCCTCTCATGCAAACATATAACCAAGAGACACAAGTGCGTTACCGTCCATTAAATGCCCTCTTGCCCCTGAATAGAGGGGGTGTCGGGTTTAGGCCCTGGTAACCTCATTCATTTGTTGACAAGCAATAAAAGAACTGCTTAAAGACGGTTTTCTGTCAGGCCGTGGCATCACACCGGTGGAGCCGCCCCATTTGTGCTGGAGCATAGCTCACCCAATGTTGTATTTAGTTTAGATCAGCTCGGATCTACGATTTTTTCAATTCGGGGCAGAAACTCGATAGTGGTGCTCCTCTCTCCAGCGTTTAAGATAAATTAATTTAAAAAAATCACAAATATATAAGTTCACTTGTAGTGTGGGCCTGTGCGGCGTCTTTTTCTTACGAGTCGTTCGGTGAGCCAACCAGGCTTCCGTATGCCGTATGGATTTTCCGTATGGATTTGAGCGAAAATTTAGCTTTCAAACGCATTGTAGATTTACGCGTTAACTGCTAATAGGTTTAATCAATAATTTGTTCATTAATAAAGATTTATTACCGACTCAAAGTGTTAAACAATGTAAAAGTTCAATAAATATTTGAGGTCAGCTATGCGAACAATGAAAATAAACCTAGAAGTTTTTCAACAGTTTTGTACTCTAGGTTGTTTTAACTTGTACTCGTAAATCAACTCAGATGTCTCGAAGTTTAATTTTATATATAATACCCTGGGATTTAGTAGGCTGTAAATAACAAAGTCTATTTATAAACAAATACTTCAGAATAAATTACTTTTATGAAGAACATTAATATTGTTTACTAAGAATAAGCAGATATCATTTTAATACTAAGGGATGTTCACCATAGAAAATTGACTGTTGAATTGAATTATAAGAACTATTATATTTTTTTATACAATCGACATCTTGGTAAGTTACGGAGATCTTCGAGTTAACAGTTTTAAGTTGTTATAATTAAAAAAAAACAGCCTCGTGCTTGTCGCCTTACAAGACCTTATCTTATTTCTTGGACCGGCTTGCTCGTCTATGAGTTAATGATCCTAATTGCTAAGTTAGACGTCATGGGTTCGATTCTTCGATTCTTGTAATGTAATTTATCTATAATATGTATGACTCAGAAATATACCTATATTACCAGCTTTTTCCCACGGCTCGGCCCGCGTTTATGTCGGTTATGGCGATAAAAGTAGCCTATGTTACTCACTGATAATGTAGCTTTCCATTGGTAAAAGAATTTTTAAAATCGGTTTAGTGGTTTAGCTGTTAAAGCGTAACGAACAAACAAACAAACTTACTTTCTCATTTATAATATAAGTGTGGAAGTACGAAAGTACGGATAAATCAAATATTCTATAGACAATCTTGTCACAGGAATAGAATACTGATATTTCTGCCAAACACAATTTATGGAATACTGAGATAGACATTATATTAAAAATCCATTATGACATATCGATTCACGGATGTCAAACTAGGAATTGATTGCCATAATTACACAGGGGGATTCAACCCTTTTATTGGATTTTTTCACATGATATCGCTTCGTCTATCAAGGTTTCACAAATGAAAAATTTTGTTAAATTTGTTTTAGAACCGTTTTTACCTACTTTGTTTTGTAATTACTAATTTATGTTAATAAAATTCCTGGATTCATAAAACAAATTGTTCGTTTTTTATTACATTTTTAAGCGGTTATTTTTGATATTCATTTTCCTGTGGTACCTATTTTTACGCACAGATCAATAGTTCTGAGGCCAACCATGGTAAAAACAAACGAGGGTGACCAATAGAATCGGTAACCTAATGGAGATTAAATTTTAAACTATTTTATCTGAGTAGGACTCAATAATTTTTCCTCGTACAAAGAAATCTAATTTATTTAAGGTATGTTCATTTGCTGATAATAAATTTATAATATACTAGCTGACCCGGCCACGCGTTGCTGTGGCTAAAGTTTTTGTTATATTACATTATAGTAAACAATCTAAGAGGAACAATAAGAGAACATCAGTCACGGAGTCCACTATGCTTTTTCACACAGATGGTATTTGTAAAAAAATATGGTGATCTCCTTATTTGACTTTCTACTACTATAACCCTTTAGTACAATGAAATTATTTACGAACAAAGACGAAAATGTTGATGTTCGTATACAAATTCACTGGATTGAGATTTGAAGGGGAAGTACATTGAACACAATTAATTAAAATGTTCTTACACTTGATATTAAGCAGAAATCAATAGGTACAAAATAAAAAATTATCAGATTTATTATTTCCATTTAATTTTATAACAAATATAAGTATATTACAGTATAATACAGTAAATAACATGTAACGCTTAAACTCATGAATGAGGTAGGCAAGGCAGACAGTCTTAAACTTTTAAACATTAATATCTATTTTTTTGAATTATAAATACTTTCAATTTAAACTTAATGTAACACCAATCGGTGCACAATGTTTTTGGTTAACCTGTCTTTAGCTAACACAAATAGATTCGACGGTTTCCCAACACGTGAACACGCAACATATAGTTGCCCATGAGAAAAACATGGATTTTCCAAATCTAAACCACAAATGGACATTGTTTGACCTTGAGATTTATTTATAGACATGGCGAAAGCTAAACGAATTGGAAACTGTAGCCTTTTGAAGGGTATGGTAGAATCTGATGGTATCACCGGAATACGTGGCAGCAGGACCACTTTTCCTTTAAACTTCCCAGCCAAAATGGTTGCTTCAAGAATGTTTCCGGTGATCTTTTTGATGACCAAACGCGTACCGTTACATAATTGAGGTGGATTCAAATTACGGAGGAGAATAATAGGGGAACCAATCTTTAATCGAAGATTATGTGGTGGCATTCCAGGGATATCTAATGAATTTAAAAATTCAATCGGAAAATTTACACTTTCATTTTCATCAACAACAGTATCGATTGATTTAAAAGACATCAGATCGCCTGGTAACAACTGTTGTATCTGGAAGTTAATTTCGTCAACATCAACGTTTTTGGCTGCCAAAATCGCCCGTTGACTAAGCCATTCATGATTCAAATAATTATTCTGTATATCCGGGAAAATACTCTGAATCAATTCATTTTTATCCTGAACAACAGTGCAAAAATTGTCTGGTAGTTTAATGCATTGCGTAATTGGTTGCAGTTCTATTTTACCGTTCCAATATCTAGTAGTTGTTCGGAAAATATTTGTGCTGGTGGATCATTTTGCAATTGTACTCGCATATTTATGGTCAATCGAAGTGTTTCAACACTTCGCCATAAGAATGATTGTTTCAAACATGCATTAATCTCATCCGCGAAAGTAGAGCGAGTTATAACCGGTAAGGTCTGCCGGAAGTCACCAGACAAAAGTAAGATAGCACCACCGAAAAGTTTATTGTTGCTGTTTAAATCTTGCATAGTTCTGTTTAATGCTTCAAGTGAATATTTGTGTGCCATTGTGCACTCATCCCAAATTATTATAGAACTCTTCCGCAACACTGCAGCTATTCCACTATTCTTTTTGATGTTACACATTGCATCTGGTTTATTATGAACGTCCAATGGCAGCTTGAATGTTGAATGTGCTGTTCGCCCACCATCCAGTAAAGTAGCCGCAATGCCTGACGATGCTACTGCTAATGCGATTTTTTGTTGCGACCGTATTTTGGCAAGAATCAACGATATTAAAAATGTCTTACCGGTTCCACCGGGTGCATCCAAGAAAAAAAAAAACGCCTTGTTCAGCAGCAACAGCCAGCATAATCCGATCATAAATATTTTTTTGTTCTGCTGTCAGTAATGGTTCACTGTTCATGATAATTGTTGCTAAACTTCCATGGTCATATTGATTTTCTCGTTGTAAATCGGTATTGACTAAGTCGGTGGCTGGACGATTAGGTGATGGCATACCATAATGATTAAGTGGTAAATTTGAAATAAGAACACATAAATCCTCGATCAAGACCAATGCTTCATTGTACATCTCTGGTGTATAATCTATGTTTTGGCATTGATTTGTTTGTCTAATTCGGTGCAAGATGTCTTCTGTCATACAATTTTTATATTTTTCCCACAAAGTTTGTGCTTGCGAGGGATAACATGTCGTCAAAATAAGTGCAAACAACTGACGAATGTTATTCGGTGTTGATGTCAACGCAGCATCAGCAAGCGTTAAGTCCCAATGGTTATCGTCTTCTAGCAATTGCAGTTCACGACATGCATCCTGGTATGTATTGAATACTCGACCATTAACTGTTCGTAAAAATTCAAAAGACGTTGGTCCGGGAACATTCACCAATAACAAACGTAAATAGAAGCACTCACGTTGCTTTGGATGTACCGTGTAAAGTCTCCCCAATGTCTTAGCTTTGAATATGCCTGTAATTGAAGGATGTGGTTTTCCTTGTTTCCGTGGCTCCCATTTTTTACTGGATTTGTTCCATGTGAAATAACGTGGAACATCACCATACACCAATGTCTTCGCGAATTGGCCAAAAACATCAGGTTTTTGACACAATGTAAAAAATTCAGTTATAGTCGTTTTCGGAGCTTCGAACGCTCTTTGGAGAACATTTTCTTCAGTGAAGTATACACGTTGACCGTTTTCAAGATGTATTGCCAGATGTTGGACAGCAGGATCTCTTTCGTGGATGGGAAAGCTGAGAATATGCCAAATAGCTTCATTGCTGCTAATGTATCTGCCCATTTGGTATCGTGCTATTTCGTCATTTTTATTTATGTTTTGTACTTCAAATATGGCCAAATCACTGCCTTTGTTACCATATTTACAAATATACTTAATTGATTTAACAGAACTGCAAAGCTCAACATTGATATGAGCTTTGTAAGTTTTTGAAAGTAGTGGTGAGTATGGTACCATCCACTGATTATCAAACTCAACTTGATTTGGAAAGTTCGGCAGTCGCATTGTAAATGTGTGGCCACCATTATCAGTACTTCTGCGGCGATACATTGGATAACCATCAATATCCGTGATCGTGTCATTCGTATGCGGCTTTGGGAACTTTTTTTTACATTTTCCATTTTCCATGCACGGTGACGTCATGTTGAAAGCACCGCATGGCCCATGGATCATGTGTTTGGTGACAAATCAAATAATTCTTGATCAATTAATGGGTCTGGAATTTCGGCTGAAATTATTTGATCGATTTCTTTGAGCTGCATTTCTTGTTTCGATTTGTTCTGGTAATTGCTGAGCTCTTTCAACACGTTTGCGTCGTGACCCATTGCTGCTCGCGTTGTTGAGGTTAGATTTTTTCGGTGGCATTTGACTGAAAATAATAATTTAATCGTTTAAATATTAGAAAGAGGAACTGAAAAACATGTTATCATAGCACATTGAAATAATAAGTGCAAAATAATTTTCAATGGTGGTTAAATAATTAAATAATTATTTATAAATTTTTTTGTACAATTATTGAAAATGTGTGGGGAGCTTTGTGCCATTTTCTCATTGATATATTAATTAACTTTTATAAAACTATGTGATATTACTTACATGTATAAATTGAAATTATTGTTCCTGTGCTCCTACTGTGTGTCTCGTTCTCCTGCTGCTCTTGTTCTTTTATAATATGAATTCAATGTACACTTCAGTCTAAGTAACACGTGGCAGGCTATGCTAACACCAAATATTTAAAAAGTGGAAATAATTGAATTATACGGTATTTCGTTCACTACAAAATAAATTTAATTAATTTTATAGCGTCAACAACACGTGGTAATTATGCTGTTAAAATGTAGCTTATATGACACTTTCGTAGATTTACCATAGCAGCGCCATCTATTGATTACTTGCTCAACCCAGTCGAAAGGTATCGACAAACACCAAAAATTTAAAAAGTGGAAATAATTGAATTATACGGTATTTCGTTCACTACAAAATAAATTTAATTAATTTTATAGCGTCAACAACACGTGGTAATTATGCTGTTAAAATGTAGCTTATATGACACGTTCGTAGATTTACCATAGCAGCGCCATCTATTGATTACTTACTCAACCCAGTCGAAAGGTATCGACATCTGTTAGAAGCATTTGGAGTTAACAGATAATTGTGACTGTCAAATAATAACAGACAAATAATTAGCAATAAATTAAAATTGCGACTATAATTTGAGATTTAAACTATCCTATCTCTCAAGTTGGATCGAACTGCACATGATGTGCGAATTTTATTATAATCGGTTAAGTGGTTTAGGAGTCCATTGAGGACAAACATTGTGACACGAGATTTATATATATTAAGATATATATGTACATAACTACAGATTCAATCGCTTTAGCATGCATTGATTATTCGGTGAGAATAACATTATAAAATAATGCATCGAATACTTGCTAGTGTTAAATATCAACGTATCAGAAGACGTCAACTTCTTGGGCTAAATTAAAACTAGTGTTCGATGTCCTCAGTTTTGAATGAAGTCGCTGTAAATACTGACAAATTCTTGATACATGGTGTTTTTAACATTACAAACAAAAACTAAAACCAAACAGTGAGGAAGTATTACAATTAATATCTAAAATCAATGCAATTCCCTTTGATTAGTTTAAATTATACCCTCTATGCACGGTCACGGTCCCACAGACCCCCGTACTAATTTGTAGAACGTTCGAATTGAAATTCAGTAATACCCGCATGAGAACAAATGAATTATTGCGGCTTAATTGAAATATCCTGCCAAGTTTAAAGGGTCATTTTAATGAATGTTGATTTAGAGACGTTGAATTAAGAGACCGGCTCTGCATATTTATCAGTGATTGCACCCTCTGTAGTGTTTTACTGAAATGAATCAGTTTTTTTTTCATTCTTAAATCAGATTATCAAATTTTACATGTCGATCAGGCAATATTATTTAACATCTTTAATGTACACATGTTTATGCAAATAAAATATCTTGTATCTTGTATCTTACTTCGTTAACGTACGTAACGTAACGAACTGATCAAAGTATCCCAAAATATTGATATGCTGCAAATATTAAGCGAGTCTACCGATATGAAAATTTCTAATGAGAGTAGTAGAAACTTTTAATTTTTATTAAACATATAATTAATGTATTTTGATATAAAAAAAACAGAAAACTGGGTATGAACCATTCCTTCGTTCGCACCGAGTGTTTGCGGTTATATCTCCCATTCCTTAATTCTGGGGTGGGGGAGTTGTCTTAAAGCGCGACAACGCACTTGTGACTCTTAAGATTAAGGTATCCATGAAAGGCGGTAGTCACTTACCATCAGGTCACCCGTCCGCTCATTGACCCCTATACAGTAAAAAAATATTGGAAAAACTTAGAATGTTGAGCTTAGAAGGGTTGTATGGACATTGTTATAGAATCCAATGCAAATACAGATATCTTACAGGCCGCGTTGCCACATAAGCAATACAGATGACGCCCTATTTATTCAGTTTTTCAAAGGATGGCAAAGAAAGTCACCTAAATATATTTCTCCACAATAATGTATGCCTCGCTTCAACAGCTCCGGATTTATAAGACGTGACCGGCGTAACCACACTATCGGATTTTCGAGAAAATACGTTAAACCAGTAATTTATAGAACTTATTCTGTCTTAATATTATGATTTCTAAAAAACCTAAGTGTAGTTTAAATAAATGTAAGCTAATAAACGAAGAAATGATAAAAACGACAGTGAAATATGCTTTGGGGGACGTAATTGGGTGGTGAAAGAAATCAATTCCATTTGGGGGCAGGCCCAATCGAACGTAGTGCTGGCTATGTAGCTTATAATATTTATTAAATAAACTAGCTGACCCGGCCACGCGTTGCTGTGGCTAAAGTTTTTGTTATATTACATTATAGTAAACAATCTAAGAGGAACAATAAGAGAACATCAGTCACGGAGTCCACTATGCTTTTTCACACAGATGGTATTTGTAAAAAAATATGGTGATCTCCTTATTTGACTTTCTACTACTATAACCCTTTAGTACAATGAAATTATTTACGAACAAAGACGAAAATGTTGATGTTCGTATACAAATTCACTGGATTGAGATTTGAAGGGGAAGTACATTGAACACAATTAATTAAAATGTTCTTACACTTGATATTAAGCAGAAATCAATAGGTACAAAATAAAAAATTATCAGATTTATTATTTCCATTTAATTTTATAACAAATATAAGTATATTACAGTATAATACAGTAAATAACATGTAACGCTTAAACTCATGAATGAGGTAGGCAAGGCAGACAGTCTTAAACTTTTAAACATTAATATCTATTTTTTTGAATTATAAATACTTTCAATTTAAACTTAATGTAACACCAATCGGTGCACAATGTTTTTGGTTAACCTGTCTTTAGCTAACACAAATAGATTCGACGGTTTCCCAACACGTGAACACGCAACATATAGTTGCCCATGAGAAAAACATGGATTTTCCAAATCTAAACCACAAATGGACATTGTTTGACCTTGAGATTTATTTATAGACATGGCGAAAGCTAAACGAATTGGAAACTGTAGCCTTTTGAAGGGTATGGTAGAATCTGATGGTATCACCGGAATACGTGGCAGCAGGACCACTTTTCCTTTAAACTTCCCAGCCAAAATGGTTGCTTCAAGAATGTTTCCGGTGATCTTTTTGATGACCAAACGCGTACCGTTACATAATTGAGGTGGATTCAAATTACGGAGGAGAATAATAGGGGAACCAATCTTTAATCGAAGATTATGTGGTGGCATTCCAGGGATATCTAATGAATTTAAAAATTCAATCGGAAAATTTACACTTTCATTTTCATCAACAACAGTATCGATTGATTTAAAAGACATCAGATCGCCTGGTAACAACTGTTGTATCTGGAAGTTAATTTCGTCAACATCAACGTTTTTGGCTGCCAAAATCGCCCGTTGACTAAGCCATTCATGATTCAAATAATTATTCTGTATATCCGGGAAAATACTCTGAATCAATTAATTTTTATCCTGAACAACAGTGCAAAAATTGTCTGGTAGTTTAATGCATTGCGTAATTGGTTGCAGTTCTATTTTACCGTTCCAATATCTAGTAGTTGTTCGGAAAATATTTGTGCTGGTGGATCATTTTGCAATTGTACTCGCATATTTATGGTCAATCGAAGTGTTTCAACACTTCGCCATAAGAATGATTGTTTCAAACATGCATTAATCTCATCCGCGAAAGTAGAGCGAGTTATAACCGGTAAGGTCTGCCGGAAGTCACCAGACAAAAGTAAGATAGCACCACCGAAAAGTTTATTGTTGCTGTTTAAATCTTGCATAGTTCTGTTTAATGCTTCAAGTGAATATTTGTGTGCCATTGTGCACTCATCCCAAATTATTATAGAACTCTTCCGCAACACTGCAGCTATTCCACTATTCTTTTTGATGTTACACATTGCATCTGGTTTATTATGAACGTCCAATGGCAGCTTGAATGTTGAATGTGCTGTTCGCCCACCATCCAGTAAAGTAGCCGCAATGCCTGACGATGCTACTGCTAATGCGATTTTTTGTTGCGACCGTATTTTGGCAAGAATCAACGATATTAAAAATGTCTTACCGGTTCCACCGGGTGCATCCAAGAAAAAAAAAACGCCTTGTTCAGCAGCAACAGCCAGCATAATCCGATCATAAATAATTTTTTGTTCTGCTGTCAGTAATGGTTCACTGTTCATGATAATTGTTGCTAAACTTCCATGGTCATATTGATTTTCTCGTTGTAAATCGGTATTGACTAAGTCGGTGGCTGGACGATTAGGTGATGGCATACCATAATGATTAAGTGGTAAATTTGAAATAAGAACACATAAATCCTCGATCAAGACCAATGCTTCATTGTACATCTCTGGTGTATAATCTATGTTTTGGCATTGATTTGTTTGTCTAATTCGGTGCAAGATGTCTTCTGTCATACAATTTTTATATTTTTCCCACAAAGTTTGTGCTTGCGAGGGATAACATGTCGTCAAAATAAGTGCAAACAACTGACGAATGTTATTCGGTGTTGATGTCAACGCAGCATCAGCAAGCGTTAAGTCCCAATGGTTATCGTCTTCTAGCAATTGCAGTTCACGACATGCATCCTGGTATGTATTGAATACTCGACCATTAACTGTTCGTAAAAATTCAAAAGACGTTGGTCCGGGAACATTCACCAATAACAAACGTAAATAGAAGCACTCACGTTGCTTTGGATGTACCGTGTAAAGTCTCCCCAATGTCTTAGCTTTGAATATGCCTGTAATTGAAGGATGTGGTTTTCCTTGTTTCCGTGGCTCCCATTTTTTACTGGATTTGTTCCATGTGAAATAACGTGGAACATCACCATACACCAATGTCTTCGCGAATTGGCCAAAAACATCAGGTTTTTGACACAATGTAAAAAATTCAGTTATAGTCGTTTTCGGAGCTTCGAACGCTCTTTGGAGAACATTTTCTTCAGTGAAGTATACACGTTGACCGTTTTCAAGATGTATTGCCAGATGTTGGACAGCAGGATCTCTTTCGTGGATGGGAAAGCTGAGAATATGCCAAATAGCTTCATTGCTGCTAATGTATCTGCCCATTTGGTATCGTGCTATTTCGTCATTTTTATTTATGTTTTGTACTTCAAATATGGCCAAATCACTGCCTTTGTTACCATATTTACAAATATACTTAATTGATTTAACAGAACTGCAAAGCTCAACATTGATATGAGCTTTGTAAGTTTTTGAAAGTAGTGGTGAGTATGGTACCATCCACTGATTATCAAACTCAACTTGATTTGGAAAGTTCGGCAGTCGCATTGTAAATGTGTGGCCACCATTATCAGTACTTCTGCGGCGATACATTGGATAACCATCAATATCCGTGATCGTGTCATTCGTATGCGGCTTTGGGAACTTTTTTTTACATTTTCCATTTTCCATGCACGGTGACGTCATGTTGAAAGCACCGCATGGCCCATGGATCATGTGTTTGGTGACAAATCAAATAATTCTTGATCAATTAATGGGTCTGGAATTTCGGCTGAAATTATTTGATCGATTTCTTTGAGCTGCATTTCTTGTTTCGATTTGTTCTGGTAATTGCTGAGCTCTTTCAACACGTTTGCGTCGTGACCCATTGCTGCTCGCGTTGTTGAGGTTAGATTTTTTCGGTGGCATTTGACTGAAAATAATAATTTAATCGTTTAAATATTAGAAAGAGGAACTGAAAAACATGTTATCATAGCACATTGAAATAATAAGTGCAAAATAATTTTCAATGGTGGTTAAATAATTAAATAATTATTTATAAATTTTTTTGTACAATTATTGAAAATGTGTGGGGAGCTTTGTGCCATTTTCTCATTGATATATTAATTAACTTTTATAAAACTATGTGATATTACTTACATGTATAAATTGAAATTATTGTTCCTGTGCTCCTACTGTGTGTCTCGTTCTCCTGCTGCTCTTGTTCTTTTATAATATGAATTCAATGTACACTTCAGTCTAAGTAACACGTGGCAGGCTATGCTAACACCAAATATTTAAAAAGTGGAAATAATTGAATTATACGGTATTTCGTTCACTACAAAATAAATTTAATTAATTTTATAGCGTCAACAACACGTGGTAATTATGCTGTTAAAATGTAGCTTATATGACACTTTCGTAGATTTACCATAGCAGCGCCATCTATTGATTACTTGCTCAACCCAGTCGAAAGGTATCGACAAACACCAAAAATTTAAAAAGTGGAAATAATTGAATTATACGGTATTTCGTTCACTACAAAATAAATTTAATTAATTTTATAGCGTCAACAACACGTGGTAATTATGCTGTTAAAATGTAGCTTATATGACACGTTCGTAGATTTACCATAGCAGCGCCATCTATTGATTACTTACTCAACCCAGTCGAAAGGTATCGACATCTGTTAGAAGCATTTGGAGTTAACAGATAATTGTGACTGTCAAATAATAACAGACAAATAATTAGCAATAAATTAAAATTGCGACTATAATTTGAGATTTAAACTATCCTATCTCTCAAGTTGGATCGAACTGCACATGATGTGCGAATTTTATTATAATCGGTTAAGTGGTTTAGGAGTCCATTGAGGACAAACATTGTGACACGAGATTTATATATATTAAGATATAACATACGAGTACCTATGTAACATTTACATGGTCACTATTTGAATATTGTTGGTTTAACGAATTACATAACAATTAAATCTCTCCTTAGAAAGGAGGTTTTGGTCTACTATACCACGCTGACTAGACGGGTATGTATAGGGTTTGTGTAAGGTTTCCTTCTTTTTGCAGTGCTGATGTCCTGCGTTGTTTTGCGTACTTAGTCGGCTCTTACGACACCCACGGGATGAATTGGGGTAGTGTCATACCGTATTCTTAATCCGTCACCACACGGACATGAATGAATGACATGAATTGGGATACGGATACGGATTATGAACTTATTTATTATAGAAGAACTGTATTGCAAATTGCGAGCATTCGGTTCTTATCGTATATTTTAATTTGTTACGAGTATCTATCACTTTTTTACACAACGTTGTTCCTACAAGGATGTGTAAAACTAGTATGAGCTTTCTAGCTAGTTTTTCTGTGTGATAAGAGCGTCTATACTGCGGTATCGTCATGAGGTAGATAATATATGTTCATCGATAGAATATGTACCCTCGGCACACGAAATATCTGGTCAGTAGTACGAAGTACCTGTGATTTTAATGAACTATTACAGAAGAAATTGCAACTAACAACGCAGAATGGTTTTAAAACAATAATAATTTGCAGGGAATAAATAGTTGTTTACAGTTCGCACACATGTAAACGTATGATGACATCCTTACCGGAATAAAACACACATGTAAACCTGACCAGGTATTTCATTTGCCGTGTGTACTATATGTGTGTGGGTTCTGATCACCACTATAATAATAGACTGCCGTTTTATAACATTAATTAGAGCAGGTAAAACATCTGTAATAGAAATGTCTGAACAGTGACGAGGGTAAAGCTAACATTGTTATATTACATGAGACAAGTATCGGGGAGCTTCACTTGAACGGCTATTATGTCTTATTGCAACACTTAAACGCAGGGTTGTCAATATCGATCTGACAACTACGATGATAGTGCTAATCAATTTGGTATATTTTATCTGTCACAAAGTTTTTCGTATAAAGATACAAAACAATAGTTTTTTAATATAATTTTACGGCCGTACGAAATTTTAATTGAGAAAATGTGTACATTTAATCATATCTGTTTATCTCTTCGTAGATACAGTGCTTTCATGGATATAAAAAACCGAAAGATCATAATTAAACTTGGTGTTGTAGATCCCAAAAATATATCAAATCCACATATATGTATACATAAAACTGAGACGTACAAGAAAATATATTACAGCATCTTGTACTCACTCTTTAATCAACAGGTTCGTTTTTTTTTCTGGCGGCCTTTGAATGGTTTTAGTTTTATCAATAAAATAAAATTAAAAACTGCTTTTCGTATCGACGGAGCTTTATTGTTAACAGTTAATTAAATTAATAACAGTCAAATGTAAAACTCATGATAACTGTCATTTTATGGACTTACAAATATATTTTTGTAAATGGCAAACTGTGCCGATGTCGACAATTCTGCCAAAGTCGAATGTGTGATGAACGTGAGTGTGTTTGTAGAGCCTTAGAGGTATAAAACATAACCTCTGAAGGATATCACTGCACTGAATGTGATCTTTTTGTTGTTATTAATATAATTTAAAAGAAAACATGTTACATTTTGATGGTATTACAACGTATAAAGATCATCAGCGCTTGGAAGAGTTCTGGAGATGAATAGGTTAAGTGAGAAGAGAAATTAATACAATATTTTCTTCTTTCAGAAGCTCTCTGGTGACCTCATCCTTGACAAGTCCCGCACGTTTGATATTTTATTGTATGTTAATATGAATAGACTAAAATTAGACAAGACAAATTTACAATGGCGAATTTTGAGCAGTCGATACGTGAAACGATTTCTGTTTTTCAATTACTTAGAGCGCCTTAACCACCTTAGACACTGTAGTGTTGCCACTAGGTTTAATCTATCTTTAAAAAAAGCAAATGTAACATTATGGTTTAAACCGCCTTTATAAGTTCTCGTTTCTTAAATAGGTCGCAATGTTTTCAACACGTCATTTTAATCAGCATTTTTGTTCTAGTCCCTTCCCAAATTCACTGGCCTTAAACTGCGTCGTAAATCAGTCCACTGACTTTAATATCACACCCCATTAAGTTTATATAGCACTACTTAATGTTATATTCGTACTTTATGTTGATTAGGGTATGACCAAAGAACTCGTATTTTTTTAACAAGTTGACATCTCACCTAACTAAACTATTATGTACTGACGAGGACTATTTTATTGTATTGCTTTCAATTCAATCACGTCAATAAACAAAGTAAAGTATCGATTAAATAAACAACTTGACAAGAGGTAATCGATTTAATAATTATGTGCTCAAACACAACGAGGAAAAGAAATTGTTTTTTTTACAGCTTTGTTGACAATTGGCGCAAACCGGTGTTGACAACCTCATACAATTGCGAATTATTATGATTGGTATTATTTGATATTGCTAATTAAACGCGTTTATGGAGTAAATGAATCTCCGCTTAATTTTGACACACGAAGAATTGGTGCATAATGTTGTAATTAGTCAATAGAAAAAAAAACAGCTCTACGCATGTACTTCCTAGTCTCCAACTCTTGCAAACTTTACTGTACTTTATTTATTTATTTAATACTTTATGCACAAAAGAACATGTACAAAGGTGGACTTCATGCCGTAGGCATTCTCTGCTAGTCTACCTTGGGTTGGTGTAGAGATGAGTGATTAGGTGCACTAAACTTAAATAAAAAGTTTCAGTATCAATAACAAAACTTAACTAAGAAATACATTCACACGACGAGATACGCGAAAAAGACGCGGGTAAAACAAGGGATGAATATATATTAATTAGAACTTTACTTCTATACATAGATAAAGATGGTGAAAATGTCAACAAAAGAATAGTTTTTTGGTGATATTTTCACCAATTGATATACATATATCTTAAAAAGGAAACTAAACAAAGATTTTGAAAATCCTTTAACACCAGTCTGCTTTTTAAGAGCCCTTTTGGTTAAAAAAGCTCGTTCCTGTTGGTCCAACGTGCCATTAAATCATTGAACAGTTTGGTCCACGGAACCTATATTATAAATCAGTCATCGACATCCTGCACGGTAAGCTCATCCTTTTGTGCTAACGTAGGACGGTCTATTATTTACGTGTATGTTAAACGTAAATCGAATAAAAGCATTAATAGTCAAGAGTATATCATGTAAAAAAATAAACCGAGAGAATGTAAAATTTAGAGTAAGATTTGTAAACACGTGCACAAACACCATACCACGTTGCCGTCAATAGAGTTTGCTACAAAAGTGTCAACTTCATTATGAATATAATCGCGATCAAATCCTGATATTTGTAATTAACTTGGAATTAGCATATTGCGAATTACCTAGATAAATTTCTCCCTGTTGATCGTCATATAACGCTGCCTAATAGAGCCAAGGTCATATGTTACCGAAATCGATGTAAGTGTTACACTCTTTCGACTTCATCTTTAAATGTAGTTGGAGGGCTCGTTCTTCCCTTCAACAGTAGTAGATAAGCAATATCTCTTTCTTTCCTTTGTTTTCTCTTCTTAACTTTCCCTTTTATTATGCTTCAAATTTTAGTTTTTGTTTCACTTACTACGTAGGTACTTTTTGATAAATATAAATAAAGAAGTAAGTTTTAATGTTATCCAAATAAAAAAAAGAGTTGCAAGTTGATGTTCGAATGTAAGATTTCTCACATTCGCGAATTCGGATGCGAATATTCATATCAAATATTAGCGAATGCGAATGTTGATTTTCAAATTAAGCGCTCAAGATGTCATCGAGTTTGCCATAATAATATTGAGGCAGCCACGTTGAAACCGAACGTAGAGAAGTTTGAACTTACAATTTGTGACTTTTAGTACTAGACTTTTAGTAAATTAAAAAAAACAACATGTAAGCAGTAGATACGTAAAGGTCTGAACTTAATTGCTTATTATTAAAGTACAGCAATATCATTATCTGCCATTGTCTTATCGTACCTAATATACTTAGTACAGATTTAAGATGTTTCAGTCAGTGTAGAATTAATTTCATTAATGAACATTATCTTTAGCAAAAATAAGCATCTTCATGCTTTATAAATGAAGATTACTAGGAAGAAATTTACCCAGTAAATTGCAAAGTTTAAAAGTTTCTCGACAGTGTAAGCCTGGTGGAATAAACAACACGGTACGTAAATTCACAAATTCTTTGTCTCGAAGACGCGCCGCCAACCAACAAAATGCGCATCAGCTTTTTTAAGACAATTTACTTTAAAAATTTAGATGTACTGCCCGTAATTGAAGCCAGGTCAAGGTCTTGGCACAAATACATTTTAATTAGTCGCCTAATTTGTGAAGAACAAAGATAAACGCGCATTGTATTAGAATTTTAATTAATAATCGAGAATAAAAACAACAATTCGAAACGAACTCAAATACATGGAAGCGAAGATGCAGACTAGGTATAAGTATTATAATACAAGATTTTCCAAATTGTTTATATTTTATAAGTTTTTAGTTAGTATATAATATACTATAAACCTATAAAATTTATCTTATATGAAACCACACACGTCACGATTCACTATATAAAAAAATATTTAGTCTCTGTAATGTTGCAATTTATTTATTTTCTATGTTTTTGACACTAAATCGTCCTTTCGGCTTAAAAGGTTATACTTTCTACCCAAGTAATACCTATATAACTGTTGTCAACTTTAGATTGAAGCCTAGGTTTAATTTCTTCATTTCCTTCTGAGATTATTCAGGAGATATGCTATTCATCCAACAAACATCCACTAAATGATAAAGGTACACAAAATGCAGAAGTATCGCATAATAGGCGGTAAAAGGCCCGTGTTAAATGAAATATTTTCAAAAGTGGCCATGTCGATCTTCCCACCTTAGAAAATATTGTCATTTTACTTGATGCGGCCCCAGAAACCTTTTTAGTCACTATTTTCATTCCGTCTTTGATGACGTGACGAACACATTACAAAAAAAATCATTTTCTTATGATTACGTTTGCATCTAACGTCAAGTTCCCGCAAAATGATCTCTTAATTACAACAGCTTATTTACATACATTAAGCGGAACATTCACTCATCTATGATCAAATTAATCTGTAGTCAAACAAATGCTCCAGCCATATTCACTCGAGTGCACAACCCGATTTACTGTTGTAACTGAAGCTGCAACCCAATATTACCGAATACGTGCCATAAGTGAATTTAGCCGAATTCCAAACTGGATCAGGAACTAGTGTTGTGCTTGAAAGTAATTTAGTTACCACATTGTTAGTAACTATTATACTCGTGTTTATCTTTTAATGACTTAGGTTGGGTCTAATTCGTACGATTTCAAGTCACGTGTATCATTACTACACGAAAATGATCCTTTGAACTGTGAGTTAACAGTTGGTGCATTATATTGTTACGAAACATTAGGAAATAATAAAAAGATATATCACACGTATTTAACACTTAATAAATTAAATTACTTTTAACAAACATTACACTTAAGGTAAAATTGAATTTTTCCTTTCACAGTGTGTGAAAAATAAAATTACATTTGTCTATGAACATTATGTTATGATGTAATATATAAATATATTTTACATATTAATTCCCAAAAATAAACATTTAAAATATCCCGTTTGTAACAACTTATCCAGAAACGAAATATTTGTTAAATATCATAGAACTAAGTTGACAAACAATCACACGTCCGGTTTTATGATAACAGGTGCATACAAACTCTTTAGTGGGTCGGTTCCTTCCTTTCTTAGAGCAGGAAGCAGTCATCATCATCAACAGCCTTTAATAGTTGCTGGATATAGGCTTCTCTTTAAGAAGGAGGTTTTGGCCTACTATACCAAGCTGGCCAAACGGGTTGGTACAGGGTTTGTGTCAAGTTTTATTTCCCTTTATAGTGTTGTTGTCCTGCGTAGTTTGCTCCCTTAGTCGGCTCTTACGGTACCCACGGGATGACTAGGGGTGGTGACACTCTGTATTCTTAATCCGCCAAGACACGGAGTTAAATTTTATCATAGTAATACCTTTGTATAATTACCTGAAAAATGCAGTTATAACTAGCATCAGAGTAGTAGTGCTACGTAACACATTAAAGATTTTTTTTACAAAGTGGTCTACTTAAACGAAGGTTTGATATTTCTAGCTATGTCTGAGAACTTGGGCTTGAAGATGTTTATGATATGTATGTTCAGCCTATTATTATTGGAAGCACACATATAGAATACAGTTACACTGTTAAAGCATCATCTCAAAACAGAAGTCAATAAATAAAATAGAGTGAATATGAAACAGATAAATTGAAAATTATATCTTTCTATAAGTAGACTAAAGAGGCCTCAAATACAAACCTCTAAATAAATACAAAAGAAATAACACACGTTCTTTATAAAGAGAATTCACCTGGCAATGCAGGTCGGCGAGTGAGTTTATTTATAAGCAGAAGACTTAACGCAGCAATATATCAATAAATTAAAATAATTTAGTTTATTTGTACAATGTCCAGCAGTGGACTATCAAAGGCTGTTGATGATGATGATGATTTGTACGGTGGATTGTTCTTCTAACTATGAAGAAGAGATTAGGGATAAAAAGAACACGCTATCATTGGTATTGCAAGCGCCTACGCGTTCAAGAAATATATTACCCTAGCTGGTTGAATCTTTTATCGAATAATGTAATTGAATTCGCTCTCCGCTAGCTCTATTACCAGTTATCGTATTCAGTTTGCAATAAAAATAGCTGAAAAGTACAATCTACAAAAGAAACCGCTGACCGTCGTCAACGTCAGCCACGTGCCGCTGAGCCCTGCACCTAAATATTCTATTATAAAAGTACTTGAATATCGCTCGGAAATTTAACGCTGTCAGTTGAGACTTTACACAAGTTTCATATAAAATGGTTTAATATTTAATGAAAGAAGGGAATTTATTAAGATTTATGATTTTTTTAGGAGTAAAGAAATATCATGTCGCATACTCAGATTGCAATATCTTTCGTCGTGGCGTTTTGGAGGCTAAGGTAGCTTTGCGTATGTTTATTTTTCTGTCCTTCGAGAACAAAAGGCCAATTGTCGTAATAAAAGTTCGGACACAATTCAATTCCGATTAATTTTCGATCTCACAACTGTCTTAAAAGGTATTTTCGTAGTAAATGATTAAACATCCAACGTTGACTGTAATGTGATTATATCATACTGTAAGTGAAAATTGAATAAATAATCTGCTAGTCTCAGTAATACTTTACTATTTTACTATGAAAATAACTTTTATGACAGTGAGATCGAGAGTTAATAGGAACTGCATTGTGACCGAAATTTTATTACGAGAATTAGCCCTCTACTCTCTCACTTCTCTTTGCCTGGGTAACAAAAGTGTAACAAATGAAAAAAGTAACAAAAACATCTTATCAGAAATTATAACATTGGTTAGAATAGTTCTAGCTTACGGCTGGGTAATGAGCACAATACCTAAAATAAAAGATGCCACGCTCACCTATTTAAAATTTACTTCTACTAACCAAGCTAATGTTCAGTTCATTAGCATCGCAATCGTTACTTCCGATGTCTGTCAGATTGGTTGACAAACTTGTCAATCAATCTGAGATATTTATGTTGTAATGATAAAGTACAGGGATTACGTTGTATCATAAAACAATATATTCAGGGATGAAGACTATACCACAATGCAAGTATTTCTGTTTGAACATAAAACCATCAGGATTAGACTTATAGTGGAGGTTACTATTCATCTTCAAAATTCAAAATATGTTTTATTATAAATGGCTATACTTATAAAAAGCCTGACTTTAATTAATAACTGAGAACATACAAAGCGACTCGTTTCAAAGGCGCCTTTTGTTTTTCCTTTATCTTCTTTTTGGTTATATTTTAATTATGTAAAACCAGTATTCTATTACTATAATGTACAATGTATTTTATGCGAAACTTCTTTAATAACGAAATGAGTTAATTACTAAGTATTCAGAAGGCTATATGAGTATATTTAAAAATATTAAGTTGGTTTGTGTACACTGCAAAATCTCAAAAAGTCCTGCACAGATTGTGCTCAAAATTTGACATAATATACAGCTCGCTTCTAAGATTGCTTTTAGAAACGAATAGAACAGAATAAGCTTTATTGTACACCAGTTTAGTACATCATACATACCGGCTTTTATCTATTTTTCGCATCGGTTTCGTTCCTCATTTCTCATTAATACAACCATAATGTACCACAACAAAGCGTTGCACGGTACAGCTGGTTACTTATAAACCGAACGAGTCTTATGAACTCAGGATGGGAAGCATTTACAACTCACCTACCAGCCGACGGTCAAGTCCAGCACCGTGCGCGCTCATTGGTCAAATCAAATAGATCACACTTCCTCGGCTTCATGTTATATATTATCGTCCCTATTCATGAAAGCATTAGAGCGAGAGGAAAGATGTTACACAACAATACAATGTAGTACAACTTGTCAATTCAATTTCTATTATCATTGATGTGTACAGTTCATCGAAATGACAGAAAATAACAAATAACTATAGTTATATATTCTTTCATACTGACGTATACCTTAAAGTCTTACCTCAAAGCCGATCTTAGTGGATTATTCTATCATTTTTTACGTTAATAAAAAATGACAGTACAAAATTGTTTTACGGATTATCACAATAAGATGGAATTTTCAACGTTAATCATTTGTGGAGTTAGCCAACTCACATTCTCATTGCTGTTACTCCTGTAAAACTGAGTTTCATATCTCTTGGCCTGAAAAATTACTATCATGCTCAAATAAATTCAAGGAGTTTAGAAATAAATATAGATAATAAATATGTCCGTATGGTGACGGATTAAGAATACAGATTGTCACCACCCCTATTCATCTCGTGGGTGTTGTAAGAGTCAAATAAGGGAAAAAAACTACGCAGAACAACAACACTGCAGAGAGAAGGAAAACTTGACACAAACCCTTTTTTTTTTTTTTTAACGTGTGGAATTCCCCTCGGACCGTCACCCCACCGGGGTTTGCGGCGGGGTGGTGTGTCGGACTCGGACCGACTAAAACCACACGGTGTGCCACTCTGCGCCTGTAATAGGAGGGATCCGGGAACAGCTGCTATTAAGACATCCGGACCCCTCCTAGCGCCAGCCCGCTCCAGTTGCGGGCCCCGTCTCAAAATTGTTCCTCTCTTTAGGCGACGTCCGGCACACGCGGACGCCGCCCCCTCGCGGCTGGCCAAACTAATGCGGGTGGAGGGGAAACCCACCCCGTCCACCCGCGGCCACACTCAGGGCGGCATGAGGCGGTGATAGGCGCGCCTCCGCCGCCCGGTTCGCCGGCGGTGGATCGGGTCCGAGTGGAGGTCGTCCTCCCGGGCCTTCTCCGCCGCCTCCTTCTGCGAGATTACTTCCGTGAAGAAGGTTGCGACCGCGGTAATACAACTGTCGCTACCGGCCATGGAGCGTATGGATGGATGACTGCAGTGAGGGCCCGGCGCTGCGTCGCCCATGCGGGGCAGACCGCCAGCGTGTGCTGGGCCGAGTCCTCACTGCAGTCGCAGTGGTGGCAGGCGGGACTCAGTCCCTCCTAGCGACCGAGTGCAGGTACTTTCCGAAGCAACGCACCTGCGTCAGCCGGAAGGTAAGGGTCCCGTGCTGCCGCCCTGCCCACTCGGCGATGACCGGCTGGAGAGCCTCCACGGCAGCGAAGCCAGCGCGTGGAGTCTCCAGCCGGAACGACCAACGAGCCATCCTCGGGCGGGGGGCGAAATCCGCTCTCCGCCCGGGAGTCAGCCACTCGCCGATAAACTTCGGCGAGCACTTCCGCCTCCAAATCCCACGGGGGAGTTCCGGCCAACGCGCACGCCACCTCCGTCGACACGGTCCGGTAACCGCGTATGGCTCTGACCGCCATTACCCTCTGAGGGCGCCAGAGGCGTGCCCTATTCTGGGCGGTCAGAGCCGCTGCCCACACCGGTGCACCGTATAGTGTATAGTGTGTTGTATTGACCGGACAACCCCCGTGTACAGCCGTCTTGTCGCGACGCTGGGTCCACCCAAATTGGGCAAAAGTCGCCCTAGGGCAGACGCAGCGCCGACCAGCTTTGGAGCAAGCTGTCGGAAGTGCTCGTCGAAGAGCCACCTCCCGTCGAGGATCAGGCCCAGATATTTTATCTGGGCCCGAACCGGTACGAGGACCGAGTTGACCACGATTGAGCCGCCAGGGGGTGGACCACGACGGGGCCCATGAAATAACAGGACCTCCGTCTTATCTAGGGCCACCCGTAAGCCCAGCGCCTCAATGCGGCCGACCACCAGGGAGACTCTCCTCGTGGCCAGGCGCGACGCCTCTTGGAAGTTTGCCCCCCGGGCTGTCACCAGGGTATCGTCTGCGTAACAGATTACACCCAGCCCGGGGGGGAAATCGGCGCGAAGGGCCCAGTCGTACCCTATGTTCCACAAGAGGGGTCCAAGAACAGACCCCTGTGGAACACCGCACGACATGGGCCGACACCTCAAATTACCATCTCGGTCCTCGTGAACTTGACACAAACCCTTTTCTTTTTTTTTTTTTTTTACGTGTGGAAATCCCCTCGGACCGTCACCCCGCCGGGGCTCTCGTTCGGCGGGGCGGTGTGTCGGACTCGAACCGACTAAAACCACACGGTGTGCCCTCTTTGCGCTTCCAGTTTAGGAGGGGTCCAGGTAGCTATCTCCTTCTGGACCCCTCCCAGCGCCGGCCCGCTCCTGGCGCGGGCTCCGTCTCAGAACTTGACACAAACCCTATACCAACCCATCTGGCCAGCGTGGTATAGTAGGCCAAAACCTCCTTTCTAAGGAGAGGCTTATGTCCAGCAGTGGACTATTAAAGGCTGTTGATGATGATGATGATGATGAAATAAATATAGTAATTTAGAAATAATCTTACTTCCATGACAAAATGTGATAAAAAATAAAAAACTGTAAATGTACGTGTCGCGCCACGAACTGTCTAGAAATTCCTAGTTTATTGCTACACAAATTTAACAAGTAACAATTTTATGTAAGTATTTTTCTTTCAAAGATTTTTTTTTTCTACAAAATTTCTCAAGTAGGTTAATATAATAAGTTGGGGAACTATTCCTCTTAAACAAAATGAGCTAAATTAGCCTCGACACTTTTCTTACTTTTCTAATGTAAATTCGTTTCAACAACTATGTATCTTCACATTTTAGACGGGCTTGTTAGTCAATGGTTAGTGATCCTGCCAGCTAGCTAGGCCACAGGTCATGGGTTCGATTCCCTCCCAGTACAAATAATTGTCTGATGAGCAAGATCATTTAATCTGTGTCTTATTTACTTTATATGTTGAAATTAATCATTAATTATATATACATATATATATATATAAATTAATCCACATCATCAAATCATAAAATGAACATACATAGAACCTTATATACTTACTCATAACGCACGTTTGCTTTGTATAAATATCTATTTGTATTTAACAAACAATAATTAACTTAGCATGTAGTTAATAAAATTGTTTTAATGTAAGCCTAATCTATATGTTGAACCTCTGATAAAATGTTGTCCGAGCTAACGATGTAAAATTAAATGTGTAAACTGAATTGGGTACCCACAGGACAGGCTTGCCTAGTGTGGGGCCACAGGACACTTGTCACGTTGTATTTCTTATATGGTAATAAACATTTTTTATTTATTTATTTATTTAATTTATCTACAATATATATAAATATGTTTATCAGCTGTCTGGTCACCATAGTACAGGCTCTGTCTGGTTTGGGCTCAGACGGCAGTGAGTTACTATAAAATTGCTTTTTTTTAGATTTTTCGAGCCATCAGTTAAGCTTGTAGGAATTAGAGGATACTTGACTCAAATGAGCGCTTTAAAGTTTTAAATTGTACAAACGGTGTCACTTAATCGAAAAATAGTCTTCAAAGTCCTTTAATGGTTTTTAGAAGACCTTTCTAACAATACCTCACCCAGAAAAAGTTTTATGTATAAGGTAGACCCTAATTATTATGTTCTTAGTTTATTATTGCATATTATTATTTTATATGTTTCACCAATTCTTTGACGATAATAATATATGTCCATGCTAAACTACAGCTCTTTAGTATTAGAAGCCTCTTAGTCAAACCGCGTGCGTAAACCGACGTACGGACGAAATGTCCGCTGCCATTGCGAAATTATACGGCTGTTAGGGAATTTTGGTTCTTTTTTAGAATTTTTATGGGGCCATAAAGAATAAAATTCTTTAAAAAAACAACTACATTCGTTAGTAGTGTTTAACTTTTATAATTTTTTCAGAATGTATGCCTAAAAAGTCAACACAAAGTAAATAATACAAATGGATTGGCTGATAGAAATATCTACTGGTGGCACAGATACCACTGCAAACGAGAATATCTAAGTGACAGCCGGCCTGACAACCATATTCATCGCAATGAATTGAAACTAAGTGGCAATATAAAATCTCCTTAAAAATCTTAATATTTTATGACGATGAAGTGGAGGGTTGAATAAAAAGTACTATCCACAATGTATTCGTATTTTTATCGCCTACCACACTTAGTCTAATATTCTTATATTGATATTATAATGGTTTGCGTTGGTTTTATAAGAAAATAAAAGAAACTGAAATAAAATTGGAGTGTCTGTTTGTAATGTCAAAATAATAGGTTTTTTTCATGCTTACACGGTTATTTGCACCATACCTATGCCTAAAAACCAGATTAAATATTTTTGTCTGTCTACCTGTCCCTTTCTGTTACGGGTAATCTTCAAAACGGCTGGACCGATTTTGATAATCTTTTACTACCAGGTAGCTGTCTATATAAGGAGTAACTTTTTTTTAGAAAAACTATAAAAAATTTGCGAAGTCCGGGAATCGAACCCACTAAGGCAGCGCTTTTCAAATTCCACGAACGAAGTCGCGGGCACCAGCTAGTAATAACTATTTATAAAAGTATCACTAACCGCAGTGTGCTTACGTCATGATGTTTAGCAATCAACTGTATTCCTAATGTCATAAATTTTACCTGCTGGTGAAATTTTCTTAAAGTTACTACGCACTTAAAATTTTATATTTATAGTAATAATTTTTTTTTGTCCGTGGCTCCGCCTGTCTATTAGTTTAGTCGTAGTAGTTAACATATAATTGTAAACCTACTCGAACTAATCTGTGTTATTCCTAGCATTATCTTGATAGATTCTTTATTTCTATCGACGTTGATAAAAGAATTACAGTAATTTTGCGAACGCCGAGGCCACCTAAAGGGTTGAGTCATCTAAAGTCCCACTTAGGCGGTCAAGGCCACAGTTAGAAAAAAAGTTGCGATGTTTTCGGATTTAAAGGGCTCTGTAAGCAAAAATAATAATAATATATGAATGAGATCTGAAATGCTTTAACCTCATCAACAGCCTTTAATAGTCAACTGCTGGACATAGGCCTCTCCTCAGAAAGGAGGTTTTGGCCTATGCTTTAACCTATCTCAAAATATTTTTTATGGAATTTATTAATTAATAGGAACCTCAAGACTTAAGTATACTTTTTAGATTAAATTTTGACTATCCCCCACTTCTTATCTAACAGACTACTGAGCCTTAAATTTTAAAAGTAATCAGATTTTTTTTTTAAAGTGTGAATTCTCATAAAATAAATAACCTCCCATTACACGATAAACACAAAACGAGCAACACAAACACGCTGTGAAATTGAAAATATTAATTCAGTATATCCCGAACCTAACAAAAATATGAAATTTCCGAATAAAATAATGACCAGAATTCGAATTCATGCTCGATTTTTAAAATAAACGAATGTTCACGTGTGTGTGTTCACACATTCTATGTGTATTTATTTAAATGAGATGAATAATTTAAATGTAATTGTGGTTTTCTTTACCTACATACACTTACATAACCACGAATGTGTAGTGTGTAACAGAATTCGCTAAAACATATTTTATAAAGCAAAATTTAAAGCGCTCTTATCTAAAATGATAGATTTACGAGCGACTGCCTTCTATTTCTAATACAGGTGCAATATTTGCTCTTTGCTCGATCGGTCATCTTTATTTCTGTTTCCTTCCTACACCCGGCTACGACGCAATAATCTACAGGAACAGTTTTATTATATTTCACTTTTGTATTATTAGGTCATTTTCTTTATATCAAAAAATGTAAATAGCAAGCAATTTATATTTCTAAAAGCAATTCAGTACAGAAAACGTCTTTGTTCTGAACTCGTTTCGTCTGTAATCTGAGCCAATATTAGAAATTACCTGCCAGCCTCCTTTTCTTTTACTTCCTCATCTTATTCTAAATGTGTAATGTCTAGCTATCCGTGTGGTGACGGATTTAGAATACAGAGTGTCACCACCCGTATTCATCCCGTGGGTGACGGAACAGCCGACTAAGGGAGCAAACTATTCTAGGCAACAGCACTGCAAAGAGAAGGAAAACTTAAAACAAACCCTATACCAGCTTGGTGTAGTAGACCAAAACCTCCTCCCCAGGAAGGAGAAGCCTATGTCCAGCTAAGAGACTTTTGAAGGTTGATGAATGTCTAGGTGAAATTATGATAGAGTTCCCCTTTATAACGTTAGCTATCTGACAGTTAAAAGTGTCGTGAAAATCAGCTCACCTGTTCTAGAGATTAGGCTAGGATAATCAAACAGATTGGCAAATGATTGGAACATTGATTTTTTTGGTATAAATGTTGTATAAAGATTCATTTGGATTTAGTAAAAAATTGTTGTTATGTTTTTCAAATCGACACTCCAATTATATTTATTTGTGTATTTGCAGTTTAACTTACTCAATGTTTGCACAAATAAAACAATGATTTACCAAATAAAATACTTTGTCAATATCAGCGTGTGCCTTCACTAAGTATAACACATTAAGTGTGTTGAACTTAGACATCCGGCTTCAAATCCCAAACATTGATTCTACAGCTAAGCTTTTAATTGCTTGTATACAGTCGAGTTTACACATTTATGAGATTTTGTTTCGGTCGTGAACCTTGATGGCCTATTTACGGAAGGGCAAACGAGCAGACGGGTCATCTGATGGTAAGTGATCACCTGCAACTCAAGAGACACAAGTGCATTCCCGACTTTGAGACCCTCCCTCCTCCTCCCGCCAAGCATTAGAGGGGGGTGAGCTCTAGTAAACTCACGAACTTAGTGAAAATCAACGAAAGAATTGCTAAACACAGTCACTCCGGTCGAGCCTGGCCCATGTGTGTACGGTTAAAAATGTTGGAAAATTTCCTTTAAAAAAGTATCACTGACTTTAATGGCGCTACGTAATGATGAATTGTAATAAACTGTGTCAAAGTACAATATACCCCCTCAAATGAAAATGTTGCAGAGATTGTCAAAAAAGTTTAAAAAATATAAAAAGAATAGAATTGTATAAGAACTTTTTCTGTTTAATCTGTGGGGCTTTGTAATTAATTTCTTTACCACAGATAGATAATATCTTTTTCGCCGATATCCGATACATTCATTAGAAAGTTCAAAGCTTTATGTCATCTATGAGCTCATTAATAATTCGCGGTAATTATTTAGTCAATTCCACAACATGTGAGAATTGAAACAATTAGTGAGCAGGTGCTTTACTGAGGATGTGGCTGAGAATTACACAAATACTAGCTTTTACCCGCGGTTCCGATCGCCTGTTTGTCGGATAATGCGGTAAATAGTTGGCCTATGTTACTCGCTACTCGCTGATATTGAAACCTTCCATTGGTGAAAGATTTTTTTAAATCGGTTTAGTGGTTTAAGCGTGAAAGCGTAACAATCAAACTCACTTTCAAATTTTTGAGTGGATATTCATGTTTCCTATTATTTTCATGTCACTCAGTATTCTCTTTTTTCTCATACTCTACTCTCTTACTTTTAACAACGATTTTTATGAACTGTTAAAATAATAATGTCTCGACATGTTACAAAGTTCTTTTGATAATTTGTTTTTCAGTTGAAGCATTTCATTTATTGCTCAAGGAAACATAGATTACACACACGGCACAAAAAGACATTATTCACTAATAAAGGAGCTCTATTTAGAAGACTTCAATAATGGCACATAATGCTGTTTTCTACATACACACGATAATATACATGACATACATACATTTCAAATTATTTTTCCTTATTTGCAATGATCATATATTTTATTATACTAAGTAATAAACTGAACGTGCTCAATATTTTTCTCCAGCCTACACATTGTATAAAACAACCGATTTTTTTATTAGCATATTTGTATATCAATACGCTGGTATAAATGTAAACTGTGTTCATGTAGATTTAAAAAATATGTACCTATTTATTGAAGTGAAACTTCTTTAGAATCGTTGTGATTTGAAACTCGATGAAACGAAATGCGTCACGATAAAGAAACAAACACATAAATGTATAGGATTAAGTCGGGCGAGAGAGTGAGATGGAATACATTACACATTATTTTTTTTGTATATAATATTTGGACAGTGTAAATATTTTTATCTTTTTGAAAAAAGAAATGATTTTATTTAATACTAGCGGGTACTATTAAATGAAATCATTTAAGGCAACGTCGTTCGCGTGAAATTTGAAAAAACGCTGCCTTAGTGGGTTCGATTCCCGGGTCGGGCAAAATTTTATAGGGTATTTCTTAGCGAAAAAGCATTTTTTAATAAGAATAATTCCTACGTATATTATTATGTATTTATAATAATAATAAGTCAACACATCTTAAACACGGCAGTCTGATCCCAAACGAGGCAGATTCTGTACAGTTATAAGACTGGCGTATAAATATACTTAATTAGATAAATTAAAAATTTAAAAACATGGAATTAATTATCATCAGTATTCGAATATCATCTTGGTGATGTAGTACTAGGTAATTTTATATATTTAATAGTATTGGCGTGAATCTTTGTAACTTATTGAGGAGAGTCTCGCTAAATTGAGTTCCTTTGACACTGGAAATTGAGTTTCTTTGTACTCTTTTGTCTTATTTATTTCTGATTAAATTCGATTCGGTAACCATTTGCCGTTTTCTATGCATCGTTTTCCTTCTTTTGGATTGTTGCCTTTAAAAGCTAAAGGGTATTAGAAACGGACTTCAATCGATTGGTAATTAACTTTTAATTCAAGCAATGTGTGTGTTAGTATAATGATACCACTGTCTATCTATAATACTCTGTAATGTTACATTCATTGTTGGTTAGTAGTTGTGTTTTTAAATCCTGAGAGAAAACTAGGAGTGTTATAAGTTTGACCTGTGTATATGTCTGCCTGTGGCATCATAGCTCCCGAACGGATGGACCAATTTCGATGTGGACTTTTTGTTCGAAAGCCAATGTAATCGAGATTGTTTATAGCCATAAATTTTAAAGATCATAAAGTCACTTCCTAGGTGATGAAGGGATCTCACTAAAATAAACAGATCCGATTGATCTGAAATTTGTTATAATGTTACTTTGATGGTATTTGAACGACATGGTAACCTTAAACTTGCTACTGCATCTAGTAGTCTGCGGGATAGCCAATTCCTCAGAAAATTACAATATATGTACCATGTTTAGGCTATTTTTTGTGTATCGTTCTTTTTTTATATTGTGTTTTTGTTTGACCATTTGTTAATAACATACGGTCGTCTAACCTCAACCTAGCTAGAGCTTGAATTGTCGTAATGAGATTACTAATAAACATACTTATATATTACACAACACAGAAGTGCTATTCTCCTGTAGTGCTATTCTCTAAGGAAACAGTCTTGCGTACCACAGCGTCGAACTTCAAACTAAGTTGGTCATATAAAATTACAATCACAGGTGAAATCGCAGTTACCAAAATTCTATCAAAATTTAAACCATAATCATCATATGATTATGATTTAAAAGTAGCATTTATTTCCAAGTCTAACTTAAACAAACAAATTAAATATTCGATCTGCTCTAAATTTAGTTACTGTAGCTTTTGTTAGCATTGTGTATTAAGTGAGTGACGTATTTGGGCCATATTAGTTGATGCTGTGAGCTAATACAATTATGGCAGGCATCAAAACTTTACTACGCTCCTATTGTTCCTCGACGCTCTATGAACAGTATGGTAAAGGACGTCAGTTGGCATTTACCTAATATACCTAATAATTAAGTTTTTAATTACATTATAAACATTTTCCTAACAATTTGTTATTCATGAATTTTGACTGCACGGATTCTGCACTGAGTGTTGTGGGTTTGATCCCCACACGAAACAACACTTTGTGTGATCCACAAATAGTTGTTTTGAGTCTGGGTGTACTTTGTGTCTGTTTCATGGGTGGGCCTGTTGGTCTAGTAGTTGGTGACCCTGACTGTTAAGCCGGTGGTCGTAGGTTCGATTCCCATCCAGGACAAATAATTGTGTGATGATTGATTCCTATTTTGTTCAAATATTTGTATTTGTTAATATGTCGTCTTGCTTTTATCTGGGTTTCTCGTCTGCATTAGTAAGTAATAAATTTCATAGCTTAAGTTAAACTTTAAAATTGTACTATTTAATACCTTAATTATATCATACAGGTATATAGATGATACATTCGTCTTATCGTCGTTTTTCAACTACTAGATGTCCCTTTTTGCTCGTGGGTCGCAAATAAAAGTGCAATGCATCAACAACTTCTGACGCCGACACCAACAAGCCGCCCCTGGCTTTGTGTCGCTGTGCAAGTTATGCTCTTAAGCGTCAGAACAATGCACTTAAATAGCTTTAGTTCTCCCACTAATGTTCATGGGAAGCTGAAATATTTTCACCAATTCAAATTGTATACGCATGGGTTTTATTTGGGTATTTTTTAAAGGTAGTGAATTTCTAATAATGCAAAAGCTATTCTGCAGCAAAATTTTGAGGAAACTCCTTACATGAAGAGATAACTATTTTTGTAACATTTTTAAACATTAACTTGAGATATCTTTATCTTTTCTTATTTTAAGCTGAAAGAGTGATAACATATGGTTACGGATAATTTTGCAGGATACAAATTCCTAAGCATAATCATTGAGTGACTTTTATAGCTATGTCAGTTTTACTAAAAATTAAGCGCTATTGTTTAGCTATCTCTTTTCTCACTAGTCGAAACGGACCATTCTTTATCGAATGATATCAAAACTACAAAAATATTTACATGCTTTACATAATGATACATACGTATTTATAAAAAAAAAAATTATGCATAATATCCGTGTTTTAAAACCCAGAATACAAGTATGTTTAGCATGATTGTAGATAGCGATTTGGCTTCTATATCGCCGAATATTATTATAATTTAATCGCCTCTAACTTTTGAGATAGCGTTGTTTTATATCTACATAAAACCTGAAGCTTATGTTGTTGTCAAAACCCTCTTTTAGCCTCCTCACAAATGAAGTACAAAGTACACACGTGTGAAACCACAGTATGGTTACGTAAATTTTATTTTGTCTTCAGTTTATTTATACTTAATAAGACTCCGCATTGCAGCATACAAGATTTATGAAGAAGAAAGTTTTAAAACACACTTTGTTTCAACAAACTGTATGAAGAACTTTATACTTTTTTTTCTTAAATTACGGTGCAATATTACTTACCAACTTCATTAAGTAAGCTAAATCGAATTTATTAAAAGTCCGACGCCTTAGCTATTAAGTAGGTACCATGTTGCCAATTTTATAACAATCTACAAATGTGTGATTAAAGATTTGTATAGTTACAAAATCTCTTAAAAATGACCTACACCCAACTGGGATTAGCTACACAGGAAAACCACTTGTAACTACGAAGCCATATAGAGGAGGAGTCATATAAAGGAGAAAACCACAACAGCAATAAATATATAGTTAAACGTCAGTTTTCAATATGGAGAACAATATATTTTTGAAATGAATTTTCTGACTCTGACGCCATTTTGCGTAAGGAATTGCAAATCAAAATAATACACTACTGAAGTCTATACTCGTACATATTGGCTTTTAGGAACAGTAAAAAGTAAATTTATATTACGTCGCAAAATATCCTCCACGCCATAGATTAAATAATATTTCACGATATTTTTTCATCAGAATCAAAAGCAATAAATAAGCCTGTGTTTTCCCGGCTGTGAGTAGGGTCTGCTGAGTTTAAAAAAAAATTAAAACCTTATCTATAAGCTAGTATAACTGATTACTTTGTTTTGTTTTCTTCCTCCATTATATGAATATTACAACTGAAAACGCGGAAAGATAGGTATGTTGCGATTAGAAACTGACACAATATAACATATTACGGTAAAATACACATAAGAAATATGCTTTAATTACCGGAATTGGAGCGTTTTTAGAAACTCTTGACCATGTTGTAAACCGAAAAGAGATTACCCATTTTGTTGGAATATTGTCATAGTGTATTTTTAACATTAATTCGCATACTCAATTTTTTCTAATAATAATGTGCTGAATTAATAATAATGAGTTATAATTATGTGTTACCTTTCAAAACCCTTAAAATACTAAATAACTAAAGCCTTACCGAAAAGGTTGCATTTAATATAAAACAACGTATGCTACTTATCCTTATATTTACTTTCATTTTTAAACACACGTAATATGAACTCAATCGGTATTTCCGCTCACCGGCATCCATTTTAAATGACGCTTCTTCCGCTCAGCGAAAATCCCTAGCTTCAATCAGGTCGTATTATACAGTTTTTGCTTCAACTATTCTAAATTTAGTAGCGCTCAGGAATGTTGAAAAAAATGCCATCAGCTGCTAACTACCACCATGAAGGTGCGAAAAAAGAGGGTGTTGCGTTCCATGCACCCCTATTATATATATTGTTAGAAATAGTTTACGAGAAATAGGTATCTTTTTTTAAAATAAGGCGATGGTAAATATTGATGGTAATTTTTGTTTTCAGATAAAATTATAAAACATTTAGACGTATTTATGACGTGTAGGTAATATTTATAGGGGGTTATATTTACACGTGGGTGAAAAGATTTTTGAAAAGAATATGTATTGCATAAGTATTGTACCTGTTACTACATTAAATTACATTGTACGTTACTGTTTTAGGCACGACTTCACTCGCGCTGATATTATTTTTATATCTCTGAGGAGCTGTCCTTGCTTCAGGATGAAAGGTACCTTATGTCCGCCATGGGATCGAGCCGATCGAAGATGTTTGGTCTATTGACGATTCGAGTCGCTCTTTGTTGGATGAGGAAACAATAACTGCTGAACCGATTTAGATGAAATTTGGTATGAGGATAGTTTAATTCTTGAGGCAGGACATGTGCTACTTTGTACCGCGATAACAGACATTTCAATCGAGTTACAAGTTCGAAAATATTTACAGGATTGCCTTACAGGATCAAGATAACGACAGACTTGAAATTTAAATATCAATGTACTATTTCGGCGCCACGTATGATATTCATTTACAAAATGTACGTTTTAATTTAAAGAATTTACCGCTTGTTAAAAGTCGCAATAGTCGTTAAAAGTCGCATACTGGCGATATATGAATGTGACGAGATTCAAGTAGACCTCCCTTTCGAATTATTTTAACAGTTACATTACTTATGGTAAAGCAAACGAGCACATAAGTGCAAGTTTACTTTCATCGACTCGCTCTCGACGGCGATCGCGTTTAGTGTTGCGATTGGTAGAGATTTTAGTGCGGGCCAATCGCAGTGTGGGGTTCTCACCCGAAGGATTTTATTTATAATCTTCAATATTTTTGGGACTTGTCCACCTTAATTTAAACCACTTATATATAACACCTTTAATTATTATTATAATTATAGGCGTTAGAAAAGAAGAAAATAAAGAAGCATTTTCAAAATTTCACAGTAACTTTTTAATTAAACATTTTTCTTAAATCAGTCCAGACGTCAAAATCAAGAAGTGTGCCGCTGGCGTTACTGTCGCGAACCCTTATCTGAGTAATGATAAAAATAAAAGGGACGGCATTACAATGAGCACAGTTTATCGCAATCAAAATATATACGCAACCCCATACATACGTAATCATGATTAAATCATAAGGGACCGACTGACTTAGTGGCTTTGTTTCTCGTTTACGTTCGCTGAATACTAAAGGTATTTTCATAGACTGCGTAAATTATGTGAGTATTTGTCATGGGGATTCTGTGAGAGTCAGTAAATGTGAGAAATTATAGATGATATCACATGTTTTGCAGAACGGGAAAACTTTTAGTACCTTCTCAATTATTTCGTTATTTTTCAACTAGTAAGTGAAGTTAACGAGGAACCTAACCCCACTCCATCCCCTCTAACTCTGGGGAGCACTTATGTCAAAACAGCCCATTTGCCTCCAAAACCAAAAAAAAAAGGAATGTGGTGTCGTTGGACACTTGATAGGAACGAAGTTCATTATGCTATTTGACAAATATTTCGTGTAGGTATTTAAAAAAAAAAAAATTTGCATCTATTTTTTTTATTTATAAACAAAAAGTTATGTGTCCGAAAAAGTCTTGCTACACGTTTTTCGGTCTCGCTTCCTTCCGCTCTGAACGAGTAACGTGCGATAACGAACTTCATTCCAAAAGTTAGGCCGATTACAATAAATACTCAAGGATACTAGCATAATATAAACTAGCTATAATTAAATATAAATATAAACTAACTAGTGTTTTTCCAAAACACTGTAACATAATAATATAACAATGTTTTAGACAGAATCACAGACACACAGAATCCTTTCGCGTATTTCAATTACAATAGCAAGAAAACGCTGAGATACGTCTATCTCTAATCCGACTTGCGATGTTATTTCATATAACGAGTTCACTTCTACACGAAAATATCACATACAAAAGAAAAGAAAGAAACTCGACAGAGATTTATTCAAAGAATATAAATAATGCACGTATCACGTTAGAATCTAAACGAAGCGAGCGCTCGCCACTGTGGCCTCTTCTGCGAACTGTCTTATTTCATACCGATTATGTAAATGACTACGTTTTACGACTCGGACAGGACTTAGCTAGCCTTCCTTTGAAAACTTCATATGTCTTATTAGAATCTGGTAGAATTAGGACACATTGGCGGGAATTCAATTAGGTACAGAGACGTATATTTTATTTGTTACTCAAACAAATATAAATGCTTTATTTCTATTTCTTCATGAAATCGACTAATTAGTTGTGCTTTTTCTGCGCTCGAGTGAACTTATTTTTTTAATTGAGTACATACCGCTTTCTGTACCCCTTACAGCGTGTATTATAAAGTTTAATAATAAGGATAGTAGGTACAAAAGATAGTGATTATATTTCTGCTGAATCCATATACACTTTACCAGAAAGAACGTAAAGAAACTGCATGGTCTTAAACGTTTTTTTTCCACCCGCAACTATGAAAAAAAAATGCTGTGTATCGGTTGTTACTTAAAAATAGATTGTATAAATAACGAAATTAATAACTTAAAAAATAGTAACATTATTAAAAAATCCTTTCTTTTGATTTTCACCTTGTATAACATAATTACTGTTTGTGGAGCGAATATATACTAAACTCTTCCATTATTAAAACGCCTAAAACTTCAACTTCAATTAAGCTTTAAAAGTATCCTAGAGTCTAAAGTGCCCTCGACCGGTGTAACACCACGGCCTCACAGAAAACCAGTGTTAACACTGGTAACCAAATCTTTCATACATTCTTTATACTATAAAAAAATGTATTGAATAAAATTAAATCCATTGAGAATTATAAAATTCGAACCTTAATGTGAATTGACCCCTTTTTTTTTTTCATTGCGGAAATCCCCTCGTGTACCACCTGTCGGTGGTATGTCGGACTCGAACCGACTAAAACCGCACGCCGTCTCGGGTACTAATAGCCGGGGAACCAGGTATACCCTAGAAAGGAAGTCCCTGGTGCCCCGACATACCTCGGGCCATTTACAACAACAGGTAGACGACCCCCCCCCGTGTGGGAATCCCATGTTCCCTCTGCACTCCGGCCTGCTTCTGCTAGGGTGACAGATGGCCTCACCTGTCACCCCCAGGCCTACGCTTATGGAGGACGGAGGTCGTTCTGCGACCTCCGGCGCCTGAGTCGCCTGCGGCACCTGGCCTGGCGGGCCGGGAGAGTCCTAAACCAATGTGAATTGACCCCTAAAATTGTTTTGTGTTATCGGCTTTGTCGCAATGCGGAGTAATTATACATGTTATGAGTAAGACAAACATTAAGATTGCTTTATAGAAACTCTCTCGTAAATATTTCAGTCTGTTTTCTAGACATAAAAGAGAAGGAAAACTTGTCACAAACCCTAAACCAACTCGTCTGGCCAGCGTCGTTTAGTAGGCCAAAACCTAAGGAGAGGCCGCAGTGGACTATTAAAGGCCGATGCTGCTGCTGCTGCAGTATTAGATACCCGGCGTAATTATTCATAATTTCTGCCTCCCTTTTTCCAATTTCATTTAGGGTCGGCTCAGTGTATAAACATTGGAAACGGCGGCGTGTCAGGAAAGGACTGTGAATGATCTTTTGGGAATATAATATGTTTTAAGACAGTTTAAGACATAGTAAGAAGTTTAGTTAAGGTGAGGATAGAGCAAAGGAACCAGGGCATAGGGAGACACCAGGCTCCTGTGATTGGAGACGCCATTAGGACAGAAATATCAATAGGCCGCTGACCTTACCTTGATCCCGTTAGATTCCCGTATCTTCCATAATATTTTTGTAAATTGACTAAAAGAATTAGCGAAGTAAATTTAGATACCGACTTATAACAAAACGACCTTTAATAGGACTCATTAGGACGAAAAAGATATCTCTCTAACCACTTCTTAAATAGTTCCATTTTCCGCCGTAACTGTAGGTTGGACATTATATTTAAAAAAATATATATAAATATATATTTTACTACTAACAACGTGACATAAGGCTGGCAATAATATAACCATATCGTTACTTTCAATTGTGTCACCAGGGCAACGATAAATGGGGTCTTGCGGGACTCGTGTGCTTGTCGTGCATAAAATTGATATTTTTCATTGTTCAGAATGATTTAACCCAAACCCTTTTTACTCATATATATTGTTAAAGAAGTTGTCTTTTAATTAACGAATTAGCACTTTCTATATCCATATAAAATTACTTGTATAGTTTTCACTCTCATACGTTATACGGAGTAAAACACATATACGGAAATAGAATACAACATTGAACACAGCTTACTCCGTATAAAAATGTAGCCGTTTTGTTTGCTTAATTATTTATGTTGATTTATCATTTCAGTTATGGAAATGAAAATAAATTCTACGCAATTTACGTTAGGCAAGCCTCTGTTTAACCATCATTATCATAGCCTGATTAAACTTGGTTTTGGAATATCACTCTCTGAAAATATATTGCTTCTACGTTTTGTTGAAAGCTAATGGTTTCCATTAATTGAAGAGATGGGGCTCATGCGTAATGGGCAGAATATATTTTTTATTTATTTTAATGCCAATCTATGATGCTATATTTTTTTTAACGTAAAATTTCACATCAAACTGGTTACGATATTCTCTAAATATGCAATTTAGATAAGGGTAGGTGAGCTTGATATTAAGTAGTTACCGCGTGCAGCAAAAAAAAAGACAATACCGAGTTATTAATCCATACTTACATTATAGAAAGTGAGTTTTTTTGTTCCTTTGTTACGCTTTCACGCCTAAACCACTAAACCAATTTTAAAATTCTTTCACCAATAGAAAGCTACATTATCAACGAGTAACATAGGCTTTTTACCGCGATAACCTACATACAACGGAAAAGCTAGGGTATTATATCCGCGATTCTTTGTGTGTTGTCAGTCTCCGTACCCTTTTTTTTTCCTTGCGGAAATACCCTCGGATACCACCTGTCGGTGGGTACCACGCCGTCTCGGGTACTAATAGCCGGGGAACCAGGTATACCCTAGAAAGGAAGTCCCTGGTGCAAGTCTCCGTACTTTTTCACTTCGTAAAGTAGGTTCTGTGGGTGATCTTTCTATAAAAACTGACATAGATAATTGTCTCTGTCTAGACTTTATGAACTTTCAGACGACTGTAGTAACACGCAATCCACAACAGCAAATGCCCACTACTAACTAAATACAAAACCATTTATTTAAAATTACATAATAACTACTCGTAATTACTTGTGAACTGCCATGAGACATCATTAGCATCAATGTTCCTTGAATATTGCAGTTCGTTGGGTAATCAACAGCGCGAGAAATATATAAATATGAAAGTAAAAATGTGTCCTAAATGAGGCTGCCCCGGGGTGAGTGAATAGCGCGGTCCATGAATGCTCGACTTAAAAGGATGGCGGTGACAACCTCGTGACGTATCCTAGTTCCTAGCAACCAGAGAGAGCAGCGGCGTACATTAATACCTTTTTTAACCTCAGAGAATTATGATATACTTGTCTATGGTATGATTCTTTCGTTTTTAACACGCTTTTATTAGCTTCACCTGTATGTTTGTTTGTATGTAACCGACTCCTTTGGGCGTAATTTTGACTGACTTTAAACGGTCAGAATTCGTTCTAAGTTTGTAGATATATCGAGGACCGATGACAATACACTAATTAAAAAAAAATAGTTTTAGAAAACTAAAAAACACGCTTCCTATAGAAAACCAAACTAAAAAATAGAAAATAAATTTGAAAAAAAGCGTGGGTTGCTTTTAACTATTGACAACAGGCACCCAACGCTTTTTTTCAAATTTATTATGTATCTAAAATAGGCGCGAAACGATGAAACATAAGCAATAAAAGATACAGGTGATTACGTTTCACCCACGGAGCAAATACAAAGCGGAGGTGTTGTAATTAGATTTTCCTATAAAACAACGCGGGGTGAGGGGGTGTTAAGCTCCGCCCACTTCACTTTTCTCCATCTATCAAATAATAACAAAATTACTCGCATCGTTCTATGTCGATGTTGCTATTTAGTTAAGCTATCTCACACTAAGTGTAGGATGTAAGGGACGTACTCAGAATTTTCGTACCAGTGACTTTTTTTAAAGATTAATTTTCTGTACCATCTCGATACTTACATCTATTGCAAAAATCTTACTCATATTATACTCGTACTAACCTCCCTAATATTGTAAAAGCGAAAGTTTATGTGTTTTTTCGTTCTCGTTGACTTATCCCACGATACGTACTTTGTATGTGTTATTTTTCACGTTGAAACGGGTGATAGATTATTACCTGGACTTAAAGGCGCTGGCTAGTGTGACAAAAAAACGTTTGAGGGAAATTACGAATAACGATTAAAATTTGTTCTCTTACTTATTCTTATTTTATCTGTATTTATGTGTACGGCTTATCTTTTTGTCCTATTGTCACTACGGAGAAAAAGAGTGTTATGATTTTCACCCATAGTCAAGTATTCTTAATATCATATACCTCACCCCGCAAATTGTCACGCGTTGTTTAATATGGAAATGTAATTACAACACCTCTTCTTTGTATTTACTCCGTTGGTATAACTCATAAATGATCATTTCTTGGGTAGACTTTTACGAAATGCTGAACATATTCAAGTTTTATTAATTGTGTTTATTTGCAATAAGAATGTCACTTATAATTAAAAAAAATCGTAGAAATCAACCTAAGTACAATTTCCTTTATTTTTATATTAGAAATACTTTATTGGATTAACATTTGATTCCAATTTCAGCTCTGTGTTTTTGTTCAGTTTATGTAAGTTTTTCTAGTTGACGATAGATGACAGTCTGTTCACAAAATTATTACTAAAAATTTAAATATATTGTTTTGGCGATTAAAACTTCTTTAGGACTGAATGCAGAACAAATTTCAGTAATATCTGACTAAAACTAAGCTTTATGTACCTTTATATTTTTAGTTTAAATTACACAAAGTTTAGTCATCTAGTGACGAATAGACATAACTGTATTTCAAAAAACACCAAGTGATTTTTCCTGAACTATTTTAATAAAATAAGTATAAAATTACTTCCAAATGAAATGGCATCGCATTTCATTTTTCCATTCCATTCCATTCCATGGGAACAAAACGTGTATCCAAATTATTTTAACACGATAAAATACAAAATTTCATCCTTACTTCTTAATACCACGAAAATTTACCGATTTGCGATTTTGCGCCACAAGCGCACAGTACGGACGGAGTGTACTAAATTTGTGCCATGCCCACTGTGATGACGTCAGGACCTACTTAGAATCACAGTGCACAGTTGCCTTCTCCTCTTTGTATTTAGGCCGTGGTTTCACCTATATTACCAAAATTTTCAAGCTTGGTAAATCATTTTAATTATTTCAGTTGTTTGAAATTTTGTGAAAATTTAAAATGTTTTAAAGTGCCTAAATATTTTCTTAATTTGAGCATAGCTACAGAATGACTATGGACTGTTTCCATATTCTACGGACTGTGTGCAAATGCAAAATGCAGCATTAAATTTTGTCCCTGTGTCCTCAAAATAAAAATCGTTAGAATCTGATACTTTGACTTGAAGTTTTGTGGCAGAATTATTGCCAAAACACCGTGAGTTTTCTAAAAGACTTTACCTACACGTAAATCTACAAACTGAAATAGACATTGATTTATTAAATCCGTCAAAATCTATTTTGTAAGTTTAGTAAATATTCAATAGTTTTTGTGGTTTTAGTTCTTCCAATTTATTAAAAACATTCTTCAAATGAAGTCTTTAAAGTTACAGAAGTTGACTTAACTGTTGCCATAGAAACACTGTTTTATAAAAACTCATATCAGATGAAAGAACACAATAATTTACAAACTCTTACTGTGCCTGCTTTAACTTTTGAATGAATGGCTGTTACTCTTCAACACAAGTTTTGGATAATAAAAGGGAAGCTTAGAACTGAATCGAACGTATAAAACAAAGAAAAGTTACATAGCATTTCGATAAATCAAACAAACTCTGTTCCTGTAGACATTTATGATGGAGAATATTAAAACGGAGTGGTAGAAAAGGCCATTTCAATACTTAATTAGTCCAATTTCTAATTTAATTAAAAGTTTTTTGGGGGTGTCGCATTTCAATTCACTCTGAATCGCTTTACTTTCAATTCTTAGTTTCCAATCAACAAGTTTTAAATTGCCAACAAAATTGTGTTAATCTCCTTATTTGTAACGAAGCGTTTACTTGACAGGTACACTTTACACAATCATATACTCTCTGTATAGTATAAAATAATTGCACCTTCATGGTCTTCATTAAATTTACAAAATACAGTATAGCAAATTACTGCAAAAACCATAGCAGCCGATGATGTCATCCCAGAAGATAGTAGTTTAATTAAATTGATTTACCATAAGATTTATAGAATCATCATCACCGCCATCATAATAATCATCACCGTTATTTCAGCCATATTAGGTTCACTGATTTACATAGGCCTCACAGGCTTACAAAGCTTTATAGAAAACAACTGGTGTTGCGAGTGCGAGTGTCACTCTCGCTTATATAAAAATAATATATATGTCAAAGTCAGTTGTATTTTATTAATCCCTCTACAACCTTATCTACCCTACCTTGTAGACATTATTCAATTTCTGGCAAAACCGCAAAACTTCATTTAGACAACAACATGGCTGTAACCGCGGGAATAATTAGAGGCTAAAAATATAGTACAGTAAAACTTAGCCGTTCAACTTTCAACAATGTTTAATAACGAGACACCCACTTGAAGTGGGTGGGTAGCGGAACGTCTTTACCTAATACTTACTGAATTAGTTTGTTTGTGAATTAAATTTAATAAGAATTGGTTAATATTTTATTATTCTTATATTTATTTAGAAATTTATACTTAATTGTTTTTATTAGCAGTCTGGTACTAGTACCATAGCAGAGACTGCCTCTTTAGAGATCAGACTGCTGTGTGAGATGTGTGCAGTTATTGTTATTGAAGTGAAACTTCTTTAGAATCATTGTGATTTGAAACTCGATGAAACGAAAATGTGTCACGATAAAGAAACAAACACATAAATGTATAGGAGTCGGCGAGAGATAGAGTAGAGATATATATAGAGATAGAATACATTACACATTATTTTTAATATAATATTTTGACAGTGTAAATACTTTTATGTTTTTATTTACTTCGTTCGCGTGGAATTTGAAAAACGCTGCCTTAGTGGGTTCGATTCCCGAACCGGGCAAAACTTTATAGGGTTTTTTTAATAAAAAAAAAGAAACGGAAGTTTCACTTCTCCCGTGTGTGTATTGCACACACACACACTTTTTTAATATATTATAGGAGATTAGAACGAAAGAGTAATAGGCGAACATTAAAGCGTTACTCAATTACAGAATGAATTATGTACCCTCATAACCTGGCTACGAGCGACCCGTGTGTAATGTGAGTTTTCAGACATAATCGTGGTCGTCGCAAACCGAGCCAGGGACACTAACCCGTGTAACATGAATTAAATAATACAGATATTTAACAAAAAGCTTTAACATGTATAAGGGTCAGAGTCAAATTACTGTATATTTAAGTAATTATATTTGTAGTTTTAAAACGAGGGGCTCGTGGCTAAGTTGTAACCGAGTAGGTTAAGCAATCCTAGCTAGGTCAATCTACGGATTGGTGACCATTCTTAACACATTGAGACCCCTCCGTGCCTCGGAGAGCACGTTAAGCCGTCGATTCCGGTTACCATCCGACCATCTGTGACAATGAAACTTTTTGGGGCTCCAAGCCCAAACAAGTTCGACATTGGTCTTTCTACAGTCCTTCCATATCGCCTAGTACTTAGGTTGTGGAGGTCTGATGGCAGTCGCTCTGCGTAAAACATCGAATTTCAGCCGTATCATAGTAGACTTAAAGTCGACCCTACCCTAGTTTGGGCAAAGGACTCGGCAGAGGATATTTATAGTTTAAAAAGAACTAATTAAGGCGTTTTATTTTCCGTGTCCCGGTTCCATCATCACACCTTGTTCCAGTCGGGTTAGGCAGAGACAATAGAACACTATTTGCCACGATCCTGACATACACATCGCAATTTTCCCATGCATCAGGACTTTCATACACACTCGCCGAAAACACCTGTAGTGCTTTTAACGTGGGGTCTTATAACTCTTTCCGTCTTTCCGAAATATGAATGTAAAAAATTAAAATTTTCTGTTTGTGCATTTTAATTGTTTTGCGAGACTTATGTTCTTAACACTAATGAGCATCAAAACGGCTCGATCAGCATCTGGATGAAGAAGGTTAATCTTACCGTCGCTCGTTTAGTTGGTAATCCCTTCTTTGGGCGAGTTCGTACATTTAAATAGCCGGTATCTGCTCTAATCCGTTTATCTTGAGAGAATGTCACAAGTTATTTTTGTAAGGGGTCACCTGATAGTAAGTGACTACTACCGCTTTCTTTTTTCTTTTTTTTAGAGATTATAAATTAGGAATATACACATGATGTCGCGGAGGACTTTACAAACATACATGAAACTGACACAAAGAACACTCAGACTCAGAACAACAATTTGCGAATCACACAAAGTGTCGTCCCATGTGGGGTTTGAACCCACGACACTGCACGGATGGCGTCGTGGTTTAAGCAGAACTTGTGACTCAAGATTCACAAGTCACCGCCAAACAGTGGTAGAGGGTATTTGGGCTTCGGTAACCTCACCAGTGAAAAACAACGAAAGAAAAGTTTAATCACGGTTTTCTGTGAGGCTGTCGCATCGACCAGCCGCGAGGAGGCGCCGTCAGCGTGATAATAGAGAGTTGCCTAAATAGAGAGAGAATGTATGCGAAGGTGGTGCCCGCGAACTGCGGGCAGGTGCTAGGAGGGGTCCAGATGTCTTAAAAACAGCAGTTCCCAGATCCCTCCTACAGGCGCAGAGTGGCACACCGCGGGCTTTAGTAGGTCCGACACACCACCCCGCGCCGCAAACATCGGTGGGGTGACGGCCCAAGAGAAAAAACACGCCGATCTAGTTTGCCCATTTTTGCCGAGGCACGGCTCTCCCAAGGTAGTATACCTTTTTTTTTCCGTATGGAAATCCCCTCGGATACCACCTATCGGTGGAATGTCGGACTCGAACCGACTAAAACGCACGCCGTCTCGGGTACTAATAGCCGGGGAACCAGGTATACCCTAGAAAGGCAGTCCCTGGTGCCCCGACATACCTCGGGCCATCTACAATAAGTAGACGATCCCCCCCGTGTGGGAACCCCATCAAGTACAGCTACCCACAAGACTTTAAGCAATATTCATGACCCTCCTCAATTCAAAATTAAAAGTTAACTTTAGTTATCGTCTGTACATTGTTTCGGAAACAGATGTTCGCAATAACAATAATTTACTGTTTATTGCTGAACTGTGCAACATGCTTTAATTAACTACCAAACAAACTGTAAACACAAAGAAGATATTCAGAGATCTTGTTATGTTACGTCTTTGAAAATGTGATATAAATTGCTCTTTGTTTAACGGCACTCATAGTACTTACGGCTATACAAAAGTTTACAGAGATAATCATGTTCTTTAAAACAAGTTCTGAGCAAACAAGGGATATTAATATAATCACGAAATACACAGTTCTTGTCTCAGATTACAATTTTTAAACAACTACATATATTGTAAATGTCTTTGAATCAAACAACGGCTTAAAACACATCAACCCACATCATAGTCCACAGACTTATTAAACAGTTGAGTAAAAGCTAAAGTTTATTCCCGAAAATCGAGAACGTCACGGTAAATGAATTATTTTATTAATCAGTAACAAGCCAAAACAGCGCGTGTTAATCTTTTGAGTTTAATTGAAGAAAAAAAAACGAGACCAATATATATATATCAATATATTAAGACGTGACGAGACGTGTTAGTTATATATTGTTATAAGAGTAGAAATTATTTAAAAATACACAATATTGTTATTCAAAATATAAATGGGAACGTATATTAAGAATGTTGAAAAATGTAGCGAATTTTCATGAATCTTGGAAAGAGAGATAGACGGGCTTTCGAACAAAAACATTTTGTATCAAAAATAGACCTATCAGTTTTAAAGTTTAGTTATTTAAATATTAGTTATATCGAAATACTTTTTGTAAGAAATATAGAATATATCGTGGAAAGTAGGCCAACGTTACTGAAACAATAATTGTACGCCGAATAAAGCAAACCAATCAGGCATCGCATAGCAAAAAATAAAATGTATCGGACACATAAAATCATTTTCTTTTTTTTTTAATTAGAGGGGGCTTAACTTCTTTTTATATTAAACTTCGATCAACAATTCAACATATTAAAGTATAGGTACTTAAATATTGATTCTCTATTCATCATCATCATTTTCATTTTATTATTGTTTATTTTTGTATTATTCTTGTTACTTATTAAAACAACTATAAATATTTTACATGTAACAATAAACTTACATTTTTTTCTGTATTGTGTAGAATTCATTGGATTTATAAATCAAATTAACGTGACTGGTGGACTTACCTGGAACAAACAAAATAAAACATTAATCACATCGTTCCATTAATCAATCACATCACATCACATTAATCAATCCCCGAAGGGATGGGCTGAGACGTGTTAACCACCAACACTCTGACAAATATAAATTAGTAACATTCCCATTCCCAAGGGGGAAGCCTATCGCCAGAGATTATTTACGTATTTCTAAATTTTGAGCTCTGACTAGCAAAATGAAACGCTTTACAAAAGAATAAGTAATTTAAGGCTCTAGGAAAGTTATGAATGGTTTGTGGAACCCTATCTATAAGAGTGCGTACAGAGCTTGTAGTGTTTTGAATACTAAAATATATTGAACTGTTTTAACATATCTAAGGGAATTAATTATTCTCAGCATATATATATATATATATGCTGAGAATATTCGTATTTCCAACATATTTCTAAATGATCGTTACATCGTTGTTGTTGAAACAATAACCAACACCAAGGCTACTTTTTTTGTTTTTTTTCTATCTTGCAATTAATGGGTCAGTTGATGTAACCACGGATCTAGTGGGGGAGGGGGGGCATACCGGGGCACCTGCCCCGGGGGGCAGTTTCAAGGAGCGCCAAAATCATAATATAGTATAATTAAAAATGAAAAAACTTGCTCCACAAAGCGCCTAGCATTCGAAAAAGGCGCACCGTCGACTTGTAAGAACAAGGCGCACCGTCGACTTGTAAGAACAAGGCGCCACACAGGCCCACATTACCAGTGAACTTATATGTATATTTGAGTTTTTAGTAATTTATCTCAAACGATGGAGAGAGGGGCGCCTTAATCAAGTTTCTGCCCCGTTTCGAAAAAATCGTAGATCCGCGTAGATCTCTTCTTAAGCAGCCTCAGTTTACCCATCTGAAACTTTCGGTATCTCTTTTACCCCAGCTCTCTGGCTCTATCCGTTTTCCTTTTTGAAATCTCCCACCTGCCCTTGTATTGTCTGAAGACGGATACCCAAGGATAGTTGTTGTCAAGCAATTGGGTTGCTATAAAAGAGATCAACCAAAACCTTTTGATGGTACACACTGACTCGAAATAAAATAAAAATAAAGGCAGCAAAATGATTTTGGTGAATTTGTGGAGGAACAAGTTTCACGTCCCTCCTACACATTGGGAGCAAAGGCAGTAGGTCTTACATAGTTAGTAGAATAAGTGCTTAACTATTCCGGCGGCAGTCCATCGACAGTCTATTATAATAATAAATGTATTTCAAGAACCATAATACAAACAAAATTCAATGGTATTAACATTTTTTATGACATAATGAAGGCTAAGAATTTTGCACAAAATCTTGTATTCTTTACACATAAACTATGACACGTCCTGTATCTTAGGCGACATATACACCTCTGCAAGGATAAATTATTGTGATTTCTTAATTTTATTAGTTATTAAACTATTTATACAATAATAAAACAGCAGAATGGAGGTCCAGGTGGGGTGATAGTAGCTGGCGGGCCTTGGACCAATAGGTGATATTGAAAAGTTGCATGTATATGCTAATCGGTTTATTATATATATTTATTCATATCGCGATTAAGGATTAAGTAGTATTTATTGCGTAGTTCGGTGTGTATTCAATAGATGGCACTAAACCATGTTTTTCATGTGGAAGTCGCCACGAATTATGTTGTATCAACTTTGTTCCTCACTTGTGCAATATACAGTGACATTCGCCCAAGGACCCATTACTTTGTATCAAACTACGTTAAGATAGTTCCACCAATGTTTGGTTAGGCCACCACCGCGGCCCTCACTTTTGTTGAACTACGTAATGTGTTGTCCCCACGACGTTCATTTAATTATGGTTAACATACTGTGAACATACTTAGACAGGGGTTTCCTAACTTTGAAAGTCTCAAACTGCGTATGCCAGATACGCAGTTTTTGTTTTTATTTTTCACTCACTTAAGCATTACACCAATAAACTTAAGTGAGAAAACATCTGATATGATTACATTACAAGCATCTAATATGTTTGAATTTTATATTCGATAATCGACCAACGTAGAACAGACTCAGAATTAATTATGTACATATATACTCTGAAAGGTTCTTAATCATATCTCCAGATTAAATTTGCAATAAAGTAATGATTAGATACAATTGAGAGCCTATGTCGCTTGGTGATAGAGGACTGCATAGAGATGTCACAGATTTGACGACTGGATGACGTAATGGTTTAGATTGCTATTCCGAAGATCGCGGGTTCGATTCCCGTTAAGTCACATATTTGTGTGCATGAAACATTTAATGTTTTATTAGACGGGTGTTTCTATGTATAATATGTATGTGCACAAAAAAAAATGTATTTATGTCAGTTGCCTAGTACCCATAGTACAAGCTCTGCTTAGTTTGGGACTATGTGGCGTTGTGTGAATGTGGTAGAATATTATATTACTTATTATTATTATTTAATTCCCGCTTAGTGTAAAAATTTGTATGCTAATGTTTTTGTTTATTTGCAGTAGTGTTAATATTTCCATGTGTATCAATGCATATTCACAAACAAAATATTTCAAAGCATGTATAGCCTTGAACTAAAACCCATAGTTAGCATGAGATGTCTATCCCGCACTTAGTTTGGTGTAAACCTATATGTTATGTAGTCTGTTCTGTTCCATATCGTTGATATAAGGATTCTAACCTTGACCTATTGTGCATTGTACGGGTGCTCTTCTGCTCCACTAGTTCCGACTCACTGAGTTGAAATTTCCCTATCGGCTAACTGTGCGGAAATTAACATCATCTAGCGAATTTTTTAAGAACTGTAACAAATGTGTATTTGTTTTTCCAATATAAGAGTAGATTTTTGTTTACTGAACTCGTGATTCAGCTCCCGAGACTTGACTCTTAAAAAAGCAATACTATCTACACAGTGTATATCAACCGTCTGGCCAGCGTGGTATAGTAGGCCAAGACTTCCTTTCTAAGGAGAGGCCTGTGTACAGCAGTGGACTATTAAAGGCTGATGATGATGATGATGATAATTAAACCGAAATAAAATGTCTTGAATTTGTGTATAAAATAGGAAGAAACTTTTGCCCCGACTTTATAAATCTGTTTTTATGCTTTTTAAGTAAAATATACGTGTACATATCGCACACTGAGTATCAAACCGTCACTATAACAAATTTGGCGAAATTTAGTTATCACTTGCATCTAGTGACAAGCTTACTCTATTTTTATGAACAATGCCCTTAAATGTAAAGGGACAGTTTTATCGTTATTTTCCTATGAATAGCGGCAATACTTCATAAGAGGAAATAAAAGGAATTAACTCACAGTCCAAGAATAATAGCCCAACGGAAAGTTGCTGACGTTCTTGCAGAATAGAGGAAATTACTCAAGACAAGATCTGGGAAAACTCAAGCTCTAAGCTCCAGTGCTACTAATATTGAGACCAGGCAAACACGTTCGAAGATTTTTGGTTTCTTCTGACAGCCGCCAACATATCCGAGATTACTTACCGGTTTCTGATAATGATCGAGAATATAAACGCAGCCTTTATGAAGATTCATTATCTTTTAAATCTGATAACGGAGTTCAGATACGATCATCAAAGTTACAGTCCGGGTATCTTCATGAAAGTTAGTTTACACTAATACTTCTGCATTACTAATGACATCAAGGTCTTCTAGTTCATCAAAAACATTCAGTTCATCAGGATCGCCTATCCATCTGGGTCTTCTTCTATCACGAACTCTAATACTAATCACCGCCAAGAGCTAATATGTACACATCGGACGGATCATTGACTGCATTAGAACGATTTTATTATACGAATGGTTCTTCAATAAATAATGGGTACTTGTGTTAAGGATTCTCCTATCAATCCTGTGTATGCTGTAACTCGAATGGATTCGTTTAGTGGAGATTTAATAATAATAATAAATCGTTGTCGGGCCTCTTGCTCTAGTGGTTAGTGACCCTGACCGCTAAGCCGGAGGTTGTGGGTTTGATTTCCACCCAGGACAAATATTGTGATGAGCATGATCATTAGTTCTGAGTGAAATTACTCATCAATCTAATTTACCTTTTTATAATCTACCATCTTTTAAAATGTATTGCACTAAAATGATTTGAAAGCATAATTCACAGAGATATCACTACTATAATAGCTAAAGCTACATGTCAGACTGACTGAAAATTAACAAACATTAAAAATAAACTGCGGTAGTTAGAAATCTCAAGCAAAAAACCATTCCAAAATCTTGGGATGCTGTACACGTCATCATCCTCAATATTTAAAGAATAATGGGTATTCCTTGTAATTGTAGTTGCAGATTGAAATATTCGCTTAATATTTCTGAAGAAGAACGTAACATAGCTTAAAATAAATCTGAGAAATGGCGGCACGAACCAAACAAAGTAACTAAAAACATATAAAAGTAACCAAAAACATATAAACCAAGTTCAGTCAAAGTATCAATTAACAACAATTGTAACAATAGAAAACCTAAGCACACATTATACTTGACAATAAATAACTCAAAACGAAGTGAGTGTAAACTTTGGGCATTAGTCTAATCAGAATTGTCATTAGAACATTGAATGCAAGTGGCAATGTAGAACCAGAACTGCGTGGTAAACATGAAAATCATGAACCACAGTTTTGACCGACCTAGCAGCAGTAAGGAAACACACAAAAAGTATACATACCCAGAATCTGATTGCCATAATTACTTAGATACTTAACATAAAACTTAACTACCCAAGAAAAATGTGGCCTGAGTGGGTTTAGTAATAATTATCTTAAAATCTCACTAGTTTCAAGTTTAATTGGCTGTATGTATACCACATACATACCACATACGAGTATAGACACCAAACTCTCACTTTATGTGAGAGTTTGGTCTCTCTTTATTTATTATTTTTCAATAAATGTTTCTTTTTGTACCGAGATCATATGGCTATAGTGACATTTCAACCTATTTAATATTACAATATCTGCCAGTATTATTTTTTAAAAGTTGTCACTTTTCATCACACACATCACTTTAAACTTGTTCATCAAATTAATCGGAAAAGTGACCTAATTTCGAAAAAAATAAGTTATTATTTTAATGCTTAAATGAGTTCACATGAAATAAACTGGGCCAAACACTGATTATACTGAGTTCAAAAGAACACGATTTTGTTTGACATAATGCGTTCTGCAACGTTTTTTTCAATTGAAAACTTTAAGTGCTCCTACTGAAAAAAATGCGTTTTTGGGTTAGTAACGGCGGTTCGATTCTGAGTGTGCGATGTGAAATATATATTTTGTTGAACTGATACAAAAACTGTCACTTGCTTCTGGAAAAAACTCTTTTAAACTATAAACTGTATGGTTATTTTTTTTTTATTCTGTATTTGATTTCATTTATCCACTGTTGTGTCTACACAAGGATATTTAAATTCTGTCGCTATTTCAGTTTACTAAAAATACAAATACATACCGAACAATCTAAAACTAACACAACGTGAATTGAAACAGCCATTTTGGTCGTGGGCGTTTGACTAAAAAAAAGTATTCAAAAAATAGCCATAAAAAATGCAAAGCCGTAACAATTTGCAGCGCAGCAGTGCAGATAACCGCTCGGTTTGTTGAGTATTGTGCACCAACGAATTCTGTACAAATTTTTAGGTAGGTACATGTTATAACTAGTTCAGGAAACGAGTCTCTATTTGGTCTATTTGCCAAATTTCACAGTTCTACGTCAACGTGAAGTCCCCTATAAATTTTGATTCCCTTGAGAGTGTCGAAATATGCGTTTTTTGCGGCATAAGCGGGCATATCTTTTTCATATTAATTTAGAAGTTTGATTTTTCACAGCTCCAAAGGACTATAGACCTGCGTATATAGTTTGAATTTCAAACTCGATACCTCCACGCGTTTCCGAAATAAAAGGTCTTGACAGACGGACAACAAAGTGGTACTGTTGTCCTCTAAGAGGTCCGTTTTTTTACTTTTGAGGCACAGAACTCTAAAAAAATATCCGCAATACGTTCTCTATAAAAAAAGCATCAATTTAGAAATAAGAAGATTCAATTTGTATGGACTGCACCCTTACGCTATTACTATACTCATTAAAGTAGCTTATAACTTTGTACAGTTTAAAATGCTTTTCAGAAAGCGGTCACTGTAGAAACGTCTCTAATCACTAAGTACATACTAGAGTTTGCCTGGCGCTGGCGGTCGAACTTCGACCATTTCGAGTGTCTTGTTCTATTTCATTAACCAGTATAATTTGAACTGTCATTGCATACACTTTTGTATCATGTCAAATTAAAATATTGGAGCCCTATAATTTTATATAGCCGTTTTAAAATAATTTCTAACTTTATAACAATTTATTTAAAACTAGAATACATAAAACCAAAGTAACAATGGTTTATTTTATTATTTGCCGTAATTGTATACAAATTGGACACGTAATTGGATTAAGAATACGGAGTGTCACCACACCTATTCATCCCGTGGGTGTCGTAAGAGCTGACGAAGGGAGCAAACTCTGCAGGACAACAGCACTGCAAAGAGAAGGAAAACATGACACAAACCTTATACCGACTTGTGGTTTAGTAGGCCAAAACCTCCTTTCTAAGGAGAGGCCTATGTCCAGCAGGGAACTATTAAAGGCTTGATGATGTATAAAAATCTATTCTTCTATTCCATAAATCAAAACGGTTCGTGGTATAGCGGTTCATTCTTATTTAAAATATGTGTATTAAATTATATACTACACACACACATATATACATATTATTTCGAGATTTTTAAGAAGAATAATTGTATTTTGTTTTTTACTCAGTAAAAGGGAAAAATAATTTAAATAACCTACAAATTTTGTCCTCTCCAGCAATGGGACGATATTTAAAATATCTTTCGATATCTTTAGGAGACGATCGGATAGATTTACTTTGATGTCGGATAGTTTGCCCTCTTCCAATGAATGCGGTTGCCCTGCCAGGTAACGGATCAAATTCTCCAAGGCACAGTAATTTATAAAATTGGGCCACCCGCCTTAAATGAGCTGTAGTAAAGGTCGCGTACGACCTTTTTTGGGCATACCTTAACTTATAAAAATAGTAATTTGGTGCTAATTTGTATCAAGAACGAGTTCCAATCAGAATGAGACACATCCTTCGGCACAGCGACGAGTAATTTGGAATTTTGAGTATAATTCTACAAATTTAAATAGGCCAAACATTTGCGGTCGTCCAGTTCAGAAGCCGAAAGAACCTAATGGCCGTAATGTAAATAACTTTTTGGGTTGCCACATTTATTCGTATTCAGCCGACGAATATAGCTAACGATCTAATGTTATACAAACTTTTTAGGTATTTTAAAAAACAACATTACTCAACCTTAACGATGTCCGGGTCAGAATAATAAAGATGGCAATTACTTTTTTTTATGGTATAAGGGGGCAAACGAACAGACGGGTCACCTGATGGTAAGCAACTACCAGCACCAATGGGCACCCGCAACTCAAAAGTCACAAGTGCGTTGCTGCCCTTGGAGTCCCTCCCGCTTGAGTCGGATTTGGGCTCCGGTAACCTCACTCACTTACTCATGTAGCGGGTTGTAACTTAGATATAATATTTTTAAGTAGAGATTGCATAGTATACAAATTCGATAGATAGATACCACTAAGTTGAGTACCGAGAAGGCGGTAAAGCATAACATTAGCCTTTTGCCAAATTAATTTATATTTCTTGACTCTCGTCAACCTTACTCACCGACTCACCAGAAGAAGTACAACCGACCGTTGACCATCATCTTCTGTTGGATTAAATGAAACTGGAATAGTTGGGTGGTGCTGATCCCAACAGATTACTTCTGCTCTCTACTTTACTTAGATATAAGTATATCTTAGGTTTTAGGGTTTCACACAATTTCAAAGTATCTAATTTCTCCATAACTGCCGTGTTTTAGGGTTACATTAAGCCTAAGTTTATATTTAGGTATTGCTTAAGAGCCTTAAGCATATCGTGAAACACGCCACTTCTTATAAATATTAATCTAACTTTGAGGCACTTTCGAAATACTTCTAACAATATTTTGCATTCCGCGTGTGACCTGTGAGCCTCAGTTTGAATGTAGCTGGTTCAGGGTAATCATGCGTGAGCTTCTTTTGTTTACAGCCCAGTGAGTTTTGTACCCCTCATTAGATATACGAATTCTCCTATCCATATCCTAGCTATATACGTTACAGTAACAAAAAAAAACATTTACTAATCTGTTAGTTGTGTTCGCAGTTTCGTCAGAAATAAATTATGATCTTTTAACTCGTGTATGATGTGATAACCTCAGCTTTGATAAAGGATTATTCAAGTCAGTTTAGTAGTTTTAAAATCTACTACAAACAGATAAATCTTTCCTCTTTATGGACTTGCTCATTCCGAAAGCACAGTAGAAATAGTAGAAATTTGTGAAAATTCTTCAGATTTTCAATATCGCTACAATTCAGAATTTTAACAGTATTTATAAGTGTACTATGTCTCTGGGACCTACGTCCAATATAACTGTAACGTATAGTAAATGGTACTTACTTAGGGTCTTTTTGTTGTGGTTAAGTATAGCAACATAGTAGGTTTTTTTTTATAATTGCATCTAAGGAAGGATAGACAGGGCTTTGGAAACAGAAGGTGTTATGTGTGATTGCGATTCGCTGATTTGAATGTTGTAAAAGCTCATAATGAAAATACTTTTTGAATAATTAAGAGTAGGTATATCGTTTCAATATTCTCCATGTAAAAGTTAAAATCAAAATCTACTATTATATCTAAGACTTGAAAGAAATAGTCTCATAACATAACTAAAACCTTAATTATTTTTACGTTTAGTAAGGCAAAGTTTCTTCTTCTTGCGCTGTAAATCTAGCGTCACTTACTATTGGGTTTTAAATTTCTACAGCGTAAATAAAACACAACAGTAGCAAGTCACCATTGTGTTCGTACTTTTTGCTACCTTATTGGTTTGGTTTAAAAAAAACCCTGATCATTTAAAGACCAATACGAGTATTTTTGTATATAAACTAATGCTGCGCTTTAGTTAGACATATACAAATAAACTTTAAGACATTCCACAAAGCCGTCAGGGCTTATGTTACACCAACATGTGTGGCGTATGACTTAAAAAAATAATCACAGCGTTGTTTATGATCTTATAACATGTGAAGTTTCAGTTTGTGAAGGAAATTTTTTATTTAGTGTGCTGTGGTTACATAAAAAACAAATGACGACGTTAGGTTCTATGCCTCATGTGATATTATATAGATATCTTGCTATTTTTAGCCAGACCAGTAAAAACTTCGAGCGGCACCCTTGTTTCCCAATAAGAAATCGAAGCAATAGTCAATAAGATGGTATGACCAAAATCCTCAATTAACTCGTGTTTAAAAAACGATACTCGTACTACGCAGAATTTAATACTAATTCTTTCTAAAGTGCTAGAGGCCTGTGTACATAAGCAGCTCTGACAGTTTGTACATGAGCAGAACCTTTTTAGTCCTTTACAATCTGGGTGCAGACCCGGTCTCAGCACAACCACCGCTCTCCTCAAAGTCACCGGCGACTGGTGTATACTTCTGATATTTAAGCTTTAGCCATTTAACGCCAGCTTTAGCCGTTGGTGCAAAATCGCATCATATTTCTACATCACCTGGTTGACTGGGAGAGTCCACCTTTGTACAACATGCGCATTCAGTTTTAAATAAATAAATACATAAAATAAATAATACTAGGTATTACTAAGGGCTTCTAAAATTCTTTTTGGAGGCAGTTTTTCAGCCGTACTCACTCTATGACTTGGGTGATGGTTATATGCGTTAGCTATAACAAAAAAAGTGTTCAAGTTTGTCCAACGAGGTAAAGAAATTTCGTGAGTAATGCAAATCACTCTAGGCCATCTTTAAATAAGACATTAACATTATGAATTGGACTGGAGTGAATGAGAGTTTTTATTTGTTTCCTTATCTGTTTACCGTGTTTCCACGCCTTAACTATTTGAATTGGACTGGACTCTTTGAATTGAAGATACTCAACTACTAAAAGCGAGGCGAACTCTTATCTGCAAGGGCGTAGGCCTTTTAGGACTTGTTAGATTTGTTAAAAGTTACTCCACTCCTGATGATTTAAAAAGAGACGCCAAACTTTAGTCTAAGCGTAACTTTGTAACTCGATTTGTGAATTTCAGTGGAACGTTACAAATCCTTTGAGGAATTCATCAATGTTACTTGTTGAAATTCTAGACAAGCTCCGCAATTTTAATCCGTTTATTGTTCCTTCTCTATAGCTAGGTGTTGTATTTTTACTGGCATATACAATTGCCCTAAAAGAAGCAATCTAATACTATTATAACTTTATAGCTTTAAATTGCATAATGGCATTTAAAGCAACTCTTTGACATTGAAAGAAACTGTTATTCGGTAAGAAAAAAATAAAATAAAATAAAGTTTTGCATTACACGTACAATAATGTTGTACAGGTTCTTTTACATTTTAAATAATCCTAAAAAAGTTTGCCAGTTTAGAAAAAATTAAGACTTTTTGTCTATAACATAAGAAAATTAAAAACAGAACACGTCTTTTTAATTTTTAATGAACGTAAAGAGGGATTGAAGACCTGGTTTAATGAAATTCAGGGCTCAATTCAAACTTAGAAACTAGTGTCATACTATACTAAGATACTTAAAGCATTTAATGGTTCAATAAAAACATAAAGCCACATCTGTGTTACAACATCGTGACGATAAGTATTATAATTGAAGAGTTCCTCGTGTCGACTTCTGACTCCCATGATTCTAAGTTAAATGGCTAAAGTTAGAGTTTCTTTGGGGTGGTGGAGCGCCGACCCTAATATTGATGTGGGTCTTCTGGATATCACATTTAATTATACTGCTTAACTATTATGAAGTTCAATATGGAGAAGTATTTGGAAACAATTTGGACGTATCACAAAAATATTTCACGTTAGTACCTATATTTTAACTAATTTAACAATTTAATTTGATAGGGTAATATAATACTGTAACTAATACATGTTTAGTTTTCCAGTGTTATAAATATAAGTGGAATGGATAGTTTTTTCTGTAAAATGATGTACAGTTTTTTTACAACTGACCCGTTGGTCTAGTGGTTAGCGGTCCTGACCAAGCCAGAGGTCGTGGGTTCGGTTCGATTCGATTCGAAGGTATTATATAAAAGAAGAAATTAACAGACGATTCTTTGACTGGATCGATCAACGCACCGCTGAAAGCGCTGGGTCTAGAAGCATGAAATTTTGCACAGTTGTTCCTTAGGTTTCATAGGTGGATAGGATAGGATTTTTTTTAATTTCTACCCCTACGGCTGCGAAATGGGGGTTAGAAATTTATCCGAAACTTTGCCATTTTTAGTAGTAGCGTTTTCAAACTCACACTTTATTAAAAGTACCTAATACAAACGTTGTTACAATTTTTTTAACTCACTCTTAAAAAGGGGTGCAAGTTTGTATTGGAAACTATTTTTTTTTAAATTATCCATTCTAAGCTCTCAGTATAATTATATTCTCTATCAAAAATAAAGACCACCACGCGGACGAAGTCGCGGGCAAAAGTTAACTAGTATAGGTATATTTTTGTCATGATCTGTGGTCCATAACGGTTTGATGGATTTTAGCGTTTGAGATGTCGTTAGATTCGTCTTAATTGTGAGAGTGACTGAGTATTTAAAAATTCATTTCTTTCTATCAATTCGGTTCAAATATACAATTGCACGCAGTCGAAAACCATTACCCTCCTTATGGTGCAGTCGGGTAAAGAGGTCTATTGTGCTGAGATTCTACTCTCCCGCATGCGCATCTCGCACGTAGCATAGAACCTGGTACATAAGTATGTACCCGTCTATTTCTTCTTCCTCAAACATTTAAAGTAGAGACTCAATTAAATCGTCGTAAATCCAAAAACGGTTTATCAGATACTTGGGTTTTAAATTCAAACTACCGCATCTCGATTACGAACAGCAATGCAGTAAACTACATCTTTTGCCTCTTTCTCTCCGTAGGAAAATAGCTGATATCTGTCTTCTCTTATCTTCTCTTAAATATAGCTCAAAGCAGGTTAGACTGTCCTGATGTCCTTTGCAATATTAAACTTAATGTGCCCCCAGAAATTTGCGTTCCAGTAGTCTACTCCATGTTCTATTTTGCCACAGTAATTATCGGTATAATAGCTACATACCCAGGGTTTCTAGATCTTTTAATAGACTAAACCACAATTAACTCATAGACCTATTCTGCAGTAGCACCAGAAATCTCAAAAAACTGTTATATCTTTAGATCCTAAATTGTTATAACTATCTATGTATGTATAAGTCTATTTAGTATGTATTATTATAGATACCAGCACTGTCTTCTGTCTACATGTGGAAGCTAGTAAATGGCATCTAGATAATTAACATAATATGTATTTTGTAAATTTAGCCGTAAGCTCCCCAAATATAATAAAATAAAATAAAAATAAATCTATAAAGTGGATGGACTAAATCCAAATAGATGTACTCAGGGATTTGCCTCTGAGTACGTCTAAACAACCTCATTATTTTTTAAATGTGTCTTTATAAATAAATTAAATGTTCATCAGCAGAAAGATGCTACATTATTTAGGTATTATACAGCGGCTTTCTAAGGGTTGGCACCCGTTATCCTGTCAACGACACAGGCAGAAATCATACTCTACGAAGAGGTTAAACAAAAAGTAACTATAGTTGCCAAAGCATACAGTGCATTTTCCAGTATAACTGCATTTGACTAATTTGAACTTCTTTTGTCTCGAATTTCTGTTATTTTATGATCTGAATGTTTTAATTACTTTGTTGCTCACAATCTTTTTTATATCCCTAAGGACACTACGCCACGTCTTCATAATGAAGGATAAAACACTAGGGTTGTCATGAGCCTATTAAAAAAAATTAATTTTTTGATCTAATATAAAGATGAAAAACTGGCACCAATGCGGCCGCAAATTTTCATCCCCATCACCTGGATAGTTGGCGCTCCGCTACTGTGCACTTTTTGACCCACTTTTTGCCTTCCATAACCAATCTGTGGAACGGGTTATCGTCTGCGGTATTTCCGGACCGATACAACCTTCAAGAAAAGAGCGTACTCCTTCCTAGAAGGCCGGCATCGTGTTTGTGACTTTCAGTTGCAGACGTTCATGGGCGGGTCACTTTCCATCAGGTGACCCGTCTGCTCGTCTGCCTCATCTATCATAAAAAAGGCAACTAGGCTAGTTACCTCATGGCGAGTAACTACTGTCACCTCGGGACATATGCAGATTAAGAAACACAGGGGCGTTGCTGTCGGGGTGGCGGCGAGCGCGTTGCGAAGCGCGCTCGCTTACAGGGAGCACAGGGAACATGGGGTTCCCACACGGGGGGGGGTCGTCTACTCGTCTGTAGATGACCCGAGGTATGTCGGGGCACCAGGGACTTCCTTTCTAGGGTATACCTGGTTCCCCGGCTATTAGTACCCGAGACGGCGTGCGGTTTTAGTCGGTTCGAGTCCGACATGCCACCGACAGGTGGTATCCGAGGGGATTTCCGCACGAAAGAAAAAAAAAAAAAAAAACGGGCGTTACCGTCCTTTCTTGTGAACGAGTTTGGTTTTGTAACTAAACTTGCGAAACGGCACTACTCAGTCATTGGTTCTTACCTCTACAGTAAAATTAATAAAATTATACATTTATCCGCTTAATTACTATAAGTGGAAATTACAATTAAAAATATGGCTAAAATTAACTTTTACCCGATCAGAGGAACTACTGCAATCAGAATTCTAATATTTATACTGCGCTAAATTACTATCCCGTAACTCACTTTGCATCCGGTAGTCTGCACGTTTCCAAAAATGCCGTATGTTACAAGTAAGTCATATGCATATGCTATTACAGGTCACGAATACATAAAAATAAACAAGCACAAGTAAACAAAATCAATTATCAAAAAAAAAACAAGTACAAAAGTACAATCTAATACACACACCTATTCACGACAGTCGACACGCTCTCTCATACACCTCATAATGTTGGTTTACTTATTTTTATTTTCCATTTTATTTATCTCGACTGGTCCTCATTGAAATAGGAATACCTATTAAGCAAAATAAAATCCAGTACAAATTGGCATTAATAGCTATTGCTGCAACTTAGCTGTCAGGGATTATCCTTAACCTGACTGTAACAAGGTTCCTAGTAGGAACTGTGTTACAGTCAGGTTGTGGCATGGGAATGGGAGGGATTAACCTTAACGGCTATGCGGCTAAATGTAGATTATGTCATGTTGGATATACGTATAACTGTGTAACTATTTGAGAAATTAAGTTTACTTTTCTTTTCTTGAGTCCCGTTAAACAGCCATCTACCCTACTTTTGGGGGAGCTACTAACCTGGTGACAAGCAAAGGTAGAATTGCTCAATACCAGTCTTTTGTGAGGCCGTAGTATCACTGTACGGAAGTCTGGGTACCTAACACTAAATACGTTTCTTTTATGTTGTTGTAAGGTATAAAAGAGTTTATCTACAGCAATTGCGTGACACTTCTTCAGTAGAAGTGATATCGACTGGTGAACTCTTCTGTATCTGAATAGGTACTTCGTATTATTTTCTGTTGTTTCAAGAAAGAACGTAAGCTCGAAAAGTTGAGCTTGCGGTATTGACTACCCTCACTGCTGTAGGCTTGGCATTCCGCCTTTCCAGGTTTATCTTTCGCATACTTTTCTTTAGTTACTTATTTGTTTCATTGAATAGAGCTAGAGATCTGTGATGTCTATTCATACGTGCTCAAAATTGACAGTCAAATCAAAACTAAATTAGTGAAATATAAGTACAAGTGAGTTTGTTTTCATAATGTATTTTAACAAGTTCCACCAAGTGCCGACAATCGAGAGTATAAATTATACAAATCCAAACTATTTTTACTCACGTTTCCTTAATACTAATTAAAGCAGTATTAGTAGCAGGGCAAATATAATACACACTGAAGGTAAGTAGCAGGTATTGAAGGTAAGTAGGTAATTAGTAGACCGACTAGAAGTACTATAGACCGACTATCTATCAACTATTGCCCAATTGTTGATCGATTGCTCAATCAGAACGGCAAAATACCTATGTGTGTCTTGCACTTATAAGTGTAGGATATTTTCAGGAATTACTAGTTTTATAAAACATTTCATGTCTGCTTCAGGCTCGAACGTACATTTTCTTACATACAAATCGGTGTATGGGTGGGGGACAGCCACTAACATAAGTCGACTACCAATTTAATAGCATTAATTAGACAATAGCATCTGAAGTATCGTCTGATTAAAAGTCACAAGTGCCCGGCGGCTCTACCTGAGTATCATCACCGACCCAGAAATACACACTTATATGGCTATTTAAACAATGATGCCTCCATATTATGATTTTAAATTGAAAATTGCGATCGATGAATATTAACCGTTAAATGTAACGATGACATTTCACAGTATTTGCGGTAACAAAGTACCTTCACTGTGTCGATCTGATGTGAGGTGCTTTTAACTGATCGCATGAAATTTAATTGAAATATAGTGTTATAAATATTGATAATCTTGTTGCAGCAACCTAATAGTTGAATTTTAAATAGTTTGTTAAATAGTTTGTCGTATTTTATTGAAACCTTTGAGTATTATTAAAGCTTTCATCACCATACAGATAGATTGCATAAAGAAACTGTATACACTATTGATGTATAAATAAATATACTTAATATATTAAAACTGCTTCATAGATGTCCAAATAACGAAATCTAGACATCTAAGTTTCAATTTTAAAGGTCGTAGGTTCGATTTCAACCTAGGAGAAATTATTGTGTACTGAACACGTATTGTGGACTGAACACGATCATTTGTTCTGTGTCTAGTGGTAATTAATGTACAATATTTACGTCTATATACGTACAAGAATCGGGAAAGCATGGAAATTTTACTGGGGACTTAAAGAATACAGAAACTAAGATGAGTGTCAAAACAAAGTTATATAGTACATTTACACTGCCAGTCTTACTCGTAGTATATTACTGTCAAACTTTAAAATGCAAAACAAAAAACTAAAAAAAAAACATGCCAAATAGCAGTGGAAAGAAGCATGCTAAATGTATGGCAGTCCGACAGAATAGGCAACAAAACCATGAGGAAACGCACGAAACTTGTTGACTATTACTACGAGAATAAAAATATTGAAGTGGAAATGGACTGGTCATATTCTTTCTTCTTTTTCTTTTTAAAAAGACAACTCCCACACTAGGAATAAATCCTGTGTCGCGGGGGACTTTACAAACATACATGAAACGGACACAAAGTACACCCAGAATCAGAACAACAATTTGTGGATCACACAAAGTGTTATTCCATGTGGGGTTTGAACCCACAACACTCGGCGTAATAGGAAGCGGCGTGGCGACCGCTTAAACCACTACGCCATCCGTGCAGTCAAAGTCAAAAATATCATAAGAGGCTCTGAAAAGTGGAACAAAGAAATTATATTCTGGTATTGATAAATTTCGGACATTAATGTGGTTTTAAATAACGTTATCCAGACAGGAACAAAACTGAGATAATTGCCACACTTTCAATGTGGCAACTTTTGGTATTGCAAAAACTTTGGTGTTGCAAGTGCATCGGTGACCTTTTACCGTCAGGCACCTGTATTCGTTTACAATTAATTTAATTGTTTGCTTCAAACCAACCTGTTATATTAATAATATCTATGCAAATCGTTTACAGGTGAGTAGTCGCTTAAACTTTTTTTATACTGCTATCAGATTTATTTCTGTTTTTTCTTTTCTTTTATTACTAACTTAAAAGTTGCTTTTTTAGAAGACTATAATTAAATTTAACTATATGAAACCTTTCCGAATGTTTTACTATTTAATTGATACATAACTTAATTAAACACTGGTAGGCTAGAAACAAGAGGACGTAGATTCTTTTTTCAATAAGAAATAAAGGGTGAAAAAGTTCGATTTGCAATTTATCAAGATGGCATCGATTGCTCCAACAGTCTACTCTGGATAACATATCTGCAAAGATATTTTTCCGCGATTTTCAAGCTATATTGGTTGGCTGACGTCTTTGGACGAGATGTCACGGCGGTTACGACAAGAAACATCTAAGACTCAACCAATTACCAAATCGAGAAATGAAATGTGGCGTCACGGAGCTGTCAACTAAATACGTTTTTGCAGTGAGCTTTTTGATACAAGCAATATTCGATCTATTCTATTTACATTTTCACACTTTAAGTACTCAACTAATCATCATGAAACTTTGCATACGCCTTGATAAGGGTCCCAAAAAGAACATTGGACACCCAAGAAAAAAAGAGTTGCTCCAATGAAGTAGAAAAATAACTGCAAAGAAAAGGTAATTTATAATATTTTAAATCCAAGATCTCAAGCAGGGACTTGCCTGAAAGCAATCGTTCTATCTCTCTTTGATTCCAATATATATATAGGCATCCATTTTCTACGCAAGCTTCAAATGGGTTTGCCATAATCATTTAAACTGAAGCAGCGTAATTGAAAATCTCACGTTAACGTTAACGTTATTTTTTGCGTTTCGTGAAACTCAATTTAGTCCCTAAAAATACTATAGCATTATTCTCACGTAATCATGGCCTAAGTGCAGGCGGTGATTACGTGAGTGAGTGATGGCGTAGTGGTTTAAGCGGTCGCCACGCCGCTTCCTATTACGCCGAGTGTTGTGGGTTCGATCCCCACATTGGACGACACTTTGTGTGATACACAAATTGTTGTTATGTGTCTGGGTGCCCATTGTGTCCGTTGCATGTATGTTTGTAAATTGCCCCACGACACAGGATACATTCCTAATGTGGGAGTTGTCTTAAAAAAAAAGTCTCAATAAGAGATGGGTAAGCTTCCAAATTGAAAGAGAAACTACTTCCGTAATTAATAAATGTCTGTTCTCTTACTTTAAAGAAAGAATTGACTGCACGGATGGCGTACTGGTTTAAGCTATCGCCACGCCGCTTCCTATTACGCCGAGTGTTGTGGGTTCAAACCCATGGGACAACACTTTGTGTGATCCACAAATTGTTGTTCTGAGTCTGGGTGTACTTTGTGTCCGTTTCATGTATGTTTGTAAAGTCCCCCGCGTCACAGGATTTATTCCTAGTGCGGGAGTTGTTTAAGATAAAAAAAAAAGAATCGATAGTGTTCAGAAAATCAAATTTATCACTTAGTACACTGATTTTAAGTTGAAGATTTTTTTTGCGTTTGGGTTAGGTGTTGAAACGCGGGAGAACGCCGTCCTCAGAGAGCTTTAAAAAATCTTAACTTGCTTTCAAGGAGTGAGTTACTGGAGGTACCGGAGGCAGTAAACTTAGTCAAAACCTAAGTTTAGCACTCAAAGAGCGTCAACGCACTAGTGTCCCTAGGGATGTAGGTTTACGTGTCCACATGGACAGCAGTGGTCACTTACTACAAGTGACCTGACTAATCTCCCCAGACATAAAAGCGGACACCAGTCAGTTTATTGATTAAAAAGTCAGATTTCAATCATTAGAAATGTATTGAATACTAGCTTTCCGCCCGCGTGTTTATAGTAAAGTATATATAAAAAAATAGCTGTTCTGAATTGCTCCCGTTTATTTTTTTGTTTTAAATATTATATTCTGTTTAAAATATCATTTAAATACCAATTTCTCACTAAGCAAATAAATGCTACTTGCACAAATTATATAAGAATAGTTCATAAATGTTATTTTAGTAAATAAACAAATTTGTAAGTGACGGTTGGGATACCGGCAAGTTACGAATAACATTAAAAAAGTGTTGAAAATTGTGCCTGGAATTTATTGTCATCGCTTTACAGGTATCGCTATTTGATTTATTTATTATTTTCTTTAATACGATTTCGGTAAAAGTGTAGTTAATTCTTAAGACGCTTATATTGACACTACACAACTTACCCTCCACTGTATGATATCAACTCTCCTTGGTGATAATTTAACAATAGTTTGCCTTTTCACAAAGCCTTACACCATGGTTCAGACTCGTAATGCCTTGGCTCGTCAATTGGAGTCCAAGCTTCAACTGACTTTAAGCGAATTAAAGGCAACTAAGGAGAGGTGTGATCAACTCATTGGGGAAAGAGATGACAATGAAAGGGAAGTCCTTGAGACATTAAACGAGAATGAGAAACTTAAAAAAGAAATGTCTCTGTTGCATGGTCGGTATACAGTTTCTGTTGATGCCCGGAACAAGCTCCAACTCCTTGTGGACAGCTTTGATACATGTAGGGATGAGTATGAGCAGGCACTGAAAAGGATTAGGAAGCTAGAATGCCAACTACAGAAAGCAGAGGAAAAAATATCAAAAATCGACACTCATAAGCACAACCGCCTTGTAGCTTCTAACCAAAGTTTGTTCGAGGAGTTGGTTGCCCCGGGGTTGGATCGGGCTGTAGTTGACAGTCTCCATCCATCTATGGTAATAGATCTCACAGCTGACGATGATACTAGTAGTTGTACTTATAAACCTAACAAAATTGTAAAATGCAGCTTGAGAAAATTGAAAAAATACATTAAAGTTAAAAAAATAATTACCAAAACAAAAAAAATGATTCACAAACAAAAATTTTTTATTAATAGTATGTCACTAAATAGGCAGAGACTTCATCTGATTGATCAGGTGTCTATGTACTCATTAGAACTAGACAACATGTCGAGTCAATACATTAAAGATACAAGAGAATTACAAAGTGAGATTGACCGTCTTAAAGAACAACTTAGTAATATTACCTATAAATATGAAATTTCCCAAAAGCAGAGCAGGGAGCAGGTGCTGGCTATTGGCAGGCTGGTTAACTCCTGTCAATGTAATGATTCAGTGTATTCTATAGACAGCCCCAGGACAGCACATGCTCCTTCCTCGCTGCCACCACAACCTATCAGAACTTTTGTACCTGAATTCAAGGACTCCCATTTACAAACAAACAAATTGTACAAAAATGATAACATAGCAATGTTTAGTGATGAAATTGGAAAGGGCATGGGTCCCTTAATGTTAAATACACAGTTGGGACATTCATTCAGCAATTATTGCATGCCTCACTCATCTTTTAATGATATTATGGAAAAAGTTTTAAATTCCAAATCAGACCACAATGTAAATACTTCATTAGTCATTTTTGTTGGTAACAGGGGAAATGTAAACAAAAAGAAATTCTTAGGCTACTTTGAATCATTGTTAAAGTTAGATGTAAATAAAATTGTATTGTTTACACTTCCTCTTAGCAAAGGGTTGTCGCAGAAGGAAAGAAATGTTAGATATAATTTAAATATAATGATGCACAACCTAACGTGCCAAATAAATGGACCCTATTGTAATAAATTACATCTAATCGACACTAACAAGCTTGTTAGTAATAATATTTCATTGACGAAAGGTAGATATTACCTTTCTAATTATTATAAGAGACAGATAGCAATTTCGCTATCATATTATTTTTCCATTACAGCCAAGAACTTGGCTAAAACTATTGCTTCTATTGAGCAAATTGACATTACCCATAGCGACTTTGCCAATCCGTTGGCAGATATTTCTTTAGACATTAATAAAAATTTAAATGACATACCTAATAATTTACATAATAATGAGATTGACATTTCAAATAATTTAAATTTACTGATAAGACAATAGAGACTACCTCTTGCAATATTAATTTGATCACTAATAGAAAGTTCAATCACAGTAAATTTATTAAAAATAATATGATAAATAATATAAATTTGGTGCATCAAAACATTAGAGGAATGATGGGCAAAGACTTGGAGGTGGAACTGTTCATGAACTGCAATGCAATTGATATTTTTTGTATTACTGAACACTGGCTAAAAGGGGATCAGTTTATGTTCAATTTTGACCACCACCAGGTAGGCAGCTCGTTCAGCAGAAGTACAGCAATACATGGTGGCACTATGATACTCATTAATAAGAAACTTAAATTTAAAGAGCGCCATGACATTGTTAGTTTATCAGTTGAGCGAACTACAGAAATAGCCTGTTTAGAACTAAAAGGTTTCATAGTAGTATGTGTATACAGACCTCCTTCAGCTATGTATGATTGTTTTGAACGTGTTATGGATGAAGTATTAGTTAAAGTAACAAAATCAAAAAAGAAGGTCATCATCTGTGGTGACTTCAATATTAACCTATTGGAAAATTCAAGTATAGTAACCAAGTTCAAGGCACTTTTTCAATCATACAATCTGAAGAACTTGTTCTTGGAGCCTACACGAATCACTGCCACCACTGCCACATGTTTGGACAATATATTTACAGATATTGTTATTAAGGACAAGAAAATAATCAATCAATTACAATCTGACCACTGTGGTCAATTAGTATCTTTCTGTGATAGGTATGAAAAAGTGTCAGAAAAAAGAATTGTGGTGATACCTAAAACCGCAAAGCGTTGTGAAAACTTTAAGGATAAACTTAAAGCTGCTTTTAATAATTCAGTACTCTGTGTAGAGAATAACCCTAATACTTATTATAATAGTTTTTTTGAAACTTTCTCTTCAACATTTAACACCATTTTTACACCAAAAACGCTAGTGGTTAAAGGTAACGCCACATTTAGTGAATGGGCTACCCCTGGCTTACTCAAAAGTAGGAAAAGATTATACGAGCTATACGATGAGAGGAATTATAATAAAAGTGAACAGTTTCATAATTATGTTAAAGAATATTCGAAGCTGTTTAGGAAACTTTGTAAACTGGCTAAGTCTCGTTTTATTAGTTCAAAGATTAAAAGTAGTAATGATAAGATTAAAACCACTTGGAAAATTATTAATAGTGAAACTGGCAAAGATCCAAACCGTAATAATGAATTTAATTTAAACATAAACAATAAATTTATCACATCAAATGCTGAGGTTGCTGCTGCATTTGAGAATTTTTTTACTAACATTCCTGTATCAACTACTAAATCTTTGAACTCCTCACCATACCTTGCAGAATCAATTTTAAAAGAGAATGTTAGAAGAATTGATAGTGAATTTAAGTTCCAATATGTGTCCCCCTTTGAAATTATTAAAGCCTTTAACACTATTAATGTTAAAAAAACAACCGACCTATGGGGAAATTCTGTTTTAATTACTAAGACAATTATATCTCTTGTGGCTAATCAATTGTCATTTACATTTAATCAATGTGTTGATAGTGGTGTATTTCCTGATCTTATGAAGTCTAGTAAAATTATTCCCTTATTCAAATCTGGTAGTACATCTGACCCAACTAACTATAGACCTATCTCAGTACTACCAGTATTTAGTAAAATTTTTGAAAAAATTATGTATGATCAATTGCACAGTTTTTTTCATCATCACATCAACAGCCTATACTAGTCCACTGCTGGACATAGGCCTCTCCTTAGAAAGGAGGTTTTGGCCTACTATACCACGCTGGCCAGACGGGTTGGTATAGGGTTTGTTTCAAGTTTTCCTTCTCTTTGCAGTGCTGTTCTTCTGCTTAGTTTGCTCCCTTAGTCGGCTCTTACGACACCCACGGGATGAATTGGGGTGGTGACAATTTGTATTCTTAATCCGTCACCACACGGACTTTTTTTAATAATAATAATTTATTGCACAATAGACAATTTGGTTTTACAAGGGGTCGCTCCACAACTGATGCTAGTGTTGAGCTAGTAAAACATATATTTGATGCCTGGGAGGATGCCCACGATTCTCTAGGTATCTTTTGCGATTTATCTAAGGCTTTTGATTGTGTTGTTCATGAAACGCTGATCAGGAAATTACAGCACTATGGTATCAAAAATAAAGCCCTGGAACTACTTGCCTCATATCTATGTAATAGGATTCAAAAAGTTGATATTAATGGTGAGCGGTCTCCAGGCTCTGTGATAGAAATGGGCGTTCCACAGGGTTCTATTCTCGGCCCTTTTTTGTTTTTAGTATATATTAACGACTTACCTCACTTTGTCAAGGACAATCTCGAGATTGTGTTGTTTGCAGATGATACATCACTATTATTTAGACTAAAACGGACACTTTCTGATTTCACATTTGTAAACAGCGCCATTTCGAAAGTGGTTCATTGGTTTGATGTCAACAATTTACTATTAAATGAACAAAAAACTAAGTGTATACGTTTCACTATGCCAAACGTCAAGCCAGTGAAAACTACTGTGATAATTAAGGATGTCGGGCTGGACCTTGTGGACACTACGACATTTTTAGGTATAACACTAGATGCTAAGCTACAGTGGGGCCCACATATTGATAAATTGTCGAGTAGACTCAGCTCAGCAGCATACGCAGTAAGGAAAATCCGAGAGTTGACTGATGTTGATACAGCACGACTTGTTTACTTCAGTTACTTTCATAGCATAATGTCGTACGGTATTCTGCTGTGGGGGAATGCTGCCGACATTCAAACTATTTTTGTGCTGCAAAAGAGAGCTATTCGAGCACTTTATAATTTAGGCAATCGTTGTTCATTGAGGCAGAAATTTAAAGAAATAAATATAATGACAGTGGCAAGTCAATATATTTATGAAAATGTAATATATGTTCACAAAAATAAAGATAGCTTTTTGAAAAAAAGTGATGTACATGCCATAAATACCAGATATAAAAATAAATTTGTTGTACCCGCCTCTAGGCTCCAAAAGATAAACAAGTCTTTTCGAGGTCAATGTGTCCGATTTTATAATAAAATCCCAAATAATATTCAGGAGTTGAGTATTAACAAATTTAAATCCGCAATAAAACGTGGCTTGTGCCAGAGGGCCTACTACTCGATTGTGGATTACATGGAGGACAAGAATGCTTGGGATTAATTAGCGCAGGCTATTTCTTTCTTAAGTAAAAATGTGGTGTGGCTAGTATGTTTTTTATTATTTTTTCTATTTTTATGTTTCACTTCATTTTCTCTTGTATTCGTTTGTTCTTCTTAATCTTGTTTTCTCTTCGTTGTTTTTTCACCTTTAAGTCCTTAATAACGGACATACTAGCACACATCAAAACAATGTTGTGATATATTTAATAGTGCCATTGTATCTACTTGTGAATTGCAAAAGAGTGGCCATGAGTTTGTTTGCCCTTTCTTCTCATAAGGCTCAACCCCTTGGAAACGGGCGGTTGTAGATCGGCACAGGCATATCATAGATTTTGTATGGGTTTGATTTTGTTAAATTTATTTGGTTACTATTTGACAAAACAGAGATTGTTGCTTTTGTGTGTGTTGATCTATGACTTTAGAGTCTACATGGAAGACGATTTCAAACAATTTTGAAAATTTTATGAAATAAAGAAAGTTTGAGTTTTGAGTTTTTGAGTTTATAGTAAACAGTAGCCAATGTCCTTTATCGAGAATCAAACCATTTCCATACCAGATTTTATAAGAATCGGTCCTGCGTTTATAGATTCCCTATAAAAACTTCCACCTTTTTCACCCCCTCTTAAAGATGATATCTGGGATAGAACTAGAGGATTCGATCCCGGTCGATTTTTATAATCCCGGGATTTCGGGATTATTTACAGTTAATCTCGGGATCCCGGGATAGTCCCGGGATTGAATTGGCAATGGAAAGTGGTAACAAAAAGACAGTAAAACATATCAAAATATTTTTTTTGTTTATCATTTAGTTTTGTGAGGACATAGAATATTTAAGTTTTTAATCTCCAAAAAGGCGATTAAACAAAATTATACTTTCTTCTTATAAAATAAACAAACTAGCGCCTAGTTTGTTTTGTGTTTTGGTAAATAATTTATGAAACTAACAATAAACTTCAAAAAATCAACTTCTTTAGACTTATTTAGATAAACTACTCGTAAAAAAAAAACTATATGCTCAAGAGATGTTTGCAATGTTTATAGATACCTACTCATATTTTTTAAATTAAATTGCCCAGAAACTTTATAAAGTACACACTTTTACGCATAATCCAGAACCGGTTGTTAGTAAAAACAAATGAAATCAGCTGTGTAGACAAGATGGCTGTCAAAACGTCAAATCAAGGCAAGTGGGTTTCTTTTTACGCACATTTTTATTGACTTATGTAAAAAATGTATCAATCCCGAAAATCCCGGGATTCATTAAATTTGACCTAAAATATGACATTTCATTCACTAAAATATGACCGGAATCCCGGGATCGAATCCTCTAGATAGAACTATCATATGTCTTTTCACGGGACTCAAACTATCTCTTTACCAAATTTCATCTAAATCGGTTCAGCGGTTAAAACAGACAGATAGACAGAAAAACAGACACACTTTCGAATTTATAATATTAGTAGGGATAGTATGTGTGGAGTGAGCTGCAACATCACGTTGAGTTTATCTTGACTACGATATTTACCACTGAACATAAACTCAAGTACAAACTGCAGTGAAGAGCTAGTGAAATTTAGTAAATTATGACACATTGAACAATACGTTAAGTAAAGAGCTTAAATACATGAAATAATCATGCTGTCTTTGTTTATCTCAGCAGCAAAACAGAGATAAAACTACCCCATGTAAATGAATTTTTGCTTCATTAACTTTCATGACCTATTCTGCGATACTATACCATTTCCTACTTCTCTAGTTATTCCTTCCCTATGTTAGTAAAAGTTTCTTGTAATATATAACCTTTTAACTACAGACTCATGAGCGGTTGACTCAAACGACTGAATTAAACCGAATTTTAACGAATTTGGAATACTTATCCTATTTTATTAAGAAGAGCTCTAAAACGGATTACTTTAGAATTTTAGGACGTAAGCAAATCTGAAACGTATTTGTTCCATAACAGTAAAGCGTATAACGTAATCGGCGAAAGCTTATTGGAGTCCTATATTAAAAAACATGTAAAATATGGTGAAATACACGTATAAACATGTATATGAGTAACGAAAACATCGAAAAATGAAAGATGTATATTGGCAATCGTATAAATAACGACCGTTCGACAGGTATACATACATAGCTTCGCAACGAAATTTGTACGGTAATAAATAAACGTTATAACGTTATTGTACAACAATTGTAATACAGATATTGCATATTTTCTTGTCCAGATTATAATGAACATAATATAACCGTAAGTTTTATAGTAATATCAAACAACCTGTGAAAGTAAATTCTTCATTTCTTTTTGGTATTCATTCTTTAAAAAGAACTTAACTTTTTAGAAACTAACGAATATTTGTGGATTGTCCGTACCACTTTCGCTCAACGTCAATTTAGATGTCAGTCTGCATACATCTATAATAAAATAACCCGCACAATTAAAACGTATCCTATGCTCGCTTACACTTGTATAAATACTTTGACGGATTGCCTAAACTCGCTTTTGTATGAAGAAGTGGAAAGTAACAAGGATTACATAAAAATGAATTATATTAATCAATACAATACTTAAAATACCTACCTGTATGTGGCTAAACAATATCCGATCCCAAGGAACTAGGTCTCCGTAGAACTACACACACACACACACACACACACACACACACACACACACAGACCCATTTAAAATAGAAGTAAATGAAGCTGAAGTAGAAATGGTACTCAATAATTTCTAATAAATTTGTTACTTAAGTACCTTTATTTGTTATTTTATCTAAATCTAAGCAAACCCGAGTGGAAGATGCGAGTCACTCCCAACACAAGTATCGAAAGATTACTTGCTGGGAAGGCTTAGCCACAATACACGCACAGTGAATTAGGAATAAATATTCTTATTCTCTTGTTCGAGTGAATGATTAAAAACTTCATACATACGACCACATTTCCTTTCGTAAATAATTCGATCAATTTAATACATTGGGATAATTTGTGGGCACTTAATATTATTAAATTCGGACCAATTTTTATACACCTGTTATGAATATATTTACGTATTTTCGAACTTACGAGTAGATTAGCAGTTCGACCTTCTTAAATTAATAAAAAAAGAGAAACATGTTTATCCCGTTTTCAGCTAAATTGTGGTTCTTTTAGTCATTTTATTTCCTCAGCTAAGCTTCTTCTCTTAATACATACTCTTAGTACATCTCTTACGCGTAGAAGAAATATAATCTCAAACTCACAAAATCCAACACATCCGGACATCATTATTGAAATTTTAATTCAACGTTATTGAATAACTGATAATAGAAATAATAACTTCACACATCTCACACACGGCAGTCTGATTTTAAACTAGGCAAAGCCTGTGCTATGGTAATCAGACTGCTGATAAACATAGTTAAATATTTTTAAACACATACATATTATAGAAAAATTACACCAGGCATATAGAAAATGGTCGTGTTTATCACACAATAACTTGTCCTTGGTGGGAATCGGGCCTAACAGTAATGTCGATCAAAATTTACAATAAATTACCCGAAGAAATTAGAAATGAAACCATATTAAATATATATTTAAATAAATAAAAACAATTATTACTACAAAAATGCTATTACAGCGTCAATGAATATCTGAGTAATCAATAAATTAAGCATGTACATAAAAAACAGAAGTATGATTATTGTTATTAGTTTGTATTATCTCTCCCTCTGTCATCTATTGCTGTGCCCGACAGGGTCCATGATGATCTGATCTTATATTTGAGAACCATCTAAGTAAACATTGTGGAATGCAATAAATATATTGAGTATTGACAGTCGGGTTCACTAAGCGCTGGACCAATAGGCCAGTGCTGATACGAGTATCATAAGTGAGTGTCACTGGTATGTACTAAGTTGGTGTAGCAATAGTACTTTGCTTTCAATAGCCATTTCTGTACGCTTTTTATGCAAAAACTTTGAACTAAGAGCGTTATTACTTAAAGTTGGCTCGAGGGAGCTGTTAACAAAGAAAAAGTGTGATCATTTCGCATACTTGCCTAAAAGTAGTTAAGGGTTACCGTTCTATAGAACATAATTTTTTGACATGATTCATGTTGAAGTTTATGCTTTTTGCAGTGTTCATTAATTGTGTTGGAATAAAAATAAATACCACTCGTTACCAGTCCGATGGCATTATATTTATTCTGTTTTTTTACAAACTTCAATAAACCTAGAAACTTTTTAATTCCGTTGTATTTTTTTTAAGTTCGCGACCTTAGAACTACTTAATTTGTGAACTGATTTGAAAAATTCTTATTTTTTTAGGGGGGAATATTTCTCGTTTGGACCCGTTTAAAAAAAACTCAAATCTATGGGTGCAAAAATTCAAAGAACGCAAATACAGTTTATTTAATCATGATGTAGACGCATGGCCAGTTATATATTTTTTTAAAGTTAATTATTCTTTGATCAAGACCAGCTCAGTGGGAGTATCGAAACTTTGAATTGTGTCCGAAATATAGCATGATAGAATCTACCTAAACAGTACTGTCGTAACGTAAATGGGCTAAATCAACATTTTACCTCTAAATATTTTGACAGTTGATGACATCTGTGGTGGCCTGGTAGGGCATTCGAATGTGTGTGTCTTTTAAAGGTATATTTCTACATAAATTAATAGCATAATCTTCAATCTCTTTGACTTACAAACGACAAGTTCAAAGTTTAATATTAACGAAAATATACTGTAAGTCTTTGAGCATAGAATGCAATTTCCAGCTATAAATAAATGAATATTAAATCACTTAGAACTGTTTTGATATTGTTTGTCTTGTGAGTTTATTCTGACTTATAATCAGTTGGCCTTTAGGCAGGAAACATGACCATGGCTGTTGATATGATCCGGGTTGGTATGGGTATAGGGACTTCTTTTGGGGTATCCTACTGGCTGGATCGTGATTCCTAAGGTCGCCCTTATCGCGCGGTGCGATAAAAGCGCCGCGCTAAGGGATTCGGGCGTGTTTGACGCTTGACGTCTGAACGTTTCCCTAAGTGCTGGAAAAGCTGGTCCTGTTGAGGAAGCCGGGACGATTCGATCACGAGCGACGTCCGCATGTGCCGGACGTCGCCTAAATCGAGAATTTTCCCGAAGATGCTGGCCGCACCATTGCGGGCAGGTGCTAGGAGGGGTCCGTATGTCTTAATAATAGCAGTTCCCGGATCTCTCCTCTTACAGGCGCAGAGTGGCACACCGTGTGCTTTTAGTCGGTTCGATTCCGCACCGCACCTCGCCGCAAACCCCAGTGGGGTGACGGCCCGAGGGGGTTTCCACACTTAAAAAAAAAGAAGTGCCTGCTAGCCACCGGCGCCAGACCTTAGGGTACAGTGGGAAAAAAGCACGCTCTAGGTTGGATGGCGATTGGGCACCAAAAAATCCTTAATTTACTCGTACATAATTAATATCCACTTTTTAATACCACCGCTCTTATAAAGAAACACGTTACAACTTAATAAAACACTGTAATGTTCAATAGCTAATAATCAAATTTTTATATTCAAAAAGCTACAACTTAATAAAATTGATTAAAAAATACCTAAAATTAAATAGTAACTATTATCATGTAACTGGCAACAACCAACCAGACCCGTTACGTCAGTGACCGATAAACAAACTGACAGCTGCCACTTTCGTACTACTCAATGAAGCATAAAGAGTATAGCACTGAGTGACGTAATAAAATAACACTCATGTGACAGGTACAAGTGTTCCTGTATCATAAATTTAATAGTGACTTAATTATTTTCTTTAAATTATTTTTTTATAATATAGCTGGCTTCGCTGTGGCACATTGTGGAAGCATTAATATATATAATATAATACATAATAATATAATATTCTACCACATACACACAACGCCATCTAGTCCCAAACTAAGCAGAGCTTGTACTATGGGTACTAGACAACTGATATAAATACATATATATAGTTTTTTTTTTGTAAATACATACATATTATACATAGAAACACCCAGACCAAATCAAACATCAAATGTTCATGCACACAAATGTTTGACTTGAGCGGGAATCGAACCCGCGACCTTTGGAATAGCAGTCCGTTACACAAACCACTACGCCATCCGGTCGTCAAATAGATAGAGCATAGCATAAATATATAGTAGCATTGATGAGATATGAAGAACCAAAGTGACGCGAAAATAGATAAAAACATTTTTTTCAGAGGTTTGTATATCGGGTCAAAATTTTACCTTAATCGGTGCAGAACTTTTTGCGTTTTTAAAGTGTGGCAACTTAACATTTTTATATACTCGTAATTATAATTTCTGCATTAAGAAAGAAACTCGCAAAATTTGCCAAAATTCTATTTAGTTACACGATGTGGATAATTATTGGTAACAGTTTTCGAAATTAACATCAAATACTAAATTTATCATAGAGTGAGAGTTCCCGCATTCCTTGGGCCTCTACGACTTAAGGAATACGGCCGGAAGTATGGAGTGTCATTATCTGAACTACTGAGTTTTACTCCAATTAAATCATCATAATTATCAACAGCCTTTACCAGCCCACTGCTGGACATAGGCCTCTCTTTAGAAAGAAGGTTTTGACCTACTATACTATACCACGCTGGCCAGACGTGTCGATGTAGGGTTTGTTTCAAATTTTCCTTCTCTTTGTAGTGTTGTCGCGCAGAGTTTGCTCCCTTAGTTGGCTGTTTCGACACCCACGGGATAAGTAAAGGTGGTGAAACTCCCTATTCTTAATCCGTCCCGTTCTCAGTATAATTAAATAAGGGTAGGGCAAGTGCAAAAGAAAATTAAGTTTTAAAATTGATTACAAACCTACCTATTTAACTAATAAACTGTAAACAACTAAATGATAAAAATGTGCCTACACTAATTACAGGCCATCGCTACTCAGCATCCTTTTTGTAGGAATTGATTTAACTTACCCAGAGGTTTGATCTAGAGAGCGAGAGTCAATGTAGACGTACTGTGCCTTGGAATTTATTATAATAAAAATAAATAAATCATTTCCTCAAAAAACGTAAAATATTTTCAACTACCGATATTTATACTGATGCCAATGGCCGTGTGGTGACGGATTAAGAATACGGAATGTCACCACCCCTATTTATCCCGTGGGTGTCGTAAGAGGCGACTAAGGGAGCAAACTACGCAGGACAACAGCACTGCAAAGAGAAGGAAAACTTGAAACAAACCCTATATCAACCCGTCTGGCCAGCGTGGTATAGTAGGCCAAAACCTCCTTTCTAAGGAGAGGCCTATGTCCAGCAGTGGACTATTCTAGGCTGTTGATGATGATGATGAATGGCCACTCGATGGCATCTCAATAGCGTGTCAGTGGTATGACAGTGGCTTTTCGTAAACATAACATAGCAGAATTGAGGCCCTGGACATTTTTTTTAATCAATAATTTGTACTGTACAATATACTGTCTACTAGTAAAGATGCACCGAAGACTATAAAAGTTACAAACACCAGTATTATCGTTCGTCTACTTACTGAGATAAACTTTATGTATTGATCTTATTCTTTAACAGTTAGCTTAACTTGTGCATAAATCTTACGTCATTCGATACTTATAAATAGACATGGAAATTATTGCTACTTTTAAATCATATTCATTTGATGAAATGATTGGTTTCAGTCAAATCGAATTCACATGTGATTGTGATTTCCTCTATGGAGAAATGACAATGAAATTAATCAAGATTTTTTTGAAAGACCTTGCTCGAGTCTTGCGCTGGCGTAATAATAATAATGAAGTAGCAGTGGCTTTGAAATCAGTGACAGGTGTGATGATATGTTTTATTAATCATATGATTTATGACACGAGATTGTGATTTTATGCCATCCCTATTTGTAATCGATGCAAGCGTTGATTGTAGAATGTGTGCGCATATAATACATAGGCTATATTCACACAATTCTGAATGCGAAGATGTAATCGTTATCGATTTTACCTTATATGTATTATTCCAAATTCATTAGCTATGAAGCGAAGTGTATCAGTCTATATATTATATTTATGTTACGTTTTAAATCTCGCGTTTGTATCTGAATTGTAGCGAATTCCCAAAACTAAAGCTTTTCTAACCCCTAAAGTAAACATAATATAATAATGATGAGAGTCGTATGGGTGCTATCGCTGCTAAATGTTTTAAATTAAAGAGATTAATAATAATATCACACATCTCACAGAAGGTCGTCTGAGCCCAAACTAGGCAGTGCCCGTACTATAATAACCAGACTGCTGATAAATATAAGTATATATTTCTAAGTACCTACATAGGTATTATAGATAAATTGCACCCAGATACAGAACAAGTAATCGTGCTCATAACACAATTATTTGTCCTGGGTGGGAATACAACCCACGACCCATGGCTAGAGCAGTCAGGGTCACTAACCACTAGACTACATTTGTAGAAATATCTGTCTGTTCACCTGTATTTTTTTACATCTTTAAAACGTTGTTTCAATAAGCCGTAATGGTTTCCTCTTAACTAATGTTTCGTAGATTACTCTAACTAAGATACATATGTTATGAGTATATTGACATAGGACTTTAAGCTTTGAAATTACTTCTTTAGGTGACTTAATAAAAACAATTTGGGTTAAAATCATGAAAAGAAAATAGCGTATAATGCGACTTGCTTGCTTTGCCACTGTTGTGGCTCATTGTTTAGGTGTCTACACATTTCCCACATGAGGGGGGGGGGGGTCGTCTACTCGTCTGTAGATGACCCGAGGTATGTCGGGGCACCAGGGACTTCCTTTCTAGGGTATACCTGGTTCCCCGGCTATAAGTACCCGAGACGGCGTGCGGTTTTAGTCGGTTCGAGTCCGACATGCCACCGACAGGTGGTATCAGGTGGAAAAAAAAAAAAAAAAAGGTGTCTACACATTCATTAAAACTGCATCTTAAATCTTAACGTGAAGGGCGTCTGTATACTTCTTCTATCAAGATTAAAACGGTCTTAAAGTAGCATTATTTGCATGGTCATATTTCCAGGACAGGTCAGAAACAAAAGTTTAAAACATTTTACTGCGACAACCAACATTTACGCAGGCGGAGCCGCGGGCAAAATCTAGTATTTATAAATTATTAAATTATGCCGTCGGAATCTTTTGCCACCAGACCTGTCGGTGTAAAAAGTCAATGAGCCTGTTGGGCCATTGATTTTTAACCTATGTCATCAAAGAAATGCTTTCTTATTCTTCACCATTTTTTAAATTGTAATTTTACTTCTTATACTTACCCTTTTAAAGTGCACATTGCAATAACTGACGATTAACTGATGGACGACCTTTGTCTGTGCATATTGTTTGATCTACTTAAATTGATTGAGCTATAAAACGATAGTAAGGGTCAAGTTATGTCCACCATAGTAAATATTCGAACTAATGGAACAGTAAAACCCCATTAAACGAGTTTGGATTAAGGTATGTAGGCATTCGGTGTTGTAAGATAGATATTCGGTAAATTTAGTCGAATACCTATACAGAATTGTTAAAACGTAAGCTACGAAAAAATATTTTTTCAAATCAAACTATAAAAATCTTCTTTTCTTCGTGAGATTATTTTCTGGATCATAAAAAACCTCTATAAATCTGTCTTACATAAAATCAGTCTGTCTTACAGACCTGGAATTATCCAATATTATGTTCCATTAATGGTATAGAAGTTTACTAGATATTTTAAGCCATAATTCGTTGAAATTAATTAAAATAAAGAACTGTGGTCATCAAAAAACTCAATAGACATTTTATTACGCTAGCCATTGTCCCAAAGTTCTTTTTTTAATTTAATGAAGAATTTCTTTCTTTAGTCTATGCAAATGAAAGATTCATTTTCTTTTATGCAAATGAATCTTAATTGAAACACAACCTCTTTTAATAAATACTTAAACAAAGGACATATTATGTTCTCATTTCAAATCCAAGAGTATAAAATAGATATGACCAATCATGGGGGCCCTAATTTTAGATAAACAATTATCTCTTGTCTCAAAAAAAATCATTCCTGTGTTTTAATTTGTCCATTACAGACTCATCTCACACAGATTACAGCCAGGAAAATTATACCGGCTGCTTTAATAAAATATGAATAAGAAAATCTCGTGCCTTACACACCCACGAGATATTTTAATTATTTGAAATTGGAACGAGAATCACGTAGGCACTACCTCCACAGGCAGATACACAGTGTAAATTTCGTTTTCCATCTACGTTGTAAGCTTGCTCTGTGCAGTAGTAGTAGGCAGCTAACAGCAGCTAATGGCCGACTTTATAATTATTTGTTTAGTTGAAGTTCGCAGGCTGCAACGCATCGCGCCAGCACCGTGGGAACGAGCACTGCTGAGCGAGAACGTTGCACTAGGCAACGATCGATACATGTACATTTTGTACATTATATGTACTTATATGTCAAGATAAAACATGCACGAGTAAACAAGACTCATGTCATGGCGTCTGTAGAAGTTTATATAGTACTAACCATTACCGGCGGTTTCGTTCGTAATTTTGTCTTAATCAAAGTAGCCTATGTGCTATTCCAGAATATACTCATAATCTATTTCGGTACTAAATTTAAATATACTCTGAAATTCTAAATTATATTTTCAAAATATTCCCATTTTTAAACACACAGGGAACAGGCTTGCCACAATTACGTAAGAGGGACTAACATTTTTAAACTCTCATATTTATCTTTACAACATAAATCTTTAGTCCCCACAGAATACATTGTGTATTATGTGGGGACTAAATACACGGGACGCTCCAGTGCAGAAATTTAGTTTTTCTCGGCAAAAATGGATTAAACGTCACTCAGATTGTTGCTGTGTATGGCGGAACCATGTTTTTATATTCAAAACTTAATGTAGGTGAAATTATGAAATAAGTCAGCGCTGCCTTCTAAACATGAACAAAAAAGTACTCTTGTTGACAATGTCATATTCGCTTCTGAAAACCGCAGACTCTTCTACAATGGGCTCCCTCGGCGCTCCAAAACCCATCCCAACACAAAAAATTCAATTTACTCTACATTGAAAACGTGTTAAGATCGATTAAAAAGTTTCATCGAGCCTCTAATTTTAAGTTTTTAACTAAAACTTGCCACTTCAATTCGTAACTTCATTAGTTTCCCACTCCGTGACTGTTTACTTATAAGTACTACTAATTTTGTTTTTTTCTTCTTTTCAATATTTTCTTTTCTCACACAAAATCCAACACTTAATTAATTTTCTTTTTAAACTTTGTTAACATAAAAATACTTTTTATTTTTTGATTATAATGTTAAAATTCTCTTCATTCATCTTCCAGTTTATTTTAGTTTCAGTTCAGTTTCCAGTTATTCCAGTTTTATTTCATCTTTGAATTTTATTATCCCACACATAAATCTAAAAAGCAAGAATATTTTTTTCTTATAAGGCAAATGAATGAATTCTATTCACACGATTTGAATTCATTAAATATCTTAAAACATTAAGTATATTATTGAAACGTCGTCCCCATGATATAATGCCAAAAATTTAACTTTATTTTGTGTCAAAGTCGAAGATTTCTAAGCATCAACAGTCGATCGATTCCTCAAACTCCCTAAGAATACGCACTCACCCACGTGCAAACCCACACAGATTACATATTGGTAACGTTTCTCATGAACTAGGTACATATACTGTGCAGCCATGTTGCGTTCCCATAAAGGAGGCCTGACCGCAACCCACGCAAACGGAAACTTTTTAATTATCACGTCAAAATACACACAGTATTTTTACGTTTGCACAACTTTAATTGAAAACGTTTACTAGTTGTCAAACGACCAATGACCGACTCAACAAAATTCTTGATGTCAAAATGAAATGCGTTTTTCTACAAACTTAAAAGGAACAAAATATACATATCTTTGAAAATGCATCTTCGATTTCTACGAAGCGATTGTCAGAGATGCGGTTGCCAAAATGTGATCGGTAATAGAAGTAACTTAAAGTGAATTGTTTTATATAAAACTATATTGGCAAATGAGCTCCAAGTCCTGATAATAAGTGAATCATTTATGAGTCGTTATCCATCCTATCAAACAGGAGATCTCCCAAATTCAATCAGAAATTTACTATTTCACTTATTCATGGTTTGTGTTAGGTATAATTAATAACGCTAGTAGCTACTGATTTATATGTTACATATATCAAAACTATTAGATACGACGGGAAGCTGGAATATTCACCTACAGTATTAAATCTGGTAATCACGTTTCAATTCTGTAGCGAATTCTCAAAACCAAGGCTTTTGTACTGTCTAAAGCTTACTATAAAATAATTATAACGAGAGACATCACGTGAGGTTGTGTGTAGAAATCCCTGGTACCCCTACGTACCCCGGGCCATCTACGGCGGGTAGACGACCCCCCCCCCCCTGTGTGGGAACCCCCACTATTTCAAAAGTTGTCTCTGGAAAATGTCTTTAGACCATAATTTCTAGACATATTTTGACGTGACAACGTCTTATAATTCGATGGAGCCGGCTGCACGCACGAAAAAACATGACGCATGCGGCGTTACCTCGCTCTGAGGCGTTCCATTTGAGGCTTGAAGTGAGCGACAAAAAGGCACAATCGGCCTCCGCGTTCGGCAGCGTTCGACATCTGTCTCTCTCCTACTTGAGTCAGCGATGCGTCCGCGTGGACAGCTATATAATAATACATTTACATGTTTTCGTCAAGTATGAAGCGTAATTAAAATTTTCTTTTCAAAAATGCAACCTTTCCATCAGTATTTTCTTATGACGTTGTCACGTTCAACTATCGTCAGTAAACCGACTTTACAGACAACCGATTTTTTGTGTAAAATAGATCTGATAGTGTGATTGCGATGGTCATATATTACTATTCAAGTTAACTTTTAAATTAAGATAAATGCTTGTACTTGAAGTCCAGTGGACCCCGTTGACGGGCGTTAACTTCTTCCTTAGGAAGATGTTATTGCGTAGGACAAATTCAAGAATGGAAATCTATTCTGCCCTACATCATAACACTACATTTAATTATATATACTTCTAGTTGATTACAATATATTATACATACATACAGATTTTGCCTGCTTTTACAGGCATTGAATCCATATTTCTTATTGTTTATATGACAGACTCAATATCTTAAATTTATTTGTTCGATTTGAATAAAACACAGTAGATAACTCAACGTACCTACATATTCTAATCATGTTACTTAATTATTAGCGTATTAATTATTTAAATTTGGGTTCAACGTGCACATACTACAAAATTGTATTATTCTGTGAGTTGGGTCGCAGTCGCAGTGTAATTTAGATATAAAGTTAATGAAGGCGTGACGCGTCACCCACCACTCGGTGGCGTTGTGCATGTGCAGCTCTGTAGACCTCGTAAAAGTTATTCACTACTTATGAACATTTCACAAAATTAAACTTCAACGAGTACGCCAATGCTTACGACACAAGCTGAGCCTAAATACACAACTTACTGAAGTACCTGTAACATGCAGATACACAGAGCAGACTAAAATTTCACTGGATTATATTCAATCACGGGTAAACGCCAATGAAAAATGATTGAAATTCGAAAGAGGTATCCTGAAAATAATTTTGGCGAAGTTACCCCAAATATATAGTACATCTTTTTCTCATTTTGTATAGTGCTTTTTTCCAATACGTAAACATAAGGGAGGGATACGAAAAATTGAAACATCTTTTATCTGAGATCAGTTAGGGTTAGGTAGGTGCCTATGACGCGTTCACCCATGGCGAGAAAAGCCAATAGCCTCTCGTAACCAGGATTTTTCTTAATACAATATTGTAGGTGGCAAATAACACAAACAAAATATTTTCGTGATTACTGTAGTCTATACAATGTTACAATGCTACAGAACGTAATATCCGGGACTCTCCAGGTTTCTGGCTTTGTAACAAATGTTTGTTTTTGAATGTTTTGGGTAATTAAAGGCACTTCTCCGCAACAGCCATTTGTCACTGTTATTAGCATAGCCAACAATTTGTTTCTTCCAAGTAATAATGGTTATTTTCATCAAAAGCGTGTTTATCATAATTGGAATGCCTTCAACGTAGCAGAGAAAATTTAAATAGATTGCCTGCATCTAACGAAAGACTTAGAAGGACCTTTCACCTTACACATTAGTGGCCCACATCACAGAGAATTCAGTATTGTCCTAGTTTTAAGGACAGCTATTACACTATTTGTAAGCCTATAGTATACACTATACAGTAATATACTCGTAATAAATTGATAATATAACGAAATATGCTATGTTGTGACCTACTTTTTTTACTCTAGGCTAAATTTTTATATTAATTCAGTTTTTATTATTATTATTAATTCGATAGACTTTATAAGTCATTAATTTTCTTCTCGACATTCCGCCCAGCTGAATAGTCCGTACAGTACTATTTCTTAACCAGTGCCTTTAAGCACACCGTTTATTTATCATTGTGCCATTGTGGCGCGATAAACAAAGCTCACGGCTCGAATGCATTCTATCCGCGGAAAACACCCATGAATAGGATTTAATGAATAAATCCCTGGCTCCCTGGCTCTACAGATTTCACAATATTTCAATGAGTGCATATTGAAAATTCGAACAATTTGCAAACGTAAAGGGGTGTTTTGTATCGATCGACCGCCCAACTCCCACCATCAACGGTATTTACTTGCAAATTGAACGTTCCTAGTTAATTATTTAACAAATTGTAATAAAAAAAATAGAGCGCGACAGTTTGAAGAATCATAGACAACATAGACGCAACACAGAAGAAAATTAATCTAAAGCCTGAATACTATTTGTTTCGTCAAGAATTTATTTCAACTAAATAGTTGAATTTCGCTTATCGTCGACTGTCAATGTGTCGTGTATTTAACAAGGATTGATTTTCCAGCAAATTCAAAGCATCTTCGAAGAAAAGATTATAACAGCAAGAACAAAGAGTTTTTAATGTTCAGCAAAATAAATAATTTGCATAATCTATCTACATTGCTTTTTCTGTGCTACATTTTCAGCAATGACTATTATTTATGTTGCCTGGCAATTAAATACTTCGTTACCTGGAATATTATTATTATAAAATTGTTGAAAACGTTTATTGTTTTTCTGTATTCTAAAAAAAATATGTAAACCCTGGGGTTTTCTATAAGTGTTCTCTCAACTATATACCTGGATGTTGTTTTACTTAAATTATATATATTTAATCTAAATATGAATTTAAGTAGACATTGCAAGTTATTATTATAACGCACAAAAAATACGATAGAAGGGAGGAACAATTTAGAAGTGGAACAATGCGAGGTTGGATGTTTTTGGTGTTGTTTATTGTGTTGATTAGCCTTTCACTTAAAATAATTCCCAAAAGTAATAATAAACAAAACAGTGTTCACAAACACAACAGAAGGTATTAATCCTGTGTGCCAAGACTAAGTAATTATTTAACACAATTGATTTGTCCGATCAGTTTCATTACTATTGGAAATTGAAATGCAGCCGGCCACCTGTAAATTTAACTTGGATACGCCTCCCTTAGCACCCCCTCAGTGGCCTGTGAATTAGACCTGGTCTCGTGGCGAAATGCAGCGACCTCATTAATACTCCACGGGCAAATTTTGTAAATAACTTTCTAGAGCGTTATTTGATGCGATGTAAACTACATGAATTGAAAATACAATTTAAAAAGTTTATGGCATGAATATAGGATTTTGCTTTATCTGTTTTATATTCTTGATTTTCTATGAACATTTAATAATAATTCTGTGTACTTACTAGTTGAGAATTAACTGTATGAAAAGGTATCTTTGCTAAAAACGTCATAAAACATTACTAGCACGGGCAATAAAGAAAAAATTTACACTTAGGGTTGTGATGGGTGGTGTTTTGACGCTTTTATATCTGAAGAGATTAACGCGTTTCTTTTTTTTTGTATAGGAAGAAAACGAATAGATGCTACGTAAGGCCACCTGATGGTAAGTGACTACCGCCGCACCCCAGTATGGGGTCATCCATTTATTACGTCCATTGACCCCCACTCCCGTCCTTATCACAGCTAGTCACATTCATGAGGCCCCCCTGACTACACATATTTTGCAATTTTATTCCTAGAAATTATCAAAACTAACTTTGGAACTGCTATTTTATAGCAGTATTTCCATTTCAATTAAATATAAAATGAACATCAAACATCATCAACATCATCTACCCCTTGTCACTTGGTGAAAAGCGACCAGATTTCTGCTTGACTAGAGTATGATGACAGAAGATATTTTTCCTGCTAGATCAGTAGTTTACTTAATGGGTGTAGTATAGCTCATTTGCCACTTTACTGGTACTTAAGGTTTTATTTAATCTCTAAGGTATACCTACACACACATATACACCTAAACACGTTGGAATAATGACAATTAAGAGGAGATATTAAATGGCGAACATTACTTGAGAATTAAATTTGAAACGCAATAGAAGCTTTTCAATTCTTACTCAGAATTTAAAAAATTAGGAAGTCTACTTAATAAAAACTCTTTAGCTTTAGTATTTAAATACCTACAGATGAAAATACGAATAAACTGAAATAAAAAAAAACCATCACAAGTTTTTAGTACGGTACTCCCAAACTGAATAAATACCTCGTACTTTTACCGTAAAGACTGTACATCTTAGTGAAATACTCATTTAAAGGCGGAAACCATTAGCTAAATGGCCGGCTCTGTATCATATATAGGCTTATATCTACAACCGGTGGGCTTTAGAGACCGATATATGTATATCCGAAGCACTTTGCCCGAACTATACGTATATAATTATACTATATAGATACATAAATGATGCAAGTTATACGATCCTGTATTAATATTATAAATCCTAATGTAAGTGTGTTTGTTTGTTGGGCTTTCTACTCAAAAGATCATCATGAAAGGAGAAAATATTGATTTTAATGTGACTTTTCGACCCTGAATCTCTTTTATGGTTTCCATCTTAAGTTAAATGTTTCCATTACATACAATAAACCATAAATGGTTGAGTGAAAATAAACATCGTTTTAAAATAGAATAGTTAAATAATAATATACATGATGATAATTCGTAATGTCACATTAAAATAGGTATATTGCACTTTAGTAATCTTATTACGAGTATTTCGTGTATGTAGTCGTAGTTTATTTAGTAAATTTATATTTTAGTGATGGTTGTGCCTTAATTTATACATGGTATTCTTGTCAAAAACACGATGGCACAAACATTATTTAAAAAAACACTAACGTCAGTCAGTACAAACAAACAAACAAACAAACAAACTCTTCAACTTTATAATATTAGTATAGATAATACTCAATGCAGGCTTCATAATGCAGTTTATACGTATTCGACACAGCAGAAAAAGCTTGAAACTTATTTTCATACTGAAATGGGCATTCTCCTTTGCAAACAATCCTTATTATAGTTTCGTGGTATGGAGCATCAATATCGTGTCAGTCTCTGAATACTTACACAGCGAATATCTCAAGCCATGAAGTCACAATGATCGTTCTCACTGATCATGATGTTACTAGGGGCCACCAAATATCTAGAAATTTGAAACCCCAAATAAAGTGCTACCTAGCTAAAAATGTCTATTCAAACCATGTACTTGTTCGCTAACTTAGTGATATATAAAACAATGCACGAAACGATCACAGAACACAGCGTTATTAAACTACGAAAGTATTTTATTACGCGAATATGTTTCTGATGCCTATATTTTCTACCTCTATCTCAGAATGTACGACTTCAGGGAATGACGAAATAAAGACAAATGCACCACATGCCTGCCAGTTCCTAAGTGAAGTATACGGACGTATATAAAGGAATATTTGTATGATATACAGACAAGGTATTATGGTAGACAGTGGTAACTCAGATTTATTTAGGTGTTTTAAAAGATTAGCAGTAAGATCCTCGAAAATTATCTGAACTTTAAGAGCCTAGTGTTATGTTGTTGGTTTAAAAGTCTGCTGCAAATAGACCTGCTCCTAAATTATAATATTACCTAATAATTTCCAAGCACACACGGCAAATTAGATATCCTGCGCTTATCGTGACAACCGAGATCCCCATTGAATGCTTTTAACGGTTATTTGAAACGGTACAGTATGCGGTTATTCGATATTTCCTGCAAACTATTTAAAAATAAAATAAAAGAGTTAAGTTAAATTATTTTAAGTATTTGTGGTCTTATTAGTTAAACTCCTCTAGTAGCTCAAAATGCCCATAACATTTGTAGCATTTGTATGCAGTAACTGCACGATAGGCGCATTTACTGCCCCTATGTTACGCTATTTACGGGTTAGACGATATTATATCAAGGCACTGCACAGTACGGACACAATAAGGCAGACATAATAAGGGCACAAACTACGTAGAACAACAGCAATGCAAAGAGAAGGAAAACTTGAAACAAGCCTTACCGACCCGCCAGGCAAGCGTGGCATAGTAGGCTAAAACCTCCTTTCTAAGGAGAGAAGCCTATGTCCAGCAGTGGTTGATAATAACAGTTATTATGTAACTAGAATTCGAGGTGACAGACTAGAAAATTACTTTCAACTTACTGAAAACTACCATTTACCAATTCTAAGATAAATTTTCTGCAATATATTGCTGAAGTTCCAGTGGTGAGGGGGTATGGTATGGGACAGCTAAGGAACGTTACTAGTATATTTCAAGTTACAAAGTATCGGTAAAAGCTTACCATTAGGCGTTCCTTTTTTACTTAGTTCTACAAGAAGATTAAGAATAATTAAGAGAGTATGGTATGCAAAAAAAATTTATAGATGAAAAACACATCACATCATCACATCAACAGCCTATACTAGTCCACTGCTGGACATAGGCCTCTCTTTAGAAAGGAGGTAAAACATTATACATAAAATAATAACAAAAACCGCCATATCATTCCTCCGTTGTACTATTTACCTACATGTGCATGAAATTTCCCTCTTGTGTCGCATTCATTTACATTCATTTGACATTAAAAGACAATAAGTGGTGTCTACGTAGCCGTAAGCGAATAATATTGAGTTTACATCGGTAAAATACTAGGTAGTTACGAGTAACAGGCGTCCCCGTAGCGAGTTGACGAAGCGGGACGTGGGGATACAACCACACCTTACTTACACAATTGTTTTTTTTATTATTTAATGGCTATGATTTATCACAATGCAACGGTTTACATTTACTTAAGTCATAGACAAGAAAACAAAAAGTAGAACATAGCTGTCATTGTTCTCTGATCAAATTTATTTATATAAAATCATGGACGTATTAAAGAAGTCGGACTGACGAAACTCCTGCTTAGGACTAAACTGAGGCACCATAATGGCCGCAGCTATTTGTGTGTGAATGTATTTTGAGGTTGCCAAGTTATACAAATTTATGCCCTAAAAACTAAAATAGTTAAAATATTTTATTTGTTCGAAATTTTACTGTTTAGTGTCCCAAATGCTGTCTTTTTTTTATAATAATGTCTTTTACTTTGAGAGGTTCTAGAATATATTTGTGTTGTCTTTATTTTCACCATTACAATTTCTAATTATTTGAATCCAATCATTTCAATCTAATCCTCCATACTCCATATAGGTAATGAATTATTTTGTTCTAGCAAATGATGATTAATTTTAATGTATAAAATCTAGAAATAAGTGATTGAATTATAAATTTACCTATGAAACGTGATTCATGGATTATTTTTACTTCCGGTCAGTACGGTTTTTACAGCATTTCACTACGCAAAACATGTTGTAGATATATTTATGTTTTTGCCGCGTAATGCGTCTCATTGTCTTAATGTTTGCGAGCGTAATGGCCGACTAATGTGTGTGTGTGTACCGGCCTATACGTACAGCAAGCTATGACTATGAGTGACTCAGTTTTTTGCTAGCGAGACTGTCCGACTTTTTTTATACGCTATGTATTAAATACAGTAAATCATATTTCGATTGTTGTTATTTTTTATCTATGTTCCGTCATTACTCGGTATTTTTGTTTAAAAAAATATATTTTGTTATCAGGTGTTCCATTTCTCATGTCATGTTATGTCACGTGCAAATTGAGGGAGCACTTCAAATATTATAGGCAAAGCTATGGGTATACTTTATTTTGCACCTACCGCATCATATTTCTACATGACCTGAAGGTTGACTGGGAGAGAATGCCTAATGGCATTAAGTCCGCCTTTGTACAGTATGTGCATTAAGTTTAAAATAAATAAATAAATAAATATACTATTCTGCCCTAGAAAAGGAAACTCTTGTCTGTATCTATTTATACAATATGTATAAGAATATGTAAATTATGTGTTATATTATTTTTCTTCACATGTGTTGGGTATATTATAAATATCTTCTTCGAACAAGTATCAGTAAAACAAGTAACTAGTACTCAGGGTTTTTTTAATTATAGATACAGTCCTAAAGAACAGACAGCGTGGTAATACTCAAACAAGTCCATGATATTGTGCCAAATAGAACATTTCGTACATTTACGACTATCAATTAGCACAGGACAGTTTTAAACTGTCCCAAATGAGCGAAATGTAAAAAGTGTTATGTTAAACTTGATAATCTTGATCACAGAGATACAATTTCTTGAAGATAATACGCTGTACAAAATCTCTTATTTGAACGCATTCAAACGATATAAAAGTAAGTTCTCTGTTATTGGAATATTTAGGGGTTAGAAACTTATCATGTTAAGTTAAAATATATATACAAAACATTTCTTATTTATATTTTGTGTAAATTTATTAAACAAAATATAAATAAGAAATGATCTACAACTGAAATAGTAACCTAACCTAAGTATTAAATTAAAAAATCAATAAATAGGATAGTTTTCAACTTATTCGGCAACAGCGCATAGGATCAATTACTAATAATAATTAGCTCACAATTAAAGAGAATTAAAGTAAATAGAGAATCAGAGAGAATATACCGGAGATTCTGTTAAGCAATATCTTCCAAGTACCTACATGTAAACTTTAGTTATATATAGTATAACTTAAAGTTATAATTTAGGAAAAACACACAGTTTAATAGCGAAGCTTTAATATTAAGAAGAGTTCTTGACTGCAGCATCAGATTAAAGAAAAGAAGGAAGGAAGGAGATAAATTAAAAACTATTTTTAAATATCATTAGTGATTGGCACTCTAAATATCGTGATATGAAGCAAAACAGCCATCGACTATAACCAAAACTAATAGGTTATATCTTATCATACACTCCCTAAAATGGCACTGCTAAAGGTAATCCAGTTAAACAATCTATACCCAAAATAAATTTTACTGTTATCCTCGGAATCGATCGGAAGGTTGACTATTTAAGTTACAAATAATAATATGTACAAAGGATGGTCCTGTCGCAATGTCCTTATTGTTTTGAAACCTTTATGTTTTCGAACGATCAACTCCAAACTATTTATTATTTTACACCTAACAATACATTTCACTACACTGTTTTTATAACATAATATCTTTCACGCCTATGGAATGCACTACTACGGATTTTATCAAAAAAGCCTAAAGATAACTATAGTAGCAGCCGAGTTAACTAGAGGGTTAGTAAAGGTATGAAAGTGGCGGGGATGGTTCGCAAGTGGCGCAGCGGCGCGTGGCGCGGGGAGATGCTCCCGCCCTTCGCCTCAGGCCCGTCTGCATTCATGTGGCTAGTGGACTATATATGTATATTTATACTTATGTACATATACATAATATATAATTTACGTACATATAAGGCTAATAATTCTATAGACTTAAATAATTCTACATAGTATTGTAAACGTGAATATGAATTTGTTAGATTACAACACTTTTACGTCTTAACAAATCAACCAATCATAAAAAATTACACAATCTCTTTTATTTTGTTAAATTCTCCGCTACTTCATGAAGAAAATTTTCTTATTTAGTCTTTTTTTAAATATTTGATCTACGACAGCTGTTGTAATTGAGTTTGATTAGAACGTCTCTTGATAACAATAAAGTCATTTTAATTAAACATGGCGTCCAATTACTTACAAAGACGATGTTAATCCTGCCAATACATTCATTATTACTATTCGCCAACATCTTTTGTACGAAATGTGGCATTATTTTATGTCTTTCTATACATACTACAAAAGCTTATGAGATTTTGGTTTGTTTATTGAATAGAGTGTTCATTGTTAAATAATATAGATCATAAAATATTACGTTACGACCCTTAGCAGCAAAGCAATGGCCTTAAACGCACGGATTGGGGATTGGCGACTACAATATAAGAAAAATACCTTATTTCCCTTAACTCCTTTTTTTATTAACTCACTTCATACACAATAAAAATACAACCTCTTTCAACTTGTCGCGACGACGCATCGGGGACAACGCAAACTTCGATTACTTTAATAATATCTCATAATAAATACAATGAACCTACAACTTGGCTCCCAGAAGAAAAGGTACAAATTAAGTTCTCGAAGTAATACACAAGGGAGTGTGACAACAGCCAGAGTTTTATTTAACTCATTATATATTTAATTCCTAAAATGCCCGGTTGATGACAGGCTTGTTTACTATTTTGTGAGTGACACCAACTGGAAACAAAGTATATTTGACAAAATATGGGTTTAAAATACTCCTCTGTCTACACCTGCTTATGTTAAGTTTGTATGTATTAATCTCACCTCAACCTCACACATCTCACTAAGGTACTATGGTAACCAGACTGCTGATAATCATACTTATATATTTCTAAATACATACGTATTATAGATAAATTACACCCAGACACAGAACAAACGATCGTGCTCATCACACAAATATTTGTTCTGGGTGGGCATCCACCCAAACTCAGGAACCCACGACCTCCGGTTTAGAAGTCAGAGTCACTAACCCCTAGACCAACAGGCCCAATTATATGTATTTATAAAATGTCCATCCTATATACATAGTTCTTCTATCATTTTGGATGGAGCTAGACCCGAAGCCACCACGCAAGCCCGGTACAGTTTGGCAAACTTTAAATACCTAGAACATGATCTCCTTCACCATAAAATAAAAGCAATCAAATTAATTTCTTACGAACACATGAACAACGAAAACACAAAGACGACGAGGATTAAATTCAATGGGCTAGTGTGACACCAAATCTAATAGTAATAATTTTGTAACACCTACAATTTACGTCTCATAATCTATATAAGACCTTTATACGAGCAATTCTTAGAATTTGAATCTCGGAAACGGTTCCAACAATTATCATGAAATTTAGTATGCAGGGGGTTTCGGGGGCGATTCATCGATCTAGCTAGGTTTCATTTTTAGTAAATTTACCAAAAACAAAACGAGCGAAGCTCGGTCATCCAGGTACTATACTACTATATAAGACAAAGATTACTTAATATAACCCGTAAATTCTAAAATACACGATCAATTCAATCCATTCAGAATCAAACAACGGGAACAATGTACGAATACAACAATGTTAACCGCAAATCGGTTCTTATAATAACAAAATAGATAAAATATCTATGGTTACTCTTCAAGCCATATTTCACAAAGCTACTCGAGGCTAAAGCCAATATCTCGAAGAGCAGGTAATAATAAAAGAAAAGGCGGGCAATCTCCTGTAAATTATCAGAATACATACCATCATCGATCAAAAAGATGAATCGCAGCCTACTTTGAACATTACCTTGTCAAAATGTAGCAAGTATAATATTTCCCACGTATCTATATAGTAGGTATATCGCTCGCATATCGTATGCTCTTGCTTCATTTCCGTTTAAGAAGTTTTAATGATCCGGTTTTTCTTTAAATTGATACTTACGGTTGAAGATATACTTATATTTATTTCATCTAGAATGTTCTAAAATTTACGGTCCATTGTCATTGTTGAATAGAGTTCTTGATTTTTGCAGAGTAGTCCAAGTCCAAGTTTGCAAGGATACACTTTGTCTGTAGACACTAAACTGTCCATTTAATGAATGCTACAATATCCTGCATCGGCCGAATAGTTGACAACTGGCTTCCTTTAGAGAGCGATGAAACCTTTTATTTCATCAACTATTCAAGTTTAAATCTTATTCTTGTTGAGATAGAGCCTATTCAGATGAAGCAGATAGTCATTCATAATGTAATTTTTTAAAGATGGATGAGTGCATGCGATTTTGGTTCTTATTTGAATGAAAATAAAGTTTGTATATTTACACTACACGGTGTTCTTGGGTTTTATATACACGTGCTTTGACTTCAAGCCAGTACACGTGCACGGCGTTTGCGCATCTGTCATCTAAAGTTCACTGCACCTCTCCCTAAAGGCTTCTTAACTCATTTAAGGTCTGTAGGCAGTTTTTGAGTGAGAAGTTATAATAAAAATATTTTAAAGTGTCACGGTTACCGGCTGCGTTACTAAAATAGAACACCTCGACAACATAAGTTGGCGTAGCTTTGACAGTGATTGGTGTGCACCTGTTTACAGCTTATGCCAACTTATCTCTGTTGTGCTAAACGAGTACTTATTAACTTATAAACTTTAGCGTTCGATTTTATATATTTAATTATTCGGAAATTAAAACGGTTATTTCAATAATTAATGATATAAATGTGTTGATTAAAATTTATAGTAGTAGTCTAAATTTCTGTTGTATGTTTCTAATATGTTTATTTTTACTCTAACTATAAATATTAAAAAATAAAATCGAAATTTGAATTCGTTCGCTTGCGCTAGCAAGACATTATTATAAAGAACCAGTAGTATAACCGGCATGACGAAACTACTACTACTCAAACATTCATTGAAACAATAAATCAGTTTAGTTTTTTTTGAAAGAGTTATAAGTAATTCAACGCCTTGTTTGATCAATGGTCACAAAACGAAAACAGAACTTCGAAATATAAAGGTTGGCGTTCCGAGAATCTTACTCATAAAGTTTATTGTACGGTAACAAGTTAGTAAAAAAAAATGCTAGTCGCTCTTTATATATCTCATAGGACTAAGGGTAGGAGTAAGATTTTGTATAGTACACATACACCCATATATATTTCAAGATCACGGCAAATATATAATAAATAGTTACGAAATTATGTAACCATATTATGTAGTAAAATCCGTCGTAAGGTAATGGAACAGACATGTTGGTCTGTTCCATTAAATTACGAGGGATTTTTTTCATTGCAAGGATAAAGACAACGTTAGGAGAAATTTTACAAACAAATTGTTGTTTCGTATATAGTGACGTATGTATAGGTATGTGTGTGTCGTATATGACGTATGTGGCATGTATAGGTATAATGGTTGTACACAATCACAAAACTTTTTGTGCTATTCCTGCGCTGAGAAACTTGGAAGAGTTTTTTTATTGTTTTTTTTTTCGCCGTTACCCAGAAGACCTCCATATAGTCAGTGCCCTGTAGTATTTTATTAGTTTGGTAACTAATGTTAGGCCTAAAAAGACATGGCATTCAGACTTCGTCCAGCAGTGAATCAGGTAAAAATAAAGTAGAAGGATTTCACATTAGGTACTTGACAGAACACGATTTTTCTTTACTTATTAGTTATTTCATTCTTCATTCTTATATATGTAGCTAATATATGCTTTTTGTGAGTGATTTAACATTTCTAATGTAAACTAACTATTATCACAAAATATTATTTCATTCAAAGTAACCAAAGTGACCTCACTTGCTGTGGCTGAAATACAATCCCCTTTTTTTCAACCTTAAGGAATTGTTGAACCGTGCAAATTGGATCCAGGTAAAAATCCGTTGCACTACAAAAAGATTCTTTCTATTTCTTATAAAAGAGGGTAGTGATTGTAAAAATCTTTTGTTATGACGACATCGTGTCGTACATAAATCACAAGGTGTATTGCGTGGGACAATCAACAGCACAATATCATAGACAAATGTCCGTGTGACAGAGAAACCTCTTTTGTGATAGAACTGTCACAGAAAATATTTTATAAGTATTTGTGTCATACAAAGAGGTATCTAACACTGAGAGCCTAATGGGTGACTTCTAGACGGGCGAAGTTCAATAACTTCAGTCGTTCAGAAAACTCCCATTAGGCTCCTTATTTTATGATTCAATTTTCATTGTGATGAGGAATCACTAATGTAGCGAAATCATTTATTTTTTCATTAAATTGAAATAAATTCCAGTTATCTGCATCTTAATGTCGAAAGCACGCTTGACGTTTAATTAGAATATGATATTTTATGTCTTAGTTTACAACTAGAATATTTAATGAAAAAATTGTTAATATTCTAGCTAGTAGTACTACTTATTTACATACCCTTATTAGGCATTGACGGGCCTGAAGGTCTAGTGGTTAGTGATACTAACGTATTTCAATAAGAATGAACTGAAAACTGAATATTCTTTTTATAAGGGTAAACTACTATTAAGTATTTAAAAGACAAAGCATTGACTTCTTGTACCCTGAAAACATTCAATCCACACAACAAAATCTAAATCTACAGACCAGGTAATAAAAAATAACTATCCATCGGCGCTCGTTTCTATCGCACCCCTTATACAATCATTCATTCTAAGTATTGAATCATACTCATAGTTTGCACCTTCCGATATTTTAGATAAGGTCTTTTATGCCACTATTTTTTAAGAAAACTGCTATTCAAGTTAACAGCTTTTAGGGTAGGAGGCATTTATTATATTCGATATTTCACGTCAGTGTTATTTAATAGTTAGTCATACCTACTACTGTAATAAATAACATTTAGTTTTAGTTGGGTCCATAGAATAGCAAAAGTTCGGTCTATTGTAAATGCAAAAGTTTGTTTATTTACTCAATAACGCCAGAAACACTAAACGGATATGGTTGAGATTTGGCTTTAATACAGTCTAGAATAGCTCATAGACTAGACTGTTTATCATATAAAAAATATTAGTCTTACATAATTATGTAATAATTAACATAATCCTCCAAATTTCTGGTTTCAGCTACAACTGTGGTACCGCACACTACAATGAAGAAGTAAAGTCTCATGTTGTCTATGGCAGTAAATAATAGACATTCCTACACAGACAGGTGTAACATGCTGTCAATATTGTTCAAAAGCTTTTGTGATACCATTTACTTACTACGTAGACGCCATTTTGATGTTCCTATTTCGGAATGTTGATTGCATAAATTGGACAAAATATGTATCTATTATAAACGTATGAAAATTTATTATTATGTACATAAACAAACCACAAAAGTTTTATAACAATTGGGTATAAAATTTAAAATACCTGGGCATGCATGCAGCAAACAGAATTATAAACTCTATATTTGTTGGGAAACTGTATCAATATTTCACTTTAAAGCAAACATGTCAAACCCTCTTTCTATCACTTTGACCAAAGTTCGATAGATGATGAAGGTTATCTTGTTTGTGAATTATAAATATCAGCTTACGTTGATAAAAGTGTATATTGATAAAAAGCTTAAAAAAGAAATGAAGATAACGTATGTCAGGATATAGACTCAGATCAAATGTAAAAGTTCAGATATAACTCTGTGAACAAAGAAGTGAGGTCAATTAAAACTCCGCCTTAACGTGTAGCGACTACATACACTTTTTCACGCCCACAAACAACGAAACTCGTCAGTCAAAACGTCATCAAAAAAAGTCAACAATATTTACAAGTAAAAATGCCGAATTGTGTTGTGAAAGGGTGTAAAAATCAAACTACAAGAAATGGATACTAAGATGGAATCGCATTTCACACATAAGTAAGCGTAGAAATCAATATTTTCAATAAAATAAATTATGATGGCCTACGCACACATGCTTAAAAAATTGGCATCACTTTTTTCTTCGCAAAGTTCCATCTTAAATTTTTTATTTGATCTGAAAATATAGATAGATATTAAAATTTTGATATCGGTAACTCTCTTTTTGAATTATTGTTTATGGTTTTATCCTCTAAAAATCTATAATAAGAAAGTGAACACGTCGATAGAATAATAATATTGGTCATGTAATAATAATAAACATTGGCGCCAGATTCAAATTTGAATTCAGAAGACGTTTCAATAACTTTTGCTACACCGATCGTGATCACAAGTGAAGCGGAAAGGGGGAGTCGTTCGGGTAGGTACCGAAAATTTTACTTCAAAGAAATTCTCATAGCTAATTTCTCAGGAGAGAACCCTTGACCACAACGTGTAATTAAACCTATTTGAAATACTTTAGAAAGAATAAGGGAATTACTAAAAATTTTACTATGATTAAATCCAGATTAATAATTAAACTAGCCGTTGCCCGAGGCTTCATTCGAGTAACATTTGATGTTGTCAATCGATTTAGTGATTTTCGGAATTTTCTATTTTTTTCGGCATGGCAATGACCTGCACATAGCTTGCAAAAAATCGAGGTTAAAAACAGCTGTTTTGTCATTTATATTTTACATTCGCATTTATAAATTAAATTATAATTATATTATAAGTAACAATATAATTAACAAAAATGAAATCGTTGATTCTTTTACGAAACCATAACATTCTTTCATTCCTGGAATCCACTGGCCAGGTACGGAAGGCCCATTTTTGAAGCTCAATTTGCAAAGTCATATTTACTGTTCATGTTCATAGATATTTTATTTTCATGGATATATTGATTCACTTTTACATAAATCCGAATGAACAAAGACAACTTAACTGGAACAGTGTACATTTTAAATTGCATTAACATCGCACATCTCATCCAATAAATAACTGCAAAAAGATATATTGTTCTCCTGTCCGTTTAAAGTATCGTAATTATTAATATATTTACAGAAAAAAAACTTGTAATAAAACCACTGAACGAACGGGTAGGTACTCATGTCTGCTAAGATTTCATTTTATAAAGCTAAAAAATAAATACATAGAAATTGCTAGGTATATGACTTGAGGGGATCTAGGGAGACTAGGGGATGACTAGGGGGGGTACGTATTTTCTTTCGTTTAGTTCAATTGGCTAAGAGAGACCCGCAAGAGATCCATCTATTCTATTACACTCTTGTGGAATAGAATAGATGGTTATTTCGGTAATGTAATGTATTTTCGTTGTAAATAAACCTTATAAAACAATAGAACATTACAAAACGGACAACTTGAACTTCAAATAGAACGAATGGACGATCAAATATTTGTTTAAATATTAGTATAGATGTTAATGTACTGTTATAGCTTGTAAGAATGGATACATTTTTGTTACTCGTTTAGGCAAAAATAAGGTAAAAGATTTGGATGAAATTTTCGAAAGAGAACAGAGAAAGTTTATGACCTCTTTAGGACCAGTCCCGTAAAACAAGGCAAAAGCTAGTAATACCTATTTTGTAAGGAATTCGTACTAATTCTTAAGTCAGTAAATTAATATTGCAACACCGATTATTATCATAATCTCTTGTCAGCCATTAAGCCGACCCCAACTGCACCTGCTCCTTCATTAAGAGGTGAAAGCTTAGGTGTTTTGGTGGTATTGCAACTTTCAAAATATGAGACTTACAATTTTTGTATGGTTTATTCTCATATAAAAGCAGATAAAATATAGTATTATCATTATTTGTTAAATGATTATTATGAACATTAACATAAATAGTTAGCTGTATTTAATTTTAGTAGATAATTTTATTCTTGGCAACTTTTTTTTTTACACTTTAGTGTTCGTTTTTATAAACAGCAAACTGTCAAAAAATTTAAACCGCCAGCCTCGATGAACCTAGATTATTTGAATGAAACTAAACTGGTAATCTTATTATTTTTTATTGAACACGGATAGCATAATCTCGCGAGTAGCCGTTCTCGAGACATATTCAGCTAATAGAATTTAAGATTAGATTTTTCATTTTTTTTAGTAGATACAAATACAACAAAATCAATCTAAAATTATTAAGACGGGTAGGACACAGTACGTGCTTCTTTTCTCTTGTTTTATCCTTCTTTAAATCTTTTTTTTTTCTTAGAAAAGACAACTCCCGCACTAAGAATATATTTTGTGTCGCGGGGGACTTGAAAAACATACATGAAACGCACACAAAGAACCCACAACACTCAGCGTAGTAGGAAGCAAAGTGGCGACCGCTTAAACCACTACGTCATCCGTCTCTTTATTTTACACTACATCTATATAATTCTACAACACTTTTAAAGGCACTTACCCATATAAAGCGGCTGCGCCTGCGATCGCACCGCCACATTGCGCGGCGACGTACAACGCCGCACGCAACGGAGACACGCGTCTACGCACACACAACGCTGCTGACACTGCTGGATTTACATGAGCACCTGTAAAATAAAATTTTGCTTAGTCATATACCTTTATATTAAAGGTATAACAATTTACAGGATATGAGAAAAATACTTTTTACAAGCTTTTATTTAACTTGCAATGTTGTATGATTGTATGCGTTCGGCACGAATCTTTGGTAATTAGAACCACTTTCCCATTATTCTATTAATACGTAAGTTGTCCAACCTCTAAATTTCATACAACCTCCTTTCCTTTTGCCACAAACAAGGAATCTCGAAAGTCATCGCCAAAATTAAGAGCCGTTTGGTAGGGGTTATTTTTTAATGTTGGGAAAAATACCGTAATATCATCGCATTGTTGCCAAAGTAATATAATAATAGCCATAATCTATACTAATATTATAAAGCTGAAGAGTTTGTTTGTTTGATTGTTTGTTTGTTTGTTTGAACGCGCTAATCTCAGGAACTACTGGTCCGATTTGAAAAATTCTTTCAGTGTTAGATAGCCCATTTATCGAGGAAGGCTATAGGCTATATATCATCACGCTAAGACCAATAGGAGCGGAGCACCATTGAAGAATGTTTCAAAAACGGAGAAAATTTATTACTATTGAGAGACGCAGACGAAGTTGCGCGAGTCAGCTAGTTTAGCATATTGCGCATAGACTTTAATTTTGAATAATGCTGTATTCGATTTCTCGTTTCAGCAATTAAACATGAATCGACGAGGTTTACAATAACATATCACATGTGCTCTAATTTTATAATTTACACACATATATTGGTCCGGGACTTTTGGTCGACGATCATTTGTTCTGTGTCTGGCTGTAATTTATCTATAATATGTATGTATTTAAAAATATATATGGATGTTTATCAGCAATCTGGTTGCCAAAATTTCTAGTTTTTAGTCCCAGCGATGTAGGCTAAGCGATGATGAATCAAGTCCCTGACTAACTAGGAAGTTATTTTAAATGTATAGATTTCGTGGTAACTATATTTAATAATATACTTATATCTATTGATGTGTGAGTATGCCAGTCGTACTGGCAAGCTTTACAATTATCCCTTATATGATAAAACCTAAAGAAACAGACAGGTCAATATAAAACCTGTTTTATCTTGAGATCGGTTAGTATAAAATAACTGTTGTCTTATCCATATTGGTTTCGGATGGAACGCTTGGGAGGATCGGCAAGTCAATGCATAAAAATATACGGTAATTAAGTAGTAAGGTACCTATCCTGGCTAGTTTAACTTAGTTTGCTTGACTTCACCGTGATGACTTTTGAAGGCGGTGATATCCTAACGCCTATGTGCATGTCACGCACCTACTATCTGTGTAAAGCGATTTCTAATACCAGCCATTAATTTAGAAGGGTTAACTAGTTTTATATTCATCTATACAATGATATTATTTACAAACAAGATGTAGATACGCCACCCACAGCGTGGGTCCTAATTAGGACCACTGCGGGCGAGCAATTAATTCGAGAAAATTCATAAAATTAATTCGAGAAAATTCCTGTGTATTCCGAAAGTGCACAAATTACGATAAAAAGGTAAATAGGTATAAAGGAATATCATACCACAAGTAAGTGTATGTTTTGGTCTAAAATGCATTAATAGATGTATGTATAATGTTATGGAATAATTATTTTGTGCGTGCAGTATGACTATAACGTACCTTAAAATATCATTGCATCTAGAACATTTAACAATACGACAAACAATATAAATTATTTCAAATTTCTATACCTATAGACTATCTACTGAATTTAGATAACACTTAATGTTCTTATGTTTAATAGATATCGTATAAATAGATTCGTGAAGTATAATATATTTATGTTAAAAAGAAGGCAACGATAACACCCTCATTGAATATTTCAACTTTGATCTATCTTTTCAATAAAAAAAGTTTTAGTAATGAGTACTTTTTTTAGTTTCATAGTTAAACCGTCATCTTTATAGAAATACCTAATTAAGTTTTCTTACTTTACTGTTGCGCTGGTAAATACTTTAATCTTTTAATTGTAATAATTAACATATTTATTCCTTTAACATTTTTTTTTTGCTTTTTGCAAAATTGAAACGATATAGTAAAGATATAAAACATCTCTTATGCATTTAGGTAATAGACTTTTTTGCTCCTTGTTACGTTCAAAGAACAAAGAATGCATTTATTTAACAAGATACCCGCCTTTTTTTGTGCTTACACCTAAAAAACACAGAGTAAAATGTATAACTACGGAGGTGTATACAATCGGCGGCCCTATCGCTCTATGTCAATATATTACAAGCACAGATACAGAATCTTACAGAAATACGAAATTTTAAGCAATACTTTCATGATTATATACTTTTTTTTAGTATTCCCGGTCGTTCGTTAGTAACTTTTCTTTGATACTTAATATTCTTTGTATTTTAGATGGTTTTGTGCATTTGGATGGTTTTAAGGCCAATCTTCTGCAATAAAAAAATCTAGTATAGTTTGTATCTAGACCAATTGGAACCCCTTAAAGCCAAAATTATTTCCCACTCGCTCACACTCCCGCTGTTACAACGCTCACTAAGTACGCTATGATTGTCCCATATTCAAAATATTATTTTGATAAATTCTATCTCAACCATGTTCGGGTTTCCGAACTGAATAACAAATTCCATCGCAACATAATACGGGTTTATCTTAGTATTCGTGTTGCATATACGGTCTCGTGACTAGAAGATGAAATCAACAGTAGCTATCCGATAATGGCAACACAGATATTTACCTGCGTCCCGGGATTATATAGAATACCGGAGATATATTGCGCAGCCTTGGGGTATCTTGTTTTGCTACCTTGCGGGATAAATTTAAAAACTTGAACTGTTTTTAAAAGAGCAATAACATAAATTCAACTTTTTTAGAAACTTGTCGGCAACAAAACATTTTAAGCCTCAGCCTTGTTTAAGTTTACTGGAAAAAGTGGGTACAGGGTTAACACTGCAGCAAGATATATCTATAGTGTGTGTAACTAATATGATAAGATGCAAAACCTACATATATTCGAACCTGACCGATTAGTAATCGACCTCCCACGGGACACACGATAATCCCTAGCTCTGAGAACAATTAGCACTTCATTAATTATGCATTTCTTTGTTCTAAATAGAAGAGCATTGGTTGGTAAAGAATGCGAGACGAAATAACGAATGATTTTTAATCCGTGTTTCTTCTTGCCAGAAGAAACAGCAAAGACACTATAACTCATTCAGGCTGTTTAAGTACAGCCTTAAAAGACATGTGCTTTGCTCCGTTTTTATTCAAAATCTTGAAGCAGACAAATTATCGTAATGTTTTAAAACCGGTAGACAAGTTACAAAGGAAGCTCCATTAACAATACAACTACAGGCAGTCAACTTCCTGACTACGCATTGATAAATGAATATGCCATCAAGCATGGGAATAAAACAAGCAAAAATAAAACAAAATGTACGTTGTAATAAGAACGTGAAAAGGATTTTCGACAATGCTGCCTGTGGCTCACAAAACAACAGTACTTTGACATTCAGACAGTCTACTGATCTTTTTTTTTAAATAAATATATAGCCTGCCTCCATTATTATTTTGCATACGTTAAAGCTTAACATTAGTCCGTACTCGAAATAGGAATATCCACTTGTCCAGCCATTAGTGACAATTAGGGCGTCGCGTCGGGGTTGAATTTTAAAAATTGTTCACGGTAACTCGCCAACATTGTAAGTTCAAAATTAGTGCCTGATTGTAAGAGAGCCGACCTTTCTCTGCGTTATTGTTATGATATAATTTAAATGTCATTGTCCTGGCATCATGTGATCGCCATTATAAACTTATAACTAGGGGACGGATGGTAAAGGGTGCACGTGTTAGCTTATAATAATCCCGCCTAATGTTGTGTTTATTGAAAGTCGCATCAACTTGTATTCATAGATCATTTTATTGTGAATACCGAAAGAACCTTTTGTTTGTTGTTCAAGTACTTATGTAGGTTTCTTGTGTATTGAAATCATATAAATCCAATTACCAGCAAAGCTTAAAATAAAATGGTCGTTTATATGAAGAACAGTTAGATAACTAAAATATTTATATTATATTAGTCTCGTATGGGTTAATAACACTGCCACATTTCTGACACAACAAAAAAAAAGTAAAAGTTTCGCCTTGCAGCCGCCGATACCATAAAAAAAGCGGTTAATTGTGAACATCTGCAGGTTGCGGGCGTGGACGGTAACTCATCCCGAGTGTATCCGATGGCTCTGCCACTTTATCAAATGGATATAAATTACTCAACGATGCGGGGTTAATTCGAGCCTATAAACAAGGGAACTTTCTGACCCTAACAATAAACAATAACTTATAAAGAACAGGTAGATTTATTAGCAGTTTACGTGTTTATTCTAAACTATTCTAGCAAAATTTTATTCGTATTTCTAACTTTAAAACAAAGAACTGCCATACAGCCGTTCATCCTTTATTTTACTCTCTTTGGAGATGAACTTTCCAAAAATCCTTTCTTAATGGGTGCAACATAAAAAGCAAAAGCTGTCAAAATTTGAAGTTTGGCGCCCCAACGGTTTAGGCCCTGTGTTGATGAATCTTTATTTTCTTTTAAATAAAGACAACTCACATTAGGAATGTATCCTGTGTCGCGGGCTACTTTACAAACATACATGAAAAGGAAACAAAGAATAACCAGACTCAGAACAACAATTTGTGCATCAGAAAAAGTGTCGTCCGTTAAACCACTAAGCCATCCGTGCAGTCAGGGGAAGTAATTTTCTATCTATCGATAGGTACGTCGACCAAATGTGTCATATAAGAAAATTCAAAGACTGCTGTGCTACAAGATTAGGTATATTGAATGTATAAAAATTATTTATGTATGTACATACCAAGTTGGTATGAGAATATATCAAACACGAAAGCTAGTCTTGCTACAATATTTTTTTCAGTGCTCGTAAAACCGAGTTCAATCGTGTACCTACATAAAAGAAATGTTATATCTATAAACTCCAGAGAAGGTACATAAAATATTGTGTACTTTCAATAGATTGTATGAAAACAAACCCTAACAAATCCTATCAGTACTTTTTTTTAATACATTTGCATAATACTGTAAAATGTCCCTACATAAGTTTACACAATAGAGGTTTTAAGTTCATAACATTTCCTATTTTAGGTAGTCGTAAAATCTTCGGACTAAGTATAAACGTAAAGTCTTGCATTTAATCGGTCTGTGATATTATCTATCAGAGCTTCCTGTTTTTATGTCCTTTAGATGTTAAATAACTTAAAAGGCAGGACAAAATTTGCATAGCAGTATCATCTGCAATACAAATTAACAGAATTGGTATCCTTGTTACAACGTCGGAGCTGTGTTCTACGTTTAAATCAGGTTGAGAAAAGGGTATAAAAATGCAAATGACCTTGCCCTGGTCCCACGAGCCGCATCCCACAGCACATTAAACATTATAAGTTAAAATAACAACGTTCGCACACGTGGGCATTTTTTTTTCTTTTGCCGGTTACGGTTGCGCATTCTTCATGACTAGTAATTTCAAAGTTCTAGGGTAATAGCAGGTTCTCATTATTTCCTCTTTCTTACCTAAGTGCTATTTTAGGAACACCTGTACCATTATATTGGCAACATTAATTGTTATCTTTAAGTAGTATGCGACTCAATGTTTTTATGAACATACCGTTAGCGACTTACACATTAAAATAGTTTATATTTGTCAAATTCAATAAAATATTTATTTATACATTCATCAAATACGTTTTTCTCTCTTCTGTTTATGCTCTCCGAGGTTGATTTACAACAAATGAAATATTCTCATTTTGGTGTTCATAACTGGGAATAAAATGAGTTCTTAAGTTGGCTTACCAGATATATTAGCAAAACACATAGTCAGCGTTGCAATAGCACAACCGGAAGCTAGTGCGGTTGAGAGGAGCACAGCTGAAGCGGACGCTCCTACGCCCGCTCCGCCTGCCGCACCGCAAACGATGAACACATAAAGAAAAGAAGCCGCGCACTCCGCTACCACTGCTTTCCACAAAGACAAAGTCCGTAACTCCAACCTCGCCGGAACTCTGCCTGACAGACCCCCGTCACAGTGCGAGTTCGCATCCTTCCGTAAACACTCCAATTTTTCAAATAAAGTAACAATATGCTGTTCTAAATTTTCATCCGAAATATTAAACGCTTGCTCGCCCATTTTACAAAAAAAAAAAGGAAACGACCTTAACTTAATCTCTGTGCATTTTTTAAATTTCAAACTCGCGCGAAATTTTACGGACGCGCTTGGAGGAGTACACGCGTGAAGCAACGTTGTTCGCGCGACCGTCGGACTCGCAATGTGGCGGCAAACGAGTGAATGAATGAGCGGGGGCGCCGCACATGTCCCCAGCGCCCGACACTTGTTACACCCCGCCCCCGGAATACGGGCAGACCTGCACTTTCAGCGAGGGTGAATCAAATCACTTTTTGGGCTCACATCTAGCACAATACTCTTTAATTAGATGTATTTCATTTTTTAACTTTATTTACAACTGGGGCGCATATGTTTTATACATTTGTGTGATCTGAAGTTGAAGTTATTTTTTGGTAATCTATCCAATGATATAATAAAACAACAATACAAAAATTAGGATCTAAAATATCTATTGATACTATTATTTAAGGCTCTACAAAAAACGTATTAGGTACTCGTATACATTTACGAACAGTTAGTTCTTAGCAAATTTCTGCACAATAAACCCGCCGCCCAACCGCCGAGAGAAGATTGTGGTATTTGTGATCAAAAAATTAAAGCAATTCCTATAACAATAATATAACCCCTTGTTATTAGAATAAATAAAAGGTAAGAATGCCTGAAAGGTAGGTAAGTAATTAATGATTTTTGATATAAAGCCGCGTTTTCTGTGTGCCAGATGCATGTATATTTAAATACATGTATCTGTTTTTTTATCTGTACTATATTTTTTAATATTAAAAAGCATTATTAAGCGTAGACCTGCATTTCTGTTTCTGAAGTTTTGATGCAAGGATAAAAAGGTTTGGTAGCTAATCGTATTAGGTACCTTAAACAACCCAAGGTTCGTGTATGAGAGCTTCTCATTTCTTTAAAATTACCTAATTCTTTGTGCGTTATTGTCTGTTCTATTAAGACACTTCTTTACAGCAAGTGAACTATTTTATTGCAGCTTAAGACGTACATGATAACCACTTATGGTAAACAAACGCTTTATTTATTAGAAAATTTGATTTGATACCCCGATTACATTTATCCCCGACTTACATTTATCCCACATTTACCCTAACGAAGGTTAAAAAAGAAAAATGCCTATCCAGGTATCTTTTCTCAAAAATTCTTATCCTCAGTACGTATCAAGCTGACTCCTTCATTCGAGACTAGTGTTCTATGGCCTACATTCACCCATTATATCCTTATATTAAAGGGGGGAGGTAAGAGACCCAGAACAAAAATGTGGGCCTAGAAAAGGCCTCGTTTGGGTTTGAGGGGCGATTTGTAATTTCATCTAGCTAGGAGAACTCTTAGACAGCGACTGAGATCTCGACTCTCGACGACAACTTGTGAGCATCAACTAATATTAATTAAAAGATTGCTCAAACTCGGTTCCATATTTCTCTCCGCGTAGTTCATATATCTATCCTGTTTTATTGAATAAATAAAATAAAAATCATGTCAATCGGTCGCTCCGTTTCGAAATGAAAGTAGACACAAACAAACAAATAAAAAGGCAACAGACACACTTTTGCATTATCATAGTTATTTAACAGTATTCCTAGAAAGTTAATTTTAGTAGAAAATAGACCGCGGGCAATCATGTTTTAACAAGTTTTTGTTAAATAACCCGATTTATGCATTCCTTTATGAATCAGCTGGTTCATAGAATACTTGTCCTTACTTGTTGAGTACGATTGAGCGTCGAATGAGATAAACGAGTTTATGCATGTTTATCTTATTCCTGTCGGTGCGTGCTGCTTATACAATCCTATATAAACAACGTAATATTTAATTTATTTTCATTTGCGGTTTCTCACGTAATAAATAAGCAGTGCTTAAGTTCAACACTTACTTACGTATTTCTCAAAACAAACCAATGTCGGAAGTAAAAAAGAAGAGACGGCAATACTGTGCGGAATATATTAAATTCGGATTCATTAAAAATCTCACAAACCCATCGTCGCCTTTGTGCCTTCTATGTCTAAAAACATTTTCGAACGAAGCAATGAAGCCTTCAAGATAAGAAAGACAAGAATGAAGCATATTTTCAAGACCTAGAGAAGAAGCAAAACTATTTTTGGCAGCTGCTAAGCAAAATTACGACGGACTTCGAACATCGTACAATATCTTTTTGTTAATTGCTTAAAAAGGCAAACCACGCAACATCGGAGAAGAGTTAATTTTGCCAGCAATAAAGGAAGTAATAACTACTGTGCTTCATAAACCGGCCGCAGATATTATCCGAAAAATAAGGTAATAATTCTGTGCAAAGACGAATTGATGAAATGGCTGAAAACATTGAAGGATCATTGTGCAATCATCTAAAGGACTAGTCAATTCTCAATTCAGTTCGATGAGTCCACTTTACCAACTAATGAAGCATTGTTGCTGTCTTACGTAAGGTTTATTAAAGATGATAAAAAATGTGAAGACCTATTGTTTGCTAGAAATTTAGAGACCGATACAAAAGGCGAAACCATATTCAATACTTTGGAAAAACAGTGCGATGAGAAAGAGATTTCCTTAAAAAATATAATATATATCAGTTGCTACGGATAGAGCTCCGGCTATGACAGGGTGTCATAAAGACTTCATAGTGTACTTAAAAAATAATATTCCAGATGTCCTTGCTGTAAATTGCCTTATTTATAGACAACAATTGGTTGCTAGAAACTTATTGAACGACTATTTCAATCACTGCAATATGTCATCAAAGAAGTCAATAAAATCCGTAACAGGTCTTTGAATGATAGATTATTTCATCAGCTTTGTGTTACTAATGACGAAGATTTCAACCGTTTGTTGTTTTATACTGAAGTTCGTTGGCTATCAAGAGGTAATTATCTTACTCGATTTTACAACCTGTTTGACTCTGTGTGAGTGTGAGTTCTTGAAAACTAAAGATACAGAATTCAACAAGCTCATTACATCAAAGAATGATATAGCTTACATGACAGACCTATATAAATTGTTCAACGACATGAATCTCCAACTGCAAGGCGATGAACTAAATTTAATTAAAACAAAAAAAGTCATTACTACTCGTACTTTCGCAGCCAAACTGCTTGTACACAAAAAGAATATGGGCAGACGTGAGTTTCATAATTTAACGAATTTATCAGTATCCTGCAGTAACGACGACTTGTTTGCCTACTGCCAACATTTGGAAAACCTTCTCCGAACGATACCAGGACATTATGAACTTGGAAATACCAGACTGGGTGTCGGATCCGTTTTCAAATGTTAACACAACAATGTCACCTCAGGTGGAAGAAGAACTTATAGAATTGACAACAAACGAGGAAATAAAAATCAAGTTCAAAAATAGCTACCAAGCATTTTAGTTACAAAAGCCGATCCTGCAATTGTACTCTGGAATGTGGACAATCGTTCAACGATGCTTGATAGCATTCCCATCGTCATATTTGTGTGAACGTGGATTTAGTGCTGTTTCAACGCTGCTTATTAAAAAGAGAAATCGTTTGCATGTTACCGAACGTGGTGACTTGCGGCTGTTCTTGAGTAAATTGGAACTTGATATCAACACACTTATTAAACAGCATCAGATTCATCCTTCACATTAGTTTTAATATAAGAATCGATTATGTTTGTTTTATTTTGAATGAAAGATACACTGTCTGAATACTATAAAGTTGCGGTTCAATAACCATTCTCATTGGCAGGTGTAGCCCGTAAGAGTCAACTTGAGACCTGAGCGCCGTTGTGTACTACCTACTACGTTCAGGTCTCAAGTTAACTCTTGCGGGTCATAGTAAAAGTCTCGCTTAGAATGAATGTTTAATCTCCGCTAATATAGCTTACAATAATTAATTATTTTTCTTTGAAGTTATAGTGGTTTTTAGTAGGTTAAAAAATGGGGGCGCTAAAATATAATTTTTCTCAAAGTGGGCAGTAGACAAAATAAGTTTGGAAACCCCTGTCCTAGATGGAATAAAAGCATGAAAAGATAAAGGGCGTTTAAGTGGAGTGCTTCCATTACACTTCGGTTAAGGCTTGTAGTTAACGTAACTTTCAGTTGCAAGCTTCATTATAACTCTAATAGAAGCACAGAGCCAGATTCAGGACTGACTTAAATAACTTAATCCGCGTTGATCGTAATCCGAGATAATATATAAGTCCCTCTAAGACTCCGGATTTATGTAATATGAGAAACGGGATAACATACGTAAATCCTGTTTTAGAAGTTGTCTGTTAAATACGAATATCTGATATAATTAATAATATAATGCCTATTTTACTTCATTTTGTCTCCCGCTTTGCTAAGGAGGGAAGTGGATTTACTGTATTTCCAACTCCTCCAATTTTCTTCTGATTAATTTCGTTGCGGGCTCTAAGACAGTTTAATTTCTTCCTGGGACTTCCCGAGTGTCATAACTCGGTGTGTTCGTGGGTCACTGCTGTGGATCCTGGTGTACAGGAGTTACAGTGGTGGGCGTGTGGGTGGCATTAGTCCCAAAAAAAAAAAAAAAAATATAATGCGTCATGTGTGACACTGTGCTGTTTTCGTTTTTAACCGACTCCAAAAAAAATTGAATTTCTCAAATCACCTGTTTTTCCGTTAATGCCTGCTACCTCGAAACTCCGTCAATAATGAACCAATTTTGATTTTTTTGTATGCTTCCCGTTTTTTTCCATTCAAATTTGAAGAAAGATTCCACCACTAAAGGTGAAAATTAAGAAAAGAAAAATTTTGTTCATGACAATTCGTCACGATGTAGGTGCATTGAAGTTCGTTGTTTTTTTACAGTTATTAGGTACTAGTCACTGCAGTGGTTAAGAAAGTTTATGAATGAAAGTTAATAGAAACAAGAGTAATGGACGACCAAACAAAAGATAGATGGACTGCGTAAAAGAGGATATGGCTAGAAAAGAAGTAAGATGAATGATAGATGAGAATGAAATAAGAAAACTAATTGAGCCGACCCCAATTTTTTTTTATAAAATACGAGAAGAATATTATATTGTAGTATTTATTTAATGTCAATAATTTGTTAAGTACAATTTTATTGAAATTGAATGTCCCCAGAACTAGTTTTCGTTTTTACATAACCGAGTGCGGCAGTCAATACGGGCTAAAGGATCTCACCTATAGTATTTTGTAATTCATCGTAATATATTGTTATATAGAACGGTCCATTACACTGTCAAAAAATGAGGTCAACGTCCAATCAAGTATAGTTGTTATCCTGAGATCACGATTTGATTACGCTGTCCACCGCGATGTTTTGAGACGCTCGTAAATCTATTAATCATTTAATTTGGACCAAATCTTTGGGCAGATTTGCTGTATTGAACTCTTGTTATATCATTTTGGACAATCTGGAGAAAGAAATTGGCATAAAGTGTTAGAATTTATTATAAAAGTAACTCGCTGTTTGAGCGCTTGTCATTACAAATTCGAATTAGTCAATTGTCTTTGGGTCCTAGCTTAATAAGTAGAATATGGTTGGGGCTTTCACAGGTTTCAAGGAGCGATTTTGTATCAGGAATGATACTTGCCCGTTGTGTGGCCACTCGCTCGCATTCCAGAATTACGTGAGCAGCCGTTTCTTCTGCTTTCAGACATCCTCCACAAAGAGGACTGTCCGTCTACTAATAACAGTTTGGTCCCACTCACGTAATAGGGTTACCCCTACCGGGAATATTTGGAAAGAAACGATAATAAATCTGGCAGATTATTTTGAAAAGCAAAGGTAGGCAAGGAATGCAGTAGCTAGAATAGGCCAAAGTCGCGTACCAAGGAAATCAAAATGTCTATTTTTGGGAAGTCGAACCTCTGTCGTCCTCTACTAAAATGCAATTCTACTAAAATTAAGATATGCTCACCAGCATAAATTGCATAGAATAACATAATTGCCAAAGCGTAGCGTCGCCTGAACCAGGCGAGGACGTAATAGAATCTAATAAACTAACTTAAATTAGGTGGAATATGAGATTGCCTTCCGCATAAGCTTGAATAGTTAATTATTTAAATGGATAACAATTAGTATATTATCTTTATGCCATAAAGATAATATATCTAGGCTCCATAAAGTTTATGGAGCCTAGATCCTTAGTTCCAAAAGTGGTCCGGGTGAACCGACGGGTTTCTACGTTGGCGTGACAAAAAATTAAGGGTCCACGAAAATGTATCTGCTTTCGATAGTGAATAACTAAAATGTTGACTTGACTTCACCTGTCGTGTAGGCAGATAACATTTTAAGAAGCTCAGTGAGTGTTACTTGAAAAAACTTGCAAATTTCATATTGAGTACAACGTGTCGAGAATTGCAAAGCGTTGCCGCTGCCGCCGCCGCCCTCCGCAACGCTTGTTCAGACGTGCAAAGGGACGAAATACTACTTGTGATGTGTTGATGTGAATCTTTCATGAACTTGTATTATTCTTCACCAGTATAAATACGAATGCCAAGGATAAAGGATAAAGTGAATCGATGTTAGTGTTTGCCAGTGTCGGAAAAAATATTTACCTGCCTATTTGTTGATAAAAGAACAGAAAGCCGAGAACTTGAGGAGGAGGCTTGAAAGTCGAGGTTGAACTTTTTGACCCTACTTTATTAATAATTTGTTTTTACCCGACGAGCTTTTCGAATTATTAGCATATGTTCGATTTGTAATGGACGAAGAAACTCATAAAGAGCTACTATTCGCGAAAACTTAGTAGACAGACACTAAAGGTGAATCAATCTTCAATGGTCTGAGTGATTTTAAGGAAATATTCCATTCACAAACGTTATTTCGGTATCAACAGATGGAGCTCTTGCCATGGTCGGGGGATATCGTGGGTTTTTATAAGCCATCTTCAAAGAATTATATCAGTGGTAACTACAATTCACTGTGTCATCCACCGACAACACCTGGTAGTGAGTGATAGATTACACCAATCGTTTCAATTTGTAATTAAAGCAGTTAACAAAATTAGAAGCAATGCGTTGAATACGCGCATATTTTTACAATTGTGCGATGAAAATGATGAAGACTTCCAACGATTACTCTTACATACTGAAATACGCTAGTTGTCGAAAGGTACATGTTTAACAAGATTTTACTCATTTTTTTAATCAGTTTTAGAGTTTCTGGGAAGTAAAGATCTAGATTTAAAAGAAATTGACCAATCAATTCTCACTTTTTTTTCGAAAACTATTAATTAGTGATTGGAACTCAGCTGCAACACAAATTTCCATACTTAGATTAGATTTCCTTTTCAGCAATAGTACGACTGTCCCATACTGTTAATAAAGAAATCTAAATACATGCCGGAAATGAATTAAACAAACAGTAACACAAAATTTGGTCCCATTATCCTCAATGAAACATTTCATTACAATAAAATCGGATTATACCTACATTTGTTGGCCATCTTACAGAAATACAATATAATATTACGTGGTAATTGGATAACATTATTAATTTCGTTTCTTCTAACGTTTCATTATCTGCGAAAAGATTACGGTCGGAGATTATTCTCATAATATTTCGTTGGGACTTACGAGTACTTTTTCTATTTTTTCTTTGCTTGTTGGTACTGAAAACTTAATCATTTTTGCATCTTTCATGAGATAGCATTTTTTCATATTTTTTTATCACCATATGTAATTGTCAGTTTGATTGACAGATTTTATAATCATTTGATACCTGTCGAATCGCTAACGAGCCATGGTTTAAAAAGGGGTAAGAAAGGTTTAAGGGGTAAAGTAAAATACTTAAATAACCAAATAGACATCAAAGACTTTTAGTGCCAGTTATCACTGTTGCCTTACTATCAATATTTGACAAATTAAGTTCGTAAGCAAGTTGGCAACAACTAAATTGTGTTACACGTTTACAACAATGGGTATAAATGATATATAGGTAAGTATCATCATCAACAGCCCGTAACAGTCCACTGCTGGACATAGGCCTCTCCTTACAATGGAGGTATACTATCCGTATAAATAAGTAATATACTCATTACATTTCATTGCCTCCCTTCTCATCCACCTTTCCACATCAATATACCCCGCTTTGACGTTTTGATCTTACCTAATTAATTTCCAAAAGGTGTGTGTTGGAATGCAGGCGTAAGTACATGTACCTATGTATAATGTTCGGTTTACAAATAAAATTACAGAAAATTTCGAACATCGAAATGCTTTTTGCTTCATTATTTCTTTAATATCCAGAGTTAACGTGAAACAGGTAAATTAAAATAAAACCGATTTAAGTTTTTTTTTCATTTAATGCTCTACCGTGACTCGCATTTTATGAACTCATGACATGACACACTTATGATCTTTTAAAATAAGCACTATAAGCAGGATAACGATGAATGCATACTGCCAAAGTTGTACTTGAATACAAGTTTGGCGTAAATATGGTCGGATGTAAGACAAAGTTGCATGATTTCTTTGGCGGCATGCCACTTGCCAGGCCAACGTCTTTGTAATCTAGTTCAACCAGAAATGTGTAAAATTATATATTATATAACATTAGGTATGGAAGTAAAAGGGAAAAAATAAGTTATTTAAAGTAGATCCTAAAAAAAATCCTAAAAAAATTAACACAATCATAAGACTACATATAGGTCAATGTATACAACCCAATATTATTATATACAAACCAGAGGTAGATACGCCACTAACGCACAAAACGCAAGGGTGCTAATTAGGACCACTGAGAGCGTACGCACACCCTAATTAATTTGAGAAAATTCATAAAATGCCTTCCTGTGTATTCCGAAATTAAACAAATAAGGATTAAAAGGTAAAACAAACATAAAGCAATATCACACCACACGTAAGTGTATGTTTTGTTCTAAAATGCATTTATAGATGTATGTACGAGTACGGTTAACAAACAAATATTTTGTGCGTTGTTTATAACGTATCTTTCTTAAAATTTCATTGCCAATACCACTCCGAGATAAAGTAGATAGGTAAATGTGGCAAGGGCGGATCCAAAGAGGAACGGAAACATTTATTAACACACTTGAAATTCTATAAACTAGGTCGTCATCGCAGAATTAATTTGCACGATTTCAAGTAGGTAATCAAATTGGAGCTTGACGTGAGTCCAGACAAAACAAAAATAACCAACTTTCCCCCTCACTGAGGTTAAACTGGATTCGCTATGGAATCATGTTTCTTTAAAAATCTCACGGTATTTTTATACCACTAACTGAATATTTAATGTTAGTATATACTTATAAGCTGGCATTTGAAACTAAGTATCATTATAGTTCATAAATAACAAGACTCCAAATTACTCGAGAGGCATTTAGATGCAGACTGCGAACATGATCTTGAGAGAATACTCATGAAAAGGTATACCTACCACACCACTTAAATATTATTATTACTCTGAGTTATTATATTACTTTCGAATCTTTCTTGAGAGCTGTGTTTGTTTTGATGATAGCTTACTTCAGTAAGCTACTTTTTCGGCGCAACATATATCATTGAAAGGTACTCGTAACGTTTGTACGAGTAGTAGGTATGAAATAATCCAGGCAGTCTCGGGTAGGTATCACTTACAACAATGAGAAAGACGCTTCTTAACAAAGTGATACCTACTCGTAATTACGAGTTATTCGTGTAGCTAGTAACACCCTAGTAGAGGGAACTCATACAAAGAACTAGAGTAAAAGATATCGCACTGAGAATCTGTACGCTGAAGAGGCAGTAGGCCGATCATGTCTCCATACGGACTGATGCAGATGGTCGTTGGAGCTGGCATGTAACCGATGACCTAAAGAAAGTGGCTGGTAGCGGATGGAGGCAGACTGCCCAAGACTGGGATAGCTAGCGCTCCTTGTGGGATGGCTTCGTTCAGCAGTGGGCGGCGATAGGCTGATGATGAAAGGGAACTGTCAAGTACAATAATAGTCATCCATCTCAGTTTGTCCAGCGAACCAATCCACTTCAGATGCACTCTGTACAACTCTAATATTGCAAATAATTTCTTCTTCGCAGCGCATTAAAAAGGTAGTTTCAAGCCGTTACTGTTCGATTACACGTCCTTGTACTTATCTGAATGTCATACAACGGCATTTATGAACAGTATAAACGGTTATAAACTTTGTAACGAGAAAAACAAAATACGAGACGGCGGAATCACACATACTCTCGTTTCGGATTATGACCAGAACCATGGTCTCTAGAGAGAGGCTCCCCACACCAAGAGCCGTCACGAGGTTGCTTCGCTGTAGTGTCCACTGTCCACGCAGGGGCCTTCACTAGGTGTAGAATGCTGTGTCCTCGCGCTAGCCCCTGTTGTGGTGTCACTCGGACGTTACCTCCAGGCCTATACGACACTATACCACACGGTTGGTGTTGATGACTAAGTTTAATTAAATAAACATCTTTTTCATTGTTTTCAAACGATATAAATAATCAATTTGATTTGTTTTAAAACCAAACTTACACTCTTGCACTCTCGTTGACACTGTCGGCACCGGCGCGACGGCCTTTAAGACCTAACGTTGTCTCTTTCATGCGCAAGTAAAATGGACGGCATTGCGTTAATGATGTCTCCTAATCTAGTGTGTGTAATAAATAATAATAATAATAAATAAGTAAGTAATAATCTAATAAAAAGGTATAGGTAGGTAGGTATACCTACATACTTAAGTTTTCGTGTAGTAGGTAATGTAGATAGATAAGTCAGCGGCGGATTTACCAGCAGGCTGAGTAGGCTGGAGCCAGGGCGGCAAATTTTAGGGAACAGCAAATTTGGCCCAAAACATTGCTTGCTCATACAGAAATAAAAAAAAAGCATTTTTAAACAGGTACACGGAGAAAATAAGTCTCCAAAATTTAACAAAAATAACAGTATTTTACCGAATACTAAAACATCTGTATTTAAAAAATTACGAAACGAGTACTAGTAGTACTAAAATACATGTGAATATGTTTTTTTTTAAATTGTAATAGCGATTTAATATTAGTATTTTAATTATTGATTTTGGCTAACTTTTTTACTAATTATTACTCAGGGCGGCATGAGGCCATGGAATGCGAGCCTCTACTGCCCGGTTCGCCGGCGACGAATTGTGTCCGAGTGAAAATCTTCCTTCTAGGCGTTCTCCGCCACCGCCGCCTCATTTCGCGCGACGACATCTTCGCAGTAGGATGCGACAACGATGAAACATCTATGATGAAGCTAGCGAAATTTTTCTTGCCTTCCGGCAGACGCAGGTCTTTTCCGGTTGTTTCGGGAAGTACCTGCACGCGGTCACTAGCAGTGAATCGAGTCCCACCTGGGCAATTTGCCCAGCTTGGGCGTCACAGCATTACGTCCTCATTGCAATCATCAGAGAGGATCTCTCGCTGCCGGCTGCAATATTCGTCATTTTTTGTTAACCATATAGTAAGATAGCAAGTAAGTAGAGTGTAAGCTGTATAGTATATAAATGCTTAAAATATTAAAGTTGTCATAAGTTTGTCTAGCCGTAAGTGTTGTACAATAATAAGTATAGCATAAGTATCAATGTCTAAGTGTTTAGCCTTAAGAAACTAGAATTATTAGTATAACAATAGTATTAATGTGTAAATAAAAACTGTCTTGTCAAATGTTGTTGTTGTAAAATAAAAATAAGCTAAGTTAGAAGTACAGGAGTCCCTATGTATGGATTGACTAGCGTAGAATAGGCTCCGAAACAGCATCGGAGGTGTAAGATTAAAAAAAATAAAGAAAAAAAAACGCAGCGCCGACCACGATGGGGCCCATGAATGAAGAGGTTATCCGTCCTTTACAGGGCCACCCATATGTCTATCGCCTGATGACAATTGAATGCACGGATGGCGTAGTACTTTAAGCGGTCTTCACTCATCGTCTTAATGCGCTGAGTGTTGTGGGTTCCCTTTCCACACTTTGTGTGACCCATAAATCGTTATTCTGAATCTGGGTGTTCTTTGTGTCAGTTTCATATGCGTTTGTAAAGTCCTTAGCGACACAGGATATATTCCTAGTGGGGAAGTTGTCCAACCAGAGATATACCGATGGCTAGGCCGCGCCGCCTCTTGAAAGTTCGCCGCTCGGGCTGTAACCAAAGTGTCATCGGCGTAACGAATTACGCTGAGCCCGGGGGGAAGTCTCCTCAAAGGTCCCAGTTGTACTCAATGTTCCACAGGAGGGTACCAAGAATAGACCCTTGATGAACATTGCACGACATGGGCCGGCGCCTCAGATATCCATCTTGCTTGTCATAAATAACGCTCCTCTAAATAGTCTGCCACTTGAATTGATCGTTCCGACTAACGCAGGTCTTTTCCGGGCACGGCTGCTTCGGGAAATACCTGCACTCAGTCGCCAGGAGAGGATAGAGTCTCACCGTCCTGTCACCACTGCAATTGCATTGAGGATACGGCTCAGCACACGCTGGCAATTTGCCCGGTTTGGGCGTCGCAGCGTTGGGTCCTTGCTGCAGTCTTTGGAGTGGATAGCGAGAGTGCTACCGACCGTCATACGCTCCATGGCCAGTAGTGACAGCCATATCGCAGAAGGAGGCGGCGGAGAGGCCCCGGCAAGATGGTCTCATATCGGACCCAAAACCGGCGGCAAAGGCACGCTTACCAGCGTCTCATGCCACGCTCAGTGTGGCCGCGGATGGACGGGACGGGTTTTCTCTGCCATGACGGCCAGCCGCGAGGAGACGACGTCCGCGTATCCCGGACCTCGCCAAAATAGAGAAAGTACCCGAAGGTGGTCCCCGAGCCACTGTGGGCAGGCGCTAGGAGGGGTCCGGATGGTTCTTATCAACAGCAGTTTCCGGATCCTTCCTATTACAGGCGCAGAGTAGCACACGAGTGGTTTTAGTCGGTCCGATTTCGACACACTACCCCACCACAAACCCCCGTGGTGTGACGGCCCGAGGGGGTTTCCACATGTAAAAAAAAAGAGTCTTGAATTTGGAATCCGGTTATCATTATAACAGCTGTTCCTGGATCCTTTATATTTCAGGCACAGATTAGCACACCGTTTGATTTTAGTTGGTTAAATTCCGACACAAAGCATCGCCGCAAATGTCGGTGTGACGGCCTGAAAGGGTTTTGAACCGTGTTTCTACAGGTAAAAAAAGGGTATTATGTAAATCCGGTAAATATGTAAATCAGTCACTGACGTAGATACTTTCTATTGATTTTCTATAAACTAATTAAAACGAAACATGACGTCAGGCGACCAAAAATTGCCCACAATGAAGTGTATAACACAGTACTTTTATTTTTGCAGTCGAGTTTCCAACCGTTTTTGAACGATTTATTTGGGGTTTAAAACTGCAAGATTTTATTTAAAACGTTTTAAATAGGTTATTCTGCATCTACACCTATAGGTACACCTACAGGTACATCTATAGGTACACCTTGCCGTAGTTAAAAGTAATTCTACATGTTAATTTATGGCCCCTTTAGGCGAGTTTCTTAAAATAACCTCAACACGTGCCCAAAATAAATTGATATTGATGTAAAACGGTGATCAGTCAATTCAGTCAAAACGATTTGTCATGAAGTCGAAGTATTTACTATTAATAATGAAGTTATACAATGCTGACTAATATTATTTTTCATCACTATCCTTAGTTTATGGAGTAAAAAATGCATTTGGTGCGCCTTAGGACATTATTTATTTTTATTGGAGAGGCTATAGGTATTTTATTTTTTATTTCAAAATGTGTATTTTTTCGTGTATCCAAACAGAATAGACTGATGTTGACGTTCGAATGACATTTGAGTCTACTTGTGCGCCCTCTGACAATAAAAATTGAAAACTTTAAGTAATGGTGGTGACTCTAACAAACTACAGACTGATCGCTTCTATTTTTATTTGTATTTTAATTAATTAGCGTTAATCGTAATTTTTAAATATTGTGGCTGCGGCCATATCATGCTTTCTTATGTCGGGATTAGCTAAAACGGCAGTTTTGGCCGAGGAGGGCGGTAACAATCAGAATAGAAAACGTTCTCTTCACATCACCGAACAGTGCAATAATAAAAGAACTAAATCTGACGATATGAGTGCCAACGAGAAAAAGTCTAACTTTTCTCTTCTGAACCCACACTCTAACGGGTCTGTAAAGTTGACTTCGTCTTCGATGAACAAGCCTGGTGCAGCGACGAAGAAATTGGTTATAAAGAATTTCAAAAGTATGTTTACCCTTTTATCTACTACTCGTCACACTTATAACCTATTAGACATTAGCGGTAATCATTGTTGTGTGTTTTCAGGTAAACCGAATCTTCCAGAAAACTACCAAGAAACGACATGGAGCAAACTTCGAGAGGCAGTGATTGCAATTCAGACTTCCAAGGCGATCGCCTACTCGCTCGAGGAGTTGTATCAGGCAGTCGAGAACATGTGTAGTCACAAGGTACTTAATGAATAAAAGTATATAGGAAACCTTTCAAGTACATATAAATACCTTATAAAAAGCTGCTGAAGTCACAATTCATAAATTTATTAGTTACTTATAAAAAGTTTGATAACACAATGTCTGGTAAACAAGATATTGGTACAATGTTATGCAAAAACTAATTAGCACTATCTTGGGAAAATCTTACTAGAACACATTCTATGCTTACGTTCAGGTTAAAAAGTTTAAATTTTAGAAAACTGTTAAAATATTTCTGGAATGATATACATACCTTACTCTCTTTATTCTCACATCATGTTAGTTGCGTTACATGTTTACCACTATCATACCGCTACTACAATCCTTACTACATTTACAAGTTTTCACCCTTTTATGACTCCCGTAACACAGTTAAAAACTTAGCAAGGGATTGAAGACTAGGAAATATGAAATGTTTAATGACAATAAATAATTTATTATTATTACTGAGTAGCCTTTTGGTCCAGTGGTTAATAACCCTAACTGCTAAGCCAGAGGTCATGGGTTCCATTTCCATCCATTACAAATAATCGTATTAAGAGAATGATAATTTGTTTGTATTTTAGAAATATGAAAGTATGTTTATCATTGGCCTGGTTACCATTGTATAGGATCACCTAGTTTGGAGATAGACTGCTGTGAGTGAGATGTGTAACGGTTTAAAATAAAAATGGCAATAGGCTTTACAGCATTGCTTTCAGTTTCAAATTATTCTTACCTTCCATTACCTCAGATAAACATCAATTAAGTTAGAGTATATTTCTTATTGGAAATTCTTTTACACAATTCTTATATTAAATCTAAATCAACAAAAACAAATTATAGTTTTGAAACAATTTTTATTCTTGAAGTCTATGTGATTAATGGAAAAAGATCAATAAATAAAATTGTCTTAACAATCAATACAAATGAATAAAATTGAATTGTCTGTTTGTATTGTCAAAATAATGGGTTTTTTCATGCTCTGCCAGCCAGCCTCGCTAGATCTCTAGGCTGCTTGGTCTCTGTGAACGACGGACGTGCCTCCGCCAAAGCAAGTGCGCGAGTGGGCGAGTGGCAGAGCATCCGACTCTCGGTTTTTTATTTTGCTCAAAGACGTCTTGTTCGTTTGCCGCGATAATTCAGTACGAGTGCCCACACCATGAGGCTGCCCTTTCGTTCAGGGACAGTTGCCTCGCGAGGGTGCTCACTGTGTGTGGCACGTAACAAAGGCGAACAACCTCTAATTTGAGGTAGAAATATTTTTCATGGGTAAATAAGTTAAGGTTAAAAGTAAATGCAACCTGCAAATCAGCCACAGAGAGGCATGTCAGAGTAAAGCTAGTAATGAATACTACTACTACTTTCTCTACTCCCATTTACATTACAGGATTAAAATGTATTTGGTTTTTTTTAAAACTGTATTATTCTCTCAACAGATGGCCTCACAACTTTATGTAAACCTTACAAACTTAGTGGAAGCTCATGTGAAAGCCAACATTGAACAGTTTCTCTCAGAGAGTATGGACAGACAGGTGTTCCTCAAGAGGATGGATGACTGCTGGCGTGCACACTGCCACCAGATGATCATGATCCGCAGCATTTTCCTGTATCTAGACCGTACCTATGTATTACAAAACCCTAGTATACACTCTATATGGTGAGTTGATTATTTCTTACCTAAATAAACCTATTTGTCCTTGGTTGGACTACTATGAGTTACTTTTAACATTGGAGAGAAATGCTTTAGCACATTTGGGCCGCTAGACAAAAACCAGTTTCAGGCAATTCTTTTCTTGATTTTCTAGTGAATGTGTGTGAGGTGGCCAGGGCCCAATTCTCCTCCTTGTTTCTGAAAAAATTGTTCTATGCTCTGGTCCGGTAATAAATAAATAAATTTTAAAAACATACTGACGACCGGATGGCGTAGTGGTTTGTGTAACGGACTGCTATTCTAAAGGTCGTGGGTTCGATTCCCACTCAAGTCAAACATTTGTGTGCATGAACATTTAATGTTTGATTTGGTCTGGGTGTTTCTATGTATTTACAAAAAAAAAAAGTATATATGTATTTATATCAGTTGTTTAGTACCCATAGTACAAGCTCTGCTTAGTTTGGGACTAGATGGCGTTGTGTAAATGTGGTTAGAATAATATTATTATATTATTATACTTTAATAGACCTAGTGACAGTGGAACTGACTGGGCTGTTAGTTTTATGGTTAGTAATCTTTATTGCTTAGCCAGAGGTCATGGGTTCAATTCCCATTGCAAAAAAAATAGTTGTGTGGTGAGTATGATCATTTTCTCCTGTGTCTGGGTGTAATTTATGTTTTATATGTATGTATTTAGAAATATATATATATAGTATTTTTATCAGCACTCTGGTTACTCGTTTGTGTACCATTAAAATTATTATTGATTGAATTTTTGCAACTGGTTATTTCAGGGACATGGGACTAGATTTGTTCCGGCACCACATAGCGATGAACACGTTAGTTCAAACAAGAACCGTAGATGGTCTATTACTACTTATCGAACGGGAAAGAGAAGGAGATGCTGTCGACAGATCATTGCTCAAGAGTTTACTTAGGATGTTGTCAGATCTGCAGATTTATGAAGAAGCTTTTGAACACAAGTATGTAGATATCAATTTAGTTACTCGTATTGATGAGCACACTTTTAAAACATACATCATTCTCCAAGCCTCTTCCCAGACTAGTTTGGGGTCGGCTTTTAGTCTTCTGCGATACAGCTGAACTTCGATATTTACGTGGAGCGACGTAGGTGATATCGAAGTTCTGTAGATAGACTGTTGTCGGACGTTTTAGGAGTACACCTACTCGGGACGATTGCTACAGATGTTCTCATGGCAACCGGGTCCTACAGCTTTACGTTCTCGCCGAGGCTCGGCTCAACTCGTTAAGAATTTTCACTAGACTGACCTGGCAAGGATTGTTTAAAGGGCAAGTGTAGGCGTGTATGGGACTTTTGTACCGCCTTGCGTATCTCTTGGTAGGGACCGCATAAACGACTGCACGTTTAGGCGGTCCTACAGCCCTTCCAACTGCGCTGGGTATTATAATATGGTATTGTATATAGGTATTATAATATAAAAAGATTGTTTTTAACTTCTAAATACACTGGTGAGTCATAAATATCGATGTAAACATGTCGTTTTTATGTTACTTTATAATTTATGCACCTCAAGTTCAAAAACGCAATGGGGTTTACTTAACGACACTTGAATGTTTAGTAATTGCAGTTGTAACCATTTTTTGAGAAGAATTTATATACTTTAATAAAGTTTTAAAAATATGATGATTACATGAAAATAGTATGATATACTTTATAAATGGTATAAATCTCATTACCATCCATCATATAATAGGTGTATAGGTGTACAGGATCCTAATATACAAAGTTGTTGTACATAAAATACTAGGGTTATATAAAGTGTTCATTCCAACTCTGATCCCATAAAATTATATAGATTTATCATTTAACCTGTAGATAGCCTCAAGACAATCTGTAAAAAAATAAATTAGGTTTTTGTCACGACAAAATCTATTATTACACTTTGTTTTGTATATTCGCCAATGTGTATTAAAACATAGTATATTTTTGAAAAAATATTCTTTATTCAAAAATATACAATGTTTACTCTCAGTCATGATTTTTCGTAACAACTAGGTACAACAGATTTTAATTTAATTGTGAAATAACCGTTATCCCTATTCTAGATTCCTGCTAGCCACGGAGCGCCTGTACGCGGCCGAGGGCCAGCGCCTCATGAGCGAGCTCACCGAGCTGGCCGTGCCGCAGTACCTCGCACATGTTGAAAAAAGACTACGGGAGGAGAATGAGCGACTACTGCACTACTTAGATCCTTCTACAAAGTGAGTGTTCCTAAATACATCGATGCCTTTATCCCTTAAAAGATTAGGCAGTAGGTATATTTATATATCTGTATTACACAATCACGCCTTAAAACAAACATTCAAGCTTAGATGGAGCTAACAGGAAATCTATAATAGTGATAACTGACTCTCGCTAAACTAGGGATACATACGTAAATCATTTTAAAAAAAAGTTGAACTGACTTCAATCAAACAATTACTAACAAAGAACACTAAAAACCTGATTTGCTGTCATTTTTTTTAGAAACTATCTATCTATCTCTGAAACTCATCATCGGATCTATATGAAATTTAAATGAACCCATTTTGAAATTAACCCCTATCGAACAAAAAAGCCTTTCAAGTACCGTATGCGACTGCTGTGCGTAGGTCTCGGGTTCGATTCCCGGGTCAGACCAAATGTTTGTATGTACTGCAAATATTTGTTTCGGAGTTTGGGTGTTTTCTATGTAAAATATGTATGTATGTATTTACAAGAAATAAGTATTCTATAGAACTATGAATTGAAACTAGATGGCGCTGTATGTTAGATAAAAAACTGTGTATGTAAACACGTACACTAATATAGTATGTTTCATATTATTTCAGATGGCAATTAATTCACACAATAGAAAGACAATTACTTAGTGAACACCTATCAGGTATTTTAGACAAAGGACTGAAGGCATTGATGGACGGGCCCCGGCTCGCAGACTTAACCACCCTGTATGGTTTGTTTGGACGCGTCAAAGACGGGCTCGTAGAACTGTGCAAACACTTTAATGCTTATATCAAGGTCAGTCGTACTTAAATAAACCTTTTGTGACATTTTTTTAATAAAAGGTGTGTGTTTGAACTCACGTTTGTATTATCATACTCGTAAGAAAATAGTGATGCAATAGCTACACATCGATCAAGCCGAATAGAAGCCCCACACCCTGACCAATCGGGTTCCAAGCTTTCGTACGAAACGATATTTTCTTGGAACGCGATTGGTCAGTTTGTGGGTCTTGATCGATGCGTCACTATTTTCTTAACGCGAATGGCTTATAGTCCTGGCACTGACTGGCGCTCTTGAAGGCAATATGTAGCAACATGCCGTTTTTTTTTGTTTTGAAACTAAAAAAAGCCGATCACACTGGTAATAAATACAGACTTTTTTGGTTTAGTTAACTGAAAAACTTACTTCATACGGCTACTGTACCCTGTGTAATTATAAATGTATATGAGTCAGCCATTCACTTATTCTGATTGGTTATATAATCAGGCTTTAATTAACTTTTCACCATAAGTCTTTTTAAAAGCCAATCATTAGTGTTTTGAAAATAAATAAATTTTACTTCATTATAGATTCCTATAAATATATATCTAATTTTGGACATTCTAAATTTCTTTAGATACTCAAAATAAAACCACATTTTTATACATTTATTTCAGAAAAAAGGTCGTACGATAGTAATTGAGCCGGAGCGTGACAAGACCATGGTGGCCGAGCTGCTGGACTTCAAAGAGCAGTTGGACCACGTGGTCACCACGTGCTTCCAGCGCAACGACAAGTTCCTATATTCCATGCGCGAGGCCTTCGAGTACTTCATCAACCAACGTCAGAACAAACCTGCTGAACTTATTGGTAATATGCCAATTATGCATTCCTACTAGCTATTTTTCTTCTCTTCTTTTCTTTATTCTTACGAACTTTTATTTTGCCCGCTTTTTATTTCACCATACCTCAATATTGCACTTAACTTTTTCTTCACGTTCAAAAATGAAAGAAGGAAAAAAAAATTACAAAAATGAACGAAATATACACAAATCCCATAATGATAATGAAGAAGGGAGTTTGATTAGTGATCATAATGATACCGTCCATGTGATACCATGTCCCAAGTAATCGAATGCCTAAGCCGCACTACACTCCTCATACAACTAATTGAACTACTGCATTTTTTCCATGGCAGGCACACACTTCCTTACTCGCGATATTCAATATTCAACTGCGCGTAGCAGAAATTCAATTCTTGTAACATTTGTTCAAAACTCAGTTTTGAGCTACTCTCGCTCTCAGAAATAGGATAAAAGGTAAATTAAGTATAGTATTAGGGGTTAAAGTTAAGGTTAAAGTAAAAGTATAAAATTGCCGATTTGTACGAAAGCGTTTAGACCAAAACCGCACGGTGCGTTCATTAGCAGTCTCCTCTCAAAACGTAGCGTTGATATTGCGAGCCCTTTCTGCCGCGTTAGGTCCGCGTCGGAACTCATATTCAGAAATGATCGACGCGAAGTATCCATCTTTCACGTCTAAACTGAATTAAAAAAAAACAATTGAAAGTCGAAAATCGAATGTTGCACATTTTTTAAAAGAAGAACCTCGTAGGAAGCATGTGAAAAAAGTTTCACACGAAAATCTCACACCTTTAAGGATTTATGGCATTTGAAATTATCTATTAACGGCAATTTCATACTTTAACTGGACCTAGTGTTCTTTTTATATCAACTCGATCGTCACGGTGACCGCATTAAGCGTTGCGTTTGACCCGCACTGAAATCTTTACCAATTGTGTTTGTTTACCACCTACTTTGTTTCATCTTTCCCCTAGTACTAGAAATAAATGAATATATCTTCCACAGCCAAATTCGTCGATGTGAAGCTCCGCGCGGGCAACAAAGAAGCAACGGAAGAAGAATTAGAACGCTTGCTAGACAAGATAATGGTCCTGTTCAGATTTATCCACGGCAAGGATGTTTTCGAAGCATTCTATAAGAAAGACCTGGCCAAAAGACTGTTGGTGGGCAAGTCGGCCTCGGTCGATGCCGAAAAATCTATGTTAAGTAAACTTAAGCAAGAGTGTGGGGGCGGTTTTACACTTAAATTGGAAGGAATGTTCAAGGATATGGAGCTGTCAAAGGATATAAATATTACTTATAAGCAAGTAAGTTATTTTTATAATATTTACAATGTATGTTTAACATTATATTTAATTAGTGTTGTAAAGTATAAAGTGTTTCCGTGTGGTGACAGATTAAGAATACAGTGTCTCCACCCCTATTCATCTCTTGGGTGTCGTAAGAGCCGACTAAAGGAGCAAACTATGTAGGAAAACGACTGCAAAGAGAAAAAACCCGGCTGGTTAGCGTGGTATAGTCGGCCAAAACCTCCTTCCTAAGGAGAGATGTATGTCCAGCAGTGGACTATAAAGGCTTTGATTGATGAAAGTATAGTCCTTAGTTTGTGTCGATAAACAATATTAAACTACGATACTATTATTTAAATGTCATACATAATAGAACTATCGAATATATGTCAATGATACGAATTATTATATATATTATAAAGAAAATAAAGTTTTGAGGGCCTGTTATTTTAGAGGTTAGTGATACTAGCTAGCTAGGTCGTCGGTTCGATTCCCACCTAAGGAAAATAATTGTGTGGTAAGCGCGATCATTTGTTCTGTGTCTGGGAGTGATTTATCTTTAATATGTATTATTTAGAAATATATAAGTATGTTTATCAGTAGTGAGGTTACCATAGTACAGATTTTGTCTAGTTTGGGTTCAGGCAGTAGTGTGTGAGATATGTCAGATTTAAAAAAACCTTATCTACAGTTAGTATACTGAGGGTTAGCGAAAATAATATTGTTTTAAGTATATTACGCCTTCCCAGCACTTATCGGCCGTCGCAGAGGGCGGAGGCCTAGAGTTGTCAGTGTATATCCTGACGATGGGCTTCTGGCCGACGTACCCTCCGGTGGAAGTTCGACTCCCGGTCGAGCTCACGCGCCACCAGGAACACTTCACCAAGTTCTACCTCGCCAAGCACTCGGGCCGCAAGCTGCAGTGGCAAGCTACACTTGGACATTGCGTTCTCAGAGCACACTTCACACAGGTATGATACACCTCGAAGGTCTTTATAACAGTCAAATACACATACTATAAGAGGCCAATAAATTTGACGGGCCTGTTAGTGTAGTAGTGGTAAGCGATCCTAACCGCTAAGCCAGTAGCCGTGGGTTCGATTCCCACCCAAGATAAATAAGTCGACGTGATCGTAGAATAATGTCGGTTTTGAAATCGAAAATCAGTTTTTACTATATTTGGATAATATATTGTCTTAATATTATTACTACATTGAAGAAAAATTATATGTATTTTAGGTTTTAAATTATTCAGTGTTTGTTTGATAAACGCTCAAAGTAAGACGAAGAATGGGATTGTTCTAGAAATTTGAATGAATTAGTTATTTTATTGCATTTTAAAACAAACCCTATTATTCACTTTATTTATTTTATTTATTTAACATAAGGCTTACCAACTAAAATACATACTAGATATTTCACAAGAAAACATTCATACAAGTAAATTATATGTGTATGCTTTTAAATTAAAGGTGAGCACAGCATTTTCCAAAAGTGTACATACATTTAGGTTTCAAAATCTTATGATAATTTTCATAATTATAGATTTAGAATTAAAAAAGTTATGTTAAAAAAAAATAACATAAATATTTGAAAGTAAAGTCCTGTTCAATAAATGTCAGATCCGACAATTTTCTATGAATATGACAAATTGTGTGATGAGCATGAACATTTAGTCCGTGTCTGGGTGTAATTTATCTATACAAATAAATAAAATTGGAGTGCCTGTTTGTAATATTAAAATAACCGCTTTTTACTAAATGCATATGTATGTTTACACGGTACATATGCCAAAATAACATTTTTTACAATTTTTGTCTGTCCGTCTGTCTGTCTGTCTGTTTGTTCCGGGTAATCTCTGGAACGGCTGGACAGATTTTGACGGGACTTTCACTGGCAGATAGCTGATGTCATAAGGAGTAACTTAGGCTACTTTTTTAGACTAGCTTCGCCCCGCGGCGTTGCCCGCGGTTATAACAACAAACGCGGGTAACACCGCGGGTCTCAGCTAGTCTATAATATATATGTATTTAGAAATATATACATACATATATTTATTAGCAGTCTGGTTACCAAAGTAGAGGTTTTGCCTAGTTTGGGGTTATTATTTAAAAAAAACTCACTGATTACATAAATGTTCCCTAAATATAACAGTTATAAAGATGACAATAACAACGAATAAATATTTTCTAAATAAAGATTAATATGTGTTACAGGGTAAAAAAGAGTTGCAGGTGTCGCTGTTCCAAGCGCTTGTGTTGTTGCTCTTTAACGATGGAGACAATCTCTCGTTTGAAGACATTAAAACATCCACCAACATTGAGGTAAAGTGAAAGAAAATTTTTATTTAACTATACAGCCTGTTTTTTTTTTCAAGTTAACTCCTGTGTAATGTTTGCTGCATGAATACTTTTATTATCTTTTAAAGTGTAATAAATTAAAAATCTGTCAGATATACAATCATTTTTTCATATTAAAGCTTTTTAGTCACAGCGATTTCACATGTGATACTGATTTCGTCATAGATAAAGATAAATGGCACTAAAATCACACGCTGAATTAAAACTTTTTGGTTATGAGAGAAAGAAAAAGTGTGCTCGCGCTTCTCTCTCTGGCTCCTACAGTAATATACGAAACGTTACTCTCTCTCTTTCTATCTTCACTAACTTATATCTCCTTCAACTTCCGTTCGCCTCGACCGGTCACACTTTTCGTAACGCAATCACCGGCTTACTTCCCGAGTCGAGCGTGCTTAAAAAAGTTTTACTTCAATAATTAAGTAGCGGTCACACGTGTAATGATATGATTTATCACATGTGATTGCGATTTAATTCGATGTGTAGTGTATATCGAGAGTGATGTTGTCCAGGAGGGCGAGCTGCGCCGCACGCTGCAGTCGCTGGCGTGCGGCAAGGCGCGCGTGCTCAGCAAGGCGCCGCGCGGACGGGAGGTGCACGACGACGACCACTTCGCCTTCAACGGGGACTTCACCAACAAGCTCTTCCGCATCAAGATCAACCAGATACAGATGAAGGAGACGGTCGGTTGCCTACCTACTACTTATGTGGCCCACCACTACCCACGCGATGCTCCTTTCATACCGAGATTTGCAAGATATTTAAGAATTGAAATCGATATTTTCCTACCCTTTGTCTCAATTTTATATAGGGTTCGACTCGATATGTAACATTACTAAAGTCAAAGTCTTCTCAGTCAGTTGCCTTTTAGAAGCCTCAGCACAAGCACAGAAAGACGAATCAAAATATATTTATTTATTTATTAGTACCTACACTTACTACTATCATTACAGATATCGTAATACGATAGTGCAACTTATTACAAAAATACTTGTTTTACATAAGTAAAAAATTTGAATGATAAAATAGATTTAAAAAAAAAAGATTTTAACTAATCGCCAACCCTCCTTGAGAATGTAATCGTTTTCAAACGGGACAAACAAGAAAAATAAATTGGAATAAGCACAATCAATAGCGAAGATACTTTTAAAAGAATGTAAGTCTCAGATAGGAAAACAAAACTAAGAATCCAATATCTCCACACCCGTATCCCTATATTAGAAAAACCACTATGACAGGGAATATATAAAAATATATGTGTTGAAATATAATTTTCTATATTCTAAAACCCATAGTACAAGCTATGCTTAGTTAAAACATAAATTGCAATGTGACAATAATAATTTATTCAATAAAAAATAGGTTTGTAGCCTTGATTTGACACATGGCATTGTTAACGTCTGTGTGGTGACGGGTTAAGAATACAGAGTGTCACCACCCCTATTCATCCCGCGGGTGTCGTAAGAGACGACTAAGGGAGCAATCTACGCAGGGCAACAGCACTGCAAACCCGTCTGGCCAGCGTGGTATAGTAGGCCAAAACCTCCTTACTAAGGAGAGGCCTATGTCCAGCAGTGGACTATTAAAGGCTGTTGATGTGATGTGATGTGATTGTTAACTGCAGAGCGAGGAGCAGAAGGCGACGGAGGAGCGCGTGTTCCAGGACCGTCAGTACCAGATCGACGCGGCCATCGTGCGTGTCATGAAGATGCGCAAGGCTCTCTCACACAACATCCTCATCACAGAGCTGTACAACCAGCTCAAGTTTCCCGTCAAGGTACGTCTGTCGTGACTTCTCTAATATTAATCTTGAAAACATAACGTCTTTACATTAAACAACCTTACGTATTGAAAGGAACAGCTGGTTTCTGTTCTCAACGTTTTCTGAAAATATTAGGGTTCCTTTTCTTTACCTTTGTGTAGCACTCGGAAGTATTAAAAATATGAATTACGGAATTTTGTTATTATTTAATCAGCCGGATACTATAACGCGCCGTCGAGTACGCATCAAAGTACTGCTGCACGTGGCAGCCTACTTAGTTCGATCTATCGACACCACCACGTACTTAAACCAGTACTAGGACTTCCATCCAACGCCAAGAAAAGTCCTCGTTCGAATGAGTTTCGATGTCCGTCAGACAGTATTGCTTAGCCAGTCAACCTACCTTTGAATAATTGTGTATAATTTTGTTTCAGCCTGCCGACTTAAAGAAGCGCATAGAATCCTTAATCGACCGTGACTACATGGAGCGAGATAAGGACAACCCCAACCAATACAACTACGTCGCGTAATGTCCCCAACACCTACACCCTCCCACACCAGCGCTGCGACAACGGGCCTCTACAGCAACTATACCTATCTCATACATAGTGTTTCTACTATCTATATATTATAACTATACAGGTCTTGAAATCAGAGGATGATATAAAGTTTCTTCAACCTCTTTATCTCAAATCTTTTTATCATTTCATCAAAACATACAAGTTTGGGACTCCTAAATACCCTAGACTGATATACAATCCCGACTTTTATTCAACGAGGTCTCCCAATTTTTTTTTACTTGCAATACGTTCCCACAGATTTTAGTGTATCTAACAGAAATAAGATATTTAAGCGTAGATCAGTAAAGTATCTATCGTGCTTGCTAAGTGGGTTCTGTCCTCGTCTGCAGTATATATCAAAATTCTATTTCTAGTGTGTATGGAGTGGGTTTTTTGAGTTACAAGAGAAGTTTCTTAGAGGCAATAATCTAACTTATCCTATTCGATAAGGGCTATGTAATTAAAATACTGATACGAATAATTATATCACTAAAATCTTTTTGTATGGTGCAATAACTACATAATAGTTATGCTAACATATATCAATTAAAAATATTACTAAGGGCTAAGTGCGAGTTTATTTCACATCAATACACTCTCGACAGCAAGCGCGTTCGGCGTTGTGATTGGTTAAGATTTTTTCGGGTCTATCGCAGCGCCGAACGCGCTCGCTGTCGAGAGCGAGTACATCTATACAAATAAATAAAATTGGAGTGTCTGTTTGTAATATTAAAATAACCGCTTTTTTACTAAATGCATATGCCAAAATAACATTTTTTTAAATTTTTGTCTGTCTGTTTGTTCCGGGTAATCTCTGGAACGGCTGGACTGATTTCGACGGAACTTTCATTGGCAGATAGCTGATGACATAAGGAGTAACTTAGGCTACTTTTTTTAGACTAGCTTTGCCCCGCGGCGTTGCCCGCGGTTATAACAACAAACGCGGGTAACACCGCGGGTCTCAGCTAGTGTGAAATAAACTTGCACTTGGCCCTCTGATTATTAGGACACTTGACCGATCGAGTTGGGAAAGATTGGTATTGGGAACCGTAAACCATGTTCTAACATGTACATATAATACAATTACACCTTAAATATACATAAAGTGATATTAGGGAATTAAGTGCCCTCCTTGAAAAATGACACTATTTGTGCAAGGAATAAAAACAACCGAATATTTAACTATTTTATTTTAACATTTATATGTTTGTTTTATTTAGTAATGCAGCCTCAGTACGTGATAGTTATTAGCTACAAAGGTAGCTGTTTTACAATTTTGAAAGTGAATTTCCTTGAATATATATTTTTCCAGTTTACTAGACTGATGACTAAATTACTATTGATATGGACTGGCCTATTATTCTAGTAGTTAGTGATTCTAGCTGATGAGCGACAGGCCGTGGGTTCGATTCCCATCAAAAACAAGTAATTATATGTTCTCGTTCGGGGTATAATTTATTCATGTTACGGTATGTATTCAGACATATATAAGTATGTTTAGCAGCAGTCTGGTTACCATAGTACAGGCTCTGCCTAGTTGATCTTAGAAGGATAAACAATTTAATAACCATAAAGTATACACCTGTGTTTACAAACGCTATGAGAGCCCACAGTGAGTACAGATACATAAGATCGGCAATTTCAATTCATAAACAATAATTAAGGGAGGCCCAACTCTCCATTAGAGGCGATTGAGTAAAATGTCGGTCACAGTAACAGCTGATATGAAAATTTGTTGCTTTTTTTACAGCTGCTAAATGAGGAGATGGATTAAAGCAGCGAAAAAGAATTTGATTATGGAATTAATGATGTTCTAACCGAACAGAGGTCAAAAGTTACTAGAAAAGTAATTCTAGACTAAAAGTCCTTTCAATTACTGTAGAGAGGAAGAATTTAAAATGAATTTAGGTTGGTGGAATATTGTAGTTTATACTCATTTATTATCATCGTCTCATTAAGAAGAATGCTGGACATAGGCTTCCCTGAATGACTAAAAAAACATTATTTTCAAAATTAACAACCATTTGGGGCCTTTTTTGTTTTTACCTTTTGGAACAAAGTTCCTTATAGCTCGTTACACGCTTTGAGCGGATGGGAGCGAGACCGAAAAATGTGTAACAAGACTTTTTTTCTACACTCCAGTTGGCGCGTCGATGCTCACATCTTTACATATTTCGTATATATAGCAAACTTCTACCAAAAAGCGAAAGGAACTTCGTTCCGACCGGGAGTCCATAGATCTTCTCTCTTTCTATCTATATTTCCCACCTTCTGCAGTGTGCAATGTTCACAAAGTACATCGTTTCTTTTTGCCACACAAACGGTTACGTAATAGTCACATCTATCGGCCAAACACCACAAAGAACGTAGTGCATTCACATAGCAAAGGGTAAATTATTATTCACTTAGCACAGCGTTGCCTCCACGGTGGCCAGTGTTGTTAATGAACATGGGTGTTAGAATTGGGACATACGCAAGACGGGAAAGTTACAAACAATTGGATACGAGTCAATCATAACAGACGCTCACGATATACGGAAAGTTAGAAACCTAACCATGTTAGGTGAGAAAAAAGAATAGCAAAATGAATTAAGGGACATGGGTTCTCACTCTCCATTTATAATCTGTTTCATAAATGAGTTTTAAACAAGAAATGAGAATCTGCACAAACAAATGTGCACGTTAGAACTTTCGCACTGGCACGTGCAAGTATGCATTTCGCAATTGTAAATATTGATTCTCCAAACACAGGTCGTGCGATGAAGTCTTCTTTAAATACAGATATATGTTATAACATTTATATTATACAATTTATTATTAAGTATTTTCTGTTGGATCACTATGTATGATATGGGTGTGCGTTTCTATCGATATGTCAGTTTCAGGAGGGATCACTAATTAAAACTATTTATAATTTTCTATTGTTGTTTTATTCATCATTCTTCAGTATTATTGTTAATCCCTATTGATTTATTACACACAAGAATTATTTAAATACACAGAATTGATTTTTTTTTTTACATTTGTCAGTTGTTTTGCCAATTTTTAAAAGCAATTCTTATAACCCGAATATCTTATAACACGTTTAACGTAATATAGCCTAACCAGTTTTTTTTAAACCCAAAAATGCAAAAAAAAAAGCACTGAAATGACTCCGAGAAACTTTTAATATTTTTTAATCTTCAGATATGTTTGTGGAAGGAAGTATACAAACATATATTCCAGTCTATGTTTAATGTTAATATTACAATAATTAGGGTGTTCACGGATGAGTGTCTAAGACTGTTGCAAAAAATATATATTTTGATAGACAGGACAAAAACCTGTGTATAACCTATCTGACTTTTACAAGATGTGGCGAATTGAGATTTAACGAAATAATACTGTAGGACATTACAACGAATTACAACAAACAATAATTTACAATATTTACATTAATTACATTTTATTAAGATCTCTGAAAAATAAATATATATTTCAAAATACAGCTTATGTATATCAGCATTCTAAAACGTCCTAATTCTATTACATAGCAAGAGAAAATCGGTCCTTTTCGAAATGGAATAAAGGTATATTTTAAACATAAAGATGAAGAACCACATGAAAAAACAACAACACAACATGAAGTTTAGTCTACGAGATAAAAAAACCGACGAATAGAGAACCTCCTCCTTTTTTAAAGTTGATTAAAAATGTACAATGTTTTGATTACATGTCACAAATGGAATTTTTTGATTTTAAACCTGGACTACATTGTTGGTATAAAACCGTCTTCCCTTACAAAATAACATTCAGAACTTAACGTCGCAGTATTTCTATCAATAGCAGATTGCAGATCAACAAAAATCTAACCACCTCCATACATTTGTAGATTTAGTAATCTATTTATGCCCACGGCTTCGCTCGCGTAAATGTTAATTTTGTCAATAAATAGTAGCCTCTGGTATAATCTGTGTGTGTTTTGACACAACTGATTTGTTTAATATTATTTAAGTATTTGGTTTATTTTTTATATTTTTAAAGCTTTCAAATACTCTCTAATAACTGAGCAAAGTCTAGGTCATGATTATAAGATTAGTCAATGCAATACTTTCTACCAGTATGGTTGCAACAAAAATTAATGCACTTTTTCTCTAATTTTAAAACTAAACGTATTGGCAATGATTTTAAAAGTCAATTTATCCATGACTATTACGGCAAATAATTTTGTTGTAGATCAGTATCAAAATAACTATACTATTGCATGTGCATGTACAGCTTACAGACAATTATGGAGTTTAAAATTTTCAATATTTTTTAAATAGTTTTGCCTCAAATTTATATCTGCTATATTCAAAATTTACTATATCCTATTTTGTGAATAAATAAAATATATCGTCAATAACAAGTGAACTAGCAGTAATCTTACAAGTGATAAAGTAGAATGGGAGAAGAAAACTCATTGCGTCGACCCTAAAATATATTTGGGAAAACGGCAAAAAGATAATTACGTCAATAAAAATAGGTTGTAACTAGAAAAGATGTTTAACGTGATGTTGTTTTCCTTTGAATAAGAATAATCTTCTAAAAGCCAATATACAAAGCCATTATGAGCTCTAAGTTATGCCAATATATTACAGTCACTTCACACCTCTATAGAGGTGGTTAATTAATGTATATGATCCTCATTTATCTAAAATTTTAAACACAGTATCCAAGTGGTCCTTGTGGTAGTCCAACTCTTCAGCGAGGGCATTCGCTAGTTTATTTGGAGTTATTTCTGTGTCTAAGTAGTCACGAAGAAGCACCTGTCAAAAAAAAAAAAGATTTTATGTCACAGATAAGGTAAGATTGTACAGGGTTACTGGTTAAGTCGACCTAGGTACTTTAGGGAGTTGCAATAGTCATTATTATTAATAGGTTCCACTATGAAATACTATATCTCAAACCTATTTTCAAGACATTGGACTTTTAAGATTTTTTGGTAGATGTTTTATAATAGCAAAAAGCACAAATTTATAAAAAAAAAACTATGACAGTTAAGTTATAGAATTTAGAAAACATCAAAGAATTCAATGTGTATGAAAAATGGTTTTGTCAATCGTCGTTTTATATATTTACTCATTCTTTATTATATAATTATGGCTATTCGCCTGTCGGTGTAGTTAGTGATCTGGACTACTAAGTCAGAGCACGATCATTTGTTCTATATCTAGGTGTAATTGATCTATAATATGTATGTATTTAGAAATATATATGTAGGTCGTGGTGTACCTGTGGCGGCAGCGCGCCGCCGTGTCGCAGCAGGCGGTGGCGCAGGCGCTCGCCGGCGCCGCGCGCCAGGGGGCGGCGCGCGAAGTGCGCGTGCCACACGCTCCACGCGATACCGCGCGAGATCAGGTACGAGTAGTACTTGGCGCCGTAGCCTATCAGGTGGCTGAAGCGGTGCTGCCACGCCTTCAACGGAAAATTCTATCATATAGGTACGACTTTTACGAGCACTATACGGTACCGATTGTCATTGACACCTCGGTTCAAATTATAATTTCTCCTTAATTACCTAAGTCAATAAACGTTGAAAAATTTCAAGATCGTATCGATAACAAAATAATTACTGCCGTTCATACCCATTTGTTAATAAATAAAATATGATATACATGCATGAAGTTTTATTTAATATCATCTGTTACCTAAAATAAAAACGATTACACAGCTGTAAAAACAAAATATCTGACAAATACAAATGTAATTATAAACGGTTACACGTAATACATGACTCACGGCATAGACGAAATCCGACTGTGCAACTGTGCTGCATCCTCTAAAGACTATGGGTCTTAAACCTTCACAGTGTATAATAGGTTTTATTGTACAGGGAACGCATGATAAGGAAAAACTGAAGCCCCTGATATTCTCTCTGAAGTATGTCGATTGTTTGTACCCATTAACTACAGGCGTGGTAAAAGTCATAGACCATTTGCACCACCTATATGTCGCAAGGTAGCCATTTTAATTCCACCATTCCCCGGGCACTTACAGCACTCAATGCTCTTTAGGACTCAAATTCAGACTAACTTGTTTGCGGTTGAATAGCAGACGATTATGTCAGTATGTCTGGTGTACTGCGAGAAGTCTGTGTGTTAGAAGGAGCGTAGTTTAATATTGTTATGAGATAAAGTTGTTGTAAAATATCATTTATTCTGTATTAATGTTTTTCCCTTATTAGTGTAAGTGGCCAGAGGCCGTTCTGATTAATAATAAATAAACAACACGTTGTCCGTGTGGTGACGGATTAAGAATACAGAGTGTCACCACCCCTATTCATCCCGTGGGTGTCGTAAGAGCCGACTAAGGGAAAAAACTACGCAGGACAACAGCACTGCAGAGAGAAGGAAAACTTGACACAAACCCTATACCAACCCGTCTGGCCAGCGTGGTATAGTAGGCCAAAACCTCCTTTCTAAGGAGAGGCTTATGTCCAGCAGTGGACTATTAAAGGCTGTTGATGATGATGATGGAATAACACGTACCGTATTCTCTACATAGGGCAGTCCGTAATATTGTTTTTGTACTTGCTGCAACACTTCTGTTGTCCGTCCACCAGATGATGCGTTCTGTCCGTGGTAGTGCTGGTCCAACGCTGAGTAGAACACCTGAGTAATAAGTTGAATAAGAATATTTTGTTATTTAAACTATTAAATGATATACAGGAAGTTTTGATGATGTGTCAGAAAAACATCGATCGCGATAAAAAAAATATTTTTACCCGACTGTGTAAGGAGGGTTGTTTTTCGAATGCATGCGTGTATGTTTATTTGTTTAGCACACTGTAGCCTAAAAGGCTTAATAGATTTTGGCGTTTGAAGTGTCGTTAGATGCATCTTAATTGTGAGAGTGACACTGTTCACACACACACGGGTGTATGAAAACCAGAGATTTTATGGAGCTCCATAACCGAAACTATCGGATATCCGAAATAAAAATATATCCGTAACGGAACGCCGGATACACCGTTTCACAAGTTTCGGATAGTTTTCTTATAAGGGCGGAGTCTAAATAAAACGACATGTTTCGACAGGTTTTTGTTTCACCGCTCGCGCGGCATGTGAATCTTGTTTCAAGTGGGTTTGTTTGTTATTTCTAGTCATAACATAACCTCTTTCATAAGTAGTTCGTTTTTTAGAGTTGATACTTAACTTAAGAGAGTCTTGTGCTAAGTATTAAATTAATTTCTATAGTCAAAATGCGACCAAAATCGAGTTTAATTAGGATATTTTTTTATCAAGTTAATGTAATGCAAATTATTACATACTATTTGTGTTAATATTTTATCTCAAACTAATATCCGTAACCGAAACTATCGGATAATACGAAATAATTACATATCCGTAACCGTATCCGAAACCGATATAATTTTATTCCTATATCCATATCCGAAATATCATATCCATAACATCCCTAATGAAAACTATAGAAATGCCGGCCTTTTAGGAAGGAGTACGCTCTTTTCTTGAAGGTTTGAAGGTCGTATCGGTCCGGAGTAAGTAAGTATAGATACATTATCATGCAGTCGAGTTTTTTGTTTTATTTTTTCAATAATTATTATCTATACTCATATTATAAAGCTGAAGAGTTTGTTTGTTTGTTTGAACGCGCTAATCTCAGGAACTAATGGTCCGATTTAAAAAATTCTTTCAGTGTTAGATAGCCCATTTATCGAGGAAGGCTATAGGCTATATATCATCACGCTAAGACCAATAGGAGCGGAGCACCAATGAAGAATGTTTCAAAAACGGAGAAAATTTATTACTATTGAGAGACGCAGACGAAGTTGCGCGAGTCAGCTAGTTATGTATATTTGTGATAGTCATTCGCAAAAGTTTCGAAATTTAAAGTGAAGCTCTCGGATCTTCCTTCTTATTTGTATTGTCAGAAGACATGGTAGGTCAACTCACCTGCAACTGCATTTCACTGGCGCCGAAGAGATATTTTGAAGCGCACAGTCTGTGTATCATATCTTCTGGCATCGGCTCCCGCGTCTGGAAGTGGCGGGCGAATCTACGAACCACCTGCGATGGTCAATTCTATTTTATCTTATAGTATATAGTACTTACAATTATCTATAAAAACATTTAACCAGTACACCAGTAACAGTACACATTCACCTCTACATTCATTCATACATCCAATAAGCACAAAATTTACAAAAATATTACAAACAGAGAAGTATAGTCATTTTTTCATTTAAGACGTAATTTATTGTACTCCATATTTAATGTGATAAAATAAGATGAAATCAGGCCTAAAAAGGTAGATCCTAGACAAGTTCAAATTATTCAATGATAGCATTTCGGTGGCGGTACTTGCAAAAGTGTTACCAATAAGAAACTTTTTCTTCGTCTTTTCATAGACTCTAATCAAATCAGAATGTCATGAAGACTGTGGACTTATTGGTTGCTCTACTGTCTGTAGCAAAATCTTACTTGCAAGCACCTGATAATTTGTCACAGTAGAAAATGATAATGTTAATATCTGTAAACTTGTAATGAAATGTACGATGAAGAAAGGCGGCGGACCTCGGGACTGCTGGCGAAGTACTCCATGAGCACGCTGGGCACCTCGGCCAGGTCGGTGGCGCAGCGCGTGCCGGCCACGTGCTGGTGCTGCGCGCGGCCCAGCATGGAGTGCAGCGCGTGGCCCAGCTCGTGGAACAGGTTGTCCACGCCGCCCGGCGACAGCAGCGCCGGGCCCGAGCGGTGCCCTCCGCTCAGCGACAGCATCACCACCACTATCGGGTTCTGGAAACGACATCATCATAAACACCAAACACTACATTCCTTTTCATTCTTAATTATTAGCACGAATACTTTTAGGCTCAACAGGCACCCTTTTTCAAAAGATAAAACGACCTGTCGCATTGATGTTGGTCTGAGTTAAACTGGAGTTAAAAGGAGAATCTTTGTTACTCCCAATAAATATACCACTCCCACTCTCAGTGATGATCACTAATGTTTAGTAACCTATAAGTCATCTAAGAATTAAGACTCTTTTTAAGTTCTCTTTTTGAATTTATATATCAAATACCGAAAACAAAGGATATACAATATAATGTAATGTATCTATTATATAGGTTTACTTTAAGAAATAACAGCTCAATTGACTGCACGGACGGTGCAGTGGTTTACATGGTCACCTCGCCGCTTTCTACCGCGCTGAGTGTTGTGGGTTCAATCCCCACACGGGACATTTTGTGTAATCCACAAATTGTCGTTCTGAGTCTGGGCGTTCTTTGTATCCGTTTCATGAATGTATGTATAGTCCCCCGTGACACAGGATATATTCCTAGTTGTCGGAAGTTGTCTTTAAAAGACAGAAAGAATATGAAAAAATTGAATGTTACCTGATAAGAACCATCGGGCAATAGTTTCCCACCCTGTATCGTGAAATGACAATCTTGATGCGGCTTGCCGGGCCGCTCGTACAGATCACAGTAGATGTGGCCGAGTAACCCTTCAGATTCATGCACTACAGCTAGTTTATACACATCCGGGGACCATGATTCACCTACAAAATAAATTACTTTATTAGGGTCTTGATTTATCATCATCATTATGAAAGTTGATACCGTTTGCCATCCAAGACGAAAATTGTATTCCTTACTGTTAAATCCTGAACCCGTTTTTTTTCCTTTTGTCTCTACTACAAACCCAAGAATGGTTGACGTCAGCAAAGAAAAGAACCAGGCAAAATCCCTTTGCAAAATAAAACATTGCGCCAGCCTCAGATAAAAAATATAAAAGCCAAAGTGATTTGAATGTCTGAGGTCCTAATTACAGGATTGTATAATAAATGCAAGTATTATTTAGTAAACGTACGCATACTGCGTGACCCACTTTTTTACAATTTTTACTCTCTCACTGCTCGGTCACCACTCGTAGTATATTCTAAAACCTTCTCCCCACTAATGAAAACTAGAGTAGTGACGTAGTGACTCATAAATATGGTTTTGAATCATTTTTCGCAAACAGAAAGTTTAAAAAAATAGCTCAAATGTCTTAATTAATTAATTTTGCGATAACCATACTTGAATATAGCTCGAAAAGTTCAACATTTCTATAGGTGATATTGACTTCTTGAAGAAAACTCAAGACCTCCCTTCGATCCTGTGGCCAAGCGTACTATTTTGAAGAACTCCTAGCTACCCCTGAACGAGTCTAGAAGTATCAGTATGTTCGCTTATATACTATATCAGTTTTACAAGACTGTCATTGTGATTAAATTATATAAAAAGTAAAATTCACGTAAACATACCAGGCATCATATCTTCAGACTTTAAACTGATACCATATAACTCTTCGCAAAGCATATTCAACCCTTCCATACACCCTCCTAGCGAGAAGTAAGGGCTGAAGTCCGAATTAGCCACGTTCAGCAACTGAGTCTTTGCTTTATGTGTGAAGTATGGTGTGTCCCAGCACATGAGCTTGTCCAAATATGGAGTTTCTTGTTTCTTCATCTGGAGCATCGCGTCAAAATCCATTTTCGCCCGGTCGTGTAAATTGTCTGAGAGTATATCCAGGAACTGACGCACGTTTGAGGCAGTCTCCATTGTACTGGCTTTAATAGCCCTGTTGAAGAAGATAGTAGAAGAAACGATAAGAATTATTGACAAGCTTTTGCGTGTGACTCCGCCCGCGTATATGTCGGTCGCCGCGGTAAAAAGTAGCCTCCATGACAAATTATATAAAAATCGGTTTAGCGGTTTAGCAAAGAAAGACAGACCCTAAACATTAGATGGTTTACATAAAAAAAAGTGAAATATGACGATGCCTGTTAATTTTAATCACAATATCTGAGATGAGAGTTGTAGGTATCTGTAAGCGTTTGATATTAAGCTAATGCAGTGTAAATAAAAACCATGGTCATAATATATATAATATTTATATAATACCCTCCTCAATCATTCCTCGTACCTGTCGGCGTAGCTATTGAAGCCACAAATGGAAGCCATCTCGTGCCTCGCGTCAAGCGTGGTGGTCAACAGCTCGTGCTGTCTCTTATCTGGCGCCAGGTACAGTCTATAGGCCGCTTCTCTCGCGGCAGCATCCGCACATTCTGCGTATACGCCACTCACTATTATATCTTCCCCTTCGCTGCTAAAACTAAAATATCAAACATATTTTATTTTTTATTTAGGTACCTATTAGGCCTACCTATTAGGCTAAAGTTTTAGGTATGAGAGTTGAAGGGTACAAGAGAAGAGGCAGACCGAAGAAGAGGTGGATGGACTGCGTCAGGGAGGATATGGCTAGGAAGGGAGTAAACAGTGAGATGACGCATGACAGAGCAGAATGGAAAAATCATATATACTGCGCCGACTCCAAATAAAATTGGGAAAAGGGTAGGCAGATGATAGGCCACCAACAGCGAGTACACTATTACAATGTATTAATATACGTATAGATCTTAGAACTAGTATCTAGGCACTTACAGATAGGCACAACACGAACATATTTTATTTATACTAGAGATTATAACTATGTATTTGTAACTTAAATTGAACTTTCATTGTATAAAATCCGCATAGTCAGCGTACAGCTTTTTTCCACCTGTTTTCAAATAATAATGTAAAACATACTCTTTCATAAATGTAAACTTCTGTCACTTAGTCTACGTATATATTCCAAATTTCAGATTCGTCATTTTTTTTTTAATAGAACTCAAGGTACTCAATGTATACGCAAGGTACGGCCGGAGTACCCTGATCGAAATTGTCAAGCAATTCAAAATCTATATTATATATAAGAGATTTCCACGTATATAGTCACTCATCACGATATCTCTGGAACCATTAGAGCTAAAGACTTGAAATTTGGTAGGAATATTCTTTTCATCGAGTAGAGGTCAGCGAAGAATAGATTTTACAAAATTAAAAAAAAAAAATGCAAATAGCAAAACAACGTTTGCAGGGTCAGCTAGTTATATATATAATATTTGAAATTCAAAGTAACAACCTTTACTGTTAAACCTCAAAAAAAAAACTTCAGTAGGTATCAAATATTTCGGACATCTGATACACAACGCTATCTAATTTTAAACTAAGCAGAGCTTGTACTATGAAAGCTAGATTGACTGATAGAATACCTATACATACATATTTGTAAATACATACATATATATTATACATAGAAAACAACCAAACTCCGAAACAAATATTTGCAGATCATACAAACATTTGGTCCGTCCCGGAATCGAACCCGAGACCTCAGAACAGCAGTCGCATACGCTACCACTACACCACCTAGGCAGTTGCAGGTATGTTAATGTGCCATATATATATATAAAAAGGGCACATAATACATTTTGTTATCATTGTCATGAGTTTGAATTCTCTTTATCAGTTGTGTGACGCAACGTTTAAGGGCCTTGTGAATTTTTATTTCCTGCTTATTTTTTAAATAATTTATCTTGCGACATTTTGTTTAGGACTAGTCTGCGACACCTGTCCACCCGGAAGAATTACCGAACTTACTGGTTGTGTCAGAATTCATAAATTACGAGGACCACATCTTAAAGGGAATAGGGTTTTAATGAAGTGTAACATTATGTGACAAGGTACGGGGAGTCCTAAAATTCATTTCGAAATCTAAAGTAATAGGGGTTAAAGTATGAAATTGCCGTTGTATAGTAATAGATACTTTGAATTGACATAACACCTTCATGAGATTTTCGTGTAAAACTTTTTTCACATGATAACTATGAGGTTCTTCTTTTAAAAAAAGTGCAACATTCTATTTTCGGCTTTCATTTTTTTTTCTTTTAATTCAGCTTAGACGTAAAAGTATCCATTACTTCGAAAATTCGATTTATTTTTTAATACGAGTTCCGACGCGGAACTAAGGCGGCAGAAACGGCTCGCAATATTAACGCTGAGGAGAGGAGACTACTAATGAACGCACGATCCACGGTCAACGGTTAAGAATGCTTTTAACTAGGCCCTTTCTCAGCCTTACTTTTATTAGAGCCGATCATGTACTCTTTGACGTACGAAGGCAGGTAGAACATCCCAAAGATAACTTCTACTTCAATTAAGCCTGGCTTTAAATAGAATACCAAAAATGTGACGCCGACATAACAAGTCAAAAGTAAACTTACAATTGTCTAACATTCTGTGGTACAGCTAATCTTGGTACTCTTCTAGGTTTAGCAGCCCCAGCCATGAATCTCTGTCCAGTCTGCAGAATCAGATCATTGAGTCCCACTACCCGCCGGCGTCGTTCTTCAGGCAACTGTATGCCACTCTGTTCGAAGTCGAAAAGGAAGAGCTCCGCTAAATGCTGGTCGCCTGATGTACCTTGACGGACAGAGTTACGTAAAGCTTCATATAGGCCTTTGTGAGTGTTTAACCTGAAAAGAAGTAGTCACCATAAATCCATACTTATGTTAAAAATGTGAAAATGAGTTTGTTTGTTACGTTTTCACGCCTAAACCACTAACCGATTTTAAAAATTCTTTCACCAATGGAAAGCTACATTATCAGCGAGTAGGCTGCTTTATACAGCAAAAATAGAAACAATTTTCAAAATCAGAAGTGCCAGAGATTACCAAGAACATAAAAGGTTACAAACATTACCTCTTCATAACATTTGTTTAGATAAGTATTAATATACCTGATCATTCTCACTGGTGATAAACAACATTTTTTTAAAAGTCTGTTAAACTATTTGCTTGTCACCCAGAGGTCAGAATTCAATGATAATACTCTTTATTATTGATAAAACAAAACTGTATTTTTTAATGACAGTTTTGTTTTTGACCTCTCAAGGCAAAATACATCAAGCCCATTTAGGCTACAGAGGGTGCCAAAGAAATATACATACTATGGATGGAATAAAATCACAAACACGTGTGATAAATCATATGATTTATAAATCATATAAACCACTGCGACTTATTATTATTATGCTACCATCAGACTCGTGAAAGGTCTAAATCTAGAAATAACCAAATCATAAAATCACTTTGACTAAAATCAATAATTTCATCATATGATTATGATTTAAAAGTAGCAATAATTGCCATACCTAATATATACAATATACACTCAAAAATATAACCCTCCTGGTCGAAAGTCAGGTAAAAATTTCTAAGTTCTATTAGGGAAACTTTGTGCCTATTGATTACACATAAAATATAATAAATAAAATTAAAATAATGAAAGGTTAAAAACTTTTACAGATGTAGGTAGGATTCGCCCAAATCCTACTTATGTGACATTCCTTGTTCTACCCCACCTTAATCAGTTGCTGTACTACAGTCAATTTTCCAGCATGATCATTTAAAAAAAAAACAACTTACTTCTCCACCACACCACTGACACTGATACATGCTTCCTCTGCTGCACTAGCAAAGTGTGACTGTGGATGAGCTATCCTCACAAATTCAGCAAGGTCTGCCACTTTGCACAGCGTGTCAGATAGCTCATCAAAGATTTCCACCATAGGTCTCGAAGGGTTGGATATAGCTTCATCAATCAAACGGTCTGTGGTTGAAATTGCTTGATCTCTTAACACATAGAATCCCTCAAAGGTTACTAATTCTGGCTTATTGAATAATCCCTAAAAAATAATCACTTAGCTTTTATTTACAGGTTGAATATACAATGTAATATTTTCTTGTATATGTTATAATTTATTTGCTAAGAGCTATAAATTTTGAACTATTCTCAGAAAATGTTGCAAATAGTTACTTATTACTGGTTGTTTATAAAAAACTATTATGCAAATGAATGTATGGGGAAAAGGTAGTGTCAATAATATAATATTTTTTCTAATTCCTTGAACTTACAGTTCTCTCTCGCATTGATTCAAATAAAGGCCTTAAAGTAGGCCGGGTGTTAAAGGCAGTGGCCAATGGAGACCAAGTGCTGACACTACGATTAAGCTTCTTCTTGCGACTGGGCCGCAAAACCCATAATGGCCTTAGAAGTTTCATTTTTAATTTTATTTACCTGTAATAAGAAATATGAAGAGGAGTCAGAGAGATGTTTTTCAAAGAATCCTAGGTTGCAGGATCAAAACAATAAATTGTCCTTTCAAAAATCAAGTACGTAACTAAAGTAGTTTTATTTAAAAACATCAACATTTTTAACTTCGGTTCTTTAAATTTGTTGCTGCAATTTAAATAAGTTTTTTCTCGGTAGTAGCAATTTCTATTAAGTACTATAGTAGCAGTTAAACAGTCGTAAATAAGAGTCCTTTCATACCCATTCAAGACTTTTGAACTGATAGAATATTCCAACTTCACCCAACTAGATGGCACACTGATTACAAAAAAAAAAAAAAATATCTTATAATTTATAGGTTGTAATTTAATATTCAACTTACCGACCTCGTAGAATAATCTTAGGTTTAACTGTAGTACTTTAAACACTTTACCAAGGATTTAAAAAATATAATTACTTAAAGCAAGGATTTGTAAAAATAATAAAATGCTCATAAAATTGCCTTTCTAATTGGTTGTCTTCCTGTCAGTTTGTTTGACATCAAATGTCAGTTGTCACTTGATCTGTGATATGGTAAGTCCAATTCACTGGTATATTACTTTCACCTGTTCACAATAATTATTATTTTTACCTTTCTCTTTCACAAACCTTTTGCAATGTATAAACAAAAATATAATATCTTTTAATAATTTTATAAAAACAAGATGTCATTTCAAAGTTATATAAATTTGTATTCTTGATGTTTTTAGTACCGCAACTTTTATAAAGAAGTTTTTTAATCTGTTTTAACTGTCAAAATCACATTATTATGCCAATTTTAAAATTCACAATAATGGCAATTGGCATTGGCATCGTGATTGGACAATCACATTTGCTGACTGCTGTAATGTGTATTGTTTTGACTGTTTACTAACCGCAACACTAAACAATGACTCGGTAAATCGCAGAAATTGTGTGCGAATGTGAAATTTATCGTGATTAATTCACTTGTGAATCTGTTAAAATAATGGTAAGGTTACGTTATTTATAAACACGGAATTTTGGACTTGGCGCGCTAATTAATGTGTGGTTCGTCGTAAATAAGCTTTGTCATATTTTTAGTCTACTCCACCGCCTCAGCAGAACCAGCCTCCGCGCCGTTCGTCGGGTGATAGTAAGAAAGTGACTCCACCAGCATCGAGTGTAGTAACCAGAAATGGCGCTCGCAAGGCTAAAATCCAGACCCGCGCGATGTCAGCGTGTGCTAAGGTAATCAATTAGTCATACAGTATTCGCGCCCACACATAAGTCCATAACTAACGAACTAGTTTCAAACCATTAAAGTGTAGTAATTATTCTGTTATTATTTGTATGTTTACACTAACTATGGACATTAAAGAATAATTACATATTGACATATCTAAGTAAGGAGTACTTGTCCCCATATTGATTTTGTACTGATTTATCAACGTTTAAAATATTGCTATATATACCAGCTAAATATTGATATTGGGAATCAAACCTTATACAAATGTTAATGTTGTGTACATTCTTAATCACAACACTATTAGCCCCTTGGTAGATTTGTTTATCTGATAAAGCTGTAATAAATGTTATCAATAGAACTGAAGTTTGTCTTTATATGTTATCTTATACTGTTAAATTAACTTAAGAATCAGTAGAGCAGTTGGCATCATTCCGTTTGTAATGTTGAACGGAGTAATATCTTTGTTATGTAAGTATTTTTAAATTAACTTTTACTTTGAATACTTTCAAACCTCTTTTGAATTAGTTATGTATATAGTGTCCAGGGCCCTGTTTTATGAAGCTGACATTTCGACATATATGTCAAAAAGTGAAACAATTGTCGAATTGTCGCGATTAGGGTGTTTAAAAAAGGTGACAAATATGTCAAAATTCGACAGGCATATTCTTGACATATTTGTCATTTAAAAATCGTTTACTGAAACACGACATATGTCAAAAAACCACAGTCAAATTATTACTGACAATGGTTGGTGACAATTGTCGGATTGTTGTGACAATTATGTCGACTTTTGACATGTTTGCAAATAAATATGTTTTCTGTAGCTAAATGAGGGTAAAATAGAAAACATTAACAGAGTAAAAGAATGAATCAATCACTAGTGTAGCTTCGATTGTTTGTTTTAAAATTTCGTGTAAAATGGAAATGCACAAAAAAATTACCATTTTGGGCCTTATTTTCGAAAATAGGAATATATATACTCTTTGGGAAGTTTAGTGACAAATTGACCCACGATACTAAAATAAAAAAATGGAAGGAAATAGTCGAACAAATAACAGCATTAGGTATTTTCAACAAAGACTGGTAACGGCCCTGTTTTATGAAGCTGACAATCCGACAAGTCCGACATATGTCAAAAAGTGACAATTCGACAATTTTTCTGTTTTATCAAACTTACAGGCGACAAAATTGTCATGGTGGAAAATTGACAAATATGTCGGATTGTCGCGACAATCTGACATTTTTCTGTTTTATGAAACTTTTTGAGCGACAGGTGACAGGTGACAATTTGTCGTGAAAAACTTGTCAAATCTGCTTTATAAAACAGAAAATTGTCATGACATATTGACATATTTGTAGAATTGTCCGACAATTCTGACAGGAACGTTACCCTCTGTCGCTAAATCATATTCTGAATTTTGAAGGTGTAAGAAAGTGTTTATAAAATCGAACCCGAGACCTCAGCACAGTAGTCACATACGCTATCACTGCGCTACCGAGGCACTCATAGAATATTTCATACATACCTATACAATATAATACATATCTAATTGATAACTCCTTTATTTAAAGTTGGGTAACGGTCTAAACAAATTACGAATTGATGATGTATAAACTAGTTAAAATATACTAAACCTTACCATGGTCCTTTTGCGCCAATTTTGCCATGTAGTGTCGCGAAGGTATTTCCAGTCTTTGTTGAAAATACCTAATGCTGTTATTTGTTCGACTATTTCCTTCCATTTTTTTATTTTTGTATCGTGGGTCAATTCGTCACTAAACTTCCCAAAGAGTATATTCCTATTTTCGAAAATAAGGCCCAAAATGGTAATTTTTTTATGCATTTCCATTTTACACGAAATTTTAAAACAAACAATCGCAGCTACACTAGTGATTGATTCATTCTTTTACTCTGTTAATATGTTTTCTATTTTACCCTCATTTAGCTACAGAAAACATATTTATTTGCAAACATGTCAAAAGTCGACAAAATTGTCACAACAATCCGACAATTGTCACCAACCATTGTCAGTAATAATTTGACTGTGGTTTTTTGACATATGTCGTGTTTTAGTAAACGATTTTTAAATGACAAATATGTCAAGAATATGCCTGTCGAATTTTGACATATTTGTCACTTTTTTTAAACACCCTAATCGCGACAATTCGACAATTTTGTCACTTTTTGACATATATGTCGCAATGTCAGCTTCATAAAACAGGGCCCTGGTGTATTTAGTCTGTAAAATTCTCACTTATTATTAAACAAGATTTTTTTGAATAGCTGAGTTAATTATTGTGACTCTGATTACTAATATATTCATAATCAATTTTTGATTATTTCAGTTTAAAAAAAAAGCAGTTTTAAAATCTTCAAAATGCTATTCTCTTATTCAGTAACTATTTATTTCAAGGAAGCAAAAAAAAAAACACAAGATTAAATTGCTCATATGAATAAATATTGCTTATCATGATAATATTTCAACATTAGACATCTTTAATTTAATGATAACATAATCCATACATATATTATAAAAGTGAAAGTCAGTTTATTTGTTACTCTTTTTAAACTGATTTTAAAAATTCTTTCACCAATGGAAAGCTACATTATCAGCGGACTCGCTGATAGACTACATATGCTACTTTTTACAACATTAACCAATATAAACACGGCAACAGGTAAAAGCTGCTTTTAAAAAAATGTATTATCTATTGCAGCCATCAGCATTACTTGTAGCTGCTAAAAGAAAAGCTCAACAGAAAAAGAAACAGCACATTGACACAGAGCTGAGAGATCACTACCAAATTGTAAGTTTTTAATTCATCGATTTCAGTCGCATCAATTTTTACACACGCTGATAGTTTGTTTGCCAGCTTTTAGTAAAACTGAAAAGCACAGTAGCAGGCTAACCAATCATGTGAGATAGATGTTTTGTTAGGTGTAGAGATCTTTGTTCATTAATCAGGGTATAGGGTTTGTATTAGTTGTCCTTCTCTTTGCAGTGCTGTTGTCTTGCTCTGATTGCTCCCTTAATCGGCTGAATAGGGGTGGTGACACTGCGTATTCATAATTTCTATTCAGATTATAGGGAATGTAGTCCCGTGTAGGCATTGAACCCTTAAGACAGCGTCAGTAAGCAAGGTGAATATTTGTACTGCTGGACCTCTCGTGTCGTCAGCTGTAGATAGATGGGATTATTTAAATAAAAACCGTTATCATTAATATAATAATTATACATTGTTATAAACAAACACGCTTTGATGGCAGTCCACATTACAAAGTAGTTCCACTAACTGGCGCCAGTTAGATCAGCTCTAAGATACAAAATTATTGTACTATTGGGATATTTGTTTACACTGTTAATCAGTGACAGTGTAAATAAATATTAGAGTATTAGAAAGTAAAATACTGTGACTCATCTCAAAACATGTTTGATACCGTTATCGAACGTCATCCGCCATGATGCATTACCAAGAAGGTAACACATTAAAGGAATGAAACCTCGAAACTTATAAATAGCCGCTTAGTCGCTACTGGCGCAATCTATCGTATTTGCTTTAAGTTTCAAATATTTTAATTTAAATATATCGTTTCGTATAAATTACACAGTTTAGAAGCAAGTGTTCGGGGTATTTTTTTCTTTATCTGTAGTTAAATATATCTATAATACTATACTTAAAATACACAATCCAAATCGGTAGTGTAAATAGCGATAAATTCAATAGAAAAGTATATATACATCAAAGTTTGTGTACGTACTCGTCGTTGCAAGGAGCTTTTTGGGGTGTCTGATCATATGAAATATTCATAACTAAATTTCTCTTTTAAAAAGAACTACTGGGCTTTAATTTAAAGAAATACGAAAGCGATTTTAGAGGACGCTTATTTCCACATTGAAACCGGAAAATCTTATGTAGTGCAAGTCGCATTTCGACTGTGAGTCCGACGAAACACCGTCGTGAAAAATTTAACAAAAGCGTAAAAAATAAACACGTTACTTGTGGGAGGTGTTCAGTATTTTTTAATTTTATCATATTTTTAGGTTTTTTTCATGGAAAAACCGGAACCTTTATAGGATCACTGTTGTCCGTCTGTCTGTCAAAACCCTCTATCTCAGGAAGGCGTGGAGGTTCGAGTCGAGTTGAAATTAAAACCATAAAAGCTTGAAGCTGTGAAAAAATCAAACTTCTAAATTAGCATAAAAAAACCGGCCAAATGCTAGTCGAACTCGCGCACAAAAGGTTCCGGACCATTATCTATAAAAACGGCAAGCCCCCTTAAATATTTGTTTTATTTTATTTTAATTATTTGTTTTAAAAGTGAATATATAACAAAATATTCTGTAAATATTTCAAGCTTCAACCTGTTACCGTTATCAATATCGAGCAAAAACAGGCAAAAAAATCACGCACATTGACAATGAAGCGACGGTAGCCTAGTGGTTAAGGCATTGAACTTGCGATCAAGAGGTCGTGGGTTCAAATCCTGACCAGTACACTACTGACGTGAACCCACTCCTAACACAAGCTATTTAGCTTAGCGGGAGAGGTTAAAGGGAATACTAGTAATTTTGGTTGAAGTGAGGCCATCTGTCACCCTAGCAGAAGCAGGCCGGGTTGGCGGGCGTGGCGCGTTCCTTCCTAGGGTACACCTGGTTCCCCGGCTACTGGTACCCGAGACGGCGGTCGGTTCATGCCCGACATGACCACCGGTGGGTGGTGTCCGAAGAGAATTCCGATTTTTTGACCAAAAAAAAAAATAGAAAGGGTTCTTCCCGTTGACCAAGAACTTTGGCAAGTAACATCGTCCTATACTGTACAGGGCAAAATCTGAAACTATACATTTGTAATGAAATATTTTTTTTGTCTTTATTTAAAGTCCGTAATCAGTCATCGATATAAAATTTTACTTATAAAACACATTAATATAAGTAATTATAGATTTTTTTTAAATGAATTTCGGGAAAAGCTCGGAGAAAAACTCGGACGATTCCTGAACTATTTATAAAATGTACTGCCGCCCCGTCTCCCCCTCGACTCCACCTCGCCTGTGACACGACTAGTGTGTGAGAGCCATTTAGTCCTAAAGGAAAATTTTAAGCAGCGCGCCGCTCGTGCGCCCGCGCTTAGACGCTGCCTCGACTCCAGCTCGTGTGGGCGACGGGCCTTGAAGTACCAATATATATTGGTACATACGTTATACTGACATACTTCATAATTGATTTTCCACCTTTTTGTTACGGCACCTTAAAAGGGAGAGCCCACACTATATACCATCTAGTCCCAATCTAAGCAGAGCTTGTACTATGGGTACTAGACAACTGATATAGATACATATATACTTTTTTTGTAAATACATACATGTTATACATAGAAACACCCAAACTAAATCAAACATTAAATGTTCATGCACACAAATGTTTGACTTAAGCGGGAATCGAACCCGCCACCTTTGGAATAGCAGTCAGTTACACAAACCGGTCGTAAAATTTCACTTTCTTGAACTAAGCATATGAGATAGTCCATATCTTTATTATCGGTCTCATTTTAGAACTTAAGATTTAAATAAAATATAAAATTAAAAAATACACGAAGCAAGCAAGCACCTTCATTTCACAACTCCGTCAGTAAAACAACACATCTATGGTCTGCAACGTGGGAGTGGCAGCGGTGGCGCTCTGGCGCATACATCCTCCCCCTCCCCGCGTCACCGCACCGCACGTGTAGCCGCTCTTTAACGTAATAGTCTGCAAAAGTGGGCTTTTAAACCGACTCTGTCTACCCCTTCGAGGTATAGGCGTGAGTGTATAGATGAATGGACAAGATATAAATATTTACTTACGTAATGAAACAGATGTAATATCGCGTAACGAACTATTATGTAATATTAAAAATATCTTAATTCTACAAAATGAATTACGTTATAAATAACAGGTATTTAAATACTTCTTCCTGTTTGTTGAAACAGATAATTCTAACTGCTTATGTCACAAAGAGAAACAAAGATAAGAGCTTCCTTCATAAAGAGCGTTATATTCTGCCAAAAAAAAAATAGAGATCACGGTAGTTGTATATTTTGACCTTGTTTCGTTAAAAAAATAGTTATTCAAGGTCGTTTATGTAATCTATAGGTGAAAATAAAACTGTCATTGAGGGCTATAGTATAAGAGTTATTTACATAAATAAGGAAACGTCTAAACGAAGTATTTAAAATATTTCGTCGTGTGATTCTATGTGACATTTTGGGCTTATAAGTAATGATTGGTTACGATGACGATAGTTTCTGTGAGGACAGCAATTACCGTTGTAAAGGCTTCTTAAAGTCTGTAACATATACGATAGTTAATATCATAATAAAATGATTCTATAAGTCGGTCTTTTTAACCGACTTAAAAAAGGAAGAAGTACTGAATTCGGGTGTTTTTTATGTTTGTTACCTCAGAGGTACTTCATTCATGAAACTAAATGGAATATTGTTTTCTTATTTGGTAGGGTAAACTTCCCATCTGGTCCATATTAAATTTAAAAAAAAAACTACCCCTGAAAGAGAAAATTAAGGAATAAAGAATACAGTTTTTTATACAATTCAACACGATGTAGGCGCATTGAAGTCTTATATTTTTTTGAAGTATGATGATGATGAAAGTATTATATTTTTTTAAATTTAATTATTTTATTACAACAATGTCTTTGTGGTGACGGATTAAGAATACGGAGTGTCACCTACCCTATTCATCCCGTGGGTGTCGTAAGAGCCGACTAAGCAAACTACGCAGCAGACAACAGCACTGCAACAGAAGGAAAACTTGAAACAAACCCTCTTCAGACCCATCTGGCCAGCGTGGTATAGTAGGCCAAAAACCTCCTTTCTCAGGAGAGGCCTATGTCCAGCAGTATACTATAAAAGGCTTTTTTGTGTGGCGTTCGAGTGATTACAAAAATATAGCAGTCTCTCTGTAGCGTTCGTAGTAAAGGGTTTCTGTAGTTTTTAAAAGGACAACAGCTCAAGAGTTGAACCATTGATCAGCATTACCAGCATTGGTTCTGTTATTTTTAATCTTCAATATCAAAATCCTTTGCCCGATCTATAGCTAATTACCAAAAAATGTACGTTTTGTTGACAGGCCATGGATTCTAAAACAAGAGTCAAGGGTCCCACGGGCTTAGTCACGGAGCCCCGTATGACGGAACATCGCTGTCTATGGGACGAGAACTATCCTGAATGTCCAGAGCGACTCTCTAGTGTAATTGACAGGTAAATATATATTTTCTATCGTGGGAGAGCCAGGCTCGACCTCTCAGTCCAGTAGTTACTACTTATAAACCAGAGGTCGAGGTTTTGATTCCCATCAAAGACACACACGCACGATTATTAATTTTGTCTGCATACTGTATCAATGTACTTTCCAAAATATCCAACCAACAAAACATAATCCAAACATAATCCAACAAAATATCGTCTTGTAACAGGTTTGTAGTATTTAGTAGAATAAACACAGGTTTATTAAGTCGTTTCTTTGCCCTACTTAGATTTAAGATTAGCGTATGGTCGTCCAGTTGACAGGTATATATGTAAACTGTCTTACTTCAGGGCATGATCCTCTCTCAGAAATCATCCCTCCCTCCCCAAATGGTAGACTGTTTGTGGGATCACTTTTCGCGTAATAAAAACGTAAAAGTCTCAGGAATTATCTTGTTGTAGGTGACTGACTTTACTTAAACTTTAAGTAACAATATACTTACTTGTTACTTTCACCCGGCGACCGAGGATCCAACCTTTCACTTTTCGTCCTTCTCACTTGCGGGATAGACAAATACAACAGCTCATCGCTTACTACTATCTTTACTCGATTAAAAGTCGTAAGATAACTCACTAGCATCCTCTACTATCATTAAATCTTCCATAGCTAACCCAGCGCCGGTATTTCCAACATTCCCTCTATTCAGAACAACCAATTTGGTCAGAGTATGTCCTGAGTTCTCGACTTACAGTTATTAAGTGATGTGCCGGATATCCGTATCCGCGGATATCCAAGGGAGAACAGAGATCCGTAACCGTATCCGTGACTTTTTTGGATCTTTCAATACATATTACATAGATGAAATTCTATATAGGTGATTCTGTATTCACTGTAAAACTCTTAGGTATGTGTTTGTAACACTATAAACAGCAACTTTTTTTCTGGCCAAGGTCAAAATGAAAAAAAATAGGTCCTCCATTCAAATGACCAATCAAATGTTGTTAGTTTGTATGGATAAACAATTTTTTTTCTTTCGTTTTCGGTGTTAGTCCAGAAGAAAAGTTGTTGTTTATAATGTTATATGCACTTCAAAGGTTTTCAGTAAATTTAAAATAACCCAGAATAATGGTTATTAGGTAGCTATGAAAAACTATTGAATTCTGTTCAGATTGCTTTTTATTTCTTAAAACAAATATTTGGCACCTTTGTATTGCAATCATTTATCGTACTATACTAAATCAACTAGGCAGGTCGTAGGTACTGAAAGAGCTATCTTTATAATGAAATCAATCAAACATCTTTGTATTAGCTTATTAAAATAATGAAATATTTAAATATCAACGGCAAAGCGTCAAGTGGCGACAACTATCAAGGTCACGGGCTCCGATTGAGTAAGAAACTTAAGATCCGTATCCGCGGATCTTGACACCAAATATCCGTATTCAGATCCGTATCCGCGGATATACTTTGTTAACGATCCGGCACATCACTAGTTATTATACAATCATATGATTAACGATGAATTAAAAATATATTATTCCCAGGTGCCATGAACTGAAGTTAATAGACGAATGTGTCAAGTTCCCACCGAGGGCGGCGACTAAGGAAGAGTTGTGCAGCCTACACTCGCCGTCCATTTACGATATGATGGAGAAAACACACCAAAACAATGACGTCGACTACTTGGAAGAGATCTCCTCGAAGTATGATGCCGTATACATACACCCGGTGAGTAATTGTTTTCACTGTCATACTTAATTAAGCGTGGATTCCTACTTAGTTAAATCACTGTTTTATATTTCATCATTCAATCATTCATTAGTCTTTCGTTCATACATTCATTTATCATTTATTCAGTTTGTCTGTGTGGTTCGTTCGTTTACTGACATAATAGTACATAAACTATAAAATGATATGATTTTGTTAAGGTTATTATAGTGCAACAAAAATTATGTCTCAGTATTAAAAGTCGGTTATTGTGTAAGGCTCAATGCTAAACGAAATACTACACCTATTATCTATACAATGTCTTTTTGTAATGCTAAAATAATAGTTTTTTTACACAAGGTTATTTGAATGATACCTATGTCCTAAAACCAGTCTAAGTCTCTTTGTTCCGGGTAATCTCTAAAAGGGCTATACCGATTTTGATAATATTTTACCACCAGGTAGCTGTCTATATAAGAAGTAACTTTGCTATTTTTCCTCTCAGAAAACCCTGAAATATATTGCCAGGTTCAGGCATCGAACCCGATGTCTCACGTCCGTGGGGCTTCTGGTTCGGTAAAGTCCTATGGTCGCGTACCGTACACCAGCACTAAGGCAGTCCCCTTCAAATTCCACGCGAACGAAGTCGCGGGTGCCAGCTAGTTTGTTAATAAATATACTTAGGATTTTAAAAGCATTATCAAACAAAGTTGGTTTACGTCATGAAAAAAAAAACGCCTAATGCAATGCAATTAAAAAGTTATAAAAAAGTTCCACAATCCTTCTTTGTCGTCATCAGACCTTCCGTTACCAGGGCCAGTTTGTATGGACTCGTGAAAACTAGTTATATGAGCTCAGACTCTACACTGTTCTTTTGGCTCCAGTTCAAACCAGGTCCAAAACGCTTTTTTTCAAACGGTTTTGGTGTCATTAAGTATATTACTTTTATCTGAAAATTATATTCAACTTTACAAACGGATATAACATAACTCAAGTATTTCCAGCTTCTTATTATTATATAGGGTGTAAGGGACGTCATAACGAATTCATCAATTTTTTGTGCCGGAAAATTCATTTTTTTATTTATAAGTTTCCATTTTTTGGTTAAAAATGATGAAAAATGACATTACAATGAGTAAACAGAACATTTTACCGAAAACAATTTAATAAATACCGCATACGGTCAAAAACTGCAATGTAATTAATTAAACACCCTAAACGCGCTAGGCATCCCGTTAGTGCGCGTAGACTGTTTGCACGGAATACACATGTAGTTATTACTTTAGTGCGATACCTACGGGGAATGACCTTAACCTTTGAAAGCTGATTGCATAAAATGTTTAAGTGTTCGGTGTAAATGATGGTCTGAATACACTATTTCAGTATTCGTTACGACGTCCCTTACACCCTGTATACTTATCACGCGCCTTATGTCAAATTGTATTTAAAAAAGTTTTATTAAAACCATAGTGTCAAGTACTTTCTTTCACCGGTCAGAATGAATACTTACTGAAGTCTCTAATAGTATTACTCTGTGTACTGAAGTTTTGACAATTATTTTTAGGTTATACGTTTTCTTTTATGCAGTTTTAATATACAAGCATGTATTTTGTATGGTGATAAAAGAAAGCCAATAACAGTAAACACTAAAATAAAAGTAATATTTCTTTTGAAGATAATATTAATTTCTAGCCTTTGATTGCAGCTAACATATTATTTTGATACAAACTCTAATGTGTGCTAGTATATACGATAAAAATACTAGAGACATGTTGTTTCTCTCTGCATTCTCTATCTTATATATCATGGAGAGTTCTCCGAGGATTTTTTCGGACTAATACCGACCGAACTTTTCGACATCGTTCGGCGTCGTTGGATAATTGGCACTCCACACCACTGTCTGCTTTTTAAGACACTTTTTGCATTGTATTTCCGGACCGATCTAACCAAACCTTCAAGAATAGAGCGTACTCCTTCCTGCAAGGACGGCAACACGCTTGAGTAGTGAACTCCTGAGTTGCAGGCGTAGATGGGCGGCTGTAGTCACGTTACATCAGGTGACCCGTCTGCTCATCCCCTCTTGCATAAAAACTGCTCATATTAAAATGAATGAACGAATACCATGTAAAAGTTGGAGCATTTATGTGTATATTTATGTATGTATGTAAATGTGTGTATTTTTATAGTATATTTGTTGGAGGGATGAGGAAAATGTGGCGAAGAAAGTTTTAGGTATGAGAGTTGAAGGGTACAAGAGAAGAGGCAGACCGAAGAAGAGGTGGATGGACTGCGTCAGGGAGGATATGGCTATTAAGGGAGTAAACAGTGAGATGACGCATGACAGAGTAGAATGGAAAAATCATACATACTGCGCCGACCCCAAATAAAATTGGGAAAAGGGTAGGCAGATGATGATTTGTTATTTGAAACTATCTGAAATCTGGTGAGGTAGGTGCACTACCTACACCACCCAAAGCTTGGCTGATAGAGTATGCCCAAGGCATTAAGTTGTAAATAAATAAAAGTTGGAGAGCCAAGCTTCAGCACAAATAGGACTCAGGAGTGATACAACGCCCTCTCTTAAAACTGTTGTTAAGCATATATTTCTTTGCTCTTCACCGCGTGAGTTCATGGAGGAACGACTCCCCCGAAAGTTCATATAATACAAAATACTCTTAACAAAAACAACTACAAAACACATGATAAAAGACATCATAACCTTAAGTGGTATTAGAAAATTAAGTTGTTTGTCTCAAATGTTGGTTGGGTGAGATCATTTATTACATTCGTGGGTTGATGCAGTAAATCAAACATCTATTAAGATGACGTCGTCTTCTTTCGAATTAAAGGTTCAAAGCAAGTGTAATACATAAATTAATGGTTACGATAAGTACGCTAAGCCCCGCCTATAATTATTACGCGCACAGTGAATTTCGCGCATAGGCATATTAAATTTGAAAAACTTCAACACTATACGAGTATGGAGAAGTACAAAAAAGCTAAAAAAAAATTTTTTTTATTTATTTATAACTTTTTGCACAAGTACATGCATCGGCGGACTTAATGCCTAAGGCATTCTCTGGTGTATACGTCGTAATACCACACGCAGATACAGACATATATACATATAAGTAAAAAAAAAAAAATTGCCAATACAACAAACTATTGATCTAAATGTTAAGCTATTTTGGACTTCATAAGTTTACAGAATATGCAAAATAGACTTATAGAAGTTATAGGCCACCACTCTTGACCGATTTAAGTTATATTAGTCAATGGTTAAAAACAGAACAGTTAAAACTTAATAAAATATAATATTTTAAACAAATTATAATGTTTAAAAACTTTTTTTTTCAGAGTACCCACGAGCTAGCCCTCCTAGCTGCGGGTTCTACCATAGACATAGTAGACCGTGTAGTGTCGGGCGAGATACAGAACGGCGCTGCTCTAGTGCGGCCCCCCGGACACCACGCGATGGCTAGCGAGCCCTGCGGCTACTGCTTCTATAACAACGTGGCGCTGGCCGCCAAACATGCCATAGACAAAAGAGGATTGAACAGGTTAGATGCATGTTTTATTTTTAGGGTGACTTAACTATTTTAGTCGATGTTTGAGTCTACAAACTATAGCAGTAATGATGAATATTCTTACTTACATGTTTGAATTAAACCATATGTAAATATTTACAAAAATATATTTGAAAAGCCAAAACATTTTTATTTGATATATTATGCATTTTTATTCGTTTATCAAACGCATAGCTTTAATCATCCTGCGAGCCTTAAGATTGAAATAATATAATTGTCGTATCGAAATAAGTTTTTGCATGTGTATGTTATTTAGAAGTGGATAATTTGGTATATTGGAGCTAGACTAATGATGATAAAGCTAGGCGGCTCTCTAGTGGCTACTAGAAAACCGTTCGAATTTGGGCTCAAATGATTAATCTAGGAGGCAGATAGTGTATATATCTTTACTCTGTTTATCGTTAGAGCGTTTTCTTTAGTTTTTTCTTCATATTGAAAACAGATAAATAACTCTTATTTAACTGTCTATAATATGTTCTTAAATACTTAAAATGGACGTAGTAACGATCTTAAAAAAAGGTAATTAAAGCTGAATAAACAGGATATCTGGCTCATATGATCGTTTAAGTGAAAATAACATTCTCTAGCCCGAGGATTCATTTACCATCATTCATTCATTTCACTTTATTTAAATTTTCGATACGACCATTTTTCAATTAGTAGCAGCCCGTCAAAAATCCAAAAAAATGGATTGTTTTGTTATTAAATTTGTGTTTATTATACCTTAGCTGATCTTGTAGGCTGCCACTTTGTTAATCACTTATTATCGTTAACAGGATATTGATAGTGGACTGGGATGTGCATCATGGACAAGCAACTCAACAGATGTTCTACAATGATCCTAGGTATGCGTAGAAAGTTTATATATTTAGAGTTTAAATTATAAGATTAGTTGAGATAAGTTTTTAACGTATTATTCGTATATACGTAATCTTTATTGTATGTACTCGCTAGTTAGACCTGAAAGCTTATTGCTCCTAATTGGATCCTTGTTTTTTTTTTAGTTTTCAATCTGCTTCGTAAAGTAAAAACGTACATAGGTGTGTATATATATAAATAAAGTTGGTTACTGAATGTGGTAAATATTCTATATTCTAAAAAGGAAATATTTCTTGGCTGTCTATATACTTTTGAGACTACTGCACAGATTTTAATCCGTCTATTGGAATTAGAAAACTTTTATCACATTAAAACACGTTATCTTTTTTACGGTATTTTATTTCTGTAAAGCAATCTAAACGCAGATAAAAAAAAACATCATTCAAATCATTACGTTTTGCTGTCTTGCCAAGGCTATCCAGGGGAATTTCTGTAATCCATTCCTGGGATTCCACCCCTGCACATTGGCGACAATTCTTTGGGTCTATGACGCTTAGGAAAAACCCGATCTTCACGACATACTATCGACTTTGAATGACGGAGAAACCATACTTAGTCATTTACCAACCATATAACAAAAAAAAACTGTTTCAAACTATAATAACCATATGCAACACATTCCTTTTTTTTAAATCGTTATATCATAAACAGGGTCGTCTACTTCTCAATCCACCGCTACGAGCACGGCGCTTTCTGGCCTAACCTGCGACAGTCCAACTTCAACTACATCGGGACCGGAGCAGGCAAGGGTTACAACTTCAACGTACCACTCAATAAGACGGGGATGAAAGATGGTGATTATCTGGCGATATGGCATCAGCTGTTACTGCCTATGGCTTTGGAGGTAATATTTTTTGTTTATGGTAATAAACATCTATTTAAAATATTTGTTTTTGCTGTCTTCCACATTGGTTCCACATTTTCGATTTATTTTACTATTTTTTAAATTCTAAATAGTCAGTTCTACCGTTGTTACTATTGTAGCTGTAAATAAAATATGTAATATAGTTTAGAAAAACTTGATACAAAAGCTCAAAAGTAAATCTCTTTACTGTTAATGTTATAATTATCACTGTATATATTTATTTGTACAAATTGTTTAACATTTTGATAATTTCTTCATATATTTGTCCACTACAGTACCAACCGGAACTCATCATAATATCAGCTGGATATGATGCTGCGTTCGGCTGTCCCGAGGTATATATTTATCCTACTCTAACACATGCACTTAGCGTATGTATGTCTCTTTCAGTTCTCTCCCCAACTTGTTATCGTGTCGGCCGGCTACGACTCGGCATTGGGTGATGAAAAGGTTCGATTTATGTGAAGACGTGTGTTGTCTGTGAAGTCACTCATACTGACATTACATTCCACTAAACTGACATATAAATCTTTATCACATTCCTAAAACTGACATAGTTTTATTGTGTAAGTGTGATCATTCTCTGTGTTTGATGTTTTCAAGCTATATTCGATTTAAATATTCATCGATCGAGTTATTCATATTTATTAAAGATGTACAGTTTTATCATCATCATCATCAGCCTATCGCAGTCCACTGCTGGACATAGGCCTCTCCCATTGCACGCCACTTAGATCGATTTTGGGCTTCTCGCATCCAGCTCTTGCCAGCCATCATGCGCAAATCGTCACTTCACCTGGCTTGTGGGCCTACACTACGTTTGCGTATTTCGAGGATGCCAGACTAGTATCGGACCTTTCTTTACTGAGGAGTGAAGCGACTCTTTAGAGAGCGAACTGAATTGCCAACGCTTTGATTGATTTTGTTAACATTGATCGTACTTGGATCTTGGCATACGGCCTGAGTTCCTTTTGCGTGTTTGTGTATATTTAATAAATGATTCAAGTCTTACCTAATTTTTCTCATTAATTTAATGACTTCATGGAAAGTAATGGCTATCGCTTCTGACTAAAATACTCCTTGACAAGAATAGTATCATTTATAAAGACAATCAATTCATTACAAATAATTCCCCATGTAACAAATTCCATCTACATGTTTACTATAGATTATATTACAAGTTTCCAATGCAGAAATTTCGGTTTTATATTCCCACTGGCTTCACAGACTGCTTCACAATAATCTAGACCTTTCATAACTAGACAAATATTTGTTTTCATCCTCATAACCATGCATATGATGCGATTCTATTGTCATCTTTATTGACGATTTCCTTTTAGGAAGCAATTTAGAAATCGCCTAGGGACATCTTCTTTGATATTAAACCCATAAATAATGTTAAAAAATTACCCGTTTTTGTTTTCTCAGTGTCTGGTAAAAAGAAGAAATAAATTATTATATGTAGGCACCTACTGTAAATGTTCAAGGTCGTATTCTCACTTTCTTTGGTCATATTATGCGTCGGGAAGACAAGTCTGTGGAGCGACTCGTGGTTCAGGGCAAAATAGAGGGCACGAGGGCGCGCGGTAGAGCACCAATGCGCTGGACAGACCAAATCAAAACCGCTCTAAATGGTCCACTCCGCGAATGCACGAGGCAAGCAACGGTACGAGAGGAATGGCGACAAATTGTGAAGCTTGCCACCGCTCCGGTCATGACGACCACGACCACTCTGACAAGAGTGTGACGACGGAGAAGAAGAACTGTAAATGAACCTGATAGTGAGAATAAATACAAATATTTGAAAGTGATGTTCAATAAACGATCGACTGAAAAGGATGTTACATTTGAAATAATCCTGAAAATTGTTACATTTACATGTTACATTTGAAATATCAAATGAAATTTTATCATTGCATTTTACTATGCGTAAAAGGTTCTTATAATCACGAACCTCTCCATTTCTTCTATGCTCCACCACTATAATTACGTATATAATCACCATTTCTCATGCTTATGGATAATTACAGCACGGATGGTGTAGTGGTTTAAGCAGTTATTTCGCCGCTTCCTGCTACGCTGAGTGTTGTGGGTTCGATCCCCACATGGGACCACTTTGTGTGATCCACAAATTGTTGCTCTGGGTCTGGTTGTTCTTTCTGTCCATTTCATAAATGTTCTTGTAAAGAGACCCGCGACACAGGATATCTTCCAAAATGTGAATAAAAGACCAACAAAATCCGGATTTAGGACTGGATTATATGTACAGGGTGAAATGGAACTGACACCGGCGTGCTACGGCCACCTCCTTCACATGTTAATGTCAGTGTGTCCGCGCATTTGCGTGGTGCTGGAAGGAGGCTACTGCCTGCAGTCTCTCGCAGAGGGCGCTGCTATCACTCTGCGCACGCTACTGGGCCATCCGCCGCCGCAGCTTGAGAATGTCACTGAGCCTAGCGACTCGTAAGTCAATCATTTTTATTTGTATTCTTTTCTTAATATTAGCCCAATAGTGGTATATTTTGGACTAGCGATTGCCGAGTGGTCGAAGTAAAAAATATACGTTTTATAATATACATTCATTTGTAGAGAATATCTAATCTATTAAGTATTTTGTGAATTATGATTTACTTCAGTTTTATGGATTTTGCTGGAAAATATTCATGGTTTTAGTCCATGTTTCCAGAACCTTATGGTAAATGTAGTAAAATAGAAAGCATATTAATATTTATTACATTATATCATTGATTTAATCACTTCTCAACAGAATTCGGGAATCGATCCTAAGCTGCATATACGCACAGAAGCCATACTGGAACTGCTACACGTTCCAAACAACATACACGTCTTCTGGTCCTCCCAACGTGTGCGACGAACACAAGATCAAACTCACGATCAACATCAAATGGGAGGGTGATGAGACCAGGCCGGACAGATTCCTCACAAGAGACTGTTATCCACTACAGGATGATGGGACGAAGAAACGAATAGCCGAAAGGCTAAATCATTTGAGATTGGGTGAGTGTAATAAAATTTATAATAATAATATTAAGTAAAACCACCAAATTTTGTAAATACACTTTGTCAGAATTATTATCTTTATCAGTTATGTTTAATATAGAAAATAAGTACTTGAGGGATATAAACAATACTTAAACGTGAACGGCACCACCGGGGTAACAGCTTACATTAGCTTACAGCTTACTTACCGGCTGTTGGTGTGACGACGCGTCGCCACGCGTCATCAAAAGTTTAAACGGGAGCGGATAGGTCAGTGTTTTGGTAGCTAAGATCCGCTCCTGTATGTGTTTAATCTATCCTTACAAACCAGCACTTATCCTGATAGATGGAAACACTCTAGAGCAACGCCCGTGCCAAGAAGTACTTCAACAAATGAGATCAATAACTTCAGACATATTGCAGTATTGTCTATTTTTGGAAAATTATTTGAAACTATTCTCAATTGTTGCATTTTTAAACAAATCAGAACCCGGTTAGATGACTCACAGCACGGATTCCGTCCGTCGCGTTCTACTCTAACAAATCATATAAAATTTGTTGACTATGTAACTACTAGGATGAGAGCGGGTTGTCAAATTGATGCATGCTGCATCAATTTGACAACTGACAACAAACAAATTTTGATTTCTCTAAGGCATTCGATCTTGTGGATAATGATATTCTGTTAGCTAAGTTTTCAGCCTTTGGATTCAGCCTAAGGCTTTTGGTTTTCATGGCTAACTACTTAAGAGATCGTAAACAGTATGTAAAAGTGGGCAACTATAGTTCACATGAGTACTATACTCGATCAGGTGTAAGTCAAGGTAGTACTTTAGGACCTACCCAGTTTCTTGTAATGATAAACGATCTTCCAAGCGTTCTCTCTAGAGCTCAATGTTTGATGTTCGCCGATGAACTAAAATTATTTTTATCTGTCGCCGATACTGCAGATTGTGTTGAACTACAATCTGACATAAACGCAGTCTACGAATGGAGTGTAAGAAATAAATTGTCCTTTAATACATCAAAATGTAAAACGATAACTTTCACTCGTTCTCGCACCCCAGTATCGGTGACGTATGCGCTAGCTGGCACACCTCTCGAGCGTGTCAGCTTAATACGAGACTTGGGGTTAACTCTTGATCAAAAGCTAAACTTCCGCGACCATATAAGGCAAATATGTAAAGACGCTAATAAAGCCCTGGGGTTCATTATTAGGACTTGTTCTCAATTTAGCAACACACAGCCTATTAAATTGCTCTATAATGCCTACGTACGTAGTAGACTGGGATATAATTCAATAGTGTGGAGCCCGCAAGAAAAAATATATACCCTTTTCATTGAAAAAATACAGCGTAAATTTGCCCGGTACCTGTACAAGCGGGAGTATGGTTATTACTCTTTCTTGTTTCCTTCTATGTTTGTATCAGGCATGGTGGGCCTTGATACACTTGAGCTTAGGCGAAACTTTAACCATATTGTGCACTATTTGTTGCCAATTCATGATAGGGTAGACAATCCATCAGTGCGTGAATGCATTAATTTGTATGTACCAAATAATTACTTGCGCGGTTGTCGTCGCCATCACCGACTCCTGACTTATCCTACAACGTGGCGTCTCCCACAAGCTGTTAGTAGCCCCACGGGAAAAGCTATCCAACTAATTAATGTTTTTTTGCAAAATAATGTAGATGCAGACATATTATTTGACAGCTTACCCAAATTAATGCAAAATGTAATGATCTTTTTAAATACTCAAAAATAACTGTTACCTATAATGTACTCTGTATAGCTATTAATATTTATTGACATCTTGTAAATTTTTATGACATCTTATTGCTTTAATTCTTTATTTCATGACATTTTACTATTTCTGTGTGATTGTATGAATTATTAATTATTTGTAATTTATATAAATAATTTAATGTATTGTTTTGTATAATGATCTGTGGTATGTATATCTGATCCAATGTAGTATAGCATATAAGCGTTTTGGTTGTAAGACTGTGAGCTTGTAATGTTACTTAAATAAAATAAATAAATAAATAAAGGATATTTACAAAAATAACTTTAAATAGACACAATGAAACTATTTTTTTGTACAAACTTAAAAAAATATATAGAATTATAGTGTGATATGGTATCATAAGAAATTGTCCTTGTCATTTTAATGCCTAATGATCGGCTCTTTTGCTTCTATTTGTTTTAAAGAACTTGTTTTTTTCTGTTGCCGAAGACATTAATATGAACCAACATCAAAAGTAATGTAAAAAAGTTATTTATTTCCTTTCATGATACATATTTTGCTTACAGTGACGGATTTATCGATACCTCTACACGCAGTGGGTTATGTCTACGATCAAGCTATGTTGAAACACAAAAACATATGTGAACCGTAAGTACAAATAATTCGTTTTGAAATGTAGTATTTTAAGTTAATTTACTATTTTTTATGGTATAGGGCGAACAAGTTGAATGGTCACCTGATGGTAAGTGACTATCGCTATTAATAGACACCTGCAACTAACGTCAAAAGTGTCCTTGGTGCCATGTGCTCCTGTCCAAAAGTCCCTCAAACTTTTCCCTCTCCCTCTCAAATCCCCTCCTCTATCCATGTCTAATGACCTGGGGGGTGCCTCCCGCTTGCAAGACAACATCCACCCTTCGACATTCTGGCCAATGGTCTATGACCAAATTCGCTCCGTCGGTCGGAAAGTTGAAGAGGCCGCGCCGGATTAAGAGCTCAGAATGCTACGGCGGAACGCGCATACGCAGATAGCGCCTGCGTGGCAAGCACGACTCGAAATCCAGGCCTGTGAAATCCAACCTGCCGAGCTTCGAAGCGCGTGTAGGGAAGAACTACTGTGTCACCTACCGATTGACTCAGATGCTCACCGTTTACGGTTGCTTCGGTGAGTAACTGAATTGAATCGTGACGGGAGGTCACGGTACAATGTCACCACTGTGGGTCGGAAAGAGACTCCGCCCAGCACACGCTGGAAGACTGCCTTCCGAGCGTCGAGTCCTGGTCAGACAGGTTGGACGAAACTTGTCACCGCCAGCATTAATCGCGGCAATGCTGGTTCTCCCACGGTGAAGTAATTAACATAGAACGTACGTTGTCAGTGACCACGTGGAGTGCCCGGAGCGCATCCTGCGCATCCACGAGCGGCACCGCGAGTTCAGCCTGCTGTCGCGCCTGCACCAGCTCGCGCCGCGCCGCGCCACCGACGAAGAGATCCTCGCCGTGCACACGCGCGCGCACCTCAACAGGTACCTGTCCTAAACTGGTCACAATAAAATTCTGAAGAACAACAGTAATAAAATCTACAACATTTTAACTCTGTCTGGGGTCGATTTCTATGTTTGCAATAAATGATTTCACCTAAATTATTTAAAGTAATATCTTAAAGTACAGTGTTAGCTATCCTTCACTATCAATTATGTTTTTTATTTATAATATTAGTAAATAATTTGACAATAGTTGGTATGACGTCACGCCCTAGTATTTCATACAAAAATGTACCCTCTTTTGGAGTTAAAAGCACATCGATTTGACTTGATAGTCATTAATATGTGAATTACTTAAAGAAACCACTCCAATTATTTTTTAATATCGATTTTATAATATGTTAACATTTGCTAATGTTTTTAACCCTACGATCTTTGAACCGATTGTTTTAAATTTTGTTCTAGGCTAAAAGAGCTGGCCTTGACAAAGCTAAGAGATTTGAACAGTCAAAAGAATTCATACGATTCAGTTTATTTCCACCCAGATTCTTTAGAAAGTGCCAGTATAGCGTCAGGATGTGTACTACAGGTAATTTGTTCCTACTTGGGAACAGTTTTATTATTAAAGTTCAATTTTAATCTCATCTTGATACCTTTTGTTTCGATCAGTGTTAAAAAGATTCGTAAAATAAAATTGAGAACACAAAAACTTCAATGATTTAAAGAAATTACATATTTATATGTGTATTATATTGCGTATATTTCTTGTATCGTTAAATATTGTATTGAGGCTTTAAAATATTTTGATGATTTAAAAAATGAGAATTAAGGTTATATGGTAGCGCAGCGGTTACACATTCAATAGATTTAAATCTCTTTCAGTGTTCCATTGTTTATTAATGCAATGCAATTACAATATGTTAGTATTAGTTAACAACGCCGTATATTTCAGAATATAAAAACTCAATGTTTATTTTAAACCTACTTTTTATTATATCAACATTCTGTAATGTCGTAATGAACAAATATCGTATTGGCAGATGATAGACGCGGTGTTGTCGCGTGAGTGCGGGTCGGGCGTGTGCGTGGTGCGGCCGCCGGGCCACCACGCGGACGAGGAGGTGCCGAGCGGGTTCTGCCTGCTCAACAACGCGGGCATCGCGGCGCGCTACGCGCTCGGCGCGCACGCTCTGCGCCGCGTGCTCGTGCTCGACTGGGACGTGCACCACGGGAACGGCACGCAGAGGATCTCCTACGACGATAACAGGGTCAGCTCATCTCACTGCCAATACGTTTATACTCACCATTGGTAATAGTCGGTAAAATATAAAAAAAAATTGTAACCGTACAACTGAATACTTACCGTTTGTCTTCCTGAAATGGGCGACAACACAGTTACATGACTATATACATACATTTTACTGTGCATTTTGTTATATTTTATTTCAAATGTAAAATTTTATTATTATATATATATTATATCTCACAAACAATAATATTTATTATTGCGATATTTTGTCGCGAGCACTCCTAAGGGGATACGCACACCTTGTACGGCCTTTTGGGATGACCAAGGGCTGACTAATGTAATTCACACTTTTCCTCAATCCTCGTAACGTAGTAATAAACCTATTTCTTTTGAGTCCACTACAAGCAGAAAAGTATAATATTCAGCTGAACGCCGCCTAAAGTATTCTAGCTGTATTTATACATGATATTATAAATTGTGAAAACAAAAAAGTTATCCTATGTGTAAATCACTGAATTTATTTCGTTCATATTTTTTAAAATTGTCTCAAAATAGCAAATACTAAATGTATTAGGAAAATTATTGATTAATTTGGAATCACTGTATATAGATAATTATTTATTTATTTTTCAAAATATGCAGATCCTATACATGTCTATCCACCGGTACGACAACGGCTCGTTCTTCCCCAACTCCAAGGACGCCGACTACACAGCAGTCGGCCGCGGCAAAGGAGAGGGGTTCAACCTTAACATACCATGGAATAAGGTACATTTTTGAACATCGAAAACCATACATAATTATCAAATTTTCCATCCTAAAGCTTGTACCAATTATGTGAGTACCACCATATTATAGTTATCATCATCATCATCATATATCATCACTATATTTTACATACGTTTGCCTACCCTTTGAAAATAAACACGTATGTATTACATGCTATTAAATTATATTATATTTATGGATTTTTTCCGTTACTAGGTTAGCATTCCAAATGATGCTTAGATATCATATTTCAGAAATATAAGAATACTAGCTGACCCGGCAAACGTTGTATTGCAAAACAAAAAAAAATTAGGGATGGTTCACCATTACCATTTAGGGGTATGCAAAATAGATGTTGGCCGATTCTCAGACCTACCCGATGTGCACACAAAATTTCATGAGAATCGGTCAAGCCGTTTTGGAGGAGTACGGGAACGAACATTGTGACACGAGAATTTTATAAATAAGATAGTACCTTGTTTTATAAATTAGTGTGTGACTTTAACTGATAATTGGGCAATGTATTTGCGGTCCTTTCACTTAGTATATCATCATAATGTTTCAGCGAGGCATGGGCGATGCGGAGTACCTGGCAGCGTTCACGCAAGTGATAATGCCAGTAGCATACGAGTACAACCCCGAACTTGTCATCGTGTCCGCCGGGTTCGATGCCTGCGTCGGAGACCCGCTTGGAGGTAACATTTCGGATATCATTTTGTGCATCCAACCATATGACGACTGCACGGAGGGCGTAGTGGTTTAAGCGGTCGCCACGCCGCTTCCTATGACGCCGAGTATTGTGGGTTCAAACCCCACATGGGACAACACTTTGTGTGATCCACAAATTGTTGTTCCGAGTCCAGACTCACTTTGTGTGTACTTTGTGTCCGTTCCATGTATGTTTGTAAAGTCCCCCGCGACACAGGATTTATTCCTAGTGCGGGAGTTGTCTTTTAAAAAAATAATAATAACTCGTCACCAAATACACGTATTTAGTGACGAGTTATATGCTTTGACGTGTTATATTATATTCGTTTGTATCAGAATATGTATCTTTAATTAATTTTATAGAATGAGAATTTTGTTTTCATGATAAATTTATGTCACAAAATATTTTTTTCGCAGGTTGTAAAGTGACACCCGAATGTTACGGACGAATGACTCATCTTCTCCGAGGTTTAGCAGGCGGTCGAGTCATCTTGTGTCTCGAAGGCGGTTACAACATCACAAGCATATCCTACGCAATGACTATGTGCACTAAAGCATTACTCGGCGATCCTATAGTCCACCATTACGACCCCAAAACTGTCTGCCATTGGTCAGCTATCGACAGCATACATGATGTTATCAGAGTTCACAGCAAATACTGGAAAAGTCTCAAATTTCAAATGGCATTGCCCTCCGAACAAGTGTTAGAACCTCCACTACCATCGAGAGGGTTAATAATAGAAAATGACAGCGAAATATCGTTAACGAGTACGTTCGATGAATCAAATAAATCTATCGATTCAAAGGGCTCGAGTCAACTAGAAACATCACTGGAAGTAAATATGTCAAATTTGAGTATCGATAAAAAGTGTTCAGATGGTATTCACTGCGGTACTGATGACGAAGATGAAAAGCCTGGCGCTTCAAAAGATTGTAAAGGAAAAGCTGAAGGCAGTAGTGCTGATAAAAATGGAGCTAAACAATTAGTTGAGCAAGCGGGTCCAAGTTGTCCACCGAAAGCAACCTTAGTCGATTATTTAGCCGATAATATGCGAGCAATAGTCGATGGTGAAATGTTTGCGGTGATACCTTTGAAATGGTGTCCGCATTTAGATTCGCTTTTCACGATACCAGACGATGTAAAGTTTGAACAAGGCGTTAAGTGTGTTGACTGCGATCACACTGAAGAGAATTGGGTGTGTTTACATTGTTATGTGGTAAGTCTTTGTTTTTCTAGAATACTAGTTTTAGTGTATCCCAAACTAGCTGACCCGCGCAACTTCGTCTGCGTGTCTCAATAGTAATAAATTTTCTCCGTTTTTGAAACATTCTTCATTGGTGCTCCGCTCCTATTGATCTTAGCGTGATGATATATAGCCTATAGCCTGCCTGATAAATGGACTATCTAACACTGAAAGTTTTTTTTTAATCGGACCAGTAGTTCCTGAGATTAGCGCGTTCAAACAAACAAACAAACTCTTCAGCTTTATAATATTAGTATAGATGACAGAGAGGTTGTACTAAAGATAATTAGATGCTAAAAAGTCCGATACCGCTGTATTGGTGACTCCAATGACAGGATGGACTGCAGTCTCAGTCCCATTTCCTATCCAAGACTTCTAGGCCTATTCATTTTCCTTACTCGAATTCGACTTCTTCCTTTGCCCGTCTTAAAACTTACTACGATGATGGTGAAGACTTAGATACTAAAATGCCTGAATGAATTTCAATTTATTATTTAATTTGTTACTAAGACTGATTACTCAGCCGTTTATTAAATACATTTATACCTACATAATCTTACACTTTAGTATGTATATGAAATTATAAAGTCATTTATTATTTTGTACTAAGGTAAATAATTAATCTATTAAACAAGTTTGTTTATGATATTCCAGACGGCATGCGCCCGCAGTATCAACGGTCACATGCAGGCACATCACGCAGCTACGGGCCACGCGCTAGTGCTGTCCTTAGTCGATTTATCGGTGTGGTGCAATATCTGTGACGCGTATGTCGATAACGCTCTTCTCTATGACGCCAAGAATAACGCACATAAACACAAATTCGGCGAAGAAATGCCGTGGTGTTACAAGACTGATATACAAATGCAATAATTGTAGGCGACTGTTTAGGGAGACAGTAAGTTGTAGGAGGTAAAGATGAATACAGGAAAATATGTTGTTGGACATAAAGAAATATAATTATATTGTCAAAGTTGACATAAAAAAAATGTGGACAGATTTATGGAGTTTCAGAAAACACAGACTGCGAGATACTTTTACCTGGACTTGATATAAAGTACCTTTTGTACCTTAAAATAAACGGTATTATTCTTCAATTAAAATTAGATCATAGCTGTAATGATATTTTTCGGCAAATAGTTGTTAGTTAAATGAAGCAGTGCTCGAATTTTTTATAGTTAAAAAACAACATTTTGAGATTTAAGTGCTAAATAACTGCTGTTAGTGTGGTTTGGAGATTATTTATTCAGCAACCAAAACCTTTTTATTTCTCATGTTCGAGTATTTTTGTGGTTTAAAGAAAGGAAGAAAATTGAGAAGCAGCTGAATCATTCTGTGACACAATAGTATCAATTGCGCTGTGTTGACCGAATCAGAATGATTCCACAGTCGTGGTTTTTTAGTTAAGAACGTGGCATTCTAATATTTTTAACAATTATTTTACTAACATAGGTATATAATTCATAAAAAAATAGTTTAGTCTACTAGAACACTACTAGTGTGTACTAAATTGTGTTAAACATTCCAGCGTGTACTAAACATATAACCCTTGTATTCTTTTGTTTTTAAATTCTAGAATAAGTACAGAAAGCAATGATTAGTGAATACCGTCAATGCTGTACATTAAAAAATTCGATTCAACTACAATATCAATGTGATTTGTTTCACATCACTATCCGATATCATTTGGAATCAATTGCAATACATAGGTGAATTAACATTGAGTTGTTTGTCTTGTAACTGCAGAAATTTTACTTTGCTGTGCTCGATTCTTTAGAAAAAAAATGTGTAGAAATCGAATAATTATAATTATAGATACTATAGAGCGTCTCTATTCTAGGTTTAACACTAATCTACTATGTAAATGTATATAAATACATATGAGACGTAGTATCTATGTTGAAAACTAAACAAAAAACTTAATTTAAATCCCACGAAGTACAATTTATTGGCCATTATGTTGTGCGTGCAAATTAGCACTTGTATATTTATGTAAATAACAATTATTTATACTTATGTACAATTTTTTTATTCGTAATTAAAAGACCGTGTATCAGTTTACTTGGTCTGTTTTTATTTGCTTCTCGGTAGATATATCTTTGAGATTTCTTGATGCGTAACGTTGCAAATTAGGAATAAATAATATCATTAATTGCGATATTTTATATTGAAATTGACATTTTCATGAATATGGGAGTTGATCAATATTAAAAATAAATATAGACGAATTGATAACCTGTAAAAATACAATGATTTCACTATTATCTCTTTAAACTTCAGTTAATTTGATTAGTTTTAGGCTATTTCATACTTTTCATTACACATTTGTTTGTACCAAACTTTTGTAAAAGATGCATATCGTTTTAAATAATTTCCTTTTTATTATCTGTTACTTATTTAATCTCTATGCTCCTTGCTCTATTTTTCAATATGTATGCAAAATTAATTGATGATTGAATGAATGGTACTGCAAGGCATTAAAATGAATTACTTTAATATATTAGATTCTGCTTATGTGTGTATATAAACAACCGCCGCTTCGCTTGCGGGATCAAAAGCGTGAGCAAAAGAGATCAAAATTAAATTAAGTGCTCTTAAATTTGTTTGAAAAAGGTTTTTTTCGTATTTAAAACAATAAAACTATGTACTCATCTCGCCTTAGTGTAATTGAAGGCTTTAATATTGTCAGGTTTTAGAATTAAACGGTGCAAAGTTATCCACAGATATATCTACCAAATAGTAGTTTTTTTACTAATAGAAATGTTTATATTTTATAAACGCTCTGCATGTTAATTAATATGTCATTCGATAGTAATGAAAGAATCTTACTATTTATTTATATAAAAAAATGTGTCATATATTGCTTAATGTTGTAACACCTATGTTGTTATTAAACCCCCTGTTATGCTAATTAAAATATAAGAATTACTACTAAATGTAAAGATTTTGTAACATTGACAAAAGTCCTATATACATATTGTAAGATACGGTTTTCGGTGGCCTAAATGCTGTTTCGTATGACGGAGCACTTTTTCCTGCATACGAAACGGCAATTTTGTATTTCCAAAGTCCTGAGAGAAACAGCTAAATTTTACCAGTTACCAGTAGGGGTGACTCTATTAAGCTCTCGAAAAGGTCGCAGCTCATACATTATCAACAGCGGGTTTGGGCTTCTGCCGCATAGAACCTTGCCATAGCCACAATTTAAAAATTAGAAGTGAAATGTAGTTAGGAATTATTGTCGATGTAATGTTTTGGTGTTGGTTATAATAAAGTTACATTTCCTATACTAGAAGACATACGCAATTTCAAGTTCGAGATTGTATCAAATTTGTAGTATTTTGACATAGAACTATTTTACAGATGAATCTCTTTATTATAATCTTCCCACTATTGGCAGTGTTTAGTGCCAAATACTATTTATTATGAATATCCACTAAAATGTTATAACAATAATAAAACCATATCATATTAATTCATAATCTTGTTTTCTTTAAGCCCTGGGTTATTTAATGTTGACTGTTATCACTGTTCAACTAGTGTGACATCTTAGCACTATCACGGGTCCAAGCTATTGACAGTATGAAATAATAATTTTACTTTTAAAACTATTAATTGAAAAAAACTTGGGCCATTTTCTGAAACTCTAGTTACACAATAAAACTAATCTTTACACAAATCAATCTGAAAAGTCCTAAGTAATCTTTTAGGTGCTGACTTGCCGCTGTTGTTTCGGTAAGTCATCGTCGTCGTCAACAGTCTATTAGTCCACTGGTGGACATAGATGTCTTCTTAGAAAGGAGGTTTTAGCCTAATATACCACGCTGGCAAGACGGGTTGGTAAAGTACGTAAGTCGTATAAGCCGGTGACTAGGTGCCAATATTGTGGAGGTTGTCGCAAGGATACTCCATTCCACGCACTGCTGGAGTGTTCAGCGAGGACGCCAAAACGCTATGAACTCCCGACGGCTATTGGCGTGGGAAACTTGTAGAGACCATGGTCCAAAGTGAGAGTGCGTGGGTTTCCGCCACTTCTTTTTGTGAGGAAGTAATGTCCGCCAACGAGGCGGATGGAAGGGAACGGGGGAAGGGCCAGTGCTCCCTCGTCCCGAAGAAGTAGCTGAGGTTGTCCGTTACCGTTTTTTTCACGGTTTAAGGGGGCAAACGAGCAGACGGGTCACCTGATGGAAAACAACTACCACCGCCCATGGACACCTGCAACTCAAAAGTTCCTCCCGCTCTTGGTAAGAGCAGCCACGGGTACCCGAACTGTTCCAAGCGCGTCTCTCTAAATTAAAAGCCTCTATACTCATTGGTGTGGCTGCCCAAAGCGATTAAGGTCTGCAGGGGTTCTCGGGGACTTCCTTCCAAAGGTATATGAAGAGTGATTTCAGTCAGTTCGATTCCGACATACCACTTTACCGTGAACCCGGTGAGGTGACGACCCGTGGGTGTTTCAACAAGAAAAATAAGTAATTATTTTAAATATCTTGTTTTATTGCCCGTTTAGCTCGGATTACGAGTTAGAGATTTTTGGGTGAAAACGCAATCCAAACTCTCACGGTTTGCCTATACCAGACAGTATGGCATAAACAACGTAAGTATGTCTCATGCTCCCCCGATTTCGCAGGGTTGCGGGCTCCCTACAGAGATGACTATTATTAATGTTGTTAATTAGTTTTTTTTTAATAAATGCGATCGGGCAGCAACATATAATGATTGGGCCGATAGATGTAGGAAAACCCGTGGCTTCTATAGAATAGGGCTTTACTGTCGATCCGCGGGGAACTTGAAATAATATGATTTGAGTCCTCCTCGGATTGGGGCGTCTGATACCGGCTATGTTTTTTTTGGTGGGGTGGTTTTTAGTGGATTAGTGGAAACACTACGTACTCCTGGCTCCTGCGCCCCCGAGAAGCCAGAGATCCAAAGCGATTTTCTACCCACAAACAAAACAAAAGGTATCTCATGCTGAGCAATAGACCCTAATTGTCGATATTCCTATGGCGCTTAAAAAATTACTTATAGATGTAAGTGCAATCTTTGATTGTTATAGTTACGAGTTTGGTTTCGTGATTAAAAATACCTCAATTTATGTACGAAATAATATAAATTATTTAAATTAAATGAATAATCAGTCAATAACTAATTCACTTGTACTTTTCGAAATTTTATTTATATGAAATTAAAAACAAAAAAATTGTTGCATTTTGGGGATTGAACCCACAAAAATCAGCGCAGTAGGAAGCGGTGAGGTGGCCGCATAAACCACTAAGCCATCCATGAAATCAAAAATGTTTACATGAATTTATAACTATAATTTGTAAACACGTTATCGCAATATTCTGTTTATACCTAAAGTCATAAGACAAGATTCTAAAGTGTTGACTAATGACTATTTATAACTTTAAACTTAATTATATTTTAAAATACCAACAAAATCAGACAAGATAGCCTTTCATAATACAAATTAAGCTAACTTTAATATTAAGACCTAGATGAAATTTTAGTATTTTTTTTTCATTACCGCGAGAAATAATATTGTTTATTTTATGGTGACCTTACTTTACACATTTTAAAGATCATTGCCATATTCTATTTTTTATTACACTACGGTAAAAATTCGTATTTGAGAAACTTTTTTATGTTTATCATTTGTCATAAACATAGCTTAAACATTTCATTATATTTTATGCATTGTAAAAAATGTGGCTTGAAATATTATTTGAATTGGCAGCACTGTTTGGTTGGTAGTCATTAGGCAATCAAAACTCAAAAATATATATATCAACGACAGAAGCAGGTGTCCGTCCCGGCAATGATTATAAATCGTTAATAACGAAATATTTAACAAAATTCGTCTTTCTTCATAGCGAATTTTACAAAATGAAGATATTTTTAAAAACTGAATTACTCAAAGCTATTTCATTTAGAAATCCTGTGAAACTACCTTTTACGTATTGGGTGTTAGTGTTTTGTAGATTTGCTTTAACGTTACTACCGCAGCGAGGCTATATTCATCCAGACGAGTTTTTTCAAAATGTTGAAGTCATTGCAGGTGAGTAAAACAATATTTTTTAATTAATTAAATTTAATCATGTTAAAGCATAAACACATACAAAATAGACACACATAAACGCAGCTAGAGTTTTAAAAAAAGCACTCCAAATTTATTAATTTTCGTCTTCTGTTTATCTAGTAAAAAATGTATTATTACTCAGATTTTGCTAGTTCCAAACTTTATATATTAAGTAACTAACTTTAGTTTACTATGTTACTTCAGAGTAACTATATGTTATATTTATCCCATAAAAATTCTTATTTTATTATTAGTATAAATAATAATTTTGAATCATACATTACCATTATAATGAGTACTTATTAAAGCCTATCTAAACAAACCTTAATTATCATAACATCATCATTTCATAACAAAATGCTGATCTCTTTCAATCATTTCTTTGAATTTGTTATCAAAAAATACACCCTTCAGAGAATGCAGAAATAATAAAGATAAAAACCATAAAGTTGAGATTATGCAGTAAATTAATCAAATTCATTTATTTTTCAGGGGATATTCTATCCATAGACGTCTCACGGACATGGGAGTTCAATCCAAAGTTCCCCATCAGAAATATCTTCATACCCAAGCTAATTCTTGGTCCACCTTTACACTTTATTCGCCTAATGAACCCTTATTCAAAGCATTATCTCAATGTAGATCTCAGAACGCCATATTATTTATTGGTTTTCCCTCGAATATTTATATGCTTACTGTCCCTAATTAATGACTATTGCCTATATAGAATTTGTGTACTCTATGGACAAAATTTCAGGAATAGACTCAAGATCTTTGCTAGCTCATATGTAGTTTTTACCTACTGCTGTAGAAGTTTCTCCAACACATTTGAAATGATATTTTTTTCTATGCTCCTTCTTTTAGTTGCTGAATGTATGATGAAATCAGACAATGTCATTTATCACAATGAGTTTTTGAAAGAGAAATATGAGCAAGCCAAAACTGCAGTTGAAAAAGTTAAACTTTTTAAACTGACTACGCATTTACCAGAACATAATTTGAATCGTGTGATTATTTTATCTACTATTGTAGTCATAGGAATCTTCAATAGACCTACTTTTGTGGGCTTTGCGTTCCCTCCGATATTTTTCTGGCTTCACAGAGGTCTAGGCTCTAAAGTCATTGGTTTTAAAGACTTCCATTATAGGATATTTATGTTTATAATCTGTGGTATACCTACCACATTTCTTCTTATTCTAATAGACTCCAGTTACTATGGATACATTACAATGGCTGATTTAGAATCAATGAAAATTTCATTGAACAATTGGGTGGTAACACCTTTGAACTTTTTGAGATACAACTCTGATATGAGGAACCTGACATCACATGGTCTACATCCACGATGGCTTCATTTAGCTGTGAATGTGCCGTTACTGTTTAATGTACTGGGAATATTGGCATTAATTACACTCTCTATCAATACATACAGGTAAGCTCTCTTTATACACATACATAAATATTTATATCTATACTAATATAATAAATGTGAAAGTGTGTCTGTCTGTCTGTTACCTCTTCACGCATAAACTTCTGAACCAATTTAAATGAAATATCGAATGAAAAGAGAATAGAGATAGTCAGAGTCCTGGGAAAGGACAAGGGGTAGTTTTTATCCCAGAAATAATACTTTAATGGGGTTGAAAAAGGAGCGTGGAAGTTTGTATGGGGAATCAAGAACCGCTATACCGATCTGAAACCTGTTTGAGTGATGAAAGCTTATCGTCCATAACAGATACTTTCAGTGGTGATTTACGCAACAAAAACAGCCATTTATTTATGTGTGTCTTTTCAATGCTCAAAGTGTCCCTAGCCACTTTACTGATTTGTAGTAGTAGGCGTTCTGTGATACCAATATTAATGCCGTTTTGATCTCTGAGACTTGGCTCAAACCAAATCTTCTCTCTACCTGGCTTTATTCTTATCGGGAATGACCGGATAGAGAAAAGGGTAGTGGCGTGGCCATTTACCTACGCAGTGATTTTTCCTATAAAATTATTTCATCTTTCGCTGCTTCTACTGAATTTCTATTTCTAGAGGTTTGTGTCAAGGGCACTAAAGCAGTACTGTGTTGTCTATTGTATTCTTTGTGTGCAGAGTATGCTCATCATGTCAACATGGGTTATTTTAATACCAATCTCCTAGATCAAAAGGCCTCTCGTGCCTGTAAGCTCCAACTCTTTCTTGAGTCGGTCAGCCTTCGCGTTTTGCCACTACATGCCACTCACTACAATAATATCGGCGAGGACACTTGGCTCGACCTAATCATTACTTCCAATCCTTCCCTTATTTCCTCTCATGGTCAACTAGACGCTCCCGGATTCTCACATCATGACCTGATTTTCCTCTTCTACGTCCTCAAACCTCCAAAACCAAAACCTAGGATTCTATACAGGCGTTGCTTTAGACTTATCGATATCGACAAAATGAGTGACGATGCGTCACGCATTGACTGGACATCCCTGATCGATTCCACTTCTATCGATGACAAGGTGCACGTATTCAATGACAAGTGACTAAATTGTACGACACCCATGCACCGGTAAAAAAAGTTATGTTTAAACGACCGCCGGCACCTTGGCTGACCAGGGGTATACAGATGGGGATGAGACGCCGAGATCTGGCTTCTGGGATTTAAAAGAGGACCGTGTCAAGGTTAACTGGCAAATGTATAAGTCTGCGAGAAATCGGTGTAACCAGATGATACGGAACGCCAAACGCCGCCATATTCTAGATAACATATCCTCTTCCTCTCCTGCCGACATCTGGAAGTTACTTGGAACTCCTGATATCGGAAGATCGCAACATGTAGACTTTCCACAGTCCCTAAGTCTCGGATTCCCTAAACCAACACTTCACCACTTCTTCCATGTTGAACAGTCAGTCTTCACATAATAATCTGAATTATATCAATAGTCTACCGCGCCCTAACTTTTCACTTTAGTCCTGTCGCAGAAGGAGAGATTAAGAAGATTATCCTGTCTATCAAATCCCAAGCGGTTGGTTGTGATGGCATTGGTCGGAGAATGATCACCACATTACTAGTCCTCCTCCTTCCCGCTATCTCCCATATTGTAAACCTCTCTCATGTATGGTACATTTCCTTCTTTGTGGCGGAGAGCATACCTAATCCGTCTCTTCCCGCTCATTTGCGTCCAATTTCTGTCCTACCCTTCCTCTCCAAAGTGCTGGAAACCTGCGTCCATAAACAGTTCTCTCGCTTCATGTATAGTAACAATTTCCAGTCAGGGTTTCGACCAGGCCATAGCACGGTTTCCGCTCTTCTTAAAGTGACTGGCACAAGGTGGGGATGGGGAATACTAAGGTTACTACCGTAGTACCGGTAGATTTTTCTAACACTTTTAATACCGTCAATCATGAGCTCCTCCTTGCTGTCCTATCCCATTTCTCGGTCTCTCAAGAAGCACTGGACTGGTTTTCCTCTTACCTTCGGGATAATCAGTCAGTCAGTATAGAAGATTCTTCCTCTGGCTGGTGTGATCTCGCTGCTGGCGTCCCTCAAGGTGGTAGTAGTAGCGTAACCGACTGCTAAACTAAAATTGTGACATAGTCTTTAAATACGTGGAGTGGGAGAGCCATGCTTCGGCACAGATGGTTTATAAGGATGAATGGGGAAAAGTTATAAATCTAATAGTACGTTCATTTAAGTACATATTACCTATTTGCCAGTTCTCAGAAAGCGTCTGCTAGTATAATTATTTCGTTTTGGAACAAAGTTCCTTACGCTCTGATGGATGGGAGCGAGACTGAAAAATAACATGAATGAGACTTTTTTCACTTACACTTCAGTTGGCGCGTCGACGCTCACATATGAAGAAGTCAAAGCGAAAGAACTTCATTCCGACCTGGGGTCCATAGACCTCCATCATAGTCCATTTCTGAAATAAAACAAGTACATTTTCTTTACAGATTCATTCGTGGCCAGTATAGCAAGCTACCGAGAATCCAAAGCATCACAGGTCTAATGCTTTTCTCTCTAGTCACACCGATTATATTACTATCTCTGTTCCCGCACCAAGAAGCCCGCTTTATCATACCCGTTCTCATTCCTTTAATATATCTATACGCTAACCATCTACATGTCAACGAAACTGACGGACTAAGAACCAGAAGATTAAAAACTACTCTACAAATTACTTGGTATGTGCTTAACGCACTTCTAACAATATTCTTTGGGTTCATCCATCAAGGAGGCGTTTATCCCTTCGCCAATAGTCTGTATCGTGAAATAAAGAATAATTACGGAGTCCACACTCACGTAATAACTACACATAGTTATAGTATACCAACATTTTTACTTCAGTTAGAGAGTACCACCAAGGTATGGACAGATAGAGGTACGGGCCATAAGTACAGACTAGCTCCATCGACGTTCATTCTCAAGTATGGCTCATTGCCAATGGATGACTTACTATTCAAAGTTGACGAAGTTCTGACCAACGCTGAGATGTTATTGCACGATTATAAAAAGAAATATAGGTTTTATGTTGCGTCTCCTTGCTCTTTAGAGCAACAGCTAAGGTCAGCAGCTCGAAAGTACCAATACTTCCAGCTTGTCGAAGAATTCTCATACTACCCTCACTTTTGTACGGAAGCATTTCCAAAGTTCCCTTCGAGTCACGACCAGTTTTGTGTCCAAAATAATGACTTACGAACAAACGAATCTCGCGTTGTAGATCTGAATTTGTTACAAAGAATCTCATGTTTTTTGCATAGGTTTTGTTTACGAATATATCTCGTTAAACCTGTAGCGAAATATCTCACTTAAATTTATATACATAACGTAGATAATAGTAAAGTTTACAAATATAATAAGCAATGCCTAATTTCAATAGAAATGAGGTTGCATACCGCCTAATTATAATTTTTGTAAGTAATGCTCAATTTAAGTTTAACGAAAATATTTAAAAAATTAAAAAGACATATACAGTACTATTTTATGTAAAACTGATAAAATAGTAAGTAGTCTACCCCATCACCGCTATACTGTTATGCAATGTTTTTTTTGTTTTTTTTTATGAGTACCTAATGAGATTTTAATTTCAATTAGTAATTTAAGAGAAATTTTGTAGCCATAAATTGACAAAAAAATGTACATTTTAATGTACTTAAACTTTTAATTTCATGTCATAAATGTTTTAATATTTATATATGATATACTTTTACCCTTATTTTTTACGAAGGGCATTTTATTTAACTAAATCAAATTATTATTATATTTATTAACACATAAGTTTTAATTCTTAACGGTTTTATCACAGATTGAATATCAACAATTATCAATATTAATTATTATTTATATTTCTTTGTGTTTTTATATGATGTACGGAATGAAATATCAAGCCATATAGCTTATAGCACTGAGCACTTGTATGAGTTCTTTGTGTTCTTTAGTTTATAAGATCGTGACTTTAAGTACGCAGTACCTATGTTGTCTGCTGTTAAGAAAAGGTTTCTTACCTGCTAGATCTTATGCTAGGTGTTTTTAATCTCATTTGCATTTTTATAATATTTAGCGGAGAATACATAAATGAACATTAGATTATGGACTGCTGTGTGCTATAAAATAATAAAAGCATCCTTTTTTTTCTCATCATCTTAACGTTACCATTTTTGTAGTCCTAACAGCCAATGTTAAGAACCAAGTGTTTATTGTTCGGACTCCATTAATTAGGTTAGGTGTAGAACTACCTTTTTTTCTTCTTTTAATTTTGGTGTCTAGAAGTGTTAAAACACAAATAGGCGATAAATTTAAAGGGTCAGTCACATGGTTGCCCGCTTTCAATGAACCTTTGAAAATAGAGTTTAAGCGTTGGCAATTCAAATTGTTAGGAGACCTTTGGACTTTGTAAATTCGGACTTTCGCTAATATTGTACTCACCTACCAATTTATTAATTTATGTTCAATTATACATTAAGCATATTAATTTATGGGCATTAGAATTTTTTGTGAGTTCAATAAACAATGGCAAAGAAATAAACAAGGATGCCCAGTACAAACGTAGGTCAACACGAAAATGATAAAATAACATTGTATTAAATTTCTGAGATCAGGAGATTTAAAATAAAAACAGTTTTTGTTTTATTAGTCTTTGAATTCTCCTTCTGTACCTATTTTTTTTTTCCTGTGCGGAAATCCCCTCTGATACCATCCACCGGTGGTTATGTCGGACGACCAAAACCCGCACGCCATCTCGGGTACCAGTTGCCGGGGAACCAGTACACCTGGAAGGAAATCACTGATACCCCGACGTACCTCGGGCTATCTACGTCGTGTAAATGACCCCCTCCTGTGTGGGAACCCTTTTATCCTTTGTGCTCCCGAAAGGGCGCTTGCTCCAAAGCGTGTCTCGCCACCACCCCAGCCTGCTTCTGCTAGGGTGATAGATGGCTTCAGTTACCAACCCCATTCCTGCGCTTATGGAGGACGGAGGTCATTCTGTGACCTCCGGCGCCTGAGTAGTCTGCGGTACTTGGCCCTTTGCGGGGCCTGGCGGGCCGAGAGAGTTGTAAGCCTCTCCCGGTCCCGCTCCGAAGCAAGATTTTCTTCATTACGTCATTGTTTTGGGCAAGTTATGTGGGAAAGAACAGTGGAGCTTGCTGTATGAAAGTTTGTATAAAAAAACGGTATCAACTGAAATCGGTTACAGTTGAATGCTGTTATGAAACTGCGCTAAAAAGATGACCGTGGCAAGTTTTAGAGACGAGTTAACTGGCCAAAGCTGATACCAGAAAAGCTGCAGACCAGAGATGACACCATGGGGAAGGTTTAATTTGTAAAATTAAAAAGAAACGGAACGGGTGAAGTATCTGTTGTTGGGGAATCAAAAACTCGTAGATAGGTTTGTTGAAAATAAGGACAAACTTAAATAAATCTAGTTAGTAATAATGAATTACACCACTTTACATTTTATTTCGTTCTATTAGGCCCAATGTTGACAAGGAGACATTTGATATCTTAAAGAAGAAAAAGAAATCCACATTTTATATTGAAGCATGTACGTGTTCTAAAAAAGGATAACATGAATAAAATCAAAAATAGATTTTATTTCTTTTTATTGTTTTGCTAGTTATTTTAATGTGGCCTACAAATTAAAGATCGTGAGAACTGATAACTTTAATATTTGCAACACTGAAACGTAACACTGTCAAAACAAACTGAATGAAAAGTGCTTTCCTTTCAAATTGAATACTATAATTTTCTTATAAATAAAATGGAATATTCTGTAAAGGAAATTGTTAAATCTCAAATTCAAATGTCACTTAAAGTTTTAAGGATGTATGACTGGTTGTTAGATTTTTATGTTTTGGTAAGTTTAAACATAATTATTTCTTTGCTGGCATGATCAAGAGTTGCCGTTGTATATCTTTTCAATAATTAAATTCTAGGATTTCTTCTTCGATAACCACTGGGAAAAGCTACCGAAGTCGTGGCGCGACAGTTTTAAAAATATAGATATACAACATTTGGGAGAAATACTATCGAACAAACCACCAAAACAGCTGTTGCCGTTATCATTCCTTGCTTTAATCAAATCTGTACAAGCTCTCAGCGTTCCGAGACAAAATATTTCCAGTAATACAAAACAAAGTGGAGGAAACTTAGATACATGTAAATATCACCCAAGATTAAAGAATCTCTTTCTCAAACATGTCAAACTTAAGAAGAGACACGAAATAAGCTTGATGGCGGATGTCGTTGTCAATACAGCAGTACAAACAGGTTGTAATGCAGTTGTAGACTTTGGCTCTGGTCTAGGCCACTTATTGCGAGTGTTAGCATATAGAGAAGATTTATTTGCTGCTGGCATTGAGTGCCAGAGTCAACTGACACAGGAGGCTAGGTCGGTATTTGGTATGTATTAAACTTAATTGTTTTAATACAGTATATGTATATTTCTAACTAGCTTCTGCTGATAATTCATCCCATTTGGCAGGTTTGGTTTAATTTGCCACCTTCAGGGGTTTCCTGTTTTAAATTTCAATTTGTCAGAACTGAAAGTAAACCCTCCAAATTCAAATTATATATTTGTAGCAAAAATAGGGTGGTACATGTTGTGGTATTAAAGGTTTAATATAGTGCGAACAGGCCCATTTAGTCATGAAGATAGCATGCAAATTTAACATGTATTTTTTAAAACTTATGTATTAGATATATTATTATCATCATCATTATTCATCAGTTTTTGTGTATTGATTATAATTTAACTTTTATTAATTATACCTACTACTCTCCACCATTCAAAAAGTCTTTGACCGAATAAAATGTATTTGTAATTAACCAATCTTTCAGGGCAAAACAAAATTCAAATGTGTTCACAAATGTCAGAGTTCTGAGGCAACAAAGATAAATAAAAATTGAAAAAAATTAATAACCCCTTGTTTTTTGCCGTAGCTTAAGAAAGAAAATAATCTGCAATAATGATGAAGAACTCCTTGTGAGGACTTGAAATGATATGAATCTCAATTTCTATGCAACACCACTTAGTCTACAGCTTAAACAATAGTGTATTATGTAAACACTACTTTTCTTTCCTGTGTAATCTATATATACCTACCATACTAGCTTTTTCCTGTGGCCTCGCCCTTGTGTATATCGGGAATTGTGGCAAAAAGCCTATGTCCTTGCCCACAACTTGAACCATTTCCACACCAAATTTCATCTAAATAGGTTCAGCTGTTATTGATTCCCATAAAAACTTCAATCAAACAATCCTATGTCCTTTCCCAGGGCTATCTCTATACCAAACTTAATCTAAATCGGTCCAGCTGTTTAAGCGACAGCAGTAACAGACAGACACACTTTTGCATCTATAATATTAGTATGGATTCATTGTAAGTCTTGGTTTATTTTCAGAAAACTAGACTTGGAATTGGAATACACAGTCGCAAAACATCTTTCATCTGAAGCTGTATCAAAACTGAAGCAGCCTTTACATTTCAATGTCACATTATCCAGCCACCATCAATTACGGGAACTAGCTCTACCAGACAGCATGTCTACCTATGGCTTAATAGGCTTACATCCCTGTGGGAACTTAGGTCCTTTGCTGTTGAAACATTTTGTTGAGTCAGACCATGTCAATTTTATATGTGTGGTAGGCTGTTGTTATATGAAACTGACTGATGAAGGGTATCCTATGAGTGTCTATGCTCAGAGTCTGGATAGTAAACTCTCTTTTGCTAGTAGGGAGATAGCTTGCCACGCTATTGAGGTGTACTGTGAGAGATTGAGAGAAGGAAATTATAAGGATTTAAAGGTGAGTGCTAAGAAGCTAAATATTTATTTGTTTTAGATTAAATAATAACTTATTACATTATTAAAATAGAATAAAAACTGTTAGGTGTAAGCATATTTGTTGTAGATGTATGTTTTAATTAACATGCATAGTTAGGAGAAATTCGTCTAGTTTCAGAGCAAACTTTTTGCACAAGTGCACTGTGCAACATGTTAAAATGAAAGTCACTCCTTGATAAAGGTTTGGTTTTGAAACTAGTTGTGTATTCTTGTAACTATTTTGTTGGGTCAGACCAAATGTTTCTTCCTTGTGAGTATTCAATCGAAGCAAATTATAGACCATGTTGTTGCAAGGGTCGTAGAGTGGTCTTCCACACTACAACCTTTGAGGATGTAGCAATGATCATTAACACAGTTTTCACATCACCAGAAACTACAGACCATAGCTAATTTATATATAAAACCTTTTTTTATAGATTCATGCTTACAGGGCAGCTTTAGAAAGGATTCTGGTTGAACTAGACCCTAAACTACGTCATGCGCCTGTTAGGAGCATCAAGCATTCTGACGCCATGACTTTTGAAGAGTAAGTTAGACATAGAAAATATAATATGAGCAATAACAAACTCTTATTAAAAAATCCTAATATTAAAAGTACAAAAAAACTTAAAAACAAACTTTAAATATGTGATTCAAGATGTCGTTTAGTGACACCAACTTTTAAATGCTACTAAGTTAGCAAACAAGCATATAAATGTGTTTACTACCATAATGTTTACTGTAGTTAAGAGGGGTTAACACTACTATTGCTGTGCTATCACCTGTCCTTATCATTTAGCAATTAACTAAGAAGAATAAGTGCTAAAAATATAATTGATGTAAGTTTTTCTGAGTGGGAGGCAAACTTGCAACTTCTGGCTCAACAATTAGGATGTCTCACTACTAGACATGGCAATTATTGCTACTTTAAAATTATATTCTTTTGATGAAATGATTGGTTTTAGTTACAGCGATTTTACATGTGATTGTTATTTTGTCATAGATAAAGATAAATGGCATTAAAATCAATCAAAATTCTTTTTATGGAAGACTAGCTAACTCGCGCAACTTCGTCTGCGTCGTAAAAGGAATAAATTTTCCCCGTTCTTCCAACATTCTTCATTCTCTTAGCGTGATGATATATAGCCTATAGCCTTCCTCGATAAATGGGCTATCTAACATTAAAAGATTTTTTCCAATCGGACCAGTAGTTCCTGAGATTCGTTCAAACAAATAATATTAATATTAATATAGCTTCAGCTTCTTAATATTAATATAGATTACGACCTTTTTTTAGATTTAGACCATTTGCGAGTCTTGCGCTAGCGTAATAATAATAATTAGGTTACAGTGGTTTTATAAATCATTCACAGGTCTGTTGATATGATGTATAAATCATATGATTTATCACATGTGATTTAATTCCATCCCTAGTAACCAATAAACTGACAGGTCCAGATCAATTTACCATGTGTTTCTGTACCTCACCTCATTGATAGTGATAAAATGATATTAGATAGTACAATATTAAAAAAATGTTGTTCTAAGTAATTCTTAATGTTTCAGATACTGTGCCTTAGCTGTAGAACGGTTGAACCTAGATCTACCGAAGTCACCAGATGTCTGGTCCCGCGGCAACAGCGACCTGGAACAATGGCGCAGAGTTGTGGTCGTGTACACGTTACGGCTCATGCTCGCGCCCCTCGTAGAAACAGTTGTGCTTCTTGATAGAATGTTATATGTTATCGAGAGAGGTAAGAAAATCCAGCTTGTATGTATGATAAATGATATTTATTTCTGTAAGTAAATCTTTTCAGATATTTTTACAAATCGGAATTTACAGCTAGAAGACGCCGGCATTTTCTAAGACTCACTCTGGGATGAAACGAAATGCATAGTATTGTATGCATTCTTAGTGTATTTTAGGAAAAAAAAACATAAAAAGAAAATTCCTGAGGTTATGGCTAATAGAAGCTTATAATGTAAATAGCAATAAACAAGTTAATGTGTAGGTTTGAGGTTACAGAGGAACAGCGAAACTATACTCTAGTTCGTCAATTAACGTTTTTTCACTTTACCATAGAGAAACATTGCTCCAAAAAGGTTGCAACACCGGCTCATTTAAAAGAAAAACAAACTTTCCCAAAATTAAAGGCTCTAGTTATTATCATTAAGTCTTCTGAAGTTTTCTGATTAAATACCACAACTGTGATAGGGTTTTGTTGTGTTCTCAATAAATATTTTTATTATAACTTTTAATACTATATTTGGTTGACTATCGAATGAAAAACGAGTTGTTATAATTTATTTTATTTTAGAGACAAAAATACACTTACTTGATTTCCTTTACACTTCATACAAATGAATATTTATTTACAGTCATACAATTTCATAAAGTAATAAAAACAAAAAGTATTTAATTTATCGAACAAGTTATATTTAATCTGAGATTCAATAACATAATTCTAAGTACTTTCTTTTTATATTTGCAAGCTTTTGTTGAAAAGACCGAGAAGTGTTAAATTTTCATTACATAAATTGTACATGTTATGTTCGAACTCAAATAAATTATTCTGACTGCAGGGATGGCGTAGTGCTCTAACTGATCAATTAGTTGCTTCCTACCTGAGTGTCGTGGGTTCCATAACCACATACAACAATTTGTGTGATACACAAATTGTTGATCTGAATCTGGGTATTCTTTATGTCCGTTTCATAAATGTGTGTAAAATCCAGCGTGATACATAATATATTCCTAGTTCGGAAGTTGTCTTTTAAACAAAAAATCTATGTTATCAAAGTGGATCAGCCCGCCTACCTTGCCCGGGCGGTGAATCCTCCCTTTGTTTCGGAGGGACATAAAACCGGTCTCCGCAGGCGTACGTGACTCTGAAGTGATTGAAAGTAGCCTTCATGTGACTGAAGTTTAAAAGTATTTTCTGGTATTTTAGCAACTCGGCAGACTTAGGTGCACCTTACTAGATTTGGCAGAACTAACCCATAATTTAGACGACCCGTGTGTCTCTCGACTATTTCTGGATTTCTTTAAACCACATAATATATGATAAAGTTTTCCTATAAACCCTAGCAAGGAAATGGAAAAGACAGATGGACGGGGATGCGGAATATTCCAGTGATTTGCAGTGTGCGACATAAATGTACTTCTCTGAACCTAATTATTCTTGGCAGGTCAAAAAAACGAATATTTTATAATTATTTGGATCTCGGTCAATTATTTCGACTTAAATTAATATTTGGCACTTCACTATAGTTGTTTGTAAATCGTTTGGGCCCTGAAAGATGGATTAGACACACATACATTTTACGACTTGTTGCTGACCCGGCCTTTATCTATCTGGCGTAATGTAAGCCAGGCGCTATGGAAGTGCGGTTAGTGAGAATATTCTCCACAAAATTATTAAATAAAACAAATTATCCGACTAGTTAGGAATGCATTATTTGCAAAAAAATGCTTTATTACTTTACAAGTTTTTTGAGTTCATTGAAAAAATAATTACTAAATAAGTAATATTAAGAAAGCATTAAGACATACCTACCAAACAATGATAAAATTTACTTACATTATTACGACATCAAAACATTTAAAAATAGATTGATTTACCTTAAAAATATATTTCGTAATAAACTTACATTAGTACTTAAAAGTCTACAGGACTTTAGGTTAGTCCGCTGTTTAAGTCGTAAAATATGCATAATAATAAAATTGATAAATGAAGAATTTTCGAACTCTAGTCTTCTAAAATTAAATGAGGAAATGATCCAAATCAAAAATTGCCCAAAATTGAAATAAAAAATGATGTGTATTTATAATCTGTTTTAAAGATACGCATTATTATAATGACTAGAAATACTTTTTACATCACAACTACGATTAGATAGATCACCTGATGGTAAGTCACTACCGGCGCCCATGAACACCTACAAATGAAGAGTGGCAACTCTGAGATCTATGCTAGAAGTAGAATGTTTTCGCCAACCTCACTTACTCGATGAAATGCAACCAAAGAAACACCGATTTTCTGTGAGGCCTTTTCCGGATTAGTTCTCCCACGGTTATGTAAATTAATTTATTCTTAATATGAATATAAACTGATATAATTGACATTGTCAATTATATCAGTTTATAGATTTAATCGTTTCTGCATTGATGATTTTGACTTTTTTGTGTTTTTACAGGACTTACCTGCGAGATTCGGCCTGTGTTCGACCCGAAATTGTCACCGAGAAATCATATTATAATAGGCAGAAGATGATTCTTACATAAACATAACATTTGTTACGCTAATTGAGACGCCTTATGTTACCTTTAATCTAATTAAATAATTTCATGAAATGTGTCTTTTATATGGCCTTTAGATATGGCTTACCCTAAAGGACTAATCTATAAAAATAAAAAACAATTGTGCAATTTATGAGTGAGTGAGACAGAAAACAGTGTGGAGATCTCCAAACATAGTGACACAATTGATAGTTACATTCAAAAAAATGTTTTGGTTGTCATGTTAACAAAATCGAAAACATTTCTTTTTTGATTTTATTTTCATCATTAGATCACACATGGGTCACTAGTTAAAAAAAACTATTAAATTATCATTTGTATCCTCAGGTACTTGGCTCAGAGCATATACATTAGACTCTGTAAATATAATTATTTAACTTAACAATAAAATCATTCTTATGATAACACAAATGTAGCAATATACACACACTTGCATAATTATAATAAAAATAATTAATATAAACAATCTGACTGCATTCTTCGAACAAATATAATATTGTTGTTGATATTTTTAAATATTCATGTGATAATATGTTGTGTATACTAGATTAAATTGTTAAATACCTAAAATTCCTGTTAATGTTGCCTGGAAGAGATCGCCGATTGTTACGTCTACATATTTGTAACTCATCTTTGGTTATGTGTTCAGAGCATACAATAAAGATATAAATAAATAAATTGTACTTAATTTTTTAAATATTCAAGTGAAGCAGATAGTTAATTTACAATATATATGTATATTTTAATACACATCTATGCTCACACACGTCACACGAGTCTTATGATTTAAATAATAAGTACCTTTTGATAAGTTCAGTGTTAAGATCCTTGAAGTTAGTTAAAATATGTCTAATACTTACATAGGGTTGGTAAAAAGGTGCTTTTTAAAACGCTTGGTGTTTTTACAGATGAATTTTTTTCTAAGCTATCTTATATGTGTAAGAAATATTAACAATCTGTGCATATTCCTTTGGTTTTATATAATAACTATCATAGTCCAGGCCCCTGTATTCTGTTGTAAAAAACAGAATGGTTAACGCGGGGTATATCTACTTAGATGGGTGAGTTAACAATGTTACGTCATACAAGCTGATTTTGTCATCAGATATATGTGTCGTTTGTATATTTATACTATTTAACAATTTAGTTTTATTATAGAGACATAAAAAACAGGTTATTGTATTTTCAATTTCTCTTATTTTTTTCTCTTTTTGAAAAAACGCTTTAAACAAATATGAAACGACAGCTGGTGAGCGACACCCTTCAGTTATATGTAGTTTTTATTTTAAATTAATTTCATAATTTAAAAAGATGACTATGATACAAACTGGTAGGTACTTAAAGATTGTAATAGAACTCTTTTCATTTCTATACATTATTCTAACGCGAGTTTTATACTCTTATGATAATTCAATATCAGTATAGGAATTTATATATATACAGATTAATAAAGGGATATATATAATCGAGGGAATAGTACCCAAATTGTATTGCAGTATGAAAATCATTATTTTCACAAATCTAACAGTATTTTCAACTAACAAAGCAAAAAAAAACATTTGTTATTGGGACCACTTTCTATACTTTGACTGGACATATTATATGGTACTTTTATCATTTAATAAACCTACCAATTCATGCTTACCTTCAATCTATCAGATAGAAATGCCATCGGTACGTGGTACCTTGATATATTTACATGTAACACTCGTGGGTACATCATGCGTTGGCTGGTGACGTATGTGGCAACATTGGCGCCGGTTCCTCGTCGGAGTCGTCCGAGTGCACGCGAGTGAATCTCCGTCTCTCCAACAATCGCCGCAGTTTGAACTCGCCGTGGCCGTACTCCCAACGACGTCGGGTCGCGACTTTACGACCTAGCAGTGTTAGTAAGGGACATTGTTAACGTATGGAAGGATTTGGAAAAGAATCGTCATTTTACAGACTTAATTGTTTTATTTACTTAACGACGAATGATTTCGTGGGCTAGGTTAATGTTCCAGTTTGTTTTCAAAACCATAAACTTAATAGATGCAACGTAAAGGGTATAGGGTAATCGATCCAATCGTTGGCATTCATCCAATTATTGGCACTTATGCATTTAAACTATTATATGTCCCCAGCGCCACTAGATGTATCCCTAGTCCGGCAGTTGTCTTTTTAAATAATAATAAAGGTTTTTTACATATAAACGAATAAAAACAAAAATGAAAACCAAAGGTAAGGGTAAAACCAAAAGAAAAGAGAATGAAATATAAAACAGGCCTTAAAAGTCAAATCTGGTTTGAGCAAGAAACAAGCAGCAAAAGCGTTTCAAGTACCAAATCCATACAATTTAGGTTAAATAACCCTGATAAAATAAATATTTCAAAAAATGATGGCAATTGAAGTGAAAATACCTAGGTACCATAGAAAATGCATCCAAACTGCTTCAGATTCTTTGGTTTTTGGAAGTGAAACTTCTTTAGAATCGTTGCGATTTGAAACTCGATGAAACAAAATTGCGTCACGATAAAGAAACAAACACATAAATGTATAGGATTAAGTCGGCGAGAGAATGAGATAGAATACATTACACATTATTTTTAATATAATATTTTGACAGTGTGAATATTTTTATCTTTTTATTTAATACTAGCTGGTACCCGCGACTCCGTTCGCGTGGAATTTGAAAAACGCTGCCTTAGTGGGTTTGATTTCCAGGCCGGGCAAAATTATATAAGGGTTTTCTGAGATAAAAGAAAAAAATTTTTTTCGGAAGTTTCACTTCTGCCGTGTGTGAATTGCACACACACACTTTATTTCCGCTTCTTGAATATTTACAGAACAGACTATACAGAATATTTACAGAATTAGGCAAACAGACTACACGTAAATGATAATCATTTGTAATTAGAAGTCTAAAATAAATTAGTGTGAAAGTGAATGCAAAATATTGAAAAAAGGTGCATGCAAAGGTACATCAAATAAAAATTCAAAAAGCTGCTTCCAATAAATATGTATTTTAACAAACGAATACATTTGTATTGCACATCACGTTTCTTACGATCACTCAATTTGAAAGCGCAACCAAAATTTAAAAAATAACTTTAGACTGAAAATGGAATAATAAATAAAATTTCATTTGAGCGCGAAATGTCTGGCATTTTGAGGCACAGACATCATTCCGTTTTCAGCCTAACATAACTATTTATGTTGAATAGTCAAAAAATACTTGTACAATAAATGCTCTTATAATACCCAAAAATGCAGTGTGTTCGTCAATTAAGTAGTTTTAGATTTGGCCATATATCACATGTAGAAATGTTTTAGTAATAAATACAATAGTACTTATTAAAACTAATCACCGGGTCATTGGATACATGTACGATCATATGTATTTAGTCCCGGGTATAAAATGGGACTTATTTAGTGACTTGTACTACTTAATTATTTTGAACTACACTTGTGTAGGCAGTCACTTATAAATGCCAATAATAGGAATAAAAATAAATAAGGTTACTAACATAATAAATTAACTACTTGGAATTTAATATTTAAGATCAATGAAAACAGATCACAAAAAATCTATAATATAATATAAGTTACAGCCATTAATTAGTTATATTATGAAATACTTTATATTTAGTTGTTTTATTACACAATCAGATTATAAAGCAATGTATCTTTTTAACTTGTGATTATATTTGTATAGTATATTTGAACTAAAAATATTAAAATTAACTAAAAATAATTATTCTTTAACGCTGCAATAAAACAATGCAAAAATTATAACAATAAATAATCAGTATTTGTGATTTCATACACTAGGAAATAGATTCGGACAGGCTTCACAATGTCTTCGTAGAAACTTAGAATTATAAATATACACGTAAAATTAAATTCAAAATACCAGTAAGTAAACTTAAAAAGTTGTGCAGTAAATAAAAATTAAATATGATTCAAATAATTCGATAACGTTAAGGTCATAGAAATAATTAATAAGTTATACTAATCTCAAAAACTTTAAAATTTTAAACCAAATCTTTGTTTTCTTTTCATCAGTTCGATAGGTAGTCAATCATATGATACCGAATAAGTTGCCAGTTCGATTAGAAATATATATGATGTTATAGTTTTATAGATAGCTATAAGTAATAATAATAATAACCTCACACATGTCACACACGGCTGTCTGATCCCAAACTAGGCAGAGCCTGTACTATGGTAACCAGACTGCTGATAAACATACTTAATAAGTAATGGATTTCAAATTATGTGTAAGGCTAATTTAGAAATAGTTATATTTCTATTTATAAAATATCTAGAATAAACAGAAAACAATATTTACATGCAGTATTTGCTTAATACGTAATACTGCATGTACGGTATTATGATGTCGAATAAGAGTAATAAATATTGTAAATGAATTTAAATAATATTTAATATATAATCTATATATTTTTTACGAACTCTGGCATAAAACATTACAGTTTAAGCGACTGTTAAAAAGAAAATAAATGAGTGGTCAGAGTAAGATTAAAATGCATAAATAAGTACACCAAGAATTCTGATCTATATGCACTCAACTATACCTAAATATTAAATAGCAAATACAAAAAAAATCTCAACTGTGTAAATACCTGCAAATTATAGTAATTCGTCTACTCTTAAAAAATAAGATCGTATTTCCTTTAATAGTCTCTTCATTTATAAAACTTATACGTTATGTATCAACAAAAATTAATGTTATGCCTCCAAAGTTTTAAAGCATCATAATTATTCAATACTCCATTGCTTACGTAACAAGTAATAGAAAGTGAGTCAATTTTTATTTCGATGACATTAATTCAATTCGTTGTTTTTGTCTATGGCCTATTTTTCGTTGATGTTTGATGTTTGGCTCGGTTACCGTTTGATTGTAATTTAAATAACATTGATTATTTTGCTATGTATCTATTGATTAAATAATAACTGTATCTATGATGACAGGATAGTAAGAAGACCGGTTCGCAATAAAGAGGGCATACTTTACAAGAGGCACTCTCTATCTCGTTTTAAGAAACTGAGACCTTCGTAAAATTAGTGGGTACTTTAGGAGGTGGGTGTTCGGTTCTGTAAGGTCCTCGTGTGTGTTCTATGCACGTGTAGGGGTGCCTAAGGCACGAGCGGCTCGGCCTCGAGGCCCTTACCGGTGTTCCGTGCGCGGAGCAGCGCGAGCGCGGCGAGCGCCAGCAGAGCTGCGGCGGCGGCGCCCCCCGCGCCCCCCGCCGCGCCGCTCCACCACTCCCACGCGCCGCCGCCACCCGCACCCGCAGCGCCGCCTACCACTTCTGTGTGATACGACAGAATACAAACATATTTAACTGTTTACTTCATAATTATATTTCATTTTACAATTTAGTTCCGACTTTCGATCTCACAACTGTCATAAAAAGTGTTTTTGTAGTAAAGTAAAAGTATTACTAAGACTAACAGATTACTGTTCCAATTTTTACAATACGATATAATCACATTACAGTTAACGTTGGACGTTTAATATTGTCCTACGAAAATACCTTTTATGACAGATCGAAAGTTGATCAAACTGAATTGAGACCGAACTTTTATTACGAGAATTGACCTTCCGTTCATCAGGTGGATGTCGTAAGAGTCGACTAAATTACGCAGGACAACAGCACTGCAAAGAGAAGAAAAACTTACCACAAACCCTATACCGACCCTTCTGGCCAGCATCGTATAGTAGTCTAAAACCTCCTTTCTAAGGAGAGGCCTGTTTCTGGCAGTGGACTATTAAAGGCTGTTGATATAACCGGTCACTTGATGGTAAATACCCGTCCTGGACACCTACACTCAAAAAGACACAAGTGCATCCTTTCCCTTCCAGAATTAGATGAGGGAGGTTTAGCCGCCGGTAACCTCACCCAGTGAAAAGCAATTAAAAAAAAGATTAACTCAGTATAAGCTTGTAAACCGTACAAGTAGGTGACTGTTTAGTTTCTCAATGGTGCTAAGTCTGTTGTTCGAAAAATCTCTAAACTCAACTAAAAATAACTAAAAATTTGTTTAGTCCTGTCAAATAACGTTTGGTATTACTTGACAGGACTAAACTAATTTTTAGTGATTTTTAGTTCAGTTTGGAGAGTTTTCGTGTAAGATGGTTATACTTAAAATATGTAATGTTTAAATTATGATTGGTTAAATTAACATTAAAAGATTGTAACAGAGCCACGTTATCATATTGCACTTATAATTAAACAAAATAAATGTACTTTGGTATCGAAAAAGTTGTAAATAAAATCTTAAATTTAAGAATATAAACTAGAAAAGACGAAATACAATACATGCAAGTTGCATATCTTATGTTTGCTAAAATTTCGCTGATTTCCACTTTTCGTGGTCGTCTCTACACACGATATTACGACACATAAGTACTCAGTATAACATAAGATACAACATAACATGCTAACTCACACGCACACACAAAAATTACATATAATAATTTTTTTATGCACTGATATCATAAATTAATTTTCAAGTGTTATACTGCGAAAGAAATATAAAATAGCCATTCTGAAATCAGGGATGTGTGTAACAATATTTGTTTTAACCAATCAGCGCTCACGGTGCCAGAGCCGGACAAATGGTAGATGAGATGTCAGATCACAGATGTTACACGCCATATACGACGTATGTAAGGGTCGCACGTGTCTTTGTTATACATTTACCGGGTGTTAGAAAAGTACCAGAACAGCAGAATAATTCGCTAGGGATGCATTTTGCAATACGTTATGCAATACTTACGTTAAACACAAAAGTTACAAAATTTGACCTTGATCGCAACCTTGAAGGTTATCTCAAGGGTCAAGGGCAACTTTTAAATGGGATTGCATATTTTCGAGCCCGAAATTGAAAAGAAAGGATGAATTTACAATCGGATATCCAATGGATAGCCAGAGAAAATTCCTGGAACTTTTGTGTTTAATGTATTCTCGAAAAATGCATTCCTAGCAAATTATTCTGCTGTTGCGGTACTTTTCTAACACCCGGTATACACACTAGCTATACCCACTAAAGGATTACAAATACTAGCAGTACAACAAAAATGAAAATAAAAAGCACATGGACACACCTACTCACCGACAGTCGCGGTTGGCTTCACATGCGTCTTCTCAATACTCAAACTCTCATTTCTTAAGGTCTCGTCCATAAATTTGTGAACTTTAAATGGACTCAGTTCAGCCACGTATACGCTCACTCCATCTGGGGTCACTACGATGTCGTGGGGGTTCCGTAGGCCATCGTCGGGAGAGAAAGTCTGTATTAAGCGACCTGATTCAAAATCTATGACGTATCCACGCACTGGAACTGCGCCGGTTGGTCCATTCACCACGTAGAGGCGTCCACCTGGATAAAAATATATTTGAAGAAATAATTTTATTTATATTATCATCATTATCAAACACATGTACAAAGCAACCAATGGTGAATGTTTCAGAGAGAAACCTCCTTAGATATAATACGTGCGTTGGCATTGGGTCCTTAATCCAGCCGCCCAACGAGATCCTTTAAATGTGTTGTTGTCGAGGCTGTTAGCAATCAACTCATGGGCCAATATAACTATCAGGATAATGGTTGCCGAATCTGCAATCTCGTGGGCCAATTCTAAGTACTTTATTTCTTATTCAGCCTGAGCTTCTCGTCATGGTGATGTATAATCATTGCTATACGCTCTAATCGGTTAATGATCACTATAAGGGTTATTATTATATATACCTAGTTCAGTTTTGTTTGTTCGTCAGCTCGTATTAATAATTACAATAACATTTCACACACTGCCGTCTGATCCAAAACCAGGCAGAGCCTGAGTTATGGGAATCAGACTGCTGATAAACATACTTATATATTTCTAAATACATACATATTATAGATAAATTACACCCAGACACAGAACGATTGATCGTACTCATCACACATTCATTTGTTCTTTGTACGTCCTTTGTTTTAACAGAACCACTAGATCCACAGGTCAGTCAATAATGCTAGTACAGGAGCAGTAATAATTTAACATTTACACTATGTTTACATATAGCTTACGTTTCCACATAACTTCTCCTAACACTTATTACTTACCGTGTACAGGAGCATACGCGACACTAAATATTCTTCCACCGATGAGCCAGTTGCTATAACTGCTGACATACGAGCCGTTGTCATGTCTGAAACACGCCACGCGTCCTCTTTCCCGGTCCGCCACGCAGACCAAACCGCGGTCTTCAGCTAGAGTTAGTGCGTGAGGCACGTTGAACCTGAAGTTTGTGGAGCCGTGACCTGGACAGGTAAGGGAGACGATGGGTTGGGTGTGATAGGCAGTGCGAGAGTGACGTATGTGGGTAGTACCCAGCGGACGACGTTGGCTGATATAACCAAACCATTCTTTCTTATGTCGAAATTGCGTCACGCAGCACGTGTATAGGTAAGTATTATTGTAGGTTTAGCAATCTATCAAGTCAATGAGTGCTTTATTGAGTACTATCAAATAAATGATTATCGTATACATTACTTAGACATTAATTATTTTAGTTGACAAAAATGTATGGATGCTATTGTGGTAGAGTGCTAACTTAGCACCTGCAACAGTGAATAAAATTGTAGATTTGATCAATATAAGTACAGGACAAATATTTGAGTATTGAAAAATAGTTTCGCAATAATTTTGCTTTAAATTGTGTCTGTTTATACATTGTTCAAAACTAAACAGCAAACAGTGGGAGAAATTGCTAAGAATGTTCCATTATAGTTAAACATTTCGTATTGTTTATTAATTTTACAAAAAATAGAATCTATTAACTGAGTTCCTTTATAACATACGGTCAAAACCAATTGTTACATCGGTCTCACGAAGTTTCAACATCACGGTTTTATTTAAATTTGGGCTACGTACCTAGCTCAATCTATACTAATATTATAAAGCTGAAGAGTTTGTTTGTTTGTTTGAACGCGCTAATTTCAGGAACTACTGGTCCGATTTGAAAAATTTTGTCAGTGTTAGATAGCCCATTTATCGAGGAAGGCTATAGGCTGTATATCATCACGCTAAGATCAATAGGAGCGGAGTACCAATGAAGAATGTTTCAAAAACGGAGAAAATTTATTACTATTGAGAGACGCAGACGAAGTTGCGCGAGTCAGCTAGTTTTAAATAAAATCATTATTAAGTACATACCTTCTTTCGATGGATCCGTGTAGGCTGAACAGATATAATATTACGAATATAAAGAGAAGGAACAAAAGCAACTTTCAAATTTCATTTATATTTTTTAACTCTTATGGACACTAAATTTTATAAAGATTTGTTTTAGATTAGTCAAAATACATACATTTTTGAATCAACTAAGTATTAAGAAGGGTCCATTCAAAAGAGCTATGTGTCTAAACACATCAATAAAAGGAAAGAGACCAGATATAATTTTTTACTTACTAGTCCCCCACTGTAATATAATGTTGCCATCTTTAGAGAATTTGACTATTCTGTGATTGCAATACCCATCTGCAACGAAAAAGTCTCCATTGGGCAACACTGCCACTGCGCTCGGCTTGCAGAAGTGCGTATCGTCCTCACCAGGAATGAATCTACAACAAACAAACCAATGTAGTCTTTGACAATCTGGTGAAATGCTAAAGTAATAGTTTTTATTGTAAATTGAATTATAGTTAAAGATATGAACACAGATCAAAGAGTTTAGGCACCATTTTGTTGGGTTATTTGTTTGGACTACTGAACCTTAAAATGGTCCCTAAAACTCTTTAATACCTGTATTTCTCCGTCCATCCTCTTAGCTGAGAGACTAAGTATTAAAAGTCCTAGGTTGTAAGTGAAGTGTGTTTCTAAAATAATGATAAAACATCCAGGAAAATTACTAGACTAATTCATCATCATCATCAGCCTATCGCAGTCCACTGCTGGACATAGGCCTCTCCCATTGCACGCCACTTAGATCGATTTTGGGCTTCTCGCATCCAGCTCCTGCCAGAAATCTTGCGCAAATCGTCACTCCACCTGGCCTGTGGGCGTCCTACACTACGTTTGCCGAGACGCGGTCTCCACTCAAAAACTCGTTTTCCCCAACGGTTGTCGGTTCTGCGGCTAGTATGGCCCACTGCCACTTCAGCTTGCTGATCCTGACTAATTGACTTTGATTAATTTTCCTGCACTATTATTACTTTTTTAAATACAATAACACCTCAGAAGAACAATAACTAATGTTAGAATATTGGAATGACAGTTGTAAATTTCTGCTCGGGGACACTGTGGGATTTTAGTTGGCTTGATTCTGACATATTATTTCACTGTGAGCCCCGGTGAGGTGATGACCCTTGAGAATTTCCATATAATAAAAAAAGGATTGCATGTTTCAGGAAAGCCAGGAATCATATTCTTAATCTATAAAGATTATGAAATCTGATTTTATATCTGCTAATTAGATAGAAACATGTTCATTAACTTACTTGGAACCTAAAACTAATGCTGGTTTTTCTCTGTTATTGAGTGAAAACTTGAGCACTTGATGCATGGCCACATCTGTCACCCAAACATTGTCTTCTTTGTCCACCGTTATACCGTGAGGCATGAAGAACCTTAAAATAAATTATGATTTAATTTTTAGTATAAATTCAGGTATGTTATCTCCTTCTGTACTTAGAAAAAACTCTTAAAAGTCTAGTTACGCCTGCTTTATTGCTTTGTGTTATTTAACCATTAAAGTATATATTTAAGAGGATAAGTTTTGCCAAGTAGACTACTTCGACGAAGACGATCCTGAAATGTGTTTATTGTGTGTAAGTTTACAATTGCAGGAGTAAATATTACAGCAGTAGTCATATGTTTACATATCATGCAGATGTGTCAAGACTACTATTATGACAGAATATTGTAAGCAAAGCTAACTCCCATTTCATTATGTGAATGACTGAAAAATGTAAACAGGAGATTCTGACATGATACTGTAATATACGTAATTGGTACATGTATATAATATGTACTAGTAGTCATTACTAGGATAGCTTACATAATTACGGAGCATAAAACCATAACTTATTTTCCAAATGCAACTTAAGAAAATTAAAACTGATAAATAAATACATACTACATGAAGGATAAACTTTTGTAAATTTATTTTTTTAAATAAAATGTGTCTTTTTTAGGCCATTTATTATAAGTATGTATGTTATTATACTTTCTAAACGTTAAATCTTTATCTAAACTTAATCAAATTTCCTTTTTGTATGATGGGGACAACGAAAACTAATTTCAAGGAATGTAAAAATAAAACATAAATCTTAAATATTAGAAAATTCTATTAACATCACTTTCTGTTGCAAACAATGCATTATTTAGGGATCACACAGTTGGCAATAGATGTAACAACAATATCACCAAACAAGTCTTTTGTTGAGAATTATACAAAATGCCATTTTGTAAAATATTGAAACAGACTTTGTATCAACATAGTCATTGGCCAAGACTGGCCTTTTGGTGAAGTGATTAGTGACCATGACTGTTAAGCCGGAAGTTGTGGGTTTGATTCCCACCCAGGACGATTAACTGTGTAATGAGCACAACCATTTGTTCTGTGTATAGGTGTAATTTATCTATATTATGTATCTATTTCCGGCGGGGACGGTTGATTGCGGCCTGCATCCAACGGAAATCATTGGGAGAGGCCTATGTCCAGCAGTGGACAAGCATAGGCTGAGGTATATATATGTATCTATTTAGAATGATCAGACTGCCGTGTGTGACATGTGTGAAGTTATTATTATTATTATAGTAAAAATAAATGATTTGTTAATAGTAAACAACTGTTATTTTAAAAATAATAATACTTACAGATCTTGTCCCCATTCGTCCACTACTTCTCCAGTATCGTTTAACACAAGAATAGTGGGCTCCTTAATAGCTGGAGTCCCTATAAAGTTATATACATTTCGCTCGTTGAATGTTGTCTCATCCCACACATTATTGACTCTATGGAATACAAGTAGTCTTCCATCATTGTCTAGGGCCAATCCTGATACTTGACCCAGCTTTGTGTTTGGATTGGGCCAATTGCTAACCCATTCTGGTGCTAAATGCGAAATTTAAAAAAATATTAAGATTAGATTTCAAATATGCATTTCTAAATACTCATATCCAGAAAAGAAAGCTTTTTAGATATCATTATATGCATATTAACCACACCAAGAAAGTAAAAACATAATTTTATACGTGTTATTAAATCCAAATATGAAAATGCATGTAATTTTTTTTTTAAATGAATGTTTGGATTTATGTTTGCATTTATTTTTTGTACAACATCACAAATAACTAAATATTAATTTAACTTGGATATTTAAATAGTTTCAATATTTTACCAACCATTATTCAATTTTTGTATAGCAGCTTTTATTACTTCACGTTGTTGGACTTGTTGTTGATTCTCATAGTAATTTGTAGGAATAAATCCTTCGCCAAACTGTATACAATAAATAAAACTTAAAAATACTGTTCCTTAAGTAAACATTTTTTTTATAAAAATTATTTCATTATTAACACATACCAATCGTCCGCAAATAGAATCTCTAATACATAATATAATTACTAATATGATACTAAGCAGGCTTATCTTCATTTTTGTTTTTAAAACAATGTATAAAGTTTATGTTGCTATTGATCAGAAAGATTTTTATCAAATCAACAAGTACACTAAGCTTATCAATTATCACGAATGACGTCTCGTCTGGCTGATGACGTATACCAACATCGATGTGATTTAGGCGACTACATCATAATCGTACTAAACACAAGAACTTTATTTTAGTTAAAAAAACCATAATTATTAGAAATTTGTTGTTTTAAGATATCTCAAAAACTATGATTAACATTTTAAAATACTTATATAGTATAGTATAGAGTAAAAAAATGAATTTCGGATTGGTGAGTATTCGATGATTTTAACAAATGTGAACAGAAAGGATGTACTGAAGTGTGTATTTATTTATATCCATCTTCCTTACCCTAGCAGTTATTTTACCTTACTTTATAGCAACTCACACTTAATAGAACTGTCTCTCCAATGTATCTACTTGTTTATTTATTCTTTAACTATCTATTTTTATTTCTTTCATTCTTTTTAGTATTCTTTATCTATCTTTTACAGTTTGAACATGGCTGATGGATGTTGTCACATAAAATCGACTAAAACATATATTTTTCTTTCCATGAGCCATGTTCGGACTGTTTACACCTAAAATTCTTTGCAATTCTTTTCTATCTGTTTTTTCGGGCATAACTCCGTCAATACTCGTATTTACACATTTTTTTGGCTCGAAAGACACCGGAACTGTTCAAAAAATTACAGCAGATCAACCGCGATTGCTGCTAGGTTAACTTTTTTTTGAAGGTTTTATATTATTGGCATCCTTATTTATAATTTTAATATTTTAGGGGCCTGTTGATCTTGTGTTTAGTGATCTGACCGCTAAGCCGATCTAGATTTGAATCCTGGGTGGGAATCGAACTAACCTCTCAGAGGTCGTGGGTTTAATTCCCATTCGAGCTCGAGAGGTCGTTGGTTCGATTTACAAATAATTGTGTGATGAACACGTGTGATCATTTTTGTTTCTGAGTATAATTTATTTATAATACGTATGTGTTTAGATTATAATAATTATACTAGAGTATTTTTTTTAAAAGCAGTTTGGTTACCACACTATACACAAGCTCTGCCTAGTTTGGGATGAGTGGGCCGCGTGTTAGATATTATTATACTTCTTTCGTTACTTTATTAATATATTCTGGGGGTGAAAAGGTAAAATAAAAGGTATGAATGCTTTACACTAAGAAGTTTAATAACTCACACGCACAATAAAGTGCCATTACACCAAACGAACATAAAGCATGGAAACATTTCCATGCATAAGTAATCCCATACTAGAGAGGGATCACAGGGGTATGTGCCGGTGCGCTAGTCTCACTTCCCGTGAGCGCCTTTGATTGGCGCCAACATAAAATCTTTATCTCCTAAATTATATTTTACACGTTAGACAAGAACAGCTGCGCCTGCTCTTGCGTTTTTCTCATTTTCTTCAATGCTTTTGAGGACATGTTCTCTTTCCTGAACATTGAGGCGATGAAAGAGTGCAGTTTCCTCACCAAATCGATTCGTGTTTTTTTGAGGGCGGCACCTATTGGGCGCGTACTCAATAGTCTCTTATGATAAAAAGCCATCTTCTGCATCATGTGGGGGTTATTATTTTGGCCAAGCTTCTCCTCCCTACCTACTTGCTTTTCCACATTGCCCCCGTTTTGTAATGGTTGTGTTGGAATGCTGTTCACTTTTTTTTGTAGTCTGTTCACTTTAGGCTTAAGTTTTAAAGTTTTCTTTTTTTTCTTTTTCAAGAGTGCAGTCTGATTCGAGATGTGATACTTTTTGAGTAGATCAATATAGTCATTTCTAGGGCATGCGGTAAATATAAACTTATAATGCTCTCCAATTTCCTTCCGGAGTTCGGTAGGTATGTTTTTTTGTCTAGAGTTCATCAGTTTTTCTTGAAAAGAATATAGTTCCGTTAAATGTTCAGAACCGTCGGCAAGACCGGCTTGCCCGAGCAGTACCATGTTGAGCCTCTTGAGCATTTGGTTTATATGTACCCTGTTGTTGGTCAGCTGTTTAGGGTTAACCACTTTCTGCTTGAGCAGATTTTGCTGTCGGTTTTGTAAATATTTTAACTCCTTATATAATGCACTAGGGTCTCCTAAATCTTCCTTTAAAGATTCCAGTGCTTTACTCAATTGACGTAAAAGATTGTTTCGGTTCTTAGGTATTACACTCGCATACTGGTCCAGTTTAGCATCTTGGACTTCTTTTTCAGTACTTGGTTTTATAGTTTCAGCACTTGGTGGAGGTTTGAACCAGTCCCTCAGTTGTGATTGGAAGGCGTCCTGATCGGCAGTCTTTCCCTTAATACTCAAAAATGAAATTATGTCCGTATTTTCTACATCAACATTGTACCTCTCGGACATATTTTTCAACCATTCTTTACCTTCCTCAGTTTTTAGTTTGTCTATAATCTCGTTAGTCACGTAAATTCTGGCGGAAGTGACGACTTCGCTAGTATCAGATACCTCATTGTCTTGAATAATATTGCCTTTCTTGTCATGATTGGCTGAGAAGAGTGGAATGAAATTGAGTGCTTTTTCTACAGTTCCCTGAGTTTTAGCACTCTCGTTAGGTGTCTTGCTCTGATCCTTCTTAGTTTCGTCATCTTTGCTTGTAGAGGTCTTACTTTGTGGTGTATTGACAGGACTTTTGGTGTTGCGAAGATCATTTTCCTCACAGGGGGACATGGTGATTCTCTTTTTATTCATATGTGTTTCGTGTGTGGTTGGGGATTTAGACTGACGCTTGTTGCGATCTTGCCTATGCGGAGTTGTTGGTGGTATGGTGTGGAGATCTTGAGATGAATTCTTATTTTGCTTCTTCTGGTTTGTATTAGGGGTATTCGGTGTTGGGGGATACAGCGGGCGATATATGCAGACGTAAGGGGAGTTGACAGCGAAGCCGGCGAACGGCAGCGTGACGCGGCAGGTGTGGACCAGATGCCCGCGTCGCGTACAACCGCTGCAGTACAGTTGGTAGTGCTTCTTAGGCTGGCCGCATCTTTCGAGAGGCGTGTTGTTGTCAATCTGTAACAGTGACATTTTGTTGTTACTTACTGCACTGCACTAACAATGTTGTATGAATTATCTAGATACACTTGTCTTTTAAAACTTATTAAGCTTTTGTTACCATATAAACATAATGAAATAATTATTTTCTAACAAATCAAATGTAAACTATTTAAAGTATTCTACTAATAATTTATATTTTATTTCTGATTTTTGTATTACAAAAAGCATATTCATACAAAAGCAGATTAAGGCGCAGAAGTGATAACTACACTGTCGCTAGAGTAGATTTTGTCAATAACCTCAGCTCAATAAGTTGGGAAGGCTATTTAACCATATGGTACTATGTATGTACTTTTTGCATCGTCTGGTTGAGTTATTAGGGAAGTATTGAAAATTACAAACACACTAACTGGAGTTATAGTTAGAATGTCGAATGAGAGATGGTAATAGTAAGCTCACCGTATTGTGGTATCTGCGCCAAAGGTCGGGGCAGTGCGAGGCGGGGTGTCCGTTCTGTCCGCACTCGGAGCACGTGAGCTGACCCCAGTTGCAGCAGTTTCGGCACATCGTTGAGTACATCTGGTTCGGCGAGCCGCACTAAAAATAATAACAACATTTTTGAGCTTTACGTGTAAAAATAAATCAATAAAATCAAATTTAATTATTAAACTCGAGGTCAAAGATTTAAAAATTATAGTTAATTTGAACACACTAATAATATCAATATATTTCAATATTACCGATATCAATAGTGGTTAATATTTTTTTTTTTAAATTGAAAAGACAACTCCTGCATTAGGAATATATCGTGTTGCACGGGGGATTTTACAAACATGCATGAAACGGACACAAAGAACACCCACAACACAACAATTTGTGGATCAGAGAAAGTGTCGTCCCATGTGGGGATCGAACCCACAACACTCAGTGTAGTAGTAAGTGGCGTGGCGACCGCTTAAACCACTACGCCATCCGTGCAGTCGACATAGACGGTAGATAGATTCAAAGCAGAAAAATCATCATCATCAACAGCCTTCAATTTAAGTCCAATGCTGGACATAGGCCTCTCCTAAGATAGGAGGTTTTGGCCTTATACCGCGCTGGCCAGACGGGTTGGTATATTGTTTGTTACAAGATTTCCTTTTCTTTGCAGTGATGTTGTCCTGTGTAGTTAGTTCCCTTAGTCGGCTCTTACACAGAAAAACAGTCTCTTAAGCAAAAAAATAATCTTTGAAAAATAACAAATTGCTGAATTTTAAAACGATTTCCCATCTATCCGTATAATATCGATATCCGTATTAATACATACATTGACACAGATTTTGCTAGGACAGCGCGGCTCTAGATGTCCAGTAAGACCGCACATATAGCAAACGGGTGGCTTCATACGGCAAGTGTCATCGCGGTGCCCCGGCCGGTTGCAATAATTGCAGCTGTAATAAAAATACATGTTATTTATAAAGAATGTTTAAATTGAAAGAAAATAGTGGCAGACTTTACAGTAAAAAGTAAAGTAATCATGGAGACTGTCAAGGCATGCCTTAGGCCATGTCAGAGGCCTGGGTTACACAAAATTTAGGGCCTTCTTATCACCATCATCATCAACAACCTATAATAGTCCACTGCTGGAAATCGAACCCACGACCTCTGGTTTAGCAGTCAGGATCACTAACCACTAGAAACACAACGCTAAACATTTACATACTGGGTGTAAATGTTTAGCGTAATGGGTCCGTTGAGGGCCCATATGAGTATGTAAATGTTTTGCAATCAAACCATACAGACAACTCCTTAGTTTGGCAAGGAGGTATATTTCCCATGCATTAACACTCTACTGGCAATTTTTTTATGAGACAGACTAGATGAATGTAATTACAGATCAATTTCATTGAAATAAACCTTATATTGTCGGCCATGATCACCTAACAAATAAATTCCATCCAGAAGGTCATCGACTGAGTTGTATTCTGTTAGTTTTTAGTCTACTATTTTGCTTTAACCTCTATTAACATGAATAAAGACACATTGCTTAAATTCTCACTGCAAATATGTGGGGCTAGCCAACTCTGACTTAACATATATAGGCTTCGAATACTAAATGTAATTATCTATAAGTACATTTAAATTACAATAAAGTGAATTTTTGGGTCTCAATTTTGTTTAAGTAATAAATAAAATAGTAATAAATTAAATGAGTAGTGTAATGACATGAACAACATTTTTCATTACAGTAATTTCTCAAAAGTTTGTACAAACTAAATATTTTCCTTAGGAATTATACACATTACTCTGTATTTGGTAAAAATTTTATCTATAAAAAAATGAACATCATAAATTTTAAGAATGAACATTCAATACTTACATCACTTTCCTCTTGGTCAGCGATGGCATCCTATCCTTGGGATCAATTACCCATAAATTTTTATCACCTAGAAGAAAAACAACATCACATTATTCTTAATTACTAAAAGCTACATTAATAAATGACATTTAAAAGCTAAAATTCTTTCATTAAAATAATATAAGTTTTTAATTGTACATAATGTGTGGAATATTAAACATAATTATGAAAATTAGTTAATGAAATCTATGTTAATAGCTTCAACTGTATTCATTAATAGTCATTAAGATTTCTCTCTAACTATAACAATAAGTAATTTATTTTAGTTTCATATTAGTCGGCTATAGTAAAATGTTACCCTGCTGCAGACTTGGTTGTAAGTCATTGATGTGGAATAACAATAGTGCAATGTCTCTCCCACCTATGGATAGGTTAAGGCTCTTATGAGATAGCAACAGGATGATGATGGAATTACTGTATCATCATCATCATCATCAACAGCTTCTAATGCCGCTGGACACAGGCCTCTCCTTAGAAAAGAGGTTTTGACCTACTATACCAAGGCCACCAAACCAAACCTCCTTTCTAAGGAGAGGCCTATGTCCAGCAGTGGACTAGTATAGGCTGTGATGTGATGTGATGATACCAAGGCCAGATGGGTTGGAATAGGGTTTGTTTCAAATTTTTCTTCTCTTTGCAGTGCTGTTGTCGGGATGAATAGGGGTGGTGACACTCTCTACTCTTAATCTGTCACCACACGGAATTACTATATATGTATTGGCATTTCTGACATATTGATACTACAAGGCATAGTTCTTTACTAAATAAGGAATTAAATATAGGCTACCTCATTTTGGTTGGGTGCTTTTTTAAAAACTATGGGTATAATGACTTCTGCCACACTAATTACTACCTTTTCTATAAGAAAAAACCTCACTCCTGTTCATAATAAGTTATTATTTGTACTAAGTGTACATGTGTTTAAAATCGTATGTATTAATTTACTAAATCCTACTTAGGAAAAGAAGAGTATGTCTGCTATAGATTAAGGTTATCATTTACCTTAAAAAATGGGTTTAAAGTAAATATGATATGATATCCGTGTAATGACGGATTAAGAATACGGAATGTCGCCACCCCTATTGATCATGTGGGTGTCGTAGGAGCAGACTAAGGGAACAAACTATGCAGGTCAATAGCACTGTAAAGAACTTGACACAAATCCTGTACCAACCCCTCTGGCCAGCGTGGTATAGTAGGCCAAAACTTTCTTTCCTATGTCCAGCAGTGGACTATTAAAGGCTGTTGATGATGGTAGTACATATAACCTATTCAATTCTTGTTAATTTTATTCTTATCTTCATTAAAAAAATTACTACCTAACATTGCCTTCATTCATATAAACAAACAGATAGAAATAAATTCAGGATGAGATTCTATTACACAATGCAGTGTGACTTCTATGTAATGTATGTTATATTTGCATAATAAATGTTTTATTGATTTTTCTACAAGTTTAAGAAGTATTTTACTGTTTTTTTTAAAATACTTCTATTTCATACATCCAAAAAATGATTTTAAAAGTCACTTACGGGACATGTTCTTCTGTATTTCCCTGTGATTAAAATTTTCACCACCCCAGCTCTCATTGTAGAATTTCTCCATCTCCGCCCGAAGAGTTGTTAGTGAGTATTTGCGTCTTTTGCATCCCTTATCTTTATCCTTCAAATTATAAAAATCTAGATCTTCATTTAGTATTGATGGAATTTTTGTTGAACCAAACTTGGAAACATTATTGTCAGACATGCTTAGATTCTCATACTCTTCAGTGGTATTAAATCCAGACACATTACCCATAACAATGTTCTCAGTAATGTCCGAATCATTAATTTTATCTACAGTGATGTCTGTGTCATTGTCAGTTAGATCCACAATAGAGATTGTTTCAAATGATGCATTTGTAATAGTGGTATCATCATTCTTTTTTGTTGTTTCAGTAATTTCTTCATTGTCTACCTCTGGTGACAAGCTACTATCTGAAGTAGTACCATCATTATGTTTCGATTGTTTGGGAATCTCTTTAGCACATTCTGATAGATTTGAATCGGATTCGTAAACATCCGTATTCGGTAGACTTTTCTCGGTAACTATGTATGAATTCCTGTTTTTATTTGTCTCTATAGACTGATTGCTGTCAGAGTCATAAATATCAGCATTCGGGATACTCTTCTCGGTGACTGCATACAATTTGGTTTTCTGTTTTTTATTTTTAGCTTTACTTTTTGGTGTAGCAAAACATTCATCATTAGGCGTAGCTTTAGCCTGCATCACTGTGGCAACGGGTGTAGAAGTCACAGCTTCTTTAGTTTTCTTCTTTTTCTTTTTTTTTGATGGAGTACTTTGAACCAGTAGGTCAGATCCGTGAAGACTAAAATCAAAGCTGGGATTGTCCTGATGTCGGGAGGATATGTTTAATGCTATGCAATCACCACGAATAAATTCATCGGAAACTGACGAGACAGCTGATGGAGCTGGACTTGCTGAAACATCTCGCTCACCACTGCATACCGCTTTGCTGTCAGGGTTAGAGTGGTGTTTTGTTGGAGAATTTGGATCGATAATGGTGAGTTCATCTTCGTCTGAGCTTTCTATAGTAATAGTCGGTTTAGGTGGTAGCGCTACTTCAATAACTTCATCCTCATCACTAGACTCAAGCAAAACTTGGTCTTCATAGTCATCTTCTATTATTTCGATGGTTCGCTTAATGTTCTGTGATACTGGTGACTGGAATATTGATAGATCAACTAGGGGTGAAGATTTTGGCGACTCACATTTCTCTTCTTTGGGTTTAGGTGTTTGGTTTGTTTGATTCAGATCCGATTTATTGTTGTTAAGCGATGCGTTCAAAGGTTCTTTGGGTGTGTTCACCTTCAGCGATGCGTTCAAAGGTTCTTTTGGTGTGTTCACCTTCTGATATAGAGTGGTCGGTTCGCTGGTTCGCCAGTAGCGTCGCACCGTGCTCTTAGGGGCGTTCTCTACAATTTGCGATGCATCGTGGTGATTTTGGTTTGATGTAGAATTTCCCTCCGACTCGTCCACATGATGTAGCATAGCATACAGCCTTTCCTCCAAATCATGCTCGTTAAGTTCCTAAAAGTAACAAATTGCAAAATTACCACACAATAACTTCACTGTATTGTGACACAACAAAAATATGGTAGCATTGGTAACCTAACAACTTACCTCCTCCATGTTTCAGCAACGAATTTAAACTAAACAAAACTTCACACGAAATTAACATAATCGTAAATGGTATTTGGAATAACTGTTAAAGTGGTGATAGCATTACAAGTAAATAAAAAGTAAATTTTGTTGCTACGGACACGTCCGACACTCCATTGCGAAAGTTGACAGCTTCACAACCAACCACAGCTTCTTGCAGTTTGCACGAACTCAGGGTTGCTAGATTATATTAGATATCTGTAAATGTGTTGAAAAGATTTAGTTTGTAGTGTAAAAGTGCTTAACATTAGACTAGAAATTTTAACGCAAAATCGATCGAGTAAATTTCAAAAAATGAACAAATGACAAGTTAATATTTTTATATAATAATTAATATGATTTATATACATTAATATTTAATATCAAACAAGTAAAAAAAAAAAAGAGCAGACCAGAGTATAAATGGCATTAGACAAAATCGATTAATGGTAGTATGATAAAACAAATAAAAAATATGTTTTATTTGCCGTTCTATTTTTTTTATCAACGTTTAATATGACGTTCGGGTTATTTTTACTCTTCACGAATTCATCATCATCATCATCATCATCATCATCAGCCTATCGCAGTCCACTGCTGGACATAGGCCTCTCCCATTGCACGCCACTTAGATCGATTTTAGGCAATCTATCTATTATCTTGAGTATATATTTATATCTTAGTTTTTTTCTTCATGAATTGATACGTGTTATCTAATCTTATGCAAATATTTTGCAAATGTGATGCCATAGATGAAATAGGTTCCCTAATCGAGATAAGACTATGAGCATCGTTCCATCGAAATTTTGGAGGATAGTGGCAAGGAAAACCATCTCTTTGTATGACAAGTGTCCGTAAAAACGCATCCAATAAGGGTGACAGATTGATATTGGGTTAAATAATAATTAGACACTGTGCACTAGACTGCAAAAATAGTAAATGAGTTTTACAGACAATAAATAAACGTGTAATACTTTCAGACCATAAAATATTATAATATTCTATGTACAACAGCTATGTTTATATCTTAGTTTTTTAGGGACCTCTATTTTCAGTATACAGTTGGACTCTTTTTCAACTTTCCCCCAAATGAGATGGTTCTCATAATCGAAATGTCTGGTGTGGTGAGTGGTGATATAGTCTACGGCAGAAACTTATCAACCATAAAATTGAGGTATAATATTCGTTTTAAAATACCTCGTTAGTTCTGGAATACCTACTATAAACTTTGCGTATGTAGTGAAAAGTGTACTTTAAGATTTATCGTTACGTTTAATTACTAAGCCTTACGAAATTATTAGGTATCGAACTACTCTACTCAAAGATATATCTATGACTACTCGTTTTCGAATTTGAAGTCATTGATAATGACTTAGGTGTAGTAAAAGAAAGTGTAACAAATTAGTCAAATAGTTTACTAATTTTAACATATGAATTATCATTTAGACATACGTATTTATTGATATTTATATTAGAATAACCATATATATGTGATATATTTATAATCATCCACACCGTATCCGGTGCTGGGTTCCTCCTTTGATGGACTCTGATATGACTTGCAAATCCGAACTTCGTTTTAAAAGTCCGGTTGCATAGCGCACAGTAGAGCTGGCTGTCCGAGTTTAATGTGTAGTTGTACGAGGTCCTGGGTCTAGTTTAGAGCGTTTGACGCTATGTGACTTTCAAACGAGGGGTTTCGAATTTTTCGATACTCGTGTTAACAGTTCTCCGTCATTCGAGTCTGAGATCAGCACGATCCTCCCAGCGATCCGTTGGTATGCCACAGGCGAGAAGGTTACGCTTGAGAACGTCTTTGTACCGGATTTACTGACCGCCTTGTCTGCGCTTTCCGCATGTTAGCTCAGAGTAGAAGATTGCTTTTGGCAACCTGCTATCGTTTAAATGCGTGAAAATGGCCGGTCCTCTCAACTGCTATTTTTGTGATTTCTACTGAGTAATCTTCCTAAACCTTCCTAATCCGTGTGGTGATGGATTAAGTATACGGAGTGTCACCACTCTTCATCCCGTGTGTGTCGTAAGAGCCGACTAAGAGAGTAAACTACGTAGGACAACAGCACTGCAAGGAGAAGGAAAACTTAAAAATAAACTCTATACCAAGCGGGCTAAACCTCCTTTCTAAGGAGAAGCGTATGTCCAGCAGAGAACTGTTAGAGGCTCTTGATGATCCATGATGATGATTGAGGAGTGGTGCCTAAAAAGTTAAAATGAAAATTAGAGTCTTATACATATTAGAGAGTATGTAAAAGTATATATATGAGAGTGGAGTACCTATTTATAATATCAGGGCGGGTAGGGTCTGGCACTGAGCTCTTTTCGGCCCAAACCATCACCTTGATCGGGATCGGACAAATGCGATGATGATTCGTTGCTATTAGGAAATCTTACTTTAGCACATGTTTGATGATGCCCCATCTTAGCGACAGTATAGTAATCATTAGGCATTGTTTCAACGAGGTCCCCACCGCCCCTCTATTGTTGGCAAACATGCATTTCTTCGATGGATGTTCAACGGCCTGCTGTTAAAATTTGGGCAGCGTGACCTAATGTCATGGGGAGCAGGCCTGGGCTCGGAGGCAACCCTTGACGGAATATATATTTAATATTAATAGTAGTCTATGGACACTGTCACTGGCCTGTTGGTCTAGTGGTTAGTGACTGTGACTGCTATACCAAAGGTCGTATGTTCGATTCCCACCCAGGACAAATAATTGTGTGATGAGCACGGTCATTTGTTCGGTCTTTGTGTACATTATCTTTATATTTAGAAATATGTAAGTATGTTTATCAGCAGTCTGGTTACCATAGTACAGGCTCTGCCTAGTTTGGGATAGTACAGGCGCCCGAGTGAGAGTTATGTAAAAATATTATTACATGCAACCTTTTAGAAATATGTTTAATTTGAGAGTTCTTGAGAATCTTTAAATAATCGGTGCTGAATAATTAGGCTCGTATAGTTCAATCAATATCCAACTCGCTTTCATCATCATCATCATCAACAGCATTTAATAGACCCCTGCTGGAACTCTCCTTAGAAAGGAGGTTTTGACCAGAGGTTTTGTCAGACGGCTTGATATAGGGTTTGTTTCAAGTTTTCCTTCTCTGCGGTTCTCTCGTTTTAGTGTAACTGAACGCAGCTGACCCGGCACAGCTTATATTTATAAAGACCTTTTTAAATTATTAGCATTTGAATACTCAGCGAGAAAGACTTGCCAGTAAATATAACAGAATATGAAATGTTTATTTGACACCAAAGAATACATTTACTAGAAAAGATACTATAAACAAAAAGAAAATAAATCCTTTAAAAAAAAAGTTGAACCGACATCAAACAATACTGACAAAGAGCACTAAGACTTAAAAAATTATTACAAAGTAAAAAAAGAGTAAAAAAACTATAATAAGTACCCTCAATATCACAGGTAACATTATAATAGTAATAGTCCTTTCGAGTCTGTTTGAAGTCGGTGCCAAGCCAAATAGGTGCTTGATCGGCTTTGTAAAATGGACAAACAGACTAGAAGGGACTATTGCTATTATAATTATAATGATACCTGTTGTATTGAGGGTACTTGTTATAGTTGTTTTATTTAGATTTGTAATTATTTTTAAATTTCTTTGTCAGTATTGTTTGAAGTCGGTTCAACCTTGTTTTAAAGGACATTTTACCATTTTTAGTGTAAGATACGTGTTATGAGTAGATAAGTACGATATTTAAAACACTGCGAACCGCAATGTATAGTACTAAACTCTAGTATGTTAGATTATATTAAATATAATTTAATAAGTCCGTTACTTTATTTAGATAAGGAAGTAAGATGTTACATTTGAACCCGAAAATATTTTACTTTTGAATGGAACTAAAGGGAAAATATACCCTTACAAATAAAAATACATACAACAAAAAAATAATTATAATCGGTTTACAAATGAAAGAGCTTTGAGGTAAACCTCCTCAACCATGAAAATAATTGCGTAACAAATTTTGTTTTGTTTGAAAGTTTTGTAATCTCATATATTCTCTTTTGTGCAAATATCTTTGTAACCCAACACCAACACCTAACAAATATCTTGAAAGAATAAAACAAGGTCAATACATGATTAGCTTTTTTAAAGAGTTATCCTCCAACTCCTAAAGGTCAAGGACCCTTCCATCATCAGCTTAGCAACATGACATAATGACTACCAAACGCAAAAATCTATATAACTAGATAAACAAGCTAAAACATGTTGTCGAGCCTGTAAAATTTGAGGGTTTCCTTCTATTTCTCTAGGATCCCAACATCAGATCCTAATTAGGTGGTAATGGTACCACCTTGGAAGCATACCCTTTCAATTACAAAATTAATTTTGAAAATCGGTCCACAATTGACGGAGATATCGCGTAAAAAATATACAAAAAAAAAAACAATAGGTACAGACGAATTGATAACCTCCTTCCTTGTGTTTTTTTGAAGTCGATTAAAAATATAGACCTACCTACCATACTTACAGTTTTATCAAGATTTTTCTTCCTTCTTCTTTCTTCTTCATTCTTAAGTAGATAAAGAAAGTGAAATATTATGTGGTCATTAAGATGTCGGGATAAAAATAATACCAAATGAAACAGTATAAAAATATATGTCACCGATTTATTTCCTATGTAAAATATACTCTGGTACCACTTAATATCCTTACAGTATACATTTTTTTAAATGAGCTGTCACCTAGCTAATTTAAATGAACAGTGCAGAAGAGGTAGAAAGAAGATCACGTTAGTATCTTTAGCCATCTGCCGAGACACTCTCCTAGTTGGCGAGCAGCATTTCTGAAAGTAATTGTATAATTAATTGGATGAAACTTTTTATATCATAGGTACATAGTACGATATTGATATGACACCTTCCGCTCGTATGTAACAAAATAAGGAATATTCGAAGATGGGATATATTGGCAACATCATAATATTGGTTATAGAGGGTTCGTTCGATAATGAAACCGTCTCAAAAAAGTTCTTCAATAGTTTATTTAACTTTAAACCATGATATTTGAAAACTTATCTAATTTTAGCTACCTTTGACTTTTGACAAAATGTAATTTAAAAAATATTGAATCAACAAAAGAAAAAAGGGATCGAAAATTGGAAACGTTTTGATAAATATGTGTGATTTCTATTTATACGAGTATATAAAATTTGAGTTGTGCGATACGAGCCTACAAGAATACCGTTAGCAAATGTTGACCAAACAACAAAGCAAAGTATGTAATTAATACCTGCCCTTGGAAACAAGATCGTTTTCGCTTCAAGTTATTTACTAAGTACTACTTGAAGGTATAAGAATTCTCAATTTTTTATAACCTGGCAGACTTTCCAGAAATTCTTTGAATGTGCCCAACTTTTCTTAGTTCAATATCCTTATAAAAACTACAAAAGTAATGATGTCATGACTGCGAAAGTTGAATATTTATTTTAATTTATTTTATGTATTGTCTTATAATTTTACACTCATCGTCAGGGGTTCCATATAGGATATAGGAAACTTTTTATTTAAAGCCTAAATTTCTTATAAATTAACAACGTGACGACTACAGCAGAATATAGTTAAATATTGTATTACTTAGCAATTTTTTTCTTAGTTTCTTTCATATGTTGGTTAATAGTATGTTAAAAAGTTTTAAAAAGTGATTTAAACATACACAGAAGCGCCAAAGACATGGACAAGACAGAAAGGGTGTCAATGAAGCTTATTAGGACACGGTAGAGGGGAAGTGTTTACTTCTGGGATAGGGCCTGATTAGGCATGGTGTCAATTCGGGGAGGACCTGAAATCGCATGGTCCATGTTTTTCTAGAGTAGGACACATGAGGCCGGCCATCGGGGTGGTTTTTAGTGGAATCACCACATACTCCTGGCTCCTGAGTCCCCGAGGCGCAGCAGATCCAAAGGGATTTTTAAGCTTAAAAAAAAAGGACACTGACGGTGACTTCCCAGCTGATTGATTGCTAATCTGTAATTGGTTTAAATGGAATGAATAAGTTGATTTTGGAATAAGTTACCTGACAGAGAATCCATAGACTGATGGTCCGTGAGCGCAGGCGAAAAGCGCGGCCACTGTTTCCTTCGCGGCACCCGTCCGCCTGCCCACCCAAAGCGCCTTGCAGTTATGTCTGCACATTTTTTTTTTATTTTAGTCTTTCGCCTTAATAACTAGATTGTAGATTAATAATTTAATTCTTTGTTGCTTTGTAAAATTATTTAATAGGTAGGTATATACATATTTAACATATTAATGGAACTGAATGGATATAAAAAAATCAATATAATTTCATTTTTAAGATGCGGACTATTTACAAGCACGTGTTAAAAACTTCTACGCATAGTCGCCTACTGGAAGCGTTCCCAGAAGGTTGCCTGCCAAAATAGAAGCACATTTCTATCAATAAAATATTAATATTTAGTCCAATCGATAGAGATACCAAAACCTTATTTTTTGATGGGAATAAGTACTTAATAATTATAGCAAAAAGCCGCAGGGGCTTACAATAGAATCACACATGTACACATAACATATGTACAGCCAAGACCATTGCGAGTTTCATTGTATTTTAATATTTTCGTTTTATTTTTTAGAAACAAAGTAATTACACATTTTTTCTTACAGGGAACCCTACTACTTTTTTTTATCATTATCAGTTATTTGCCCTGTGACTTATTTTCTTTATAGCCGGCTTCCTTGGGAATGTAATCTTTTTTTCAGATTTAACAAAGAAAGAAGGTCGATTGGTATAAGATAAAAAGAGATAGGGAGTTCGGGCAAGGGTTAAACGGGATCGAGATCGTCTACCTGTATGTCCGTCCTGTGATTGGAGAGAACACTAGGACAGGGATATCAATAATCGTGGTGATTATTCTAGATCTGCTGTTAATTCAGTAAATTCATGGTGGTGTTTTTTTTTCTTAGGGGGGCAAATGAGCACCGGTCTGATGATAGGTGACAACCGACGTCCATGGACCTGCCACTTAACAATCACAAATCTGATGTCGCTCTTTGTGTCCCCTCCCTCAGAATCAGGTTGACGGGAAACCCCCCTGGTTTGGGCTCTGGTAACGACGTCACTCAGTGAAAATCAAGTTTTCTGTGAGGCTTTTGAATCACTCCGGTCGAGTCGGTCCACTTGTGCCGAAGTATGGCTCTCATGGTGTGGTAGGAATATGGTTAGAAGTCACAGTAAAAGTATTGTAATTACAGTTCAGCGACGTGATGTAAACTGGCCCGGAGTACAGTGTCGAAGGCTGCGCCCGCGTCGCTAAAAGCGCCCTGGGAACCAGAACTATCGCGAGCGCACGCCCACGCGATGTATCCTCCAGGATGGAGGCGGAACGATACTGATTCTAAGAACTGGAACATTAAATATTTTTATTTGAACACACTTCCGTTTTTACAATATAATCAATGATTTGTGCAGACACAGGCCGAGCCTGGGGGTTAGTTTCATCCAATAAACAAAATAAAATAAAATAAAACTAGCTTATGCACACGGCTCCGCCCGCGTGTATGTCGGTTATTGCGGTAATGATAATGTAGTTTTCTATTGGTGAAAGAATTTTTTAAATTAGTTCAGTGGTTTAGGCGTAAAAGCGTAACAAAAAAACAAACTCAGTTTTAAATATATAACTACAGTTGTTTGAATTTTAAGACGGTTTGGAATCCTCCAAGAAAGTACTCAAATGTAATTATTCAAGCATATATTATGATTGATAAGACATTCAGCTTCGAGATTAGCTGGACATCTGGTTATTAGTTTCACATCGATTATGAAAACACAGGGTACATTAATAAAATAAGGGTAGTTTTCTCATAATATAATATTCTTATAACACATTGATATACCTATTTTCATCTCTTTTAAGGTACAGTTTCTAGAACACTGGTAAATAGAATTATTCATCTGTAGTCGGATCGATAGGAGAAAGTACCAAATTGGAGGACGTGGGACGAGGGAACCTTGGGATCTATCGAAGTCTGACTGATCTCTCATTAAGATCATTTTCATAATAAAGGGCAGATGCCTTTTTATTTAGGGAATTATTAGCAGTGTGATATTGATACTCTGCTGCTAAATAATATTGAATGCTGTTCCGACACATTTAATATGTGTCGGAACAGTCAGATATGTGAATTGCAGATGCTAATTACGTAGATATTAACGTGTGTGCAACGTGAATCATGATTTACAATCAGCGTTCTTGGAGAAAATCAATATTCACAGTTCGCTTACCCTTAAATTCTGGTAAATGTCTTCAGTAACTAGACTAGCCATTCCGTCCAGGCCTTCTGTTTTAGGTTCTGCGCCGATCACCACGATTGCATCAACTTTGTTACTTCTCATACAACTCGAAGTTCTAGTACTTGCATTGTCCGTGACGTCGCTGATTTGCTCCACCGTCTCCACAAAGCAACCACGCGCCTCTAGCCTGCTCTTCAGTTCTCTTCCTAATAAGTTAGTTGTGTTTGTAACCTGTAATGACCTTTGCTAAATATGTGGAATACACCACTCTAAGGTGATATTGTGTACGAAATTACAGTAAGACTATAACATTAATAATTAAAATTCTCTTTGTGAAGGTTCCGTACGGTAATTAGGCTTTTAATTATTTGAGCAACTGTTGTAACGATGTTAAATAAACCACAGTATTTTTGAGTATAATGAGAGAAGCAGAAGACTTACATAAAATAAGTAGGAGTCTTAAAGATACAGGAGTCGAAATCCAATAAACGAAAACTGATTTTGTCAAAGAGGTCAAAAAATCGACCCCCATTGATTAACACAAGAAATTATTGAGGACCACTTAACATTTATCAGTTAACAAAAAAGTAATCTCTTGTCATTTTTTAAAGCACTTAAAGAGAAACTAGGGAAAAGGGAAATCATAAAATCGATATTGCATCATCGTCTATGCGGATATTGATTATTTACGGGCGTTCTATAATATGTCTTTACTAATAGCGAATTCGGGGAAACCCTACTCAATTAAAGTGCATTTTCTATAGTCTAATTGTATACATACCAATACGTTCCTAATGTTTCGCCTGGTCCGATTCTGGCAAACTATCTTATTTCTCACAGTGTATGCTAATAGTGCCGAAGTGGCCAGCAATAGAGAACCGCCTTCCAAGGTTGCGAGGAGACGCCACGCGAGAGCCGCACTGCCTTCTACTGCCTGTGACATGTCTTCTGGAAACAGTAGATAGATTATTTATCAATTTACAACCTAATACACATGTTGTACAAGAGCGTACTTAATGCCATGGTACATTTTCTACGAGTCAACCTTCAGGTCATGTAGAAATATGATGCAGAAGGTACAAAAAATAATAATCATATTAGACAGAGTTCATGAAAATTTGACTTTTAGCTAAAAGATAATATTAGATATCATTAATATACATATTTACAGGGTAATCCATAAGTATACACAATAGATACACAATATATAAACACACATATACATAAATTTAATATAATATAAAAATACTAATTAAATTCTACTATAGTTTGCCTGAGGCTTGTAAATTCAGTAAACACTGTACAGTGTAATCAGAAACTATATAGTTTTTGTGTTTTTATTTTCGTCAATCATCATCAGCCCATCGCTGTCGAATGCTAGACATAAGTCTCCCCCATTGCACGCCACGCCACGCCACGATTTTGGGCTTCTCGCACCCAGCTCTATTTTTATTTTTGTGATATTTAAAAAGGACTGCTCTAGAACTAGAGAAATGAAAGTGTGTTACGGTGGACTTCACAAACGAGCCATTCTTATTCTATATTAGGAATGACACGGTACAAATGAATGTAAGTCACGCAAAAATATTTCCTATGTGGTGAAGCAACTCACAACTTTTGTACCTAGAAATCTCAATAATTATTCTTAATTTACTGTGCTATTATTAACTGTGCTATTATTCATGTATATTTTTAGATTCAGATTTCGGAACTTAGGGCTTAGGTAATCAGATTGTTTTCTTTATTTTAGTTGTAATATTTCGATTATTGTAGTTTCTTACATATTATAAATAGTTCAGGAATAGAGTCTCGCAGTTTTCGCCGAGCTTTTCCCAATTCAGTGTCCAAAATCTAAAATTATTTATATTTATGCGTTTTTTAAGTGAAATGGTAACTCGATGATTGATTACGTTTTTAAATAAAGACTATATTTTTTATGATTTAATTACAAATGTATAGTTTTCAGATTTTTCCCTATACTTTGTAGTATAAGACGATGTTACTTGCCAAATTGCCTAGTTCTAGGTCAAGGGTACCCTGCGTACCCTATGAAATTAGGTTCCCTTGAGAGTGTCGAAATATGTGCTTTTGATGCATAAACGGCCGTATCTTTTTTACGTAACGTAGAAGTTTAATTGGTTCAAAACTTTAAGGGATTGTAGACCTGAGTTTATAGTTTTAATTTCAACTCGATACCTTCACGTGTCCCGACAAAAGGGCCCTGACAGACATCCAGGGGGTTCCGTTTTTTCCATTACAGTTACGGAATCTTAAAACCCACCTCGTTATGCATAAAAGCAACAGAAAGCAGAAACTGCATTACCTTTTCTCTTTGAAATGAAACAAAAGGTTTGATACGTTTTTCGTGTTTCTGTTTTAGAAATAACGGGGAAGTGGACAATTTGTCAGGGTGTAGTGAACTGTAGTGGTCAGAAATAGATAGAACTGAACACCCCTAGATCGGCTTTTATAAATCTAGAGTTAACAGATTTTTTGATTTGATTGAATTAATTGCTTATCCAATATTAGGTATTCTTATACTTGACAACACCTCTAACGTAATCCCAAGTTCAATAGTGTGACCCTGATCCGCGGATGGTTACATAAGTTATAAATGCTTTGCAATTATATATTTGTCTTTTTCAAGTAGGTTTGCGTTGTTTCCGTATTTATGTAAAAAAACTGTATTTTATACAAACCAACAAATTGACTCTATGACGTAGAAAGACTATTATTAGACATGAAATGTATTTGCAATATCTTGAACGAAATAATCACAAAGCATGACGTAATGGTTGAGCGTAGGTTCACATACATATGTACTTGAGTGTCGATTCTGGGGATATCACTTTTGTGACGAGAAGGTAAGAAAATTGACTTAGTTATTGCTTAGTTTTTAGTTGTCTATTTAAATTTTAAATAAAGAATGTCAAGTACCGCACTGTCTGAAGCAAAAAAAGGAAAAAATGAGTTTTTTTTATAATTATGTAGTTACGTAGTTGAAACGCCGTTTTAGACCATGCCGGGGCCCCTAGGTATACAAAAATATAGGGCCCTGTTGGACAGCTCAACAAAATGAATGAATAAATATTGTTAGCTATTTATTTTTTGTCGAACTATGTCGATCTAGGTATAGTAGGCCAAGACCTCCTTTCTAAGGAGAGGCTTAGGTATGTCCAGCAGTGGACTATTAAAGGCTGTTGATGTGATGTGATATCGATCTAAAATATAAAAAAATGTATATTGTAAGTGAAAATATTCCTCTATGTATTCGCTTTTCGGAGCCCCCATGACGATGGGGGCCCTGGGCCCTGGTTGAAACTATTACAATAATAAATAGTCACACTATTCAGAATGATAAAAATAAAACCACCACTTTTATTGACATACAAAAAAGTAAAAAAACTCGTTAATGTCTTTATAATAGTGACTGCCTTCAACAGTATCAATGACAAAATCTCCTTATTTCACATAAATAACACTTTAAACTAAGTCATTTCAGACCAAATACAGTTTTCTTACAAATCATCTTACCTCTAGACATAATTACTCACTTGAAGATTTAAGGAAGGTAGAACGTTATAACTTATAACTAGTCAACTAATTAGCTGATAGTATTTCGAAAATAATCTTGTAGTCCTCAAATATAAGACATAATTACAAAATACAAGAAATTTATGCATACTCAGTACCTACCTATCTACTTTTATAAAAAAAACCTCGGAGTTCGGCGAGTTTACATCAAACTCTTCACAAGATTTACATTGTAATATCGTTGAGTATTTATTTATAAGTAGTTTTTTGTAGGCTTTATTCAAGTTTCGTGCTAGGAATACTTCAAATGTTACAGTTCTTTTCAGACATTTAAAACGACAGACACACAAAATAGCTAGACTCGGAGTAGCTAACTATTTTTGGGTTACACAAATATTGGGACCATGCGTGCAAGTTTTAGGGGTTCGACCCCTAAACTAACCGAAAACTAACCGCAGAGGAGCTCAAGCATATAATTCGCTTCTAATGAGTTTTTAAGGCAATCCTGGGCATCATTGCCAAGTGATGGTGAACTTTAGATCAGTTTACCATAGTAGTCGGAATACCAGAGACTACCCCCTCCCACCACCAGTAGGGGAAGAGGGAACTGAAAGGGCGGCTCTTAAGTTGTAGGTGTCCATGGGCAGTGGTAGTAATTTACCATCAGGGTACCCGTCTGCTCTTTTACAGGGGGACAATAAAAAATACAATGTTTTAAGGTAACAGTACAGATGTACTGTTAACCATTGAAGAGACTTTTCTCTTGTTTGGAGCTAATTGTTTACGCAGAATCATCAACTAATCACGGTGAAGTTTAGAACTGACTAAAATAGTTCTATAAACATAATTTCCAACACATCCGTGTGGTGACGGATTATGAATACTGAATGTCACCACCCCTATTCATTAGTCGACTAAGGAAGCAAACTAATCGTGTACCTACACTCGAGGGTAATGCCGGATCACATACCTAAAAATCTGGGCAATTAATAATTGTGTTCTCGAAATTATATATATACCCCTTAATTGAAAGTAACAAGTAATTTATAAATACATATATTTCTAATTATTTAATTAATCTCTAAGTGGTTTCGGGCATATCTTAAGCAAGAGTGAGGGGCGATTGCAGGTCTTAATGGTTTTAAATCAGCTTAATTAGTTAGTTGCAGTGAGAAAGCATTTTGTTAAGTTAGAAGACTCGAGCTTACAAGCAACAGCCAGTTTCAGTTATAGGTATAGCGGTTTTATAGGTAGGCAGTAACTCAAGAAGGTCAGGACCTGCTTGAGTTACTGCCTAAACTCCCCAATTCATCCGCATAGACAATATCTCTTTTTTAAATTCAGTCCCTACCCTACTTATCTAATTTTATTTTCATATACCATCTCCCATTTTTTTTAATATAACTCCTGCAGTACACGATTAATGGTAAGAGCCTTGGGGTCAACTACGTAAGAAGGACTAACGTCCACATAATGTCACCTCTTAGGGAATAAAGCGGAGGTAGCCTAGTGGTTAAGGCATTGGACTTGCGATCAAGAGGTCTTGGGTTCGAATCCTGACCAGCACACTACCGACGTAAACCCACTCCTAACACAAGCAATTTAGTTTAGCGGGTGGGGTTAACGGAAATACTAGTATTTTCGATTGCTAGTAGACCTTTTAAAAACAAAAGGCGTGTGTGTATGTATGATTGTATGTGTTGATCAAGTATCGACGTTTTTATTAAATTATTTCACTCGGCTAGCATTATTAGTTTCCAAGATTTTGAGGTATCTTAATGTGACCTGCACATCGCTCTCGAGTATACTGATACTGGTTATTATGGCAACAATATAGATAAAATCTACAAGATAAGAAATACACTCTAGCGGTAACATTTAAAATAAGTAAGTTACGTGAACTGCTCGCTGCTGTAATTGACGAACATGTTGGAGGTGAACTTATATAAAACTTGATTTTTTATATTACTAACTTTGTCTGAATTTTTCTTTGAAGCTTAGCTACTATTAGTCGTAGCGTGATGTTATGGCTCAATAATTGGGCTATCCAACACTAAGAGATTATATAAATTCGGCCCAATAGTTCCTGAGATTAGCGCGTTTAACAAATCAAACAAACTGTTCAGCTTCATAATGTTGGTATAGATTTGTTTAATGTAATGTACTTACATAAACTAACTATGTACATATATTTTGCTAAGAGCGTCGCATCAACTCGACATAAAGGTGATATTCTGTCACTGTGACATCATAGTGCTAAAATAATTTTATAAAAAAAAGGATGCAAGTATTCTATCAGTCAATGAGGGTTTTCTGAAATGTTCCACGTGAGATGGCAGCACTGTAACGTCAGGTCCAACCACCTGTCAAAACACACACGATTTGTAATTTTCGATCATTTTTTTGGTTTACTCATTCTTAAAAACGTTACAAAAGGAATATTGTTTTCTAAAATGCCACAGATTGTACAGTGCCTATGTGTGTAAATAAAACTTTTGCGCCTCTCTTTTTGAGCTCAATTTTCAGTTCGGCAACCTTTCTCTGGCCGTAATCTATAATAAACCCAATAACACTTCCAAATTCATAGAATTTCACTAAAACATTATACGTTCGATAAGAATCTGTGCTATCTGACAGCTGTTTGGACCTGACGCATACGAAGCGCCGTCTGGTGGCAGAAAAAATATCGAAAACCCTCATTTAGCTTTCATAGTAAAAGCTCTGCTTAGTTTGAACTAGATGCCGCTGTGTGTCAGATGTCCTAAAAGATTAATTATTATTGGATTATAAAAACTTGAAATTAAATAACCATTGACTTGTAAATGTTCAAAGTTATGTTTATGGTGAACTAGGTAATAAACCTTTCTAGTGATGGAAAAAATCGCTACTTTTAAATCATAATCATATAATGAAAGGATTGCTTTTGGGCTCTACCATTTCACCTGTGATAAATCAATATAGTCCAGGCACGTTGAATATGGAGAAAAAAAAAATGTTATCCAGAAACCTACGTTTTTAATTGGTTAAAAGGGTTAAAGTCAACATAAGGAAAATGTGTTATGTGCCCAAGAAAGTTAGGGGATGATTTTAGGGGTTGAAAAGGGGTGAAAATGGATACATCTCGTGTTTTTTGCAATTTCACGCGAAATTTGATGTCCCACTGAAAAATGTTATATACAAAAGTTGTAGATCTTGGAAAAATCTACAACTTTTGTATGGATCATTTTTTAATATAACCTCAAAATTTCAGAAAAAAATGCAATAAATCAAAAAAAAAATCTGTTTTTTGTTTTTTACTTGTCAATATCTCAAAAATAAATATTTTTAAACCAAACTTGCTTAAAGTACTCCTTTTTGTGTCCCAAACAACAAAAACAAAATTTTAGATTGAAATATTAAAACCTGTTTGAAAGATTCATTTATTTCGGTCCGAGACACGTTGTTTTCAAAGTTACATTTTACTACTTAAAATCATCGTAGAGAGGTCATACAGGGCTCATTTTTTTCGTTTTGACGTCTACTTTTTAATGAAATAATAAAACAATACAGCTTCCATTTAAAAACATGTCTAAAAATTGAAAAATATAAAAAAATCATTTTGCAAAAACAAATTTTTTGGTTATTGTTAATAATTTGTTATAAATAAAAAAAAAATCAAAAACTAATAAGACCATTGAATTGTACGGGAAAAAACACGAAGGAACATATGTTTTCCTATTTAAATTCATTTTTTATTTTTGTACAATACTGCTATAAACATTGTAATAGCATATTCCGTGTAGTTGAAAGATGTCAGGTAAGTACATACAATGCGATCGACTTTTACTTTAATAAGAAAAGTTCCTCATTTCTCGCGATGAAATTAATTTATTCAATTATTTTCTACATATTTTGATAAATAAATCGTCTTATAATTATTGCAGAAAGCATGAGTTGCGATGCACAGAGTTATGCACAAAATGCCATGATTCTGAAAGTTGTTCAAACGTTGAAAAAGTTTCAAAAGATTTAAGTGATTTTGATGAAATTTCTGATAATCCTGATGAAATTGAACAACCATTTAACATCTTCAACTCAAAAAATCTTGCTATGGAAAAGTTTCCAGAGGAATTTGATGAACAAACGATTGAAGATAATGAGGAAGTCACATATTTCGACGAACAATTAATCGATTATGATCAGCCAAACTTACAATTAGCGAAAAGACAAAAAATGGTCTAGTGTGCATAATGTATTCATTATTAAATATGTAATAAATCGCATAATAAATGTATAATATTTATGTATATAAAGTGTAAATGTATGATATTTATCAGTACTTGAGCATATTTCATTAAAAAATCAACTTGATTAAAATTGAGTTTTTCATTATTGTCATTTACCTCCATTATTTTTTTATTATTATTATTAGTAGTAGTATTGTTAACAATCTATTTTCTTGATATAAATTTCAATTATAAATTCGGTGCAAGTTAAATTAGATTCAGAATTCATTTAAAAAAATCATTCAATTATTTAAAAGCATGTTTTAAATAATTGTATACAAAAGTTAATTATAAGACGATTTATTTATCAAAATATGTAGAAAATAATTGAATAAATTAATTTCATCGCGAGAAATGAGGAAGTTTTCTTATTAAAGTAAAAGTCGATCGCATTGTATGTACTTACCTGACATCTTTCAACTACACGGAATATGCTATTACAATGTTTATAGCAGTATTGTACAAAAATAAAAAATTTATTTAAATAGGAAAACATATGTATCTTCGTGTTTTTTTCTGTACAATTCAATGGTCTTATTAGTTTTTGAATTTTTTTTTTATTTATAACAAATTATTAACAATAATCAAAAAATTTGTTTTTGCAAAATCAATTTTTTTTTATTTTTCAATTTTTAGACATGTTTTTAAATGGAAGCTGTATTGTTTTATTATTTCATTAAAAAGTAGACGTCAAAACGAAAAAAATGAGCCCTGTATGACCTCTCTACGATGATTTTAAGTAGTAAAATGTAACTTTGAAAACAACGTGTCTCGGACCGAAATAAATGAATCTTTCAAACAGGTTTTAATATTTCAATCTAAAATGTTGTTTTTGTTGTTTGGGACACAAAAAGGAGTACTTTCAGCAAGTTTGGTTTAAAAATATTTATTTTTGAGAAATTGACAAGTAAAAAACAAAAAACAATTTTTTTTTTCATTTATTGCATTTTTTTCTGAAATTTTGAGGTTATATTAAAAAATGATCCATACAAAAGTTGTAGATTTTTCCAAGATCTACAACTTTTGTATGTAACATTTTTCAGTGGGACATCAAATTTCGCGTGAAATTGCAAAAAACACGAGATGTATCCATTTTCACCCCTTTTCAACCCCTAAAATCATCCCCTAACTTTCTTGGGCACATAACATATTTTCCTTATGTTGACTTTCACCCTTTTAACCATTTGAAAACGTATTTATCTGGATAACATTTTTCTTTCAATTTATCTCTGTAAATGAGTCAATGTGCCTGGACTAATACTGGGATGATCCGAGTGGTTTTAAAAATAAGTCACAGGTGTTTTTATATGTATGATTCATAACAGGTATTCATAACTATACTATGTAACATTTTATATGTTTAAATCAGAACTAAATGTCGTATTAACACATTGTATACTCGAGATCACTTAGCGGTCAAATTTCACTTTCACCGTTTTGAATGACTTGTATTACTTTATTGACAGTATAATTATATCTGCCATTGTATAGCCTTTTGTACCATGAATGGTTTTACATAGTAATTCAGCTTTCTGTACTTTTTTCAATGAACATAAAGTAAGTATTTCATATACGGGTTTTAAATTACTAACTACTAAGGGGAGAAATTTCCAATCCTTCCTTAGCATCTTTTGCCAAAATTTTCTAGCATATCAGTAAATCAGGTCATGTAATTTTATATTATGGGAATGTAAATAAGTAAATAATTTCAGATATCTATATATAACAATAGAGTTAATATATCCCTAGATATCTGGATTTATTCATTTGATCACAATGCACTTGAAAGTGAGATTGGTCTGGAACTGTAGCGATGGCGAAAAATATTTAAAAACCACAAAGAGACGTGTAACAAAACATCAAATTAGACAGTGATTTTTGTATAAAAACTATTGTCAAGTTGCTACAATTGCTTCACGGCGCTGCGAAGTGTTCTGGTACAAAAAGAATTAAAAAAACTTATCTTGAAGTGGATTGCGCTAACAAAAAGACTGCTGTAAACGTAATTGTTGGTAAGTAGTAGTATAATAAGAGTACATTATGAAATCCTATTTCATCTTGAGGCAAAAAGTCTTATAACACTTTAAAACTTTTTTTAACGGCAATTTTTCTCTTAGTTTCAGACCCTTCGGCCGCCATTGAAACTGATGGTTCGTAACTAGTTGAGGAGGAGGAAAAAATGATATTTGTATGAAACCAGTTTCGAACCGGAACCGGTTTTCGTGCGGTGAGCTGCGCATCTCGGGTCTGGACGACTTCGTAACGGCCGAGGATGTCTGCGTTGCAAGGGTGCAACGCGGACAACATCAGGGTCGGCACCATCCGCCCCAGTCCAAGCTGCCTTGATGCAGTGTAGGTCAGTTGTCCCGTAGCGTCGGCCAAAATTTTGGGCAACGCCGGCAAGATCCTTAACGGTTTCGTGAACCCCAGAGTCACGGTTCTGGTGGCGAGACCGATCCTCGACAGTGCTGCGTCTGCCCTTTGTCGACTTTTTAACAATTTGGGTGGACCCAGCGTCGCGACGAGACGGCTGTACACAAGGGTTGTCCGGTCAATGGCACTTACCGAGCCACGATGGTTAGTAGGGCGTCCCGGCTGGAGGCTCCACGTGTTGGCTTTGCCACCGTGGAGGCGCTCCAGCCGGTTATCGTCGAGTGGGCAGGCAAAAAAGTTTTCGTTCAGCAGGGGACGGCAATAGGCTGAGGAGGATTGGGATATTGACAGAATGTTATTGAATAGCAATACCGTGGTAATACCACGACAGCTTGAAAAATTTGTTTAATGTTTATTACTTTTCTGTTATACAGTTCTTGTGGTAATGAAATGGCCAAGCCACATATTTTGACTTAAGTGTAAAGTTTGTGAAGTTAGGGCTTGTAGTTAGAAGCGGAGCAGCACGTGCATTGGCGCGGCTGATGATGATAATGTTAGGTGAGTTAGTCGCCACAGCAGAAAGGTCACCTTCCAACAATTTTGACTTTGAGTTATTTACAATCCTATGATCACACGTAGTATAGAAGTGTGTATAAATATTAAAAATATTAATTAGTAGTATTGATAAATTAATAAAGTAAATATCTCTTTAAAATAGTGCAAATAAAAACAAGCTTAATGGACAATTCAATGAAACTCATTAGCAAACATATTGCAAAGTTCCCAAGTATTGTGTTCATGTAGTACGTATGTACCTCATGAACACAATGTGTAAGTACATGGCCGTATAATTGGCATTTCCCATGATAGAATATCTATTTCCATATTGTTCTACCGATTCAAGGACAACGGAACATGCGTCTAACGGTAACTGCTATTCATTGGAACTGCTCAGCATACTAACAATATGAAACCTTAGGAAGAAAAAAACCACCCGCGTTGTACAGCATTTAAATTTGAATGACGTGAGTTAAACTGTCTATCTAGATCATTAGTTTATAAATGCCACAGTGTAACAAAATCTTGGAAAGAAACTCGCATATTTCGGTGGTGCTCTGGTATCCAAAAAAAGAAATAATACTGCCGTGGGTACTATAGTTCAATGAATACAAGTTTTAAGATATACCTATTTTTATTTTCAAAGATATGCACGTAGATCGTTGCGCTCTTTAGCCATGTATGTACATATGTGTGAAATACATAACTCGATAAATAACTTTGCTTGTAACTACTTGTAACAACTAGTTTTGTTCTTGTTTGCAGTCCAACTTAACATTTACAATGCGATTACTTAATACTGCTATAGAAATGGATGTGTTTTATGTAAATAAAGCAAACAGTATAACCAAATTTAACCTTGCCTGCTCTCGGTAACAGTACTATCTAGATGATAGGGACCCTTTTTGCCTATGCAAGATACCATAAGACCATATATGGCTTCCATCGTATAAACCGTTTTGGAACAAAGTTCCTTATCGCGCGATACGTGATCTGAGCGGATGGGAGCGAGGCCGACAAAATGTGTAAGACTTTTTACCGACACTTCTTACTGTTTCATCATATTTTTTTCAATTTAACTCTATTAACTTGACAATTTATAATATAAATATAATGACTGTATAGCAAACGCCGTTTTTCATAGCTACTATGTTCGTTGTTCATTAATATAGGTCGACAAATATAGGGTCATAAAACAGGATATGTTCGGCAATAAATATATGTTTATACATATACCCCGTTGAAATTTTTGCTAATTCTTAGGTAAATAAAAATAACTATACTACGCTTACAACATTTTGGTAAAGTATGTGTTTCTTTTCATATTACATAATCGTAAATTTAAAAAAAACTGCACTGTTTACTCTTCTTATCATCATCAACAGTCTAGTCCACTGCTGGTCATAGGCGTCCCCTTAGAAAGGAGGTTTTGGCCTACTATACCACGCTGGCCAGACGGGTTGGTATAGGGTTTGTTTCAAGTTTTCCTTCTCATTCCTTGTAACAATTAAAATCTTTATAAGTTGATATTAAATAAAAACACCCACGGGATGAATAGGGGTGGTGACACTTTGTATTCTTAATCCGTCACCACACGGACGTTTACTCTTCTAGTCCAGAGTTAAATACACTGGACTATAAGATTGTCAACGTTGAAAGAATGTGGTGCCTGCTGCAATCGATGATAGGCCGTGTCGATTAAGATCATGTATTCAAAATGGGGAAGTTTCGAATAATGAAAATAAAATAGTATTGTACATTTTCATTTCATATATATATTTATTATAATATATAATAATATATAAATATATATAATATATATATTTATATATTTAATGATTATCAAAAAGTGCATCAATTATTCCATTAAAAGTTTTAGATGGAACTTCTGACCCGACTAGTTATAATGCTATAATGGCATTGCAAAACTATAGCGTAAATTTTATTTCGGGGACATCGTATATTTACTGTTTTACTTAAACTAATAATAATATGGGTTGTGAAATATGGTAAGTTAATATTTTTGTTCAGTCAACAGTGACAGCCATCAACACCAAGGTTGGTTATTAAAATTCTTGGAAGATGTGAAGGAACTTACATTATTTTCTCAAGAAGATTACATAATTTCCGTTACAAAAATAAATATGTTATGTGTCTATTTAAAACAATTTTGTATAACCCTTTGCAGAGCTTCGTTTCTGACGAAATATATAATATATATATCCTACCGAACTTACTCACACAACGACATCTAGTCCCAATCTAAGCAGAACTTGTACTAAACAACTGATAATACTAGACAACTGATATACAATATATACATATATATATTTATATTGTAAATACATACATATTTTACATAGATACACCCAGACCAAATGAAACATCACAGTTCATGTAAACAAATAATTGAATTAAGCGGGCAGCGAACCCGCGACCTTTAGCGTAGCAGTCTGTTACACAAACCACTACACCATCCGGCCGTCAAAATGAACAAAACCATGACCACATCATGAATCACACCGTATTTTGGACAATATAATATAACATAATAATGAGAAACACGAAGGTTAAAGACACAGAACAGAGTTTATTCTCTGTTCTGTGGTTAGTCTATTCGTTGCTTAGCCATGCCAAAGTAGCTTGCGTCACTTCCGTACCTAAATTACTTTTCTTGCCACGTCACTGTCAAAAGCAATATCACTGTTTCTTCTTTTTTTGAATTGAAAACTTATTTAAGCTCGTTGGGCATTTTTGAACAACAAACAAAAGAATGTATTTTTTGAAATAGGAAACAACTATTGAACTCGCGACACTTTAAGCGTTACCGACACCTCTGTATATAAATATCCATATATGTTAGCCCCGTTTACACGAGAGTTTAGTTTGGATTGAAATACATTGATAATATAACATATATTGTGTATATACGTAAACATAGATATATCTACATGTCGGCACTTTTCGAATCGAAAACAACAAAAAAAACCTATTCTATTAATAATAAAAAACACTTCTGTCGGCACTCCCGGAGTGCCACTGTTCTTTTTATGGTATAGAAGGGTAAGCAGACGGGTCACCTGATGGTAAGTGACTACCGTCGCCCAAGGACACCTGCAACTCTAGAGTCACAAGTGCGTTGCCGTCCTTTTCGTCCTCCCCCAGATTCACGGACAGAGGGAGTTTGGGCTGTGGCAACCCTAGTCACTCGATAACTTCTCATCGAAACGAAAGAATTGCTTAAGTTCGGGTTTCTGCTTGCGTTATCTGTCTGGAAGCGACCTCATTCATAAAATAGTAGGTACCTGACATTTTCGGAACCGGTATTTTGTTGGGTTGCAAAGTCAGACTCAGATGGATTTCCTTTCTTGCAATTTCTTCTAGAAAGGTCTCTTTGATCCTCTGAACTCTTTATATTGTTAATAGACTACTAGACTAGACAAGATTAAAAAACTAGATATATAATTACGAATTATTGTTGCTTAATTAATACAGTTTGTTTGCCAATAATAATAGAGAAAATTAATTCAAACACATACAACTAATAAATATAAACTTAGGTAGCGCATTTTTTTCAAAAGGTTTTTTAAAATTAGTACAGTGGGCTTTGTTTTTGTGTATTTAATAGCGCGTGTGATGATGGATTAAGAACACGGAGTGCAATCACCCCTATTTATCCCATTGGTGTTGTAAGAGCCGACTAAGGAAGCAAACTGCGCAGGACAAAAGCACTGTAAAGAGGAAGAAAACTAGAAACAAACCCTATACCAACCCGTCTGGGTAGCGTGGTACTGGTAACTTATTTGCTGTCAGTTTCATCTTCACTACATATCTATACAAATAAATAAAATGGACTGTCTGTTTGTAATATTAAAATAACCGCTTTTTACTAAATGCATATGTATGTTTACACGGTACATATGGCAAAATAACATTTTATACATTTTTTGTCTGTCTGTCTGTTTGTTTGTTCCGGGTAATCTCTGGAACGGCTGGACCGATTTGGACGGGACTTTCACTGGCAGATAGCTGATGACATAAGGAGTAACTTAGGCTACTTTTTTTGACTAGCTTCGCCCCGCGGCGTTGCCCGCGGTTATAACAACAAACGCGGGTAACACCGCGGGTCTCAGTTAGTATAAAATAATAATAAACATCAAATAATATGAATATCATTAGATACTAAATTGATCCGAGCTCCCAGTAATCATAACGAAAACTACCTACTCTATAATAAATAACTTAATGCATTCTCTACATACATAAAATAAGACAGACGATAGATAAGTAAATGCACTATTCACACTATTGCACACTGATTACAGTTTATTAGAGAGCTCGTACGGTTAGTGAACCCTTTGCCTTGAAAAGTGAGAGCCAATGCACTGTGTCTAATGAAGTTACCTATGTAAAGAATGTAGGTACACAAGTTTGCGAATACATAATATGATAAATAATTATATTTTGTATTATATAATAGTGCTTCGAGGATTATTTGGTAGTTGATTTTTGTATACATATCTATACAAATAAATAAAATTGGAGTATCTGTTTGTAATATTAAAATAAACCCTTTTTACTAAATGCATATGTATGTTTACACGGTACATATGACAAAATATCATTTTTTACAATTTTTGTCTGTCTGTCTGTCTGTTTGTTCCGGGTAATCTCTGGAACGGCTGAACCGATTTCGACGGGACTTTCACTGGCAGATAGCTGATGACATAAGGAGTAACTTAGGCTACTTTTTTTAGACTAGCTTCGACCCGCGGCGTTGCCCGCGGTTATAACAACAAACGCGGGTAACACCGCTTGTCTCAGCTTGTACTTATATAAACATGGTAAGTTGGTTTGTGTACGCTTTAAAATCTCGAAAAGTTCTGCACGGATTGAGCTCTTTGACACACGGTATAAACCGCTTCAAAGATGAGTTTTTCTAATTTTGCGTAAGTGTTGTTACTCATTTCTCATCAATGCAACCACACTGTGCCACAGCAAAGCGTGACAGAAATTAATACAGCTAAGTAAGAAGCGCATGGATTATAAAACCTTTTTTTAAATCAGACAAGTGAGCTAAGGTTGGAATTGTGAGGTCATGCTACTTAAGACAATTGCCAACCTTCCGATAAATTTATAATAGTTATACGTATTATAGTCTCATCTATAGATGTTTTCGTCTCGGAATCTTTAAAAAACTTTCATGTAACAAGTAGACAACAACATATTTTTTGTTTATGGAATGTAAATGACCGTTGACATTCCTACACTCAGCTTATAGATGCAAGATAGGATGAATTGCATTGTCAATTGAAGGGGAATTTGTCTTTGGCTTAATATGTGCATCTCGAGACAAGCCAACTGCCACAAAGCAGGTATCACTGATTTCTGTTAGTGTCTAAGGTGGTCCAATTGCATAATTTTTTATTTTTTTCATTTTTTTTTTAAAGACAGGGGAGTTGTCTTTTTTTATTAGGTATATATTTAAGACTTTATAAACATACATGACACCCAGACTCAGAATAACAATTTGTGGATCACACAGTACAGTTACAAGTGTCGTCCCATGTGGGGATTGAACCACCAACACTCAGCGTATTAGCACGGTACTATTATAATACAGTACTCCAACTTCATACAAACGGACGAAACGCGAGCTATACCTACGCGCCTCGATCTCGGGGTGCGCTGGTATGTCGAATGAATCATGATACGGTACCGGGACTACAGTAAGATTAATTCGCGAACTTTTTTGATTGTACCCAACGATGATTTTGTGGAATATATAGAATTATATTTATTTATAATTTATAAGCCCGATTTGTTTTTTAAACAAAAACATGTTTTTTTAATTAAATCTACCAATCAAAAAACAACACGCATTTTTATTGAACACTTCCTATCCAATATACAAAGTATTTCATTTATTTATATAAAAAGGATATTTACAATCACAAATCTAAATAGAAATATAAAGTAGGCAAATATAATTAAAATGCTGGAGACGGGCAGCCCTAACGCATGTTTACGTATCGCGCGGCTGTTGCATTTATTTCTATCATGCGGCCGAGTTACACTACTGTATTATAATTGTACCGTGGTATTAGTAAGCTGTTTTTCTCTGTTGGATAATAAAGTTAACAGAGATCGAATATGATATATTTTGCTTCACTATGCTGTAAGAATATGCATAGCACTAGCAGCGCGTGAATGACATTTAATTTCAAAATAGCAATAATTTTTACCAGCCTTACTATTTTATATATTAGTGGAATAGATCGAAAAACTGAAAGTTTTAGTCAAGTCAAAGTTATCTACTATGTTGTGAATATGTAAGTACGTTGATATTTACCAATTAAGTATCAATATTTACGTTACATCGTGTGTGGAATGAGCAGAGTTTTGTACTCTGCCATTAAAATGTACTTAAAACATGTTTCAAGCAAATGTGTGTTTAGTGAAGTGCCTGGCCGGTTAAAAAAAGTATCTATAGAATTGGTTTACATGACAATTTCTAAAATGTTTTAAAATATAGAAATGAGACAGGTACAGGATTCATACGTGGTGCGGCGGTAAAAATTCTCTTTTGTTTTCAAAATTTATGAAGTCGGTTCAACTTTTTTTAATTAGGATTTTCTTGTCTTGAAGGGTGTTGGTCATATCGGTCCGGAAATACTGCAGGTGACAAATCGGTTGTTTGAGGCAATAACTTTTTACAAAAGCTCACCGATTATCCAAGTGATGGGATGAACATATTATGTTACTATGTTATTATGTTGTGTACACATATTTGTTTGTGTACTATGTTTTTTTTCCGATTTCCAAAGCCAAAGTACAAGCTCTACTTAAATCGGCTGTAGGTTGCACTGCAATATGATACTATTTTAACTTTATTATTTTAAAAGCTTATGTATACTGTATTATTACACTAGCACTAATTAACAGGTTTTCATTGAACTCTCCATTTTATGGACAATTAAATGAGTCATATTTTAATATACATGTAGTTTTTTCTGCTACGAGTATAATAACCTTATTTTTAAAAAGCATGTTAGGAATTAATTTAAATTAAATGTATCGTTCCAGAAACAGGCTGATCCTATTTCTGAAACGATTTTGATTTCTTTCAGTAGTAGTGGTACAGGGAAGTGATGACTATTTCATGCTCAAGGTCACTAGAGTAACGTCAACCGTGAGTCTGTGATTATTATGAATGATGATGCATCACATCAAATAATGTATCTACTGTGATTGTACTTGACTTTTTTGTTGGTCTAGCTTATGTTTGTATCATCAAGTGATTTCTCAGAATTACTCGTATTAGAACTGAACAATATCTCTATTAAAGTAGAGGGTTTTCCCATAGCCATAGCTCTATGCTGATATTCTGTAGCGGATATGATGTCTTAAAGGCGTCATCAAAATGTCTCAAAAGAAAAATGATAAAATTTGTCTTGATCTATCCAAGGCTATTGATACCGTCTTTGTTTAATTACCTTGAATAAATTAGAAAAGACAGGTGTAAGAGGTATTTCTCACAGTTTATACAAAATCCATTTAATTGTGCGAACTTAAATAGTTAAAGTAAATAAGTATGAATGTGAAATCTTCACTTTTAAAAGTTGGTGTGCCCCAAGGTATCATTTTGGACCCCACATATTATCTACCCCCATATTTACCTAAATGGACTATGCTAGGTGCCTACTGTATGATTTTTAGTTTTGCAGACGACAAAGCTGTTTTAGTTGACGGTATTAACTGGAAATCAATAAATGCAAAGTGTGTCCTTCCCTCTGACTTTATTTCAATCCGACCCCTTTTCAAAGAAAAAACACTTTAATCTTTGTCTACAAAACATGCCTTCTTAAAGCTTATTTAAATATCTGCGGTGCGTCAAATACCTTAAATTACAGATAGATAGACACAAAATTATTATCGGGCCGTGTGGTAAACTTAATATGTAACTATTAAAAAAAAAGGAAAACTGTAAATTGAAGAATGTTTTGTAATCATATAATATATGCCTACTCCATTGTGTCAATCTATAGTAAGATATTGTTTGCTGGTTTGGGGTGTCACTAACAAAACCTGTTCTCTTCAATTGCCGAGAGAACAGAGGGCAGTGCTAAAGGTCTCCTGCTGTCGACTGTTTAAATACCCGATGTAGCGGACCCTAATTATTTTACGTGTAAATATTTTTGTTAATTGTAGCTATGTTAGTTTATAAATACCTTTTATTAATTTAATTATTTCATTTTGTTAAAGTTGCTATTACATATATTATAGTACTGTCTATCTATTTTCATACTACGAACAATATTGTTATATATAAATTATATAGTTGTTGGACAAACCGACAGGGTTAAATATTTTGTTTATATCTATTGCATCGAGTTCTACGTCACAGCGCCCGCGGTGCGGCATTTTTTTCGTTTTTTAATAGATCGAATCAATTTTCCTGCACTTAAGTTAGATATATCCAGTTACTGTTACCGTCGATAATTTGACACCTACCTTTGAATAGACCTAATTTGAACAATCGCTTTACTATAAAGCTAGCACGACTTCAATAGCACCTGCGACTACCTACAGGGCTGACCCCTGTAGGTAGTCGCAGGTGCTATTGAAGTCGGGTACAAGATAAATAGATTCGGCACCTTTCACACATAAATAAAACAGTTTTTAGTGTTATAAAAATAACAGTTCACTTAAATTTGCTGATTTTTTTTTGCAAAATACATAATAGTCGTATACCATCATACATTTGTATTTCTTGCACTAGTACGCGTATTAACTCTAAGTATATATGTAAATAAACCTTAAAAACTGTGCCAAGAGTTTACAAAGCGGTGCTCAGGATCCCTCAACTACCAAGGTCAATGCCACACAACGTTAAATAACGTCAAGAGTATGTGTGTACTTCTACATTCATAGCGAAACTAAATTTTGCTCGCGGTTTCACCCACGTTAATGTTCACATGGCAAACAAAATACGTGGTCAGTACATTATGCAGTACCTGTAATTTCAAAAAACTATTAAAGGAGAACTCGGAACAATAAGAATTTGCCTCAACGGGTGATTTTTTTGCTGTTTGTTTTTTCAGCGCACTGTTTTTGACAGTCATGTGCCAAAATTAAAGTTGGTATTTTTCATTGACATTTCATTACGGCAAGACTTAGAAACGAACAACGCTTACAAATCATTGAATTTTATTATTAAAATCAGAGCTCTGGCAAAAATCGACTACGCCGGACGCGCACTTCGACCATTTTATCGTCGCCATAATCGCCCTACTGAGCATTATTGGATATTAAACCACCCAACCGTGTGCGTAGAATGCGTATAGAAGAAAATATTGGTGCTGTAGCCGCCAGTGTTGCAGAACATCGTGATTTATCCATTCGTCGTCGTTAGAAACAACTGGGATTGTGTTATTCCACTACGTGGAAGATTTTACGCAAAGATCTTGGTTTTAAGGCGTATAAGATACAGCTTGTCCAGGAACTGAAGCCATAGCGTCGTGTTTTTGGTGAATAGGTTGAAAAAAAGCTGTAGCTTTTATATCTAAAAGCTGTCTTTAGCGATGACGCAAATTTTTGGTTGAACGGATACGTTAATAAGCAAAATCGCCGTATTTGGTCCGATGAGCAGCCACAAGCAATACAAGAGCTGCCAATGCATCCCGGAAAATGTACTGTTCGCTGCAGTTTGTGGTCTAGAACTCTAGAGGAATCGTTGACCCGTACTTCTTTAAATATGAAGATGAGAACAACGTTACCGTCAATGGTGATCGCTATCGTGCAATGACGTATGGATCATCTTAAACGTAGTCGTGGTCAACATTACATGAAATAATCTTTAAAAAATAAATAGCAAGGATAGATTATTATTAACCCCAATAATTTTTTATACATTTTTTCAATTTTCCTGTTTTTTTTTGTATATTAAAAACCAAACTTTTAAAAAATCACACATTATGAGTTATTTATTTACACTAATTGATGATGATGATTGACGATTTGATTTGATTTCGATTGATGATTGACACTAACTACTGAAGTTCTCAATGCTGTACAAATATTTAAAAATGGAGTGTTCCGGTTCACAACTCAATCATATTCAATGATTTAAATTAGCATTTCTAAAGTATTTATCTCTTACTCTCTCTCTCTCTCTCTCACTTACAAATACTGAGTTCGAATAAATGTTGTAGTTTACTTGTCAGCTTGTTAACTTGTCCTTGTACAAGTAACAATATAAATATTTGAATAAGAATTGATTGAATGCAATACACTGAGTATTTAATTGAATAAGTTTAGTTCCGTTTACATTATATTTCTAAAACTGGCTTACCCATACCAATCACATCAACAGCCCTTAATAGACCACTGCTGGACATAGGCCTCTCCTTAGAAAGGAGGTTTTCGTTTACTATAACACGCTGGTCAGACGGGTTGGTATAGGGTTTGTGTCAAGTTTTCCTTCTCTTTGTAGTGGTGTTGTCCTGCGTAGGATGCTCTATTAGTCGGCTCTTAAGTCACATACGGGATGAATAGTGGTGCTGACACTTCGTAGTCTTAATCTGTCACCACGCGGATATACTAACAGTGCTGAGTAAAGAAAATAGACAGAAAGTACAGTTATACTCAGCGCATTTTATTCCCATTTTACAGCTTATACACTAAACTTTTTTATTTTATCTTAGTTACCGAGATATTGTTAACCGTTCGTTTTGGCATAAAATAATTTTAAGTATCAATTTTGTTTTTAAGGTACCTGGTCAGATAAAGGCAATTGTTATTTATGTATTTTATAACCTAACTTGCTAAATAGTTTTTTTTTGGGACTAAACCCACCCACACGCCCACCACTGTTACTCCTGTACACCAGGATCTACAGCAGTGAGCCACGAATACGCCGTGCTTTTCCCCAACTACCTTTTCCTAGTACTACTACTACCTTTCCTCAACCTTTTCCCAAACTAGGCTGGGGTCGGCTTTTAGTGTTACGAAATGTCTGAACTTCGATTTTTTACGTGAAGCGACTGCCCTCAGACCTCCACAAGCTAAGTGCATTATCGAAGTTCTGAAAAATAGTCTGAAAAATAGTCAAATAAAGTCATATTGTGTCATATAAGTGACTTCTCAAAAGTAGAGAACGGTTAAACTGCAACAACTTTACGTTACGTACGTACGCTAGGAACTTATTTAATTATAATTTATAAGGATGGTTTCCTTTTAAGTTCCCCTTAAAACCAATAACGATTTTACTAAAATAAATTTAAAAAAAACTTAATACGTTGGAAACCAAAAAAAACAGATGTAAAAAGTGCAGAGGATAACATTACCAAAAACATAAAATGCTATAAATAATAATAACTAACACTGTTGATAATATATTATTGCACGACAATTACCAACGATGAATCATACTTCTGCAGAAGGATTATAATGCAAAACAATCAAGGATGAAAAAAAGTAAATTATGAAAATTTGCCGCAAATAGCATGAACTTTGAGGTTCATGAGTGAAATTATGGGCTACTAGTGTTGCAACTGGTAATTACAAGTCGTCAGCCATTTTGTTCAATAATGTAAGAAAAAAAAGGAAAAGAAAAACAAACCTTCAAGACTGAAATCCTTTCCGAAACTCATCACACACTAACTAAAATAATTTGTACAATTTTACTGTAAATTGTCATATTAAAAAATCAAAACAACTTTATTTTCCCGCCACTTCAGATCACAAAAATAAAAAAATATAAACAGATACCTAGTCGAGTTTATTTTTTATAAGCTGGCCAGTGCGTTTCGTTTCGCGTTCGATTTACGAATGCTGACAACATTTTCCTTTTGGCGAAGGCGCACTAGCGTGCAGCCATTCACCTTGATTTTCCAGAACGTTGCTTATATTTGGGTCAGAGAGTATTAAGTTATCTCTTGCAGTTTTATTGTGAGTTTCATGTGTCCTTTACGCAATGGATTTTTTTCAGGAATATGATAGGTATGTGTGAAACTTTCATTGAGCAAGAAAGTAAGTGCTGGCTTGATTGTCACGCCTAGATTAACTTGTGGATATCAATGATATGTACCATTCAATTTTTATATATATTATCCAGTTTTATTAAAAGTTTTTTCGAAAATAATACAACCATCCTACAATTGTGTTGCTGTTAAACTATATAACTTACGAGTTAGGAAATAATAAAGAATCGAACTTAATAATACTACACCATTTCTATGATTAACTTTTTGATCGGATCTCAGCTAGTCTAATTTTCCGATCAAACCTCTAAAGTAAATACAAGCAAAAAACGTATTAGATATAAATGCTTAGACAATTCGGTCCGCTTGACTGACTTTATAAGAGATGTTGACAAGATGTTTTGACATTACACATTGGATGTGCTCCTATCCTTTCGAGCACCTGTTCGTTTCCGATGGTAATTTTCTTCTTTCCGAACCTCTGACCAGAACAGCAGGTAACAGGGGTGTTACCTGCTGTTCTGGTTAGAGGTTCGGTTAAGAACAACCTATGCACAACCTTTTTTTCTACTGTGTCCTCGGCTATTTTGAAGTACCTACATGGTTAGTAAAAAATCAGACTAATATCAACATTTGCCTCGGTTGCACATTAGTCGCAAGCTTGCTTCGTCATCCAAAGAACTCTACCAGTCCTTTCATATATTTTTACATATTTATTGTGTAATATAGGGGGAAAACTAGCGAGTGGGTTATCTAATGGTAAGTACATACCGCTGTCTATGGACTACTTGAAATTCGGAAGTCGCTTGATATTCTTTTCATTATTACTAATGACTTTTTTTATTTCTAATAGTTCCAAATACTTTTCTCAGAATTTTACTAAATTTAAGAAAAAAAGTGGGCGTTGCCAGATTTTCAAGCAGCAAATAGACATACCTACTATTTGTGCACTCACGCTTTTATTATAGTAAGGGAGCCCTAGAAGGGAATTTCTGGATTAACTCGAGCGTGTCAGATCAGAATAGGAGGAATACCTTACACCCAGTTGAGTATCTTGACCATACATGAGCCCTACATAAAGGGGGCAGTATCAAGGGCCATAAAGTTAGTTAAAAAAAAATTGATAGCCAGAAATACTCGAGTAAGATTAAGGTAAGTTGAGTCAATTACATACACATTAGTGTGTATTTAAAAAATCGGACGATTTGAGCGTAATATAAAACAGTGGGAGGATCACAAAGTTCCAGAAAAATATCCATGAACGTGACATTTTTTTTATTTTGAAGTAAACAATGCAAGAAATCTTCTTTAAATGTCTACATAATTTTTCGTGCCTTTATTTGTCACATTTTATAAAAAATCAAAATATTTCTAACCGTCAGATTTAAAATATCCTGCAAAATTATCGTCAAATTTTTGGCTAGTATGAGAGGAACATCAAACTGAACTGTCTGTATAAAATCTAACAAGCTCGGATATTTCGAAATGGCGATTTTTCTAATTTACAGTTTGCAGTTTCGATAATTCGCTACGAGCTTCTGTCACTTTAAAATCGACAGACCTTTCAATTGGAGCATTTTCGGCGTCCATATAACATATCCCTAAAATGATAAAATGATGGGGGGGAGAATGTAAAGGGAGGAATCCCCTTACATTTTTGAAAACATGTAGAAGCTTTTCCCATCGCTGAAAGTGGATGCATTTGTATAACTTATATTCATTCTATTACCTAATCTTTCAAATGCAATAGGTCCGCATGACTCTCAAATAATAAATCCACATTTATCATCATTATTACGATGATGTACTTAACGACTAGTTTTTTACTGCGCGTTACGAGGTATGTCTTTGAAGTGTTTTGATAAAAAAGATGTTTTGTTGAACATGAACATGGTTATCATTGTTTGTCATTAAAACAGGATTGCATTTACTAAAAGTAAAGAGATTTTATAAACTGAAACCCATTTAGAGACTATGTCACTTACTCGTATATGCTCTATTTACTTACTCGTCTTATTATTATTATCTTTACATCTAGAAGTAATAGAAACTAAAAATAGATAATATAACCCTTCATTTAAATAAATTCCCATGAGATTAAAAAAACTACTTCAGACTATTAAATTGCCTAAAAATAAATTTGAACTTGGAATGCTACCTTTGCGAGTTACTAAGATGCAACTAAGTATATAGCGACCGGACTCGACTATGTGTTACACGTAATCGAAGCAGGACTAACTATTACTAACTTTTACGTAACCAGGGACAGAGTGTTGAGAAAGCTGTATAATTGTATAAATAGATAATGTATAAGTACTGGCGACGGTAACCTGTTTGGCGTTAGACTCTTTCAACATGTTCGGTTTATCCTGATTAAAATTACAAAGTGAAGGATAGGATTTGTCGATATTTAGCGGTATAAGGTTTAGGAAGCCTTTTTATAGCTTCAATAACGTATTGAAAAAGATAATCGATTACAAGAATTCAGATAATTTAATGGCATTATTAAAGAAAGAGATAAGTAACTTAGGGTATACTGGAAGTGCCTGGATTCTCATAAATAAGACTAAATATAAGACTTACGATACATTTGTTGGTTATTTAAGTATATTCCCTCATAATTAATGCATTTTTGTATTCGCTGAAACCACTGTACAAAGCAGTTACACCAGTCTTCCTTAAGGACCTCTTCAATGGCTTCATGGAACGCATTCACCGCCAATTCAGGGCTCGTAAAACATGTGCCTCTAAGTTTGTTTTTAATTTTTGGAAACAAAAAGAAGCAGCAGGGTGCGAAATCCAGGCTGTAAGGTGGATGAATCCTTAGTTCCCCATTTGAAGCCTTCAAGAAGATTTGTGTTACCTTAGTGAATTGTGAGGATGCGTTATCGTGGTGAAGGAGGATATTGCTTCGATGACGCTTTTCCTATACTTTTTCTAAGACTCTAGACAAGCAAGTGTTGTCGTACCAATCTGCAGTCACTGTCCTTTGATCAACAAGCGATACTGTGGTGTAATGTCCTGATTTGCCGAAAAAATAAGCAACCATTTTTTTTTAACAGTGCTTCGACTTTTATTAACTTTCGTTTGCAAATCTTCAAAAGGAAAGACCCACTCTCCCGACTGGCTTTTCCTTTCAGGTTCAAAGCTGTACACCCAGGTTTCGTCACCTGTTACGATATTATAAACAGCCAATGACTGTCCTCCGTTAAACTTTTTTATCACTTTACGGCACCACTTAACACGTTTCTGGTCCTCCGTTAAGTCATGCGGTATCCGTCGAGTGCAAAGCTTCCTAACTTTCAGGTGCACATATCAAATGTTTTACACTTGGCTCATTCAAATGCCTAACAAAGCACGAATTTACTGGCAGGTAATTTTTTTGTCAGTTTCAAGAAGTTGTCGTACGGTGTCAATATTGGAGGATGTACCCCAGTCGCCGGCCGACCTTCACGTACCTCGTCATGGAAATGATCACGTCTACGTATCAATTCTCCAAACTACGAATACACAGAGCTGCGACATGGTGCTATTTCACCAAATGCCAATTTAAGTCTCTGGCAACTCTCTAGTTGACTAAAGCCACAACGAAAATCATTAAAAATCATTCTCTCATCTCAGGATTTCTTCTGAAACATAACCATGTTAAAAAGTTCTAGATTTAACCTTCTCAGAGTGAAATTATTGTTAGGAATTGGTTGACCATTCAAGTAGCAAGTAAACCATCGGGCAAGAAAACTATATTTTTACTATATTTGAAAAGTTGTTCTGAATTTGTAAACGAAATCAAGCATTTTTCTTGTCTGTGATTTTTTTTGTCTGTCTTTTTATCTGTGACATGGTTACTTGTAATTGTTTCTTGGTTACTAGACTAGGACTAATAGGCTAGATTTCAATCTAACCTGTACTTTAATCGTTCTGTAAGCATTAATAGATGTTGCTAGTCAAATGCAATTTGTCATAAGCCTAGAACTCGAAACATTATCTTACACAATTGGTCCAAATCATACAGAATTCTTTTGTTGTAAGACACGGCGTCGATGCCGAAGTTTCGACACGTTCCACGATGTTTTTTTTTAAAGTAAATAGAAGAACCAATGCTAGCAACAATATGGGCTGCAGGTAACTTTGCAGGTAACCGTGGTTATGTAAAATTACATTCTATTTTAGATTTAAAACAAAACAAGTAACTGTTATGTACCTGGTTGTTTAAGATATTAAATAAACTGCTTCAATGTAAGAGCTCTAATAAGTTGACACCATTAAGAAAGCTGTATAGTGGTATAACAGTGGTGTTTCGATCGGGTTTCAACATGTGACCATTGCACAAATGGACGGAAACTAACAGTTTGCCAGTACCTACGCTGTGCTATACCTGTTTTAGAAATAAGTACCATTTTGTCTCACATGAGGTTACCCGCGGAGCAAGAGGAAAAATGATACACATGTTTGATGTGTTGATGTTTTTTGTGTTGTTGTTGATTTTGTATTTTTTTCCTTGACGAAACTTTCAACACTTTCGTACTTCCATACTTATATGAATGCCCATTACTTATAAGAGTGTTATAGGAAACTGAGGGGTTATTTATTTTTGTTTTATTTTTAGTCTATCATAATAATTATTGTCTTTTTTAGGGACTAAAAAGTAACAAGAAAGTCATATTTTCTAAGGTTTCTACCTATGTACAAGCCTTAGTACGTGGCACAATACAGTACCATATTTTTAGATATGGAAAAAAACCCAGTTAATCCAGAAGACCCTAATTAGGATTATCGCACAAACTTATTAAATTATTGTATTGTCACCATTCCTCGACAAGTGTGCAAAATTTCAATTCAATCTGACGTTTTAGAGTGGCTAAAAACTACTTTTATTACTTTTTGAAATAATTATATTTCAAAATGTAAATCTGCCACCAGACACCCGTACCAAGCGTGTTAAAAAAAAAAGGTAAGTAGGTAAGGTATTTTGCACTGTTTTGTCTTAGTTTATTTATATCAAGCATATACTGCGAAAGCTTAAACGGATGACGAGATTATTGAACTTTGGACGTGGTGATGGAGGTCACGCTACATTGTTTTCCATACGATGACGAACTGCGGGGGTTTTATAGAAATAAACAAAGATTTTATAAAGAGCATACTTCATAACTATTTATAAATTCCAGTGGCAATTTGTATGTTGTTTACTTAAGCTTCAAGCAATTTTTAAGATTTTTTTTAAATCAATTGTCAAAAGGCTTAAAAATGACCTAACCAGATAGCTACGAGTACATAACAAATCTAGCTAGGAGTATTTTATGCATCTAAAGGAATCGTAAGTTTTTTTTTAATAATAATTAACCGATATTGTTTTTACAGGTTAAATATATTGTCATTGCTATATAGGACTCTCCGGTTAAACGAAAAGGAGTCTTCGAAAAAAGTTACAGATTGTTCATTTGTACGAGGTTTATGCACTCAATACAATTTTAAAAAGCTATTTAGAAATACACTTTTTCGTTTCGTTCTTTTAAAACCTATCGAACCATAACTGCTCTACAGACACAAAAAAAAATAGCATGTACCGAGATTTCTTTTTAGAATAAACTAACGTTGAAATCTTCAACAGACTGTTCAGTAGATATGTTACCAATTTTAGGCAAAGTTTTCTACTCCAAGCAGTTAAGAAGTATGGTATATGTATATTAAAAGCAATATTATAATTTAGATTTAGACACTGAAAAATTACTACTACACGTTTCTATTTGTAAATAGAAACTTGTTGTAGTAATAATCTAGTAAAGAACTTTCTAGCATTAAAAACGACGACACAGACTACCTACTCTTTGGCATTAAGCGCATAAAACTTACCCCTAAACCCCTACTAAATTTACCCCTTTGTTACGATTCCCAAAAATATTGTCGTACATCTTTCGTAAAAAGGGCACTATGGGCCGATTGATCGAAGTGATAACCTCACAAAAAACCGGTGTCAAATAATAGTAAAATAATACTTCCGATGCTTTTCACCGAGTATGTAAGATTATCTGCAACGGATTTGTGTCTCTTGTTCTCCATGAGAGGCAGTATAGACTTACTGTCAGGTAACCTGTCTGCTGATTTGCTAATACAATAGAAAAACATTCCAATAATATAAATACGAAAGTATCCGTCTGTCTGTCTTTCTGTTTGCTTAAACCACTTAACTGATCAAGGTGAAAGAACAATGGCAGGTCTCCATACAAAAAAATATTTAGAATCAAATTGCACCGTCTTGTAGTGAAAAAAAAATTAAAAAAAATCGGCTATTTTTTTAGAATCTACGTAAAAAACAATTTTTGTTTGGAAAAGGGTAGAAAAAAAGATATTAGTATTTGATTTTTTCAGTTACGCACTGCATCTGTGGACTGTCTTTAAAAGAGTCCATAGATAAAGTCTTTTATAACATAGCTACTTAATGTTTAATTTATTTTATTAATTTGTCTATGGTTATCGACTTTACATAACTTTTTGATAATTATAACTGTATAATCAGTTAAATAAAAAAAGATAATAAAGAATTATTATAGTCCACTAGCTGTAGAACTTTCGTAGCTTATATTTTAGAATATAATTGGATAAAATGACATAATATTAATTACATAAGTATAATTGGATATAATAAATGCGAATACATAATACATAATATACATAAGTACATCCGCATATATAATATCCAAAAAGTATATTCCTTTTCCTTAATTTATTACCTATTTCAACATGTAATGAATTGAAAATTGAAAACCTAAACTAATATAATCGGCGGCGGCCATTTGTGTCAGACGTTTAGTCTTTATTTTTAAACTAGTTTTAAACACAGAGCGCAAACATCTGTAAAGAGTTGTCAAAAAACCATTGCTTTTTTTACAGCTTGTAGTTGCCACTTTATTTTTTTTTACTTCCTCATATTCCACTACAGGATTTTTAAATTCGTAAACAATGCGTTTAATACCGTAAGACAAACTATATTATTTATTGATTCAGTACTTAGAATTATAAAACTATTATCTGATTACAATACTATTAAGTGATTACCATATTATGATACTTTATTGGACAGTATTTCCACTATATGAAAAATATGGCTATAAAATGGTAACACTAAACTGATGAAGGATATTAAAACAATCAAATAAGCTTATAATTTTTTCTTTCTTTTCCTGGGGTATTACTGACTTAGGTGATAGTTTCAAAAAACGTAGATATTTACTAGAATTAGTTTCCTGTGAATGACATTTTAAGACGCTCAAATTATACTGAACTACGAATTCGCCATTGTTCTTTGGTATAGAGATAGTCCGAGTAACGGAAGGACACAGGGTAGTTTTTATCCCAGAAATCATACTTTATGGGGGTGGAAAGGGGGGTGGTATTTTGTATGGGGAATCAAGAATCGCTAAACCGATTTAAGTGAAATTTAGTACGGAGAAACTTTGATTCTTGAGGAAAGACTTATGCTACTTTTTACCGCGATAAACGATATTATAATAAAACCTTTTTTATTTGATCTAAAAGTACAACAATATTCTCAAACAGTGCTCTTCTCGTTATTCGGGCAAGATTATTCTTAAGTTTAATACATAAGTTTAAATACATAATTGGAATATTTGCTTAATATAGACACAAAAAAGTGCTCAAAGTTATTCTTTTACTTATACGCATTGCAATAAAGATCCTAATTTTAAAGTCCTAAAATTCCTAAAATTTAAAGTAACCTTACATTAAATACGCAGCGAATCGAGGGCTTATCCTATCGACACCAAAAAAGGAGAAGGTTTGTTACCCCAGAACTTATTCCATTCTCAGAACCATAATTTATGAACTCATTTGAAAGTTTTTTTTTTACGGGAGAGTATGCCTATACTCTGCCGTTCTCTGGCTAAGGGCAAGTATTTTTATTGAAATTTAAAGAAAAAAAATTAACAGCCTTTACTAATCCACTGCTAGACATAGGCCTCTGTCCCCTCTTTGAAAGGAGGTTTCGGCCTACTATACCACGCTGACCAGACGGGTTGCTATAGCTTTTTTTTAAGTTTTCCTTATCTTTGCTTTGCTGTTATCCTGCGTAGTTTGCTCCCGGCTCACGGGATGAAGATTTGTTCTCATTAGTTCGATTAATCAGTTCGATCGTCGAACTAGTGAGATTTTTTTTCTCATTAGTTCGACGGTCGAACTAGTGAGAATAGGCTAGTTGACTCCATTTGAAAACTTGATTAATTATATACTTTAATATCTATTTTATCCCAAAAACCTATACTTTAAAGAAAAAGCAATATTTACAATACGTATTTTGTATTTAAAAAAAAAACAATTTAAATTTCTCTTGAAAAAGCTGAATAGTGTCATGGCGTCTTGAATGACGTCACAGTATGCGAAATACAACTGTTTACATTTCTGTCCAGTGTCAACTATTTTCTAAAAATGAATAAGGAATAAGGAGTAACCTGCGCTGTTGTATGAAAACGTCAACAACAGCAATGATGTTTTCTGACTAACATTTTCCGATTGGTGTTCGCTGTCACGTGACTTAATGAATGTTTTGTACGATTTTTTAAACATTAATAATCTTTAACTTTAATGAGAAATAGTCTGGTTCTTTCTTATCTATCCCTTTATTTATAATTTGAAACTATAAACCAAGAAATTTGTTATTAGTGGACACTAGCCTATTAAAAATGTCTACTGCATTTAATTCGGAATCAAACGTAAAACAAAGTAAAGTTTATTTAAGATTCTAATTATGTAGGTATATTTGTAATTTTGACTTTTCTAATTTGAGCTTTGACTAATGATCTAATGCTTTTTGATTTGATTTTGACTAATGATGATGATGAAATGATGATTTATAACACATAATTTTCTGGTTAAGCTTGTTGAGATAAGCAAAACAGAAAAAATAGTTTTGCAATTATGTATTTGATCAAGGATGTTATTTGATTTCCAACGAATAAACTATTTTTTAAAAGCAGTAGAACTAATAAGACATTTTTAATTCTCACTAGTTCGACGATCGTACTGATGAATTGAAGTAATGAGAAAAAATCGGGATGAATAGGAGTGTTGAAACTCCGTATTCTTAATCCGTCACCACACGGATAGGTAGGTGGAAACTTGACGTATGAAGGTACAGTTTATTTTATTTTACTTGAACATACATACAATTATTATTTCTTGTACATACTATAAAGATAATGATAAAGTTCATATTTACAGGGGCGAACAACATCTCTACTGTCGTACCCGGAATGCTCATCCGGCGTTGACATGTGTATGTAGGTACATATATATTTTTCGTATTACACCGCTAAGAAAGACAGACTCTGTGTCTGTGTGTGTGTATAGAAAGGCGATAAAGACGCTACCCACACCGTTTAAAATACCTGGCTAGACATGTAATGAATAAAATTATCATTAAATAAATTACGTAACACAATTATATTTTAGTTGATTATACGATCAAAATAACATAACATTACAAAAATAATAGTAAATATTGTTGTAAGTTAAGTTGTGACTCTTGGCTTTGCATGTGTTTTCATCTATGTATTTACATCTTTAATCATTTAATTAAAATGTAACTTTAGTAAAATGTTTCTTGTGTATCTGTGGAAGCTTGTTATTGGTACAATACAATATTTGAACATACAATGTTTTCTGGTACGATGGTGTTATTACATGTTAAAAATATTTAAATTGATTTTAAATGTAGAACGTAAACAAGTTTATACACTATTTCTATTTCATAAAAGGTTGATTTCTTTTAACAATTACAAGAAAACTACCTTTATAAATTAATTTTAGTTTTAAGTATTTCTCATGACGTAGCTTTTACGTCATGATCATCTCATCATTTTAGTCAATAGGTAATACTACTTAGTTAATCTTTCGCGCCCTTATTAGCATGTGCATAACAAAGCGCAGTAAAATTAATTAAGACGTACATGATAAAACATGAGTAAACAGATTCGGGAAAATATAAGAAACGATAGGAAAATGAAGAGAACGAAAAAACTAGAAGACGAAATCCAGAAAACAGGGGGAACAAGAAAAGCGTTTAAAGAATTAAGAGAGCATGGTACGGAATGGATACCTAAATTAAAAAGCAACAGATCCAAACAAGTAACGAACCGCAGAGAAATCCAGAAACAGGCTACAGACTTTTACAGAACCCTTTACTCCTGTAATAACGCCGAACAAGAAAATAACACTCATAAAAATACAGTCACAAGATATAAAGATGTCCCATCAATACTAGTGCAAGAAGTCCAGAAAGCCATATTGTCACAAAAACTAGAAAAAGCTCCAGGGCCTGACAGTATAACAAATGAGCTGATGAGAGGCACTGTGGAAAAAATAAGTCCGATTTTAACCAAGCTTTTTAATGATATTTTAATAACCGATACCATCCCAGAACAATGGAATGAATCACATATTATTCTTCTCCATAAGAAGGGAGATAAGGATAACATCAGCAATTATAGACCAATAAGCCTCATTTCAAATGTGTATAAGGTCTTTGCAAAAGTAATCCTGGAAAGAATAACAAGGGTCCTACACGAAAACCAACCAATTGAACAGGCAGGATTCAGGCAGAATTTCAGTACAATAGATCACATCCACACAATCAAACAAGTGTTGGAAAAATATAATGAACACCAAAAACCCTTATACATCTGCTTCATAGATTATTCCAAAGCTTTTGACAGCCTAAACCATAAATTTATCTGGTTGAGTCTAAAAGAACAAGGAGTGGATGAGGCCTATATACAAATAATAAAATCTATATACAAAAAATGCAAAAGTCGCATTAAATTGGAAACAATAGGAGACCCATTCCCTATAAACAGAGGCGTGAGACAGGGAGATCCGCTCTCTCCCAAGCTGTTCAACGCTGTGCTGGAATACGTATTTAGAAGATTAGACTGGGAAAACTATGGTATCAACATCAACGGTAGCCGCCTTAACCATCTGAGATTCGCTGATGATATTGTCCTGTTAGAAGAAGACCCTAAAAAACTAGGACACATGCTAAAAACCATAGCGGAAAAAAGCAGTGATGTAGGATTGTCGATGAATGCAAACAAAACAAAACTGATGACCAACTCTTCGGAAGTCAACATAGAGGTTTACGGAAATAGGTTGGAATATGTGAAGGAATATGTTTACCTGGGTCAAATTATATCTCCGGAGGACTCTATGTCTAAAGAAATAAATAAAAGAATAGCTTGCGGATGGAAAAAATACTGGTCCCTAAAAGAAATAATGAAGAACAAAAACTTAGGTATGCATATTAAGAAAAAGGCCTTCAACACCTGCATCCTCCCGTGCATGACATACGGCTGCGAATCATGGGCGATAACAGACAAGCAAAGGGAAAATCTGGCTAGTGCACAAAGGGCAATGGAAAGGAGCATGTTGGGACTCAGACTTAGTGATAAAATTAGAATTTCTGAAATAAGAAGAAAAACTAAAGTTGCAGATATTATAACTCGCATAGATCATTTAAAATGGGGTTGGACAGGACATATGCTACGTTCCAAAATAAATAAATGGAGCAAACAAGTCACCTTATGGTACCCAAGAGGGGACTGTAGAAGAAAGGGGCATCCGAAAACTAGATGGATGGACGATATCCGCCTAACTTTGGGACCTTACTGGACTAGAGTAGCAGAGGATAGAGCTCAGTGGAGAGAGCTGGAGGAGGCCTATGCCAAGAGGCGCACCGAATTGCGAGACATAATATAACAAATAGAACTCGGAAATATGTATTGTCAAATCTGTAGCGAATTCGGAAGAAAAGGGCTTTATTATTACATGATAAAACACAGAAAAACTACTTCTAGTTCGACTTACTATGTTAGATACTTAATATTTAAACATGCCAATGTAGAATTATTGATCTATTTTGTCGATGGGGATTTCTCTTTAATCAGACTAATAATTAATCATGATTGAGTTACTAGGCTAGCAAAATAGTTATTTTGCTAGCCTAGTCTTTCGGCAACTTCCACTAGTTCAAGTTGCCTAGCCTGTATTATGGAGATTTATCAATCACTTTCATTAATAGGTTTCAAAAGTACAGCAAAACTGCATGAATAATTATAAAAAAATTATTACTGAATTGGAAGTTGACGTCCTTAAAATTTTTAGAAAGCTAAGGTCTCGCTGTGTTCTCTGGTATTTATTTGAATTCAAAAAAAATAAGTATTCATTAGTGAAGGTTATAAACTTATAACATACTATGTTAAACTTAACATAGGTGATGATGATGATTAATTAATGAGGGTCTATGTACATATATTGTGGTTATTTGGTTCAGGAACGCTATGTAGCATCACGAAAAGACCCTTAGCAGCGGAGAAGAGGAACGGCTAGTTGTTTATATTAAAAATGTTTACATTAGTTTTTTGTAATTTCATGTATGATCGTTTAAAAAGAAACTTCTTTTAAATTCTTTTTATCTCCCACTTTGTTACGGAGTGATTTGGATGGATTACATTGCCAACCCCATCAATTTACCTTTTTTTCGGATACCACCTATCGGTGGCATGTCGGACTCGATCCGACTAAAACCGCACGCCGTGTCGGATACTAATAGCCGGGGAACCAGGTATACCCTAGAAAGGAAGTCCCTGGTGCAAGGAAGTCCCTGGTGCCCCTTCAATTTACCTTGTAGTACATTGCATGTGGGTGCTAACACGCATTTCCTTTCACACACGTAATTCATTGATGCATCACAGCCGATGTGTAGAGCCCTGTATCGCAGCTGATATGTTAAAAAAGTTTCATATTTATTATACAATCCGTATTATTTATGTCTACAACCTTAAATCTATCTTTCGCCAATTAAGTGTGGAGGTTAACGTGACAAAAGTACAATAGGTAAACTTGGCCTTCCTTTCCTTCAAACAACATAAAATGTAATAGAAGTTAAAAGGCCTGTTTCAAGGTAGGTCATTCAAAAAATACAATTATAATAATTAGATCATAAGTTGATTAACTTTCTAATTTATATACATAAGAGGTAATTGGCAAAAGTTTAGACGTAACTATTTTAAGAAATAGCAGTTATCATAAAAAATTGCCGGTATTAAAAGTAAAAATAAAAGAAACAAGATGATTGCGAGCGAGAGAGCGTGGAACTCCGCCGCCTCCTTCTGCGAGTAATAACTTACTCTTAAGCTTGCGAAGGAGACGGCGGAGCGGGACCACTCGCGTTTTTTCCGGAGCACAAAGGGGACATAGGGGTTCCCACACAGGAGAGGATCATCTACACGACGTAGAGGTCCCGAGGTACGTCGGGGTACCAAGGATTTGCTTTCTAGGGTACACCTGTTTCCCCGGCAACTGCATGCGAGTTTTGGTCGGTTCGAGTGCGACATAACCATCCGACCGATTCGTGGTATCCGAGGGGATTTCCGCACAGGAAAAAAAGGGTCTTTCGTATTGTACTAGTCCTTAAAAACAAACCTCATACCTCATACTTTTGTATCACTCGGTGAAGAGAAACGAAAAAATTGCTTAACAGCTTTTCTGTGAGGCCGTGATGGCACTCCGGTCGAGCCGACCCATTTGTGCTGGAGCATGGCTCTCCCACGGCATTGAATGCTAAGAGACTCCAACTTTTAACTTTAATAATTAGTCTTCTAACAGATCTCGTAAGCTAACTAGTGGGGCTCGTGGCTAAGTGGTAACCGAGTAGGGTAACACATTGCAAAGTTAAGCAACCCTAACCAGGTCAGTCCTTGGATGGGTGATCATTTCTTAACACATTGAGACCCCACTTGCAAAGTTAAGTAACCCTAACCAGGTCAGTCCTTGGATGGGTGACCATTTCTTGAGACCCTTCCGTGCCTTGAAGAGCACGTTAAGCTGACGTTACCGGTTGTCATACAAACATCTGTGACAATCGTCACGGGTAGTTCGATCCCTAAACTGTCCGACAACGGTCTTTCTACAAAACTTCGATGTCACCTGGTACTTGGGTTGTGGAGTTCTGATGGCAGTATCGTAGTAGACTTAAAACCGACTCCAAGCTAGTTTGGGCAAAGGCTCGTAGGAAGATCTCGTAAACTAAACATTTCTATGTATTAAGAAACTGTCATGTACGAGTAAGTGATAATTAACATAATTTCTTAATTTTTTATGACTATTATGTTACCGATGACCTAATTATTGGACAAAGATAAATATATCGTTTTATGAATATATAAACATTGTACACATACAAATATTGTACATATTATTTTATGCAATGAAAGACTTGCCTAAAGTTTGTTTTAACAAGAACTTGACAAATACATGTATTCAAAATGTTTAAGTATTTGAAATTGTCAAATTGCAATAGGCCTTTTTGTTTGCTTTATAAGATAATTTCAATAACAATTTCAATTTTTTTTGTTACAGTGAGACTAAGAATAATCCAGAAAAATGTAGTATATCCGTAAGATCAGCAAGGAATCAAAATAATCTTAAAAACCGCGGGTAACACCGATTTGCGCAGGTAGTAGCTCACTATAAGATTACTTTAATAATGGCTGTAACGTAAAAACGTGAGTATTACAGTAGTCGCATACGACTTGCAACATCTGACATGTCACGTACCAACAGACAACGCGCCAACTTTAGCATCGCGCATGCTTATTGGTGAAATCAAATTGCGCTCGCTTCCCCTGTTCGCTGTTACACACATCCTCTCACACACATCTCTTTTCACAAAATCACTCTCACAGATTGTAAGAATGCAAAAGGATTTTTTTATGGAAAAAGGGGCAAACGAGCAGACGGGTCATCTCATCGTAAATGGCTGCCGCTGCCCACTTCAACTTATGACTATAACACCAGTGCGTTGCTGCCCTGTAAGCAGAACCCGCCCTCTTCCAGCATTAGGGGGAGCAGTTAGGTTGGATATCATTCAGTCTGTGAAAAGCAGCGAGAGAAACGCTTAACAGGAGTTTTCTGTGAAGCCGTGGTATCACTCTGGTCGAGCCGGCACTTTTGTTAAACATAACTTACTTATCAAAAATGTAGCGTTAGTCAAGACGATGATTTAACTTCATCATACCAGTCTCACACTTTTGTGTTACATAGTTCAAATGTTTGTTTAAAGCTGTCAACCGAAAAATAATATTTACATTATGAACATGCGAAGGACATTTAAAACTATGGGCTCGTCATAAACTTAAAGTTTAAAGGATTTTAAAAAAATAAGTCCCATAGAATAAAGGTTTTGAATAGGTATATAATCATTTCCAAAAACTGAGCTTATAATTTTATTCTCAATGGTCAGGCCACGTAAAAAAGCATGATATACGGGCAATTTCTTGTTAAAGTTTCTTCAAAAAAAGCTTCCTCATTCTAAGATGTTCATGTAATAGTATGGTGTGAACACTACCTGAACTGTTACCTAAGATTTTCTCTGTCCCTATATGTAATTCGTGGGTCATCTCGCACAAGCATTGCAGCAAGCACAGATGCGTTCCATTTTCAAATTTCGAGCATCTCAAAACTTCTACGAGAACCTACGTAGGTACAAGTGTTCTTGAATTAAAAGGAGTACCAAAGATATTTTGTTAATTATTATTGAATGAATTAATATTAAAAAAACATCTAAACCAAAGGTATCTTTACCAAAAAATTAATCACTTCGCAATAGGGAATATGCACGTGACACCAAAATGGACAAAATATTTTTATTTGTAATTTTTATTGCTAAAAAAAGATACCTATACAATTATTTTTGAAATTTATTTTAATTTAATAGTGAAATTTAATCATCAAAAATTGGCTTTTTTAAGATTCCCTCGCAAATTTCTAAAACGCAACGCTATTGGTTGAATAAAACGTGACGTCAACCTACACTGTCAAGAGTGTCAACAAGTTGTGTGTATTTGTAATATTTGGTTTCTGGTGATTATTTGTTTCATTTTAAGTTAATAACTAATACGTTTTCAGTGTTAAATTATTAAATTCCCGTGTAGAAAGACTCAACACAATGACTGAATATACTTTGTCAGGTGCAGTTTTGATATTATTTTGGCACAAAGGAACGGCACAATATTTATAATAAGTTTTTATTGGCTTTTCCATGGTAATAAGTTAATTTATATCACTCACTTTTTTAACTTTCACAAACTGTGTGAACTTCACTCCGTTGTTGACATCAAATTCGTCTGAAAGTGTAATCTGACGTCACAAAAAAAGCGCGCCAAAATGGACGTGTTCAAATTGCCCCAAAATGATAGTGATATTAATAATTTTTTTTTTTGCTTAACGGTTTATATTTCGGATGTGTTACATTTATTTTTGGTAATGTAATAACTAGTAGAATCGTTTAAAAAAAAAAACATGCATATTCCCTATTGAATAACTATTCCATTGCTTAATCTGGTCCTGGTAGGCCACAGTGTGAGCCAAATAGGCCTTAGGAGTAGCTCGTTTACGTAAAAAAAATGTTTCTTGTTTTCGTATAAGGTGCTTTAATCTATACTAATATTATAAAGCTGAAGAGTTTGTTTGTTTATTTGTTTGTTTGTTTGTTTGTTTGAACGCGCTAATCTCAGGAACTACTGGTCCGATTTGAAAAATTCTTTCAGTGTTAGATAGCCCATTTATCGAGGAAGGCTATAGGCTATATATCATCACGCTAAGACCAAAAGGAGCGGAGCACCAATGAAGAATGTTTCAAAAACGGAGAAAATTTATTACTATTGAGAGACGCAGACGAAGTTGCGCGGGTCAGCTAGTGGTAAAAAAAAGTAAAAAAAGTTTCGTTCTAGCTATGTGATTTATTCTAATTATGTAATAATATATTTAAACAAATTTTTGAAATAATTAAATTAATATTTTTTGTGACATCGTGTTGTATATTAAGTGTTTATAATAAGCCTACACTTCAAAATGTCTACCAACTTTAAGCTATGAGTTTTTGTGCACTGTAGCCATTTACCAATGGCTCAACATTTAGAAGAAGCATCGAACCTTTTTGTTTCAATAAAAATAACATAATTATGTAGATATTGTTTAGAAGCCTAGGACTTCTTTCTAGGTCAGGTCGAGTTGCAGGAATGCGACCTTGAGCAATATCCCTTTTCTTCCATTGACTGCCTGATGGCAATGAAAGGAAAGGATTTCCCTTTCTCCTTCCTATGAATATCTACTCTCAATTTTCTCTTTCCTAAAGTGACCGGTTGACCACAATAGGCTTGCCACGTATTACGTGACTGAGTCCAAATTAATGCTGACAAAATGTACTCGTATTTAATGTTTTCACTCATATTTCCCATAAGTACATCTTCGGGAATTTTAGCTTGACTATAAATATGTACTTTTTTGACGAGATTGAAAACTCCATCGAATCTCCTGCTCCTCGGGGACTCAGGTGCCAGGAGTATGTGGTGATTCCACTAAAACCTCTGGTGGCAGATTAGTTGCTACGGTAGGGCATAGGATGGCAACCTGATTGCATAAATATGTACCTATCACCATCATCAACAGCCTTTAACATGCAACTGCTAGACATTGGCCTCTCCATAGAAAGGAGGTTTACCTGTGTATGTACCTGAAATCGCGTATGTATTGCTTGTGTATGCCTAATGTAGTAAAGGATAACTTCCAGTGCATATCGGTCCAACCTATTAGTTTAACCTTCGCGCATTCGTGTGAAAATAGTTTAGACAGAGAAGCAGACAATAAAGTGATTGAATAGGCATTCCTTGTATAGATTTTTTCCTTTTGAAGAGGGTAACCTTAAAGATAGCATCAGAAAGAACAAGAGTAATTTTAGTCATTAGTGGTCACCACAAACACATTTAATTAAATTATGGTTAATAAAAACGCTCTGTTTCAGTTCCTTAATAATGGTAAATTTCGTCAATAACTAATAAACAAAAAACACACAAACACCCGAAGAGCAAAGTACATCAGTTTTAATAAACACTACGAAGTGTTCTTGAATGTATAAAGGAATAACATAAATTAACATTTGTAATAAAAAGGAAATACATACATTATTAAATTTAAAAAAACTGCTAAAGTACCATAAAGAATGAAAAGAAATAAACAAGTGGGTGCAAACAAAACATAGTATAACATAGCTTTTTATAAACTTATTACAATGAGTCTCGATATCTGATAGATTAATATTTGGGTAATACCTACCTAACTATTTTTAACTATATTTTGCGTTGTTTGCATTTTTAGTTCTAAATGGTAAAATAACTTAGAAATAAAACCATAATGGCTAAGTTAACTCTGTTATTGTAGGATTAATAGACGTCCAAGATGAAACAATGACGCGTGCCAATGTTGTCAATACACGGGATGTCACTTAGTTGTTGGCCGTTAAATCGTGATCCGTTAAACTGTTCTAAGTCCGCATGTTGTAACAAGCGACTACGGAACTCATCACTACGCGTGGCCCTACACGCACTTGGTAAAATTATGTGACATTTGCGTTCAAGAACCGTGATCGCATTCATATAATCTTCGTTCTGTCATCTTAAAGGTCCAACCATTAAAACGACTTAAATCTGTTTTTTATTATTTCACGTACAACATGACATGTATGTTTATGTTTTTGTGAAACGATACACAAGGCTAAGCTTTTATGAACTACATTTGCAAGGGCAATAGTATTGTGCATGACATACCAGCTCGTAATAATGTTAATTATATATAAGTAGGTATACAAACAGCATACAACAAATATGATGGTATTTGTGATTTTGAATTTAGATATACTATGTATTAGTTGAGTGTTGTATGATCATGCAATCATTCTTAATACGTGAATATGTATTACTTGAATGCGGGAGTTGTCCCTGTAAATAATTCTATATCTACTCGTACTTTACAAGCAAACATGAAAAGGACACAAAGGACACTCAGAACAGCAATTTGCGTATAATATAATAATAATAACGTTTATTTCGCCCTACAATAAAGACTTACTTATACACAAAATAGTGAAGAACACTTAGGATATTTATTGTGCAGTCTAATTTATGTGAGGAGCTGGTGACTTAAGTAGGTTAATGCCGAATTACAGTTCAATAGGCCACAACACACACTAGTTAGATGTACAAGTTTTAAAAGTGAGTTTTTAATTTTCTCAAAAATTAATGTAAAGCAAGTACATAATTGCTATAAAAGAAGAAGCTAAACAACAAGGATAAGATAAATAATAATTCCACGCTGTGTGAGTACATGTGTATGAGCGTGTGTGTCTGTGTGTGTATATCCGTGTGTGTCTGTTATTAATGCGTGTGTGTATGGCTGTTCTAAGTATGCGCTGGACTGTATATGTGTATTTTTACTACTTTAATAATTTTTCCGTGGCTCTGTAGTCAAGATATTGTTACTAGTCTATTACCCTACATTTACACTTATCTTTTTTTTTCCTTTTTTTTAAAAAGACAACTCCCGCATTAGGAATATATCCTGTGTCGCGGGGGACTTTACAAACATACATGAAACGGACACAAAGAACACCCAGACTCAGAACAACAATTTGTGGGTCACACAAAGTGTCGTTCCATGTGGGGTTTGAACCCACAACACTGAGCGTAGTAGGAAACGGCGTGGCGACCGCTTAAACCACTACGCCATCCGTGCAGTCAATAAATTGACAAAGTTTTGTTTAATTTGTTGTAAATATGGCTACTTTGATGACAGTAGATACGGTGTGAAAAGTTCGTATTAAACCGTTCTATTTCACAAGTCCTGTGTTTCCTGTATTTGTTATTTTGTATTTATTCTGGTTCATATTTTATTTCAGAATATTTTTTACTACGGTGTGCAACTTTCGTTAGATTATAAAGGTCGGAGGTGGGATGCAAGAACGGGAGAAAATGACATAGGTACTTTCAAAATCGCTCATTGAGCTCTTTCAATTTTAAGATAGTAGGTTTTTGTTTCACTTCCCCACGTCGTGATGCAATATGTTAAAAGCGATTAGCAAAGTGCTAAATAGATGAATCAACTGGTAATCCGCCACATGACACAGGTTTTTAAAAATAAATACCTATGAGTTTTCGTGTAGGCGCTGCAAGCATATCAATATGGGAATGAAAGTTGACTTTCTCGTCTACCATAATACCTAAGAATTTAATTGAAGCGGTTCTTTGGAGTCTGGGACAAGTACAGTTAAAGTGGTTGGAGTTATCACATGAGTGAGAAATTATATTACTATTTGACATTATGGTATCATCCGGCGCTCTTAAGGAAAACATTACATATTTGGTTTTTTCCACGTTGTGTTAGCAAGTTGTCCCTTAGCCTTGTTACAACGTTCAATCCTTGCTGGGAACTAGCGCGAACTTCATCCAAAGAATCTTCACTGAAAACTGGATAACATAAACCCACCACACGTAGCGCAGTAGGAAGCATAAAGAACTTTACACATCTCATACACGGCTTCTGATCCCAAACTAGGCAGAGACTGTACAATAGTAACCATGCTGATACTCGTGAAGCCGTATAACTGAGGACCAGGTAATCGAGTTTCCACTTTAATAAGTTGTTGGATTGTTAAAACGCATAGGTATTTAGAGTGAAGACTATAGAATACTAATGATTAAGTTCACCAGAGCCGTATGTAGTAATAATGGTAATTGTTATGCCAAAACTAACTAAGCTCGCGCCATTATTTCATATTTTGTGTTTCTAACTTTGAAAATGACAAACTTCCATACAACCTTTCACCCTTTATTTTAGACCCTTGGGGGTTAAATTTCAAAAATCCTTTCTTAGTGGGTCATCATCATCATCAACGGCCTTTAAACGTCCACTGCTGCCTCTCCTTAGAAAGGAGGTTTTGGCCTACTACTCGTATACCACGCCGGCCGGGTGACGTAGACCGGTTACCGGTAGACGGGTTACCATAGGTTTTGTTTCAAGTTTTCCTTCCCTTAGCAGTACTGTTGTCCTGCGTAGTTTGCTCCCTTAGTCGGCTTTACGACACCCTAGGGATGAATTGAGCCGGTACCTGGTTCCCCGCCTATTAGTACCCGAGACGGCGTGCGGTTTTAGTCGGTTCGAGTCCGACATGCCACCGACAGTTGGTATCCAAGGGGATTTCCGCACTTAAAAAAAAATAGCATCAGCGGTTTATACTTTGCGTTGATGAATCAGCTGGTAAGGGCAAATAATTTTTCCATCAATAGAAAAACAATTTAACTACGATTTTACGATGATAATTATGATTTTATATTCACTGATAAACCTAGATAAATAACGCAAGTAGGTATCAAATCATAGAAAGATAGAATGCAGTATACCTACAGATGGGGATTAAACTGCGCATCTAACCGAGAATCGACGCAGCACCGTGACAAATTGCACAGTATTTGAGAATTGTGTGGTCACGAGATTTCACGATATGCAAGCGAATACCTCACTCTTTTAAACTCTTTAACTGTTGTTGAGAATGTTTTTGTATTATATTTTAGAATTTTAGCTAACACTATTGTTATGGTATTGTACCGACGATCACTTCAAACATTCGATAAAGTAATCTAAGAACAAAAGTCTAGAGTTTAGTATAATTTAATTAACTTTTAAATACAAAAAAAAACCACTAACTACTCAACCTTAAATCAAATCCTATTACGATTCAAAGAATAGATCCAGGATACGAGTACAGTGAGTATTGAACTAACTAATGCTAAATCGCGCAACGAAAGTTCTCGAGCACATTTGTATAGATTCAATCAATTTATAATTTTATTTCTTTTTTACCAAAGACAACTCCCGCGCTAGGAATATGCCCTGTGTCGCGGGGGACTTTACAACATGTATCGGAGCGCCTATGCGCTCAAAGTAAAATGAAGCATGTGATTTTTCTAGTAAATTGTAAAATGATTACTTGTCATTTCTATTGCATTTAAAAACAAACCCTAATTTTTCACTTGTACGCCAATTTTCATATGACGAGTTTAACTTTAAGTGATGTATAATAATGACCCAGAATTTTAAAATATTTTGATATCACTCAGATTAAATCTGCAATTATCGTTACACGTTCCTTATGAAATGCAGCCATTTCCTTTCCTAAAATATGAAACTGCAGCAACAAAAATGTGCGAATGCTATCTGATTTACGTGAAGTTGGTCAAGTACTTTTAAAATTAATTTAACTGAGTGACTGTCGCAAATTATGTGACAGTTTGTAATGTCTTAGCGTAATTATTAAAAATTGTTTGGTGGCTAGAAATAAAAAGGAAATTGGATTAAATTTCATAAAAATATATATTTAAAAGTATGCTTCCTCATCATCAACAGCCTTTAATAGTCCACTGCTGGACATAAGCCTCTCCTTAGAAAGGAGGTTTTGGCCTACTATACCACGCTGGCCAGACGGGTTGGTATAGGGTTTGTGTCAAGTTTTCCTTCTCTCTGCAGTGCTGTTGTCCTGCGTAGTTTTTTCCCTTAGTCGGCTCTTACGACACCCACGGGATGAATAGGGGTGGTGACACTCTGTATTCTTAATCCGTCACCACACGGACCTACCACGACCACGGAAAGTATGCTTACATTTATATAAAAATGTTAAGTTAGTCTGTGTACGCTTAAAAAACTCAAATGATACTGCACGGAATTGGCTTAATTTTTTACACAATATAAAACCTAATTCAAAAATGGTTTTTCGTCCATTTTTCGTGTGACGTGTGATGTTTGATTGTGTGAATGAGCCACACAATCAAACATTCAATACACTTTTGAAACGCTTTTGTTCTGGTAAAAAGAAAGTTAAAATTTGTGGCGATTAATTCATCATAAATCTATTGAAAGATTGTTATGATGCAAAATGTTATGACACAGTCCACAAAGTTTTACAAAATACACGAAATAACACGATTATCGAGTGGAACTTGCATTGACAACATAATTTTTAATATAATTGGATGCAAAAGAAAGTTCTGGAATTTGCACTGACAGACCATACAGCACAATTGCGCTTACATGTCCCGTAAAATCCAGTTGTACCCTAAAATCATGGACAGATCAAATAAGCGACTATAGCAAGGAAAATTTGAGAAAATTTAAGGAGTGTTTTGATAGCCTTAGTTTCAGTGATGTCTTAGCTAGTGAGTAGTCCTCTTCCATCTTTTCTATAATTTATGTTTTCCAATAAAACTTGTGAGAAAATCATCAACTGCTTGACCAAAATGGATCACCAAAGGTATACGATTGTGTTGTAAGAGAAAAAGACAATTATTGTTGGAATTTCGTAGAACCCGAACTGTCAGTAGTAAAACCCGCTTCCAAGCTTTATCATCACGTCTTAATAGGTTAACAAAACTAACACAAAAGTGTTTAAATGATAATTACATAAAAAATAAAAGTAATAAATCGAAAGCTACTTGGGCGATAATCAATGAAAATAAAATTGAATGTGCCAAAATACGAAATTAAACAAATGAAAACCGCTGATAAGATTATTGACGAGCCTGCAGCGATAGCGAACGATTTTAATATTTTTCAAAATGATAAGATAATAATGAGCTACTTGGGCGATTATTAATCAATGAAAATAAAATTGAATGTGCCAAAATACGAAATTAAATATATTAAAACCGCTGATAAAATTATTGACGAGCCTGCAGCGATAGCGAACGATTTTAATATTTTTCAAAATGATAAGATAATAATGAGCAACACAAGAACCAATATTCCTTTCGAACTTTAATCTATATTTTTAACACCGTGCATCTCACAAGATATTTTTAAAATTATTAAATCTCTAAAGAACACTAGATGTGCAGGTTATGATTGTATAACAACGAAAGTTCTTAAATATGTGCCTATTAAGCTATCACACATATTACGCCACATAATAACCCTGTGCATTGCACAAGGCATTTTTCCTGACAAACTAAAACTGACAATCATCAAGCCACTATTTAAGAAAAATGATAAATGTGACATGATTTGCTATCGTCCTATTGTTCTTGTACCAGTTCTCTTAAAAATATTTGAGAAGGTTATTTATGACTACTATGAAATCAATAATTTATTTTGTGAGGAGCAGGTTGGATTTAGGAATAACAAATCAATTGATTTGGCTTTTTATAAATTTCTAAGCTTAATTTTAACTAATATGGCATGCGCGGTGTTCATGGACTTATCAAAAGCTTTTGATTGGGTCGTACATAGCTTACTACTAAAAAAGCTTTACGCATACGGCGTATGAGGAAATGTCTATGATTTAGTTAAATCTTACTTAGCTGATAGATCACAAATAACGCAAATAAGTAGAATATGCCAAAATAGTAAAATAGCTACGGGTATATACTTCATGAAGCAGAAAAGTCAAGTTGGGCGTGCCACAGGTAGTGTGTTGGGTCCACTGCTTGTACATTATCGGTACAAAGTGCCTTGATTCCAGTGATACCCGTTAAAAGCAAACTTCAGTACCTCAGAGCAAGATATTTATTGAACGTATTGTGTATGCTTAAATATAATGGTTGTAAACAAACGATAGTGCGATTCAATTCGACACTAACGACATCTACAGCATGCACAGTGACAGCATGCCCAGAAATAAAACAGCCTTGTTGAATAGAAGCGCACTTTGAATGGCTGTTTGCTTATAGAATCGTTTACCAAAATCTGTACTCGGTATCTCATATAGTGTATTTATATTTAAAAATAAAGTCAAAGAAATATTAGTTGAAAAAGGTTATTATTCTGTGAACGATTATTGAATTGAAAGTAAATTGGTGTAAACATATTACATGTGCATATCCAATTACGAATGAACAATGATTAACTAATATAACAGTGATAACTATAGAAACATCATTTATTTGTGAGTTTCCTTAATTCCAATCTGTATAATAATTTAATATTCATTGTATTAATTTTGCATGCTGCTGTGACAGCAGAATATGATAAAACAGATATCACTACAAGAACTTTTATATCTACTCATGTTCTGCAAAATAAAATCTTGATTTGATCAATACAATCAGCACACAGTGAAGCGTGGCAGGGTAACAGCTTATAAATTATAACTTCACCAATATATTACAAGAAAAAAAACGTGAGTTCAGCTCCTACGTGAAAGTAATACCTATTTTTAAACTAATTTAAGAAGGTATAATTTTATTATATTTATTTTTCTAAATATTTGACAAAACAGATATTGTTGCTATCGTACGTGTTGATCTATGACTTTAGAGTCTACATAAAAGACGATTTCAAACTTTTTTTTTTATGAAATAAAGATATTTTGAGTTTGAGTTTGAACTTAGTAAAAGTCACATCGTTAAGGCCAACTGCGATAAACGTGATTTAAAATATGATACGTTATGAATATATGCAACGTTAGATAAGTATTTAAATGCACTAGAGATAACAATGTGAATGTGTTACCTTGCTACATTCTCTTTAATATTAAGATAGGACTAGCTGCATTTACGCTTGAAATGCTATGCCGAGTAAGATTCTAATCAAAGGTATACTAATGCTGAAGTCATGTAAAAATAAAATTGCAAATCAGTGCTAATGTATTTAATGTATCTACGAAAAAAACTATGTTGTTTGCGTATAGAAGGATCCTAGATTTTATCTTTTTCATCTGCATTGTGTATATGCATTATCTGTTTGAGTAAATCGGTACCAACGAGGGTATTCCCGCGGAAAAAAAACGCCGTTATAAGCGATATTTATTTGATCATCGAAATATGTTTTATAATATTGTTTTGGCGTAGATTCAATGCAATTAGGTACGAGATCAGATCTAATGATAAACTAAGATAGTACTCTGTGAACAAAGAAGTAATGCTAACTAAAACTACGCCTTGGCGCGTAAATACACAATTAAATGCACACACGTACAACGAAACTACGCCTTGACAGTCAAAATGTCATCAAAAATGTCAACAATATTTACAAGTAAAATTGTCGAATTGTGTTGTTAAAGGATGTAAAAATCAAACCACAAGAGATAGATCTTGGATGGAATCGCATTTAACACATGAGTTAACGAAGAAACCAATGTTTTCAATAATATAAAATTATGATGGCAGCACCAGCCCACGGACACATCGCACCCTTAGTCCCTTAGTAATTTAAAGGCACAATACGAAAATGTAGGTTTTTGGGCAATAGCGTTTAAAGATTCTGGATTCTTACGTTTCAGCTTATTTTTCAAAAAAAAAATTAAAAAAATAAGTTATAAATGTGAAATTTAGCAGATTTATTATTTAATAACTAAATATAACTAGCCATAAAAAAATTATAAAAAATTATAATATTTTAATCATCGTAGTAATTGATTGAAAAATTAATTGCAAATTAATTTAATCACAATTAATTTAATTGCAATTAATCTGTTAGTTGCATATTGCAATTAATTTATTTAAATTCGGTTATGTTAATTGCAAGATATAATTAAAATAATGCAAGTAATATTTCTAATTGTTGTAAGAAACAATTAAAACTAATAATTAATAATCATGTTTCTCTGCACTGAACCTGTAGGTGCAGACAATAAAAATGATCTTTCTTGTTATCTTAGTTATTTCGCCGCGAAAGTTTCCGTCCGTTTCTGAGTTTTTTTAAATGCAATGAAAAATATTATGTTAGTACTTATAACTTGCCTTTTATTTTCTATATACGAGAAATTACAAATCAGCCTATGAGCCGAGTCCGCTGCTGGACATAAGCCTCCCCTAGTAACTCCCACGAATAACGATTTAGCTCCACCTGGAACCAACGGCTTCCTGCTGATTTTGCAAGATAATCAGACAACCTTGTGAGAGCCCTATCCTGTGCCACTTCTCCACCTTCTATTATTTCTTTTTACTTTATTTAAATTTAATTAAAGTTTAATTGCAGGAACAATTAACAATTGATTATTTGTTCGTTTGTTAATTTTAAAAACTTGACTGCACGGATGGTGTAGTGGATTAGGCGGTCGCCACGCCGCTCACTACTACGCTGAGTGTTGTGGGTCCGATCCCCCCATGGGACGACAGTTCGTGTGATCCACAAATTGTTGTTCTGAGTCTGGGTGTTCTTTGTGTCCGTTTCATGTATGTTTGTAAAGTCCCCCGCGACACAGGATATATTCCTTATGCGGGAGTAGTTTTTTTTTAAATAAAATAAAAAAAAATAAGGCAATGAACAGTTAACATAAAAATATATTAATTGTTAACTGAAAAACTTCCAGTTAACAATTAATTAATTGTTAATTGAAACGCCACAGTTAACACTTAATCAATTGTTTATTGATGTTTTACAATTAAAAATTAATCAATTGTTATTTTTAATTGTACCTTGCAATTAAATTTTGCCCAACACTGTCTGTCTGTATGAACGCGATAAACTAAAAACTACCTAACGGATTTTTGTACAGTTTTCACCAATAGATAGTGTGATTCCCGAGGAAGGTTTAAGTGTATATTCGTAAAATAAAACGATTTTTGTTGAAGAAGTCGCAAAAAATCTTATGCTATAGGTATAAACCGGGCGAAAAAAGGATCACAGTTGCCAAAATCCACGCGGGCGAAGATGCGGGCGGAAGCTAGTCAATTTATGAAATCCTGCGGTGACTGTCAATGAACGAATAGCATAATAATGTGTACCTACTCTAAAGCTCTTGCCTTTGCTCTCATTACGTAACAAAGCAAGTTCGCACTGCATTGTCAATAAATCTGGCAAACAGTGTCTTGAAGACCTTTGCCTTATTTTAGAATCAACATTATGTAGGTTAAGCGGTTAACCACACGCTTATGTTAAAACTATAAAATCTTATTACTTTAACGTATTTGAAATTGTAAATTTTGTAAAAGGCAACACTAACACATTTACTTATCTTATTTTTAAATGTTGTTTGGTACATTCAGGAATTAAGAATTTACTGACTTTAGTTGATTTTTCTATAGCAGAGGAGATCAAACTGATGGTACCTAAGTGATTACCGCCGCCCAATGCTTGTGCCGATGCATGGCTCTCCCACGGTTAAAGTTTGTAGTGTGTCCTATAATCTGTTTACACCTAGTACCTACTTCATTAAATTGAACTAGTACCTAAGACATAGAGATAACACGGGGTACAGCTGCCAGAAAGTGGAAGCGATACAGGCAACGAGAGAAATGGATGCCTGATAGTTCCCTCTGTCTCTGTTTACCTAAGCTGCGACTGGCTATCGTCGGCATGGTTTTGATCGTAGAACAGGCGGGAGATTACAAATTTTCCCAGCCAACCACGGAGCTCGACTAGAAAGAGATAGAGGGAACTATCTACTATCCATCTCTCTCGGTGCCTATTTTGTAAGATTGGGGCTCTTGCTTAGGTACTCTATGCTTATATCACTACGACCTATGACGTTCTTATAAACAACTATGATAAAGTAATTAGTACCCAAAGGTAGGTCCTTTAAATACTTGAAAACCCCATTGTGAGTCTCTAATAATAAATACAGTGATTTGCACGTTTTCAGTTATGTTAATAATACGTTTCCAAAATACAGGTCTAAGTAATTCAAAGCGCTAATCAAGAAATCACATATAATTCAATCAGTATCGACCCAACGAACTTATAAACGAGAAATGCTCAAAAGAAATAAAAATAGCCTTATTGAAGCCTACGTTAAAACTTAAAGTATACCTACTCTTAAGGTTATTTAATTGGTTGTTTATTTACAAATTGATTTCAAAAATCAACTATTGTTATCTAAGTATAAAGCTATATAAATAGTGAATAAGTAAGTCTTAAATGTGTATATTTAACGTTTGAAACGTTACCGCAGCCAGACATTTTCTTGTTTAATTGGAATATAAATATTAGCTAAATAATTAGTTATCTGGACGAGGTAAATGAAACAACTTATTTGGTATTTGTATTTTATTTTTTTGTTTTTTTTATTATTAAACAAATTAAAACGAATCCTTAAGAAGTTGTGTACAAAAGATGGTTACAATCCGCTTACCCGTTTCAGAGATCCAGCAAACCCACAAATTTTACTCCAGCAGGATCTCGAATAACTTCGCAGCCGAAGAAAATACAAATACCAAATAAGTTGTAACATTTACCTTGTCCAGATAACTAATTATTTAGCTAATATTTATTTCAATATTCCAATTAAAAAAGAAAATGTCTGGCTGCGGTAACGTTTCAAACGTTACCCCAGCAGGAAATGCTTTTTTGAAATAACAAAAAAAAATTAGTGAAACAAATTTGAAAATGTGCCTAACAATAACAGAAGGGGGGCAACTTATTATCTAAAACGGTTAAACGACCATTTTCGACATTATTTTGCTGGGGTAACGCACACAAAATAAATCGGATATTCAATTGAAAACTATGTAGCGTCTACTGTGCTGCCATCTCTTGATTAAACATTACACAAACACAATAGTCACTAAAGCTGCTTGTAGTACGTTAGTACTACATTAGAGGGCACTATTACAAATTTTCAACTAAAAAAAAGGGTTTAACTGAAAGATATAGGGCTGGGCATCAAATAATTTATTTGACTAATACAAGAGAACATTTATTTTTCCTTTATTCTAACATTACAATTGTCTTCATAGGCACACTTTGTCAAACTGTAGAAGTAAAGAATGTTTTAGGAATGTAATTGATTTCAGATTTAAAATTACCAGTAAAATGTTAAGCTTGTACTTACGATTACCATTTAGTAGGTACATAATTAAACTTGACAGTGATGATGAAGATCATTTTACACTTAAATCTAATTTAACTTTACTTCTAAACCTTTTAAATATTCTTCTAAATTTGAATAATCTAATTTTCTCATTTTATAATGCCATAGATAAACATCCTATAAAGCAGCACTGGTTTTTTAAACATTCAAAACTATGCTTAGTTATTTTCTTTTTAGACAAATATTTGGATTGTTGTGTAGAAATATAATCCACAAATTAGCCATAATTAAAGTATTGAAGTTAACCTATCAAAAATGATATTGCAATTTTATTTTTGCTCTGTTTTAATAGACAAACACAAACCTTTTTATCATGGACCACATAAATAAGATATTACTCAATAACTTTACCAATTTGTGGATTTACTCATAATTGTACAGTTCATTTATCTTTATCATGATTTACTATAAAAGAACAATAAAAGCAGCGCAAGCTAATTCTAAATGTTTGTAACAAACAAATAAACTTGTAACCAATAGTTAAAAGGCAACCGGTTTTGTACAATATTTACTCCATATTAGTAAAATCATTAAAATGATGCAAGGAAAAGCAGTGTGTAGTGCTGAACAATAAATACAATAACATTGACAAAATCATTTGCTAGGTACATAGTAACAGCATGAATTAATTCATTTTTTTTTTATTATTTTTAGAGATAACAAATGTTAGTCTCTCTCTAAACAACACATTACTAGAGTTTCACAGATTTCCATTACACCTTCTATTAGGCTACATAATAATAGACTAGCCTTTTGCCGTATACTTGGTCCGTAATGATTTTCTAATCTATGTGCTTCTATTGTAATGTTCACCGACAAAATATAAATCGTACTCAACTCTTGAGACAGGCCAGGTTGTCTGCTTGATTTTTTAGTACCTTTTTCACATTTGGGGGTACAACAGTATTTTAATTGGTTTTTTGTTCATTTTACTTAAAATTGGTGACTGTCCTGTTTTGCAAACAAGTATGGACTCAATCCAAAAAAAAAATAACAAAAAGAGATTCTATTTTATATAGAATTGTTGTCTATGTCAGTCTTGTTCATTATTACTGGAGCTTTCTTCACTACTTTCTTCTTCTGAAGATTCTTCACTGGATTCATCTGAGCCTCCACTCTTAGCAGCTTTTTTAGCCATTATAGCTTTAAATTGTCTCACAGTAATCTTTCTAGGCATAATTTCTCGAAGGAAATCTAACGTATCGTCTTCCTGAACCACCTCTGCTATGTGTTTATATTCTAGAAAACTAGTTTTGCTATTTTTAAAAGCTCTTTTTGCTAAATCAGTGACGAATAACTCCTGTAATGAATATAAAAGTAAATTCAGCTTTTTTAAAACAAGTTTTGTTTCGAAACAATAGGTTAAAAAATTGCCGCTAACTTACAGTAACTTTGGTAACTAAATACAAAGGTTCCGCGCCAACTGCTTCCACATCTGGTGAACTTTTCATAATAGTTTTTACTCTAGATAGAGGTAAATGTAAATCTTTCTCGGCTTTTGGAGTACTCATGATAGAAATATTAGTTTCATAAATTCATATATTTCAAAGGTAGAGTTTTTGAATCTAACTAGATGACATTTAGTGAACAGAGTAGCCAGGCTTTAAATAAAACTACTATTCACCAAGCCGTAAAGCTTGGTGAATAGTAGTTAGCTTCGATTATTTTCAAGCATAACTATTTTTAGTTTGATATCACAAATAATTTAAACTTTATCTAATAAATATTGGAAGTGAATGTCTCTAATTGTAATTTTGTCACTTCATCTGTGTATGTATGAAGAAGTAATTTTATTTGCTTAAGATTTTATTTGTGTTATTACTATTGGACGAACTGCTTATAAAATAAAACGTAATCCTTGTAAATCGTGATGTAGTGCTATTGAACATCAGGCAGACAGAAATAAAGAACGAAAGTGGAAGTTCCACTAAAATATAAACTATAAACTAAATGAAAAACTATGAATAACAAAAGTGAAGAAAAGGTGGGCGTTCAATAATACATGTTAACTTCTTCAAAATATTATTGGTAGAAAAGTAGAAAGAGGGAGACGATAAAAATTTAGAAAAAGTTTTATACAACAAGTAGCAGTGAAAGTGGGAGTCGAAAATATCAAACTTCAAAAGGTCGCAGATTCTATATATGAGTGGAGATTATTTCACTGAGAAGAGCCTAGCTTTTAATTTATGAATCGAGTGTGATACGAGTATAAGGATAATTTAAATTAACCTACTACTTTTTTTGGAATAAAATACATATTTTCTACTATTTAGTATTTATAAATTTACTTAACAACACAGTGGAGTCGATAATAAAACAAACATTTGATTTCATTACATACCATTTCTTATTTACCAATCTGCGTTCGGGGTGGTCGATATTAGTTCAAACTATAATTAAGAGTTTGAGATACTAGGTATATGTGAATTTTATGTTTCAAATATTTTGTGTCCATTTACATACAATCTTAGTGCATTATGTGATGCATTTTAAACCATAAATAAATTGTTATAGCACTGAGACCCCGTTTGATCCGAAAAAGATTTTTTTCTGACTCATGTTCGCAAAATAAATATGATTTTATTACACTTAACTCATCACTAAAGAAATAGAAATTAAAAGAAACTGGAGAAAATAGTTATTAACTATTTTTACTTTATTTATATCTAAAGTAATCTACAAGCTGTACCTACATTACCTATAGATTGCTTTAAGAACATAATACATTCTATGTGATATTTGAAATTAAGAATGTTTCATAGAGTAGTGATAAGGGGTAAAATAAAAATAGATTATAATGGTCTTAACGCTAGCTGTCTTTATTTTCCATTTCCTTATAGAAAATATGTTTACGAAAAACAGTATATAGGGCCGCTTGCGTGGCCGGCCACACGCGCGGGGCGCTGACTAGTGCCGTCTGCCGGCTCAACCAATCTGACATCCAATCAATACTTATGTGAAAACGATAAATAATACAAAAAAATACTGTTAGCGCGAGATCGTTAATCGATTTACAGCGACTTCTCAATCTTGATCAGTTCAGCGATGCCATCGTACATTTCCTTGACGGCGTCGTACTCGGTGAGACCCATACGCCTCTTGTTGGAGATGTCGTAGACTCCGCCCTCAGCCTCTGTGTGCTCACCGCGGGTACCGCGGACTTGCAAGTGGTATTTGGACGCGATTTCCTCCAGCTTGGCCTTGTCGGCTGCTAGCTTGGGCACTTTGATGTGCACGGATGCGCGGACTGTGGTTCCAAGGTTGGTAGGGCAGAAGGTCAGGAAGCCAAGCCTGTCATCGTGTGAGAAGGGAATCCTCTTTTCAATGTCATTGACAGCAGTGACCAGCCTCTTGTACACCTGCTTCAAGTCACCACCCATCTGCATGGAGATGAGACGGAGATGGTCTTCTTCGTTGCACCAGACCAGGAAGGTCTTGTTCTCATTGTGGTAGATACCACGGCCTGAGGGCCAGAAGCGGCAAGCGTTAGCAGCCTGGAGGAAACGATCACCCTCCTTAAACAGGAAGTGGTCGTCAATGAGCTGCTGTTGGACCTCCTTGGACATGCCAGTAAGAGGGTAGAAGGTGCCTTTGAGTTCGCCTTCAAGGCCACTGAGAGTGCTGGCAACTTTCTCTTCCATTTCCTTATATTGGGCCTCGGTCAGGCAGGGGTTGAAGGGGTAGCCCTCCATGGAGCGACCACAACGAACGCGAGTAGAAATGACGTATTCGCCAGCGGGGTCGAGCTGGCCGAAGGTTTCCACATCACCCCAGTTCTTAGGTGGGTGCTTGTCGGTTTTCTTGAAACCATTGTGGTAATCTTCGATGATAGGATCGAACAGATCAGCGAAGACTGTGTACGCCTCAGCATCAGGGGCGTAGATTCCGACACCAGAGTCGTGGTTCTCAAAACCTGTAAAAGGTTACATAAGCTACGATTAGTTTTCTTTGAACTGTGGCTTACGTGATTTATAGCATATATGTAATTTTGATGGCAACGTAAAGAGAATGTACTGTATCGTTTAATTTATCAATTGGTAGTACGTTATCAGATAATCTTTATCAATTTTTATAAACTTTGTACCTAGGTACTGGTTTATTACTCATCTCCATATCTATTGTAACATTTAAAATGTACTTACCAGACTGGACGCAATCCAGAAGGGTTGATCCGAAGGAAGTTTTCTTGTTCTTTAGAGCATCGAAGACCTCCCTGGTCAGATACTTCTTCAGCAGTGACTTCGAGTCGGAAGCAGCAAGCTTGCTGTAACCAGCCTCTAACTTCTCGATAGTTGCGGCGTCCACCATTGCTGCGGCTTTTCTGTAACAAAAGCAACATCACTCATACGTTTGCTCATCACTCTGAAATTCACGTTATTCATGTGTGAATAGTTGAATGCTAACGCTTTTAAAGCCGCACAAGTCGCTCTCGTACACATTTTCGATACTTTTGTAATAATTAAATTGAATAAAATGAAATATTCAAAATTATTTGCTAGTCAATAAATCAAAGCCAACTACTATTGCTAAGTTTTTAAATTTCAAAAATAGTGACGTACCCATCGATTCTTGAATCGAGCGACGGAAGAGCAAACCTATTTTAATTATTTATTTTATATATTAAAGTATTTTAATTATTTTTTGCATAATGTTCTTTAAAATATAATTTAATATTGATTATTTTCATACATATCAACGAAAATCAAGGAAAACAAAAATACGACACAGAAAGAAAACGTAACGAACATAACGTTAAGTTTTCTTTAATAAGTTTTACGAACCGCCTGATGAGGTAATACGCAAGAACTGCACCACCGCAAACCACGACAGGAATTGTGACTTTCAGTTTATAATTCATGTTGATGGAATTTACTAAAGCCACTGTGTAATATGATGAAAATATGAATGCAACAACTAGGGATACCGAGGACGTTACGAGAACTGCCGGGTCTGGGATTGTTATTAATCTAACACACCCCGAGATTCACTCAGTTTTGAGTAGAATTACGTAATTTAGCCAGAGGTCGCCTTGACCGACACGCGCAAGTCGAACGGATGTGTCAGCTCACTGCGCACCGGTGCTTCTTCGTCGTGCGCAGCCGTGCCTCCCACTCGCGACCAGCGGACGAACATGTTATCGCGAGTTTCTTATTACTTTGCATTCATTTACCACTTGAGAAGGTAATGCAATTATTAAACATCATCAGATTACGGAGTCTACTTAGCCTTCCATGAATTATGTCAATCATGAAATTGGATATGACCCGATAGGTTACATCTATGCAATGAACATGCTTTGTGCAATAATGCAATAAGTAGTGGTGACAGGGATTTTTTAAAGATTTTTCTAATTTCTAACTTTAAATATTATGTAGTAACTTCTAAAACATTTTTGATAAAAATATTGAGTAAATTAATCATAGATAGTTAATTTACACAATAAACATAGACCAGTTTTAAATATTGTTAATGCAAACACAAATTATATAAAAATTAGGCGTTACTTTATAACCATAACACGGCCCGTCAGTCCGGAAATCCACTACATATTTTTACATCCCGTTTAGGTTCAATGTACGACCGTAACATTGTTTATACGGTTAAGGGTATATTTTTTTATTTACGGACAAATCCATCGCGAATCTTGGTAATACGGAAACATAGTACAGTTACACGATATTATGTTGCAAATTATATTTGCACATTGCAATATAATATTTGCATCGCACATAAGTAATGCCGGTCGAAAATACGCACCCGTCGGCATCGTCTGCCGGTTTGTTTTCCTTATTTTCTTTCGTTGCACAGCCACCCATTTTCACAAATTATAACTATTATTTAGCCGCTAAACATGCACTATATCACTAAAACTACTGCAAATAAATAAAAGAAACGTAGGATACTAAATGCAATGATGGAATGATATTTTGTCCAAATGAATGTATCGAAGTCGGGAGTGGCAAGGGCGAGCGAGGGGTGGCCCGATCGATGCGCGACACGCAGCACGCACGCGGCCTTACGCTTCCCGCCCTTCGGGAACCGCTTTAAAACTTTTCGGAGGGAAAGTTCCCCCGTCTGGCGCACCGTTTACCTTTCAAAGTTATATTTGATTGCAATTCCGACATCTCGGAGTTAAACAAAAATCATCTTAGCGAAATAACATTACACTGGACGTTATCGATGCACTTCTCGAATTTTATTTGAATGATAACACCACAATGGATTCGATACATTTCAAGCGCGGCGGTGGTGTAGTGCTAACACGTAGACGAGACAAATATTTTAGATGGTAGATTAATAGTTTAAAAGACCACCGCTTACCTTGCGCTTGTACTACCGTCAGAGTCGACTGCGAGGTGCAGAATGGTCGGTGCGGGCTCGCGCGGTGCGTTAAGCCCGCGGTAACGTCCCCCGTCCCCCTTCCCGTCAACCTTGGCCTTGGTTGGAGTGATGCTGGCTTGGCCTGCCTATGCCTAGGCGGCAGATCGCAAGCCAGCCAGTAGAGCTTCAGTTCAAACCGAGATAACCGACTATTATCATTACGACATCTACTTAGAATAATACCTGTTTCAGGTCATCTTGATTGTAGGATCGATAGCAAGACGACCGGCAATTAGGTCGGTGTCGTTATTATTTGTGAATTGAAGTTAGTGGAAAATAAAAAGCTCTTTTGTGGTCTTGTTTCGAACAAATAGTATAACTGACGAAGGACAGGTAAAAGTATTAAATAGTTTTCACATCGACGAACATACCTACCAAACTATTTATTTTCCAATATTGAATTCAGTGAGCAGGTACCAATCTTCTTGTAAAAATACTACGAATAGGAATACATTTCGTATATCTTACATGACAACCTTTTAGAAGCAGTGTAAACGTATTCATTATGTAGTAATAAAACCTATGCTTTTAGGCCTGATAGGTAAAATAACCTTTCATCAGAAAACGTATTTATAATCGATCGATTTTCATTTGAAAGATCTGCGTCCATTACTATAGTGCTTTATTAGAAAATAGGTTTCCCCGGCTACTGGTACCTGGAGACGGCGTGCGGTTTTTGGTCGGTTCGAGTGCGACATAATCATCCACTGATGGGTGGTATCCGAGGGGAGTTCCGCACAGAAAAATAAAATAAAAAAGGTGTGAATTTTAAAATTAGAATGTTGCTGGTTCTTTTCTTATCTGGATCAAATCCAAAGCTTCAGAGTAAAGATTATAATAATACCGCGACGACGCCAATGTTATGTTTGTTATTTTTCACTTTCATATTTTATAACCTTGGCGTTGAGAATACCGTTGCTCACATTTATTATTTTTATTTATAATACTGCCCCGGGTGGAAATACTACGGAATAAACAAAAAAAAGTTGTAGAAAACCCTTTGGCATATTGCACAAGTGATTTACATTGTGTGTTACGTAAGCCGTAATAGCAATTGACCTTGCGTTTAGAATAAGGGTTGCGATTGCACCGCTAACCTATATTACGTCGCTCAAAGTAAACAAGGAGGCTTGTTGTCAAGTACAATGAACTGTGAATGTGATCCACTACAATGTTAATCTATATTCTTGAAAATTATGTCATTATATATTTACAATATCATTGGTAAAAACAAGATTATTTTTTGTAGTTTTTGAAATACGAATGATACCTATACTTATAATTATAATAGCTTTTTAATTAATATTTCAAACAAAACAAATTTATTATTATTCTATTTTGTGGGTTTTGTATCCTATATTTGCATGGCGAGAATCAGGTTAAAAGCTTAGATTAAATATACTAAAACTAAAAAGTTTAGTCAAGTAAATACACGTGTACCTACTTATCATAATTAAAATACAAGAGTTAATTACATTATTCAATTACATGCGGTAATGGCTATTCATAAAAAATATAATAGCCTATACAGTTTTGAGAAAAGTTTATGCTTTAAATAATTGAGTCAATTCAGTCTCGCTTCATCAGGTATTTGTGCATAAAAACGGTTTTCTTAAACTATTCCACAATAGACTCATAAGTTAAAACATTGTTGCATGTGCTTAGAAGACAAAAGCGTTCATTCTGAGTTAATAATACTATTTTACAAAATATAAAAAGTTCTATAGATGCGCAATTCATAAACAACTTTAAGATTAATACGTGTAGTCATAGTACTTAAGAAATATCTACATTAAATACCACTTTCAATAAAAGTCTATGACTGTGGTAAATATTGATATCTTCTCAATGAAATTCACATCATATAGACATTGCATTCCATACGGAGCAATGTTCCCGAACCCAATTCTTAGAGCGCCTGTTTTGTTTTATTTTTGTTGTCTTCTGTTTTTTCATTTTATTTTGGTTAGGTCTTTATTTGTGTGTGTAGCTTGTTAGCATTTGTCTTGAATTTAGATATGTACTAAGTGTAATGCATATCTGTTACCTGTGTAATTACGTGAGACTTAAGTTATGAAAAATGTTATCGCCCCTTAAGTAATGTTGTAATTATGATGTTGATGATAGAGTAATTCACAAACTCGTCCTGCATGCCTACGGCCCATTAAATATAAGAATTTAAAACAAAGCATTATTTAAAAAAGCTTTAGATGTTCGTATATAACATTTATGTGATATTTACTGCGTTTTAATTATAGGTTTTATATTTGTACGTATGATTTTATTACAGGAAAAATAGTCTTGTTGGTTTCTTTTTCTACTTTATTGTGGTAATCACAGACTAAAAATTTCAATATTAATCCTTAATATTGTTGAATGATCCATTCAATAAATTAATAAAAGGGTTGACAGCAAATGATTGCAATACAAAGGTGCAAAATATTTGTTTTAAGAAATAAAAGTAATCTGAACAGAATTCAATAGTTTTTCATAGCTACCTAATAACCATTATTCAGGGTTATTTTAAATTTACTGAAAACCTCTGAAGTGCATATTAGTAACATTATAAACAACAACTTTTCTTCTGGACTAACACCGAAAACGAAAGAAAAAAAAAATGTTTCTTCATACAAACTAACAACATTTGATTGGTCATTTGAATGGAGGACCAATTTTTTTTCATATTGACTTTGGCCAGAAAAAAAGTTGCTGTTTATAGTGTTACAAACACATACCTAAGAGTTTTACAGTGAATACAAAATCACCTGTATAGAATTTCATCTATGTATTGAAAGATCCGCCAAAAAAGTCACGGATACGGATACGGTTACGGATCTCTCTTCTCCCTTGGATATCCGCGGATACGGATACGGATATCCGGCACATCACTACTGCTGTTCTACTTTTATGCAAAGTATCTAAACGAATATTCAAATATATATTTTTTGTTTTTTTTTTCCAGTGAATCATAGTCGTCAAAGGGCCATTGCATCTTTCTATATTGGCAAAGTTTGCAGACTTTGTATGAATTGGTTGAAAAATCAGTACATAGACAATTGCTTTTAAAGGAGCTTAGTCTGCAAATGCTGTTTGGCGTCTATCAAATGATTTTCCGGTTTTAGGTTACAATTGAAATTGTAAAATAGTATCGCGCGAAAATATTATTGAGATTAATTGAGACACGATAAATGTGGAGGGACTGGGAAATTGTCACTTTTGTTTTTTGTTATCGCAAAAAATATGTTTTCTTAAATAATAAAAAACTAATTTTCGCATAAGTTATTGTGAGTCATGTAATCGTGAGGTGGGCTGTGTGCTTGCTGCCACCCTATTTGTATAATAATAATATCTAATAAATAATTCTTCTTATTTTGCAATCACCAAAAAATACAATATTAACTTACATCAATAATTAACATTAGAAACAGTAATTGTGAGAGGACTGGTGTCTGAATTAGGTATAATATCCTTATATTTAAGAAAGTATTTAGTTTGCTTTCGTTTAGAAAAAAAATGTTCTTTTTTCTGATCAATATAATTTAAATTGTATTATGTGGTATATTCACTGCTTATAAACCTGCTGCTGAAACTATAAAATACCAAAGTAATTAAAGAAGCAGTACTTGTTTAATTACTTTGGTATTTTATAGTTTTTTTCTTCTCGAGGGTGATTAATAGTTCTCTAAAGTTTTAATGGATCAGAGTTCTCCTTCAGAAACAGGTATAATATAATTGATCATTGGTAATAGTTCATAAACATTTACTATGTTATTTAAGTCAAGCACGTGTCAGTGACATGGATTTATTATGTCCAGTTTATTAGAGACTAGCTGACCCGCGCAACTTCGTCTGCGTCTCTCAATAGTAATAAATTTTCTCCGTTTTTGAAACATTCTTCATTGGTGCTCCGCTCCTATTGGTCATAGCGTGATGATATATAGCCTATAGCCTTCCTCGATAAATGGGCTATCTAACACTGAAAGAATTTTTCAAATCGGACCAGTAGTTCCTGAGATTAGCGCGTTCAAACAAACAAACAAACAAACAAACTCTTCAGCTTTATAATATTAGTATAGATAATTTATTAGAGATTATTAAAATTTCTGAAATTTATTGTGTGGTTAACAATGACCTTGAATTACAAAGAACCAAAAATCACCTTTTAGAATAGTTCTAAAGCCTTTGATCATCCATAAGTTCTAAATAAAATACCTAGTTTATGCGGGACTTGAGTCATGTTTTCTCATACGATCTTCGGTCATTCATATACCTACGAGCATTGATTACGAGTAAGTTATGAATAATTGAATGAAATAGGTATATCAGACGTCCTTTTTGATGTTGTTTACGGGTTTTCCCTTTCATATTCAGAATATACAGTGTCATGTTTACAAACCATATTATTTCTTAGTAAACCGGTATAGTAGTAAACCAGTATAGACAGCCTACGTATAATAATAATAATCTACCACATTCACACAACGCCATCTAGTCCCAAACTAAGCAGAGCTTGTACTATGGGTACTAGACAACTGATATAAATACATATATACTTTTTTTTTTGTAAATACATACATATTATACATAGAAACACCCAGACCAAATCAAACATTAAATGTTCATGCACACAAATGTTTGACTTATAATAAAAATTAGAAATATAGAATTATTATTTGTATTTAGAAATATTCTCTATTAAGGAAAGACTTAGTAGAAAACAAGAAAAAGAAACCAAGTACTGTGGTGTAGAACTCACAATAAAAATGGACACAAACATTTTAAAAGGCTGACGTACTGATGTTATTATTAGGATGTAGGATAGTTCAGCTGATAACTCGCCAGGTAGGTATGTAGGTAAGTACCTAATCTACCTATCTAATTTTTTTTTATGGATATAAAGGCTACACACGCAACTAAAGATATTTTGAATTTTAAAGGAGTTTAAAGTTTCTTCCAAGTTAAAATTCTTTTATGTAGACTCTTATCTTAGACACACACAGACAATAGCAACAATCCGTTTCGTCAAATATTGATCAAAATCAAGTCAATCCATGACCTATACGAGTATGTCTGTGCCGGTCTACTAGCGCCCGTTTCCAAGGGGTTGAATCTTATAACAAGAGAGGGCAAACAACTCACGGCCACTCCTTTTTAATCACAGCTATACATACAGATATCTTACAGACTGATAACCCTTATTTCCTATATAGTGCTTCTTCTTTGTGATGTTTATATATGTCCCTGAGCCCGACCTGCCGAAGGCCTGCTCTAAAAATTTCCACTATTTTCTATTTTTTTGCAATCTTTCTTTTCAACCTACTGTTAATTTGAATTAATTCTCCCATGTTTTGCTTTGTCGACCTCTATTTCATAAAACGTAAATGAAATCTATCTTTCTATCTACTTACTGACAAATGCACCTTTCAAAGCAAGGAAGGATTAAAATTACAATGGTTTAATTTTACACTTACTCGATAAAAAGTTATTGTTTTTAATAAAAATGAAACACGTTGGAATTCGCAATTAGTGATTTGTATTTGTAATAAAGTGATTAAGAAATTAATTTTGAGTTAAATAGTTAAATTCACATCACATCACATCAACAGCCTTTAATAGTCTACTGCTGGACATAGGCCTCTCCTTAGAAAGGAGGTTTTGGCCTACTATACCACGCTGGCCAGACGGGTTGGTATAGGGTTTGTGTCAAGTTTGCCTTCTCTCTGCAGTGCTGTGTCCTGCGTAGTTCGCTCCCTTAGTCGCCTCTTACGACACCCACGGGATGAATAGGGGTGGTGACACTCTGTACTCTTAATCCATCACCACACGTCAAGTTAAATTGACACACATTTAAGGTAGTAGAATGTAATAATAAATTTACACACACATTTACATTGAACCAGCAAACATCTGTCAGAAATACAAATATTTGTTCTGAGTACCTTGCAATTGAAAAACGGTGTCGTTCATGCATCTAGTCACGTATTTAGAGACGATGAATGCTTTTAATTATGTGTTAATGATTCACTGTACTCTTGTTGTTTAATTTCTTGTAATTTATTCAAACAACATTTACCTTTAAATCATTTTCATGGTTCACAAAAGAGTAGGAGGATATAGGTTTTAAAGGTTCAAAAATTTAAATGGGGGAAACCCATCACTCCAAGGTAATTCCGACGATGGTGAATCGTCCTCTTGTCACTTGATGTTTTGAATGTGTGTGCCTATGGGTTTTGATATTATACCTATACCTTTTGGTTCCTTTAAATTCTGAGTGTAAAGCATTGTGTCGTTGTATTCGATTCCAGGGGTAAAATAATTGCTGAGGGTCACTATTGATATTGCAAATTTGAATAATTTATCAAACTTTACGTGGGTAGTTGTCTTTTAACTAATATTTCTTTAAACTTTTTTTTGGATGTAAATACCCTATGTCCGTTAGGTACTGTATCTCTGGCAAGCAACGAGTGTGCAGTGCAATAATATTTTATGTTGATCGGATTAACGGTATAGCTTATAGCATAAAAAAAAAACAAATATTTAATTTATATATTTTATGTTAAGATATACGCACACGAATACGACGTTACAAAAAAAATTAAACGATCGTTATAAAACTGGAGATATGCGATAATAAACAAACGATTTTTATTAAATTTATGTATAGAGATTCAATTCAAGATACATTTGAATGTTAGTATAATAGGTCTTTACCTATGAAATTGCCGTTTTGTATGCAATAAGTGAAAGGTAATGAAAATAGTCGGTAGGTGCAAGGTCTGGTGAGTATGGCGGATGAGGGAGAGCTTCCAACCCCAGCTCTTGCAGCTTGGAGACTGTCTGTTGCGCAGTATGAGGTCGCGCGTTGTCGTGAAGGAGCAGTGGGGACGACCGATTGACCAAAGCTGGTTGCAGATGTGACCACCAGACCTTGCACCTACCGACTATTACTTTTCCAAAATTTAGACAACTTTTTAGTGGGTAAAAAATTCAATTCCCGAGAGGCAGTACAAAATGCCTTTGAAGAGTTTGTTGCCTCCCGTCCAGCTGATTTTTACAAGAAGGACACCAATAAACTGCCAATGCGTTGGCAAAGATGCGTCGATTTCATGGGTGATTACTTCGAATAACAGAAATAAAAAAGTTTGAACAAATAAGTACTTTTACTTATTGCATACAAAACGGCAATTTCATAGCTAAAGACGTAATAATAAAAATACATAACAAATAATAATAAAAGAAACACTTGTTTTTATTATCAATGGTCTTGATATCATATCAACAAATGTGTTATCTGCTAACGATGAGTTATTTTATATAAAATAAAAGGCTTTTCGGTATCAATGGTAAAACGGCTCGATGGAAACCGTTGCTAGGCAAGTAGAAGTCAAACCAGTGTACCAACCATACGAGTAAGTATATCACGCCGGCATGAGGCATAGCCATCCAATCGTAAGTAGCAGAATTTCTTAATTTGCTTATTTCAAAAGATTTTCCACGACCTTTTCTGACCCCATTTAAGTATGAGCTCCACGTTCATACTTAAATGGGGTCAGAAAAGGGCGTGAAAACAAGAAGATGGCCTAAGAAACTTTAACAGTAATATAATCGTAAGATTTTAAAACCTCGATCATCAACAGCCTTTACTAGTCCACTGCTTGATATACGCCTAAAAAAACTACAAAACAATATTTCCAGAATCCAATATCTGCCTCATATTGAGTGGTGTAACCCGTTAAACTAAGCGAGATAACCTGCGGGTTTATTAATGGGATTGATGTACAATGTTTGATAAAACGACATACTCTTTATCAGATATGTTATGTTTTGAAGTATGTTACATTTTAGATATATGATATAATTAGGCGAGGAACTTTCAAAACACAAAACACTTGGGAGCAGCAAGCCCAAAATTAAAGTGATTTAAAAAAAGATCTGTCACTGATTGTGATTTGACGCACTGCATTTTAATCTTAACGCATAACAACAGAATTAAATTCTAGATGCCACTATACCATCCGCTATCCTGTAATAACGTAATTATTACGTTTACATATTTTTATAGATATTCAAAATTATTAAAAACTTTAACTGACACACTTGGGGTGTGTCAGTTAAAGTAAATAATGCAGAATCTAAATGAAACTGTGGTGCAAAAGGTAATGGAATGGTTGTATCTTAGACGCGGACCTCACAGATGGAGTCCTATTCATACATATACCTTAATATAATGTTTAAATAATACCAATATAAAATTATAGATTAGAATTTGAAAGATCCAATTGTTTTATAAATATATTCCTCTGTAGATGCATGAGAAATTAATGTGGGTACTCAACAATTTCATTTCTAAATCAAAAGGTTGAAATACCTGCCTAACATACTATATTTTAATTTTTTTTACGCTGCGGGTAGGTATTCAGAGAACTTCGTGGTAATAAATCCAATTAGCGTAAGGTTTTCTCTATCCTTAAAAGCAGGGAATGAGGTCGCGAAAGAGATTAACTTAAGGGCTTTTTTACATTGTTGATTTTATTCATTTTTATGTTAGCCTCCTGTTTTGAAGGAGTAGAGAAAATCCCGCCAGATATTCGTCTCCTTGGAGTATGTGCTGTTTCCATCAAAAAACACCCCGGCGGTCAGCCTCAGGCACCCTTTTCTGGGGAGGCCTGGACCATGTGGTTTTAGGTCCTCCCCGACCCGATATCGAAGACGAAGCTTGCCCACGTAAATCGGCCCAATCAAGGTTGTGTTATTCCCTACTATAGGTATGTAGTGTTGATCAATTGGTTGAAATTTCTCAAGTAAAAAAGTTATTATTTAATATCGAGGCGCACTTTATATCCATGACATACCTTTGGTCGTAATTATTTATACATTATGTACGAGTAGATTTAAATTGTTAGACAATGTGTTCACGTGTTAATTCTCAAATTTCTAATATAATTTTGCAACTCTGCGTGTTTTCCAACTAACTAACTCCCAACTTAATACTGCCTGGATGCGTCATATGAATTCATTCACATATCTTTCGTTCATATCGGTTTGAGATCACCTTTTTTATTTTTTTATGGTATAAGGGGGCAAACGAGCAGACGGGTCACCTGATGGTTAGCAAATAAATTTATCATAGGGTTATCGTTAGACAAAGTATGGAGACCCATAATTTTGTTTTAATATAGCGGCAAAATATTAATCTTCAGTCTAGTGCTTGAAAGTCGTATTAAATATGAAAACTCATAAAAAGACAGAGACAGTGTACTTATTAAAGCACATGATGACTGTCAGCGGTGCTAGACATTTAGTAATCAGTACGCGTCAGTTGTTATGATCGTTTTTTATGATTCGATTTGTTTGGAATACATAATAACGAGTTACAACGATGCTATCGATGCACGTGCTATCGATCAACAACTAGCAGTTCGGAGCATGTGACTTTAAAATTTCAAATCTGTGCCTCGATCTCAAATGATTCTATATTAGAATATGACAAATTTGTTTCTCCAATCTGCATCTTTTTACAAAATGCCGAATGAAATAATGCCTACTAGATCGATTAAAAATAAACCAACCAGAAAAATAATAATAAAAAACAAAATTGGCTCGTAAACGCGCGCATGCAATGTGATCGGAATTTGAATAAAGAACGCACCTGCCTAAGCACCGCACGCGAGCTCGATGGAAATGTAAAGTAAATTTGGAAATCAAAGTAATAATATTCTTCCATAATGTACCTACCCTTATGTAATTTTCGTAACATTGATGCCTTACGTAACGGAAAAGCTGACCTTGCCCTATTTCCGTCACGGTCGGCCAATGTCAGTGTCGAAGCCAAACCTTGTGTCGAGGACTCGTTCATGGCTTGTTTTTTAACGAACGCTCTGACGTCAGTTGTGTTTATACCTACGCTAATTTCAGATGTAAAGCGGGCTAGCACGTTTTGCGAGGCGTGCCTTACGTCTACATAGGCACGTAGCTAGACTTTTTTAATAAAAGAAAAACACGTATAAGATATAAACAACATATTTTTATTTTATTCCTAAGTAAGATTGGCGTTTTACATGTTACTTGGTAGGTACGACATTCTATTTACAGCTTTGATGACTACGGTAATTTGACTCGTGACTCCCATTAGGTAGTTCCATTATTGAGGTGAAAGTAGGTATGAAAAAATGCAATATTATTTTTGAAGCAAATCGATTACGGATAAGTTTTAAATAAAACTGTTTAGTTCTATTTAGACGCAAAGACGGCAGTAGTGGTTTAATCGGTCACCTAGCCGCTTCCTGCTGCACTGAGTGTTGTAGGTTCGATTCCCACATGGGTCAACACTTTGTGTGATCCACAAATTGTTGTTCTAAGTCAAAGTGAATAAAACCAACACAAAGAATGAGTTCGATCCGCGTATGTTTGTGAAGACCGCGACACAGAATATATTTCTAGTGTGGGAGTTGTCTTTTAAAAAGAAAACGAAAAGATACTTGCCGTAATATACAGCTACATTCCAGCAAATATAATAAAAGTAAAGGTGTATGATAAAATACGGGCAATGGCATTTTTTTTAAGAAGTTTGTAAATTAAACAATTATTTCTGAACGGCATAGTTTGCGTCACGAATTTGAGCTCATTAAAGATATTCTAAGTGCGAATAATTGAGTTGTCTGATATATTATAACAAATAAATAGAAAAACAAGAAGACTGCTTGCTTGGTGGCAGGTAACTATCGATCGTCTTTTTGGTGGAGCTGTATAGCTCTTTACATGAATAGCAGTGTCAAGGAGCGCTTCCGTAGGTGGACTACTCCGCTTTTTCAAGCTATGCAATTGTTTTATCTTTGCATAGCATAAAATACGGTTGGTTTTTGTTCCTATACGCTTAGATCTACTTCTACAATCTTTATTTAAACTATGAAAAGGATTTAAATACAGTTTTCATCAATACAGAGAGTGATTCCAGTTTAAAGTACATTGCAAACGCTGGTTAAACCTTACGAGATAGACAAAAATAATATACTACGAAATTGTATATCTTAAAAAGATCTACAAAAAAGTCCGCGATGGTATATGCCTATCTCGTAATATCATTACTCATGGTAACCATTTTTATCTTTGGGGCTTTCGGCCCGTACGTCCATCCCGGATGACAGCAGCCGGCAAGCGCAGAGCTATTTACTCGTAAATATGTAATAATTATGTTAAGTTGGTTTGTGTATAATTTTGGTAATTTTGACACGATATACAACCCACCAAAGATTGCTTTTATCTGTTTTTTGAAACCAATACGTGCCACAGCGTAGCATGGGGTCCGTGTGGTGTTTCAAATTCACTTTAATTCATCGCCACGTTGCGATTAGCTCGCAATCGCGACCCCAAACGCGCTCGCCGTCGAAAGCGAGTTAATGTGAAATAAACTTACACTAGGTCCTCAGTTGTTTAGCGAGAGTGGTTTAAAAGCGATAGACGCATATTGCAAGTAATAAACGAATTTGGAGCAGCGTTCATTTAAATTGAAAAACAATAAATAATAATTTAGAATCTATAACATAATAATAAATTACAGTTGAAAGAAGTGTTCGAAATAGTTCAGTTCCGTTATTATACAGAAGATCGGGGTTAGACATAGTGGGATGAAGAGAGACAGGGTTGTTAAGTACCAGACCTTACTGGTTTCATGGCTACCTATAGGCATTCCATCAGGCTATGTGTTTGTATAAAGGATAAAGGGTTTTGAGGCTCCTGTTGGTCTAGTGGTTGGTCTGACTGCTAGACCAGAGGGTTCGATTCCTACCCAAGACAAATAATTGTGTGATGAGCACCGTCATTTGTCCTGCGTCTGGGTGTAATTTTTCTATAATATGTACGATTAAAGTATGTTTATCAGTAGTCTGGTTACCATATTACAGGCTCTGCCCAGTTTGGCATTAGACTGCTCTTTGTCAGAAGATTCTATTTTCTATAACATGACGCATAGTTATTACTGTACTGGAAAAATTGTGCTTTGTCAACCTATTAGCCAAAATATGGAGGCGATAGCTGCTAATTGCCTTAAATCTTAATCAGTTTGCGAATGTTAAAAAAAACCTTTTTGAAACCTTAGAAGATTGTTGAATCAGTCTAGTCGCATACCGTTCAACCTAATCCCTTAAGCTGCTTTCATGGCAAGGTCGATTTAATAGGCAGCTGAATCGTTTACCCTCAACGAAAATACATACCTAATATATTTTTTTAAACTTATATATTTTATTAAATTTATGTAGGTTTATGTATGTATGTGTGTTTATACACTGCGTGTGTCTCTGGACCTTAATTATGTTAAATTAATATTTCATTTTGCACCTACCGCATCATATTTCTACATCACCTGATGGTTGACTGGGAGAGAATGCCTAATGGCATTAAGTCCGCCTTTGTACAACATGTGCATTCAGTTAAAAAAAAAAACAAACAATCAAGTTTTTTAAATGAAATGTAGACCTAAAGGCTGGTCCCACGGGGGGTTGTCATGGTAGTCACGTAGATCTACTGGCCCTAGTCTAGTTCGTATGATTTTGAATTCGAATGCTCATAAGTGAACCCCAGAGTAGAAAGCTGGAACCGCTCCCGGTAGAATGTATGTAATTAATTTGCACCATACTGACCGTAAATTGTTAAGAATCTAAGATCTAACCCAAAAATAAAATAAAGAGCTATTTTCACAAATTCAAAATAGAGGCTCATAGCTAAGTGGCAACCGAGTAGCTTAACAATTTGTAAAAGCTAAACAATCCTAGCCAGGTTAGTCTATGGATGGGTCTCAACACATGGAAACCCCTCCATGGCTTGGAGAGCACGTTAAGCCGTCGCTCCCGGTTGCTATACGAACATCTGTGGCAATCGTTATGGGTAGTTTCAACCCCTAAAAAGTCCGGCAACAGTCTTTCTACAGAACTTGTGTATCGTCAAGTACATGGGTTAAGGAGGCCTGATAGTAGTCGCTCCACATAAAAATCCAAGATCAGTAGACTTAAAGCAGACCTCAACCTAGTTCGGGAAAAAAGGGTCGGAGGAAAAATTACTAAATTCGAAATATCATTATTAGGCTAGCCTCCAGGCCAGATATTTGTTTAAGTATGTGTAACTTTGAAATTATTTTAACAAATAAGTATTATCATTTCGCTATCTAGAATAAAATCGATACATCGCTATCGTAAACGGATCGGTGAGTTCAAACTGAATAAAATGTAACACTGTCAACAAATATTAGCACTTGAGCTGATAAGGATAGGTTAGGGGCACTGCAATACCTGTTTATAATTTAGACTTTTCTAGAATAGTGATTGATTTGTTCTCGCGGTAATTTTAGTATTTTTGGGTTATAGCCAAGGAGAGACTGATTTTTGGCAGATTGATACGCTTTCCTAATGACTTAAATACTGTTGAAGTTAGGATATTTTTAAAACACGCTAATTCTCTCCAAAATTTAATCGGCTATATTTTCAAGGAACAATAAAATTATGAACAGAGTTCCAGGCATACCCACTTTGACATTCATGTATGTGTTTTCAATTACACATCTTCGCTCGGAATAAAAAGCTAATTCTTAAAACTTTGACCAAGTAAAGGTTGGTTGATGTTCTCTCTATCTAAGGCCTATACTCATTGGAATAACATTGTTTGACAAAAAGTTTTCTGATCTATGATTACATTTTTAAACAAAACTCTTATCTAATTTCAATCACTCTGTCATATAAAACTTCGCACTATCTATCTCAATATTAAAAAAAAACAGTTAGAGTTTACTCACCTGTAATTTAACACTTGAATGACAAGAGTTACTGAAAGCAATAACCAGAGAACTTGGTAAATCCTTATCCACCGCCGAAAGAACGCCGTCAAGAAACCGTAGAACATGGTAGATTTTGTGAGTAGGTACTCTGATTACTTATCAGTACACCAATAACTGATTTGCTTTATCGTCAACAGTTTTGTTGTGGCTGATAAAATGGCGTTAGTGTTTCACCTGTTTTCGTCTTTTTTTTCCTGAGCAAAGGCGATGTTGAAACAGGTGCATGGTGTTGTAACTTTGCATGAAGGAAGCAATTTTTATGTTTAACTAGTTAGACAAGGATACGGTGCGCCTGATGGTAAGGGATCGGTGATCAATCGCCTTCTTTTTGTAATTTGATAGTGACTCTGAAAGGTAAGCTTAGTTTTTCAAATACAAATTGTAACATTGCGTTGCCGAATCTTGGCCTCGTTTGAAACTCGGACCCAAGTTGTATGTACTATGTTGTATGGACCAATGTACTACTCATTTATCAGTTTAGCGGTATAACATACCTAAGTACAGGTACAGGACCTTTCAAGGTTTTATTCCATTGTGTGTGCTATGTAGGATTTCTAAGTTGCCGGCAGATTAGGATTTATAACAATGAACATGCCTGTGCCATGTTTACCAGTAACTGTACATAACCATAAATTTGCTGTTGATTGTACATGATTGTGTATATATTATATAACTGCAAGAGGGCGCAGTCGCCATTCAAGAATACGAGCAATATCCGGCCTCGCCCGTTAGTCCGACGAGCTAAATATGCCCCAGGAGCGAAAGATAAATCTGACATTTAAGAAATTGTCGAAAACTTAAATCTAATCTTTCTGAGGAATGATGTTTCAAAAGAAGAAAATTGATATTATTAACTGTTTCCATAACTTCGTACTAAACCATGTTATTTCGCTTATTTAAAAATATAAATTTTTTCCTCTTTCTATAAGCCGTTTTTCTTTAAGGCGAAGTTGTAGCAATTTTGTACTTTTTAAAATAATAAAGTTCTAATTTACAGACTTGTTAGTTGCCACAGTCTAAAAATTACAGTATACATTTGATTACGGTTGATAAATGGTCCTGATTGGTATGTACGTATTTGCAGTTTCTAGTCCTTTCGCAATAAATGTTTGACCGTTAACATCAAAAACATTGCCTGGCTATTAAAAAAAACTACTGTTTATGGGATTTTGAGTAAACAAGTATGGGTAGGAAGTAATGATCTAATATCCTATAATTAAGAATAACCTAGGAGCATAAAGACCTTACTTCTGTTTAAACGGTCATTTAATTCCATTATTTCTTACTTTCGTGTATATTTACTTTAGTGGAAAGCTATTTCACAGGTAAATTATTCTGAATAATAATAATTAAAAGTGCAAAAGCCAATTAGAATTATATATCTCAAACACGATATACTTTTCTAACGTACTGCATTACGCTGCACTGTGGCGCAATATCTGGATGTAAGTTTGAATCGCGGACAGCCGATTAAGAAAATTAATTATTATGGATAAGTTCGATCAGTGTGCAAGCATTTATTCGTTTATATTCGTTTTCTCGACTTAGGTAAGGTGTAGGGCACTTGAGGCCGGCCGTCGGGGTGATTTTTAGTTGTAACACCACATACTCCTGGTTCCTGCGTTCCCTAAGAGCGGAAAGGATCCATGTTACATACATCTTGATTTTTATCTATATTACATTTATATCCAGATTAAAACACGAACTGTTCAAATCTTCAAAATGACCGCTCAAAAATAATTTGTGTCAGGTAATGACTCATGCAATAAAGTATGCATGATTATGTTGTTTCTTATTTTGATATCTTAGATGCGTAATCTTGTGGATGTTTGGTGAAAGATGCCTCAATACATTGGTAAGAATTATATCATCATTATCTAATAAGGATGTAATGTCATTGAGTAATTGTTTAAACATTGATTCAATTGACAATACCGCCCTACATACTAATGTATGATTCAGATCGACCACCTCGCATCGGGCCGGCCGGAACGAATGCGTACGCATGCCAGGGAACCCGTCCGCGACCGTCGGAGTCATACGCGTGCAGCGGCAGCCGACAGCGCTCGCGATATGTGTACACACTCCGAGCACCCAGAAGTGCTACTTGCATCGGGTCGTGTAGACTCTTTAGAATAATATTTGTACCTGTAAACAGAAAGCCAGAATGGACCTGACGCATGTCGACGGAGCCGGCTATCTGTCGCGGAGTCCGTCCGGAGCCGTGCAGCCATCGCGGAATGTGATTGTGACGGAAATTTGATCTTTAATTTCTGTTTACTTATTTCAATTTCCTTTACCGCCTTGTACACTAATACACAGGCCACGGGAATAATTTTAAAACTTATAAGTTAAGTTTTCTTGGCAGAGAAATTTACTAATCATACACCAAGTTGTTTATATTTCATGTCACTTAACTACAAGAGATGCTTGTGATGTTCGCGTAAGTAAGACAAACATTCCAGCTGAAAGAACAAGGATCGTACTTCGAGGTGAGATGAGGTTACAATATCCGGACTTCTTTCACAAAGCTCTGTTATGTAGATATAAAGGCAGACAAAGACTTAATTGTAGTAAGACTATAACGATAAGAATTTAAAACATACAATTTTATACTACGAATACTTGCCTAAAAATGAATAAGAAAACGGCCTAAAATTTGACGACGGTGTGGTGCTCTGGTGTACTCCATGATTTCTGATTCAGTGGTCAAGATCGCTAAGAGTGACTATTGAGTCAGAAATCATGGGTTTGTTGTGGGAATCAAACCACTTTTTTTTTTTTTTTTTTCATGCTTAAATCCCTTCGGATACCACCTATCGGTGGCATGTCGGACTCGAACCGACTAAAACCGCACGCCGCCTCGGGTACTAATAGCCGGGGAACCAGGTATACCCTAGAAAGGAAGTCCCCGGTTCCCCGAGGGAATCAAACCACTAGGAAAATGATTGTGTGATGGATGACCACGATTATTTTTTGTCTGGGTATAATTTATCTGCAATATATATTTAGAAATATGTAAGTATGTTTAATTACAGATATATTTTGATGCCCAATATCGTCTATTGTCAACACCGTCGCCCGCTTCAAAGGTTACGTAAGCGGAGTAAAAAAAAAATTAAGTCGGCAAAATGTAATATGTCAGCTAATACGTGGTTTACCTCTGTCTACCGCTTCGGAGATGACGTGAGTTTTTATACGTATGTACAAAAATTTCCCGCGATAAGACCTTTTACAAGAAGTACGAGTTTTAACAGTACTGGCGACACAAATTCTGCGCAAAATTTGCATGATATTAGCCGTGTACATACTTCAATTTGTGAAGTTAAAATGGAAGTTAGACAACTGTGTGCAGTTTATTTAACTCAAGCATGGTGAGAAACCAGTAATTTGTTTAGAATCTCATGGTAGATGGACACTATCGAACTAGGGCTAAATCTTAGAATCATATGGTTCAATTCAATAGTTCACTTTATACAAATACATAAATTTATATATTCATGCAAATGTATTTATTTGAAATTGTCAGTTTATAAGAAACAGGTTTGAAATGGCCTTTTATTAGATAAGAGCCTGCCCTTTCATATTTTTCTGATTAACTAACAATTTATATTAAGACTGCACAGATGGTGTAGTGGTTTAGGCGGTCGTTACGCCGCTTACTGCTACGCTGAGTGTTGTGGGTCCGATCCCCACATGGGACGACACTTTGTGTGTTCCACAAATTGTTGTTCTGACTCTGGGTGTTCTTTGTGTCCGTTTTATGTATTTGTTAAGATATATTCCTAATGCGGGAATTGTCTTTAAAAAAATATATACTATTTTCAGTGTTTATTGTAAGGAACCTCTGAGACCCCATTTATCCTGTCAGAAAACCATCCTGCATTTCTTAATTAAAAAATATATAGATTGTAGAGGATACTTCTCAATTTAAAATACCAACTTTATGTAAATTTACGGCGGTGCTGTGAACACTAATTAAATATAAACTGCATTAATCTCCTGAATATGAATACATCGTCATGTCTACTGGGGTAGATCTATAGTAGGCCAAAACCTCCTTTGTAAGAGGAGAGATCGAGGTCCAGCAGTAGACTAGCTAAAGACCGTCGATGACGACATATACAGACTAAAAGAACCGTTAACAAATCTGTACAAACAAATAGTCCTTTTCGAATTTTGTATTTCTCCAGCGAAATACCATAAATACAGAATCTCAGGGCTGGGCTTTATGTCGGGGCACCAGGGACTTCCTTTCTAGGGTATACCTGGTTCCCCGGCTATTAGTACCCGAGACGGCGTGCGGTTTTAGTCGGTTCGAGTCCGACATGCCACCAACAGGTGGTATCTGAGGGAATTTCCGCACGGAAAAAAAAAGAAGGGCTGTTGATAGCCCTAAACAGTCCACTGCTGGACATAGGCCTCTCCTTACAATGGAGGTTTTGGCCTACTATACCACGCTGACCAGATGGGTTGGCGGTTATAGGGTTTGTTTTAACTTTTCCTTCTCTTTGCAGTGCTGTTGTTCTGCGTAGTTTTCTCCCTTAGTCGACTCTTATGACACCCACGGGATGAATATGTGACATTCTGTATTCTTAATCCGTCACCACACAGGATAGCAAGTGTAAAAAGAAAAAAATATATGGTTGTTTCATACTTTATTGTTGTTTACATATAGTTAGTTATGTTTTCATTCTGTGATGTTGCAGTTTTGGTTGATTATAGAGTAATAAACATTGTTTCAATAGAACTGCTGTCTTAGTAAAAATCTGAATTATACTCTCGTTTTATTCTACCAGGTTTTGTCCAGTTGCACCTGAAATAAAAACAAAAAACAAGTGAGAATTTATAACAATATATATCTATAATACATCTCACACAACTCAAACACGGTCGTCTGACCGCAAACTTGACAGAGCCTGTGCTATAGTAACCAGACTGCTGATAAACATGCATATATATTTTTAAATAGATAAATTACACCCAGACACAGTACAAATAACCGTGCTCATCACACAATATTTGTCCTGGGTGGGAATCGAACCCACGACCTCCGGTTTAGAAGTCAGGATCACTAACCGCTAGACCAACAGGCCCGTCACATTACACCGAAAGAAACTATTTTGTGACCTCCATCTATTCAAATAAACAAAATTGAAGAGTCTGTGTGTAATGTCAATATAATAGGTTTTTTTCATGCTCACATGGTTATTTGCACGATACCTATGCCTAAACACCAGTTTTTTTGTTTGTTGTCTGTTTGTTCCTAATCTTCTAAACGGTAGGACCGATTTAGATAATATTTATTTCTGTCTATATAAGTGTTATCTTAGGCCATATTTCCTCTCAGAAAAACCCTTTAAAAACTTTGCCCGGTCCGGGAATCGAACCCACTAAGGCGGCGCTTTTCAAATTCATCGCGAACTAAGTCGCGGGTACCAGCTAGTCACGAATAAATCATCAAACACGAGTAAAACTTACTTCTACGCATTCACGATAATAAATTCTAGTTTTTAAGTGTTGTCTAATCAGCAATATATTTTATTTTCTCTTATTACTGTTAAGTAATATTTTAACTATATAATAAATAATATACTAAAAATTAATAATAAAAGTTTAAGAAGAATACTTCTTATTCAGTTTATTCTTCTTTAGTTTTTAAAGTTTAACCGATGCACTCCTATATTGTTCATTGTGTAAAGACTGATGAATCGTTTAAGTAACATACGACTCGTTACTTGTTTTGTGTAGTAAGTAAGGTCTTGGCCTTGGGAATGTAATCATTTCATCAAAAGGGGAAAAGGAAGAAGTAAGGAAAACGAATAGGGCGAGGGACCTACGGTAATGGATATGGGATAGGGACTGAAGTAGCTTGAGGAGTTGTCATTGTAAAAGCCACTAGGTCTAGGAAGTCATCTGGCCACAAATGCAATAAAATTATTTGACATTACTGGCCGTACCCGCCATGTATTGCAATGCCAAGTATAAAGAAAAAAAAACCAGATATTTATTGTTTTTTTTTGGGTCCGGCAAACCTAGAACACCCTACCAAAGTTTCATTCCGATCTGATCAATGATTTTGGAATGCTTATGGGACAAACATACAAGCATTGATATTGGTACTATGTTATTTCATTTATTTAAAACTAATCGCCAGGTATACTGTTCGCATACTCGTAGATACAGACAGAACAAAGATACAGTTAACCACAGAAATGTGAAACGAGGTAATCGATTACATACCTAACTTCTTAATTACTGTGTGTTATGTATCATTAGCCGCGGCTTTACTCAATTTAATAGGTATATTTTTCCAATACTAAAAGCGAAATATATCAGTTTTTTCGGAACTTCTTTAAGTTCAGTTTTGTTTTCTTTGGAAAATAAGAGGAGATAAAAACTGCGTCGCTGGAAGAATTCAAACCTATGCCAAAAACTTGTTATCAATCAGAAGTGCTTTAAGGATTGCAATAAGTTTAGCACATTTATATTGGGAGATGGCTTTGAAGGGGATAACATTACTATTAATTAATAAATAAACAGTTTTGGATCAAACGAAAAGTCATCTGATTTTTGAACACACTTGTAAATGTAGATGTTTTAGATTTTGTAAGAAGTTTTATTTCTGCCGAGCTCAGATTCAACGAGGGCAACTCGGGTACGTCAACGTGAATAGCCAAGGCCCTATTCTGAAAATAACTGAACACATCAATGTTAAAAATAACGTAAGGGCCGTTTATGAGATTGTAACTTCCGCGAAATCACGATCACGAGTACTTTTTATAATAATATTAGCTGACCCGGCAAACGTTGTTTTTCCATATACATTATTTAAAAAAAATATATATATATTTGGGGTATGAAAAATAGATGTTGGCCGATTCTCAGACCTACCCGATATGCACACGAAAATCGGTCGAGCCGTTTCGAAGGAGTTCAACTTCTAACACCTTGACACGAGAATTTTATATATTATTAGATGTAGATTTAGAGCTTTACTAAACGTTAATAAATTTAGTTGCATTGCACTGACATAATTTTTCTATGACATTCATAGATATAATATACATGTATAATAGGCTCGTAATATCAGCAAGCACAGGCGATATCAACGCTGCCGTTATGAATACATCTATTAAAATAATTATGTGCTGTCCTGTAAATGTCAAAATAAATGTTTCTCTTTCTTTACTTTTAAACCTTACCTGACACTTCTTCTCTTCAGAATCTTTACGTTCTTATTGAGGTGTAAGTAAGGGAAATTATCTTTTAGAATGTAGGCTTTCATGAAGGGTGCCGCTAGCGGGAGTAAGAATGCTTTGTATTTTTTGAAAATTCGATGCACAAGCCATGGTCATCTGCTGTCACCTGTGAAAAAAGATATTGAAGATTCATCATCATCGAAAGCCATAGTCCACAGCTGGGCATAGGCCTCTCTTACCACGCTGGCCAGACGGGTTGGTATAAGGTTTGTTTTAAGTTTTCCTTCTCTTTGTAGTGCTGTTGTCCTGCGTAGTTTGCTCCCTTAGTCGACTCTTACGCCACGCATGGAATGAATAGGAGTGGTGACATTCCGTATTCTTAATTCATCACCACAATTACATATACATTATACACAAATTTAACTATCAGTTTGTCCCATAACCGGTTATCCGGTCTTGGCGCTATATACGGGAAGCTATTAGACTCTGCTCCTCAAAAGTAAAATACAGTCTATTTTTTTTTAAAGAAACTTCATTAATTTTGATGATGATTACGATTTTTGATGATTTGAATGAGAAATAAGTGAACAGAATAAAATTAAGAACGCATTCAGTCGATCAAAGTGACAGTTGATATCAATATACCACCAGCGCGTAGTTCAACAAAAAATTAAAAGAACAAAGACAAAAAAAAAACTCGAGTTTTGACGGGCTGTGCCTAAGCAGAAAATGGTCGCATCGAAAATCTAAAAAGTGTTTCAAAGCTCCAATATTCTTGTTTTCGGATCTTTAGGCCAAAAATATTAAGGGACATGGTTTCAATACAATTCGAGTAAATGTAATATTCTTGCCTTCCAGCGCAAAAAATAAAAACAAATTCTGATCTCTTTTTCTTGTTACACGGATTGGGTATTATTCTCACTTTAACAAACATATAAATAAGGAAATAATAGCTGAATGAACAGGCTATGAGTCAGAAAGTCTGTTCATTCAGCTTTAATTTCCTTAATTTTAGTTGCATGTGTAAGTGACATTCAGCCAACAAATTCCATTGAAACAGACAGTTCTAGAACTATTCAGTGAATTCTAATACCGTAAATGTCAGCGATTATAATCACTATAGAAGACACCGGCACGCCTTCAAAATTAACAACTAAATTCTATTTTAATTCCAATCACGGTCCACGGAAACTAGTTTTTTCCTTAGTTATTCATCACTTGCATCACTTACAGAATAACGTTAATAATAATCTATATAAGTATCTCGTGTCTGGCGGCATCTTCTGACGTGGTCTTTGCGCATAATAGGTGCGCGTGAGTCAGCCGAGACTCTCGCGGTCGTCGACCCCGCTGCACTCGTGCGCAATCCCGCTTCCCGAGTGTCCAATGCATGGACGAAAATATTAATTAATATTTGGACATCAGCCGTATAATGAATACTTATTTGAATTTCAAGCGACCGTGACATGAACTTGCGATGCAAGTTAAAGTTACGTGTAGGGATAGGCAGAGGCCAATATTAATAGCTCACATTTTGCAAACTATAATTTTAGTTCTATTTTACGTAATTGCGGCCAAAGCCTATTGCCGTTAAAAATTAGAGTGGAAAAGTGGTAGTCTATTAAGGCTGATGATGATTTGAAAAGGAAAAGTAGGTAAGCAATGGTAGGAAATAGTAAATCTTCAAAACATTCAAATTCAATGAAAATTACGTTATATCTTTTATTAATTCAATCTTCAATTATTCACACCATGTTATTAGTAGGTATATAATTTACACATTCGAATCATCAACAGCCTTTAATAGTACACTGCTGGACACTGGCCTCTCCTTAAAAAGGAGATTTCAGCTTACTATACCATCTTATTATGACTAAAAAGTAACAAGTATGTTTATCACATATGTATATGCTTCAGGACACGCCTTAGTACATGGTAAAAGACACTACCGTATTTTTAGGTTTTGAAAAAAAAGCCGTTAAGCCTGAAGGTCCTAGCCAGGATAATGGGACAAACTAATTAAATTATTGTATGGTCATCGGTCCTTGATAAGTGTGCAAAGTTTCAATTTTTTTCGACGTATTGAAGTGGGTCAAAATCACGTTCGAAGATTCCGTTACTTACATACATACCTACCAAGCTAATAAAAGCATGTTGAAAACTGTCCGTGTGGTGACGGATTAAGAATACGGAGTGTCTCCACCCCTATTCACTCCGTGGGTGTCGTAAGAGCCGACTAAGGGAGCAAACTACGCAGGACAACAGCACTACAAAGAGAAGGTTATCTAAAACAAACCTTACAGCAATCTGTTTTAATGTGATTGTATTTGTATCCAAGTGCAATGAACCCGCACACATTTCACCCAACAGCATTCTAAACATTTGTTTAGAGAAAGTCAAAGCCTACTTTAATGGCGCCCCCATTTTTCATAAAATTTCTATAAGTATAGTCACGATAAAGCACTACACGAGAATGTATGCAGAATATAAATAGCAGATACAATTTTGGCTACAATTTAATTTTTGTGATATCTTAACAACGCCAATGTCATAAAAATGCTGACAAAGTCTTGAGTAGGTACTACCAGAAAGCTTAATAAACGGCGTGGCTTAAAACGCGGTTTTGGACCCCCGGTTGGAACGAAGTTCCTTTCGCTTTTTGGTAGACGAATAGTGTCGAAAAAAGTCCTGTTACAATTTTTTCGGTCTCGCTCCCACCATCTCAAAGCGTGTAACGCGCGAAAGGGAAACTTTGTTCCAAAAATTATACAGACCAAATACAGGTATAAAGTCATTAAAAGCACATGAAACTTTTCAAACATTTTTTGTTTGATAATCTCGTAAAAAATACACTGGATTGTATTTCTGCAAATAAACAATATAAAACTAGAACTATTTTACTTAGTCACTAAAATAAATAATAAAAGTCACAGAGATGATTAAAATAGCTTTTGGATGTTGTAAAAAATGACCAAAAAACGCGATCTTGTATGGAAAGTGTTAAGATAAAAAAGTGATAAAAAGTTTAAATACTTATTCGAATTGTCGCTTTGTCAGGTCTGTGGAAAATTGAGAACATTAATAGCGAGGGAATGTGTTTATTAACTTCCTGAAAAAAATATAAAAGCCAAGTTTATGGTTCTACCTATATAATGTGTTCATGTTCTATGTTTAGTCTATGGTTTAGTGTAGCAATGATTTACATGTCATGCTCGTGAATAGGTGACGTTTGTGACGAATGAGGTGATGGTTTTGATTGTCAGTAGTGACAAAACAAACAACAACAATAAAGAGGTGACATGTTTTGTGACCAGATTTTTCTCGAGTTTTACGAAAATTCGTTTTTTTTAAATTAAATGCAATTCCCGCACTAGTAATACATCCTATGTCGCAGGGGCAAACATACATGAAACGGACAAAAACAACATCCAGACTCAGAACAACTATTTGTGGATCATGCAAAGTGTTGTCCCGTGTGGGGATCGATTCCACAACACTCGGCGCAGTAGGAATAGGAAAGGTGACCGCTTAAATCATTACGCCATCCTGCAGTCAATTAAAAATGTAATTTTTCAAAAAATTGTCATTTTTTTAACTCCAGCAAAGTGTTAGATGAGAGGTTTTGTCATTGTCGTTGTCTGAGTGGCGCTGTACCAATAATCATCATCATCATGAACAGCCTTTAATAGTCCACTGCTGGACATAAGCCTCTCCTTAGAAAGGAGGTTTTGGCCTACTATACCACGCTGGCCAGACGGGTTGGTATAGGGTTTGTGTCAAGTTTTCCTTCTCTCTGCAGTGCTGTTGTTCTGCGTAGTTTTCGCCCTTAGTCGGCTCTTACGACACCCGCGGGATGAATAGGGGTGGTGACACTCTGTATTCTTTATCCGTCACCACATGGACGTTACTGATACTTTCCTATTTTCTAATAAGAATTGCTTTTCAATACAATAACGGGAAATTTGATTATTATGAGTTCTTCAACCTTAAAAACTGTTCAACCGTTATGATGAAAACTTTCACTGTGTAACAATGAACTAACCGTTGAAATAGTTTGGTGCTATTACTATTATTCGGAATTATAAAAAAATATGGGTAAAATTATTATGCTTATTGATCGCGGATGTTAGTGATGTCCTATTTTTAAAATCGATTTTCAAAAATCATCGATCCACAATTCGAATTCCTTTTTTCGTACGTGTTACGTTATCGTACATTCATTTGTGAAACCAATATCATTTTAGTGTACTCGCATTGAAATTGAAGATATTTTTTTTCTAGAAGTGAATCAATTATTTACTTATGAAGAATAAATAAAACTTCTTACAATTTGTAAATAGAATCTGCCCGGAAAAATACAGTAGGTACACGGCACTTTTAAAGTTATATTTCTGAATTATACTGTAAATTATTTATTTCTATTTCTGCCATTGGCTACTGTTTATAATGCGTCAGTAAGCCTCGGTGTTGCCATGGGACTGCCAGCCGACAACTATTGTTAACGCTCGAAATTCAGCTAAAGTTGATTTTTGTTAGTGCAGTATCGCGATTTTTTCTTGTATGTGTGTATCTATCTAATCTAATACCTTTAAACGAGCAATTCTTGTTAATTTATAAATATATAAAATCTAATTCTCGGAAACGGCTCCAACGATTTTCATGAAATTTAGTATGTACGGGGTTTCGGGGGCGATTAATCGATCTAGTTAGGTTTCATTTTTTGAAAATTTACCAAAAAGAAACTGAGCATAGCTCGGTCATCCAGGGACTTATGTCTGAAGTAACACCTAGAACAAACTGTGACATCATTATATTTTAGTAATAATAATATAACAATAGTAATAATCCATACTAATATTATAAATACGAAATGTGTCTGTCTGTCTGCCTCTCTGTTTGTCTGTTACCTCTTCACGCTTAAACTGCTGAACCGATTCAGATAAAATTTCGTATAGAGATAGTTTGAGTCTCGGGAAAGGACATAGGATAGTTTCTAAGTCAGAAATCTTCCTTTAATGGGTGAAAATGGGGGTGCAAATTTGTATGGAAAATCAATAACCGCTGAACCCATTTAGATGAAATTTGGTATGGAGACAGATTAATTTTTGAGGAAGGACATAGGGTACTTTTTACCGCGATAACCGTCATACACGTGGGCGGAGCCGCGAGCACAAGCTAGTACAACATAAAACATATATCTATACTAATATAATAAATGTCAAAGTTTGGATGAATAGATGGATGTTGGTTACTCAATTACGTTAGAACGTAAAAAAAAAGAATCCACAAATATATGTGCATAACATGTGGAAATTCACAAAAAACCTTATTACAGCTTTTGTAGCAGCTCTATTACAAACCTTGATATGTCTATGATAAGCCTTTTTAAGTGTTTAATGGTGCAACGAGCAGACAGCAAAAATATAATGTTAAGAAAAATGCATCCAGGGTAGAAAATCAGTACCTTCTATATTGGAAGCTTTCTTACGATTTGTGTTTGCTTGACATCGCACGTATGGTTTGTATACCTCCTTCATGGTGTTATAATAAATGTAGCCGGCATAGGTTAGTCCATATTCTGTCCTGTAATTACAACATGCTGTCAAAATAAGTAAGTAACTCACACTTTTTAATGTGTGCTGATGACAACAAAATTTACAAGGGCCTACAAGACTGCTTACTTTTACAGGACGACTTAACCAAATTTCATTATTTTGTTCTCGTAATAAACTACACTTCAGCATCCACAAATATAAAGGAATAAGTTAAACAAAGAAGAAATCATAATACACAAATTACACTTTACACGACATTGCTTTAAAAAAGGTTGACTACACTCGTGACATGGATGTCACCATTGACTCAAAACTAAACAATATTAATATTAAATCTTTTCAAATGTATGTCTTTGTTATGAGATCTTCCAAAGATTTCAAGCGCCCGTTTACTTTACTACTCTTATAAGATCTCAACTAGATTGCGGTTCCAATTTGGGATCCTATTTATGACAAGTATGTAACCCGACTAGAGATGGTTTAAAATAAGTTTTTAAGAAGCATACACTACACAGAAGATCTTGATAGGGTAATTAAGAGTGGTGAAATACCACTCTTAATTACCCTTTTTTTTTTTTTCCCTGCGGAAATCCCCTCGGATACCACCTGTCGGTGGCATGTCGGACTCGCACCGACTAAAACCGCACGCCGTCTCGGGTACTAATAGCCGGGGAACCAGGTATACCCTAGAAAGGAAGTCCCTGGTGCCCCGACATACCTCGGGTCATCTACAGACGAGTAGACGACCCCCCCGCTCTTAATTACCCTATCAAGATCTTCTTGTAGAATATAAATTCTTAAAGCCTGGAGCCTAGACGGAAATTTCTGATGTGTATGACGTTACACGGCACATGTCATAATAAGTTCGATTGCAGTGGCATCACTAATCAGCTGTGTTATGTGGTGCCTAGAACTGTATTGAGGCGCGAGGTGCGCGTACCACGGCGGTTCCACACTGGTAAATGCAGAACCAATGCCGGTGTACGGGCTTCTCTCCGTCACATTGTGGAAACGTACAACACACACCTTGCCAATGTTGAACATTTTCGCACAGTCGCAAATAAGATTCAAAATTGTAGCAACGTAAAATTTCAAAACTTCGCATTAGGCTTTAACTTCCATTTATTTATTTTTTCATCAAAAATAATACAAAATATGCATGATTTACACTTCGCTCTTTCAAATATAATTTCGTGGACATTGGTGTGGGTTGTACGTGCACTCTACAGATTATTTACTCTCATTTTAAACTAGTCATTACCCAATGTGTAACAGTTTAATGTCCCATTAAATAAAAAAAAGGTGTTAACGTTCTTTATAAAATATGTGATCTACTTGATGTGGGGAGGTTATGCTTCGGCACATCTGTCTTGTCTACCTGAGTGAGGGTCCATGGCCTCAAAAAAAAACCGGTGTTAAACAATTATTTCGGTGCTTTTGAAACTCAAAATATCTTTATTTCATAAAAAATTAAAATTGTTTGGAATCGTTTGGAATCGTCTTTTATATAGACTCATCCTTTCACTTTCACTGAGTGAGTGGTGTTAACCAATGCGCAAAGCCCTCTATATTCTGGGGGAGCATTCAAAGGCCAAAGCACCATACATTGGGTTGAAGGTGTCCACCTACAATCAGGTGACCGGTCTGCTCGTTTGCCCCTTACACAAAATCTGTGCAATTCTAGAACCTGAACCACCATGAAAATTATAGGTTCAGGTAAACTTAAAGTAAGTTTAAATCTATAATATATTACAAAGTCTAATATTGCAAAGACTTTGGCCAGCCATGTTCCTAATGCGCCAAATCTGTTTGGGAATGTAACAATTTTCGGACGAATAAAAAATATATTGGGGTTACGAAAACCAGCAAGAAGGTATGGGATACCTTGTATTTGATCGGAAAAAAACATTTTTTATTACCTTAAACTAGAACATTTCTAGGTCTTTGGCGGTGGTGGTGCTACCTTCTCTGCCTCCCTGTAAAAATGTTTACATATTCATACATTCGGAATAATTAACTATACATTCAGCCTTATGACTGGGCAATTTGAAAAACGACAAGTCAAGTGGGGAAAATGATAGCTGTGCAAACTATGTCCATTGCAATTCAGTGAGACAATGCCTCCAGTACAATGGGTTCCTTTGCAGCGGGAGTGATGCGGAGCGGGTTGTGTGATTTGTCTTGAATTGTGTTCATAATTCAAATTGACACAATGTTAACATTTACACAGTATTAGATGTTTTTACCATCATTATGTTGGTCATCGTTCAAGTAGAATTTCTAAAATGTAAGCAATTTTACATGTGCTAAGGGTAGAGGTAATATGAGGTGGTCTCTTTCTCGAAAAAAAGAATCGTTACTTTTTCACTTCTTGTGCCACCGGAGGCGGTTGCTGGTTGGATGCACCGGCGGTCTCCGGAGTTTCTGCTTGAGGAGGCGGCATATTACCCCTAGGATTCAGAAAAAAAGAATTAAAGAAATAACATACGAAGCTGTAACAACTTCCATCATGAGTGAATACGGCACGCTTACTTCACGAAGATGGGCTATGGCTATAACCAAATAGTTACTAAACGCATCTGAACATTTACGCGGTACTCAAACGAAAAGAAATAATAATTACATTTTTTGTCTGTGGTTATTTCGGTTTATCTCCAGAACGAGCGGATTGATAACTAAGGAATTTTCACTACTAGATAGCTGATGGCCAGTTTACGAACATACATGGTACATTTTAATTAAGGCGGTAAAGAATGTCAGTACAATTAATTATGCTCGGGACTAAATTGAGTCTAAACGAAATGACGTTTAGGATAGAATAATACGTAAATTTAGGATACAAAAATAAAAGTAAAGTTTAGGATACAATTTTTGATATGGTAACCCAATACGTTATATTTAAATTAAGAAATAGTTATGTAGTTGTATTCTGTCAACGGTATAAAACATTATTATCGATGGGTCTAACTATTGACTTAAATAAAAATTATGGACTTCGATTATTATTATTTATTTATTTTTATTATTTGCTTATTTAGATTTTTACAATATACGAGTAGTAGATAGAGATTGATTAGGGACCACATTGTGGGGTAAACTTTAATTTTGTGACCAACTATCGCAAAATCGGCTTAAAAATCCATACTGTTATAAAAACTAAAGGAGTCCGATTTAAATTATTGTTTTAAATTTTAAATATTCAATTTGTTAAGTAAGATGACACAGTAATTAAAAGGTCATATTGTGTAGAACATTAACCTGTAAAAAATAATATATGTGCTGTATGCAAAGTATAGGTAGGTACTTTATCTACTGGCAAGCTACTTACTAACTGCAAATACAAAGATATTAAGTAGTCAGTAAGTAGCTTGCCAGTAGTTAGTAAGTACCTTTTTTGTATTCTTATACATGTTTGTTAAATAATTATGTTAAATATAGCTTAAAGCCTTCTTAAAATGTGTTATATACGAGTATATACGTTGCTATGATGCGCTTGATACGTATTTATCAATTCTTTCAAGCATTTTCATAATTTTACACAGTAAACTTTATACAATAATTAAAAAGTATAAACAAACGAAGGATTTTAGATTCTTCATTTCGGTTAACCCTACACAAGTAAGCTCAAACACAACAGTACATTGTGTGTGTGTATAGTTACTAAGCCTATCTTCGTTCCTTTATCAGACCACCTCGATATTGCCACATTTATAATTATTTTGTCACTATTGTTTGAAAGATTTTAATCAATCAGGTGAGGCATACAGGGAGGTAACATGGACAATAGAATCAATTTACTTACAAATAAAAACCATATATTTCAATAATTTTATTTCTGTACTCGTAGAACACTCCATTTAACTAGCTACCTTAATAGAAAGTCGCGCAAAGTGCATAAGCCTCCCTTGGCTCTGAAGCTTTGCGATAAATTGTGTTTTAAATATATTGCATTGAAACATTATACTTACGTAAAACATATTTCTAAGGCTGATTTAATCCACAACCATTCTCAATATTCGTGGATAGGACCTTCTTCTCAATATGTCTGTCTTTTGTAGCAAATTATCTGTAGTAAAATATTTAAAATTTATGATATACCATATCTTTTTGTTTACTATCTAAAATATAAAATACATTTTTTTTTTCTTATAGTACATACATATATATATACATATATATACATATGTACGTACGTACGTACAAATTACATTGTGAAAAAAAAATCTGGTTTACCAGAAATAAATAACATTTTTCATTAGTTTTAACAAAATAAATAAAAAGACATAATTTTTCTTTTAAAAAGGCCCGGTACTTTTAAAGGTCCTAACTTGGCTGAACTGTCGGGTTGCCTTTGCCCGAATAAAAGAGGAGGAACAACATAAGAAGTGGTAAATACGAATGGCGGGAACTTACATTTATAAAACATTTTTACTGTTCTATAATAACTAAAGAAATATATTCTAGTGAAGACAATTAGGTACCTGCACATCGATTTATCCTGATAAATTTCATTTTATTTTTCCATTAAAACTGAAGCCAATCTAAATTAAAGTTTGAAATAACTTTATAACCTGACGAATTGAAAATAAAAGGTACGTAACATATTTTTTTTAGTTCAAAGTTTATTTCTCTTTCAATATGCCTGAATTTACCGGACTCGGCCTATTAAAACAGAAGCTCATATTCAAGAACCGTTATTAATGAAATTGTAGTGTTCAACACCGCTATTTTTTATTCATAAATCATTTTAATAAACTAATTGTTTAATTTTGATAGAGCGATTACGCCCAATATAGTACATTGCTAAATTAGACACTAATTACAACTTCTGCCTTACCCACTACGTTCAACATAACTTCAACTATCAAACCAACTTCCATCTTGATAATTAAACCCTTTGATAATCTACTATCAACATAAGTACAGCGAAAATATACTACAGTTTTATCTAACGAAGACACGCTGAACTACGGAGAAACGTCTACCGTACGATTTCTTAAATTCAAAATAAGATTTACATTTCATAGGCGTAGCTAGAGAGACCATATTTGAAAAATAGGTTCTTTTTTAATGAGGCCAAGTAAAATTGTCGAGAAAAATATCAGAATATTGTTTTTTAGCCGACTTCAAAAAACGGAGGAGGTTCTCAATTCGACTGTATTTTTTTTTTATTTCATTATCTATGTTAGATATGGTATACTTGTTATATTTGGACTTATGTTATATGTTTTTATTTTAAAAGATTTAAAGTTGCCAATTAAAAGACAAAATAGTGCATTATCATTTACAGTCAATTCTTCCCTATGCATAACTAACAATCTTAATGTTTGTTTAACTTTGTTATTTTCTAAAAGGGCTTTTTATATTATAAATATTTTTCTGAAAATGCGATTACGAAATCTCTAACTTTAATTCTAAGATACATAAATTATCTAAACGCTGCGCTTAATATTCCTACAAGATATTTATTATTAGTAGTACAATCCATCACAAGTTGAGGAAAATTCCCACGATATTATAAATGTGATCACTGTCCTGTATGTATAGATAGATTAAAAAAATATATTTTCCTGTCCGTTTCCTGTTCGATATTAATTTTCCTCTTTGTTTCTTACACGCAACAACTGATTATATATTTAGCATTCAGGTAAGTTAAAGAATCATATGACATGACACTAAATCGGTACGATTCCCTCACGGTACAAAAAAATTTAGTCATCTACAAGTTTTTTCGAATTTCGGTTTCTTGTCTTTAAGTCCTCCTCAATAAGAATTATTTCTAGTGCGGAAGTTATAGAAGTTTAAAAGATAGAGTCAATCCTAAGGAATTAAAAGAAAAAGGATTCTCCCTAGGTACGCCTAAGTCAATGTGTTCCGCATTACATCTGTAACAACACTACATACTACGTGGAACCAATAGTCAACAAAATTATAAAACTTTTTTACCTAGTAGCACCAGGATCTCTAGTCTCTTGACAATAGGATCATCTGATCATTAACTTGTATCTTCCCTGTAAAGGTGTGTATAGAGATATGATTTTGTTTTAAATGCAAATGTATAACAAAAGTGTTATAAATGAATGTATAAATATTGACCATATTATTCTATGTTACAAATAGTTCAAAACATATTTTTAACGTTGTCCAAAATCGATTTTTTTTCTATAAGCACATTCTGTACACAGGTATATAATATTCGAGTTCTTACTTATTTTATTATAGTATTGTCTTAAATTTTTAAATGCGAATAATTTGACGTTTTCGAAACGCTAAATTTTGCGCATTGAATGAAATTTGAATTGCACCTATACTTATTAAACGAACTTAATGAAAACATCAGTCAGTCTACCTATTAAAAACTGTAATGGTTCTTCTTGGTTCGTAAATAAATAAAAAAGAAAAATATTTACTTCAAGGATTTCTAGTTTCGGGGTAAGGTAACTGTGGTAGCGGGAGCAACTTCGGTGCTTTAACTTCTGTCGAATCAGATTCAGCAGCTAATTGCGTATTCGGCAGCCAACCGCTAAGATGCATAAAAAATATTAAAAATGTACGACCACATAATACTTGAATCAACAATAAAATACTATTTGAAGCAACATTGAATGTACGACCATAAAATCGTTTACTTTTTAATGAAACAATGAAACATTAAATACGTGCAGCGCATTTTAGTCGATGCCATTGATAAATGTGCATAGACTTCTTCTTTACTAATTTGATTTAAAATTTAGAAAAGTGAGAGTTCATTGCTAAAATTTAATAATTTTCACACATGAGCTTTCTATTGTCATACTTTGATACTGAAGTTTGACGAAATTTTTAATTAGAGGTGAAAAAAAAATACACTTGAATTGTCATCGACGAAGGACTGCATCGCATCTTTAATTTGTTCATAATGATACAAATAAATAAAACAATAAACTAATTAAAATTAAGACTGACCATTTCAAATCTTTCGACTTTGATTAATTTTTGGTTGAATCAATAAGCTAGTGATTTGTTTTATTTGAAAGGTGCTTTATCTTTACTAAAAAATAAATCTATGCAATATGCAATAAATATTATAACCTTTATGACGACCGAATGGCGTAGTGGTTTGTGTAACGGACTGCTATTCCAAAGGTCGCGGGTTCGATTTCCGCTCAAGTCAAACATTTGTGTGCATGAACATTTAATGTTTGATTTGGTCTGGGTGTTTCTATGTATAATAAGTATGTATTTACAAAAAAAAAGTATATATGTATTTATATCAGTTGTCTAGTACCCATAGTACAAGCTCTGCTTAGTTTGGGACTAGATGGCGTTGTGTGTATGTGGTACAATATTATTATTATTATTATTATATTTTATTTTTACTCTCTAGTGGTATTAAGGTAAATAAATATATAGTTTTCTTTCATAAACCTACATTCATTCATTGTGTGTTCAGGACAAATATTTCATAGAATAGTCAGGCGTTTTATTAGTACATTTATCGCAGACAAGGAAAATGGTAAAGTAACAAATAAATATGACAAAATATGTATTGCAAACTTTGCTTCCCAGACTTTTTCTCGATTTCTTGGAAGAAACTGATACTGTATAACGTAACGTGGCATAACGAAGTTCTAACACAGACACAGACGGAACTAATGTCTATAGATAATAATTATTTTTCATGAAAATCATAGTCTAAATTAAAACATTATTTGATATAATCATCGTTTATGCAGTAACTCGCAGTGAGCATTCAATTAATAAGAATACTACAAAAACAATAACCTTTAGTTTTCTTATAATTATATTTATTACCAATTATAAATCGTAATGCCTGGTTTGAACTTTGTAAACCACGAAAACAAAGGAGAAGGGAGGTTGTTTGCTGATTTTTTGTTATTTGAAAGATAAACCTCGACTTATTTAAATTTATTGTTTATTATTATTCTTTTGTATATTAAAAATAACAATACAAATTAAAGGAAATGCCTGATGGGTGATTCCTGCTGAATCCTTCAATAATAAAGTTCTTATCACGAGAGTTACATGCACCGGCTTAAACTAAATTTATATTTGTAAAAAGGATCTTCTGTTTTAGATTCGAGAATTCTAGAAATTTTTCAAATAAAACGGATAAATAAAAATAAAAACAAAAGAATACTAGATTTGCCAAACTACAAAAAAGTTTTTGGTAACCTCTTTACATGGCCTAAGTTACACTCATAAAAATGTTTTGCTTTAAGATGACTTTTGTCATTAAGATTTAACTACTAGTGAGTTCCAGTTCCATCTAACCGATCAAGTTTAAATTTTAAACACACATTCGAAACTATTGCGATGACAATAACATCAACGGATAAAAGACTATTTGACTCAATTTCACAATAAAGCGTTATACACAAAATTAAGAAAAATTCATATCTCTGTTAATAGTACACTCAAGGTTAAGTATGATCGGAATTAAATAAATTTCTACCTTAAATTTAAGTATTTTATTAACGACCACTACACATTGTTATTACTTGGTTTACTTGTAAACGTGTGTTAGTATTTACTTGATACAAGTTATTTAAAGTTATTAACAAAAACAGTTAAAATACCTGCTTCAGTTTAACGGTGTCCATGTCCAACGGTTCAATGAGTCCAGGAAATTGATAAAAAAATGTACTCTGATATTTATGTTCTTTAATTTTATTGAATATACTTTGCTTGGTGAATGATTTTTATAGGAAACATCGTATTTTTTATAAATACATTTGGCATATTTACGTAATATATCAACCTTAACCTTAATCAAACTAATTCAAATTAACTTACCGTTCGAAAGGGCGATAAATATTTTTTATTCACTTTTAGTAGCAAGATACGCAGTCAGGTTTTAACCAAGTCAATACTGAAATGTATTAAAAATAAGAGTATTTTTTTACAATTAACTTTGTAACTATGTATGTATCATGACGCCTCTGTTGAGAAATACCATAAGCGATAATTTTTTTGAGAAAAACAGCTCAAGTGACATTATTTTCTGTATTAATTCAGAGTAAAATGACTAAGAAGCGTAATTAATACGCACGCCTTCTTGTTCAAAGACAACTGAATGAATTGACGTATGTACATTGAATTCTTTTAATAAAAATATTTTAAAAGATCAGTCAAAATAGAAGGAAAATAAATTTACAATCCAACTACCACATACTATTAATGTGACTTGTCCATCCATATAAGTTCAATACTTTAATACACATCTTATGAAAAGTGAACTCACAATAACTTAACACCACGATATCAAAAATCTATACTAATATTATAAAGCTGAAGAGTTTGTTTGTTTGTTTGTTTGTTTGTTTGTTTGAACGCGCTAATCTCAGGAACTACTGGTCCGATTTGAAAAATTCTTTCAGTGTTAGATAGCCCATTTATCGAGGAAGGCTATAGGCTATATATCATCACGCTAAGACCAATAGGAGCGGAGCACCAATGATAAAATGTTTCAAAAACGGAAAAAAAATATTACTATTGAGAGACGCAGACGAAGTTGCGCGGGTCAGCTAGTTGTAGCTAAGATTAAAACGGCGTCAAGGACAAAAAACCTTGTTTTGCATGAAACCCATCCAAATACGCAGAATTTAGAGAATACAGTTTAAACCCAGGTAACTAAACTAGCACTAACAACTAAACTACTACTATTACAACACACTAGAACAACTAAATCGAACTCAAAATCTGCAAATGCGGTGTTGAATCTGATAGGCCTTTACCCGTTGATTTACTTATTTTATTTATTACTTATAAGTATAATTATTTATTTATCTTGATGCTGGTCTGATAAAGGTAAAGATGTGGATAAAAAATAAACTTTGTTGTGTTTGAGCTTGTTGGTCGGCTTGCCGATGGAACCAGTGGGTGTAGAAACTCCTTTTTATTTGATGCTGTTCAGGTAGTTTGCTTGCACTCTAAATTCAAATGACGTAATACATTTTTATTACTACCATTATGTACGGTACCCTCGTGTCTGTTCTTAAGAAAAGAACCTTATGATCTTTTTTTTTTGCAGTCAGATTACTAAAATGTAGCTGTACACAAAATCAGTTATTGGAACGAAGTTCCTTATCGCGCGTTGTGAAAGGGGGCTAGACGGAAAAAATTCTCACGAAAAGTTGTAACGACACTTTTTATGTCAGTCATTCAGCGCCATCTATCGAATAGATGCGAAATCATTACTTTTCATCTCAGTATTTATATTGAATTGTCACTTGTCAGTCATTCAGCGCCATCTATCGAATAGATAGGAAATCATTTCTCAAGGAGATTTTACCAATGTATAAATTGTTTTAATTAGAAACCAACTGAAAAATATTTAGGTAATAGCCGCTTTCATAGATGGCGTTGTAATTAAAATCGTGTCGAATCAGTTTTACTCGATCGTCCCAACTTCGTTCCTATCGGGTGTCCCACGACACCACACGGCTTTTATCGATCATATTTTACTGATCTTTTTATACAAAGCAGTTATTCAGAGCACTTAGTTGTGATGTTGTCTTTGTTTTAGAAACGCTATTAGTAACAGAGGAAAAATAATTAATTAAGGACATTGTTAGGGTATCTTGAATAATGTTGTATAGTTCATTTGTTACGCTTTTACGTTCTTACTACTCAATTTGTATACGTTTACATAGAGTTATACACAAATTGGGTATATGATATCCAGAAATAAAAATCTTTTCTCAATGATAAAAAAATATTCAACGCCAGCAAAGACGCGGGTATCAACAACGGATTTATGATAATTATTAAATACTCTTAGATTTTTCACTAATTATTATTGATGAAAAATCTTTTAAAATACTATGTTCTTAAAATAATTACGGATGACGTAAACAAATTGACACACGCCTGACAAACGTCATTTTACAGATGAGTGAGCATTTGAAGTGGACTTCCTTGACCGTGACAGCGTCAAGTTCACTTAAATAATCACCTGTCAAAAGATGTTATTGCCAAAGACGTGTGAAAACGTGATGTCCAACTTACATAATTCGTTTTGGATTACAGAATTGAGTTTTCAGTGGGCGTTTCAATTTTAAAAGATGGTGAGAAAAATACTGAAGAATGTAAAAACATACCTACTGTTCAAACATTACTGAACTTCTGAACTAAACAATGTAATATAATGTTTCAGCAATTTCAATTTAGACAGATGCGTTTCAAGTGAATTATCACCGAGTGTTGAATGTGTTAATAGGTCCACAGACACCTACAGAGGTCAATTAGCGTACGCTAATAACGTTCCTAACGTTAACGTTAGAAGTACCATTTTAAACTAGACTCAAATCCAAATCACATTAAATTCAATTTTGAACCACTGAAAATGTTTTGCAATCAGCCATTTGTGACGGCGAAAAGTCCTATGAGTCAAATAACTTTTAAGCAATAGCAATCTTAAAAATACAGAGTAACAGTTGAAGTTTGCTGGAAAGCTACAGTACAATATCAATGTTTAAAGTAGGTATAATAGTAAAACTAATGTGATATAACAATGAGTTTTTATGTTTGTAATAGGGAAACTGCAAGAACTGTAAAACTGCACTGGCGTAAGTAGGACTACAATAAAACAATTTTTTTTTCTATGAATATGTTAGTACGTGATTAGAAACATAAAATTAGAGTAAAAATACAATGTAAATATTAAAAGCTAGGTCATTAAGAATTATGATATAGAATTAAAATTGTAAACAATATATTATATTGATTTTTATAAAACTTTTAAGGGAATAAATCATTATAGTGCCGATTAGTGCTTCGCTAGGTCAGTATTATTTATGATTAGGTACTATGAAATCGATAAGTAAAAGAACATTACAATTACATTTGAGATTCTTATCGTCATCGCTAATTTAAAGTAAATAATTTTACACTGTGGAGTATTAAGAAACTTCAAGGAAATGACCCCAATTTATTTTTACACAGATAAATTACGTTTATTGAAAAGATACACCCGGAGATACCATGATATTTCCTTTAGGTTACCAGGATCAAGACAGGAATAGAAGACGTAACCAGTAAGAAGAGGTAAATAATAAGAAGGAGAATTATCAGAATAAATTATTTCAGTAATTCAAAAGTTAAAAATATTTTAAAATATCTGCTTCGTATGTTAGGTTTATTCTTCGCTAGCATCACCCGCATCACCAGACTCACTACCATTTACATTACTGTCTTGAAAAATTTCTTCAACAGCCTCTGGTTCGTCTACGATACTAAGGTCTTCATCTGCCACAACCGCTGTAACTTCATTTACAACGTCCATAAGTTTCACTCCAGATGAGTTATCATCATTTTTAATTTCCTGAGGTTCTATCGGCCCGATGTCGCTCTCGGAGTCAGAGCTGCCGCAGCAAGCAGCTTGTTTCCCGCAAGTACATTTACGGCGACCGAAAAATAGTGGTACTCTGCAAATACATACGTTCCAAATTAGTAATTGTTTTACAAAAGTCAAATTATGATAAAAAAAAACATGAAGATAAACATTAAAAAAAAGAAATAAAAAGATTCATAACATACCGTAAAATTATGTTCCAAGTAAAAAAAAATTATATAAAATATAAACGTACTTGAAGGAAACCAACCGTAAAGGATAATCAAATTGAAAAATATGTGATAGTTTTTTTAACATATAAATAGTTACAAAATAAAGCGTATAAAGAAAAGAGAAAAAAAAGAATAACAAAAAACAAAACTTGTTGACATTGATACAAAATCTTATATTTATTGCGATTATGCTTGTTGAGTAACATTGAGAAAGATAGAAATAACTTGTTTACATCGAGAAATGGTATAGAGGTATAATACAATGCCAAATGGTTTCACTATTGGCACTGTTGAGCTGTATTCGCTATACTTCTCCTAGCAACAATCAGCTGATTTAGTCAACTAATAATAAGCTCTGGACTCAGGCCAATTTTTTAAAGGTATTTACGTTATTTACAACGCATTGAGAATAGTTATAAACTTAACAGAGACGATCTTTGTAAACAAGTTTATTGTTTGTATAACGAAAACTTTGATACTTTAGTCAGCAGGCTTAGTCCCGTTCACATATCATTCAAGACTTGCGTTATATTTCTCTCTCTCTCCCTTTTTTTATGGTATATGGGGGGGAGGGGGACATCTGACGACGAGCAGTTCATCTAATAGTAAGTAACTACCGCCGCCCATGGACAACGGTAGGTAACTCAAGAGTCATATGTGGGTATCCGTTCTTTGAGTGTCCCGCATCAAGTATAACAAATCGGTAACATGATTTACTCCGTAAAAAGCAACAAAAGGATAAGGCCCTGGTAGGTATTACTCTGGTTGAGCGGTTGAGGATATTCCATTTGTCCCGAAACAGCTCTACAAAGATTAATTTTTATATCGTTATTGGAGTTTAAAAGGCTTATTGTATCTGTTATCATAAGTTAAAATAGCTGTCATTGCATCATATTCTTCATGTTTCAAAATTAGATAAAAGTTACAATTTAGAGGTACAGACCAAGAGTCCCAGTCAAGCTGTAACTAGAACTCTCAAACAACGCAGAACAAGTGACCCTCACTATACAATTTAAAAACAATAAAAATAATTAAGCCGTAATATCAACTCATACCGCAACACACATGAAGGGAACTTGAAGGAGATTAATGGTGCAACACATGCGCACACGCAGAGCCGCACCGGGACCCGTCGTATGGGACCGGATGCAATACAATCGACTTTGTTCTATGACGCATACGCGATTGGTTGAATAGTTAGCTGTTGACGTGAAAGTAGAGTTGTTGAACCTTTTTTTTTCTGGGTTCATATAGATATAGGTTGAATTTCGTTTAAAATTCAGTTCCGATCTATTCTCGATCGCACAAATGTCATAAAAAGTATTCTCGTAGTAAAATAGTAATAAAATATAATCATAGCGTTCATGGGCGGAGGTAGTCGCTTTCCATCAGGTGACACGTCTGCTCGTTTGCACCCTATTCCACAAAAAAAAAAACCAGTCAAGTGTCAACGTTGGATTTTTAATACTTTAAAACGAGAATAAATTTTATAACATTTGTGACATCGAGAGCAGATCGGACATCGAGAATTGACCTGAAGGTCAACTCCTGATGTCCGATCTGCTCGCAGCTTTTATATTAAAGTGAGCTTTGCACCTACTACGGTGCAATAAAACAATGTAGTCTGATGTTCGAAAATTTCAATCATCAGTTCATTATGACATCAGTAATTCATATGGTGACGTGTTGATTATCTATGACGTAACATCTGTAACCTTTATAAAATGTTTTACCTAGTTGTCGCCGCATATAAGTATTCCTGCATCATATCAAAAAACATTGTTGTGTCTCGGAGACCATTTGTTTGTAAAATCGACGATATTTCGTCGCACCTACGAAGAAAGTGTTTAGAAACCTGGCCGAGTGCGAGTCGTGTCTCTTGCTAATGTAGGGTTTCATAGCTTATTGTTGCTTATTTTAAACGAGTAACAACTGCATCTAGGTAACTTTTCCTAAAGATTATTGTTTGAAATTTTCCTAGTATTACTCATAAACTAACCGATTATTTAATGTGATGGTTTTCCTTTTTAATCCGTTATGTACACTAACATCAAAAATAGTCATACTCAACACTTTTTAAATACCTTTTTAATGAAAATAAAATCCCAGCTTTATAATTAGTTTTTAAACGTAAAAACAATTTTATTGTAGTTTCAGTTATACGCTACTATAGATAGACTAATGATATTAAGTAATCTCAAACTTTTTTGTTGAAATCATAATCGCAAAGCTAGCAAAGTTTTTAGAAACTCGTTTGAGGCACCTTGAAAATTAGTGTCATGATTCTCGTGTAATGTCTTAATACAAAATTGAATGCTGGCTACTTAAATGGGCCTAGCCTGGCTTCAGTCAGCATTTGATTTTTAAGCAATGTGTATCATGCTTTTGATTGTGCATATATTTAAACATGCTTGAAGATTCTTGAAATTTTGATAGCAGTCAATGTTAACATTAAATAAAGTTGAAACAGCCGCTTCAATATGCCTGATCATCTTCAATCTTTCACCGGCCACTGCCGGACAAAAGGCTCTATTTCGTACTCCAGTTTATAATATAAATACGCTAATAACCTCCTGTGCCTGTGTGAGATTTAGAATTATTTGGCAAGAGATTTACAACGTGTACTATTAATATAAATTCATATTGTTTTCTTTGGCTGCCACTGATCAGGATTGCTTGCATTGAGAGCAACTAAGTAATTTAAATCACAAAGATTAAGAAAATATAAGAAGCTTATAGAAGAATACACATAGCATCGATAGTCTAGTCCCGTCCGTTGGCTATCATCCAGTGTGATACCATCCTCTCACTGTCAGCGAGAGACGAGGATAAATTCATCACCGCTACAAAACTTAATTTATTAGATATTTTTTGTAGAAAGCGCATGCGATCAGCGTATCAAACATATGAAATTTACTAGTAATTATACAATTCTGTCAATTTCAATAATTATCAATTTTTAAACTTGAATCTACTGAAATCGGTGGAAATGAATCGTTAAAATGTTTTTAAATTTAGCACTACAAGAATAAAACTAAACGATAAAAAATAATTCTTACAATTGCGTAAAAATTAAAGGCACTATGTTACTCGTATTTTGTATCAGGGCAGAAGTGAAATATATTCTACAAAAAAGAAGGAGAAGGTGTGTTTTCGACCTTTTTAAAATTTTGTAACTTATTATTATTATTTTTTTCATTTACAGACATACCTAAAAGTAATCATTTCATTTAGCATTTGAATTAAACACTAGACGCAGTGGAAATATTGAATCATCATTGGGTCTGAAAGTGATACCAGTTTTCGCTTACAGTGGGACAGGAGCCAAGAATTTGAAACACTTTTGATGTCAGATCTATATATTCCTGTCGGAACACAAGTGTTATGTTCATACGTTTTATTGGCTTTCGTTACAGTTACCCAGAGATACAGTTTTATTTTTTTAAACAGGTTACATTTATTTATAAAGATTCGGTGTGTCTCTTGATATAACACTATATTTTCTTTTTTTTTCGTACTTTTTGTCCTTTTTCTTAAATTGTAGGTACATAGGTACATTCCTGAATTCAAAAGTCCGTGTTACGAGTATAATCAATTTTTTATGAATTGTATATTAAATACTGTGCTGTATAGTATGATATCAAATCGATGTCGCAGCGTTCGATACAGTTATCAGCCGATGCGGTAGAATTATCTTAGGATTCAGATTCAGAAAGCAGATGAGATTAAATTACGGACTAAAGTTGGATTTAAGGTTTGAGATACCTATCTTTATTTTTCATAAAACTTTAAAATAAAAATTTCACTTGCATGAGAAAGTTTAAACATACACAAGAAATAATACTTGGCGTTCACTGAGTATCAAATCATTACACTCAACACATTCAATCACAAAATTATAAAAAAAATCAAGTTATTTTTAGTAACAAGTCACAAAATACAATATTCAGGGTACTTGTAAAAAAACTTTCATACACAAGAGCAAACAATGCATGGATACAGATTGAGCGTAGCTTGAAGCGACATGCGAAATACGAGTAGTAAAAGTTAAATGGCATTTTAAGTGTTTTTTCAAAGTTAGCATTGGTTTTACTTTTTTAATATGCTTCTGTAATTAGTTATACAATTTCGCACCTTCGTACATTTTTTTTGCCATAATTAGTTCTTGGGTGTAAGAGGTAAAGGTCGTTTGCGCGTCTTAGTTATTTTTTTTTTGTATTTGTTGTTTCTTGGTGAATATTATATGAGTATGTATTTCTTTATTTAGTATTTTTATTATTTCATTTTCTAACTTCGAATTCTGATTATATTACAATTCTTTAACTACTTAACTGATCATCATTTTGCATACAAGTTGTCAGACGTACAGAAGTCGATATAGGACATATAAAAGCAATCTTAGGATAAAGGAATTCATTTTTAAGCTAGCGAAATCCTGGTGATAAGCTAGTCTTGCACATATAAATATATTCAGGCCTTGTCCCGTCCAGGGCACCTTGGACGCACGATGGAACGCCTTTTGCCACAGTCTTAATATACAACGCCTCTTCCATCAGATTTTTCATACAAGATCGCCGGTTACGAGTGCTTTTAATGAGACCCTACTTCCGTACACTGTCGATTTGGTCAGTAAATTCAGTATATATTAGGATGACCGACTAATAAGGAATTTATAAACTCTTTTAGTCACTCTTTAGTCTCTCTTTGTATTAGCTGGTATTGTTATGAAACTAATTACATTTACAGCGCGTTTTTACGATCGCATGTGCTTGTCCACAAAATTAAATAAAAATACCTGCACATTAAAAGTATGTGTGTCGCTTTATAATCGAATTGTATTGGAAAATAATTTACTATGTGGTTTATAATTTATGCCATGCCATGGTAAGAAATTATAAACATAACCTAGTTTTTCGTTAGTACCTTATCGACATGGTCCTATTTCTAACAATAGCAAGTTTTTGCTGGAGTTATTATTATTATATGTTATACATATATGGAGACAATATTGTCAACTGATTAGTCGTTAGCATAGATAGAAGAACTTTTTATAGGATATTTTATTTTTGACACGACAAGTCTTTTTAATGCAGAATATTGTACTTTTAATTCTAGGAAGGGATAGTGTGAAATCGTTATCGAAGAGATAGTGAAATTACATTGATTTTCATTGCCTAGTTACCTTGATTGATTAATTTAAATATCAAAAATAGGTTGGAAAAGGAAAAATTAAAAAAGTCGAGAGGTTTTTTTTTTGTTTTGTATGAACATAATATTTAGACAAACCTCAGGGTCCCCAATCAGGGTAACAAAATATAATTTAATAAAAATGTCATGGAATTGAATATCGAAATTAAAATGAGAATTCCACTAAATTAAAAAAACAATTCAATTAATATTAAAGAAATGCAGTTATTCACTTAAGCATACATAACTTAAATTTACCTAACAACATTTTTAGAAACACATGTTTTTAGATAATCGATATTGGGCAAAATTTTAATTCGATTCAACCTTTTCAAAAATACCTTCTAAATATCTATACCTAACCTCAGAACACCAATAATTATATTTTAGAAATTTACTCGTAAGTAGCATTAGTAGTATTAATTTAAACATCTTACAAACGAAACATATCGTAAAACCGTTGTTTTATACCTAACACTAATGAAGTACTGTTCAGGCCGAGATAAGCTCAAGCTACAGATTTATCTAAGGCTTATAGTCATTGCTACCGGCGCGCGCGCATTAGATCTATCTACGAGTGTGTCTACTGCGTCTATTTATGAGCACAGTTGCAGCGTTGGCGCAGTGCAACAACCCCGCTCAGAGTCGCCACTTGTTATTAGAAAATTAGGATTGTCCACAAGTATCAATGCCAATCATAGATCAAGACTTTTAAGAACATAGTTTACGACTCGGTATGTGACAGCTCAGTATAGGATTCAACCTAAAATCTATACAGTTTTTGTTACTTCATTACGAATTGTGTGATGATTGACGGTAATCCGGCATCACAATGACGAAATCCATCTAACTAAAGCCTTTCTCAAATATCCGGTCCACTCTTTAGGGTACTAGAGTAGAGTTAACTGGAAACTATGTGACAGTCTGAAAAATTAAATTGCCACCGTTCTGCTTTCAGAGACAAATTAAGAATAATTTACATCAGGTCTTAAATTATTTTACGTTACGTTTTGTGAAAACACGAGGAAGGGACATTTATTTTCAGTTAATAACAAAAAATATTGATTGCATGTTTAGAAATATACAAGCAATCAAATCTGTTGGCCAAGCCAAAGAGTATTCTAGTGATTCTTATATAAATTGTATAACCAACTATTTGGCATCAACTGTCACACATTGTTACGCAGTCGTCTACGGATAATATTGGCAACCGTAACATCTAAACTTGACCTCATCTTAGTTTTACATAAAAATCTATAAATAAAAAATCTTGTAGTCGGTTAATGTACTCGTGTAATGAACATGTATTCAAGGCTCAAGCGTTCTAAAAACTAAGTTTTTTGTATGACTTGAGATGTGATTAGACACAGATACCGAACTACACGTACACATTGTGACATTTGCCTGTTCATAAAATTATACAGTATTCAGATTTATAAAATGTTTTATAAAGATTTTAACGATATTTAATGCAATCAAGCACTTTGACTGCCTCCGTGGTGCAGTGGTAGCGTATGCGACTGCTGTGCTGAAGTCTCGGGTTCGAATCCCGGGTCGGACCAACTGTTTGTATGATTTGCAAATATCTGTTTCGGAGTTTGGGTGTTTTCTATATAAAATATGTACGTATTTACAAAAAAGAAGTATGTATGAATACTATCAGTCAATCTAGCTTTAATAGTACAAGGTTTGCTTGGTTTTAAATTTGGATATTAAATGTTTCTCGGTATATTATTGGTAAGAATTGGGTTTTTTAGTTTACTGAAAAATAAGGAACTTTTCATTTAGAAATTTCTTATCCGATTTCATTGTATATGTTGTATATTTGGTAGCATTGGCATATATGTAATATTTATTACACATATGCCATTGGTATCCGTTGAACTTGTTAAACTGTAATATTTTTAGTTCTTGTTTTCAACTTCTTACTTAATAGTTGCGTTCATCCCTTTCTAGAAATTTTAAACGGCATTAAACTTCTTTATTTAAAATGTTTAGTCTCCAAAAAACAGGATCATCTGGCTACATTAGGGCTTCCGACAGTGAATATATTTAAGTGTTACAAGAGCACTATCTAGTGTCGTAGAAAAGCCATTACAGGGCTAAGTTGGGACCGAGATTGGCTGGCGAATATCTCTTCCTTTTAACTTTAGCAGAATTTATTACAGATGCGTCACCGCGCTTCTTTGGGATTCAATATGTTTATTGCTGATAGGTTTGTCATTTATGGACTATTATAGGCTTCAACAGCCTATAATAGTCCACTTCTGGACAATATATGTGATATAGTTTTTTAGTCAATATAGCTAACGCATTTTTTCTTGTTTTGTAACGTTAAATTAATATTTACAGAAATAAAATCTATCCTTAAACTAAAGCATGCTTTAGATGTATCAACATCCACAATAAAAAATACAGCTGTAATTCAAACAATTCAGCAGGTAACAAAATTGAAACGAGTTTGATATTTCCAGTTTTTTTTTCTCAAACATGACTAAGATTATGCTGTCGTTCAGAGAGAAAGTTCAGAGCCAAGAGTCTCCCCTTATATCCTTAGATGTTACTAAAAAGTCATCTATTTTATAACAAAACTCACCAAAAAATAACCAGAATTCGCATAGTTTTGTTAGTATGTTTCTTGGTTGCCTCAGATTACGTCTAGAATACAGATAAATGGTTCGAATACCTTTCATTGCAAAACAATAACCACACAATATTGTACAGTCAATAATTTGCCCCAAATGGAAACATGGAATAGAGATTATGTGTCGTAATTCTGAAAAGAAGACTCAGTAAACGCCCACTGTTTAACCAATGATCAGAGGATCTAAGGACCAGACGTAAGCTGCAAATAGCCGCTAAACCGTTAAAAATTATTAGTAGATAACCACTTCTACTACCAACAAGTTAGTTTTGTAGGCAGGGTTTGCCAATTCAGAGGATAAAGGATATGATAGAGAAAAACGCAGCTTGTATCGACGCGCCCACGCTGCAATCTGCATCTGTTAGTGAATGGAGTAAATCAGTATTGCGGACGTTAACGAGTACCCACATTATGCGCATTGGTTACAAACGATATCCGCCCACGGCCCTGATGCATTCTGCAATACACTATTGTGGACTGCTTATTTATATCGATACAATTTCTTCCATTCAGTTCAATAATGTGGGATGCAAACTGTAGTTAGATTTTTTCAACAAAAACTCGAAGCTGGGACATTGACGTTAGCAAACTCGCGCACTTTAAATTATATTTATATATATTTGTGATGATATTATATAAAAGTAATAAGTTTTACGGTAATAAGTTGACGGGCCTGTTGGTCTAGTGGTTAGTGATCCTTACTGCTAAGATAGTGGTCGTGGGTTCGATTTCCACTTAGAAATGATAAAACAAAATAACACACGGCTGTCTGATCCCACTGCCTAGTGGCAGAGCCTGTGCTTTGGTGACCAGACTGCTTATAGAAGGGTCGTGTTGTGTGATGAACACGATTTATTATGTGTAATTAATAATAATTATTATTATTTAATATATATTTATTATATGATTCCATCTTAAACTAGATGTAGGTGTCAGTTAGGTAAATCTGTGAGAGACTGGTATCTGCACTAGGAGGACCTGTATGACAGATTTACCAGCACTATTTATTGTCAGCATACAAAATTGTGGTAGTAGCTGGTGTAATTTATCTTTAATACGTATGTATTTAGAAACATTGTAGGATATTCAGCAGTCTGGTTACCATAGTACGGGGTCTGCCTAGTTTTCGGTACTGACGGCCATGTGTGAGATATGTGAAGTTATTATTATTTATATGTAAGAAACAATTAGGAAATATCAGCTTTGTAGTCTAACCAAAAATGCAGATAACTAAAACTACTAAGAATAGCCCTAAGGTTATTGTATTCTCAAGAAATAATAAACCGAGACGGGAAGTTGGACGCGCGGTTGGTGGGAAGCAGCGATTTGTCACGGCCAAGACAGGCCAGTCGCCATGTCTCCTACTCCAAGTAAATGATTTACGTACAGCATCCTACAGAGACGCCACCGTATGTCAATGAATGATTTGGATCCTGCCAATTCATTTATTATTTATTTATTTATTTAATTCTTTTTGCACAAACAACAAATCATTGTACAATGGCGGACTTAATGCCAAAGGCATTTTCTCCCAGTCTACCTTTGGGTGGTGGTCTACCTTTATTCTGAATTGCCTTAAATTATTGAACGATTACATAGAATTGTTGCATCCTAAAGTATTTTGAACTTTGATAAATTCAAATTTGAACTGAACCAGTCGGGAAGTAAACCCTTACAATTTTTTTTTTTTACATATTCGTGGTTTATTCTTTGACTACCAAAGATGCTCTAAATAATTCTAATTCATTTACAACTGCAAAATGTGTAATGCAAATAATTCAATTATGCAAAATGACGTAAAAAGTATATTTCCAAATCGTGTCATTTAAAAAAGTTTAACACTACACGATGTGTTACAGACACTCTGAAGTATGAATGTTCACTGGTCGGTGTTTGTCTATGGCTAATGACGTCACGTAGTCACGCGGTTGACCATTGTCAGCATTTGAAATTTTCATGGAACGAATTACTAGGACGTGCATAATTCATTGCTAAGTTGAAGTGTTTTGTTGATGCTCTGACTATCAGAAAATAGAAAATTAAATAAAGGACAAGCATACAATATTCCGTTAAGTATCGGGAAGAAATAAAAGAACTGAAGAAAGAAACAGAATTTCTGTTTTGTTTTTCTTTTATAAAACTCATTTGTTCTACATCCACGGACCTGTATTGTCTACAAATAATTGGAGCTTCTGGATGATTTTCTGTAGGCATTTAAATGTCAAATTTCGTTACTTTAGTTCTACACAGTACAAGGAACTATAGTTAAAAGATACTTATTTAAGGACTTGTAATAGAAATAGTGAAATTATTCACCTTTACACCCAAAGAAGTCTTGCAGAGTTAAAATTAGTCAATACTGAGGGGAGACAAAGAGATCTAAATCTATATCCGGAGTGGCCATATATGGCGCGGCGGGGATCGACGTGTCCCGGAATAGGTGCATCCTTATTGCTACAGGGTTGACAAGCAGAGAAAGGGCCGATAAATATAAGCAATAACAGTACTAAGATAAAAACTATGACCGGTAACATAATTGTTTTACCTGCCCTTTTTTTTCTTTTTTTTTGTTGATGGGGTAGAAAATTCCTTCGGATCTCCTGCTCCTCCGGGACTCAGGAGGCAGGAGTATGTGGTGATTCCACTAAAAACCAGCCCGACGGCCGGCCACAGGTGCCCTACCCTGGGAGGACCCGGACCATGTTATTTCAAGTCATCCCCGAATTGACGCCATGCCTAATCAGGCCCCGTCCCAGTCCGTCCCCGTCCCTGGCCTAAGAACTAATTTGACCAGTTGGTTAAACTCTTAATTTGTGAGATATTTTATCTATGCACTTCGATAATCTCTCACCGCAAATTTCAAGTAGGTATCCTTTGTCTGTTCTTACTTCACGTCGCTTTTGAGTTATGGAGTTTTTATTACTTATTTCAAATAGTTCGATGGTCTTATAGTTTTATAAAAAAAAAACACCGTATTGGGAGAAAAATAATGTATTACTGAAACGGCTATACTTCCAAGTCTTAAGTGGACTGAAAACGGTTGGAACTTTTTCATTAAGTGAATAAGCTACTGGACCACCTTGTTAAAATCGACAGGGATTGAATGGCGCATCATTATATCCCCCTGAAATGGAGAGAAGTTAAAGTAGTCTTAATTCCCAAACCTGGTAAAGGTGACTACACACAACCCAAATCATACCGACCTATCAGTCTCACGTCCTTCCTATTAAAGGTTCTCGAGAGACTAATAAATAGGGAAATTAGGAAAACTGCGTTAGTCAGTCACCCCTTACACCACAATCAGCACGCATACTCGATGGGTAAATCAACAGAATCTGCCCTACATCGAGTTGTATCACATATAGAAGACAATCTAAATCACAAAATGTCAACACTTGTCACCTTTTCGATATCGAGGGGGCCTTTGACAAAACCAATTCCACCAGCATTAGCCAAGCTCTGTCTAGACATGGTGTTGATGCCACAATCTCAGGGTGGATCGACAGCATGTTAAGATATACGCCCATTCAATTTACTGTGAGCGAAGTGACTAGAGGAGTGGTGGCTAGAGGAAGCCCCCAGGACGGTGTACTCTCCCCCCTTCTATGGAACACGATTGTGGATGAACTCATCACACAACTCAATGACCGAAGATTCCTCACAATAGGCTATGCAGACGATCTCACTATCCTCATCATCACTGAATTAAAGAAATAGAATCACTTAAGAGAGAAAATGCACAAACCGTGATTAACAAAGATTGCCATGAAAGAAAGTACATACTAAAGTAAACTTTAGTTATTAAAAATGACAATTATGTGCCTGTTATCCTAAGAAATCCATCACTATCCGTGGCAGCCCTGTTGCACTTCGCCTTGTGTTAAATACAGTGAAACATTGCTGGTGAGACGCGTATGTACGTATTTAGAACGTTCCTGTACGCGGTAAAATAACTGCTAGACTCGCTGTTGCCATGCGCTCTGCCAAGACACACGTGCGAAGACACGATGATAAAATAAGCACTTTTATGAATAATAGCAGCCTCAAAACTTTATTCTAAACCATAGTGGAACCAACACTTTTACTTTTTCAAATTGTCACATAGTTAGTTTGTACAAATTGTGGGTATTATTTAATTTATTGATTTATAGGCGAAGTTGACTTTTTAGTGAAATTGCGTTTTCGAGAATCGCATTGTATCTTATTTGTAATAAATACAAAGAAAACTAAAAACACATAAGCGTATTAGAGTTGGGTTTATTTATTTCTTACACTTTCACACTATTACTATTAAATCAATCATTGTAAAATGTTGGCCTCCAGGTTGTCACAGGAAAAGATAATTAGATATTTTTAATGATAGAAACGCGAATTAAACCACAGGCAAACGCAAGATATTGTAAAGAGCATTATTTGTCATTTTTATGTTTCAAAACTGTCCGGCCGTCTTATTTGAAACATTACAGTACAGTCCGTTACACAAACCACTACGCCACGGCTTAGTGGTTCGTGTAACAGACTGCTATGCTAAATGTCGCGGGTTCGATTCTCGCACAAGTCAAACATTTGTGAGCATGAACATTTAATGTTCGATTTGGTCTGGGTGCATATGTATTTACAAAAAATAACATGTATTCAGTTCGAGACTTGATGGAGTTGTAAGAATGTGTAAAAAAAAAATATCGTAGAAAGTTTAAATAACCAAATATCTTAAGGTAATATTGGACAACACGAGTCAAATTCTTGTTTCTTGTTCCTTTTGTTTTGAAATATCTCAAAAAGTATATGGATAATACTTTCACCAAATTACTGTATTCCTATTGAATTACGAAGTCCTAGTCAATCAATTCGAAGAAATTACCAAGGACTGATCGATGTAGCTCGAATTAGTTGACCAAGAAAGCAGCTGTTTTTTCACATGAGATATTGACAAGCCTACGGACAATTCCTCTGATTCCACATGAAGCACTCACTGAATTAAAATAATAGCGTAGTTAATAATGATACCTTTATTTTCTCACCACAATACATATTAGCAATCATACAAGTTCTTAAAGACTAAATCAGGCAAAAACACTATACACAATGAATACTATTGAATTATATTATTGAATAATACATACCCCTAGTTAAATTGAATAAGTTATTGAATCGTTCAGGCAATTAACAGCTATTAATACACCTGGTAATTGACATAGGCGTTTGATTTCTTTTATGAGTTTAATAATGTAAATATAGTAAATATTTGAATAGTTTTGTTTTATTTTTAGTTCATTTATAGAGGTCTATTAATAATTTGGAGTTTATTGTCTTAACTTATAGACTCCAAATTTCCTTTCTAGGGTACATCTGAGGCCCTCGCCCTGATGGTTGAACACTGTGTGCTTATAGTCGAATCGAGCCTGTATGGACTCCATACCAAAAAAAAATACACAGAAGAGGTACCTTCAATACAGAAACAATGTTCTTTATGAGACATGACACTGATGTAGAAGGGAAGAAGACTACTGAAAAACGAGGCATGAGACACAGAGCACATAACCAGAAAAAGTGGCAGGGACAGGTGATTACCTACCCTCATAATGGTAAACTTGAGATGTTGTCTATGATCAACAGAAGACGATCACGGTATCGAGGTGGAACCTCTTGCATGGAGGATTGGCTCGAGAGGCGTCACGGGACCCTCTCATACCGATTGACGCAGGTGATCACTGGGAAGGGATGTTTCGGAGATCACCTGTGTCTGATCCGCAAGGAGCCAACGCCTGAGTGCCACCACTGCGATGGCCAGACCGTGGTGGCCCGGGCACGGGCCAGGCAGCGCAGGCGACTCAGGCGCCGGAGGTCGCAGAACGACCTCCGTCCTCCATCCTCCTGGGGGTGACAGGTGAGGCCATCTGTCACCCTAGCAGAAGCAGGCCGGGGTGGCGGCGAGCGCGTTGCGAAGCGCGCTCGCTTCCAGGGAGCACAGGGAACATGGGGTTCCCACACGGGGCGGGGGTCGTCTACTCGTCTGTAGATGACCCGAGGTATGTCGGGGCACCAGGGCCTTCCTTTCTAGGGTATACCTGGTTCCCCGGCAATTAGTACCCGGCGAAGGCGTGCGGTTTTAGTCGGTTCGAGTCCGACATGCCACCGAGAGGTGGCATCCGAGGGGATTTCCGCACAGAAAAAAAAAAAAAAAAAAAAAAAAAAAAAAAAAAAAAAAAGGTGGAACCTCTTGCCACATATTGTCAATGGGATTCCATTGACAATATGTGGTAATAGGTTCCATAGGTTCTATACTGTTCTTGAGATTTTTAATTAACGATTACACAGAAAAGCTACTGTATTTGCGATTTTGTCTTACGTCACCTAAAGCCCAAACGCCCTAAATTAATCCTAAGTTTTCCAATGATTCTGACAGGAATATCAATAGAATCAATATTATAATGGCCCTTGTTATCAAAAAGGATTACGTCACATCAAATTACGAATTTCCTTTTGCCGTGAATACAAAACTTGATTGATGGAAGCCTGTACAGTTGTATAGAAACATTCATAAACAGTTCGAATACAAAACATGCCGTGACAAAGGCAGCGTCACGCTGCCCGTCCGTTCCCACGCGGCCAAGGACAGACTTAAACGTTAGGGATGACATTTTGTTATAATACGGCTTTTTTATTATACCTTCGGTAATAACTTGGAACGACATTCAAGCTGAAAATATCAACGGAAATTGAAGCATAAGATTTTTGTATGTATATAAAAGTCACTCAGTGTTTTTCTATAAATCTTTTGTTTGGGAGTTGGGTGGGAGAATATGAATCATTATTAGCAAAGTGGACCTAGCTCATTTAAACTGGCTTCCTAGGTTAGTCCTTACTAAGATCTTAAAACTCAAAATAAGACTACTGTTATTTTTTTAACATTATAACAACAAATAAATAATGTAAAATTTGGAATCGTCACAAGACGGTCGTCTTGTGCGTTAAAAAAAATAATGCATAGTAAAATATTTAACGTTCAAACAAATTTTGTACTTAATTGATTAGACACGAGAATTCATTTTCAAACGTCTGTAGTAAGTTGGCCTTCTGTACGTAAGTGCTATTGTGGCATGGAGACATCTAAATTAAATAATTTTTATACAGATTAGATAAATGTATTACTTAGTAATTACTAAAGCATGCCCTTTAATTTTTTATATTAAAATATCACATAAATTTAAAATTACAAACGGAAAAGTGCAGGCGTTTAAAACGCCTTTGTCTACCCCTACAGATATATGTATATACCTAAGTGTATATCTAAATGTATGTATTACTCGTAAGTTAAAACATGATTGTTGCCATGCAATATCCAAAATACTCTACACCACTAGAAAACTCGAGTAGCAACTAGTCCAACACAGATTCTATGCACGTTACATAAGGTTCAAAATCAAGCTATACATCATATATGTACAAAGTGGTTATTAGGAAAAACCGCGACACGTCATAGAAACAAAAAACAGGTCATAAAGTGATGACTTTCATCACCGACTAATCCACCAGATTACCCAAGACGTGCACCTGTCGCGTTTCAGATAAGAAGTCTGTTGATAGCTGATGTGTTCTGTAATATTCCACAAATATACTCTGATAGATATTTAACGGATTATCGTATCGGTAGCCGCTCGGTGAATGTGTTGATATCGTCGATTGCGTCAAACAATATCACCGAAAACATATTTGGTGCATTGCGGAAACAATTAAACAGACGTTTTTTTTCTTGTTCAGAACAATAATCAGTGGTGTATATTTAGCAGTAGAGATTCGCAGAGAAGAGACCATCAACATCAAAAGCCTTAAATAGTCCACTGTTATCACTGGGCCTCTCCTTAGAAAGGAGATTTTTGTCTACTATACCACGCTGGCCAGACGGATTGGTTTAGGGTTTGTGTCAAGTTGTTCCTCTCTTTGCAATGTCGAAGTCCTACGAAGTAGAAGTGACGTTTCTACTTTAAGGAAAAAATCTAAATAATTTAAATTCCTCCTTTCCTTCATTCGTGGTTATGAATTTTTACAGTTGCAGTGACTATTGCAGAATTATTGTGGTAAATACCGCCGGAGAGCGTATCTATTATAATACGGTAGGATATATCTGAAATCAGTTTCTCATCAGTCACGAACAAATCTTTGTGACGTTTTATGAGGAGAACTGGATTTCAGTCGCAGTCTAATCAGTACTCACTTGTATAAAATAAAGGGTCTATAACTTATAAAAAACCAAAATAATAATAATAATCTCACACAGGGGTGTCTGATCCCAAACTAGGCAGAGCCTGTACTATGGTACCACCGCTGATAAACATACTTATAAATTTCATATATTATAGCAAAATTACACGCAGACACAAAACAAATGATCATGCTCATCACACAATTATTTGTCTTGGGTAGAAATCGAACCTACGATCTCTGGCAGCAGTCAAGATCATTAATCATCAGGTCAACAGGCCCGTCCCGTCCGTAGAATAACAAAAAGTTTACAAAAAAAACTAAATGAAAAACAAGCCCCGCACGAGTTACGTAATTTTTAATCACCGCAGTTTACTTTCTCTCATCAACAACCGATCAAGGTGAGAGAAAGATAAGATTTATAGGATCAATATGTACTAAAAGTTAATAATGAGATAAGAAAGATGGATGAATGGCGTCCTTGAAAACTGCAACGATATTTAATTGTAACGTAACAAAGAATTAAATGTGTGTGAACACAATGTACATAATAAACTCTTGAAAAATGAAATCTTTTCTCATCACATACTTATTATAGTTTGGTAATTAGTCTTTCGTTTTACATCACTTTCATAATTTTCTCTGGCATTCATAAGAGTGGAGCCCCCTGGTGTTAGGAGGCATCTATCTGTTGAGAAGATAGTTCATAATCAAGCGGTCTTTGGTATTAATAATTTAATTCACTATAAAATATTCACTATAAAATACGAAATGTGGTTTCTCTCTGCGGGCTTGATAAACAACATTATAATTGCTAAAAGAGGTATGTAGGAACTATATTTTAGGTTTTTAGAAATAAAAGCTAAGTAAACATTACCGAACATAACGATCAGCGAGTTGCCGTGGGCAGGGCAAACAACTCCCAGAACGGATGGTCGATGAGGCCGAAAGGTTCACGAGTGGAGACCACGGACCGGAAAGCGCAGCTTAGGATGACCAACAAAGTGGTCAGATATCTTTACCAAGAACATAGGTCAGCGGAGAGTGCGGGCTGCTTCTAACTGCTTTTTGAAAATCATTGAGGAATGCCTACGTACAGTGGCCGTTGCAACAGTTTGTTTCATAAGACAATAGACACAAATAATATATGTAGTTTAAATCTTGACAAGTTTTGTCGTTATAGCTAAATTAACCATGTTATTGTGTTTTTAGACATAAATCTACAAGCTCTTATCCACATAAGAGTTTCCTCATAAGACAATACCTCGTCCTCACGAAGAATTGTATAGTAAATCTTTTGACGGATTTTATTTATAATGCTATTTGAAGATGTTAAAATACATACAGGTAAAAAAATACCTTCCAAACTTATTTACCGTGTTTTCAATTACAATGCAAAATAAATTTCTATACATAAATTATATTTTATTTGCACCTTTCTGACTAACAATAGGATATACCATTTATAAAATACAGGAATGATAAATCCGAAACCGTATATTACAGTTGAAATGTTCTGAAAGGTCACGCTAGCCAACTCAACCAACAAATAATTCAAATCTATCACAATACGTCACAATCCGACACTGAAACTTCGAACTGAACTGTACGGGGACAATAAACGATAAATTCTGCATAATATAATCACCAGTCAAGGATCTAGTGATAAGTATATAGATTACAAAATATAGACAGTTAATACTCTAATAATGTAATAATAGCCGCCTTCCTATTCAGGGATTTAGACGTGAGTTATGTATGTATGTACTCAACTTCAACAAGCGTTACGGAAGTGATACCACGACCTCGCAGAAAAACGGTGTTATTAGGGGCGGGGGACGGGACCTGGGTGGCGGTAGTCACTTGACTTCAGGTGACCCGTCTACTCTTTCACCTCCTATGCCATAAAATACCCTCTTCTACACCACCGCATTCGCACTTTACTGCCAAATGACCATTTCTATGAGTGTGATAAAAAAAAAAGATGTAAGTTACTATGCCCGGGTATATCTTATTTGATCAATACCAGATTATAAATATGGACAGTTATTGACGGGCTTATCTTCTGTCAAGAGAAGCCAGGCATCTGTTGATGTGTGAAGGTATGAGATGGGTGTGACTCCTTATCTTAAAGACAGTGCGCGTTGGACACGATAATAACATCAGATGTTAAACTTGAATTGGTTGTTACTGTGCAATTTATTGATAATTTTATCATCATGAGTCATGAACAGGTATATGTCTACATTCTCCAAGCTTATTAAAGGTAGAAATTTTAAGGGAAAATGTTTTACGGTTTTATTTTAATTATTATAGCATAAAACTAATCATGACCGTCATCCACAGCCTTTAATATTCCACTGCTGAACATAGGCCTCTCCTTAGAAAGTAGGTTTTGGCCTAGTATACCACGCTGACCAGACGGGTTCGTATAGGGTTTGTTCCAAGCTTTCCTTTTCTTTGCATGCCGTAGTCTTGCGTAGTTTGCTCCCTTAATCGGATCTTACGACACCCACCATGAATCGTGGAAGTGGCACTCCGTATTCTTAAGTCGTCACCACACGGAATAAAATATTAAATAATATAAATGATATGATATAGGATAAAAATAATAATATAATTAATTTAACAGAACCAGGCCAATTTGCGCAGTGTGATTCTACTTATTATCAAACATATTAGTGTTAATTCTATTGTTTAACTGCGATCTTTTTAGACGTGATTCGTCAGTGAATAAAACACATCACATAATCCGTCTACCATTTATAAAGTAAATAATTGTCTTAATCAACTTTATCCAATAACAATGAACCCGTATGACTGACGAAACACCCGGCCCCATGTTGTCAACTTATAGTTTAGCCAATTAGTTTAATCACTTACGTCTGCCAATTTTGAAGGCATTTAATTAATTCAATGACCCGTGTACTCGTAGATCAAATGGACGGTATTAACCGGTTTTGGCGACTGTATCACCGAACGTGATTGTCGGTATTTCAAATGCAAATGTTTTTCTATACTCAATGATGGTAAGTTGTCACCGTGGCCTACAGACCGCTGGCGATAATTTACATGTTATATTATAGAAATCCTTTAAAAAAAAGTTGAACAGACTTCAAACAATTTTAACAAAGAGTACTAAAAACCTAGCAGCAATCGCGGTTGATGTTGCTGTCATTTTTTGAAGGGTTCCGTTGTCTGTCTCCAACACTCATCATCAGATCTATATGAAATTTAAATGGGACTATTACGCAATAAACCAAAAGAATTTTGACTATATATGACGGAGTTGTGCCCGAACATACATAAAAAAATATAAACGTCCGAATTAATAACCTCCTACTTTTTGAAGTTGGTTTAAAATCGAAACGATTAGAAATATAAATAAAACGAATGCACAATGGTTTGATATTATGGTATAAGGGAAGCAAACAAGCAGTCGGTCACCTGATGGTAAGTAGCTTGCAACTTAAGAGTAACAAATGCGTTGCCGATCTTTGGGTAAAAAAATATATATTCATGTCAGAACTTTTCGAATCGAAAAAAATACACACGTAATTGTTTAAGTTCTCGGAGTGCCACTGTTTTATTTTATTTTACATTATAATAGCTACCATTCCCTACATAATAATTGAAAAAATACTTTATGCATCGTCTGAAAACAGCTTTTTTTTTTCAATTGGGACTAATCCCACCCACACGCCCACCACTGTAACTCCTGTACACCAGGATCCACAGCAGTGACCCACGAACACACCGAGTTATGACACTCGGGAAGTCCCAGGAAGAAATTAAACTGTCTTGGAACCCGCAACGAAATTAATCAGAAGAAAATTGGAGGTGTTGGAAATACAGTAAATCCACTTCCCTCCTTAGCAAAGCGGGAGACAAAATGAAGTAAAATGGGCATACACCTTTTTAAACAGGGAAGCACCATGGCCACAAAATATTACGGGTCCTACGTGAGCTATATTTGATTTCTATAATATGTATGGCAGAATCGCCTAAACGCACAGAAATTCACCCTAGTTGACAGAAGATCCCCATAGTATACCGCCCCAGATGTCACCTGCAAGGTATTCAGCATTATATTACGTTCATTATACCAAAGACTACATTCCCAGAGGATATGATGAGCAGACTGTTCATAGTGAGAGTTAGGTGTTGAGCATTGACACAATGGTGACTCGACTAATTTAAATGAATAAAGCTTATTGAAAACAGCTTATTGGCAACAATGCGTGAATAAGTAGTATCCCTAACCTACGTACGAAAAAATCGAATGATAAATCACAGTTCACTGTGCTTTTGTCCCATGTCTAGAGATGGCCCATTTGTGCCGAAGCGTGGCTCTCCCACGAATAGCAGGATCGTGTCAAATGGCGTTCTACTGCCTACCCCGGATGGGTATGAGATGTGAATAATATACCTCACACATCTCACACACGGCAGTTTGATCCCAAACTAGGCAGAGCCTGTACTTTGGTAACCAGACTGTTGATAAACATATTTATATATTTTTAAATAAATACATATACATGAATGTATGTGTCCAAAAAAAAACTAAAGAAAATCGCATAAAATTCGCAACAAACAAAGTTATTAAGATCATAACGTATTAGTACCGTTTAAAGAATTGTTAGTGTGACAAATTACATGCAAGTGAATTTTATCGAATAACAGTATTGCTAGAACATTACACGTATGACGAATATGAATGACAATAAAAACTCAAAAGCATAACATAGTATAACACAATGGTAGCCGAGCCATTGTTCGTGAGTCACCAAATAACAACTACACAACGTCGATGGAAATAAACAGGAGGCAATTCTGTTGATATCGTTGTTTGTGGACACCAATTTTTTAGTGAGTTTACGTAATCTTCATTAGCATTAAAAACTGGGTAACAGAAGATGCTAAAATTACTGGTTTCCCGCAGCGAGACAGGCAATTAATTTAAAAAAAAATAACTTTATCTACACATAATACTTAAATTTAAAAACTGTATCACTATTTTTAATCCACCTAAAGCCAAACTATTATTTTCACATTATTAATTAATATACCCTTAGAAGTGTTTTCTTCAAAGTTTCAATCTGACAAATCTTGAGTTTCAAGTAGTTTCAACCAAAAAAATAAAGTTTAAATCGACTCCGAAGTAGCCGACAAACAAGATATTTTTTTTAAAAACAACAACACAAAGAACATGTAGCAATCACACAAAAAATATTCAGACGAATTTAGGAGATGGAGAATGTTTAGAATTTGTTTTTTTTGTTCAGTCTTTATAAGTAATAACTGGTTAGCATCACAAAAGTTGTGCATTTCTTTGCCTTCTTAGATGTTTAAAAATAGATTCATTTTTTCATCATTTCATTTGTTTTATCATTAAAAGCCTTTACTAGTCCACTACTGGACATAGGCCTCTCCTTAGAAAGGAGGTTTTGGCCTACTATGCCACGCTGGCCAGACGGGTTGGTATAGGGTTTGTTTCAAGTTTTCCTTCTCTCTGCAGCGCTATTGTCCTGCGTAGTTTGCTTCCTTAGTCGTCTCTTACGACACCCACGGGATGAATAGGGGTGGTGACACTCTGTATTCTTAATCCGTCACCACACGGAAATAAAAATAGATACTTAAGTCCAAAGTATAAAATAAATATTGGTAGATATTTTTAGGTGATCCTTTTTATTAATTTGGAGCAATTTACTTATATACTATATAGTTATGTTATATTATACTTATTTAGTCACTTATTGGTCAAGAAATCAAATTAACATGAAATATATATTAATATTGGTTCTACAATCTGGTTCCGGTAATCACAGCTACTGCCTACTCATTTCAGCCCTGGCCATAATGTATATAGTATCGTAATAAATAGTAATAGCCAATGGAAATAACTTATCCATCTATTATTATTTCTGTGTCTTAAACTCGAACTACTAAACTGTGTATGATTAAAATGCTTAATAGATCACCTAATAATACGTAGGTATTGCATCGTAATCGCATAATCTTAATATAACTGAATGGATCGTTTGAACAAGTCCATATGGATTGATAATTTTTAAACAATTAAACTGCCGAACTCGGTTACAAATAATTCGACGTAGATAAACGTCTAAACGGACAGACACCAGTTCAGTACTCCTTTTCATCCCGACATGTATCAAGGCGTGTAAAGAATTATATATGTACGTATATAATCATTGATATCAGTCATGCTTGATAATATATCTCGAAAATAATAACTAAGTACAGACCTACATAAACAAGGCGTTATTTTTTACACAATTGATCGGCACTAACTTAGTATATTATTTTATCTGTGACACATTTTTTGGTGGAAAAAAACCGCCAAACAAATTCATCAAAATTCGATTCGATACCAATTGCATCTTGTTAAAATTTTATTGAGCCCACCAGTGACCGCAACTGAGGAAGCAGTACAGACGTATATGAATCAACAATTTCAGCCAGGCTACCGGACGTGTGGTGCGATACACATCGGAGAGTGGAAGATGGCGGCGCGGCTTACTACGTCATAAGACGTCCAATTGACGCAACAAACGTGACAACAGACACATTAGTGGTGAAAAATATTCATAATAATCTTTTCTTGAATCGATAAGATCGTAAAATAATTATGACAAATATTTTTATGGCAAAAGGCGGGTTATGTAATGGTAAGTAACTCCCGCCGCCAATAGACCTGAAACTGCGAGACCAATACGTTTTCCACCCTTTGAGTGGTTCCCTACCACTCCATTTTAGACGGAGGGGTTGGGTCCCTGGTAACTTCATTCACTCGGTGAAAAGCAACGACAGAATTGCTTAACACCGGTTTAAACACCGTGGTATCACTGGGATCACCCCGTACGAGCGCACCGCAAGGGGGGAGGGGGTCTATCTATACAAATAAATAAAATGGGAGTGTCTGTTTGTAATATTAAAATAACCGCTTTTTACTAAATGCATATGTATGTTTACGCGGTACATATACCGAAATAACATTTTTTTTCAATTTTTGTCTGTCTGTCTGTCTGTTTGTTCCGGGTAATCTCTGGAACGGCTGGATCGATTTCGACGGGGATTTCACTGGCAGATAGCTGATGACATAAGGAGTAACTAAGGCTACTTTTTTAGACTAGCTTCGCCCCGCGGCGTTGACGGGGTTATAACAACAAACGCGGGTAACACCGCGGGTCTCAGCTAGTAGGTTATAAATTTAGAGTTTTGCATAGATGCAATTAGGTCCTCAGTCATATAATGGTACTTTTTTTATTCAGTAGTTATCTTTCCTTCTTTCCTTTTAAATGACAACTTCCGCACTAGGAATAAATCCTGTGTCTGTGACATTACAAACATACATACATGAGACAGACACAAAGAACACCCAGGCTCAGAACAACAATTTGTGGATCACACAAAGTGTTATCTCATGTGGGGATAAAACCCACAACACTCAGCGCAGTAGGAACAGGAGAGGTGACCGCTTAAACCACTACGCCATCCGTGCAGCATTTATATTCCTATTCCTTTTTTTTCGGTATTTATATTCATTTGAATTCCGTAACTGTTAAAACTAAACGTTGACTCTGCATAAGCGTAAACTAGTCTGAAACAGGTGGGTATATAGACTATACACAATAGTGTATAATCTATATTATTAACAAAGTTTGATTTCCAAAGTGTTAATCTAACATTCTACCAGTCAGCGTTAAATAGCCCATTTATTGAGGACTTGCGTTTGGCCGCGGTATATGTCGGTTACCAGGGTAAAAAAATAGCCTATGTTACTCGCTGACAATGTAGCTTCCCATTGGTGAAAGAATTTTCGAAATCGGTTCAGTAGTTTCAGAGCCTATTCATTACAAACAAAAAAAAAAACAATTTTCTTCTTTATAATATTAGTATTGATTTTCACAAGCTACAAGTTCAACGCCAATCGAACCGTGCGTACAGCCAGAAAACATGTTAATGTTCCGTTTTGAAAAACACAGTTGGTTTATAGGATTCCACTATCTATACAAATAAATAAAATTGGAGTGTCTGGTTGTAATATTAAAATAACCGCTTTTTACTAAATGCATATGCCGTCTGGCCAGCGTGGCATAGTAGGCCAAAACCTCCTTTCTAAGGCTCTCCTTATGTCCAGCAGTGGGCTATTAAAGGCTGTTGATGATGATGATGATGATATGCCAAAATAACATTTTTTACAATTGTAGGCTGTCTGTTTGTTCCGCGTAATCTCTGAAACGGCTGGACCGATTTCGACGGGACTTTCACTGGCAGATAGCTGATGACATAAGGAGTAACTTAGGCTACTTTTTCAGACTAGCTTCGCCGCGGGTCTCAGCTAGTAATAAATAAGAATGTATAATAACAACAATACATATTAGGATCCTAACTATTTGTGCCAATCGCATTATGAAGCGAGAACAATAATAGATTCAATTGATAGAATTGTTCTATAGCGACTATGCAATTGCATAATTTTGGCGCATTGAATGAGTTGGCCTGAATACGTATAATTTAAAAAGGAATGAGAAGAGGAATGTTTGGTCCTAATGGACGCATCCGCTGGCAACCGACATTGTTTTGCTCTGAATCATGGACACACACAGGTCACACAGTCTTATAATCCGTCTGTTCGTAAGACACGAATGTGTCACTAATATACGTATACTAGGAATAAATAAGAAACTGTGATTATGAAACAATGAAATACATGTGTAAATATCAAATCTAAATAAAATATTGAAATTGCAAAAACGTTAAAAAGGTATTAAGCATTAATTTGTAATTATAAAAATATGTTATATGTGCTGCAGTGGTAACGTATGCGACTGCTGTGCTGAGGTCTCGGGTCCGATCAAATGCTTGTATGATTTGCAAAAATTTGTTTCGGAGTTTGGAATAGGTACAAAAACTTTATTGTGATTTTTTTTAATGAAAGAGGGGTGTAAGTTTTTCTTTTTGCTCTTTTTTTGCTCTTTGAATCTGTGAGATCGATTTAGAAGTCCGTGATACATATTTAATTTGAACAATGATGTTTGGATGCTGAGAGTCAGATCTCACATCATAGGTATTATGCGAGTGCTCGCTTGTTATTTTTTTATTATAATAAATCAGGAGAGTGTATAATATAGAACAAACTCGTCACAAAATTTTTTTTACTCTTTGGTTCAGTTTCACAGCGACTTATAACAAAGTATTTTTTTTTAATGCATCTAAAATTATTATTAACACATCTTTTTAAAATGGTATCACTAAATAAGAATAAAACAGCACCCGACGTGCAAATAAACATTATTAGACATTCATCTAAACAGATAACACCCATATATTTAACATCCCGTTGAATCCACCAACAGATATCCACAGATAGACAGGCATCAATATTTACAAATACATGTCAATTGCGAGTTTATCCAACATTTTACAAGATACAATTATTCGATAAGTAAATATTTATAACATTAAAGAGTAATTGGAATGTTGGTAATGGATGTCTTGGAATGCAAGAATCACGTGGAAATTATATAGTATGTAAATACACACCACGCCACCGCCTTCACACCGTATTTGTACCATGAAACTTTGTCTGACAAAGCTCACAACAGACAGAATATTGTCAGACAGTAGGGCCGTCCTAAAAGCAGGAAGGCAATACAATAAACGTTAGTTCTGTCTTCGAATAGATTTGATTTGATCAAACATTGGATCAGTTAGCCACAATAAATTTGCTACTTTTAAATTGATTAAAGGGTATAATAATTTATATGGGAACGATGCCGCAGATGAGCTGGTAACGACGAGTTGGCAACATCGGTTGCCGGGCACAGTCGTGCAGATTGATCAGTCTTACCAGACTAGACACCCGAATAGTTGTAGGAACTATTGTGGGACACCTAGCCCTGAATCGACACCTATTCAATGAAAGAAAGAAAGAAAAATATTCATTCTGACATTCGATTCAATCCACTCGGTGCATAAACGACCACGACTGGATTCTACCACCAATAACAAAATCAATACAAAAGCATAGTAAATCTAGCAAGCAAGCATATTATAAGTAACCTACCATAATTCAGATGGGATATTAAATCTGGCTCAGTAATTCAGAAAGTTTTCTTTAGCAGCATTAGTTTTTCTTTCTCTAACCCGAGCTCAGATTTATCTCGTTACGTGTGATAGACTGTTGTTTGTTTCTTCGTTTTCAGAAATCAAGGTCGGTTATAAATCTACGTTGAGTGGATACCATCCAAACCTCTACCGATATCGCGATGCCAATAATTGTGTCCATTGTTATAGCTTAAAGTATTGCAATAAGTAAAGTATTGCTTTCAATTAAGTATTGCATTCAATTAAGGTTTTGTAAGCGTAATGTGATTCCTAAATTTCCATTTTTTTTTTCAGGATATGTCATCAGGTATTAGAAAAGCATTTGGGTGGAGGCAATATGAGAAAAGCAATTTTAAGTAACCGCGACGGAGGGATGGGATGACCAAGTAAAAAACAAAATAAGGAAATAATTTGACAAAACCAAAAAATGGCGCAATTTGGATATACTTTTTTAAAATTACGGACCAGGCTTTATAGAGGTATGTTTTGTATAATAATACCTTGAAGTGGTTTCTGTAAAATTTGACGTGAGAAATAATGGATACACGATCACCAATAAAACAAATAACCGTGTGTTTTGGCAACGCAATAGATGTTTGTTATTTTTGCAATATATCCAACACCTAAATTACTGGTCCTCGTAGTCCAGTGTTGTAAGATTTTTGTGAGTGACTTTTAATGTAAAATTATAAAATGTCTTTAAAAATTAAATTGTCAAACTTAACAATGCTAACATTTCCACCATACCTTGCTCATAGGATTTATTTTCCTATTGGATTGGATCCCAGATTTAGCTCCCAGTTTTAGGTGTTCACGACGGTTTCCATTTGCTATATCCATGGAATCGCATGCTGTAACAACATGTGTACTATTCCGAAGAAAAGTGATTTACCTTTATGAAACATGAAAAAAATGTACAAGCAAAAACACTTAAAATAATATTGTACAGGGTTTTCCAATAAGAGGTGTTATTTTAGTATTCAAAGAAAAATGCAATTTTTTAAGATAAATAATCGGCTGTTTATTTTATAATAAAGAGGAAGGTATGCCGTTAATAATGGAAGATAACATCAGCCAAATGGCTACCACGACCGCGCTTACAGGACCATATCCTTTTAATGAAATTTTGCATAACCAAATCGCAAAGTGGCTGCCCTATGTCCTCGATAGCCTCACGAATTCCATCTTTGAGGTCTTGAATCGGGCAGTTGGCGTAGACATTATCTTTTACGTGGCCCCAAAGGATGAAGTCGCAAGGTGTTAAATCACAAGATCTGGGTGGCCAATTGTGATCACCTCTTCGAGAGATAACACGGTCAGGAAACTTTTCCCGTAAAAGAGCAATGGTTTCGTTGCTTGTGTGGCACGGAGCGCCGTCTTGTTGAAAGTAAACGTTGTCCAGATCAATACCATCCAACTCCGGCCATAAAAAATCATTAATCATATCTCGATAGCGCAATCCATTCACCGTAAGTGTTGATCCAACAATACTACAGCTACAGCAGCAATATTCTCAGTTGTTCTTGAGCGACGTGCACGGGTTTTATTCTTCACATCACTAACTTGTCCCAACAGCTCGAATTTTTCCACCAATATCTGTATTGCGGTCCGACAAGGTGCTTCACGACGACCAAAAAATGCTTTAGTTTTGCGAACTGTGACTGCAAGATTTTCACCATTTTTGTATTGAATTTTAATAATTTCAATGCGTTGTTGAAGTGTGTATCGTTCCATTTTTAGTAATGGCGTAGTTTCTACTTGTCAAATGTCAAAAAATAAAAGCTTCAAAAGTGACAGCTACCGAAATACCGGGTGATTCAAAATAACACCTCTTGTTGAAAAATCCTTTATAAACCTGAAGTGTCAGATTTGTAACTTTTTCTGTACAATCCTTTGCATTTTTCTTCACGGTACACGGTTTTAACGTTTATTTTTAAAGAAGTCTCATTTTTTTTATAATAAAAACATCTCGTCATATATTAATGTGCATTATATAAAATAATTGTATTTTCTGTCTATAAAATTCAAATCTATTTGTGAAGAAGTAGATGGGATTTGATCATTCAAAATCATCAATAAAAAATCCTAGTCATTTTATGGAATGGTTACGCATGTAAATGGATAGGGGTAATGACAAAGAGAACAGCAATATTTCAAGTATTCAGTCAAAATACAATATACCCTCATAATATTTAAAAAAACTTGTTATTGAAAGTACCTGCATTCAGATTTTTCAGCACTTGGGATCCACGGAAAATAGTTTTTGGGATTCAACGAAAATAAAACCCAATTCTTTGCATTTAAATTTAATTTGGTATCCAACAGAAGTACATAATAATGTTGTGTAGAATCCAATGCCAAAAATATTAAAATGGGATTCAAAACTGGGATCCAAAGAAACTAAATTGCACAGTTTAAAATCGATAAAATTCAAATTTTTTTGCTGCGCTACTTCTCAATAAGTAAATTAAAACCGACAACAGTGACAGTCTTAGAAATCGTGTCCTATCTCAGAAATATGGTCCTGTCCAGATATATAATGTAATAAATAATTTAATTTTTATCAAAAAAACTCATTTTATGATTTATAAGTAATATAAGCATCAACTTTTTGTTAAATTATGACGAATATATTAATCAAATGATCTGATGAAGTAGAGAATCTTAATTCATCTTCACTTCACATCACATCAACATCCATTAATAGTCCACTGCTGGGCATAAGCCTCTCCTTAGAAAGGAGGTTTATTCATCAATTCACATTAATTCAAGGACCGACTAAGTTAATTGCAAAAACTACTTAATTCCATTTAACAATTATCCAGGAATAAATACTTAAGTAATTAATATAAAATGAGACACTAATTTGTTTACGAAATCAACTGTGTCCACTAACCGTTGGAAGAACAAACTTCTTATCCCTAGTTAGTTAAAAAATCTAATCAATTAAGACCTTCAACAAAAAGGTTTTTGTTCCTAAGTGGGTTTTTATAATTTAAAAAAAGCTGAAGGGTCTTTCAACGATGCATCGAATCTGTCCTTAATTAAAAAAAACAACAATCGTGCCGACGTCAAATAAAACAAATTACGTCATTCTTAATTTAATGAAATTCAATCTTTTAAAATTGGCCTGAGTTTGATTGAAGTTGTGAGCGTATTCAGAATTTAAACTCATTATATCTGTGATAGGATTGATAGGTTGACAATTCCGATAATTCATAGACAATGACCGAATTATAATTCCGAATTTCATCTATAAATACGCGAAATTTGGCACTATATCTATATGGCCTGGATACTGACCTGTTCATTTACAGATATTATTAGATAAATACCTACCTTCATTCTCTGTATCATTTACGCGGTCCGCAATGTCAGAACACGACAGCACATCACGACCATCAAATCTCATCTATAAAAAAAACCACAATAATAACCACACTAAGACAAGACTTTATTATGCTCCTGAAAAAAAAAATTTCGTCGGCCAGACATCACTGCGGTGAGGGACCAAAAAGTAAAAACTTTCTGTATTTGATTACTTAACGATACCCATCAAAATTATTGTACAAAATAATAATGTAGTTACAATTATAACTCTTTTGAGAGATTTGAAAAAAGGTTGACTCAATGAAAAAATCTGATGAAGGAGCAAAGAAACAAACACCTACATAGGTCATTAAGAGGAAGAAGTCATATTTGAACTTATACATGTTGGTGAAGAATAAAAAAAAGAACAATAACTAAATAAAAAATATTGTAAAGTTACTGAATAAATTCCAAGGTCCAATGTCATCTGAACTAACCTTTTTTACTTCTCAGAAGTCGTTCGATCGATTTAACGACCAATTTACTCCAAGCATTGCAACTTTTACTGCAACCTTATTGTACTGAACACGTTCAAATTATATAACCAATCACGTGTAACAGTTAAGTAAGAAAAACCTGTAATGCAATGTCCCACCTAAATGGGATTAGTCTTATTTATTGTCAAACAATTGACGGTGTAATTCACTCGCGTCATTATATTGTGGTGCAAACGGGAGAAAATATGATGTATTAGATTCAAATAAATGGAAACAGAAACGTTAACGTAGCGTCTCGGCAAATGTAGTGTAGGACGCCCACAGGCCAAGTGGAGTGACGATTTGCGCAAGATGACTGGCAGGAGCTGGATGTGAGAAGCCCAAAACCGATTTAAGTGGCGTGCAATGGGAGAGGCCTATATCCAGCACTGCGAAAGGCTGATGAATAATATAAGAATCAGTTTACAATAAAGGTAAATAATTGACGTCACAAATTGTTTATTATGTATGAGCCATGGGAGACCCATGCTTCGGCACGGCCAGGCTCGACCGGAATGATATCACGGCCTAGGGGGAGCCCTAAAAGGTATTTCGGGATTTACTGGAGCGTGTCAGATTAAGATAGGAGGAATACCTTACACTAAGTTGAGTACCTCCACCATACATGAGCCATACAAATAGGGAAGAGCGTTTAGGGCAGCCCATTAGATTAGTTAAATAAAATCGATGGTCAGAAATACTCGAACGTGTAAGATTAAGGTATGTTTGGTTAATTACATACATATTAGTGAATTTTTAAAAATCGTCGATTTGCGCGTGCCATAAGGCAGTGGGAGGTTCACAAAGTAGCAAAAATAAACACAATATTGTTTATTTTGCAAGAAATCTTCTTTAAATGTCAAAATAATTTTTCTTGTTTTTGTTTGTCACATTTTGTAAAAAATCAAAATATTTCTAACAGTCAGATTTAAATTACCCTGTCAAGCTTTTGGCTAGCATGGCAGGAACATCAAGTTGAACCGTTTGTATTAAATCTAACACGATCGGATATTTTGAAATGGCGATTTTTCGTATTTGCAATTTGCATTTTGAAAATTGTCACTTTAAAATCGTCAGACCTTTCTTTATTTTTCATATCCTCAAAATGTTTGACGCGTCCAAATAATGTTTTTCGATTTCCTCCCCTCACATTTTTGAAAACCTGTAGAAGCTTTTCCCACCGTTGAAAGTGGAAACATTTTATGAATTTTATTCATTCGATTACCTAATCTTTCAAATGCCATAGGTGCCCATGGCGCTCGAGTAAATCCCCATTTAGCATCAAAGGCTCCCCTGCTATTAAGCAGTTCTTTCATTGCTTTTCACCGCGTGAGTGAGGTTATCGAAGCCCGAACTCTTTACATTCCTCTTATTCTGGGGAGAGGGACTGAAAAGGTTTCAACGCACTTGAGACTCTAGATTTGCAGGTCCATAGGTAGCGGTAGTCACTTACCATCATGTGAACCGTATATTTGTTGGCCCGCTATACCATAAAATAAAAATGTGTAATAACGCAAAACTTTTCGGATTTAATGAATGATGCCCGGTCTGAAGAACGATTCTATCCACAATCATCGTTATAAACGAGACCGAAGGTCCGTGTAGTGACGGATTAAGAATACGGAATGGCACTACCCCAATTCATCCCGTGGGTGTCGTAAGAGCCGACTAAGGGCGCAAAACAACGCAGGACACCAGCACTGCAAAAAGAAGGAAAACTTGACACAAACCCTATACCAACCCGTCTGGCCAGCGTGGTATAGTAGGCCAAAACCTTCTTTCTAAGGAGAGGCCTATGTCCAGCAGTGGACTATTAAAGGCTGTTGATGTGTGATGTGAAGGAAAGCACTACTGTAATAGACCTATGTATTTTGTTGTAGTGTATAAAATATGCGTAGGCAATAACAAGTAAATTGGTGATCTTGGGCGCTTTAAGAGGAAATCTTGCAGTGATGTATTTCTCTTAGAACCCTACCAAATACAATGTTACTGTAACGCGTGACTGATTTACTTATCTCAAGTTGCAAGTAGCAGAGTATTATACCAGCAGCACTTTTTTTGTTATTGACGTGTAGAAATCCCCCGGTACGTTAAAGGAGATAAAAAGGTATGTCGGACTTAACCCAACTAAAACCACAGGTTTTTCTTACATAGATAAGACCTGTGTGAACTGTGGATTTAGTCGGGTCGGAGCCTCAGGTGTGTCCTAGAAACCCCCCTGAATTTAACGATTTTATTTCAGATTCGCATTTCAGATCTTGCTGTTAGCATTTATCGTAAACATTGGTAGGAACGCTGTTTTAGCCTGGCTGAGAGCCAACCAGCCACAGATTATAATACCAGCTAACTTGTCTTTTTGTCTGTCTTTACATTCGCTGTAACTAAAGTTTTTGTTACCATTTAAGGTGTCTCTTTAGGTTCTTTTACTTTAGCAGAAATCGATAACACTAGTTTTTTTCCTGCGAGCTTCGCTTGTGTTCATGTTGATTTTGTCAATCATTTTTTTCTTATTAAAAAACTTACAGGCTAATCTAGACTATGGTCTATATCTGTGCCAAATTTCATCCAGAACTGTTTAGCTATACTAGTATGATTTTGTAACAAACATCCAAAACTCCATAATCACAAACTTTCCCGTTGATAATATTAATGATATGTCTCATCATACTATTGGTAATTTAATTAGCCAATCGCTAATAGCATTGTGTCAATGTAGAATTACTAATTATATCTAAATACAATCTAAAAGTTCTATAAAGGGTGGTTCTAGAATTACATGTTTTTAATTCCTGATTATATCAATATCGCCGATGTATTTTGAGATCTTAGATAACTATTTGTCAATTTCGGGCTACGTGCATTTTACCAAGATTATTCTTATGTTTAGTACACCTTAACTCCCTGTAACTAAGAGAGACCAATCATAGCAATGCATTATTGCTTATCTGTATATTATTATATTAAAATGTTGAGTTATGTTGTGTACGGTTCAAAAACTCAAAAAGTTCTACACCGATTTAGCTTAAAATTTGACAGGATGTACAACCTGCTTCAAAGATTGTTTTTATGTATTTTTCGCATCAGTTTTGTTCGTCATTTCTCATCAATGCAATTAATGTTGGTTAGGCATAAATAAATTCCAAACTACGTCGATACAATAGGAATTAGGCATGGGATAAAATCGCAATCTCATGTGATTAATCATATGATTTTATCATTTCTTCACACCTGTGACTCATCTACAACATCACTGCGACTAATTATTATTATTACGGTGCTAGCTACGGTGCTAGCTACGGTGCTAGCTAGCGCTAAATCTAAAAAAAAAGACTATGACCAAATTTAAATACCTAGTGATTTACCACAAGTGAAATCACAGCGACCAAAACCATTTCCATCTCTAATAGGAATAGTCTGGAAACTTACTGTCAGAATATCATTGCATCAAAAATATAGCTCTTCACGTATCTATAATTCCATAAATATAAAAATGAATGTTTACTTTTAGGATAAAACGGAGGTTTCTCTAGCAAACATTGAATGGCGCCAAAAACTTGTTTTCGTGGCTTGAATGATCAAAGCGACAGGTCCAGAATACCAGAAACGTCTACTGAGTAAGTATATACTTTTCTAAACATTCAAGAGATTTTTTTTAAAATCCCATCTCCACAAATTTGAAGTTGATATGTCTAACAGACTGAAAACACCAAATAAATATAAATACTGACTCGTTCATTTAGTCAACGCCAGTCTTCTTCAAGTTTCAATTTAGATCGGTTATAAATTTCTGCTTGGAGAATATTTAATAATTTAGTTCCTAAAGGCACTGCCAAGGTTGTGGGCGAAGGGCGCTTGTGAGGAGTTACGTAATGGCTGGGATCGATAGCGTATACTGAGTGTTGTGTACGAACCTAGATGTGTCTGAAGCCCTACTTCCTGGGTCGTTAATGCTATGCAACACGCGCCTGCGCTCTTAACGCTGGCCCATTTTTTGGTTGCGTAGAATCTGAATTGTAAATGCTGATGACACTTACATCCGGCTAATACGATGGTTGATCAAAAGAGGTTGGAACAACATACTTATTTTTTTAACTTTTGCATGACACAGACACAGGTCACAAGGCCCGTGCAACCTGGTCAAAACGTCAGGCTATTCAAAGCTGTGTTCTACTTGAATTACCTATTATTCGCTTTAATTCCCTATCGTTTGTAATATTTATATAAACAACACACTTATACATGATACGTTGTAATAAAACTTTGTTTTAGATCTATATAACTGTATTTCATAATTTAATTTTGAATAAATGTATTTAGAGAATTATTTAGTAAGAAAATGTTTAAATATCGAAATGATTCTAAAACAATCCTCTTTAAAAACAAGAATAAAATTGTAAAATATATTATATTAAAATATTGAATCAAAACTATTTCCAATGAAAAACGTTTTGCAAGACACCTGACAAATTTACGAGGGAATTATGACAACTGACGTATTGATTTTTTAAATTATTAATAGAAAAAGTGCGGGGTAAATCAAACTCGACTTAGCCAGTATAGTAGGCCAAAACCTCCTTTCTAAGGAGAGGCCTACGTTCAGCAGTGGACTCTTAAAGGCTGTTGATGTGATGTAACGTGAGTAACACTGTCTCCTTGGTAGAGTATGTAATATATTACTAAACATCATATATCTATATGCGTTGATCCTATTATGACATTAGGCACGAATTAGCTAACTAAACTGATCTAACTGGAGACATACCTAAATCTCGCAATAATATGTATGTTTCATAATTTGCATGTGTATGCAAATTATGAAACAGTGAGTCCAGTGATCTGTATATTACCGCCTAGCCCTGTTTTCAATTATTGAATGAAATAAAGTCTCCAAAATGCATAAACGTAATGCTAAGAAACGTACATACGTATAATATCTAGATATGCTTGGATCGCTGCAAATCCGCTGCGCAAAATTTAACCACCCCCTCCTGAGGGGATAAGGGATGTTACGTAACACGACCTAGATCGCGAGAGCCGAATGAGCTAAAAAACTAGGTCGAAAACTCTCACTGCATACCTATGTAGTACTACTGAAGAATATTTGAATTTTGTTTGGTTCAGTTCGAAAAGTTGTTTATTTGATAAGCAGAAATGTAGTCTTCTGATCTCTACCCAGGTGATCTAACGCCGAACTATGGCTGAAAATTTATAGAAATAAACATTTTTTTTTATGTTAGAGAGGCAAACGAGCAGACGGGTCACCTGATGGAAAGTGACCATCGCCGCCTATGAACGTCTGCAACTCAGGAGTCACAAACGTGTTACCGGTCTTTTAGGAAGGAGTACGCTCTTTTCTTGAAGGCTTGAAGGTCGTATCGGTCCGGAAATACCGCAGACGTTATCACACACAGATTGGTTGTGCGGGGCAAAAAGTCTTTCGAAAAGCGCACATAGTGGAGCGCCAACTATCCAGGTGATGAGGATGAAAATTTTGTCAATATACATATGAAAATGTTATATATGTTCATAAAAACAAGGATAGCTTTTCTAAAAGAAGTGATGTACGTTCTATAAATACCAGAAATAAAAATAAACTTTTAGTACCTTTGCCTTTAGGCTCCAAAAGATAAACAAGTCGTTTCGAGGTCAATGTGTCCGATTTTATAAGAAAATAAAAAATAATATTTAAGACTTAAATATTAACAAATTTAAATCCTCAATAAAGCGTAAACTATGTTAGAAAGCCTATTACTCAATTGTGGATTACATAGAAGAAAAAAATGCTTGGGATTAATTTGGCACAGGCTAATTAGGCTTCTTAAATGGAAATGTGATGTAGGCTAGTGTTTATGGTCGCTTTGTTTTTTTTTTTAAGTCCTTAATAACGGACATACTAGCACACATCAAAATAATGTTGTGGTATAATTAATGATGTCATTGTATCTATCTGTAAGTTCCAAAAGAATGGCCATGAGTTTTTTTTGTCCTTTCTTCTCATAAGGCTCAACCCTTTGGAAACGGGCGGTTGTAGGTCGATAAAAGCAATACCATAGATTTTGTATAAGTATAATTGTTACTAAATTTATTTTGACAAAATAGAGATTTGCTAAAGGACGATTTAAGCAATTTTAAAAAAGTTATGAAAAAAAGATATTTTGAGTTTGATCACAATGTTTTTTTACTAAGTATTAAATTCATATTAAATAAAATAATAAATATTTTTTTATTATTATCTGGTACATTTAATTTAATTTTATTCATTGTGAATTTGTTATCACCTTACCTTTATTTGGAAACGTTGATTTCAATTTATATAATATATCATGACAATGTTGACCTTAGTTTTATTCGATGTACCATAAAATATTAATGCCACATTTAAACATAATGAACCTTCTAGGCCCTTTGAAATTCCTTTGCCTATATCAAACACGAACACAACAACCACAATCTAAATATTCAAGCCCATATTGTTGTCTATAAATAGATTCACGTGACGTTAGCTATCAAATGTTACCTGAAATATGTGTGTGTTTATTGTTCGTGGATATTTCTGACAAGGCCGTCGTAGGCCGTAAATAATAATCAATGTTTATATGTGTACGCCTTCAGGGTATCTTATTAGAGAGCCCGAATAATGTATTTTAGTAAAAAACGTACATAAATCTACGAGTATATGAACATTTGTACCCGATTTGTTGTGTGACGGCATACGGCCGTATGCCCTCAAATTAGGTAGATCCTTACAGTAGTACAGGTTTAGTCAGTTGGCTTACCAAACCCAATTGTTAGAAAACATACTTATGTATTACTAAATACATATGTATTTACATATTGCAGACAAATTAACACATTGTGGGGGACACCTCTCATCACGTTACATCACACTCATCGAACATCCAGGGAAGATTCGAACCCAAGATGTCTAACAGAGCAGTCAAATCCGTTAATCACTATACCAAGAGTTGCGTAATCCCTTGTAGGAGTGGTGTCAATATCTGTTCTATTAATCAAATTTGTTTTCATCGTCATATTATTCACTTTTCATTTATGGTTTAAATACAGTTGAAGGGAGAGGAAGAATTGAAGATTTGAGTAATATGTCCCTACTCATATTATAAATGTAAAAGTGAGTTAATTTGTTTGTTAAATTTCACGCCTAAACCACTAAACCGAATCTAAAAATTCTTTCACGAATAGAAAACTACATTATCAGCGAGTAACATAGACTACTTTACCTACACGCTGGCGGAGCCGCGGGCAAAAATAAAATTAGTCTAATTTACATATTTTAAGATAGTTCACTGTGCTATATCCTTTTTTTGACTAACTGATTGTCTTCTTATAGTAAATGTGGAATCAAATAAATTTTATCGTAATTCTCTGTTAAAATATTTCAAAACCACTTATTTTCAAGAATTATCACTATTACATAATCATTTTGATTGAATACTTTAATAGCCTACCGTTTTTAGTTATGAATGAAAATATTTCTGTAATCGTGTTTCAGTAAACAGGTAAGTACTAAAGATGTTTATATAATTTAAGCTGCCTATAAATTTTAACGAAATTGTGATGGAGTATGTCCATTACACCCGATGTTTATAATTAAATCTTTTTTAGATGGTTTATACTTGGCTTGTTTTATGTTGCTCTCGTAGGTTTTTTAGTTTGTTATTAAATATTAACGTTATATAAGTGTTAAATGTAATGGGTTCGTTGCTTCTGGGCCACATAAATAATACACAGACATAATTTTGACCTTAGCATAAGTGGAGAGTAGTTCCCTAATCTGAAAGTTTGTGAGGGGTCATTCACTTTGAGGGGTCTACCCTTTATAGCAGAACTTTTTATGTCATAATATTATTTTGCATAACAACGGATAGCATAAACTTCACGTAGACACTCATTTATCATACATTCAAAACTCATAATTTTGTTAGTCATAATCATCAAAGTAGAACCATCATATCACCGATAGTTCATAGTAAGAATCGTCTTTGAACATAAATTTCATATCGATTTCATTAAAAGCAGAACTATCATACTCAGGAAGTTTACAGTGAGAATCATATTTATAAGAATTGAAAGACTATATCTATCCATCATTTTATATTTCTTACCACAAAAATAAAGCCCGCAAGCATGCAGCATGCAAGCAAAAATGCAGCATATCTGTCACGGTCCCACGCGAGATTATCGTCGCAGATGAATTCAACGCTCACCACCGTAGCTTCGGCTTGCTGGCCAGCCTGAGCCGCGGCAGCGAGCCTTGAAACCACTTCCTCCTCAGCTCGCAGGCCACTTCGCCCCTCCGAGCCTACGCGGGCTTAAATTACACTCTAGGGGTAAGGCAGACAAGACAACGTGGAGTCGGTTTTGCAAGACATATGACTTTTTAAGATAATATTTTAATTAGAGGTTAGAAATGCTATATGATGACAATCATCATCATCATCAACAGCCTTTAATAGTCCACTGCTGGACATAGGCCTCTCCTTAGAAAGGAGGTTTTGGCCTACTACACTATAATGACAATATACCTAATAAAATTATACCAAAAGAAATTGTACCAAATAATCGTCGCTCAAGATAAACGGAATGTTAAACGAAATTATGCGGCATTTTAACTCTGACAAAGGTAATTATGCTAAATAAAATGGTGCCATCTTAAAAGTATGCCATTGTAAATTCGGACACATAAACATTCGGCCTAACAATAATTATATTGAATAATTTTTATGCCTTAAAAATATTCGTCTAAAGAAGATTCTGCCAAGTGTGCTATGCGAAATAAATTTCGGAGCAACAAGATTCTGCCAGGTAGAGGGAACCCCACCTTAAGTAGGTATAGTTTAAGATCCGGCTGCAGAATCAATGCACTCATCGAGAATGTGCTAAAACCCATTTTATGATAAGGAGATTTTATATCTACCAGGCTGTCTATCGAAATGTGGCCGCTAGTATTTTTAATTAAATTTTTGTTAATTGATTTTTGGGAAAACATTTCGTTTTAAATAAAATATCGTCCACTTTACGGCAATATATATAAAGACTGAAAAATCACGGTTGCCGTTGCGCACTCGGCCGCACCTCTTCGCAGCCAGGTGTAAACAGGTATGATTTTGAGACATTTATACGTTCATAACGTACGTTTATTATTTATATATCAAATTAAAGTTATTTTTTGTGTGTTTATTATGATATACGGTTGCCTAATTAAATGTAGCCGCAAATAAGGGTTGCTGGCTGTTAAAGATCGTAAATATTTAAGCCAGAGTGAAAGAGAGTTGGCGCGTAACATCACTAGTCAGACGAGGATAGCGATTGCCAGCTGTACGCCGCTTTAAAGTCATTGCGTATAATTTAACGTGGTGCGTTAACGAAAAATAAATAGAGTGGTGTGGTTCAGTGGTGTCGTTTACAATACACGAAGTAATTTCGTCAGTAATGGTCGACCAATGCTACAACTAGATCGAAAGCAACAGTAATAGAAGATTAATACTTAGTTTTTATTAAAGGAGTAAATCTAAGACTTTTGATGGTAATCGTAATAGAGTGGTACTCAATCAAAGATGGACCCTAAGCTTTTTACGAAAGCGTGAAATTATATAAATGAAAATAGAAAATAGAATGATCAACTTTGATATGGAAAGAAAAATATCCAAATTTCGGTTAATGTAGTCCAAATAATGTGTTGCGGCGCAGCCCGGCCACAGTAGATTTCTCAATTTATAGACGTATCAATTAAATGTTCTTTTATTGTTCTTGCTGTACTTATCAATAGATTAAATGTACCAAAAATCATGTTAAAAAAGCAATTGTTTGCGGGGGCAGCACCGTATACGTTGCAGCCCGGCCAAGTATATAATATAGGTAGGATGCTCAGAATGTTCTAAAATATAAACTAAAAAAATGTGTCATTTTGTGTTCTTCTTAATTTTTTATCATTAAAATTTACCAAGAGACGCTTACATTAACAGACAATGATTTCAAATAAGAAATGTCATTAAGCGCCTAAACTACTGAAATAGCAATGTAAGTATGTCAGAAATTATTCAAAAAGGAAGAGGCGAAGGCGCTTGGTGCAATTTATTATTTGAAATCATTTTCTGTTTATGTAAGCGTTTCTCTTAGTATATTTCATGGAAAAAAATAAAGAACACAAAAGGAACATTTTATCCGTTTATATTTTAGAAAATTCTGATCATCTTACCCATTTAGTACCTGCAACGTATACGGTGCTTCCAGGCCACAAACAATTGCTTTTTTAACAAGATATATTTGTGGTACATTTAATCTATTGATTGGTACAGCAAGAATAATAAAATAACATTTAATTGATACGTCTATAAATTACGAAATCGATTGTGGCCGGGCTGCGCCCAACACACGTCTAAACTCCAAATGAGATATGCTTAATTTGATGCATTAACTGTCCAATGACAAAATCTTTTCCAAATTTGATAATAGCTTTTGGTTTTTTATTAAGAGATTATCGGCGTAGGATTTGCTGCAGTTTGTCATAGTTGTTTCAAAAGATTTTTCAATTGTCTGTTTTAAGTTATAAAAATAATATATTTTTTCTTTTGCTATCACCAAAAAATAATTTCCTAATAATCTATTAAAGAATGGAGCGCAGAATCAGCATTTGATTATATAAAAAATTAAAATTAAAATAAGTTTTCGTGCACATCAACTAAAAAATTAATTATCTCTGTAAAAATTTAAAAAATATGTTAAACTATGATTTTTAATAGTAACGATCACTTACAGATAGTAATTTATTGCGATCCCCAAGTACCACAAGGTGAAGATGATAAAACCTGTCCGTTCTACCATTGTCGAATTGAGAACAACTGAAACAAATAGTACATCATGTATTGTTGTCATTTCATTGTGATGGTAACTCTTAAACTAAGTGCTAAATAGTTATTTAAATAGCAATTTTAATGAAAAAATACATCGTGAATAGTATCAGTTATGTAGAGGTCGTGACTTAGGACTAATAGTTGTGTAATGAGCACGATTGTTTGTTCTGTGTCTGGGTGTAATTTATCTGTACTATATATGTATTTAGAAATATATACTTAAGTACTTTTAAAGTCTGGTTAACATAGGATAAGGCGTAATAAACCCATACTCCGCGTACGTACGTAAACGCCCCTAACACCCTGCAGAAGCAGGGTGTTAGGGGCGAATAATATTCTCGTTGACGTGAAAGTTGTAGAACAGCCTTTGTAATTTTTTTTTGTACGTGTGGACACCCCTTCGGGCTGTCCGGTGGGCTGGTGTATCGGAACCGAACCGACTAAAATCACACGGTGTGCTATATTACGCTTTAGACAGGAGGGATCCGTTCAGTTCAGGAATCGAGTCTCGCAGTTTTTTCCGAGCTTTTCCCGTAATTAAGTTTTCAAAACCTATAATTACTTATATTATTTTGTTTTAAAAATGAAATTTTACCTTGATAATTTATTACGTACTTAAAATAAAAACTATATTTTTTATGATTTTATTAAAAAAATATTGTTTTCAGATGTTCCCTGTACCTTTAGTCTAAGACGACGTTATTTAATAGTTCCAGGTCAACGGGAAGTACCCTATAAATTTGGATTCCCTTGATATAAGCGATATATGCGTTTTTTTGCGGCATAAACGGTCGTAAATTTAGAAGTTTGATTTTTTCATAGTTTCAAGGGACTGTAGGTTTAAGTAGATGGTTTTAATTTCAACTCGATACCTCCACGCGCTCCCGAGATAAAGTGTATTGACAGACGGACAACAGTGATCCTATAAGAGTTCCGTATTTCCTTTTGAAGTACGGAACCCTAAAAATAAGTAAAAATCTAAATAACTCGGTCACGCACAGAGTGTATTACTAGGTTTTCCTGAGGTTCATGTAATAAAAAAACAGATACAATTATTGCGTAACCTGGAAGTTCACAAACAAGGATTACGAGCGACTGTATGTGTTTGTTGTAGATTTTATCTTCTTTTTTTTCATTTTCTTGTGTTTGTGCCCCTTAGAATAAAGTAGAAAGAGGGGTTTGGAAGTTTTAGGTTTAGGTATACAATACCAAAAGGAAACGCGTTTTTTGTTTAAACATCGTTGGATTGACAACGTCGAATCTGGAATGTGGGAGGCTAATAGAGATTCTATAAATGTTTGGTTTTTTATTTTAATGTTTGGGTAACATCTGTAATGTTAACATGGACTAATGAATTTAAGAACTAAGCTCAAAATTATCTAGAGGTGTTACACCTCTGAGAGTTCCTAAAACCATTTATGATATTTGCCTACACTCTGAGAATTTTATTTTTCTTTAATAAGACAATTCCCGCACTAGGAATATAACCTGTGTCGCGGGGCTTTTACAGACATACATGAAATGGACACAAAAAACACCCAGACTCAGAACTACAACTTGTGGATCACACAGTGTTGCCCCATGTGGTGGTCCGACCGACCAACAACACTCAGCGCAGTAGGAAACGGCGAGGTGACCGCTTAAATCACTACACCATCCGTGCAGTGTATACAGTTTATTTATTACGAATGAAAGCAAACATCCTAATTTTTTTGGGAATAAAACACCATTAGTAACATTATTTACCTGTAAGGTTTGATCGTTAGATCAGCTAGTAGCACATGGCGAAAATTAAAGAGAATACCATTTTGTCTGATTCAGCAGCGGTTGTTTTGTATTTTTTATTACACACTTATGGGTACGACATTTTGACTACAATTGCACTCACAAAGCTGTCAAATTGACAGTTAATCGTTGAGTTTACATAGCACTGAATACGTAAACTATATAGTGGAGAAATGGTTTTTTTTTCTCTGTTGCGCAACTGAAATATTGTAACAAAAAATGAAGTGGTTTTCATAGTAGTCGCATATGATAAGTAGAATCTAACACACGTACCATCTAATGGCCTAACGCGCGCTCAATGAGCGGAAGTCAAATAAAAAAACATGCTACAGTAAACGCAAGAAGACTCAAAGACTGGACACACTCGCAGACTAGCAGCGGCACCACCTTATAATCACTGTCGGAACATGTACAGAAAGCGTATAAAGGATTGACGGAAGATAACATATAGACTCACACATCACATCACATCAACAGCCTGTAATAGTCCACTACTGGACATAGGCCTCTCCTTAGAAAGGAGGTTTTGGCCTACTATACCACGCTGGCCAGACGGGTTGGTACAGGGTTTGTTTCAAGTTTTCCTTCTCTTTGCAGTGTCGTCTTGAGTAGTTTACTCCCTTAGTCGACTTTTACGACACCCACGGGATGAATAGGTGTGGTGACATTGCGTATTCTTAATCCGTCACCACACGGATAACATATAGACTAGATGGCGGTAATAACAGCATAATGGACTGAAAAAGGACTAGAAATTTCTAGATAATTATCTAAGCGCCTACTTAATTTTGAATCACAAAATGAAGTCATGTCTTTTCATATTCATTAGGCTTTTTGGTTATAATTTAAACTAATCTTTATTTATTTTTAAATTACACCTACCGATATTTGAAGCTGGGAAACTGCAAACACGAAGCATGTACCATAACACTTACGTTTATTATAAAAAATATACATATTATGCTTGTATTAACATTAAGCTTTAATAAATAATAGAAATAACCATTTGTAATGAAAATGTTTTGGCCTATATGTATGAAATTCCAGTGTCAAACACTTTTCATAATTAGCTACATACGTTTAATTGCAATCAGTAAGTATCTTTATACGTTTTCTGGCTTTTTTACGATACAGGAGAGTAAACGACCAGACGAGTCACGCGATGGTGAGTACCACCGCTTATAGACATCTGTAACTCAAGAGACACAAGTGCGTTGCTGGCAATGATATTTGGAGGAAAATACGTTATATTCATACTGCACGCTAGCGCTGGAATAAAATCACAATCACGTATGATAAAGCATATGATTTAGAAATCATTTCACCACACCTGCGACTGATTTACAAAACCACTACTACTTAATTATTATTATTACCCTAGCGCAAGACTCGCGAAAAAATATTTTTGATTGATTTTAATACACTATCTTTGTCCATGACGAAATCACAATGACATGTGAAACCGCTGTGACTAAAACCAACCATTACATCAAATGCATAATGATTTAAAAGTTGCAATAGTTTCGAAGTTTCGAACAATGCTACTCCAGTTCTTGGAACGGAATACCTACAAGAGTCGCAGAGAGTTTTCAATAATTAAATGAGTAGGCACACAAAGCTAAAGTAGGAACTTTTGCCAGATTCCCTTATAAATTTTGTCAAACATCAATCATTGATACAGTCTAGAACCCTTCTTTTCTCCATCTTAGGCAGAAATATACCTACTTACAGTAATTTAAAAAGTCAGATCAAGCATATACTCACCTATTATATTTATATGCAGATGGCGATGAACCAGAATATAGAAATCAATGTTTTCTGCACTATTTTGAGTTGCAAGTTATGTATTTTTGTTAGGTAAGGTAATGACACAAAGTGATGGCCATCTTTAATTTGAATTTCAGGACTTATTTGGTAAATATAAAATCTGTTTGGTCTCGAAATGTAGGCCCTTTTGCTGAACTTTTGATACTTACTCGACAGATGGCGTTACTATATCCTCTTGGAAAATATTGAGTGGAAAAATGTAGATATTTTCCGATTTGACAACTATACATATAACCTCAATGATATACCTATATCAAGCAGTAAACAATTTCAGGTAAAAACAGAGATTCAGAAAGTTCTTCACATTACATTATTTACATGGATATTACTGGGGATACCAATTTCCAAGGCAATGAATGATCCTGCTGCAATAAGTATTCCACTTTTTTTGTTAGAGTGCCACAATATAGTAAAAAAAATTGGAAGCGATATAGGCAAGGAGAGAGACGGATGCCCGATAGTTCCCTCTGTTTCTGTTAAACTAAGCTGCGATTGGCTACTTATTAACCCATTATCATTATGACATGTTTAAGCGGTCGCCACTCCGCTTCCTACTGCGCTGAGTGTTGTGGGTTCAAACCCCACATGGGACGACACTTTGTGAAATCCATCCGTTTCATGTATGTTTGTAAAGTCCCCCACGACACAGCATTGGTTCCTCAAACTGGCAGTTGCCGGAAAGTCCGAGCCCTGTAAACATATATATCTATCAGTATCAACAGCCAATCTACTGTTGGACTTAGGCCTCTACTTAAAAAGAAGGTTTTGGCGTGTGCCTTACCCCAGCAAAATAATGTCGAAAATGGTCATTTAAACGTTATAGATAATTAGTTGCTCCCCTTCTGTAATTGTTAAGCACATTTTTAAATTTGTTTCTCTTAAACTTTTTTAGTTATTTCAAAAAAACATTTCCTGCTGGGGTAACGTTTGAAACGTTACCGCAGCCAGACATTTTCTTTTTTAATTGTAATATTGAAATAAATTTTAGCTAGATAATTAGTTATCTGGACTAGGTAAATGTTACAACTTATTTGGTATTTGTATTTTCTTCGGCTGCGAAGTTATTCGAAATCCTGCTGGAGTAACGTTTGTGGGTTTGCCGGATCTCTGAAATGGGTGAGCGGATTGTAACCATCTTTTGTACATAACTTCTTAAGGATTAGTTTTAATTTGTTCGACAATAAAATAACAAAAATAATGGACCGTTTAAAAATTATTTAGGTAAGTATGAAAACACTTCAATACGTCCTAACACTTTAAATAAGACCTCTAAAGACTTACTTCAAACGTTATTCTATTGCTTGTAACTACCTTCAAATGTATACGAATTTTCGTAAGTATACTGTAAGTGACTAAAAAGTTGTGATGAAATATAGCTCTCCACGTTCACGATCACAATGTGTGCGGCCTTTTTTGGCCACCGATAAACCTGTGTGTGGATATATAAACTGAATGTTATGCCAATAATTAGTTGTTTAGTTCAGTTGTCTATCTGTAGAATTTCAGCGTCGTACATATAATAATTTACGAGATAATTAAATAAAAGTCATTAGAAGGTGCAAGTCCGTGGTAATCCGATCATGTTTAGGTAGTTACAAAAAAGCGATCACCCAGTACATTGCGCTGTCTTTTAAAATGTTAAGTGTAATACACCTTACGATTTCGGTACAGTTGCTGTACTGTACGTGTTAAATACATTCAATATTTATTCATTATTATTACCTATTATTTATTTTGTTCTTTTTTCCTAATTGATCTTAAGCACTAGTTTCTTTACTTAAAATTTCTTTAGTCTGTTTAACTACGGGAGCTACAATCAACAGAAAATCTGCACTGGCCCGCTAAAATTATAAATATGTAGATACATGTATGAACGATTCACCTGACTGCAATAAATCGAAAATTTAAACCATTAAGAAATCGTTTCATTTCTTTGATTTTTTTTGTAAAGAAATAACACTGAAGTAATTGTATTTTATTTTGAGGTATATAGAGCTTAGACTTGAATGCATCAAAATATTTAAAGAAACAAGTCATCTACAATTAGTTAAAATATACCATAATAGTAGAAGAATATAGTTGTAAATTAGAATGCATCAACATTGCATCGCCCAACAGTCGTATACCTCGTAAGAGTAGGTAATATTGTTCTGTGGTCTATACCGAGAACCGAGAATTATCTATACCTATGTACCTACCTGTGACTGTTGATTTCTGTTAAAAACGAACAGTTGTTGAATGATATTTTGATATAATAACGGTAATTTAATTTATCGAGTGAAAGTGATACATTTTTATAGATAAAATTATTGGTCAGATAATATTTGTCAATCAAGAATCGCCGATAATACATCCTTAGCTAGAACGCAGGAGGGGACGGGCGAAGGGATACTTCATTGTTTGCAATTTGCATCTAGTGCACTAAACTTGACCCTTAGGCAGATAATATACGTCTTGTAAAGTGCGTGTGCGCTTCCGCTTTCTATTTTTGCAAATATTTATCGTATTCTTGGGAGTTCTTCAATATGTGTGTACCTAATTACTAGTAATGGGAATTAATGCTAATTAGATTCAATTTAAGTAATTGCGAATTCTTGTCTTAGGATGTTAATTACTAATGCTAATTTTGAAATTTCGTTCGGGGTGAACAAATTAAAAACGATCATAACTTGTAGGTATATCACTATTACTAATTTTACATAAATAATTTATTTTATTATAATTTAACTCACCGCGATTATGTGATCAAATATTTTATTTTCTCCAACATTATTACAGAAATAATGCACTGCAGAGTTTGTTCGCGATATGCTAGCCTAAGTCGATTTATCACTTTAAAAAAATCCCAATCTATTTACAAAATACCTATTTACAACGCATACGTTACACTCTTCAAAACTTAAATTACCTATACCTACCCTAAAATTAAACTTCAATTAACAAATACTACACAGGTACCAATTCTATGAACAACTATAAACAATTCACCTAAACATTACGAGAAAACAAAAGCATTCAAAACAATACCTAATCTCCCGGCTGATTACTAATTATGCAATAAACAATCCTAAATAAAAATTATTTAAAAACATGTAGTTTTTTGTAACACTTATGTACATATCCGTAGTAAACTTGCAAATAATATACTACATATTTTAAAAGCCAGCACAATGTACTGGGTGATCGCTTTTATGTAACCACCTAAACATGGTCGGGTTACCACGGTCTTGCACCTTCTAATGACTTTTATTTAATTATCTCGTAAATTATTATATGTACGACGCTGAAATTTTACAGGTAGACAACTGAACTAAACAACTAATTATTGGCATAACATTCAGTTTATATATCCCCACACAGGTTTATCGGTGGCCAAAAAAGGCCGCACACATTGTGATCGTGAACGTGGAGAGCTATATTTCATCACAACTTTTTAGTCACTTACAGTATACTTACGAAAATTCGTATACATTTGAAGGTAGTTACAAGCAATAGAATAACGTTTGAAGTAAGTCTTTAGAGGTCTTATTCAAAGTGTTAGGACGTATTGAAGTGTTTTCATACTTACCTAAATAATTTTTAAACGGTCCATTATTTTTGTTATTTTACTGTCGAACAAATTAAAACTAATCCTTAAGAAGTTATGTACAAAAGATGGTTACAATCCGCTTACCCGTTTCAGAGATCCAGCAAACCCACAAACGTTACTCCAGCAGGATCTCGAATAACTTCGCAGCCGAAGAAAATACAAATACCAAATAAATTGTAACATTTACCTAGTCCAGATAACTAATTATTTAGCTAAAATTTATTTCAATATTACAATTAAAAAAGAAAATGTCTGGCTGCGGTAACGTTTCAAACGTTACCCCAGCAGGAAATGTTTTTTTGAAATAACTAAAAAAGTTTAAGAGAAACAAATTTAAAAATGTGCTTAACAATTACAGAAGGGGAGCAACTAATTATCTATAACGTTTAAATGACCATTTTCGACATTATTTTGCTGGGGTAACGCACACGGTTTTGGCCTACTATACCACGCTGGCCAGACGGGTTGGTATAGGGTTTGTTTCAAGTTTCCCTTCTCTTTGCAGTGCTGTTTTCTTCTGGAGTCTGCTCCCATAGTCGGCTCTTACGACACCCACGGGATAAATAGGGGTGGTGACACTCCGTATTCCTAATCCGTCACCACACTGTTGATTAATATATACACTTCTACTACTAATGCCCCATGGGGCAGGCATATATCATACATTTGCAGTAGTACTAAGGCTTAGAACGCAATAGTGGTTGGCCAGAATGCGGTGTGCAGCAGATACGGTCAGCCGCAACTGCACCGTATCGTTTTGGCTCCATTGTGGTCCGCCGCAATAGAGAAATATTGGACATGTATATATATATATATATAGTAGGGCGTTCTTTGGTTTCTAAAATGAGCCTTTCTTAGTCAAAACCCATGAAAAACATGCGACAGCCAATTCAAATTCAGAATAACAACCCCCTTTGGAAGTCCCTGGTGAGAATAACAACCCCTACCTACATCGACTATTATATTGACGAACTGGGTCAGGAAACGTACGACGGTTGGCCACATGTCAGTGCGTTAACATCATGCGTTTTTATACAAAAGTTGAAGTGCAGTGAATCGCAATGGCACACCGCGGTGCATTTTAAGGCTAAGAATAAAACAATCAATACAACATTAAATTTCTTCAACAATCTTTATTATAACAGATATAAAAGGGATACAAGACCTTTTTAATATAAATATCTCTATATACATTGACTAAATATAATCCCAAAAAACATGTAATATACTATACATACACAAAATGTTTAACATAATTTTCCCAATTTTCAAATTCGTTTTGTTTTAACAAACATTTACTTTTGGACTCAGATTAGTATTAAATAATAATACAAGTGTCCTTATCTTTAAAAAGATTATTAGCTTTGTTTTGCTGATAACTACTTTTTATTTTTTCATTTAAATATGTAAAACTACAGTCATTTAGATATAAAAGTAACAAAATGCATTAGGCCAGTATAGTTAGATATAATTATTAGTAACTGAACAGTGAAATGAAGGAATATTTTTTTTCATGTTTTTTTGCACCATTTTACATTGATGCTTGGCTATCATAATTATACCATATAGTATCATGTTTTCAATTCAAGCCAGTATTTCCTGAGATTAGCGCGTTCAATCAACCAAACAAACCGATAATGGAGAAGCTATGCCACAAGATAATATCACAATAGTACTATTGTTACGAAATATTACTATATTGCTAAAATGGGTAGTGTTGTACCTACCCATTTTCGCAATAATTTGAATTTGAAACAATCTCTTCAACTTTATAACATTAGTATAGATCTGCTTTGCATTTCTTAGTAGAATGAAAAATTGTTGTATAGTCTTTAACACAGAAGAACAAAACAACTGGGACACTATGTCTTTCAATTCTAAAGGAATATAATATATAATTAAACGAATGTCGCTTATACAAAACTGTTTCAATAAACTTAGTTGACTTTCCTGCTTAAAGAATATATGTGCCTGCATTATATTTATGTGTTAATACACAGTACGCATAGAACAAAAACTTAATACATCTTGTTCTGGTAAAATAAGGCCAAATTACACAAAGCTACCAAATTGTATCGGCATCCTTGCCAGTAAGAGACTACAAAAATGCTGCCCAGAGTATCTATAATTAGAAATTCACCAGTGAGTGACCATAGAGAAATAAGTTGCTCAAGATATTTAAAGACATTATCATGGAGAGTGCTCCCACGAATTGTTTGGAATAATACCGGCCGCAACCTCCCACCATCTTTCCACACCACAAAAATGTTCATCCCCACCACTTGGATAATTGGCGCTGAACCACTGTACGCTTTTCAAGACACTTTTTGCCTCGCACTACCAACCTGTTGACCAAGTTATAGGCTGCGGTATTTCCGGACCGAGACGACCTTCAAACCTTCAAGAAATGAGTGTACTCCTTCCTCTAAGGCTGGCAACGCGTTTGTGACTCCTGAGTTGCAGGCGTTCATGGGCGGCGGTAGTCGCTTTTCATCAGGTGACCCCGTCTGCTTGTTTGCCCCCTATTTCATAAAAAAAAGATATGTTTAATAGACTTCCACATTTTTTTTAAATAAAAGTTGCATTCCAATTGATATTACTATGATACAAAATTAGCTACATCGTTAATTCTATAAAAATTACACTGTATCACATACAATCTAAAATGGCAGATTGTGCAATGATGCACGGTTAGGAAGAGACATCATAAACACGGCCAATTACATTTTTTATCAGATCTCATTTTTACGGTATACATACTTTTTAAATATTACACAATACAAACACGTTTATGATCATACTTGGAAGAATTAGAGGGGGACTATTAACGAAACTCACATATCTCGTGGAATCTCTGCTCCCAGATATTAGGAATAAGCAATTGAACTATTTTTGAAGGGAAGACTTCTTTAGGCGTGCTAAATAATTATTTTTTGAGATCTGAAAAACCCATTGAACTCGCGACTCTGTTACCGTTACCGACACCTCTGTATATAAGCATCTACATATATTGTCCCCGTTTACACGAGAGTTGACTTTGGATTATGGTATATACGCACAACATAGATATATATTCATGTCGGTACTTTTCGAATCGAAAAAATTAAAATAAAATTCTGTTATAATCAAAAATTTTTAAATTTCCAAGTATGTATTTACTTCTCTCTTTTGTTTCGTTGCTTTTCACTGAGTGAGTGAGATTATACGCAGGCCTAAAAATTCCCTCCCCCAATCATAGGAGGAGGGACTCTTAATGGTAGCAACACTCTTGTGTTACTTAAGCTGCAGACTTTCTCTCAGGTGATTCAGTTGCCACTTACATCATAAAAAATATAATATTTGTAATGAATAATCATGTGGATCTGATTTCGTATCTCTTTTTTTGATTTAAAACCAATGCCATTATTGTCCGCCCGGGAAATAACTGAAATTTATTTTTTCTCTCTATATTTACTTCGGAACTGTTCTTTTTAACACTGAGATGTTCTATGTTGTCACAAATGTTACTGTGCTTTAGTGAATATTAGTTTTGTTTTAATTTTAGTTTATATTTAAAAAAAATATTTTTTTGCACTATTGTAAAATCATATGTGGAAACTGTATTGCCTTGTGTGATGTTTATCTGTATATGAATTATTATTTTTTACTTGTATCTGTTTGTTTCCCTAAGAAAATAAAATAAATAAGGCAGTAGAATAAATTATGAATTCGATTCTGTCATAATTTCTAATCCACCTGTTACTGTGGTTTCTTGACAGTAGCTGGTGACCGACTTCTTAAAAAAAAATTAATACCTTCTCTTAATAAAACAGTTTAACAGACTGCTATGTACGAGAAATCTTTACAGCGGGACTAACGCTAGCAGTGACATCTGAGTCACTGTCAGCTTCAAATGTTTTAATAATTTATAAACTTATCTAGACTATACTGCTTAACCAGATTGTATAACGAGATTCATGGGCTGTGAGTTATGTTAATGGTCACCCACCTTATGTAATGATTTTTCCCTACTTGTACACACAGCTAGCAGGCTGGTGCAACAAAGCCCTTGTTCAGTTTCTCTACGTACTCCTTGCGACAGTCCAGGTCGTCAGCGGGCCTGTTGTACGGCAGCCACACCGGCTCGCCGATGAAGAAACGCTTGGCTTTTATATAGTTCTGAAACATGTCAAATATTTTTGAGTATAATTTCACGACAGTTTAAATGAAAATGTTTTTTATGGTATAGAAGACCAAACGAGCAGATGGTGCACCCATAGACATAGAGAATGGACTGAGCGTTCCACATTCAGTTGTGCAGTGAATACAGACCGAAAAGTAAGAGAGAGACAATGCGAATGTGCGGCCAGCAGTTGTCTCGTTCTAGTATTCTGATTTGTGGATTCTGATTGAAACTTGAAGTTTTGTTAGCTGATGCTTTTTATGTTGTAAACACCCACTAACAAAGGGTTTTAGAAATTTTACCCCTAAGGGGATAAAACAAGGAATGAACGGTTGTATGGAAGTTATTTTCAGTTAGAAATACGAAATTAGAAATAATCACGCGAACGAAACCGCTGCCAGTTAGTTTAAATATACAAAATATAACACGGATTCTTCAAAGCTTAAAATCCTATGATCACCAAATGTCCTTCTTTAGGTTACAAAGCTATATTGAAGGATACTAACCTTGGTGTCAAGTGTGAATCTATGATAGATGCCTCTGGGTATGACGATCATGTCGCCGGCGCTCACGGCGATGCGAATCCACTGATCCGCCGCGTCGCGTACGTCGAAATAACCGGAACCGTCGAGAACGAACCTGGAAGGTAACATGTTAATGTAGGTAGGGGCTGCTATCCGTCCAGGATTCCCCGGATTTGTCCTAGTTTGGAGGACGTACGGGGAGCGTCCGAGCGGGGTTTAAATTGTAGTCTTTAAGTTTAAGGGTTTAAGTTTTCTTCTATCAAGTATGGAGTAAAAAATATTGAAATGTCCAGGGTGAAAGCTCCTAAATCCGGGGAACTTACGCTTCTGGTTCTGGGGGGCAGCTTTTAGAGATGGTAGCTCTATATATGTAGGTAGCTTACAAAAATGTGTTAGAATATAGTTGGATAGTTGATACAGTGATTAAAAATGTTAACTGATGAGCCATGTTGTGGGTTAAATTCCTACCTAGGAGAAATAATTGTATGTGCAAGATGATTTGTTCTATCTGGGTGTAATTGGTTCATATCATATCATCATCATCATCAACAACTTTCAACCGTCCGTAATCACATCAAGTTAAAAACCATTTCTCACCCTACCTGATTTCTTCATCAGTATGCAAATGTTCCGTGAAGAAAGACTTAATCTTCTCTTCATAATTTGGTAGGCACTCTTTGGAGCACACCATCTCATCTTCGTAGGTGTATCCCCTCTCTGCCTTCAGCTTGTCAAGTACTCCATCTGTTGCAAAGGTGTCGACATTCAACTGTAATGATATGTCAAATGTGTATTTTACTACTTCGTTTGAAGCAGTTACAAAAGGTTGTTTTGATTGCAGTGGTGCATCCTGAAGTAATGTTATGTGTCATTAAATGGAGTCTCAGTAAACCTTTGAATGAGTGTATCACTGCAATTTGAAGATATAGATTAGTCCACGTCTAGGCAGGCATGCACAGAGGCTCTTTCCTAGAAATGAAACATCCAAAGGAGACACTGGGATAAGGAAATAGTATTGCGCAAGTGATAATAATAATCTAATTTATTTTCTCACTACAATATAGAATTTACAACAAGCAGTTACTTAAGTATACATAATTCAGGTCAGTATATATTGCAGGAGACTTTTACGTGTGGAAACCCACTCACGCTGTCATCCCACCAGGGTTTACGGCGGGATGGTGTGTTGGAATCCGACTGACCAAAACCACACGGTGTGCCACTCTGCGCCTGTAATAGGAGGGATCTAGGAACTGCTATTATTAAGACATCCGGACCAGCAGACTGGTGCCTAAGCTAGGCTCTAGGTCTATGTTTCAGGACACCAGTGTTTTCCACCCCTTAAAATTTTCGTTTCCTAGATTATATACTTAAGCGCTGTCAGTGTAGGAAGATTTCCAACAATTTTATATAAAGCAAGTATGTCTTTATTTTAAAGGAAAAGGTAGTGTTAGTATAATAGAAGTGTGGGTGTGGATATATGAGATTAAATCTGCGAGATTTAATTCCTTTTATTGAACATATCTCTAAAAGAGGTCTATTCTTATAAATGGTTGAATTATGTTTCTAAAACTGTTATTTCGAAGAGTACACATGAGTATTGATAACGTTGGATTCTAAAACCAATTCAACGTTATCAATAATATAGTTATATAAAAATTGAAACTTTTTTAAATTACTTGTTGTATTATCGTTTGTTTTCTATTATTGTACAATTTATTATTTGTCGATTAATTGGCATAAAAAATCGCAAAACTTACTTACTATTTACAGAAGACACTGATAGTTATAATTAGTTTAAGATATTGATAAAGACAATTAACAATGTACGACGTAAAATACCTACTTTGAAATACTCGACACCAGTTTTTTTGAACAAATCCTCGAGCGATATGAATTCTGGTGGATTCCTGTGATGCTCCAAACGTTGGTCAGTCGTCTCATTGTCCATGAACCAAGCTTGAACCATGTTTTCAATATTGTTTCTGTTAGTTGAAAATATTAACAACAGCGGTCCGTGTTTGAGTGCTCTGTGAGACTGGATTCTGGACAATCAAGCAAATATCAGTTTGACATTGACGGAAATGACAGCGTGATTTATATAAATAAAAACGTGAAGAAACGTTTCGTTTTGTACTAATTATGAAATATTTGAGAATAAAGAACTTATGCTTTTTGGACTTTTTGTAATATTTTAATGATCGAACGTTAACCTATTTCAGCTGGAAGTAAAAATTCAGAAATATGCTTTCATGTTAATTTGTCTATGGATAATAATTTGTTGAAATCCGTTCAGTACTTTATGCCTGTTCGTTTTTAAAACATATTGGTCGTTTATTGTAGTTTGACCACGAATCTTGTGATATAAGCCTTTATTATGAACAGTTGTTATTTTGTAAGTATCTAGGTGCCATTTTTAAGTTAATAAAAGAGATCAGTCTTTAATGATTAATTAAATTATATTTTCTTATTATTTAAACCTCTCGGTGAACCTGGAATGTTTTCTGATCCGAATATAATTTTAAAGAAGTAGTCCATCGAAATACATAATAGAATCCAATAGCCATAATTAATATTTCTTTAAAAAATTGAACTTGATATAATTTTGCATTCAGTAAATTTTCATTAGATATCTTATACATATTTCCACATTTTTTGTTTTTTGAAAATAGACTTGTGCTATTTTTCGTCAATTTAAATGAAGCATTAGGTAAAGTTACATCATTTTTGCTGGAAGCGAATAATTTGTGTATTTCATTAACGACATTTTCGCTGTTTGTAAAACGAAGACCGTTTGGGGATAACCGACAGTAACTAGTGTTTGTAGGCTAAATTATATAAAAATAACAACGTCATTTGATAGATAGTGTGCTTTTTGCTACAAAAATGCATTTCCAGCCTTTCGGGAGCTATACTTTACTTTTTATGATTTTTTTCGTATATTTGTAACTTTAAATAACTCTCCTGTAAAATTTAAAAAGTGGCGGTTATCCTTTTTTGGCAGTTAGGCATCGATATGTACCTTTTAATACTTTTTTAGTACATCTTATAATATAATAGATACAATATAAATATATAATATTTTATTATAAATATCAAATTAAACAAGTGTAGAATAACCTATTTTTATCATTAATAATTAACACTTTTTCTTTATGAAGTGAATGAGTTTTGGCCATGTAGAACGTCTTTTAAATAACTTATTATAATCAAGCGTTCAGGTTTTACATACATACATACATTTCTTACTTTTATTTTGTCGTAACGAAACAAATATTTAAAGTGAAATTAATTGTCTCAAAAGTTTATGGGTATCTAAATATCGTACCCATTGAATGTTAAATTTGTAAACCTAAAAATTAAAGTACTGTTTGCTCATTATTTTTTACTAGTGTCTATTCTTTGTCATATGAGGATAATGCACCATGTATTCCACCATGCACCTGCACTTGTATCCGTGTACTGCCGGTGGTTCCATTCCATTGCAGTATGGAAAGAAGACAAGGATAGATCTTACATCATTTTGACAGTTACTCATTTTAAGGGCAGGAGGTCAGGAGAACACGGCAAACCTGTCTCGATTCGTATCTTTATATATAAATTTATACTCGTAACTCTTCTATGCTTGTGTATGTCATTAAACTCCTCCTAAACGGCTGGACTGATTTTGTTTTTTTTTGTGTAAGTTTAAGTGGATTCGAGAATGGTTTAGATTCACAATTTAGTAATATTCACGAAAAAAAATGGCGGTGCGAAGTTAATCGGGTCAGCTAGCATATCTATAAAAGCGTCAAAAATGTCACCTTATTTACTTTATAACAACTTTCTTTTGCAGGTTAAAAATAAATGAAATGATTAATTAAGAAGACGGTCGTATTTGTTGGGAAGATCTACATTCAGGTCTTAGTAGTAATGGGGATAATCAGACTTCTATATTGTAACATGGTTCGACTGGGTTATTGGTCTAGCGATTAGTAACCCTGAGTACTAAGCCAAAGGTCGTCGGTTCGATTTACCCAGGACAAATAATTGTGTAATGATTTAGTCTGGGTGTCCTTTATCTATAATATTATGTATATAATATGTAGAAATATTTACATGTCGTCATGCCGCATGAGTCAGTCGTGACTTGGAGCTACACCAGCTTAAAGGTATTAATGAAATTTTTTATTCACGTATATTGAAATAACAAAGTGCCATTATAACGATCAAATAATTAAATTATATTTGTACCTGGTGCGACATAGTCACAAGTTACGACTTTTTTTTTGTTTCCTTTTTTTTTTCAATTTTCTAATAAAATCAAAGAAATCTTTTTACATGATACTGTAGTTAAAAGAACAAATAATATAATTTTAATGAGATATCCCGGCTGCTGTAGGAAGTAATCTAGAAAAAAGGAAAATTGATCGAAAAAAAACTTAAAAGTCCGTTCCTGTAAAATTACAAAATGACGTGTTGTGATTTTGTTGCACCGAGGGTGCGATGTATGTTTATCAGCAGTCTGGTTACAATAACACAGCATCTTTCTTGTTTTTTTTTTACTTTTTCTTTTAAAAAGACAACTACCGCATTAGGAATATTATAGGTTTGCAGGGGACGTTACAAACATACATGATGCGGACACAAAGAACACCCAGACTCAGAATAACAATTTGTGGATCTCACAGTGTCGTAGTAGTAAGCGGCGTGGCGACCGCTAAAACCACTACGCCATCCGTGCTGTCGATCTGCCTAGGTTAGGATAAAAACGGCGGTGTGAGAATCGTGACGTTATTATTATTAAACTATAATTGATAGATGGGCGATAGCTAGATTACATTATTAGTTAAAATAAAAGCTAATATAAAAAAGAAAATGAAAAAAACATGATAACAGTCACTCGATAGAAGTACGATAGCAATCGCCATACAATACGTAATACGGCCATAACATCCTTGCTTACAACTTGCAATATTGCAAACTTGGTAATCTCGGCAGGCGTGGGTCCGGCTGGTTTTGTTTTGTGATAGCTACCCTCTTTATTTATTTATTAATAGTTTTGTACTACATATTTATTTACTTAGATGTAAAAACAATAATATGTAATTTAAGCACCGCTCCGGCACTTGTTACTTACTATTTTTATCTCGTATTTTCTCTGACAAACGAATGTAAATATTCTTTTGAGGAAATAAATGTCTTAAACCATAAACCATTATTTGTTCTATGTGCATAATGATCTATGAAGGAGTTAAAAGACAGCAGTCTAGACGGTCCCTTACTGTCTCTCCACTGCAACCTTTATTACTCGCCGCGTACTAGGGTAATAACCGGCTATATCGACTGCAGGATATAAACTCAGATTATACAGACAAGCATTTGTTTGTATGATCTGAGGATATAAAGCTACTTTTATATTTTTAAAATACTGCGTCCACTGCTAGGGCCCTCCCTAATCAAGCACCAAATATTATTACAACCCGTACTGTTTTAGTTTTACAAAAGAACATAATACATGTTTCACTTACTCAATACATGAGACTTAAAAAGGGTGGCAACTTCAATTTTTTTTTAAGGAAGGAGGATTCAGGATTTTATGGATAAAAAAAAAACAATTTTCAAGTAAAAATATATGTAATGATACTAATGTATTAATGTATTTCGGCTTAAAAACCAATTCCACATTAACCGTAATCTACTTAGAATCGGGGGTTTTTACATTTCTTCCTAAAGACAAAATCTTTCCTAGCACCTCGTACTGGGAGCTTTTAATTAAACCTTTAACAGTTTCTTTTTTTTCTATGGCAACTATTATATAAGTAGGTATAGGTTACTATTGATAGTTTTCAAAACTATTCAAATAATATGTATTTCACAACACATTTTTATTTTAATTATAATAGGTATTATACATTAAAATATCCATTACAAGAAAAAGTATTGTCTGACAATTCTAATACCTGAATATGTTATGAAGCTGATTGAGGATCCATTTCAAGGAGTCAGTTTCAAAGTTATACTTAATATCATGATTTAGTAGACAATATTTAAAAAAAAGCTACTACTTTGGATATTAGATTTAAATATTATATCACGGATTTTTTAATAAATATTACTGTTGTCCAGAGTGTTCTATTTAGTACCATATTTTCGGATATTAGAAGTGTCCGACCGAATTATTCTATGTTACGAATATTGAATACTTCACACAACACTTACAAGAAATATATATTTACAAATAATACTAATTTTGATATGACTGACGATGAAAACGTAAAACATTTTGATCAATAAGTTTTGATTTATTTTTATATTTTTAATAAAATGTTGCCAGGTAACAAAAGGTAATAGCAACAGAATTGTAATTAATGGACGGATCTAGAATCACAATTAAAATAGTCATAAAAACAAATAGTTATAAATGCGTAGAATCGTTGACATTACTACGCATTTCTATGCCATTTTAGTAAGTTGTATTTGTATATAAAATTGCATTGTATTGAAAAAAGCGTGCTAAAATAAAATGTGACTGTAGCAATAGCAACAAAACTATGATGTAATAAAGCATTCCATTTTTTAATTAAAAAAATATTACATTTGAAATTAATATATTAAGTAATTTACCTCAATTATAATCACTACGTCACTTACTTATTTGAAATTATTTTTGATTATCTATTGAATTCTAATAATTTAAAAAAGGAACAAAACATTTTTTAATATTTAAACTTTATTAAATAAAAAAATACCACAATTTTTAAACCAATATGAGTTTTATATGTCATCATCACCACAGGAACTCACACGAAAAATACATATCTGTAACAATAACTATATTTTTCTTTAACAGATACTGATTATTATGTATGACAATTTAAAGCTATCACACACATAGATTTCCCACGATTACTAAAAATGATATATTGAGATCACTTCCTTATGCCTAAAACTGCCCATTCACACTCAGACTTGTCGTAGTAACGATACTTGTTAGCATCACACTCTATACAACACTTGAGGTTTAAATTTCAAAGCATGTAATTTTTAGCTATATTTTGTAATTAATAGTTTGATTGGAGATGGTTTCAAGATGATTTAGTACAAGAAATGGGTTTTACTTCTTTTTTATACAAATTCGCATCCATCTCTGTTTTTTTTTGTAAATATTACGTCAATATTCATTAGTATGGTCTAGAAGAAATATAAATTTAAATATTTTTGACATGCCTGTATTTTTGTACATTAAAATTGAAATAGAACTTTGTTGTACAAGAAATAAAGTATTAAATCGAAATACACATTTCATGTTGATTCAAGTAATGACTGTTACATTGAACTATATATATACGTCGAAGCATGAATGGGCCAAACTACCGTATTTCACATGAATATGTATTTAAATGATAACGGAATTCATTTTAGAGAAACATTCAAGATTAAGTAATTTATCTTACGTTGCTAATGATTAAGATTTATTAACATAAACCTGTTTATGAAAACTAAAGGCATTCATTTGCCTTAATACTGCACTTAGCACCTAACTAAGTGGTGTAAGAATATAGGTAATACATATAGACACAGATTAGTGTTACATGATCGACATACAAAACTAGTGTCAATAAGGTATCGCTACAGAAAGTATTCACCAAAGGTGAAAATATAAAAATATGTAATTTATACGTTACAAGCTACTGGGATATAACAAGAATGTCTTGAGACTGCGACTCAACGTTAAATGTAAAGCAGATTATTAAAAATCTGATTGCGACATTTTAGTCGCAGATTTTATGGACATCTTGTTAAAATGTTCTGAAATTTGTTCGTAATGTATCTCATAGTTTGTAGTTCATACTATATTTTGCCAAAATATAATAATATACTACAGTGTATTATTTTACCGTATTGGTAAACATATTGCAGCATGAATAACAGTTTCATTTAATATGATAATTGCCTCAAGGCTTCTCATTAACAGTAATTAGGTCCTATTCATAATATTTGTTAATTATAATTAGTTACATAGTTTCCAACATTACAAACAAGTTTCAGTTGTTAATTACTATTTGTATAATCTAACAAAAATTATCACAACAATTATTATGTATTTACAAAATTAACACAAACATAATGATCTAATATAAATTATTACTACATTTTTTTAAATATCATAATCCTGTCTATCTTACTTATACGTGCATTACATGTCACTATTTGAAATTTACAACCACATTAAAAAAATAGACGAACCTACATTATACAAATACTGATTTATGTTATTTAAACATTTCCGTTTTATAAACAATTTATTCTTTTTCTGTCCTGGTCCAGAACTATCAGTATCTGCTACTATTAGTCAAAATGTTACAATGATAGCAAACGTCAAGCATTCTTCACGAATACTGACTCTTGATCTTTATAACATTAACTAGGTACACAGATTTTGATGACTTGGACCGCCGGACCATATAGGACCGAATGACATTCGGCCAATGATAATATTTGACAAATTTGACAGCAATTCCAAAATGGCCGTCAAGAAAAATTTACTTTTATATAATACAATAGATGATATTTTCTAAAGAAAGGTAATACATTATTGATCAAACTAAGAAATGCAAATCGCCTCCATTTCTTTGTTGGGGGTTTTCATCAAGTCCTATCTGACAACCGTAGGCCTGTCATAAACTCTTCTCTTCGTGTTAAATTTACAACACAGATATTTGATGAAATATCATTTAGTGATTCGAAAATGTGAGCTTTGGATTCAGGAGCGCTTAAGTACATTTTTGATTGATACACAAGACATGCACTTCTTTCACCAAGCTATATTCCTTTTTAATTTACATAGAAACATTTTAGTACATTCCATTTCGGAATTGATATCGTACCGTGATGTTAGTGATAATTAATTTGATAAAAGTTTACGTAATACGTTTTAATGCAACTGTTATAGTCTTAATTACTTTAGTAGTTTTTTCTACCAATTTTAAAGATTTACCAAATATTTAGCGTCCGTTCAAAAAGAACTTTACTGTAATACCAAAATCCTGGGGCTAAAAAAAATACTTTACATGAAACGTACGAACCCTACAAAAATTTTAATATGCCAACTAAAAGTTTTATGTCAAAATGACAACCTTAATTTTTTTGGCTTAGTGTAAAATAGAACCCATTTTTCTGTATTTCATATTCTGCTTAGTCCTGTTTTCATTTATATTTCGAATTCACATTCACTTGATATAAATAACAATAAAGTTCTAATGTACTTCAGAAATAGTTTAATAATGTCTAGTATAAATCTTTTAATTCTACTTTGGGACAAAACATACGAGTATGTCACCTTAAAATGTCTACGTTAATGTTTGAACGCTCTTGTTTTTGTTTAATAATCCGATGATGCATCTTAAATCTAAAAACTACAACCGTCAATAAATTCTGTGAAACAAACCCGTACGTGTCATTGTATATCCGTCATATCTCTGTCGTTCTGTCATTCTATTATATCTATGGTTTCTCTTATGTCTATAGTCAACTTTATGGTCGGTCCCGCGAATGTTATAGTATATTATAATCGTGTACTATAGTTTGTGACGTAATTTGGCATGATTGCTTAATCAGAGTTTGGTGTGCTTGACAGTGTCCGTCCAGTAGTTCTGGATTGTCATGGCTTCTAAGGAGTTGAGGAAAGAGTCATTGTCCAAGCTGTACATCTCCTCGGAGTTATCCTGAAATTGTAATTAGTTCTATATTAGTAACTTGTAAACGCTTTAACTAATCATGAAAAGCTGTTCACATAACACAACTATTTGAAGTCGAATAAACTAGGATAAATGTTTTTAAATATAAAATGTCACCAAGTCACGCTCATTTACTATTTTTAACTTTATTTTAAACAACAAAATTTACCGCGTATAAATGAACTTACCCTTATAGTACTGTCATCAAGATAACCACTTGAATCTGGGTTGGAGCACTTGTCGTTCAAAGTTTGAGGTTTGTTCAGGTACCTTCTTCTATATAATACGAAAGCTGTGCTTCCAGCCAAAGCAGCTAGCACCAACGCGGCAAAAGATATGCCAGCTATAGCTCCCGTGTCCATCCCACCATCGCCTTGGTCTATTATTCGTCTAGAAGACTCTATATTCAATGGTATCCTTGACTGAGAAAATGGGGTCTCCTGTGATAATGTTTTTTCAGTTACTATCCTGCTCTCAGCAGCATTCCCGCCTCCTTCTTTGACGAAATCGGGTCTAGTCAAATTACGTTTTTTTGCAGTGAACGTCGTGTTATGCGTTTCAGTTAGATTAGTGATTGGAGCTACAGTTGAGGTGACGTTAGATGCTATGCTTTTGGTTACTTCAGTAATATTAACTTGCGTCCATTGTATCGGTGACACTTCAGTCTGGTTCGTGATCGTTGCGTTTGTATCTGATGTTTCTGTTTGATTCTCCGTGACGTTGGGAACTTGCGTGGTGGGCGGCGTCTTTGCATAGTACATTGCTCGGCCCTGCCGTTCAGAGATTCGGTGTTCCAGCTCGCTGTCTGTGGTGATGTGCTGTAGTTCCTCAGATTGGGGCGCCGCGTGACTTCGCCCGCTGCTCGCTGAAATAAAGACAAATATTTTGTTAACTTCAATACATATAAATTACCATTCAAAGTATAATTAAGAAACATGTACTAATGATGACATTTACCTAAAATATTTATTTAATGTCAACTGAAAAGGTTATTTATTAAAGTATTCTTTCAAAACGGAGTGCAGAGGCAAGGAGAACCATCTCAAATGGGGGAAAGGTTGAAAGTGTCCAGCTGTATTCTGGCAATAGAGGTCGCTGGCGTTACGAAAAACTACAATATGAACATAGCTGTTGTAGACGAAGTTGTGAAGTGTGCTGAGTTAAAAATTATTTATTTATTGTCTTTAATACTCATTGACTACTTTCACAGTCTAGTACACAGTGTCCAATCATTATTAAAGCCAATATAAATTTATCCTGGGCTACCGCAGCGCCACCCTTATTGGACGCGTTTTCACGGACACTTTTCATACACAGAGATGGTTCTCCTTGCCTCTACCCACCATACTTTCAAATAACACATCAACATTCAAAAGTCAACGGAGCCATTACACCTTGTGCCATTTCAAAATCCAGGTTAGCTCATGAATACTCGCTACTCTATTCTGCTAAGATAAGGACGTCAAATCTGATCTAATTTGTAAGAAAGGAACAAAGTTAACATTTAGAACCGGAAATTTATTTAGCATGAAATAGCAAAACAAAGCAGGTTTAAATTGACCTGTTTAACACCTGAGAAACGGTTCCTGTCGAGGTAATAAATTTAAAGTATTCTATTCTGATTTGAGACGACTGTATAAACGGAATCTTCCGCTTTCTTGGACGCTATTTTCCATAAGCTCTTTAAAAAGAAATAGTCCTAAAGAAAATGTTTTATTTGAACTTAGAGAAGTGCCTATGACCGTTGATGCTTATTTTCTTGAAGATAATTTAGACAATTATAGCTTGAAAAATTTGCCACCGTATATTTGCCGCGACCTAGTTCGCTTGGACATATCAGTTCCGCAGACTTGTAATTAACTTATAAACTTTTAAAAAGTAAGTTAATTTAAGCAACAAAGTCGAGGAGGTGATAACAACAAAGGATTAACAAAACTATTTTTATTCGACGTCGTGCGATTTCTGACCCGTTCTTTTTTTTTCAGAAAGAGAGCAATAAGATCCGTCTAGCGTCGGTTTATTTACTTTATTTTGTATATTTCTTTAATAATAAAGTTTCTTCGGCCCGTAATAAGTTACTTAGGATTCAATTTTAGGGGTTTGCGAAGCAAATAGCCACCGGTGGGTGGTATCCGAAAGGATTGCCGCACATAAAAAACACCGGGTGTGCGAAGCATCGATGTTGTTTGAATAATGTCTGTACTGATTTGTTTGGGATACTTGATGAAAAGCTAACACCTGCGTAGCAAGATTACGGAAAGGCATGAATATCAAATGAGGAGTTTTTATTTCCTTTCAAAGAAAGTAATGGCAGGAAAATTGAATAAGGTTCCTTCATGAGTTATAAAAAATGAAATAGGTCTAATAAAGGACGTATGTATCTCATACAATATATTTACATAAATAGAAATGATATTGAACGAAAGATACAGAAGATTGGCAATAAGTGATTCTGATATTCACTTCTGAATTCTGCTTTTTGTGATCCTAGTGTTTTGACGGCCTAGTCACAAAACTTATAAGAGTTGAAAAGATACATAAATTTCAAATTTAAAATGAAATTATTACCAACATAATTTTTCTGTTCATTTCACAATTTCATACCAGCGCAATGTATAGCTTGAGAGAGAGAAGGGGAGAGAGAGAGAGAGAAAAATTCTCTTTATTTTGCACAAACGTGAATTCCTATATTTCTCAGGTAAAGACGTAGTAGTGTTAAAATGTTGACTAAATATTTTTCTTCGTAAGGTGCGTTACTTGCAGCGCCATCTAGCGCTGTAAAGATCAGAATTATTAATCACAATATTAACAGTTGCACTTTACGTGACACTAGATGGCGCTGACCTCCACATTCCATACAATTCTGGAACAATACGAACTATTTAATCCCATGGCGCAACATTATTTACACAATATATTGTGAGAAGTCACGACACTAGTTCATTGTTGTGAGTTCTCCGGGATTGTTTACATTTGGACAAGTTCATGTATCTGTACTCTTAACATAACTCAGGGATCTAATTACATAAGTAATAAATAAAATAAGTGAATCAGCTTCGTTTACGCCATCCATTGAAAATTTAAAATTAAATTTAGTGAAAGGAAGTCTGGCAGATTTATTTAATATGATAACAATGGTATTAAAAATCTGACACGACTCTATGATCACAAACTTTACAAAGTATGTAATATATTAATAAGACTGTTGATAAAAAAACTTACATATTTTTAAATACATAAATATTATACTCAAGAGACTGAATAAAATCATATAATCACCTGTCCTGTGTAGGAAATGAACTCACGACCTTTGTTTTAGCTAGTCACTACTAAACCACAAGGGCAGTCGAAATTAACACGTAGCCATAACATTTTGAGTTTGAAGGTTGGGTTTATAATTGGCGGCGATCCGTCTGTTTATATTTGTAATTCTATTTAATCGAGCTCAATACCACTGATTGATACGGTCATTGAAATTGAAATATTAGGTACTAATTTTACGTTTTTATTAATGAAAAATTTCGAAAATACTAACTAAAATGCACTTTAGACATAATAATAATGATCATGGTGATTTCTATTTTTTTTGTTAGTCAAAAGGAGGCAAACAAGCAGACGGGTCACCTGATGGAAAGTGACTACCACCGCCCCTGAACGCCTGCAATTCAGAAGTCACAAGCGCGTTGCCGGCCTTTGAGGAAGGAGTACGCTCTTTTGTCGAATGTTTCAAGGTCGTGTCGGTTGAAATATCGTAGACAATACTCTCTGTTACAAATCAACCCAATCCATTTATAAAAGTACGTAACACATTACGTTCAATTGCCTTCCTTTCTGTAGTAGGTAATAGGAAAATTAGGAGTGGGTTTTCGAAATGGAATTTCGTCATATTTCTAATTTTCCTATTATCAAATAGAGGAGTACCTAGTAGACGGCAATGGATCACTTCTTACTATGTAAGATGGACCGTAGTTTAGGATTTTTAAATGTGAGTGTTCAATACTCTTTCTGACTGTATGTTAGGTACCTAAATATAAAGCGTAATAAGTAAACTCACATTCACGTTGGGTCTAATTTTGAATAAACCACACCACAATTTCCCATATTACTTTTAACAAAACTGTGGCATTGAGAATTACTAATTGTATCATAATAATAGATGGTGGTAAAAGTAAGAAATGAATAATTCTGGTATCATTTCCGACTTTCAAGTTTCAGTGGCAATTGTTACCATAGGTCGGCCTTTTACAGTAACATATACACGACTCGCTGAATAAAAAGTGCCCTAGAAAACGTAATCTAGTTAAGAGCGTTGAAACACACGTCAGTAAATCATAGACCTTCACCACGTTTAATATTTCTCTTGTTTCTCGACAAAAGGACCTATTAAAAGATACAATTTCCAACGGTCATAATATTGACAGACTTTTTGTGTCTTTTTTTTTCAAGAGTAGCTATGTTGTGCCTAAGCAATATCTCCTTTGTCAGACTATTTATCATCATTAGCGTATAACAGTTCACTGTTGTACATATACCACTCTTTAGAAAGGAGGTTTTGGCGAACTATACCACGCTCGTCAAAACCGGACGGGTTGGCATAGGGTTTGTGTCAAGTTTTCCTTCTCTTTGCAGTGCTGTTGTCCTGTTAACAATACGGTATTAAAAAAAAACAGTAGGCACTTGGTACATTTCGCTATCTTAAAGCTTCCAGCCTAGGTGCTAAATTTTCGAAAAATATTAACTATGCGATTGTAGAAATATTTTCCATTCCATCGCCTGTTGGAAACTAAAATGAATGGCATAGGCATAAAATACGGCAAGTGTGAATTGTCAAGTGAAATAGTAAATATAGGTACTCTGTAGAAGTCGGACCACAGATGTAAACTTACAATAGATCCAGGTTAATAGACTTGTGACGGTACGACAAACTATTTCAATAATCATTGCTAAGTATACGCATTTGTACTGGTACTGCTATTTTATACGTTAATGGTTGTATTATTGAAATGTTCTCTATTCTTCCCTTATCTTCTTTGTATTTTTTGGAGACGAATGTGTTTCCTCTTCTTCTTCCCATTCGATGAGCACTAAATTTTCAGCATCAGAAACATTGGAAACCATTTCTAGCTCCGCTCCCTCCGATCCTGTCCATTTGTAGCAGAAGAATTTCTACTCTCAAACACAATGATATGATACTATGATATGTAGAAACTTACATACGCTTAAATATTCAGATCTATGTAAGTACTGCAACGGTCGAGCGACTATTGACATCATAATTTTATGAATAACAGTAGCTGTGTATGTAGTAATTACACATAATGTAATCTATACTAATATTATAAAGCTGAAGAGTTTGTTTGTTTGTTTGAACGCGCTAATCTCAGGTACTACTGGTCCGATTTGAAAAATTCTTTCAGTGTTAGATAGTCCATTTATCGAGGAAGGCTATAGGCTATATATCATCACGCTAAGACCAATAGGAGCGGAGCACCAATGAAGAATGTTTAAAAAACGGAGAAAATTGATTACTATTGAGAGACGCAGACGAAGTTGCGCGGGTCAGCTAGTGTTCTATAACCATTATGAAGTAATATTGAGTTACGTAAAGCGATCATTAAATTCATGGAGATGAGGCCCGTCACCGTTTCTTAAAACTTGACTGTACATATTAGATGTAGAACCAAAATTATATTTTACTGATTGACTTATTGGTTTAGTGGTTAATGATACTATCACAGGTTATTGAGGGTTTGGTTCCACGCAGGATAAATAATTGTATGATAAGTGTGATAATTTGTTCTGTGTCAGTCGTCGTCGTTGTCTTCACTGCTTCTTAAGCTTGTTGACTAAGTATGAAATGTAAACCACGTCATCCGTGCATTTTTTTTTCATGGAAGAGGGGGCAAACGAGTAGACGGGTCTTCATCATCATCATCATCATCATCAACAGCCTATACTAGTCCACTGCTGGACATAGGCCTTTCCTTAGAAAGGAGGTTTTGGCCTACTATACCACGCTGGCCAGACGGGTTGGTATAGGGTTTGTTTCAAGTTTTCCTTCTCTGTGCAGTGCTGTTGTCCTGCTTAGTTTGTTCCCTTAGTCGGCTCTTACGACACCCACGGGATAAATTGGGGTGGTGACAATTTGTATTCTTACTTGTAGACGGGTCACCTGGTGGAAAGTGACTACCGCCGCCCACAAACGCCTGCAACTCAGGAGTCACAAGCGCGTTGCCGGCCCTTAGGTTTATCTACGTATGTTTTCAGAAACGTCTGAGAACTAGATCAGTAACAGGATTACAATGTTTATCTACACAAAAATAGAATTCTTACAACTTCTGTCATGTGACGGCAGAAGTTCATTTGGGTCAGTATGTGTGAAGTAGCACACATCGCATTCTTTTTATTTTCGTGTTGCACATAAAAGTGGGACACTTAATGTTTGTTTGACATGCAACTCTGAAATATTTGGGTCATATGTGTGGGATTCGCTCGACGTTTTTCATTTGGGTTAAATTAGTATTATAGTATAGTATATAAGTAGTTATAGTATATTAGTATAAATTTCAAACGTGGCCACCGTTATTGGCCACCAGATTTAAGACTATACCAGATTAGGGGAATTTAATTATTCCGCTGAATAATGTCATATATTGTACCACACTATGTCTCAGTAGCGATTGCTTACAACTTCTACCATAAATATGAAAGGCCATACTCCGACATGTTGCCGGCATTTAGTTAAGAAAGAGTCCTGTACCGCGGTCGTCCTTTTTCTCTTCTTCAATTAGGATACCTTTCAAAGACTACTACTGTTTTTAACTTTATCTTAACATCGCCATATTTATTTTGCAAGAGAGAGTAAACACAATGGAGTCATTAAGATGAGCACATAATTACATCACTAGAACGACCCTTACCTAAGGCCTAACGGCAATTATTTAAGATTAAATGATTCAAACATGAAGATAACTTGCAATAAATTGAGTTTAATTATACGAAACGCTAGCAAATCGGACAAATTTACATCATTAGGTAATCTTAGAGTGATGTAAAACTGTTTTTAGTTATGTCATGGAGAATATAAAAACAATTGTGTCCGTTTCATGTATGTTTGTAAAGTACCCCGCAAACCGGATATATTCCTAATGCGGGAGTTGTTTTTAATTAATAAAAAACAAAATAAAAAAAAGGCAAACATCACGACACTTTCGCTTCATGTGCAGTTTGGGTGACAAGGCAATTTAATTATTTCTTTGAAACACGAAACTTTACGTTTGAAAAAATCGTCAATGCTAATTGGCTTTTTGCCTCTGCCTTTTTTCCAGTGTAGGAAAATACCTCGAGAATCTCTCACTAGTGAAACTCAGTACCTTAGTGCTAAATTGTTAATTAAAGAAATATCCGTCACATATACATAGTATACTGTAATTTTCGATGCAATAACGGAAGGGAATAGTCGGACCCTACATTTATTTATTTATGACACACAATACAATTATTTTTACAGGTTATGTACCCAATACAATAGGGTAGTCATTCGTTGTTAGAAATATGTACGTATAATAATGAATAGAACCTATTACACTAAAAATAATAACAACCTCGCTCATCCTACATTCGACTCTCCGATCCCAAACCAGGCACAGCCCTCATCACGGCAGCCGGACAGACAAAAACGCTCATATACTTCCAAACATACACACAACAGACAAACCACTCCCAGACACAGCACAAACTAACCCGCTTATCACACAACTACTCGTCCCGAACGGGAATTTAACCCCCGACCCACCAGACATTATACAAATGATAATCCGTTTTGACAGAAACTTGCAGTGGACTAGTAGTTTTATATAAAGGTATTCAAACCACAATCACGTTATAAATAAGCTAGAAATAGAAAGAAGGATTTATATATTATTATGCACAGTATTAACGAACAAATTATACATCACATCACATCAACAGCCTATAATAGGCCACTGTTGGACATAGGCCTCTCCTTATACAGGAGGTTTTGGCCTACTATACCACGCTGGCCAGACGGGTTGGTATAGGTTTCAAGTTTTCCTTCTCTTGCAACAAATTATGCCTGTTGCGTATGGGTGAAAAATGTGATAACTAACAGTTTTCTCCCAACTTTAGTCTGGGGTCGTCGAAATATGTAACATTGCAAAATGTTATAATCAACTGTCCGGTGGACGTCAACCCTCCCTAAGGAGTCTAAACATTTAATAGTCTTCAGGCCGGTCTGAAGACGATAACATTCCCTTCTGCCATTGTCTGCCTTCGTCCCAGAAAAGCAAAAGGTAAATTTTGGTAAATAAAACGGAAAGGGCGAGAAGCTTGAGAATGTATTACCGAGAGATTTGTGTGAAGGAACGAGACTATTGCTATAATAAGTTGGAAAACCGGGAGCGCGTATTCGTATTTCAGTCCTCTTAGTAGAGGAGCTATTAAGACAGAGATAGCAACTGAAAATGATATATATATATATATATATATATATATATTATATATATAAATAAATAAAAGTGTCTGTAATGTCTAAATAATGGGGTTTATTCATGCTCACATGTGTCACATGTCTGTCTGTTCCGGGTAATCTTCAAAACGGCTGGACAGATTTTGAAAATATTTTAGTACCAGCCTGCTGTTTATAGAAGGAGTAACTTAGGCTATTTTTCCTCTCAGAAAAACCCTATAAAATTTTGCCCCTGTCCAGGAATCGAACCCGAGGCCTCATGAATTGCAGTCGCGTACTGTACTACAAGACTAAGGAAGCGCTTTTCAAATTACACGCGAACGAAGTCGCGTGTACCAGCTAGTTTTTACTAACGTACATCTGAAGAGTTCGTTTGAACTACTGGTTCGAATTGAAAAATATTTTTAGTGTTGGATAGTCCATTTATCGAGGAAGGCTGCTACCATTAATAAAAGCCGTGTGGTGTCGTGGGACACCCGATAGGAACGAAGTTGTGACGATCGAGTAAAACTGATTTGACACGCTTTTAATCACAACGCCATCTATGAAAGCGGCTATTACCTACATATTAAAAACAATTAAAACAATTTATACATTGGTAAAATCTCCTTGCGAAATGATTTCCTATCTATTCGATAGATGGCGCTGAATGTCTGACAAGATGACACGAAAATAAAGAGCAAAAAGCCAACATCACGTGGTATTCCCAGGCGGTCACCCATCCAAGTACTAACCACGCCCGATGTTGCTTAACTTCGGTGATCGGACGAGAACCGGTGTATTCAACATGGTATGGACGTTGGCGAACGTTAAAGCAAATTTAATGTATGGTATCCACAGTTAGACGTCAATTTATATTAATAAAAAAGTGTTGTTCCAAATTTTCGTACGATTTTTTTCCGTCTAGCCCCCTTTCACAACGCGCGATAAGGAACTTCGTTCCAATAATAATAATATATCTCACACACGGCCGTCTGATCCCAAACTAGGCAGAGCCTGTATGTACTATGGTAACCAGACTGCTGATAAACATACCTATATATTTTTAAATACATACATAATTATAGATAAATTACACCCAGACATAGAACAAATGACTGCGCTCATCACACAATATTTATCCTGAGTAGGAATCGAACACGGTAATCGTAAGTAAGTCAATAGTGAAAATGGTTGCAAATCGGATAAAATTTATTCCTTTTAAATTTATTCCGTGAAACCCAGGCGAAGCTGTGCGGATCAGCAATTATTAATTAAAATGGAAATGTTGAAATACTTCCTTTAAAGAATACCTAAATTTCTTAAAACTGGGATAAATTAATACTCTATTATATCTATGAAAACATTATCATAAACAATAAATGTGCAAATATATACCAATTTACCAAATTCGTCCAAAAAAACCCGTTATTATACGAGTACATATGTATCCACATGTCTATATAGTTTCACAATACTTAACAAAACGTTTCAGTCACAGTCAGAGCCCATATGGTTTTAAACGCATTTATTTTCATTATAGAAATGAGGGGGTCATTAACCTAGATCTTTTGATAGAGATTGGGTGTTGACACACCATTGATGGGTTTACAAGCGGGTGTTACAACGTTGATTTTAATAGGTGATTTATACGACCCACGAGGTGAAAGAGAGGTGTTTATAAGTTAACTCATGTCTTTTTGTTCTTTCTCCAAACGCTTTTTCCAAAATTACCTTGGGGTCGTCTTTATGTCTACTACGATACGGCTGAACTTCATTTATTTACGTGGAGCGACTTCCATTAGACCTCCACAACCCAAGTACTAGGCGATATCGAAGATCTGTGGAAAGAATTTTGTAGAACTTTTTAGGACTCCAACTATCCGTAACGATTGCCACAGATGTTCGAATATCAACCGAGACCAACGGCTTAACGTGCTCTTCGAGGCACGGAGGGGTCTCAATAGAATGGTCACTCATCCGTAGACTGACCTGGCCAGGATTGCTTAAATTTGCAATGTGTTAACCTCCTCGGTTTCCACTTAGCCAGAAGCCCCAGTTGACCCCTGTCTATGAACCTTGTTTTTCTATGAGTCTGTTTTCTATTAGATCGTTACGTAATGAGCTGCACGAATGGAGTTGGTCACCTCGTCGCTTCCTACTGTGCTGAGTGTTGTGGGTTCCCTACATGGGACAACACTGTATGTGAGCCACAAAAGGTTGTTCTGAGTCTCGGTGCTCTTTGTGTCCGTTTCATATATGTTTGTAAAGTCCCCCGCGACACAGGATTTATTCCTAGTGCTGCAATTGTCTTTAAAAAAAGGAAAAGCTGAATCTATGAAGGCTATGTAAGTACTTGCATAATTAAGCCTAAGAAATTTCATTTTAAAAACAAATATTAAGGTCTATGGGTATTAAAATAAGTATTATATTGCATGTCGTGTGCTAGGGAATTATTGTAGTTTCATCAAGTACATTTAAAGGTAGGTATTTGATTTTCTTTTTAACCGACTTCACAAAAACAAAGATTAGGTCCTCAATTCGACTGGTATTTTTGTTAAGTTGCCACCTTTTGATCGAATAAAACCAGAAACAAAACTAAGTACTGGTTACTGGTAACTGGAAAATATGTTAATGAATTAGTTTACAGTTCTTATAGAGCAGACTCTAAGGGCATGTAACAATGGCATGGCATTTAAACCACATTATAAAAATAAAAATAATATGCCAATATGGCACACTACAAGATAACTAAAACACACGGACTTTGTTATTACGCTAGTGTGGGTGCAAATCGAGCGTTTATAGTGACAGCGATAACACAGTGAGAGCGAAAAGATCCTTAGTGGCCAACAGTTGGACACTTTTAAAGCTTTGACGGTATATCTAGACATATTCACGATCTAAGAGTAAACATTAAAATCTATCGAAAGCACCACGTTTCAAGGTTAATCTAGAACAACGTGTCAAACGTCACCTCCTCGATCTAAGTGACATTCAATTAACGAGAAAGTATTGACATATCCTGCAAATGAAGACAAGCATAACCGACATCATGGCGCCATTTTATTGATGTTTTTTGTTATAGTTCGGTGTTAAAGAAAGTGCTTTATATTTTACAAGCTTTTGCTCACGGCTTGACTACCGCAAATGTCAATTTTGTCAATAAAATTGGGCGCGATAAATAGTAGCCTCTGTGTATTCTAGACTATAAACCTATATGTGCCAAATCTCTATGTCATCTAAGGAACATTTGTGCACAATTTCATGCTTGTAGACTCAGCGAGACCAGACCAGCTGTGCGTTGATCGATCAGTCAGTGAATCATTCTGTCAATATCTTCTTTTATAGCTGTTCTGTTTGTGTTTTACACTTAAAATTGGTTTGGTTAGAAGATTTTAAAAAATCTGAAAGAGTAACCTAAAAACAGGGTTGACTATAAATGTCTAAGAATTTATTCTCATCACTTAGAATATTTTTAAATGTAAATGCTTGTAACTTTATTTATTTAAACAATCATAGCACGTTTTAAAACGGTTATTCTCATCTCATAGAATTCTTAGTACAGAATTACTATTGTTTACACGGAGGGAGCAGTCTTGATAACAGCTGTTCCGAGACTCCCTATAGGCGGAGTATGGCACCCCGTCTGGTTTTAACTCTAGAGGCGAAAAACGAAAAACTCTGATACGAAATTTTAGGCCACAACATAAAAACAACATAGAAAATCACTTTTGTATTTATTTTTTGCACAGTCTAAAAGAAATTGGTTAAATATTGAAATGAGAAGACAATATGAAGATGACTTTGTGCTTTTATGTTAGAATGTTTCAATTAATTAATATTCGACACTACTTTTCTATTAATAAATATTAGAGAAATTTACAAGAAATGATTTCTTTTTCTTTATAAACTTTTCACAAAATCATCCTTTCAAATCAAAGTGAACCGGGCCGAAACGACGAAGGACCAATAACATGATTTAAACCAGCCTTGAAACTTATACCCAAGTTAATACGACTATAAGCTACTCTGCACACATTTCACTTTTAATATAAACGTCCAGAGATGAAATTGAAACCTTTCACGAGGGATATATCCACTAACACAGTTCTGACTAATCGCACTGATATTATACGATATTGCTTTCATGGTTACGGTGCACTGACGTCAACCTTAATCAATATTATAACACGTGGAGTTCACTGTAGTAAGCAAATATCGAGTTCAGAGTTATACTATATTTGAGTATGTTATGTAGACAGGATAGAACTTTTAATAAATAAGTTAAAAATATTGTAAGTTAAAAGTGCTAAAAAACGGTCACGGTATAAATGCTGACCAGTCGTGGTAAAGAATGTCAATACAATGCAAGTTCAAGATACGAGTATAATGAATGATTTTGAGATTCTACTACGATTTCATTTGTAGTTATACTGATCTGTCTAATGCAAGTCTTTTTTAATGGAATTACGAGATCCGATCAATAAAAGAAATAAACTCATCAATTTTATAACAGTTATATGTATTGATACACCCTAGGAATACGGGAATAGGAATACACCCTATTCAGCTTATGGGTGACGTAAGAGCCGACTAAGGGAGCAAACTATGGACAACAGTACTGCAAGGAGAAGGAAAACTTGAAACAAACCCTTTAAAAATCCGTCTGGCCAGCGTGGTATAGTAGGCCAAAACCTCCTTTCTAAGAAGAGTCCTATGTCTAGCAGTGGACTTTTAAAGGCCGTTGTTAATGATGGACCACCAATGGCCCTCTTTCGTAACCAAAACCGTGGAAATGGGGGAGCCCTGCTTAAGGACTTTAGCTCGTCTCGACCGGAGTGAAAACTTTGAGTTCACTTCTTTCATTGTCATTTCACCGAGATACTGAAGGCAGGGCACTTGTAACTCTCGAGTTGTCTACGTCTGTACGTCTTCTCGTATTTACTCGGCTTTACTTAAAAATTAAATCCAACTAGTATACTCAGTAATCATTACAAATGTGATATAAAAAAGCCGATGAAAAGAGTCGTTCGTTGCCATTCAATTTCTATAACTATACTCGTAAATTGAATGTGTAGCTTCAATTTGATTAGATGCCTCAGTGAACCGTCTCTACGAGATCATAGAAAAAACTGCCTATATCTCTCTTACGTTTAGAAAATTATTACATTTCATAAATCATTTCATAAAGTGAATGTTAATCTTATCAACTTGTAGGCTCGAACATAATATATTTGTGTCATGTCAATTTATATTCAATAGACATAGACAGACGGACAGACAGACGGACGGACAGCGGAGTCTTAGTAATAGGATCTCGTTTTACCCTTTGGGTCATCGTCATCATCATCATCATCAACATCCTTTAATAGTCCACTGCTGGACATAGGCCTCCCCTTAGAAAGGAGGTTTTGGCCTACTATACCACGCTGGCCAGATGGGTTGGTATAGGGTTTGTTTCAAGTTTTCCCACTCTCTGCAGTGTTGTTGTCCTGCGTAGTTTTCTCCCTTAGTCGCCTCTTACGATACCCACGGGATGAATAGGGGTGGTGACACTCTGTACTCTTAATCCGTCACCACACGGACCCTTTGGGTACGGAACCCTAAAAATGAAGGTGAAGAAAAATACGACAATGAGAACTTACATATACCTTAGCAAACAAAGATTAATCTAAGTAACTATTTACTATCCATACAAGAATAGATGTTATGTGTTCCTTAAATAGCCACATTGAAGCGCATTGTCTCTAGTGTCAGAATGACATCGATTCTACAGCTGACACGTGATACCGAGACGGTTGAATGGGCATCGTGGCTATTGTTCATAAGATTGATGGACTTTGACAAGACATTAGTTACTAAGTTACGTAGAAATTATGTAATAGTTATTTTTGCTACATTTTTCTGTTCTTATTTTCTAAGGTGACAAAGAGTAACACAGTAAACGTAGTTTAGTTTCGAAGGTATCGGTATAGATTTTCTTTTATGGTATAATGGGTCTAATCTCTCCCACACGCCCACCACTGTAACACCTGTACAACAGGATCAACAGCGAACACACCGAGTTATGACACTCGGGAAGTCCCAGGAAAAAATTAAACTGTCTTGGAACCCGCAACGAAATTGATCAGAAGAAAATTGGAGGAGTTGGAAATATTGAGTTGTCATTGAATCCCCCCACCGGAATCAGTCCAAGGGAGGAGAGTTTAGGCTACGGTAAACTCACTCACTCAAAAGCAACGAAGGAATTGATTAACATCGGTTTTCTGTGAGTCCGTGGTATGCCTCTGGTCGAACCGAACCATTGGTGCTGAAACATGGCTCTCCCACGTAAAATTATTATATTTAAATAAACAAAAAAGTAATAAAATTGCAACTCAGAATAGAGTTGCAATTTTTGAATGTAATCCATAACATTAGATGCATCACATCACATTAGAGATCACTTTTAAACGTAATTTACTTCAAGCCATACCGGTTTGCCACTACAGAATTATAATATACATATATATAATACTAGCTGACCCTATATATATATATACATTACAGGAGCTGACAGCTATATATATATATATATTATATTATATAATACTAGCTGACCCGGCAAAAAGTTGTTTTGCCAAAAAAAATTTAGGGGTTATCATCTAGGCCTTATCATTTAGGCGTATGAAAAATAGATGTTGGCCGATTCTCAGACCTACCCGGATATTTACACAAAATTTCATAAAAATCGGTCTGGCCGTTTCGGAGGAGTTTGGTAACAAACACCGCGACACGAGAATTTTATATACCTATTAGAAGATAGTAACGTACTCGGTCAGGAAAATCTACATATTGTTTGCTATATTGAGACTGCATGGTGAGTTAGAATTCGATCAAGAGATGTTTAATAAAAGAAGATGTGACAATATATGTGAAAATGAATAGACTATTAAACATCCGCTAAATAAGGACGATCGTAAGAAAACTCTTACAAATTGGTTACAACAACTAACTTATGATGAAACAGAATCCCTAATGGCAATACTGACATAAGAGCTCACACTCACACATACACACAAATACACCTACACTCCCATCATACTAACATATGAACAGAACTACTCTTCACGTTATCATATAAATTATAGTGTTTTTCTTTTTTGTATTCACCAAGTATAAATACACTTATATTTTAATCATGAAATTAAATGTTTGAAAATATTATTATATTATTATTATTAATCACCATATTTACCTATATATGGAAGAGCTGAGCCTCCTAACACAGCAATTTATGTCTAAAAGGAGGGCTCCAACAAATTTTGTGACTAGATTTGGTTGCGTTAATGGAAATACATTTTTATTTATTTTATTATAGTTGTAGTTTTCTATGAGGTACTTAAACGATAGTACTACTCATTAGCCAAGCTGCAAACTTGCACTCAGCTCTTCAGATACCCTACGCAAGGATTAGTTTCAACTCTTCTCGCAAGACTTTGACTTGCCTAGGAATGCTATCGCTCTAATTTTTCTGTGAAGCTGTCACACAGTTCACAGTTCACAGCACCTAAGCATAAATCACCAGTCTTCGTAAACGGAGAGTAAGATCAAAGAGCACAGACCGTTGACTTGGCTTATAAGTATTTAGAGCGCAATTATCTTCACGGCGTATAAACATGAGGGTCTGATAGAACCAGTGAGTGGAAAGATGGGATAACAATGCGTGCGCTACAATTTTGTCTCATTCTTAAGTGTTGTTCAAGTAGGCGTTACTAAATACAAATACAATTAACAATGCCAAGGTTCTATGTAAATGTTTTATATATTCAATTGCGAGGTCCTGAAATATCAATCCTGGAACAGACAACTGGTCAGGACGGTCGGAGTTCCGCCGGAAACTTTTGTATGACATTTTGAATATCTCTAATCCTGTTACGTAGCTAAGTGGCAAGTGTCTGACTGACGTCTTTCCGATAAAGCGTCATTGCTTGCGTAAACAATTGCACGGTAGTAACAGTAACTACGTAATTTTTCTTTTTTTTTATATAAAAAAACAGGGAGTAAAAGAATGGAAAAAAATAACCAAAGATACGATTATATTAACGGAAACTAATACGAATGCTAAGATTTGTTTCGGCTTCCCGTGTTCATAGGTTAAATCACCGTCAGTGTAACCAGATACATACGCGATCGCAGTTTTACATATATAAATGAGAGTTTCCATTTATTTGTAAAATATTTTATAATTTAAAACTGTCAACTAGAAAAAAAGACTTTGAAGTTAGCTTTTTCTCTATTGTTTATCAGTTTATGATTCTAATTTACAGGAAATCTAACATTACTAAACTAAAACTAATAAGTGTTTGGTTTTTCACTAATAACTTGTAATTTTTATATAAATTGTGCGATGTCAAAAACACAAGTTCATACTTCGCAGTACAACACCATATTCGGGTTAATAGGTGCTACCTTGTAAATTAACAAAAGGAGTATTAGGGAAAAGTTGTAGAAAATTGAGACTCAAAATAACGGCCAAAATAATTGAAATCTTGTGTCCAATGCCCAAAAGTTTGTTTTATACCTGCACGGATGGCGTAGTGGTTTAAGCGGTCGCCACGCCGTTTCCTACTACGCCGAGTGTTCTGGGTTCAAACCCCACATGGTACGACACTTTGTGTGATCCACAAATTGTTGTTCTGAGTCTGGGTGTTCTTTGTGTCCGTTTCATGTATGTTTGTAAAGTCCCCCGCGACACAGGATATATTCCTAATGCGGGAGTTGTTGTTAAATGAAAAAAAAACCTATGTACCACAGACATTTGACGTATCAGTTGCACATTACTGAAGTCGTAAGCTGGAAACCTATTTTATGTCCCTATAATCTAATTTACTACTTATTCTATTGCGATGTGAGAATCGTTCTAGGTCTTCATTGTACCAAGGTCATGTGCCCGACAATACATGATAGTTGAAGTGTGTGGGTTAGTTCTTGAGTCTATTTACTAAGTGATTAGCCATTAGTTATGTGACTTGTTTCAACTTGTTTTTTTTTAAACTTATCCTTTGTTATTAGTTAAATTCAGTGAAACAGACGACCGTAAACTTTAAGCTACACATAGATTAAAAACAACATCAATGTGTACCAATATATGCATAAATTTTATACATATAATTCTTTTTGAATTGAATTTAATATAAGATTTGATATTTTTGGACACCCTCCTCCATTTGCCGTCAAATGGATTCGCCCTTCCAACATGTATATACCGAAGTTGGCAAACGTAAATATCAACAATAACAGTGTATAGAAGCACTAGCAAAAAAAGCACAACCAACACTACGATAATAGTGTGTGGAGCTCCGATACGAGAAAGAGATTTTAAAAATCTCTAATTTCTGTATGTCCTTCTTGCTTAGCCTTGCTATTTTCATAAAATAATATACTAGGGTAATTTATTATTCCAAGTTGGAAAGATGCACCGGGTGCACCTGTTAATTTTATTAGTTGTTATTAATTTGTTAGCATTTAATACACAAGAGTATGTGTATGTATTATGTTAGTATGGTATTGATCGACGCTTCGATATTTGCGATGTCTGTGTAAAGGTTGCCTTGTATATCTGTTATGTATATTAAATATAATGTGTATCTATACTGATATAATAATGCTGACGAATTTCTGTTTGATTGTCGCGCAAATCTCTGGAATCAACAGTCACATTTCAATGATTCTTTTTGGATATGAATTTGATCGATTGAATCGTTTTTAAGCTATGTAACATCACGGTTTAGTCTTTAGAAGCGAAGTTGTCGCCATAAACACAAATTAAACTGCAGGGAACGACTTGTATAGTCCTAGCATATAATTATATTACTACAGACTATCATTATATACGGATTTCCAATAAGGTATTTTTAGCGTAAAACTAAACATTTGAATGTCTGAATACATTCCAGTTATATAGGTTGCAAAATCATTGAATTTTTTATACCAAGAAAGTAGCAATCCAGCACCAGATTAGCACGTATAGATGGCAATGAACTCTCGTAAGGTATCTCCAAAACGGTAACGCAGCTAGCAAGAACAAAATTGAAACAAGTCTCAAAATATAGGACATACATAAGAGTTAGCACTTTTTTATTTAAGATTTAAGAGCTTTATATTGTTGGATAAAAGTGTATAACTTTATTTCTTGCACAAATCACAAATGATGTTTTATTATTCGCTTAACTTCGCTTACTCAGGTCGGAGCTCTTGGTACTTTTGAATGATTTCTCTCGCAACGAGACATTCATATCATCAGACATACCTTTTAAAATATTTTAATATTAATTGCTACGTAATTATATTTAGAGTATGAAGACTACAACATTAAAGACTGTTTTATAATCGATATTATGTATGCATATGTATATACTAATACAATTATTTAATTCTTTGCATGCATTTTTCATTTTGGGAACGTGAAAGTTACTGAAAGTTTAGATATATAAAGAAGAAATGCAGAGAGCTAAAACTTTGAGCGTTCTGCATTCCTTTTGTGCCTTTTAGCCTTAAAGTCAGACAAAAGTAGGTACAGATTATTTTGCTGGTTTCATATTATGGGGACATGAATACTTTACCTTTCTTGTGATCAATACACTGAGATATATATGGCAGTTCGAACGTGATAGTAACGCTGCATGATTATATACCAAAGACCTAGAATCAATTGCCTGCTAAAATATCACATTGTCAGTCTATCTTTTTACCAACGAATGACGGAGCTACGTATCTAAAAATTATATCCGCATATCCTTATGCTCAAAAGAACCAGACTGCAAAACGGGTTCCTTTATTAATCGATTGACGATTGATCGAACCTCGCTATCAAATAAAATATATACTGCAGGATACCGTCTTATTCCCTTTTTTCATAGAAGCCTCGTCTGAAGCTAAGATCAATTTAGTTAAGTTTATGGTTTCTGTTACCTGAAACACAAAACAAGTAATACTTCGTAATAATCCCATTTGTACCGCGTCACACACACTATATCAATTTATAAACGATTCTTGTGCTCACGACTAGTGATGTCAGCTAAACATTTCATTAGCTCAGGAGCTGCTAAATTTCCCTGGGCGCTAACTTGTACTAGGGGTGTGAATCAATATGACCCTGATATCATTACTGTAATGAGTTTACGTCATCTATTTGTAACATAGCACAATTTCATGGTCACCTATCATGTTTTTTTTTATATTAGAGGGGGCAGACGAGCAGACGGGTCACCTGATGGAAAGTGACCATCGCCGCCCATGAACGTCTGCAACTCAGGAGTGGAGCGCTGTTGTGCCTCCCCCCCCTCCAGAATACATGGTGTTCTGAGCGTTTACGTGCAGAGAGGGGATTCTCGAACACTAACGCAGCTGGTACCCCCCTGGGGTACAATATTTAAAACGACGCTATCATGAGAGAGGGATAGGGGGGTATTGGGCTCCGGAAACCTCACTCACTCGGTGAAATGCAACAGAGAAATTGGTTTACGACTGGTTTTCTGTGTTCTTGTTCTATTACCACGGCAGGAGTCGCGAGTTCAATACTCGCTCAGTGCAAATATTTGTATGCATGAATGTATCTATGAGTATTTGTAATATCAACCATTGTTTGGGTATTGGAAAAGTTATTTGAGTTTAATCATAATTGGACATTGCTCTCACATCGCCGTCGGATTTTAATTTAGGCTGAGCCTGACCTATGGTAAAAAGATTGCTGATGCTTATGTGATTGCTCAAATATTTCTAAATACATACATGTTATCAATGAATAACACTCAGAAAGATTAAATAATTGAAATCCTGGGTGGAAATCCAACAAACGTTCTTTGTCTCAGCAATTAAAATCACCAACCACCAGAAACCATTTGAAATTTGTTTAAAGATGTATAAAGATTTATCGAAAAGTGTTTACTAATATAAAAATAAGTATAATTTAACGCAATAGCACCGCAGTTAAAATCTGTGTAAGCGATAAAAAAAACTGTCTCTTAAACAGCCATCCTTTACCCAGATAAGCCTACTGTCCCATATGTCTGCAATGCACTTTTAGATATACTTTTTAATGAAATATTTATTAAACGGATAATATATTATAACTGCACCTTTTTAATTTTTTATTTCAATAGCTCGTCACTACATATCTATTAAATATACTCAGTTAATATGTGCGTAAGTTGAAATATTTTTTTATTTCTACCGTCCTACATATGTGACAGTAGACTTATCTGTTAACTTATCTGGTAAGAAGCTCGGGCTGGTTAACTTGCTGTAAATAAGTCTTTACCAGTTTTTTTACCAGATACTAAAAAGAAAACAAATATCAAACGGCACGAATCTGTAACACAAAAAGCTTCACAAAAACAGACCGCAGACATACATAATTCAACGATACGGTGAGACCTTTTCAATTTCTCTGAAGCACATCTGTGGAGGACAAAGTAGTCAGGCTGTAGTTTTAACACAAGTATTTTCTCTGAAAAATCAAGTGATTCGTGCAAATAAAGTGAGGGTAGACTAGTAAAAGGTTCATAAGGAAAAAAATATCATCAACAGCCTTTAATAGTCCACTGCTGGACATAGGGCTCCTTAGAAAGGAGGTACTACTATGGTAGATTGGCCTACTATTCCACGCTGGCCAGACGGGTTGGGATAGGGTTTGTGTCCCGAGTGGGCAGGGCGGCAGCACGGGACCCTTTCCTTCCGGCTGACGCAGGTGCTTTCCGGGCATGGTTGCTTCGGAAAGTACCTGCACACGGTCGCAAGGAGGGAACTGAGTCCCGCCTGCCACCACTGCGACTGCAGTGAGGACTCGGCCCAGCACACGCTGGCGGTCTGCCCCGCATGGGCGGCGCAGCGTCGGGCCCTCACTGCAGTCATCGGAGTGGATCTCTCGCTACCGGCCGTAGTACGCTCCATGGCCGGTAGCGACAGTTGTTTTACCGCGGTCGCTACCTTCTGCGAGGTAGTAATCTCGCGGAAGGAGGCGGCGGAGAGGGCCCGGGAGGACGACCTCCACTCGGACCCGACCCGCCGCCGGCGAACCGGGCGGCGGAGGCCCGCCTATCACAGCCTCATGCCGCCCTGAGTGTGGCCGCGGGTGGACGGGGTGGGTTTCCCCTCCACCCGCATTAGTTTGGCCAGCCGCGAGGGGGCGGCGTCCGCGTGTGCCGGACGTCGCCTATAAAGAGAGGAAAAACATCGAGACGGAGCCCGCACCAGGAGCGGGCTGGCGCTAGGAGGGGTCCGGATGTCTTAACAACAGCTGTTCCCGGATCCCTCCTGTTACAGGCGCAGAGTGGCACACCGTGTGGTTTTAGTCGGTCCGAGTCCGACACACCACCCCGCCGCAAACCCCGGAGGGGTGACGGTCCGAGGGGATTTCCACACGTTAAAAAAAAAAAAAAAAAAAAGGGTTTGTGTCAAGTCTTCCTTCTCTTTACAGTGCTTTTGTCCTGCGTAGTCGGCTCTTACGATACCCACGGGATGAATAGGGGTGGTGACACTCTGTATTCTTAATCCGTCACCACACGGACGTATATACATCAAATCAAAATCAGTCTGCGCAATGTGCGCTTGTAAAAGTCAGGGTCACATACCCGTATGGGGAGACCACCAGGAGAGGGACAACAACTCTGCAATTAACTCAGCACTCGAGACCTGCAAATCAAGAGTCACGAGTGCTTTGCCGTTCTTTGAGTCCCCTCCCCCAGGATGACGGTATATATGCATATGTAGGTGTATGTATGTAACTAGGTAAGTATTTATGTAAGTTTATTTATTTGGTACGTATGTATGTTTGTATATTTATCTCATTGTTTCTTCTCAATAATTTTCTATTACTTTACATATCAATCTCTAGTGCGCCTAGTCACATATTTTAGCACCACCCTAAGGTAGACTGGGAGAAAATACCTGTGGCATTAAGTCCGCCATTGTACAACTCATACTAGTGCATAGAGTTTTAAAGGGAGGTATGGGCTCCGGTTACCTCACTTGCTCTTTTCCCACAGTTTTCTGTGAGCCTATGATATCACTCCAGTCGAGCCGGTCCGTTTGTGCTACAGCATGACTCACCCACAGACTAGTTTATTTAGTATTCATTTGTTTCTACTCCAATTTTGTTCGCATGTTTGCAGCGAAACCTCAATTTACATAGCGTATTCTTAGAATACGCGATGTAACCCTTTAAATTGCCAACTCTAGAGCGAGTGGGCTTTTTCACGCTGTAGTCGTTGTGGCTACATTACAGTTTAGGATCTTTTTTTTTTGTTGACGGGGTGGAAAATCCCTTCGGATCTCCTGCTCCTCGGGGACTCAGGTGCCAGGAGTATGTGGTGATTCCACTAAAAACCACCCCGAAGGCCTTAGGTGCCCTACTCTGGGGAGGACCCGGACCATGTTATTTCAGGTCCTCCCCGAATTGACACCATGCCTAATCAGGTCCTATCCCAGGGGACAGTTTAGGATCTAGCACTTTGTGTAAACTTTATGTTAGAGCATTATATGTACGAACCTTTTGTCTTTGGTGAAAGGTACGAAAGGATCTGCTTAGGGCATACTGAAAGATTCTGGATTCTGATAAATGAGACTAGATAAATAAGATAAGACTTTATTTTACATTTATTGTTTTCAAAGTATACTCTTATTCACTTGCAATTTATGCATTTTTGTATTCGCTGCAACCACTTTACAAAGCAGTTGGACCAGTCCTCCTTAGAGACCTCTTCAATGGTTTCATGGAAAGCATTCATCGCCGATTCAATGCTCGTACAACGTGTGCCTCAAGGTTTGTCTTTAATTTTTGAAAACAAAAAGAAGTCGCAGGGTGCAAGGTCCACGCTGTAATGCAGATGCGTTATCAGTTCCACGTTAAAAGCCTTCAAATAGGCTTCTGTTACCTTATCGAAATGTGAGGATGCGTTATCGTGGTGAAGGAGGACATTGCTGCGAGGACGCTTTTCGCGAACTGTTTTCTAAGACTCTGGGTAAGCACGTGTTGACATACCAATCTGCAGTCACTGTCCTTCGATCTTCAAGCGATACTGTAGTGTAATGTCCTGATTTGTCGAAAAAAAAACAACCATTTTTTTACCAATGCTTTGATTTGTCTTAACTTTCGTCGGCAAATCTTCAAAACGAAAGACCCTGCCAACTGGCTTTTTCTTTCGGGTTCAAAGCAGTACACCCGGGTTTCGTCACCTGTCACGATAGTATAGACAGCCAATAACTGTCCTCTGTTAAATGTTTTGCACTTAGCTCATTCCAATGCCTAACAAAGCATTAATTTGCTGGCAAGTAATTTTCTTATCAGTTTCAATAAGTTATCGTACGGTGTCAATATTAGAGTCTGTAACCGCAGTCGCCGGCCGACCTTCAAGTACCTCGTGATGGAGATGATTACCGTCCACGTCTAAATTCTCTAAACCACGAATACACAGAGCTGCGACATGGTGCTTCATCACCAAATGCCAATTAAAGTCTCTGGCAACTCTCTTGTTGACTTAAGCCACGACGAAAATCATTGTTCACGAGTTAAATTCATTTTGATAGCGACACAATTTTCGAAAGGACGTCACAATGAAAAAACAAGTGACAGTCTCGCAAAATTAAATAGTAACATGTTTCCAAAGAAATCCATTTTCAAATTCCATAATTGTTTTTTCATTCTTTTGTTGTAAGTGGCCAGATCCAGAAACTTTCAGTATTGTCAATAAGGTATAAAATCATCTTTTCTTCATCTTTCATCTTTTCTTTAGTGAGTGGAATACGCACAAATATATAAATTATATAACTAGCCTGCTATACATTACATCATCATATTATATTATATTAAACTTACACAAAGCACATATTTGTATTATAATGCTAATAGCGTAGAAAGCAACCTCTTGACATTTCACTCGAAATCTCTGACGCTGACAGTCAGGTCGTCCTATTTCTATACAGTCTACAGCTGATAATACAAAAACAAATTAATCATAAAATACAAAGGTCAATCCATAACGGATATCAAAAGAAATTAATTTTTCTTCTGACATAGTGGTCAAATGTGGATGGGTATTTCTATTTCCAATAGTAGCCTTACCAAATAGAATGCCTTGAAATAGCTATTGCGAGACGTATAGGATAGGATAGGTGTCAGGATATACCATTCAATGTTGCGAATGAATAGATAAAGACAGCTGATGAATCACCTTGAAGTTTTGTTGAAAAGCATTTTTGTAAAAGTGTTTTTTTCTTTGAGACCAATGTTCTCTGAGTAGTTGATATTCGAACCACAATTATTAATTACTTGGACCCTGACTCTTGTACTTGTCACACAGAGCAGGATGGTCTGTGTGACAAGTATATACCGGTATATACTAGGCCTTTATAGTTTTCACAAAATGATTAACTTTATAGCACATACCTATTATTTGAAAAATTATGCTTTGTGTACTTTTCTTTCTATATTTACGTAAATATTCTCAATATAAAATGCTCCCGTGTGCTATATTTGTTAAAAAGAGGATTCAAAGAATTATCTTTACGAATTAATATAAAAAAAAATAAAAGCTATAATTATTTATATAGTATATGTGCAAACACACACACACAGAGCGAGAGAGACTCACACACATACACACATTATTAATATACATACAATATACGAAACAAGTACTCGAACCCTTCAAGATGTTATAAGGAATATTCGAACTACTAATAAGATACGATATACGTATGACTGTATCTTGACCACGGTGAGGTCAGCAGCCTTTTCTACGAGATGAACTAAACGATGGCTTGGCTCTTTGGTGAAGTGGTTCTCAAGTGCAACCTTGGGCTGAGTTTTATTAAATATAATGATATAATGTACTGGAGTGCGGCTGATTGAGAACATTAACTTGACCCTTTACAAGGATACTACTTTGTTTAAATAACGAATCTTATTAGATATTTAATTTAATAGTAAAGAAAACCCCGCAACTATTCTTTTTACAACGAAGTTTTCAATTTAACGTCGTATCGTGTTAACTTTTATTTCAGTAATAGAAATCAGTTAATCGACTTACCAATGATGATGAACAACGTCGTCACCCAGAACCAGTGCATCCACCAATGTAGCGTCATGACAACAGCTTAACAGGGACTGCTCACAACACCGACCTGCAAAAACACATTGCTTTGAGACGGACCTCGGTTAGGTTTCCATATCAAGTGGAAACGAAATATTTTTGTAAACACAATATATCAAATAAGGATACAGTTTATAAGAAAAAAGAAAGAAAGAAAGAAAAACAATTGATTCGTGAACGTTAGAACATACACTTATAATATCAGGGAAACTTATTACTAGGCTTAAGCGAAAATACATTTTTACGTGTAGGTCCCTCACGTGCCAGTCGAATAGGACCTGGTTCAGCGTCTGCTTGACAGATGTCAAGCGCTGGTTTTCAACCAGACCTTTTAATGAATGACGGACGTAAATCGGCCTATTCAATAAAAAAAATAATATCAAATATAAACTATACTTTTAAGAAGCAAAATATATTTTTATTGAATTACGACGGGCCTGTTGGTCGAGTGGTTAGTGACGCTGACTGCTAAACCAGAGGTCGTGGGTTCGATTCCCACCCAGGACAAATATTGTGTGATAAGCACGGTGATTTGTTCTGTATATGGGTGTAATTTATCTACAATATGTATCTATTTTAAAATATATAATTATGTTTATCAGCAGTCTGGTTACCATAGTAAGTGTACCATAGTAAATAGGCTCTGCCTAGTTTGGGATCGGACGGCCGTGTGTGAGATCTGTGATATATACATTATAAACTTGACATAATTTAGGAAATACGTAAATAAAGTTACGAAACTACAGGCGAAGTCAACTCTCCCGTACCTGAGAGAGTTAGAATTAACAAATAAATAAATAATGGAAAAGCGACATGATTTTGTTTGTTTAGTATAAATTCAGTAATATCGTCATTCTTGAGGCCTTATCCAGTTTTAGTATATTTATTTGGATGTATTCTTTTATGGCCGGGTGTCACCAACTACTTGGAAAAAATAATATTAATGACTTAAGAGATCTCACACACGGCAATAAGCAGACTGCTGATAAACACACTTATATATTTCTAAATACATACATATTATAGATAAATTAATTATCATCATCATCATCATCAACAGTCTTTAATAGTCCACTGCTGGACATAAGCCTCTCCTTAGAAAGGAGGTTTTGGCCTACTATACCACGCTGGCCAGACGGGTTGGTATAGGGTTTGTATCAAGTTTTCCTTCTCTCTGCAGTGCTGTTGTCCTGCGTAGTTTTTTCCCTTAGTCGCCTCTTACGACACTTACGGGATGAATAGGGGTGGTGACACTCTGTATTCTTAATCCGTCACCACACGGACCAAAATTAATTAACTTGAATGTAATTATTTTCAGACAGAACAGAGGAAGTAAATTAGTTTGCTTAATTAAAACGGATAATACCGGAGCTGGTTTAAGTAATACCGATTTTTTTAAGGTCAGGGGGAGAAGGCGGTGACTACCGTCACCCAGGGGCACTTTCAACTCATGAGTCACAGAGAGGGCTTTACCGTCCTTTAAGCCCCCAGAATAAAAGGGGACTCGGTGAAAGGCAACGAAAAAGTGCCACTGTTTTTTTTTCTTTGATTATAACAATTTTTTTTTTATTTTTTCGATTCGAAAAGTTCCGACATGAATATGTTGTACGTATATACATAATATATGTTTATAGACCTATTTCTTAGCATTCCATGTATTCAACGTAGGGGTGCCGGGTCCATGGCGTGATAGATGGGGGCAACACATCCTACTTCGACAGCGCCTGGTAATTATGACCCAGGAATAGATTTCTATATATAAATATATATATATAATTATATTAGCAATGTATTTTAATTTAAACTCAACTCTCGTGTAAATGGGGCCAATATACCTATGTGGAAACCTATATACAGAGGTGTCGGTAACGATAACAGTGACGCGAGTTCAATGGTTTTTTCCCCATCTCAAAAATTATATTCTTTTGTTTGTTGTTCAAAAATGCCTAACGCGCCTAAAGAAGTTTTAACTTTAAAAATTGTTCAACATCAGTTTTCTGTGAGGCCGTGATATTAATTGAGTCGAAGCATGGCTCTCCCATGGAATGAAACTCGCAATGGCTCGAAAAGGGTCTTTTGTGACTGGAGACAAGGTCACAAATAATTTTTGTCCACTTTTTTAGATATCATCATCATCAATAGCCTTTAATAGTCCACTGCAGGACATAGGCCTCTCCTTAGAAAGGAGGTTAGTATAGTAGGCCAAAACCTCCTTTCCAAGGATGTGATACTACGCTGGCGAGACGCGTCTCTCAAGTTTTTCTTCTCTTTGCAATGCTGTTGTCCTGCGTAATTTGTTTCCTTAGTCGGCTGTTACGACACCCATGGGATGAATAGGGGTGGTGACACTCCGCATTCTTTATACGTCACCACACGGACTGATGAACACTGACAAGGACGGACGGCACACAGACTATTTATATTTAAAACATTTAAAATAAAATTTTGACTGCACGGATGGCGGAGTGGTTAAAGCGGTCGCCACGCCGCTTCCTACTACGCCGAGTGTTGTGGGTTCAAACCCCACATGGGACGACACTTTGTGTGATCCACAAATTGTTGTTCTGAGTCTGGGTGTGCTTTGTGTCCGTTTCATGTATGTTTGTAAAGTCTCCCGCGACACAGGATATATACACTGTGGCGGTATAGATATCACAAAAAATGAAATAACAGATAACACGGTTCAATATACGTCGGTTAAAATAAAAAAATAAAAAATTAGTACGCAAATACAGAAATGAAAATTTAGAACAAACTAAATACAATAAAATAATTTCCGAATTAGAACACCATTGATAACATGAGTCGGTGAACTGTACCTACACGGCAGCGTCGCAATGTCGGCGACATCAAAACGACGCCGCCGCCGCCGCCGCGAGCCGGCGAACTTTACATTCTTATTACCTACCTACCAATCACTTCACTTGCTTTTAAAAATCTATTTATAAAGAATGCGATTTTATTCACGTGTTTATTTCGTGAATGCTCGACTAGCTTCCGACCCAGCAGTACGCGTCACTCCTTGAAAAAGTAGTTACCTTGGTTGTCTCGTAATCTTTGTACCGCCCTTACAAAAATTCGGCAGTCTGTAGGACATACACGATTGACTCCATACATGTCCGTAACGCAAAAGATGCGTTTTGATAGAGTTTTCCATAAATTAACATCATAGCAGGATATTCCGCGGCTGTGAAGGTCACTCACGGCATTATGGATGTTGATATCGATAACCCAATAAAATTAAAAGACTGATAATGCACTCAGTTTCACACTACACTACACACAGAACCTAATAGTGACTTTTCAAAATAAAATTAGCAGGACTCCTTACATTACGAAGTCTTGCGCACACGATAACATTAATTGTTCACACCATTGCCATGTATTATGACGAAAGCAATAAGACTAAACAATTATTACCACAAGAAAACTTCTCTAAACAAATATGTATCTCATAAACAACAACAATATTATTATTACGGTTATTTGTCGTGAGCGCATCTACAAGGATACGGAATAGCAGAAGCTCGCCGGTGGCCAAGGGCCGACTGACTGTCCTTACTGGATGAACTAATTAAAAACGCGTGTTGCATCGTGATGACGTAATAATCAACATATTTCATTCGATTCGGGTGTAGTAAAAGCGGCAACGTGTGATTACCGCGCCGCGTATACCTACAGCTGATCGCCGCCTGAGGTCAATGTATTATGACTGCATGTACACATGATGTTGCAATTTACGAAACACAAAAATGAGTCCTGTGGCTAAACTACTGGATATATTTTGTTCATATTTTGCAAATCGCCTAGAAATTAAGGGCAGAATATGTGGCTTAAGTATTTGGGAAAGGAAATGAAACTCTCTGTATATCTAATGCGGGAGTTGTCTTTAAAAAAAAAAAAGTATAATATGTAGGTAAAACTAATTTATTAAACGCTAAGATTTTGTGAGATGTACAGTATATTTTTCCTTACGGAAATATACTCATGAAGTAATTTCTATATTTTAACTTGTACGTACATTATGTCATTAAAGTTTCCACTGTACTTTATTAACAAATGAGGATCTTAATTAAATACTTTACATAGTAAAGATCCCAAGCAGTTAATTCGCTATTAAACTGTACCTGAAATGTTAATTTGTTCAGTGCCACAATATACCTACATAGACGTGACGTCACAAAGTGCGACAGCATTACAAATGGTAGGTAGATACCTTTTAACAATTCCTCGCGTTGTACGCAGATACTGTCTCATTAACGACCTACTGTGTTAATTATTAAGTCATAAGCGAAAGCGTTTTTAGTTCAATATAAAAACTGTCAAACAGTCTCGGTTTGTGTTAGGGGTTTAATAAGGGTTGCACCAGGGACTTCCTTTCTAGGGTATACCTGGTTCCCCGGCTATTAATACCCGAGACGGCGTGCGGTTTTAGTCGGTTCGAGTCCGACATGCCACCGTGGTATCCGAGGGGATTTCCGCACGGAAAAAAAAGGGGGAAAAAAGGGGTTTAATAAGGGTTAGTTCTTAGTAATACAATATGTATATAATATGTATAAAAAATCTCAAAGGTTTAGCAATTATCATATATTTTAATCAATACTAATATTTTAAGCTAAAGAATTTTGCTTGATCGTTTGTTTGGTTGAACGCACTTATCTCAGAAACTACAGCGTCGAATTGAAAAATTCTTTAAGTATTAGCCCATTTATCGAGGAAGGCAATAGGTGCTAAGCCTAGTACCGTCAACGGAGCAAATATATTTAAAAATAAACTTACGCACTTATATATTTATAAACTATGAATATTCCAACCTGTACAAATGTGAGCGTGTTTAATTAATACTGTATTTTATTCTTATTTCTCTTAATTTGTGAATAACGCTGTGGGCTACAATTTAACATAAGTGCATTATTTGTTAAGATTATTTTGTAAACTGTATGTTATAGCTGTTTGTTATTCCTATTCTATAAAAAAAAAACATATTGTAGATAAATAACACCCAGACAAAGAAAAAATGACCGTGCTCATCACATACTATTTGTCCTGAGTGGGAATGGAACCCACGATCTCTGACTTCGCATACTTGATCGCTAACCACTAGATCGGGCCAATCGAACAAATCACCCTATTTATAATATTAATGCAATTCTTCATTAAAAAATTATGTGCATAGGTATACCTACTCGTATTATGCAGTCTTCGCTCTTTCCTAAAAAAAAAGTTTATTTTTTAATGAAAAAGTAGAAACATTGTCAAGTACAATTACGCAACAATCAAGTTGTACCTATTTTTTATGCATATATACATATAGGACTTATATACTATACTATATAATGATATAAAACTCATCACGGCAGTTTTATTTACTGTGCCTTTCATTCTGATATTCTAGATCTAACAAAGAAAAAACAGAAATAAACCTTTAATGGCATTAAAAAAATTACTACGCTTCATTATTTTTCTAAGACACACCAATTTAAAATCACAAAAAATGTCTTAGTCATTTGAAATAACCTTGAAACGAACAAAAATCGCCAACAACTCATTACACAATATAATGTCAGATTTTAACTACAGTTTCCCTCCGTTTCTGCCTTTACCTACACAGAAATTGAGCAATTCATATTGCTAGTACCTGGCTTGAAACTCGTAAATTTTCATTCATTAGTAAAGTGTAGAAAGCGTAGGGTTTAATTAAATTCCAAGATATCTACAGGATTTTGGAAACAACTTTTTATGAAAATGGATTCCGATAATCTTATTATTCAATAAGAATACAGACAGCTTAATTGGGTAGCTTTTAATTACTCCAAATCAGTTATGTATCTAGTTTCAAGTTGAACGAAGGGATAATAGGGGTTTGGAATAGTGACGTCATTCGAATTTTATTTTTCGCCGAGTGTGCCAGTCGTTTGTCGGCAAAGTCGTTACGTATACCCTGATTAATTAGTAAAGATTGTCTGAAAAAAATAGTATGAAAAAGAATACAATTGAAAAAAAGGTTTTTAAATTGTATTCTTATTGTGACTGGCTGAAGTTTCATCGACGACTCATATTGAAGGCAATGTAAGTCGTCGATGAAACTTCGGCCAGTGAGTTAGTTAAGAAATATTCTTAATCTAATTTACCTATTTATAACACAGTGTATATTGATCATGATGAGTTTTTTCTTCAAAACTAATAAGGCAAAAGTCATAAGCAGGCTTATGACTTTTGCCTTATTATAGGAATTTGCCACAGCTCTGCAACAATAAGCAAAAGCTGATTCAAGCATTGCCACTTTCTTCCTCCGAGTCTTTTTCTCAAACTTCGGCTTTAAGTCTACTGCGATACGGTTAAAATTCGATTTTTTACGTGGAACGACTGACATCAGACCTCTACAACCCAAGTACAAGGCGATATCGAAGTTTTGTTGAAATAATTATTGACCTTTTTGGGGCTCCAACTACTCGCAACGATTGCCACAGATGTTCGTATGGCAACCGGGTTCTGGGACCGGGACGTATTAACGTCCTCTTCGAGCATGGAGGTGGTCTCAATATGTTAAGAATTGTCACCCATCCATAGACTGACCTGGCTAGGATATTTAAACTTTGCTATGTGTTAACCTACTCGGTGACCACTTAGCTGCGAGCTCCTCAAGCCCCAAGCATTACCAACTATCTTATGGGGTATAAAGTAGCGTAGGTATAAAGTAGCAGCATTAACCAAGGATTTATTCCCCTGTTCAAAGTAGTTAGAAGTTCGAATTTTGCCAGTATTGTTTATAGGCACCGCTGAACTACACCATTTCATTAGTGATAGCATAATTGCCCTCTAAAAAACTTATTTGGTTTGTTGGCTATCTCGTTATTCTGGAAGCGAAATAATACCTAATCTAGTCTGTAAAGAAACATCAGATCGTGTCTAAGCATCGTTATCATGGTATTAACTTGGCTCTTGTTATACGCTCGTTTGCTATTAAAAGCCGTTATATCTGCGTCTCATCAACACCCAGCTCAAGATAATTTGAGGGAAAGCGCCGGAAAATTACAGGGATGGCGCGTTCGTAAGGTTTATGAGACAGAATGATTTCAGGCATATTACCGTCTGTGCTAAGATTGTGTGGAATTTTCCCGGAGATTCGCTAATGACCTTCACCGTATCGCTCCGAGAATAATTTCTGTAAGTTACGTTAAATATGTTATATTACTAAAAGTAAACCAAAGAATCCCTACTAATATAATTAATGCGAAAGTAACTCTGTCTGTCTGATACGCTTTCAAGGCTAAACCGCTGGACCGATTTGAATGAAATTTGGTATGGATTCTTCAGGAAGAACATAAGCTCCTTTTTAAAACTGGTATTGTAAAATAATCGAGGCAGTATTTAAATCCTACCCACCGTCTTCAGCTCAATAAGTCGCAAGTCAATTTGGAATATTGTTTTCGTCTCTATGCAGGGGTACCCCAGTACCAGCTTCTCCTTCTCGACAATATCCAACGAAGAGCGACTCGAATCGTCGATAGCCAAAAGATGGCGTTACGTAGAGATGTGGTTTCGCTCTGTATTCTCTATCTCTCATGGAGAGTGCTCCGACAAATTTTTCGGACTAATACCAGCCACAACTTGCCGCTATCGTTCCACACGGCAAAATTTTCATCCTCACTTGGATAATTGGCAATCCACCACTGTGCGCTTTTCAAGACACTTTTTGCCTCGCACAACCAATCTGTGCAACAATTTATCGTCTGCGGTGTTTCCGGACCGATCCGACCTTCAAGAAAAGAGCATACTCCTTCCTGAAGGACCGGCAATGCGTTTGTGACTTGCCGGCGTTCATAGACGGTGGAGGTCACTTTCTCGGTGACCCGTCTGCTCGTTTGCCATGCCCCTCTTCCATATTTATTTTTATAATAATGATTAAGTTTATATTAATAACTTGTTACACAAAGCAAAGCTCGTTGATCTAGTTGTTAATGAATTTAAATGCCAACCCAGCGATCGTTTCCAATTTTCACCAAGGACAAAAAGCTTTGTAATAAACACGATCTTTTGTACGTGTAATTTATAACATGTATGTATTCAGAAATATATAAATTCGTTTCTCAGAAATCGGGTTACCTTAGATTACATTATTAGTAAAAAGGTCGGTGGATTTACGCTGCGTATATACTCGTATTTGTGTGACGCCTTGAATAATTCAAAAGGCCAAAATATACTTGGAACATTCAAACATTTGGGAAGTAAGCAAAAATTAGTACATAATGATATTTTTAAATTTGCACAGGTGGTTATATTTACATATTGTCTACAATTATATATTTATTTAATAATGTATGCTAGACCTTGTTCTGTTTGCCTTCAAACTAAACATTTCAAGGTTCGTAGTGTTCCACACGTCTTTGAATGTGAACATTTGGAAGTAGAGTAATCTCAGAGATACTCCTGCTGCCGTAATTGTGGTTCACCAAGATTATTACCAGATCAGACAAAAATGTGATACTAGGCGAGTTCAAAGGAAAGTTAAGCTGTGTTGTGACCAGCAATTCACTCGTAGCTATACGTATATTTATATGCAGGCATAACCCACTAAAACTAAATGTAAGAAAGTAGGCAAATTGACAAATAATGCAACTGGGGAAAATCAAGTTTTATTTGGTAGTTTTCATATCTTTATTTTTAACATACATTATTCAAAATAAAGATATAAAAACATTCGTATTATATACATGAAAATTGAACAAATGGCAGTGAACAAATTAAGGCTGTTGATGATCCTAGAGTTGTTATATAAGCAAGTAACGCTTAGTTGTTCTACTTAAATACGTGTTTTAAGAAATTCATCCGTCACCATCTATTCATCCCGTGGGTGTCGTAAGAGCCGACTAAGGGAACAAACTGCACAGGACAATAGCACTGCAAAATGAAGGAAAACTTAAAACAAACTCTATACCAACCCGTCTGGTTAGCGTGGTATTGTAGGCCAAAACCTCCTTTCTAAGGAGAGGCCTATGTCCAGCAGTGGACTATTATAGGCTGTCGATGATGATGATGAATAATTTATTTTGCTACCAAACTTACCACGCTAAGTAAGAAACCAAATATCACGAGGAAACTAGTTAATCTGAAGGTAGAATGAAAATCGAGTTGCAAGATTATATTCAGAAAAACATATTTTTTTTTGTGGAAAATCACTTCGGTTCCATGGTGATACAGGCACCAAGAGTATGTGATATTACCGCTAAAAACCTCTTCAACGGCCAGTATCAAAGGCTCTACTCTGGGGAGGCCCATGTGATTTCACGTCCGCCTCGAATTCCCGTCGTGCCTTATCAGGCCCTGACCCGGGGAAAGCGGCAACCCCAACCCCAGAGCTAGGGAAAGGGACAGCGGTTGGTCCTCCATTTACATCAAAAGAAGAAAAGTGAATTCTTGAAAAGTAAATCTACCTCAGTCTTTGAGTAAGCTTTGAATAGAAAACTTTGACACTTATTACAATGTTCGTTCGGAAACTGGAAACAAGAAGCCAAAACTTTTAAAATCACCTAACGAGAGGTTTTCTTCGGATTTATAACACAATATGAAACTTTGTCAGAAACTGCCGTAAAGCCCTCGCTGTTATTTAACTAAAAGTATCATTTATTTGATACGAAAAGAATAAAGAATACTGACGAATACAGCGTGACGGGAATACTTTCGACATAATTATATTTTAGACAAGGTTATTGAGGGCAAGACGGCAGGGGAGTAACCTCCTGCCGACCGCAGGTCCTGTGTTTTTTATAATTTCATCAATCTATTAGTATATACCGGCTGGTACTGTGGTTATTAATATTAATAGCTACACAGTTGTAATATTATAACTACGTAATTACAAATTGGTTAAGTACGAACGAAGCAACAGAATTTTTAGAAATGGTTTTCTTTCATGAGGAATTAATAGAACTAGGGATTGCCACGTGACGTGAATCCACTTCTAACACAAGCAGTTTAGCTTAGCGGGAGGGGTGAACGGGAATACTAGTAATTTCGGTTGCTAGATCTTTAAAAAAACACATAGACCAGTATAACTTGAACTGTCATTGAATAGGCTTTGGTACCTCGACAAATCAAAATACATAACTTTTGGTATATAGCACACTGATCAAAAACCTTGGCTATGAGCACTTTTGAATGTAAATCTTAAGTATATACCAAATATGATATGTTTCCGTATGTGTGTGTATGTTTAAAAAGTGCTACAACGAATATTCTTCACACAAATATATACCTACGTGTAAAGATTAAAAGACTTTTTTACATTGCAATTTTTCATTACTTACATTTACTAGTACTTACATTTAATAATCAATAGCGTTTTACGATTCCATTTCAAAAAATGTAAAATTCAAAACAAAAAAATGCTACATTTATAAAAAAATATCTCTTAGCAGTAAGCGTAGTCTTCGTCGTCCAAGTTTACTTGTACAAACTACGCAAAGAAAAACACTACCTATGGAAGAGCACAACCGTATAACAATTTTCCGTCTGAAATTAAAAATGTAAGCCCGTTTAGCGTTTTAAAATCTCGTGTATTAATTAATATCAATTAATTTATTAGATAATTACTCTCAATACTTACTTTAACCTACTATGATATTGGCTGGATGTGAAATCGCTGAACGTGTAAACATAACATAAATTTTAAGCTATAAATATCAAAATCTCTTTGGATCTCCGATTCCTTGGGGATGCAGGGGCCAGGAGTATATAGTGTTTAAAGTAAAAACCACCAACCACCCAGCCTGCCGTCGAGGCCTCAAGCACTTTACTCTGGGGAGGTCCCGGACCATGCGATTTCAGATCCTCTCTTAATCGACGCCGTGCCCACCACGGGATGTGGCCACCATTACATTACAGGTAATGTAATTGTGCTAAAAGATAAAGCAAGTTCCTATCCTAAAACCTCGGCTGGGTATACCTACCTACAATAAGTCACCGGATAGCATAAGCCGCTTATCCGACTGTGCAAGGTATAACTTAAAGGTTTACCAGTCGCTAGAATAAATGTAGTATGCCATGTTCAAGCCTGCTTATGAAAGGACTTTACAAGGACTAGACAGGAGTGGACCAGATACAAATTACTTTTTTCAGACGAACTTGAATAAAGAGAAGGATCTCAATTCGACTTTTTTTTGTGTTTAAACTTCAGTATTTAATCATTTATGAAACGATTTGATGTTTTTTTTTCCGTAGGGTACTTTCCGCTCGGTTCCATTCAAATTTTAAAAAACCTTTCCATCTCCAAAGGTGAAAACTTTAGGAATGAAGACTCGAGAAAAGCTCGAATAAAATTGTCAACGATTTCACAAAAAATATTTAAATAGAACCGAGAATTGCTTCAAGCTTTTTTTTCGGCTCGCTCACCCGTGTTAGTGACGTCGGTAGCAAGTTGGGTGCCAAATAAAGCGATTCACTGACACTCAGAATATTTTACTTAATGGAGCAAGAGAGCGAGTGATTTCCATTTTAGGTCGAAAGCTTTTTGCTTTATGTGTAACTGTGTTAGACACTTTTAGATCGTTTTAGTCTTACATGACTTTTACCAAGCTAAAGTTCGTGACTGTATTTTTGATAAACTTGCATTTAACAAGCATAGAATGACAACATAAAACAATTCTAAAGTAAAAATTACTTAAACGATTTGAAAAGAGCCGATGATCTTCGATCAACTTTAATTGTATTTGTAACTAGCTGAGACCCGCGGTGTTACCCGCGTTTGTTGTTATAACCGCGGGCAACGCCGCGGGGCGAAGCTAGTCTAAAAAAAGTATCCTAAGTTACTCCTTATGTCATCAGCTATCTGCGAGTGAAAGTCCCGTCAAAATCGGTCTAGCCGTTCCAGAGATTACCCGGAAAAAACAGACAGACAGACAAAAATTGAAAAAAATGTTATTTGGCATATGTACCGTGTAAACATACATATGCATTTAGTAAAAAGCGGTTAATTTAATATTACAAACAGACACTCCAATTTTATTTATTTGTATAGATTGAATCATAGAGACTATAATTACCTAAAAGCATAAATTTCAAACACTAAAAATTCAATAAATTCTGCGCATTACTTTAAGAGTTATTATGGCAAAAACAGACAGATATACTTGTTAAAGTGAAAACACCCCTTTCAGTACCTACTGTTGCCGTGCTACCATATGGGCTCGTTTGTCCTCCCCTTGTACCAAAACAAAACTATTTTGTATTTCATACCTATTTTAAAATTACACAATATTTATATAAATCTAAATTAAAGCTCTGAATTGGCAAATTTATTTAATTTCTCGAACACCCCGGCTATTAGTACCCGAGACGGCGTGCGGTTTTAGTCGGTTCGAGTCCGACATGCCACCGACAGGTGGTATCCGAGGGGATTTCCGCACGGAAAAAAAAAAGAAAAAAAAAAGAAAAGGGGTGTTACGTGATTACGATGACATTGAGGCTTCTGATAAAATCTTTTACATTAAAATCGCCTCAAAATAGATATTATTACTAACTGCATTTAAACCCACTGTCATGAGGAAGGGTATTAGGAATGATTCACATTAGATGGCACAATAGCATACACCCATACACCCATCCGGTAGCAAAATCGTTTCACAACATTACATTCGTGTGCTCCATAGCACTGAATATAAAAGATGCGGAAAATTTACGTCATAGAATAGAATGAATGGGAATAAGTATTTTACGAACGAAATGTCATTCAGATGTCGTGAACTGTTTTGGATTGTATGACGTCGAGTTTTTTAATATTGAAAATCACTTGAATATTGTATATAGTAAATTATCTTGGGGGCTATTTGAATTATAGAAAAAAAAAATACAGTGAAAGATTTCTGGACAGTCTAATATTCGAATAAGTAACGTTTTTTTTACGTGTGGAAACCTCTTCGGGCCGTCACCCCACCGGGATTTGCGGCGGGATGCTGTGTCGGAATAAGACCGAGAGTAGCACTGCGCCTGTAATAGGATGAATCCGAGTATATATCAACAAAAAGTTAACACTACTACAGTATTTAAAGTACATACATATTTGCCATCTTTTGATATAGAAAAAGTACTCCTCAGATCATTCAAACAACCTTGATCGTACAATGATCTGAGGGTATCTCGAATTTTGGCGGCGTTAATTAAATTAGTCAAACGTTGCACTATCTTTGGGATCCGTCTACGGAAATAAAAACATTAGGCAAATTATCAAACGACTACTTCGGTCACTGAATCTGAAGCGTTGTTAGTCAGAGCACAAGAAGCTAGCTAGAGAATTCTAATTAAGCACAAACACAGGTGAAAATGATAACAACATTAGACTTTATTGTGTAGTGCAAACAGTAACTTTTTCTTTACACCACCTAATCTTAATCAGAAGAGCAGGTAAAGCCTGTGTGTACTATGGTAACCAGACTGCTGATATAAATAATATTATTTTTTTGTAGATAAGTTAAAACTGACTTGACTGTTGAATGCACGGATGGCGTAGTGGTTTAAGCGGTCACCTCGCCGCTTCATACTGCGCTAAATGTTATGGTTTCGATCCCCACATAGGACATCACTTTGTGTAATCCACAGTTTCTTGTCCTGAGTCTGGGTGTTCTTTGTGTCCGTTTCATGTATGTTTGTAAAGTCCCCCGCGACACAGGATTATATTCCTAGTGCGAGAGTTGTATTTTTTAAAGATTAAGAAGAACTAGACAGAGAAATCATATTATTTGATTTGAGTTATCGCACTCACGACCTCTTTTATACACGAGTACTAACTTAACTTAACTATTAAACTCATTTAAGTATTTATTATATTAGATATGCAGTCATAAAAACAACAACACTTAAATATTGAAGACATCATGTTAAAGACAGCAGTTACGATTATAGCTAATTGTCTGTAGGTACGGCCCATGACGCCATTATGTTATTTGGGTGTGCGCGTCGTGGTTGGTTACACACGACCTGGCTTAGAGAGCGACAGGCCTAACCCGTCTGCAAATCACCAGGTTTACTGGAGAATGACGGTAAAGAAATTTGCTACTAAATAACATTCAATAACATTACTGTTTTGTGATTTATGGATTTAGACTTAGGTAGATATACAATATACTAATGCATATAAGTATCACCGTTTGCACTGTATGTACCTATAACAGTTTTTAAACTAAAAGCGACAGTAGCTTAGTGATTAAGGCATTGGACTTGCGATCAAGAGGTCGTGGGTTCGAATCCTGACCAGTACATTACCGAGGTGAACCCACTCCTAACACAAGCAATTTACCTAAGCGGGTGGGGTTAACGAGAATACTAGTAATTGCGGTTGCTAGTAAGCCTTTTAAAAAAAAAAAAAATAAGACAAAATGTACGGAGACTAGACCCCCAGCCAAACTATCAACCCGGTTTTGGGGGACAAAGAATGTAACTTTATGCACACAAATGTTGTTCTCCCATGTAAATTATAAAAAAATTGGCGGGTGGGGGTAGAAGAGTGAAAAATTCTTCACAACTTATTCTCATACCTACCAAATGGAATGCGACCCCAAACACCGTCACACGAGATAATTTATACTTATAAGTATATTTAGACGTAACCTAGTTAAAAATTCGTATGACTTCCCTGGTAGAGTAACTAGTAATTTAAAAATAAATATACATATATTTTTTGGAGGCAACCGAGCTGAGGGGCATTTAATGGTAAGTAACCACCGCCGCTCATATGCTTAAGCAATACTATCAAACGGTACTATATTCAAAAGGAAATGGAGTCTCGTTTTTAATTACTTTGTTCCATATTTTCTGAGTATACTTAGACACATATAACAGGAAACATAACCAAACCTACAAAAACACGCCGCTTTAATCTCGGAGGAACGAAGACGAATACTGCGGAGTGAGTGTAGCCCTCAATCTTCTGTCTGTGATGCATACGAGTGCATAAGCCTAGAGCAGTGACATACTATTGCAACTCGAAAATAGTTACATAAGACTAAAGAATGAAAAGTCATAAAGTCTGAAATGGTATGAGTTTTTATACTTTCACACTGGCATGACTAAAGAGATTTGGATGCAATTTAGAATATATTACAATATGCATTACCAAACTCTAATAAATGTCACATGATTCAGTATTCTTTGTATTCGTTTCATTTTTAAAGTCTTATTTTTATTAGTCACGCACGTGTCACGTAAAATATAAAGAAATAAAGTGCGTAACAAATAAATTTCATTAAAAATGAAAAATAAAATCATGTATAAGAAGATTCGCGGGCGTCCCCAGAACACCCTACAAAAGTTTTATCACACTAATTAAAGATTTCGACACGCATAGAGGACAAACATACAAACATTTATTTTTATTTAAATAGAAACATAGGTCTTCATAGGACTTACGTACGTATATTACTATGATAAAGAAAATTGATCAATAGCAAAACTATTTTCAGTTAAGTTTAATTACAAATCGTAAAAGTTTCGAGTTTTTGTAGTAGGGAGTTTGTTTGTATAGTTAGTTTGTGTGAAGAACCGCCTTCATGTTAGAAGGCGGTTCTTCACACAAAGTCGTGTATTCAAGAAGGTACTTTTATACCAAGTTTGTAATTAAATCTAACACAAGTATACTACAAAAGTACTCCAAATAATTATTAAGTTTCTAGACCGTAATTTAGGAACTTTAAATTCGAAAGTAATCCTCTTACCCTTTCAAGAGAACTGCCTATCATTTGGTACCCTTTAACGATTATTATAAAGTTATTCAAAGAAGTAGTACCCTTTAAGGGTTTGGAAATACTTTTATTCAACTGTGTTTAACTTATTTTCGCCAACGATATATAAATCCTCACTCTACCTACGTAGAGTGAGGATTTGTCAAAAAACATATTGAAAAGATTGATTCGATTTTGTTAAGATTGAGTAGGGGATGAATATAATATAATGATAATCTTGTAGAAGTTTTACTTACTATTTACACCCAAACCTGTTTACAGTTACTGTGGGTTCTAGAACAAGTAAAAACATGGTTTGGCGCCTTTTTTTAGGGTTCCGTACCTCAAAAGGAAAAAATAAAACCCTAATAGGATCCCTTTGTTGTCCGTCCGTCCGTCTGTCTGTCTGTCTGTCTGCCAAGACCCTTTATCTCGGAAACGCATGGAGGTATCGAGTTGAAATTAAAACTATATACTCAGGCCTTTTGAAGCTGTGAATAAATCGAACTTCTAAAGTTAACGTAAAAAAAAGATACGGCCGTTAATGCCGCAAAAACGAATATTTCGACACTGTCAAGGGAATCAAAATTTATAGGGTATTTTCCGTTGACCTAGAACTATCAAATTTTTGGCAAGTAATACCGTCTTATACTACAAGTATAGGGAAAAATATGAAAACCATACATTTGTAATTAAATCATTAAAAATAACAGGGTCTTCAGGTCCGTTTTTTTTGTAAATACCATCCACATTTTGACAATCATAATTTAGTGTTACCTGACATTACTGTTGTTAAATAAAAAAAAAAATTAGGTATTTTTGTCAAGTTCACACATTTCACCGTGACATTGATAAAAAGACAAAGTTTCAGTCCTTAAACAAACGTCAGTTATAAATAATATAGGAAGTGCAAGTGAACATATTTTTCTGGTTTTCTGTTGTCTGGTCAACAACTTGGACTGCTTTACTATTTTATTTGTTTGACTTTGTTTTGTTTTACTTTACTGCCGTGTGCAAAAAATATTTCACAACCAACATAACCTAGATTTGGGGTTATATTTCTTGATTATGCAATTGTCAATCTAAGTAACTATGGCAGTTTAAAGTGCATCTTTTCACCTAGTTAATGACATTAGTTTAAAACTTGTAACCGTTTATCAAGATTTGAGCCCAACGATGTATGAGTGTTGAGCATTCCTCTGGGTTAGAGAGCTATACATTTAACAGGAGATTAAACCTGCATTGTCCGTGTGGCGACGGATTAAGAATACGAGGTGTCGCCACCCCTACTCATCCCGTGGGTGTCGTGAGAGCCGACTAAGGGACCAAACTACGCACCACAACAGCACTGCAAAGAGAAGGAAAACTTGAAACAAACCCTATACCAACCCGTCTGGCCAGCGTGGTATAGTAGGCCAAAACCTCCTTTCTAAGGAGAGGCCTATGTCCAGCAGTGGACTATCAAATGCTGCTGATGAAACCTGCATTAAAAAGGCTCGAACTGGCTGTTACCGATAAGTCCGCGAGCTCATAAAATAGTAATGTCACTCTAAAACGCTTTCAAATCATTGGTATAACGATGTCGAATAAACGGCTAAGAGGTTGTAAAAGCCAATGAAGGCATCTCTCATCTTGAAGAAATCCCATTGCTTTGTGCATAGTCACGGTTTAACGTTTTTGTAAGAGTGCTTTGCTTCTTACGAACCTTACTGCAAATAAACTATTAACTGCAATTGTATTATTTTTTGTATCATTACATCTCCGCTTTAATAGGTATACAATATGAAATGAGAAGAATAATACATAAATCAAGTTTTTTTTTTGCGTCTAACTGTATACGAAATGATACGAATTATAATATTGAAAGAAAAAGCAATTCCGAATATACACCGAGAAAGTTAGAAAAAAAGAAAAACACAGATACCTAAACCCTATTCATCTTTTTCGTATTACACAAAATGTTTTCGAAAGCGTTCCCTAAAAATAAAAGGTCGAGCGATTATTCCGTATCCCTTGGAAGGTTTCCATTTACCCGAAATGATAATTCACTACTCTGGCGGCTCAACATTATACCGTTCTCGGGTAGGTTAATATAATCCTCTGAACTTGAAAGTACTGCATATACATTAACGTATATTATGTTGCGTGCCCGTCAATCAGAGCACTCTCTTAATTAAGCCGGGTACAGATGAGCTAAATGAAATTGAATGGCGGTGTAAACCCAAGGATACAGAAGAGGTTTTGCTAACGTTAAGGTGTTCAACGAAACGAAAGACTTATGTGACGAGTGTAAAGACCAAACTGTACGTATCTTATACTTATTTTGACAAAGCTCATAAGCTTATTGAAATTGAGAACATAATAATATCTACTGCTCATGATTGGTCATTGTCTGAGTAATCAATTTTAAACCTTACCCACAATTTGTTTTAGAACGTCAATTATATATGAAGGTTTGTGGGGAATTAATTGGACTGCATTTCAACTAAAATTGTACAGCTTGCGATTACTAGCAATTAATAAAATAAATATACCGTTTTACTGTGATAGTTAGATGACAGATCTTATATTAGATATCGAGAGGACAATTGATGAATATTTTATAAATTTGACTAATCATTTCCGTGCAGTAAGTGAAAGGCACAATCGCATTGATAAGAGGATGAATATTATTTTTTATTCATATATAAATATTCACTTTTCGGTCATATTAAATCAGAATTATATGACCGCGTAACAATCCTTAGAGATTGGTTACCGCCTTAATTCTATCTTGTAAACTCATATAATTGTTATCGAAGTAAAATACGATGGTAAGCGCGTTTTTCATAATTTTCTTTTCTTTTAATTTACCGTGAGAGAGTCATGCCAGAGCACAAGTGGACTGGGGCTCGACCGGAGTGATAATTGACCTCACAGAAAATCGGTGTTAAGTAATTTTTTCATGGATTTTCACCGAGTGGACATCATTTTCATTTGGATGTCTTTTCCGATTTTATTTGGCATCGGCGTCATATGTAACATGGTAAAGGAGTTTCGCTGATATATTTTATGGTATCTTCCCTGATGCCAAACTTCGTTGGAATGCAATTGTTTTCATACGGAATAAACGAAGGCCAATTAAGGGCTAAGAGGTTTATTTACTCCTTTATACCATAAAAAAGATCTTAGCATTAGTATTGTAATTTTTACTTAATGCTACTTACCGATTACGATCGGCCGAGTACCTTTACCGCACGATCATATGCACCGCAGATACTTGACGTGCACCTACAACAAAGAAAAAAATCACATTAATATGTAAAGTGGTCAATGTTTTTGTCTGTTCATTATATGTTTTGTTTTCGACTGTAACACGCAAAGGCACAGTTAGTTCTTGGCAGCGGTTTAGTCATTATTAAGTGCTACCGGCCCACTCGGCTTTATACAATAAAAATAGTCACATATTACATATGAGGAAAATGGTATGTACAGAAGCAGGTTTAACCAATAGATGAGTCGTCTTCCAACGAACCTTAAGAGTGAAGAGAGAATATTAAATATGAACAAGAGACAAAGTCGTCTGGATGTAAACAATACACTGAAATATAAATATGGGAGGTTTGCCCCTTAGAACAAGATAGGCAAAGCGCTCACGCAGATAGATGCATGCAAAGGAAGTGTTGTCAGGAAGTAAAGTCAAGAGACGACAAATGTGAGCGTGTGAGATATTGCCGAATTCATATGAAGATTGATTATTTATTTACTTGTAATTAATGTAATTTAAAATCATGTATGAAATAAAAGATAGTGAATAAGCATATTTTCATTGTATGAATCGAAACAAACAAATTGATATTACACGTCGCAGAGGGTAGTCAGAGGTGGGCAGAGTGGGGTTGTTGTCACTGTTATTTAATAGCGAGCGACGCAGTTAGAGGACCACTTTGTTTCCGAGACTGGAGGAGAACACTTCTCTGCCCCCTGTCGGTTCTATCTGGCTCTGAGTACCTACTCGTATTACCTACATATTGCAGATAAGTATTTTTGTTATAATTACCCTTATTATGTACAAAATGAAATTAAGATATTTTAGTTTGTCTATACTAATTACTGATGTTTTGTGTCTTATAAATAAACTTGAAATACTTAAATAAATGATTGTTTAAGCTTTGAAGTTATATTTTATTTTTATGTATTGTTTTCTTCCGACAAGCGCATATTTTTGCTACACCTTGATTGCAATGAATGCATGATAATACGAGTATATATTATGGTTAGGCCCTTTGATTAGAGATAAGCCCTGTACAGTTATTAAATAAATGTAGCTACACAAGAATCTTCGCTGGCTTTGAAATTAAATGTATTAACATTATTTGTTTATTTAATACTCCATTATTTAGGGGACTCGGAAATACGGGCACGCCGTTTTTGCGGCGGTAAGACCCGTTCTGGAGGATTGAGTGAGGAATCACGGGTGATCGGGCCGGACCGGACCGGTGATTACTGATCCGCAAGGAGCAAACGCCTGAGTGCCACCACTGCGATGGCCAGACCGTGGACACTGTGATCCACACGCTGGCAGAATGCCCGGAGTGGGTGGAGCAGAGGCGTGACTTCGTGGCGGCCATCGGAGTTGGAGTTCTCTCGCTCGGTGACATGATTGCGGCCATGGTGCGAAGCGAGAGTGCGTGGAGCCACGCCGTCTCCTGCGAGTAGCTGGTAACATGTGAGGCCATTTGTCACCCTAGCAGAAGCAGGCCGGGGTGGCGGCAAAGGCGCAACGGATCGCGCGCCCTTTCGGGAGCACAAAGGGCTGTTCCCTTCCAAAGGGATTCCCAAACAGGAGGGACCCGCTGTAGATGGCCCGAGGTACGTCGGGGTACCAGGAATTTCTTTTCTAGGGTACACTTAGTTACTCGGCAACTGGTACCCGAGACGGCGTGCGGTTTTTGGTCGGTTCGAGTACGACATAACCACCGGTGGGTGGAATCCGAGGGGATTACCACACAGAAAAAAGGGGACTCGGCAATCGGGCTTGGGGCGGAAATTAGTTTAATGCGAAGTAAATGAAAAATAATTATAGCTTATAATCGATTTAAATGATAAAATTCTACTAAAAGTAGAAATTAACTCATTATTGTCACACTGACGCATTCAATCATTTAAACCTATTTTATTTATAACTGACGTAATATTCAAGTAGGTGGGTAGATTAAAGAAATGTCCCAGTATAATATGATTTAATTACTTAAATTTAATGAATAACTTATAACGTCGTAAAAGTGAATGTTGGCATGACTCAGGTTTTAATAGGTACTTTGTTGTGATTGTAAATGAAAGTTAATTATTTTGTTAACTTTATTGCGGTTTTGTTTGTGACTAATGTTAATTTACTGCGCTCTTGTTCGGATTAATTAAGTCTTTTATCTGTTGTTTGTCAACATCAGTGCAGTCATTGCGTTACCTATGGCCTCTTCAAAAGACTTCCTTCTCACCAGCAGGAAAGAGGTATCAAGTCCGATAATAACACAGAAGAAACAATCTCAGAATTAAGACGAATGTAAAGACACTTCTCGAGCTAAACTCCATAAAGCCGTATAGGCTATAGCACGTGCCAAATAGAAAGAAAGAAGAAAGAGAGTTTTATTTTAATGACATTGCAACACAATCAAAATAAAAACACATGCGTACCTACATGAATACATACATACACTTGACAACACTACTTTTGGCGCAGTTGGGTTACTAAGAAAGAATGCTACGCTATTACTATCTGTACAAAATTTAGTAATGTGTTAAACATTTACACCTTGGCTCGATAGATGGAGCTGTGGCTATTTGCTAAATCACGGTATTGTTTATTTACGAGACGAGGCATATAAAGACGTCTAACATATTTTTTTTGAACACATTTTTTCTGTATAGTGTGCCAATTTCATAACAATAAATTCAGTGGTACAGTGCAGTTTGTGTTTCACTTGAAGAACTAGAGGAGTATTCTTTTACACTATCATTTTCAATTCCATCCATTCCATTTAGGCTTGAGATATGGAAGTTATCCTTGTCCCTGAATATCGAATAAATACAATCATAACTTGTAACATGACTTATGAAATCGTTATTTGTAAATTAATTCTCATATTTATATAAACAAAGACAGTTCCGATGGTTGATGTATTTTGTAGTTATAATCTTGTAACCATTTTAAACCTGAGAGTTGGATTTAAACCTGACATAACCTTACTGCAGAGATACTGCCTACAGTTTTGGCAATTTCTTTGTCCAGCTGTAATATTAACTATTGTTTTCGGTAAGAGAAACTTTTTAACTGAAAACATCTAGCTAGGCAGCCCAAAAGTGATGTAAATACTTTAAGAATTAAATTCATTAGAGAAGCCCTAAATAAATTATAGCGCAAAGATATTTATGAGTTCTATATTTTTCATCGTCAACAGTTATACTATTTAGTTTTAATTAGTATATTATGTATCTTAAAGAAACTCAAAGCCTTGAAATAAACTGGCTGAAGTTAATCTACGCTAATGTTATAAAGAGGTAAAGTTTGTGAGTTTGTATGTTAGGCGTAATCTCCGGTATAACTCCCTCGATTTTGAAAACTTTTCAACTGTTAGAAAGGTATACCCTGAGCGCTATAGACTACTTTTTACCGCGATGATCGACATATACGGACAGAAGCTCTGCTAGTTTATCTATAAAAAATTAATGAAAATATCATTCGACTAATTACTTTCTGCTAGTTTATCTATAAAAAATTAGTAGAAATATCATTCGACAAATAACTTAACTTAACTATAAATATTTAATTTATAACACCCAGTAACGGTTGTAATTCTCATGTTTAGTAATAACACATGATAGGTATGTGTGTCAAGATCTGCGGCCTTACTCTTGAATTCGATTCCGATTTCAATCCAATAGTAATCCAATTCCAATTTCAATTTCAATGTCACTATAATCGGTACTCTTGAAAACAATATTGTCAAATTGGATTGAAATTGGTATCGGCCGGCGATTGCGTTGCCATGACGACGGTGACACTTGAAGTTAGCTACGTAACCGCCGCATTAGAGTTGTTCAACACATTACGATAAAACAGGAGTAAAGCTTTGAAATGGTCAATCGTTTCAAAAACAAGACTAATAAATAAATACTACAAAAACGATTGATCAGCTGATTACTTGCAACGTTATTAATTAATTTTTCTGCAAGCAAATTATTTTAATCTTAAAATAATCTACACTATTGGCTGTATGTGATTATACCTTTGCCTACTATGAAAGCAAAGATTACTGAAGCATTTCTGTCAGTTAGCGATACCCTTAAAGAAATAGCCAGGAAGATGCCAGACCCTTGATTTTGTTTTTATATTATTATTGTATCCTAATATTATTAGATATTATTTTACTAATGACGTAAATATACCTATATAGGAATATTATTATCCTTATTTAACTGTGTATTAATTGCGAATAAGTGTAATTGGAAATGCAGAGTGCATGTCTAAGCCCAATTTACCTAATAGCTATTTACTTTTACTTCATGAATATTTTTTATTTCCAAGCAATAAACAAAGTGGCTAACTCAAATACCGAGAATCTTTTAACACTTAAAACACAACTTTAATAGTTAAACCTCGGTTTTACGAAGCAACTGATACTTTTTTTGAGTTTTACTCATTCCTATGGAATTTGCTCAAGTTGGCTCATTGCAACAAATAACAATAACCTCTAAAAATATAATTTATGAAAGATTGACATAGGTAGCAGTGTTGTGAAAATTTGTTATACTTTTTAAAATTGAAATGTCACTGTATACTTAAAATAAAATATACCATTATAGGCCAAAACATTTATATTGACATATATTAAATTAATACATAAAATCTTATTAGAAATAGCAGAATAAATGCAGTATTTGCCTTAAAAACTAAAATCTTAACACAAGTTGTTAGAATTTAAAAATGTTAATCATTACATAGTTTTACAAAATAAGAATGCATAATAGTTGACTTTATTCATAATAATACTAACCTAGTAAAAAATCATCTCCATTATTACTATTTAAATCAATTAAATGTTGTTTCACAGAAGTTTGATTCCAAACAAAACTATCATGAGATACTTCTCCAATGGATGCATCAACTGACAGTATTTTTAAATCTGCATCACATATCTGTAAATATAAATAAAAAGATAGAACTAAATTATACTCTAAATTGTTATTTAGTTGATAAAAATTTAATCAAAATAAGTATTTACAATCATAACATTGCTAGAGTGGAATGTTTGCAAATAAAAAACTTTCCTCATGTTCCTTAATTGTTGGTTTAATTATGGCCACATGAGTGCCATCAATACATCCTAATACTGATGGGATCCAGTATTTTTCATAAAACCTGAAACAAAGTATTGTTTAATATTATTATAGTAAAGCTATTACATACAAATTCAAAATACTTTTATTATAGTTATAAGCGTATTACATACAATAGACACTTATGGAGTACTACACTACATATACTACATATTATATTATTATTATTATTATATTACTATATTTTGGGCTACTTTTAGCAATATTATACAGTATTCTAGATAAGTAGAACTTTTACAGTACCATGTTTTAATAGCATCTCTTTCTTGGTGGGTTTGAGGAAACCTAATCCATTGTTTTTGAACATAATGGTTATTGAGAGCTGCTGTAACCTCTTTGATAGCGCGAGATACAGATTGCTGCAACATCAGAGTGCCATATGTGCCTCCAACCAGCCTTTGGTAACTTCCAGTCGCAAAAAACGATAGTGCCGCTAGAATCTACAATTGAGATGAAAATATTAAGTTAATCTTCTCACAAAAAAATAAGTATGTACACCTTACAAGTTTTAATGTTAACATACCTTATATTTCGGTGATATATCACTTCCTCTCTTAGGAGTTGGCATAAAAGGCTATATTTTCAGAAATTTCCTCAAATAAATATTTGCTCACTCGGTAATTGGCTTTAAATTCTACCTCACTTATAGAGAACGCCTTCTCCGTATATCGCATCATTCGACGCACATTTCGTCTCAGTTTTAACACATTTTTTTTAGTTTTACGTAAAATATTGTACATTACTACTAAACGAGCCATATTATCCACTTATAGTTCAGTTAAAACCACATGAAACGTGAAACAATTTCAAAAAAGTTACACTTCGGCTATTGAGTAAATCCCAATTTCCAAACGATACGAACTCAATTTATCGCTGTCAAACAAGCTGTCAAAAAATTCAAGAGTACCGTTTGCGTGTGGCGATTGGTAATTTCGATTTCAGTTAGTTCTCCAAATCGTCACCCAATTTGATTTCAATATGGCGCTAGTGTCGAATTCAAGAGTACGAAACTTCACAATTCCAATGTCGATCGATCGGAATCGAATTCAAGAGTAAGGCCCCTGATCTGTTAGTTATTTGATCCAAGTGATTACACAGAACTCATACTTGCTGACAAAGACATTTCTCAATACCATTAATTATAATTTTCAATCTGTATTGTGACAAAGGGAAAACAGCTCAGTAAGTGCTGCTTTTAATTTAAATCACTAATAAATAACGTCTATAAATGTATACTTTTAGTGTTCTGTAGCCCTAACAAAGAACCTTTATAGATTTAACATATTCGTCTGTCTGTCTGTCCTTCCCGGCCGAGGCTGAGTTTGGAGATTGTTAGTAGTAAAAAAACTGCAATTTTGCGAGTTATGCACGTGTATTAATCGCGCTGACAAAATGGTAAAATAAAACCCTTGAATAAATTATTAGGATACTTCCCAAACACTTAAAGTGGTTTTCCCATAGGATAGCATATGTATCGTTGGAAAGGTCTTTCAGAAACATTAAGGAGGTCTGAACTTTTTATTTGATTCAGTGACTTGTTTGTAAAGTATTACACTTTAAAATGGTAATTGTTGTTAGTCTTGCCTCTCTCACGACAAATCATAAAGCGTTGGCTTATAGTTATTAAAAGAATTTAGAAAGAAAATTATCACCGCTACATTACCTTGTTAGTTTAAGAGTAATAGTCGTTGAACTTATAAAGTGTATTCAATTGGCAAATTCACAAGCTCCTAAAAATATGTTTAGATGTAGTTTTTACTTGTATAAAAACGGGTACCAAGAACTACGGAACACTACACCCTACACTGATATTAATAATTACGTTTTAGTAAGTCCTAAAACATCACAATCAATCTTTGGTGGCTTTTTTTAGTGAAGCGACTAGTGTGGTATTTTAACCTACTTTCCAAATTATTAGCTCATTGCTATTTGATCAAGTTTTGAAACAACGCCCGGTGTTTGACATTGAAAGTATTGTTCAACACGGCCCCTTTGCGAGATATTCCCGTACAAAGGCCTTCATAATTTATTAAATTACTTTTTACTGCCTCGCATAAACTTCAAATATTTTGGCATTCTATTTATAACTTTTAATACGGAAAGTTGAAGTATAAATAAAAAGGAGCGTATTATGAGTGTTAGTAGGTACTGGAGTAATTCACGAACAAAGAAGGACTTATGTTGCTCTGCGTCGTGTTATGACGTCGTTCGAAGCACTTCACGCAATTCACGTGAAAATGTTAATTAGAATGAACGCTCTTTTAAAACAGCCAGCTGTTTCTAAGTTTAAATTATATTCAGTACTAAATGTGGCATGAGGGATTCATATTGCATAGGCGTGAATAAGTACCCGGGTAACTTTAAGCCAAACTTTAGCGCGTTTACCAAATTAAGGCAAATTTACAAAACGAGCGTATAGAACACGAAATTTTTTAGATTTTGGACATTTTAAGAAAAACTTATCTAAGACCATTTAATCTGTTTAGCCGCGGGAGAGCCATGTTTCGGCCCGTCTCACACAAAACCAGTGTTATAGTTTTTTTTGCTTTTTACCGAGTGATTATAGGAGAGGGGGAGGGGAGATTCAGGGGGCGGGGGGCGAGTAGTCACTAACCATCGGTTGACCAGTCTGCTCGTTTGTCCTATGTCAAAAAAAAACTTACCTATAGGCAACAGATACATGCAGGTTATCTTATGTAATGACATCAATACCGCGTTATCAATTATAGAAATATTATTAAAAGCGTTTTTAAAGAACCTCATGCCTTTGGACAAGCTACAAAAAGTAATAACACCTTATAACCACTGTACTGGTAATTTTTCTACCATATCACAGGAAATGTCTTCAGCGGTATAAAAATTGACATTAGCTCACGAGATCAGCGTCAAGTGACTACAAGACACAATGCATACTAAATATAGATGATTATTGTTTGACACCAAGCGTGGCTAAGGAAGCCTAAGTACAGTTACCTAGTAACACAAAAAGTTTTAGTTTAGGTGAGTGACACATTGAGTGCCGTATGGGTTACAAATATTACGTCATAAGACGGTACTGCGTTAAACATGATGGTATGGAGGATGTATAGGATGGATAGGTATGGGTGATGATTTAAGTTGATACTAAGTTAAAAAATTGTGATGTGCACATATATTTTAGTGTATTATATTATGGATAATATAATTTTTCATGGTCGGTTACACATCATCAAGGTTACAAAAAAAACAACATATGATATTTTATTTAGAAAAAACAGAACTATATCTGAGGGATACACGAATAACTTTTACGCAGGAACCTGGAGCGTAACCTAGCACTATCATCATGTTAAACAATGCCAACGTTAACAATTTCATTTTACATCAAAACCTATTTATATGTAGGTTTTACTGGCAGTTATCATAAATCCTATGATAAGTTACATCCAGGCTGATTAACACAATTTTCAACCGACTTCATAAAGGAGGAGGTTAACCATACGGATGTTTATATTTTTTGTTATGTAAGTTCGGACATAACTCCGTCATATAAAGACGGATTTTCTCAATTCTTTTTTTCTTCGAAAGCGGTTTATTCTAAATTGGTCCCATTCAAATTTTATATAAATCTGATGATAAGTTTCGGAGACAGACAGCGGAACTCTTTAAAAAAACGACAGCAAATCAACCGCGATTGCTGCTAGGTTTTTAGTGCTCTTTGTTAATATTGCTTGAAGCCGGTTCAATTAAAAAAAAAAGGATTTACGTGACGTTGTAACCTAGTCAAAACCTCTAACCATTAAACAATATTCATTACAGACCTAATGTCACCCAAACAAGTCAATGTAATTTATTTAGAGGAAATCAATAATACATGTTATTTTAAGAGGGGATCCCCTTGAAACTTATGTCTGGCTTGTTATTGCGTAGCCTACATAAATATTTAACTCAATACAATACCGCAACATTTGTGTTTGCACCTAAGGCCCGAAGCAAATATACAAAGTCCAGTATTTGTTCAGTCCAAATATGGACACAATTATCCGACAGGTTAAGGTCGTGTTGGACCTCTAAATTGGTAGATACTTACTATTCAAGTTTGAATTTTAGTATAAAATGTAACATGTGAGGATCGGAATACTAAAATTTAGTATGAGATAAGAAAATAATACCATAAACTTATTATTTTTCACAGTATCCATGATAGCTTTAGTAGAAAATAAACAAGTAGAATTTGAAATTCAAAAGTATACTGAATTACAAAAGTGATTTCGTTCAATTTTCAATTACTTTAGTAAACTTATTTTAACGACTAAACAAAACGTCTCAATAGAAGGGTGTTATTAAAAAAGATGAAAATAATTTGTGTGACGTTGGAGTGTTTGGTTTTTTGTGCTTAATTTATCAATCTAACAAATTTTAGAGTGATAAAGTTACAAAAGGTCAATCAATCATTTATTTATTTAGGAATATATCCTGGATCCCACATTAGGAATATATCACATACATACATGAAACAGACACAAAGAACACCCAGACTCAGAACATAAATTTGTGGGTCACACCAAGTGTCGTTCCATGTGGGGCTCGAACCCACAACACTCAGCATAGTAGTAAGCGGCGTGGCGACCGGTTAAACCACTACGCCATCCGTGCAGTCTATTCTATATGCAGTTCTAATAATAAATATGCTTATAGAAATGCTCAAGTAAAAGTTTTTTGTTTCTTGTCACCATTGCTTGAAACTGTAGGATTTTGGAGAAATATAGACATACACATATAATACTAGTATGACAGAAGAGTCTGGAATCAAAGAATCGTAAAAATTGTATAGGACCAGCACAGAAAGCCAATGATCATGCTGTATGCAGTAGAAAATGGGTAATCACAATATTTTACCAGTGTAGTAGTGTACCGTATAATGAGAATACTCAATTTTATAAAGCTTTTAGAAAGTAAATAGAGGTAATTAACTCAATCGCGTACTTAACTATAATTTATAACAAAAAAGATGTGTTTTATTAGAGACATAAGTTGCTAATAGCCAACACGACGAAGGCCATACAATCTCACCGGAAAACAACCTCGACAATTAAGGCTGCGTGCAGGAAATGTACCTGTGTTAAGGATAAATTGTAACATGGCTCAATATGACATCCGCTTTTTGGTTGCAATACAACACTAAGTGTCCGTGTGGTGACGGATTAAGAATACAAATTGTCACCACCCCAATACATCCCGTGGGTGTCGTAAGAGCCGACTAAGGGAGCAAACTAAGCAGAACAACAGCACTGCAAAGAGAAGGAAAACTTGAAACAAACCCTATACCAACCCGTCTGGCCAGCGTGGTATAGTAGGCCAAAACCTCCTTTCTAAGGAGAGGCCTATGTCCAGCAGTGGACTAGTATAGGCTGTTGATGATGATGATGATGACAACACTAAGATAACTCGAATTGTATATCGCCGCTGAAACGATACTCGGATTATAAATATCTTTACAAGGTAAGTAGCATTTAAATTTGCAATCTGTGGACAATGACGTATCAGCGATTCAGTTTTTTTTGGCCATCAAATAAACCTGAGCTTTATAGTATGTAGTCTTTGTTATTTTGGATTTCATATTCAGGAATAATTTAATAAATTTATTATTTTTTATTATTAATATTTTTTTTTAAATAAATTACACAAGGCTGGCACCCCACCTATGGCACACTCACAAAATTAGGTCACAATATGTCCTGGCAACACGAAAGATTTAGCTACGAAGATGTAATTGTAACGACCATACATTGTCCATAGTTTATAAATGATTTAAGAACGAATTTTATACGAGTAAGTATCGCGCGGGTGACGACCTTGATTTGATTTTCTAAGCGGCCTTGGATAAATTTTACGATACTAATGGGATAATAAGATCATCAACAGCCTTTAATAGTCCAATGCTGGATATAGGTCTCTCCTTAGAAAGCCTAGTGCAAGTTTATTTCACATTGACTCGCTCTCGACAGCGAGCGCGTTCGGCGTTGCGATTGGTGGAGATTTCATTACTGACCAATCGCAGCGCCGAACGCGCTCACCGTGACGATCGAGTAGATGTAAAATAAAGGGCCTCAAAAGTATAATGATATTATAACGAAGGATCGATATTGAGGGCGCTGCTATGAAATCCCTCTGTGTCGTCGCGTCGTAGACAGCGCGGTGAGTCAATCCTATGAGTCAGTCCATTTCATCATATACGTCGTGACTTAGTAAAGATTACGCACATCGATAAACATGGACCAACGATGTGGATATAACAAGAGGCCACGGTATCTCATGCAATAAATAAGCACCAACTACCAATCTATTTATTTATTATAAACACGCCAGCAGAACAACACATGTAAGAGCCACACTTAGCACCAATGGGGCCGGCTTGACCGGAGGATAAATAAATAAATAATATTTCGGACATCTGACACACAACGCCTTCTAGTTTCAAACTAATCAGAGCTTGTAGTATGAAACCTAAATTGACTGATAGCATACTTTTATACTTTTTTTTTCGTAAATGCATACATAGGAGGGAGGAGGGAGGATTCAAAGGACAGCAACGCACTTGTGACTCTTCTGTTGCAGGTGGCCATGAGTGCGGTAGTCACTTATGATCAGAGGGCTGAGTGCAAGTTTATCACATATCGACTCGCTCTCAACGGCGAGCGCGTTTAGGAGCCAACCGCGGCATCAAGCAGAAGTGAAATAAACTCGTACTACGTGAGCTTCGTTGCTCTGGGTGACACGTCTGCTCGCCTCACAAAAAGTAGCCTATGTTACTCGCTGATAATAAAGCTTTACCATTGTAGAAAGAGTAACAAATAATCTCACTTTCACATTTATATATAAAAAAATTAAGTTCGATCGACAGCCTTTTTGTCCAGCAGTGGACTAACTGCTGGACATAGACCTCTCCTTAGAAAGGAGGTTTTGGCCTACTACACCACGCTGGCCAGACGGGTTGGTATAGGGTTTGTGTCAAGTTTTCCTTCTCTCTGCAGTGCTGTTGTCCTGCGTAGTTTGCTCCCTCAGTCGCCTTTTACGACACCCACGGGATGAATAGGGGTGGTGACACTCTGTATTCTTAATCCGTCACCACACGGACAAAAAAAAAAAAAAAAAAGTATTGATATTATAATATAACATAGATATATATAGATTGTTTATTTACGAAGCTTTTACAGTATTTTTTTTTTCTATTAGCTGTTTATGAGAAGTTTTTTGGACTTAGTCTATAAATTGTAAATCTAAAGGATATTTTAAGAAACTTAGACTAAAAGTTCACTATATTAAGAAACATTCAATGCACAGTTTATTTAATACAATAACTTACATCTAGTCCATCACACTATCGTTGATAAACCATTCATAGTACCATCATTTAGATAAATTGAAGTGGTTAAAGATTAGTCGGCCTGATTAATGCATGTTTAAAGGCCATGGCCATGCATAGTACAGTATAGTATCCTGAATTGTCGGGCTCATTTATGTCTAAGGGCTAATGAATTATGCGATAAGTAGTAATGGACTAAACGTATATGTGGTGTATATGTTGAAAAAGTAATGAGCCATATCACTAGGATAGCAGGAATTCTAGAAAACTAGGTGATCATGGTTGGAGAAGCGGTAAAGAAACTGTTGATTCATTAACAGCCTTTACTAGTCCACTGCTGGACATAGGCCTCTCCTTAGGAAGGAGGTTTTGGCCTACTATACCACGCTGGCCAGACGGGTTGGTATAGGGTTTGTTTCAAGTTTTTCTTCTCTCTGCAGTGCTGTTGTCCTGCGTAGTTTGCATCCTTAGTCGCCTCTTAGGACACCCACGGGATGAATAGGGGTGGTGACACTCTGTATTCTTAATCCGTCACCACGTGAGTTGTAATTATCATAAGCGTGAGTGAAGATCTGTAGTTAGTTATTAAATAGTTCGATTTGTCTTAGTTAGGTTAGGTGGCGTTGTACATGGTATCAGAAAACATGCCTTATAAGATTTGGATTGGAAGATCGTGTAGCTGAAGAATTCTCAGGTAGACACAAGAGCTTAATAAATAATGTTTAACAGTTCAAGTTTGTTCTTTTTAATGTGTCAAAACCTCCACTGTCATCACTTTACCGGGGCTCACACTTAAGTGGTATGTCGCAATAGAACCGACTAAAACCAAAAAGTGCAGTAATCCATCATATTTAAGTCTAGTGCAAGGGACTAGGCATATACCTTAGGAAGTACTCGAGAGCATAAAATTAAAAATAACCTTCACTTCACTTCTGCCATTTAATTTATGATATAAGCACAAAGTGTAGTGGTGATACTTTATTGTTGTCTATCTGTTAGTCACTATCTGTTCTCATGACTTGTTACAGAAACTTTTAGCTATAAATTTAAGTACTTGTTTAGTCGTACTACTTCGCCTTTAAGTGTCTCATTAAAGCTAAATTTAACTTACTACACAAACTTCAACAAATTATGTGTCCCTGAAGAGTTTAGAACAGCGCACAAAACCTAATTTGCTATCCTCAGGAAAACATTCAAGGTTTTTGTGTTGAAAAAAACAATTAAACAAAATAAATAGTAGGGACGTTCAAAACCATTAGTTTTTTCCACACAATTTAATCTTTAGAAACGCGAACACGAAAAGCCATTCAAATCACTTCACCCGTTTCTTTGCGAAAATAGTCTAGGAATATTGGATTCAATAGATTTCTACCTATTGAAGAATTGCTTTGAAAATGAAAGACATGTTTTAAGTCTTTTGCGCATTTGTCTTTATTGTTATATACATATATCTATAAAAAACTTAAAAGAACAACAAATAGAAACTGTGAAGTAAACTTGAAGAAGTAAGAGGACAGGAATATTTTATTTTCATTCAATAAATTATTCTAAATGGCTTTTATTGCAAGTGGGTACGAGATACGATTTGTGTTCAGATGAAAAGCGTCGAACGCGCATTTTGCTAAAGCACACTCTTTCACATAGGTATTTAACGCAAAAGCGCGTTATTTTTCATAAAAAATATTTGTCCATTTAAAAAACAGGTTCATTTTATATAGCAACGTGCGGTGGTACTTCATTTTATGTATTTTTAAACCGAAATTTAAGGTGATTTAAAACTAAAACAATACTGCTAGTAATCTGAACATTTAGGATGCTCACCCTTTTCAAGCCAGACCCAGTATATTTACCGTAATGTAGTCTCACAGGCTATTAAGATTAATGGCGGCGCTAATCTTAGCTATAAACAAACCCGAATTCAGTATTGACTTTAAACATTTCGGATTCAAGCCCGTTCTACGGTGGAGTCATTTAATATTTTATTTGTGTTTTTTTGTAGGTATAATAAATATAAATCACAGGAAAGGGTGTTACAGTATTCGACCCTCATTTTCAACCCACGAACCCCGATTTCAACTCAATCCAATTTACAAGATCTCGGTACTGCTACTAGAATAATCTTAAACAATTTATAATAAAAATTTATTACATATATACCTACTAGTAATGTTATTCTAGTTGACTTTGCCATGTATAAATGTTAGGTAATATTAACTCCAGTCCAATCCAAGAAGTCTAGTCACTGGTTCATCATCAACAGCCTTTATTAGTCCAGTGTACTGTACATAGGCCTCTCCTTAGAAAGGAGGTTTCGGCCTACTATTTGTTGTTTGTATGTATGTTATGTTTCAAGTTTTCCTTCTCTTTGCAGTGCTGTTGTTCTGCGTTTTAACGTAGTTTAACTCTTACGACACCCACGGGATGAATGGGGGTGGTTCTTCTTCATTCTGTATTCTTTATCAGTCACCACACGGACAAGTAATTGGTTTAGAAAAATATTTATTTATTTCTGTACCATTGAAGGCAAATGCATTAGCAAATCATTTATTAATTATAAGTATTTTTAATTGTATTACAAGGACGTAAAGCTAGGTGCCCGTCGCAGTATCAAGATCTTATTGAGAACAGACAAGAATCCTATTAAAATTTAAACTTGTTTTTTGCAAGTATCTGGTTACAATGTTTTTTGTGCAAATAAAATATTGTTAATACACAGCAATCACAAAGTATTGCCATATGTTATATCCATAGTGGTATATAGGATATTGCAGTACATAGGATATACCTATTTTATTTCTGTTCAAATATTTTCTGTCTCAGCTGCGTATTTCTTATGCCTCTGAGAGAGTGAGAGATAATAAAAGTTATAACTTCATCAATTGACTTTGACTGCACGGATGGCGTAGTGGTTTAAGCTGTCGCCACGCCGTTTACCACTACGCTGAGTGTTGTGGTCCGATCCCCACATGGGACGACACTTTGTGAAATCCACAAATTGTTGCTCTGAGTCCGGGTGTTCTTTGTGTCCGTTTCATGTATGTTTGTAAAGTCTCCCGCGACACAGGATATTTTCCTAATGCGGGACGGAGTTGTCTTTTTTAAATAAAAATAATAAAATATTTCTGTTGCCTCTTTAAATTCGTAGTAATGTGCATGATCGCATACAACATAGGCATAAGCTTAAAAAGAGAAAACCATTCTGAATATTTTTTATGAGGTATATTATGAGCCATAGAAATTTTTAGAAGAACAATAGTATATTTATATATATATATATATATATAGCAGAAAGGTTCTAAAAATAAAATTCGCAATAAAGCGGACCGTAGACAAAGAATCTCTGCCTCTTTAATTTTTAATTTGTGTATGCTAAATCTTGAACTCTATTTATACTTTACAATTTGTACGTTATTAAATTTTGCCCACGCTTTAACTACCTTTTTTGTAAACAAATAACAATACCAGACAATACTCTAATCTAATTATATTTCAAAATAGAGTACCTACTCTTATCACTTATGCCGAGCAACCGTCGCGCCCTAGAATTCTTCTTATAGAACTATGGGAACTATAGTTAAGAAGATTATTCTACAATAATAGTTTGTTTTACATAGTTTACAGATTTATGTATTTATATTTACACGAAATTCATCAGAGTTTTTCGAATTTAGTGTAAATAAATAAAACTATCTTATTTACCCTTAGCCATTCAAAAAATTTATTAGGAATCGGTGTCGAATTTATTCTGTTTAATACTCAGTTGTAATCTCAACAAAGTGCCTCTACGCTGAAACCTTGAACTTATGAACCGTACCATAAATTACAGATTGAAAGAATTGTTTGCAGAGAAATTTACAGAATAATAAACCAAGGCTTATCAACATCTGATGATGATGATGTCCTCCAAGACGTATCTGTCGACGGCGACACCCTGTCACCTTTCAACAGCTCCGATTACGCTCATGCGCCCGTACGTGAGTCGCAAAACCGAATTTGGTTTTGAATACACGGTCACATGAGGCACAGTGAAACTCACTCCGCGTATTGTAAGTGTAGTTATAGGAGGGCTTAGGACGAGTTTTCCGAAGCTGGTGCTTGGCGTCAAGGTCTTCAAGAAGGCTTCGTTCACAATTTTCAATGTCCTGATGGACAGCTTTCAGCCACTCCGTTAATATCTAAGAAGTGTAAGAAACTACTAAGGTTAAGGACGTTCCTTCTTGCTGGTTATCACAGATTTTCACACGGACACTGTAACTATACTTTTTTTTTTAAAGACAACTCCCGAATTAGGAAACGTACATAAAAAAGGCACAAAGAACACCCAGACTCAGAACAACAATTTGTAGATCACACAAAGTGTGGTCCCATGTGGGGATCGGACCCACAACACTCAGCGTAGCAGTAAGCAGCGTGGCGACCTCTTAAACCACTACGCCATCCGTGCAGTCAACGAAGTCACTACGTTTAAGTTTCTTCTCTGGAAGAAAAAATTGTTTACAGTATGGAAAAAAATATGAAACTAAGATTTGAACTTTAGTTCAGGTAGTTAGACGAATTTATCTATTGTTTTTGGGTGAATTCGGCACAAATGTCTTGAAGGTAAGTTTTTGTATTTACAAAATTTAGTGAATGTCTTATGCTTTAGAAGTTAAGATAAAAAATCGGTTTTTCTCGTAATTAAAATGTTGTTGTAGAGCAGCAGTGCTGTAGTATAGAATAAATACTGCTCACGTATATTCATGAATCAGCAGAACGTACATCACACGTGATATTTGCTTCGTCAGCAAATATGTATAAAAACATGGTCATTCTGGTAGGGTTAGGACACGCAGTACATTATGTTTTTTTTTTATTTACATATGTTTGCTAAAATGTTAACACGAAGTGATACAGTAAATTGTAAAAATGGCCTAATTGAGTGTTATGGATTGCTATTTGCAGAACTTAAGCGTATCTGTCTATCCTTAAAGCCTCGTTTTATCACTAAAAACTTATAAAAGTGGTTTAAAAATAGTCCATCATCATCTGCGTACCCGTATCCCAATTTTATTTGGGTCTGGGCAGTGTGTATGATTCATTCTGCTTTATCATTCGTCATTTCTTTGTTTACTCCCTTCCTAGTCTTATCTTTACTTACACAGTCCATCCACTTTTGTCTCCTTTACCTTGGTCTTCCCTTTCTCTTGCCCCCTTCAACTCCCATACCTAACACTTTCTTTCTTCTTTCGTGACTCACTAAGTATGCGAACCATAAATTACATAGTCCGATAAAAATCAACAATAGATTCACCAGATCGAAGTAGTACGATTAAACAAGTAATTAAATTTATAACTAAAAGTTTCTGTAACAAGTCATGAGAACAGATAGTGGCTAACAGATAGACAACAATAAATGAAATTGTAACATTGTCGCTAGTATTGTTACAGTCGGTGTAACAACTTCCCTAGATTTCCACACCGATCACAATATTGACCTAGGACACGCAAACTTGTAATTGCTATCTTTTATTGCTAAGCAAAGATTGAAGATTGTAATAATAGTCAGTATAAAATTCCAATTTAGGGCAGTGTTCTATGTTTACATTCGGTATTTAACATACTTATTCTCAAATAGGAAAATAACATATGTAACTACAACCCTATGTCAGACACCAGTTACTCATATATACAGAAATTTATGGAACTACTACTCTAAATAGAATTGTACCATGAAGTTAAAATGTATATTGTGAGGAGTTATTAGCTTTATGTTAACGCACATGAGATATATCACAAAGACTACAAAGGCTGGTAAAAACAATTAGCAAAACTGTGTATCAATAGTAATTATTGGTAACAGTATTGGTTATTTAGTGACTAACATTAACACTTAGTACTAAATTTATTAATTATAGAGTGGTAGAGGCGATCTAAATACCTAAGGACGAGTACGGAGTGTCATAATTAGAATTTGAATGAATGAGTTTTACTCTAATTAAATCATCATCACTGTCTAATTAATAGTCCACTGCTGAACATAGGCATCTCCTTAGAAAAGAGGGCCTACTACACCACGCTGGCCAGCCGGGTTTGTATAGGGGTTATGTCAAGCTTTCCTTCTCTTTGCAGTGCTGTTGTCCTGCGTAGATTGCTCCCTTAATCGGCTTTTACGACACTTACGGGTTGAATAGGGGCGGTGACACTCCGTATTCTTATCCGTCACGACACGGATTTGTTTATTTCACCACAATTAATACTACTGTACTGTTCTTGTTGATAATAATATGATTGAGGAGGAAAACAAACTAATATAATATACATAATATTCACCTGCCACATAAGGAGACACATTTCACATATGGCAATCTGATCCCAAATAAGGAGACCCTGTACTATGGTCACCAGACTGCTGATAAACATAATTATAAATACATTTAATATATTACACCCACACACAGCTAATGTTCAATATTAACAATTATGGACTAAACAAGAAAATAATATAGGTGTACAGAAGTTACTGCTAAGAACTTAAAGTTACTGTAGAAACCTTTTAGACCAATATTCCTGAGTATTTGATCAAAAATTACTCTAATGTAACAATTATTTTCAGTGAATCATTTAAACTAACAAAAACTATATCAGTTCCTCTTTTTTATTCATTACTTTCGACTTTATTCATGGAAAATGTTTAATTTATGTGCACGCATTTAAAGCCTAATTTCGCACGCAGAATAAGGTATTGAAGTTTATGTTTGCCAGACATTTCATATGAGAAAGTTAAAGAAATGAATGAATGAGTGGTATTTTATGTTATTAGAGTTCTGGTGAAAAGAAAATGGTGGTATTTCATAAATGATTGTAGCATAAATACTGCTACTAACTCTAAAGTATTGTTATTTTTATAGTAGTATAAGTTAATAAAAACTTATATATCTATAAAAGCATATATCTTCTAACAAGACCTAAATAAAATACAGTCAAAGTGTCAGGGCTTCATTCGCACACGGAACAAATTTTTGTATGTGTGAAGTCTAATACATGTAGCTGATAAGGTTATTCTAAAACTCATAATAAAAGTTTCGACATGGAAAGCGTTGTGTATATGTCTCCCAGAACATCAATAATTCAATAATTGAAATACGAAAGAAATAAATTCGCGCAACCTGATGAATTTCTCAAATAGCCCGCATCAGTTACGAACCAGCTTTGTTACTAACAATGTGCATAAAGAAAATGGCTATACATCCGAATACTTTCTCCACAATATCAAGACCTACATTTAATTATAAACCGCCATTTCTTACGTATAACGAATTCATTTTTCGTTCTTAGACCTACTAACCCCGATGAGAAACTATGTATGTGGTCTATGATACATTATAACTGTGCAACACTCAGTTTAAACAATAATCCTGAAATTGATAACTTATTTATTTACTCTAATTATGTAGTTAGGTGTTACGAATCCTATCACAATAAAAACCAAAACCGCACCAGTAGTGACGTAACCCCGGTCTAATCTGGACACAGTAGACATTGATGTAAATCGACCCTGACCGACGACCGTCAAGGGACCAGAATTCTAATACACACGCTTTACAAAACGTGAAATATTTGTTTGGATAACCATAATTGTAGCAGAAAGAAACAACAGAAGTTTGTAGCAAACATCAATCCAGTGTATATACTCGTATAAATTCACTATACGAAGTAAGTGACCTTGTAAGCGGGTGCAACGTTATTTATGATTGTACATCGTTTTAGCATCTCTATAAAGTTAGTTTGTTTAAAATTAGCTGCAAATCATGGAAAGTAAACAAATACCCGCGTACTGGGCACGGCCAATGACACACAGAGCAGATGACGCATTATTTCATTACTGCCTTCGCCTCGTCAGTATTCCTTATTTGAAATGAATGATTCTATTTCTGTGGTTATAGCTATTTAATACCTGTCTATGGTTGATAGTATACTATTATACTATATTAGACATATTTGAAATTAGAAGCAATTAGGCAACGCCCGGTTGGTACAGGTTCATGTAGTTTAAGTGTCTCCGGTAATTTTGTCTTTACCATAAATTTCAAATGGTTTTTAACAATACGTGTTTAAAAAATTAATAGCCTGAACACACAGCATGACACTAATGTGCAAATGGAATTGCTGCGGTAAAACGAATGATATGCTTTTGTTTATGACTATCGAGTCGAAGTTTGCCAACAATTTACAAAAGATATAAGAATACTTACAAAAGATCTTTTCTAAGTATTCTTCCATGTTTCTTTGTATGTTCCACGTGATTATTGTATCATGTCTTTGGGAAGGAACTGATCCCCGATATACAGCTCACGCTCGTTTGGGAATCAGGGCTTGCACTTGAATTGTATGTATCATTTGTTACAATAAAATTTATTATTATTATTATTAATTTAATCGATAGTCATAAACTCACATGGCAAATATACGGTTCATGTTTAGAAATTAGTTTCCTGTAATAACACTTGATAGTTTAAGTATATTGTGTTTATAGGTAGGTATACAAAATGTAAAAGTTGTACAATTTTCAGGCATTATCATTATTGCCAGCGAATTCGCTTTTAAAAAAAAAGGCGTTTAAAAACTGTGATACTTTCTAATATGAGTATGTGCATTTTGTTAGAGACCTGAATTTCGGGGACAAAGCTTAATTGTTTATATGTATATCTTGAATGTAGTTTCGTGTATGAAAAATAAATATTAAGTAGTAGTTTTGTGTATGTTTTGTGCTGATTCATGCAAGAAAATCTAAGAGTACAGTACGATAAAGTACGTTCCGTGTGCTGACAGAGTGCCACTACCCCTCTTCATCCCGTGGGTGCCGTAAGAGCGGACTAAGGGAGCAAACTAAGCAGAACAACAGCACTGCAAAGAGAAGGAAAACTACAAACCCCATACCAACCCGTCTGGCCAGCGTGGTATAGTAGGCCAAAACCTCCTTTCTAAGGAGAGGCCTATGTCCAGCATTGGACTATAAAAAGACTGTTGATGAAAGTACTCATATTTCGATTAATAGATGCGCTTTCCATTGTAAGAGTCACGAACTCAATACGCACAAGCGATCCATTGACCATTCTTTCATTATTTTCGGTGCAAGCGCACGCGATATAACAATCATATGCGGAGACCGCGATAAAGCACGCGACTCCGCACTTTGACTACCCCACTACTAGTGAAAAGGGGGGTAACGGTACTGGCGTATGTATCACTTTCCATGGTAATTTCGAAATGGTATCAAAACCTTTATGACTATAAAGTTATTGAGCGGTATTTCCTAATGTACGTTTTGGTGGCAATAGTTAGTAATATAGTAATAGTAGTAGTAAGTTAGTAAAAAAAAGTTAGTCCGTGTGGTGACGGATTAAGAATACGGAATGTCATCATCCCTATTCATCCCGTGGGTATCGTAAGAGGCGACTAAGGGAACAAACTACGCAGGACAACAGCACTGCAAAAAGAATGCAAACTTAAAACAAAGCCTATACCAACCCGTCTGGCCAGCGTGGTATAGTAGGCCAAACCCTCCTTTCTAAGGAGAGGCCTATGTCCAGCAATGGACTAGTAATGGCTGTTGATGAGTTAGTAATCTGAAGTTTGTAGCGAGTCTGGAATGCGCTTATCCGTCGAACTATCATCTAGTCTTTTTATTGGCCTATTGGTCTAGTGATCCTGACTGCTACGCCAGAGGTCGTGGGTTCCATTCCCACCAAGGACAAATTACTGTGTGACGCGTGTGAGGTTCTTATTATTAGTTTATAAATTGAAAGACGCGTAATAACTAATGTCACTGACATATACATGCTTCGGTAAGATCAAGGTTTGTGAAAATATTGAAAGTATGTCTCATTGGTACCGGTAGGGGCAGCTAACTATTAGTAACGTTTTTGTTTATCTGTTAACATCGGCCAGTTACGCGGGCAGATAGAATTTCGATAATAAATAACTTCATATTAAATATAAAATAATGGAAGGTTTTAGCAGTGATGATAGCGACATGGAATTATTTGGAATTATAATGGATTATGATGAAAGCAGTGACAGTGATACTGATGATAACATACCTGTACAGAAGGAATATAAACCACGTGTGAATTATATGACTAAATTAAATGACTACGAATTTGCATATAGATTTAGATTAAATAAGAGTGCTGTGAATCAATTAATAAATTGGATACAACCATATTTAAGTGTAACATCTAAAAGGTAAGGTTTAACGTTATCATTTTTAGTCCTATCTCCATCCTTTAACCAAATTTGATAAAAAATATATTATAATCATAAACAACAAAGATTAAACCATTCTTTAATTTGACAATTACAAGCAAGTGTATTATATTTTATTTATTGGGTTTGGCTCAAGTGTAGGCTCTTACTGGGGCTTGTCATCAGGTTATAACAGTTCTTATTTTTTTCCAGAAATCACGGCATATCCACCCTCCATCAGATACTTTTGGCTCTACGATTCTATGCATTGGGTACTATGCTAGTGTCTGTTCCAGATTTTATCGGAGTATCTATAGCATCTGCTAGTCGTATTGTCTCTGATGTATCCAAAGCCATAGCAAGATTATACTCAAACTTTGTTGTGTTACAAAATCACACTCAACAAGAGTTTTATAATATTGCTAGATTTCCCAGAGTACATGGTGTCATAGATGGCACCCATATATTAATACAATCACCAAGTAAGTACCTCATCTCACCTCATATTGAACTATTTGATACTTCTATTTAGGTCCCGGTCTAACTTCACTTTTTATGATGTTTTCATACCATAATTCTTTTGTTTACAGACTCAAATGTGGGAGAAGAATTCAGAAACAGGAAAGGAACATTCTCTATTAATGTACAAGTTGTGTGTAATTGTAAATTAGTGTTCCTAAATGTTGTTGCCCGATGGCCAGGATCCACTCATGATGCAACTATATTTAACCATTCTGATTTAAAAGGTTACTGATTTAGTTAGTTGCTTATTCTATGAATGTTAAGTACACTGTTCCTATTGCTTAAAAGTCTAATATATAATATAAACTTGCAGATTATTGTGAACAAGGTAGACTTGGAAATCGCTGGCTGCTTGGTGATAGTGGCTATCCATGCACACCCTATCTATTGACACCTCTACTCAACCCAAATACTCCATCAGAGCAATCTTATAATGAAGCACACATTAAAACAAGAAATACTATAGAGAGGTTTATTTTGTTTAGTAAATACTAGATTCAGTGTACATGGTTTAAATACACAATTTATTAATAACTACTGTAATTGCAGATGCATTGGAGTTTGGAAAAGAAGATTCCCCATATTATCCTTGAAAATGAGGCTAAAATTAGAAAATATGCAATCCGTTATTATAGCCACTGCTGTGTTACACAATATTGCCAGAACTATGAATTTGGATGAAATTGAGCCAGAAATATTGATTCCAGAAACAACACAGGAGGAAAATATAATTGTCAATGATAATTCTCCAATTTTAAACATGTCAGAACGGCAATTACTAATAAATAATTATTTTAATGTGTAAAATAAATAATATTAATTCATGTTTTATGTACATTTTTATTTTCTTTTACAAATTTGACATCAGAATACAATGTACCGGTGGATTATTGAGGTAAACAAATCACATGCCTATAATAATCATTTATTTCAGACCGTAGTGATGCAGTCCATAGTGTTAGTGTATTAGTAACAATTTGCTTATAATTAAGTTAGTATTATTAGTATCATTACATATATTTAATTTCATATTATACTTATAAGTTCCTTTACCCAATGTTTTTTAATAGATATATATGAAGATTAAAAATTACAATCAAAAAATTTAAAACATTTCTAATCTAGCCTTATCTAATTCTAACTTAAGTTTAGCTATATGTAACTCCTTTTCCTCATTTTCTAATTCGATTTTTCTTTTCTTAACAACTAAATATTCGGTAAGAGCATTTTCCCTCATAATGCGGGCCTTACACTTTTCCTCTTCCATCCTTTGTTTCCGCTTGGCTATAAAAATAAAGTAAAGTAAGATATAGTAGTTATTATATGGTTTCAATGTGTGTCATAGTCCACAGTTAGCATGTTTCAGAGAATAAGTATGTAATGGAAAATAGCATTAAAACAAAAATTTCAGCCACCCACCCAATGCACCACTGCCACTAGCTTTACTTATGTAAAAAATTTTATGTTTAGGGGGGGGAGGTGTCTCAAGTAATTGTGTTTCTTTCAACACCTCCCTCTTATCACCACCTCCACCATAAGTACCATCAGCATCATCTAGCGTTTCATTACATATCACCTCTACATCATTCTCTATTTCAGCCATCACCAAAGAAACGTTTGGAATGGTGGCATCCCCACCAAACTCCACAGAAAAACCTGTGCATGTGTTGCCTAATAAAGATGCCACTTTGTCCAGGACTTCGTCAGGTGGAAAGTAGCAATTCCCTCCTCCAGTCTGTAAAAAAAAGGAGTACTGAAAAATATTATTTTAACTTACTACTTACTGTTGTGAATCATTAATCATAATCCCTAACTGACCTTATTACGGCTGATTCTCATGTTTGCGCAGCGTTTACGAGCGGCCTTCTTCAAGTTATCCCATTTTAAACGTAGCTGCGCTGGAGTTCTTTGGTAACTTGAAACTGACGAATTAAATTCAACAGCTAATGTTTGCCAAGCCTGGTCCTTGAGTTTGTTATTAGTGGCATTTGTTGCTTTGTTATTTATAAATGCACTTGCCGCCACAAGCTGCACGAGGAGCATCGTCTCATCTTTTGTCATTGGCGCCGCTTTGCTTGACTGAAAAAAATAATCTTTAGAAGATTGAACGGATGGAATGTAAAAATTATCATCAATGTAAATACTTACAGGATTCATTTTTAATTAATTTTATGATATTTAACACAAGATACGCGCACAAACAAATTCCAATGTCTTCAATACAATGCGATATGTCAAAACGTTTTATTTCATGATACAATTTAGTAAACAAATAAAAAAAATCAAGTTAATGTTGATTTACCATAAAATGTATAAAATAATATACACAATAAGAACTTTTAATAAACATAAATAAATAGTTAATATTTGTTTTTAACATTAAACATTTGATTAGCAAAGCACTAAACGTTTCAAGAGGGAAAAAGCTATCCTTCGTTTGTGACAGATAGATAGCACTTATCCTCGATTGTGAAACGCAAGTCAGGGATAGATAAGATCAGGCTGCAAATCGAAGATAGCGATCTATCCTTAACTGGAGATAGGTTATTGAAAACGGCCGTTAATGGTAACTTGGGCGACCGAGCGACCGACAATTGATCCAAATCTTAAGAGCCATTTCTGACATACAGGAAATTGTATATATTTATATGTTGTCTACACAAGACTCGTTTAGGATTGTTACATAAACATCTCATAAAAACAATTAGTATAATCGATGATTTGCACAAAAAATAATATTGACCGGTTTTTTTTTATGGCTCTACGTGTTGTGTAATGATGATGTTTCTTTAATTCATGACCTACATTAACAGACACTACTTTATTAATTTGTTTGTGTTCAAATTAATTCTTTGTTTTATGATATAGGGGGCACACGAGTAGACGATTCACCTGGGCCTCAATTGTCTCGGTGGTGTAGTGGTATCATTCTATGCGGCAGTATGATCTGCAAACATTTGTTTCGGAGTTTGGGTGTTTTCTGTGTATAATATGTATGTATTTACAAAACAAAAGTTTATAAGTATTTTATCAGTCAATCTAGCTTTCATAGTACAAGGTCTGCTTAGTTTGAAACTAGATGGCGTTGGTGTTAGGTGTCCGATATATTATTATTATTCTGGCGCTAATGTACGAATTATAAAACGTACATTGAAATAAACATAAAATGGGAAAATTAACATCATCATCAGCCTATCGCAGTCCACTGCTGGACATAGGCCTCTCCCATTGCACGCCACTTAGATCGATTTTGGGCTTCTCGCAATTAACATGTTACACTAAAATTTAAAGTTATGAATAATTTTATGTACATATATTTATTTGTTAAGGAAAATAACAATTATAAAGAATGAACGATATCCTGTCAGGTTTAAGCGAAAAACAATAAAAGCACGCACTTACAGGTAAATCATGACTTTCTATAAATTATTTTGTATAAATTCATTTATCTAATGTAATTATTCTATATGTGATAAATAAATAGTGTCTTTTTAGGTATAAAGACCACAAAGCACCAAGTTATTTCTTATCTGAATTATAAACAAGAGTAATTAATGCGTCGTCTTTGGTCTCACTCATTTCAAGTGTCAACTAGTACCTAAATGCTTTGATTTATGAAAATGTAGTTGAAACTGCTCACGAAACCGGCACGATGTTGACCTACATGTTTGTTTATTGAAATTAAATGCACCTGCATTAAAATTATACGCTTTACAGATCCCCGAATATCCACATTTTGCCAACATCAAGTTAGCCCAGTGCACGTAAAACCAGGTGGTTTTTATTTTATTTGCAAGAATTGATTATGGCTGGTGGCCTGCCTGATTAAATTTTAATTTATTTATCATCCTTAATTATATAGGTTAAATCTTTCTACGAAACGAGTGAAAACTAGACATACGGGTACAGATCTACTGAGCTTCCGTCCTGTTTCTTATTGGAGACTTGCATTATCTCTTATTCTAGCTCCCTCAATATTTTCCTTCAAATGTTTCTTTTTCTTTTGTTAAAGGAAGGTTGCAGTTCAGCAGGAGCGTGCTCTAAAATACCCAAAATAACCAAAACCGAAACATTGCACCGACCTCAATATAGAATTGGGAACAGCGCTGGTAAATTATGAGGATGACGTAACGACTGTTAATTTGGTTTGATGAAGCATTAGTCACGTCATTATTGTAAAAGCCAGAAATAATAATTAATATAATAATAATAATATAAGATATTTTACAACATTCACACAACGCCATCTAGTCCCAAACTAAGCAGGGCTTGTACTATGGCTACTAGACAACTGATATAAATACATTTATACTTTTTTCTCTGTAAATAAATACATAATAAGTCTTTACCTATGAAATTGCCGTTTTGTATGCAATAAGGGAAAGTACTTATTTTTTTAAACTTTTTTATTTCTGTTATTCGAAGTAATCACTCATGCAATCGACGCATCTTTGCCAACGCATTGGCAGTTTATTGATGCCCTTCTTGTAAAAATCAGCTGGACGGGAGGCAACAAACTCTTCAAAGGCATTTTGTACAGCCTCTCGGGAATTGAATTTTTTACCCACTAAAAAGTTGTCTAAATTTTGGAAAAAGTAATAGTCGGTAGGTGCAAGGTTGGCTTGCACCTTGCACCTACCGACTATTACTTTTAAAATTTATTGCATACAAAACGGCAATTTCATAGGTAAACACCTATTATTATACATAGAAACGCCCAGACCAAATCAAAAATTAAATGTTCATGCACAAAAATGTTTGACTTGAGCGGGAATCGAACCCGCGACCTTTATAATAGCAGTCCATTACACAAACCACTATGCCATCCGGTCGTCAATTAAACATACAAACAAAATATCACCGTAGAATCTAGAAACAATAGAACAGTCTCAATTGAAATGTTAATAAAAACAAGTGTTTAGACAGATTACTGGTAAATTACAACGGTTACGATTCCAAACGCTTTGCGATCACGCAACATTGTGACAATGATTACAAAACGCACGTGCGAACATGTTAACTTCGTGTTTTGACATATATGCGTTTACAAAAAAGAAAAATGCTTCGGTCATGTTGAGCAATACACTAATACCATTGTATAATTCATGTGTTTTTGACCAGATTTAGATTTTTACCATTCAAAAAGGCAGTGACGAAGGCAGATTCAAAACTGAAACTGCAACAAGATTAGAAATTTTGACACAAATCAGAAATTTATATTCTATAGTAACGACTATCACTATTATTTTTATATTTTATTTTAAATTAGAATTCGAATGTACTATTAACTTATTTATTTATTGTAGTGAATCAAAAAAAAAAAAGTCAGCAAAGTCGTTTCAGGATTACTGCTTTTAAATTCAGTTGCAAGATCTGTCCCGAACAAACACACATAAAAACATTGCAAGTTAAATAAAAACATGTAACATACTAACTATAATCACGTGACTGTGAATGTCAACAAAAAAATACGATACGTCATTAATCGAAGAACAAGGTGACAGCAGCTGTCAGTTGGTATCTTATTATTACTTACATTTGTATACTTAATTTTACTTGCATTTTTACGTTTACTATTCTATTGAAAAATGTCAGCTAACCGTTTAGTTCAGTAATCAAATGCGGTACTACCGTTTTAGCGGGAATTTGAAAACACCCTTTTTTATTTTGTCTCTTTTACTTCTTGCATTAAATACCAGTCAAATTGAAAAATAAAAGCAGTTCCGTTTGTGAACATCCCTATTGCTTGCTCGAAAACCCCACACTTCTTCGATTCGAAAATTGCACCCAGGACAACAGTAATCTTTGTATACTTATCACTATGGCAGTCTACTAGTAATAATAATATTAACTCGACAGATCTCACACACGGCTGTCTGATCTCATATTAGGCAGAGCTTGCGCTATGGTCACTATACTGCTGAGAAACACACTTATATATTTCTAACTACAGACATATATTGTAGATAAATTACAGACACAGAACAAATGATCGTGCTCATCACACATTTCTTTGTCCTAGATGAGAACCAAACCCATGACCGCTGGCTGTCAGTCAGGATCACTAATTACTACATCATACCACCAGTGATTGTATGGTGTAAGTGCTATATGGTATTTTACTATAAGAGTTAACAGTATACTATTAGAGGGCTAATTGCAAAAGTCATTAAATAAAAGTGATAACATTTTTACGTTGCGTAACATTACAACGGAAACATAAAGTTAGTGGAACTTAATAAATGTACGAGTACTTTAATATAATAATAACACTTGTAAATTTAGTTTAAAAAGTACATTAGCATTTCAAACGTGTTTTCAAGTATTTAAGGCTACATAAATTATAATATAATATGTATGTATGCTGTATAGTGGACGCTGCAGTTTGCTCGCGTAATCTCTTCACAAGTTCTTTGCTACTTTAAAAAGAAACCAAATCAGAATCAACTGTCAAGTTCAATCCTGTTATTGTATAAAACTTATGAATGGTTTAATATGAACTTGAAACATTTTTTGTTGCATATCTACTCGTATGTTCGTACTTTGAAAAACCTTCATTAAATGTTTCGGTCTGGTAGAGAACACGATTTAAAAAAAAAAAAAAAATCGGTTGTCTGTAAAGTCGATTTACTGACGATAGTTGAACGTGACAACATCATAAGAAAATACTGATGGAAAGGTTGCATTTTTCAAAAGAAAATTTTAATTACGCTTCATACTTGACGAAAACATGTAAATGTATATCTATATCAATTAATTAATTAATTAGAAACATTCATTACTAACAAGCAACTTGATTGGAGGCCGATTGCCACCATGCTCTGAGTTGTCGTCGTTGCATCGGGAGGTTTCCGCGATATCATGCTCTAAATGATATTGTCCGCAGGGCCCCTTATATCGTCCAATGTTCCGACGGGAAGAGGCCGGACGAACTGACGCTTGGTGCCTTGGAAGAACGGCAAAAGCCTGATCTGGGACGCCACATGCGTCAGCACTGTTGCCGCCAACCACCTGTGTCGCACCGTCCGTTCCCCGTCGGCCACTGCGGAAGGCCTGTATAATGAAAAAGGCTAACGGACGCGTCTTTGGAGACCATGTACTGGTTCGTGCCCATAGCAGTGGACTTGGGCAGTTGGGGCGCAGGCTGAACGAAATGAGTGGTGACTTCCGCTCAGGGTCGTTCCTGGTGCAGACATTGGCCATTGCCATTCAGCGTGGGAACGCAGCTAGCGTTGTGGGCACCTTTGCGGAGGGAGCGACCAGGGGTGAGTTATTTGATGTATAATTTAGTCATACTTATTATTGGCATTGTGTTTGTAAGTATCTCAGTTTGATTCTAATATTCTTTAGCAAAATAAACTTTATTGGTCATATATTATGTTATTTTTTTTCTTTTTTTTTTCTTGTATGTTTATTATTATTACTTCATTGTCCGCCGTTACAAATTACTTCACGCTTTTGTGGTTACTGAGCAAAATAAGTGTTTTATTCTATTAATAACATCATACATTGCAAATTTGTTATGGGTATAAGCAATTTGTAAAACAGTTTAATTTTATTATGATAGTTTTATTTTTGTTAATACGACTTAAATATTAATTCTTGATTATTTTTAATTTGGACACGGTTGGGTTTTGGTTTGATTTAAAGATTTTTTGTTACTGATTTGATATTCATTGTTTCGAAGACATGCCATTGCCTTTTTCTTTTATTTAAGACCATGGTGAAGTTAGAAAAAACAGATGCGATTTTTGCACAGGACTGAGGCAATTTCTTATTTCTATTAAACAATTAGTACAGCCGGCAAAAACTGTTTAAAATTTGTCTTGGCACGCGTTGCAACAACTTTTATTTTCCTTACCAGCTTTGGAGAAGTCTTTAAGTCCCTAAATAACACAGTAATCTACTGAAAGGAACAGTAGAGTATATTCTAGAATAAACAAACTAATACACATTTTATCATCAATACCATTTGACTACCCATCAATCATTGCGTATTATAACTTTGGCAACTTCTGATTTTCCATCAATTACGACTAATTTGGCCTTCAACCAATATCGTTTAACTTAATGTTTCAAACCCAAGGGGCTACAAGGGTATTGTACAGATATAATGTCGAAATAAGGACAAAACTTCGTGCCCCTTCAGGCGTTCGGGTAAGGAATGTTTGAATTATTAAGTAACTTTGAAGAAATCAAATAGCTTGGCCTTAAATTGACGGACTGTGAACGACATACCTAAGTATAGTTGATACACCGAAGGGAGAAAGATAACTGTTGTGAAACTGTACCTGTAAAGAAAAAAAGGTTAATAAGTGAAATAGATATTTGCAAAAGAAAACAATAACCAACAAAGAGTTTTAAGCTGTAAAAATTCGAGAAACGGGTCGGATCTCACGTGACGAAAATACCTTACTAAGTAGTCCTAACAGCGATGATGTTCGCAAATTCCCTCTTAAGCCCAGTGCTAGTTCGGTTGGGTCGTAACTAGAACATGTTAGGTCACTGTTAAATCATTCTCTATTATCTTGCCCTGTCAATTAGCGGCTTACGGGTTTACGGCTGAAGGCTCAGATCATACAAACAAAGTTTGTTTGTATGTGTGCAACCTTATTTAGGTTCAAGGATACACTGAGCGTTTGTGAACTATTTTTCTGCTGTACTCGAATAAGCTATTAACATAGCGTTACAAAAGCAAAACCAAAACTTCCTTTCTAAGGATAGGCCTATGTCCAGCAGTGGACTATTAAAGGTTGTTGTTGATGATGATGATGATGATGATAGCGTTGCAAAACATGTTTTATATTATCGATACCAAATATGTGTGTTAGGTTTCTTGATCTCTTTTTTGATCACAATTTTCGTCACATTTATACCTTTACCTTTCTACTCGATATCTTTCAGATATCAGATCAGATGATTGTTTTAACTCTGATGTCTATAACAGTATAAGATCTTCACGAAGAATTAAGTTTACCCTTGTATGTCTTGCAGTATGGTTTTGGCAAAGACACATTTCTTCAACGACCCCAGTAGATTTCAGTAACAGTAACTGCGTTCCCACGAGGGCGATTCAAACAAAAACACTTTAAAAGAAACTTCCTAGTATATGTCGTGTAAAAGATTTTCGACCTTATTGGTTTAGTATTCTGGTTGAGGGAATTGCAATTTCGTTTGCATCATACATTGTTGGTACGAAAAGTTAGAGCAGGACTATTTGCTCTTATTGAGAAAACAGATTGAATTTACTTTTTCTATTTAAGTGCTATTTCAGTTTTTGGAGCTAACTGATAACTGTCATCGGTTAATGACGTAAGGGTTAATATTTGCAGTCACGTGATAATAGTAACTATTTAAGTTTTTGGGAATCGGTTTTATCACAGTTATCAAGATATTTAATTAACAAAAAGGTGGTTTTAGTTTTTACTATATCTATTCATTTAAAATTACTTGCCCTGAATGACTGATTGATTCATCAAGGCAGAGCCTAAACCGCTACAAACTTGAAATTTTGGCAGCTGATGATTTTTTTGTTGTAAGCACCCACTAAGAAAGGATTTTTGAAAATTCGATCCCTATAGGGATGATATATGAAAGTTCATCTTTTTCAAAGTAAGAAACACGTAATAATTAGAAGCTAGTAGTTCATTTAGTAAAAATGTAACAGAAATACGTGATTAGTGTCAAAATATCTGACTAATTGAAATGAATTAAATTAAGTTTTGTCCATAGACACCAAATATTTCAACACCAGCAAAGCGTCTTCGTGATTATAACTTCACACAATTCTTCACACATTTTTATTGTCTTTTGTTGACCTTATCCACGAACACGGGGTAGGTCGATGTTCGTAAAGGTCACTGCGGACAATTTTGATTGATTGCTTTTGGTCTACACTGAATGGGCTTACACTCTTGTCCTATCTATTTATTATTATTTGTCCGTGTGGTGACGGATTAAGAATACGCATTGTCACTACCCCAATCATCCCGTGGGTGTCGTAAGACCCGACTAAAGGAGCAAACTACGCAGAACAAAATCACTGCAAAGAGAAGGAAAACTTGACACAAACCCTATACCAACCCGTCTAGCCAGTGTGGCATAGTAGGCCAAAACCTCTTTTCTAAGGAGAGGGCTATGTCCAGGCGTGGACTGTTAAAGGCTGTTGATGATGATGATGACTATTTTAAATGTATTTACCTACCTACTTATAATTGCACTATTTTAGCAAAGTCATTCCGTCCTCATTTCCGTCCGAGGTAGACACCTTTTGCCACGATTCTGAAATACTTTTTTAGATACATTGTCAATTGGTGAACCATAAAAACGGTTATTACGAACACAGCGTGCTTGGTCTGATGGCCCTTGTTAGTAGTGAGAACATGACATACCTACCTAGGTATGGTTCCTGATGGAACTACCGCATTATAGTCATCTAAAGCGACCGTATGCCATCAGTTAAGTGGGTGCTTGTTCTCCATTTAAATGGTATAAAGATACTTCTGTTCAATGAAGTAGCTAAGCGAAATTGCTTCATAACTCCAACATAAAGTAGGCACATAGGCTAAGCGGCACATTTAAGTTGTAAAATACACTTTGAAGGATAACGGTTTAAAGTTTTGGGTAACAGGATTAATTTCTACTCAGTCCGTTTTGTACTGAAAATTATGTAGGGGTTTTACTGAAATTGTGATATATATTAAGGAGTTAGTTAGTTAGTGTTTTAAGATCCGCCTGCAAGTATTGTCACCGTTAGTCAGCAAAAAACTACAAATTTTCGCGTTTCGAATAAATAAAGAGGCAGAGGATTGGTTGTGGCTGCCTTTTTATAGCAACGATTAAAAGCAATAACTTTCAAAGCAACGATTACAGTCGTATAACATCCGGAGTAATCCGGATGCTGTATGCCAAGTTGTTGAAACAACATTATTTAATAACTTTGTAATTTTTATCATAAAGATTTACAAAAACTGGTGTCACATGGTAGGTCAAAATTCCTATTTTTTTAAAGAGCTAACTGCGTACTATATATCATAACTTTCAAGGATTTTATTTAGTGTTTTTTTTTTAATTGGGACTAATCCCACCCACACGCTTACCACTGTAACTCCTGTACAGCAGTGACCCACGAACACACCGAGTTATGACACTCGGGAAGTCAGAGGAAGAAATTAAAGTGTCTTGGAACAGGCAGCGAAATTAATCAGAAGAAAATTGGAGGAGTTGGAAATACAGTAAATCCACTTCCCTCCTTAGCATATTTATAGTGATTTAACAACTTTTTCCTCTTTTTCCATACAAATCTGAATACTTTATACCGCATCTTAAATTTACTAAATATTATATTATCTATTTACGTATCCGCTTGGTCATGGGTTAAGGACATAGTAAGCGTCAACAAAGCTGGATTAGAGAAGCCGAAAATCGATCAAAGTGGCATGCAATAGGAGAGACCTATGTCCAGCAGTGGACTGCGGTGGGCTGATGATGATGACGCATGCCAACAACCACATAAGAGCGCAGCATATCCTCCATTGTTTCAATATGATATTCATATTGATACATCAATACAACAATCCTCTCTACAAAAGGAAATTCAGATCAAAGACAGTTTTACCTTTTTATATGAAAGGTTGAGATTCCTCTCTGACTAAATTGCATAGGTGTGGAGGACACATACCATCTTTTAGTAGAGTGACTGTAGAACGAGACTTACAGACCTTCTCTAGAGTTTGACGTTAAGAATGCTAGAGTACGGAATACGTAAAACCTTTAAGTAAAAATATGAGAAAATAAAACATTCAACAGAAAAAGGATGTTGTAGCATGATCTAAAAACCTAACTAGTTTTATTTGGTAAAGTTAAATTTAGTATACATATAAACAAGCCACTGTCAAAAATCGTACAAATAAACTTTAAACACAAGTCTTATTGCGTGACTAAACCGAATGACAAAAAAGGTGCATGTTTTAAGCGGTCAACCATGATGAATCACTCAGGAGTCTATTCAACTCATCAGAGTGACGGTGACTCCTTATCAGCATTTTTAACGTATTTTATGTGTTCATTATTAGTTTGAAAGAAAGAACAGCTCAACAGAACGCTACGGAATTATAGTTTGTTTATTTATTTATATATTTATTGTTTACAGTTAACATATAACATACTTACAATTATATACACGTAACAATCGGCGGTCTTATCGCTCACGGCGATCTCTTACAGACGACCTTAATACGGATATTAGATATTTAAAAAGTTGGGTAGTTTACATACACGTAACGCATTAGTTTGTTCATCGACAGCCTTTAATAGCCCACTCCTGGACATCAGCCTCTCCTTAGAAAGGAGGTTTTGGCCTACTATAAAACGCTTGCCAGACGGGTTGGTATAGGGTTTGTGTCAAGTTTTCCTTCTCTGTGCAGTGCTTTATTTCTGCGTTGATTTCTCCCTCCGTCGGCTCTTACGACACCTACGGGATGAATAGGGGTGGTGAAACTCTGTATTCTTAATCCGTCACCACACATTAGTTTGTTGTTTGTAATAAAGTAATTAACTGTGTTAAAACTAAACAAATCATAAATAAATAAATATCTGTGAATCAGAAGTGATGGGTACTTTTAAAACACAAAAAAAGTATAAAGCCATCATATACATAAATATTTTTTATGTATAAAGCACGACCTTTAAATGGAATTTACTGTGAGTATACTGTATTACTATGTATTACATTAATAATAAGTAATTTACAGTACAAAATTATCATATTATACCCATTTAGATTTTCACATACCGCACTGTGTTTTAAATCAAGATGTAATTTTTCTCAGACGACCTTCAGTAGCCGTACCTACTTAAAATAGTGTTTTTCGGCTCAAAACTGAACAAATGAAGTACAAGGTGAGGTAACTTTTACTTAAACAGATAACAATAGTCGACATTGCATACTTGGTTATCAGCGGAAGGCGTTCCTAAGTCCCACATCCTTGAATTATAGAGTATTATTCTCAAACACAATTGTATAATATGTGTTAAGGTAAAAAACATTTTTTTTTATAACTGGTAATTTCTGCTCATTTAGTTTGTTATTTTCCTTACATTAAAAAAACAACATCAGATTGGTCACACACTCGTGACCAGTACTATTTTAACCCTGCAAATTACCGGCGATTTCAAGTAGGCTTCGGACTTTCATGGAGGTCCCCTTGACCTTTTTTCTGTCATAGCTAACTTACTCGAAAGTATCATAATACGATTACATCATAGTCATATAAATCTCCAGTATTTTTTATATACATATACCCATTAGGGTACCCTTTTTTTTCCGTGCGGAAATCCCCTCGGATACCACCTATCGGTGGCATGTCGGACTCAAACCGACTAAAACCGCACGCCGTCTCGGGTACTAATAGCCGGGGAACCAGGTATACCCTAGAAAGGAAGTCGCTGGTGACCCGTTAGGGTACCCTATTATATCATAATATTTATCCATATTTGTAAGATTCACCACATTCTTGATAGTAAAGATGCGGTAATATATTTTGAAGTCGAATTGGCAAGACCAAAACATATCGAAACAAGACAGTATGATTGGCAAATGACAATTCCGATGCGAGAAAGATTTGGTAAAGATATAACACGTACTGTATGAGAGTAGATACGCCGACGATGAACCACAGTTTTATTACTAGGTACTTACTATATATTAAACATGGAAAGCTTACCACGGAGTATGTAACAAATAGACCAATACGTTTTATTCATTTTACTACTATAAAGAATGACCTTGTTATGGTTTCTCTTGTTACATCCTTCCCGTCAGAATGTAAAAATAAAAACACAGGTATCTTTTTTTGTTGTACTTCTAAGTTGCATTTTAAACAAGAAACAAATAACCATAATTGCCGGAATGCGTTTCCTATCCTATATTCCAATAAATGTTGGAAATAGTTTTATTTCAAAAAGATACTTATATTCTTGGTAACCCCTCCAGCAAAGATTACTTATGTTAGGGGTGGTTTTGGGACCATTTCACCGCAAGCCTGATGCCTTAGCTGTCATACTTTTGCCGTTTGTTTCGTTTTATGTTTTTGTATTATGTATGTGACTGTTCTCCCCTCCCTTAGGTGACAATATTTATAAGCAAAAAGATTCGACGGCATTAATATTCTCTAAACGTGATCATTTTAAAAAGAAATCTGTTCCTAGCCTATATTAATTTTATGGTAAACATAACAACTACTAATTAAAAACATGATGCTATTTACGATACGGTATGAATTAAGATGTTTTAAAATTTCCATTATCTTAAGGTATTACGTCATATGTATGTATAAATCGTTTTAATCTCTGGAATGATGTATCGGGTGAAGATTTCAAGGTTAACCAAGCGTAAAATCGTTAACTATGGTGAGAAGAAAGAATGAAAAAAGCATGTGAACCGCTTTTTCTAGTTTGTTGAATCTGGAACTGCGTTTAGAAAATGTACAATTACTTTAAGCAATGAATTTGACATTCGCAAGTGAATAAAAATCCTTGGAGTAGGTACACTTTTGATCTTAAATCATCAAATTTTCTCAAATCATCATCAAAAAACAAAAACGTCTTTGTGCCACTTTTGTGAATGAAATGTAGAACTTCAATTTTATTTCTCAATAAAAAACTTCAGGTTTCCAGTTAGAGAATTAAATGTGTCTACATTTGTATATATATATATATGTATATACATAACTAGCTGTCAACCACCAGATAATATTTACGTTAGAAATATAATTTATAGCCTATAGCTCTTATGGAAACTGCAGCTACATAATACGTATTAGTGAAATAATTTCCAGAATCGGTTCAGTATTAAAAGTTTATTTTTGAGTGTCTTAGCCAAGTCAGGCCAAGCCTTAGTGGGCTGTCTGGCCCAGAAGTACAAATAATTTGCCTCACGTATTAACATGTACGAGTATATTCTAAAAGTAGCAACAACATACATAATTGTCGTACATTGTTTACATAATAAATAGTATTATACATAACAAATCGATTAGTATGTCCGATTTTTTTGTAATACAACTTTCACTGTTGAACTAAATAAACTCCTTTATGGGATGTGATCGTAATTAAACAATCTTAGTTATAAAATGTGATTAGAATAATTATTTGGTTGAAAATTCATAATAAACAATAATAAAAGACTGTGGGAACAAACTACGTAGGACAACAGCACGGCAATAAGAAGGAAAACTTGACACAAAACCTCAACCAACCCTTCTGGCCAGCGTGGTATAGTAGGCCAAATACTCCTTTCTAAGGAGAGGCCTATGTCCATCAGTGGACTATAAGAGGCTGTTGATGTAATATGATTTGTTAATAAGGTTTGAGGCTGGCTATTCCACGTTCTTTGTTTATTTCGGTAATGTCCTATCAGGATATAGGTAACTGTAAATTGTTTGAGACATACATAACTGTAAATGATGCAATGTGCCTTTGCTTCTGGACTTCACTTTACTGTTTACAAAAGTCTCAGCGAATGGTTGTATCTATCTATGAATATTGTTGGTACATTACTTACCAGGACCTCCAACAGGGTGGTCTAAAGGGTTAGTCTATCATCATTTAAATTTATAAACACAGGGGTGTATTTTCACAAGTCATTATCAATGTTGTTTCATTTTCCCATTAAGACAACTAACTGTCCCAGTTTCCATATCATACCTATACTCGTATTACAAGTACGTGAAGTAACATTGCAACCATAGATAGAAATTAAGAAGGTAACACTGTTTAAATTTTTAAGGGAAGAATGTTTTATTGAGCAGAACTTTAAAAGTTAAAGGAAAGAACTACCGAAAAGAACCGATTAAACGGATTACGAAATTTTATTTTATAACTTAAATGATAGAAAAGTGACTGAAAACAGTATCAGGACGAATAATATTTTACTTATATTAGTAACCACCTTTGTATTTTTACTATGTACCTACCTACACTACCTACCAATATATATGATTGCGTTAGAGATGTACATAATATATTAGTGCATACATAAAACAATACAAGTGTCGTTTGAAGGTATTACTATAACTTTTTTAATTACGATACTAAATTATAAGTTGTTTTTATTAAAAGAAACATCCAAAATCTACGAATAAATTCGAAAAGAAAAATGTTCTTTATATAAATATGGCAAAATTTTCTCTATTTTTCCAAATATCTTCAGAATAATACTTTTTTTTGTTTCCATGCAAAAAAGAATAGAAACTGATGACGTAACATCTAGCGAGATGTTACTTACGCAATGTGTTCACAGAACTTAAGGCTGGGTTGGACAGCCGGCGGGTCGGGACGGCGCGGCGACGCGGCGAGAGTGGTTGACATGACATGTAAGTATTAGCGACGAGCGCCTACAGCACTGTGACAGAATTCAGCGTGGGAAAATTGTCGGGTGTGTGGGTGAGTGGTTATCGATGTACATATAAGTATGTTTAACAGCAATCTGATGTAGTTTCCATAGTACACAGTTTCTGACCTCGGCTAGTTTATCTCGAGTTATCTATATAATCATTTGTGAAAATACATAATTACTTGATAGTATTTTCAAGAATATATGGAATAATTATCTAATGCTTATGCATAGAAGAAGTGTTGAAAGATAATTACAGTTTAACTTCGACTAATTAAAAAAAAAAACGAAATTAAACTAGCACCAGAAGAGTTCTAAAATTGTAAAAGTGATTGTTTGTGTTCTGGTTTAAGTGTTCGCGCCAAGTTAGAGGGCCCAACAGAACTAAAGACTACCCACAATAGCGGGGTTTATTTCGAAAACGTCTATAGGGAATTAAAAGAGGCGGTATGAATGTTTGTTATCAAATCAGCCTAAGAAACAAATATGTTTGAGGTAATGTTATTCTTTTTATCCACTGATGATGTCGATGATGATCCACTATTTATTTAGGGTACTTATGTTTCATATAAAACAATATAAGCAGAAATATTTGCTAAATTATTAGATAATAAAAAAATCACATTGACATAATATATGATATTTATTATGTTTTTAATTCCAGTAAAAAATAAGTTTCTCATCAAGTAGTTATTGAACTTACGTTAAGAAAACTGTTAGATAGGAGAGGTTAGAGAACTAATTAAATAAACTGAAAATTTCTCTTAGTCTCGTTATCCCTGTACGTTATGAAACCGTCTACCGTCTGCCCCTCTATTAAGGCTTTACAAAGTGCCAAATTGCTGGATAAAATATTGCGACAGGGTATAGGTGGGACGTTATTATGGAGGCCGCAGAGCGAGATCGGGAGAGGCCCGATCCCACTCGAAGAAGGCGGCGTAGGGGACGCGGCAGAGGTCGCTAGCTCCCCAATCGCCGCCTAAGGGTCGCTGCTGCCACATCTTGGGGCCATGTGACCGCTGCAAACGACCCGAGACAGATAACATTCTGGTGCGACCGCGGGGTGTCGTCTAAGGTGGGACGCTGTTGCGCCTTTTACTGTGTAGAGTAGTGAGAGGCGAGGCAGCGTCCTACCCCAGACTGACTAGGATCACCCCGGGATGTGCCTCAGACATGGAGTACGGAAGGGACGACTCCAGAAGTCGCTGATGCGTTCCTGAAGCTCTTCACGACTGCCGAGGTAGGGCGCCGACGGGTTTAGTGGGTAGACCGGTTCTCCGGGAGTTCCACACACACCCTGCGTTTTCCCAACGGACGGTATGGTGCGAAAAGCATCCCCGCGTAAAAAAAAAAATTTACAGGGATTGCTTCGTCTCTCCTTATAACCCTAATTACCAGCAATTACTTTGACCTATAAACATAATAAATATTTTGTAAGTATTAGGAAAATAGGTTTGGCAAAAAATATTTACTTAAGTCAAAATTCTTATCTGTTACTTGTTAAAAAGATTGTTAGGTATCGTTATTGCACACATTTTTTTTTTGTTTATATCTATTAGTATAACTAAATAAAATAACAATATTATGTTAATAGTCTTGTTTTACCTTCCTCATGATTTTTGTTATACTCCATGTATGACAAAAATCATTCCAAATTAATGTTTTGATTAATAGTTAACTTTAGTGTTAATAGGGTAAGTTAGTTAATAGTGATAACTTGGTATAGGCGATGTTTACTGTACTCCACATCCATGCCCCTATCATTACGGAGATAAGGTTAAGCAGATATTTATGGAAGTTTTAAGTATCCGTGTGGTGACTGATCAAGAATACAGAGTGTCACCAGCCCTATTCAGACCATGGCTGTCGCCGAGTAAGTGAGCAAACTACACAGGACAACAGCACTGCAAAGTGACGAAAAAATTAAGATAAACCCTATACCAACCTGTCTAGCTAAAACAGTATAGTAAGCCAATACCTCCTTTTTAAGGAGAGGCATATATCCAGCAGTGGGCTATTAAAGGCTGTTAATGATGATAAAAAGTTTAAGTCATATTTGAAATAACACGTAATAGATTAGTTTTTTTGTCGGTCTCAAACGAAAAACGCAAACGGAAAATGCGATACCACCAGAGGCAGAGATATTTACTTCGTCACGCCCGCGCTATCTGGGAGCTTCCCACAGTTTTTATTTAGGGCCACTTCGTAAAACTTGAGTCTTGAATATACTTGGTAAGGTAAGTGTTGACATATTGTTCCTCGTATCGCACTACACTGGATATTATTTATTCTCATTAATCAGCAAAACTATCAAGTTATATACGGGTAAACTTAGAGTATTCTAGTACTAGATAAAGATTACTTTAAGTTTGGGTGGATTTTACTTTCTTATATTACAATACACGCAAGTAAAATGCTCAAGTCCAAACTAATATTAAAAATGCGAAAGTATATTCGTCTGTCTGTTACCTCTTCACACTTAAACCGCTGAACCGATATAGATAAAATTTGGCATAGAGGCAGTGCGAGTCTCGGGAAAGGACATAGGTCCAGAAATCATCCTTTAAGGAGGTGAAAGATAGGGGGGTGGAAGATTGTATGGGAATCAACAACCGGTGAAACGATTTAAAAGAAATTGGGTATGGAGATTTTTTGATTTTTGAGGAAATGCATAGGCTACCGCTACCGACATTTTTACCGCGATAACCGACTTTTACGCAGGCGGTATGTGTTGTTATGCGGGAAAAGCTGGTATGTGTATAATAAATACATACTTTCTGATTTAATCCTTTTGAGTTGAATTATTCGATGAGATCTCTCTCTCTTCATTTAAGAGCCAATCCCTTGTCGGTGGAGCAATCGCCACTCCTCTCTATTTCCTGCGATCTATTTGACCTTATCAGGCTGGCTTATCAGGTAAGCCACGACTCCCACTTTCTGCTACACTTGTTGTACCTATGTATGTTGATGACGCGACAACTTCTTTAGAATAATACTAGAAGGAAATAGAAGGCAAGAGAAAACGAGGATTTTCCTAGTAGCATTCGTTTTAGCAGTTGCTAATAAAAAAGCCATTGGTTTTCAACATAAAAACAATAAATAACTTGAATACTGTAGATATACAAGGAAGCACAGCGTTTGGATAAATTCGCCGTTACAATCAAATCAATTATCAAAATTGGAAAGTAGATCCAAAAAAATAATAATTTCAGGAAATCAATTTCTTGAATACAACAGCTGAGCATTATATTATAACGAATTAATAAACGTTCACAAAGGTTTGTGGTATTTATAATTAGTTTTGGCCTCCTACAGTCTGCCATAGAAACGGGCGAAATATTAATTGGAACAAAGACGTTACGGCTCCCATTTGTCATTTTGAAGTGTCCATAACAATAAGGGGAAATCTTAACGTGTAATTAAACGGTGGAACAGTATAATTTAAAAGCCTCACGTTAGAAGGCGCTTTCCTTCATTATTAAGAGCCTTCATCTCTCCAATTTCATTGTTCAGGAAAATGTATGAAATAATTCTAAATATATGTAAAATGTTGTGTGTGTTAATTATATTTCAGTTTGCAAATAAGTCACTAAGCCACGTAAGCATTTCGCTTGTAAATCCGCAAATAGTACCGAGACGTTTTATTACTACGGAGTTGCGATACTCGAGGAAAATCACAAAGCATGTATACAAAACAAGGATTCTATTAAGGTTATTCAAACACTCGTTAAATTTAAAGAATAGTACGATGTTTTCAGAGATACCTATATTAAAATAACCTTAGAACGTGAGATGGTAATATTGATTTTAAAATGTAAATGAATCATTTAATAAATTAGCCAGTGGAATAGCGAAAACGAAGACAAATACACACTGTGGTTAGACTTAATATAAACAGGTGGGCGAGTTAAGTCAAATAGAATTACTTAACCATCATATATTATGTGTAGGACACACATAATATATGTATGATTGTTATGAGAGCAGAGCTCGGATGAAGTTCGGATATTATGGAAATCTCTTCTGTCATTCGTCTTCTGTACATGAAGTCATTTACTAAAATTGATTAACTTATTCTGTCAATCCGAATAATCTAAGAACAAATTTACATATATTACCTATCTATATAAATAACGACATGATTTTCAAATCATGGCAAGATCGCGAAATATGATGAATACAAAACTGGCAAGCAATTTCTGTATCCAACACCATCACCAGAAGATGGAGAGAACAAAAAACAATGAATACAGAAGTAGAAGAAAGAAGCCTGATGATGATAAATGTGTCAAGAGTTGGTATTTTCTCCACGTCAGAATATAAGGTCGACGCCACCAGAAATCGACTAAAGGAAAAAGATGGACCACTGCGTACCTGCGTAGGCTATCTATAATTACTTAACTATAGACACGGAAAATGTTTTACGTTTATTTTTTTACTAAGCAGTTTGATGATACCTTTTTTGTAAAAGCTAGGAACGTAACCTTTAAACTAATATCATTTGTATAAAGGAAAAAATTAGATAAGAAAGTTATGTTTCGTCTTGAGTTCAATTTTCTAATCGAGCAATTTGTTTTTGGGATTTTATTTTGTAATTCACATTCAATTCACATAGTTAGATGATAAATTACAAGTCGTACTAATTAGTAAAGTATAAAATTTGATACGCTTCTGTCTACCCTATCAGTGAAATATAGCCGTGACCATATATACAAAACTTCATATAAATTTAATTCCGGTATTGTCATCACATTGTACAAATTCTCACGCTTCGACTGGTATTAAGACAGTCATAAATACAGGTATGAATTCACAACCCTCGCATTTAGGAATACGTAGCGTGCCTTCGAACATTGAAGGGTTTCTGACTTGAATAAAGAATTGTTATTTATTCTCTTTCCTATTGCTCACGCAAACATCCCTTGAGTTGTACGAGACACGTTTAATTATTGCCACCTACGTATTGTGTCCGTATTTACTAGAATTGTGCTATTACAATAGATAGATTCTCAAGTACCTTAATTCAAAATGATAAATAATATCTCCAGTATATGCTAATATTTGGTAGAAAACGATTAATGCGTTAAGTAGTAGTAAGTAGTAGCATAATATTTACAGTTAATTCGATTACCACCATTTAAATAACAGAAAACATTCAACAACAAACCTTGTGGCGAGTAAAAGCAACAATTACCAAAATGCAATTAAAATTACCTTTCTACTCTTACATGGAAACGAAATTATGTTTCAACACGCAATTCAGTTAAATCCAATTCACTAATATTATAATAATTCACACAACACAAATTCAATCTATATTTTGTTCACCGCGAACTGGTTTGAATCACGACGTCACTAACCACACGTCTAGTCGGTTTACGCGCCAAACCGCGACTGATATGACAGCAGGCTTCGCATCTAGTCACGGCGAACCTGCCGGTCTGTAACCAATGAACTGCGTCTGACAGCCATTTTTTTTAACAATCTACATACATTACTTATGTGTTACATACACTAGCGCTAATCTAATAAACTGCAACAGTAATGGATGATGATTAAAAAGTGAAATTACAATCCATGTCAGGTAGGCTGAATACGCTTTAATGAGACTTTTGAATGGTTATGGTTAGCACTGTAATGAGAACGAGGAAGCGCTAGTTTCACAGGGAATGAATTAAAATGATTATTTTATCTAGATGACGTAATGAGTTCTATGAACAATGGGGTGGACCCCTTAATGACGGCAACCTAAACAATTATTTTAACAATAGGGAAATAAAATTATAAATTTTGGGCAAGTGAATGTTTTAAACATAATTTATGTGCAAATCTTTAACACAATGAAATTATATACCTGCAATCAATATATTGTGGTGATTTTATAAAGCATTGAACAGAGCCGAGTTCGAAATACGAAGTAGTGTTTTTGGCACTAACTCTATGCAGTGTCCCTGACCTGATTTTGTAGCCTTCAGAATTTTTTGCCTACCTAGTACTTCTATATGCGAGCTGAACCTGAACGTTACTCGTAATGGTGAACTCGAGTATGGAGAAGATATCATTTATTAAAACCATTTGAGACGCAGATAAATTTATATTTGTTACGAGAATTCAGCACCAAATACGTAGGAATATCAGTTTTCACTTGAGGTGAAATTTTGTACAAAAGATTTTAATGTAAATAATGCGGTACTTTTTACGGCTTTATAGAAGTAGCTTACAAAAACTTCATAATTTCAGTTTATTACGTTCGTATGAGTCAGCAAACAACATGACTTGTACCTTGGTTCTTAAGATTTGGCAGCGCAGACCTCACGGGATGATTCATGTGACACGGAACCGATGCTAGTGAATAAATGATAGGTACTGGATAGATTAGTTTTGGAGAATACATGAAAATAGCAGGTCAGGAGGCTCAAGATTCCCGGCAACGGTAAATTCGGGTCACAGGTATGCGATATTAACCTACTCAAGTTATTGCTTACACTTTAACATTGCCTTTCTATCTTACCAGCTTTTCCTTTTATATTGAACTCAAAATTTTCCTCTCCAAAACTTAAATTATATAAAGCGACTGGTTGAAGAGGGAAAAGTGGAGAGAGCCAGATTCCGCAGCAGGGCACCTATGCGGTGCGCCGACCAAGTGAGATAAGCAGTGGGAAGCCGCGTATCGGACTGTATTTAACATCCTGCCAAGAAGGAGAAATGGCGGCAGATCGTACGAAACTGTGTCCACCTCTACCATCGATGTGGACTTCACAACGTGACCACGACTTCTCTGCCAAGAGCGACACGACTGGGAAATTTCAAATTAGGGCGGGTTGACAGCAACAGCATCTTATTACGCTAGTGGGTGGTCACGGATTAAGAATACGGAATGTTACTACCCCTATTCATCCCGTGGGTGTCGTAAGAGCCGACTAAGGGAGAAAACTACGCAGGACAACAGCACTGCAAAGAGAAGGAAAACTTGAAACAAACCCTATATCCACCGGTCTGGCCAGCGTGGTATTGTAGGCCAAAACCTCATTTCTAAGGAGAGGCCTATGTCCAACAGTGGACTGTTATGGGCTGTTGATGATGACGCTAGTGGGATTAAAGTTATAGGCGATCAAATGTGCGTGTTTAATATCCCTCTGCGGGCCCCTGCGAGGATAAAGGCGTAAGTGTATATAGAAAGTAGGTCAAACCAACATTTTGCGGCAATGCCATTTTGTGGCAGTCATGACATTGGTTGGTAATTAGGGTTTCAGCTGATGGTCTACTGGAAGATCAACATATTCCTCCCGGAGTGTTTCCTTGACAGGTTATTATAACCTATTCTTTCAGCTATTTTGTTCTAGTGAGGTTTAGTATTTCTTCTAGGAAAACAGTTCATACTACTGCGGTGGCAGTGCTGAAGTTCGGCTCATGACTCAGAATATGGTACGAAAAGCCCATAAGACTAAAATACCATCTCAGTATAAGCATAGTGGGTTTATATACATAATCGAGGCCATGTAAACACAATGACGTCATGAAATGAAATGGATTACGTAAGTTTATAGTTTGATAATAGGTAAGTTACTTCTTTAAGACTAAATCGTTCTACAATGGCTATTTGTTGATGTAATACGACTGAAATCAAACCCCCTTTGTTGAAAATGCCCATGTTTTTTGAATGGAGTATATTTTAGGGTACATCATTTTGGAACATAGATCCATATCGCGCGTTACACGCTCAGAGCGGATGGGAGCGAGACCGAAAAACGCGTAACAAGACGTTTTTCCGATACTTCAGTTGGCGCGTCGACGCTTACATCTTTTTCATATTTCATATATCTATACTAATATTATAAAGCTGAAGAGTTTGTTTGTTTGAACGCGCAATCTCAGGAACTACTGGTCCGATTTGAAAAATTCCATCAGTGTTAGATAGCCCATTTATCGAGGAAGGCTATAGGCTATATATCATCACGCTAAGACCAATAGGAGCGGAGCGCCAATGAAGAATGTTTCAAAAACGGAGAAAATTTATTACTATTGAGAGACGCAGACGAAGTTGCGCGGGTTAGTTAGTGTATATGTATACACGTTCAAAGACCCCTCACGCCTAAGTTAATTTATTTTTCGACAATTCGGTTGTAAAATATTGTTCGTTACGTATTTAAATCTTTCGTGAAAAAATTACGGTAAGAGAAATAATAAGATTAAATAACTGTTGGTAAAAACCGCATAAAAAGCCGTTGCGTGGTTAAAAAGAAGTTAGCAGACATCAAGACACACGCGTAAAGCAAATTCGGTTTATATTATATAACGATGAATGGTTTCTGAAATTCAATGCAAGTAAAACTGCACTTTGACTGCACGGATGGCGTAGTGGTTTAAGCGGTCGCCACGCCGCTTTCTATTGCGCCGAGTGTTGTGGGTTCAAACCCCACATGGGATAACACTTTGTGTGATCCACAAATTGTTGTTCTGAGTCTGGGTGTACTTTGTGTCCGTTTCATGTATGTTTGTAAAGTCCCCCGCAACACAGGATTTATTCCTAGTGCGGGAGTTGTCTTTTTATAAAAAAAAAAAAAATGAAAGATTTGAGACGTTCAACGTCAATGTGACGCCAGTAGTTTTCCAAGTACAAGCAAGTTTTCCTTCCTAAAAGGCTGGCAACGCGTTTGTGACTCCTGAGTTGCAGACGTTCATGGGCGGCGATGGTCACTTTCCATCAGGTGACCCGTCTGCTCGTCTGCCCCCTCTAACAAAAAAAAGTACTGAAAAAAGATACAACATAGTTGCATGAAAACATTGGAAGTCAAGTGTATTCCATATCAAAGTTCATCGCCCACGGTAAAGATAAATAAATCTATTTACATCATGTGAGTCATACGCAGACCAATCAGAACGCGAGTTTATTTCGCTTCTAATCTATAGTCACAGTGATTGGCCCGCACCGAAATCTTAACCAATCGCAACGCCGAACGCGCTCGCTGTCGAGAGTGAGTTGATGTGATATAAACTCACACTTGACCCTCTGTATCATCGTCCACTTGTCACTTTTTTATAATCATTGTTAAGGATTAAGAATAGGTTAACATCAGGTATGTATCATAGGCCTAAGACAATATGGTATGAAATTAAGCGCTTCCATATATTATTTGTTTCAGATAGGGTTTTCGATTTCTGTTTTCATATCTTAATAATTTTCATATTTGCACGGATGGCTTAGTGGTTTAAGCGGTCTCCACGCCGCTTCCTACAACGACACTTTGTGTGATCTACAAATTGTTGTTCTGAGTCTGCGTGTACTTTGTGTACGCTTCATGTATGTTTGTAAAGTCCCCCACGACACAGGATATATTCCTAATGCGGGAGTTGTCTTTTCACACAACCTCTACAACAACCTTTATTTTATTTTTAAAATTTAGAGGTGTTCACGTATATTTTTGCTTAAAATCAGTGCTTTGTTATATCTTACTGCTTTTATAAACAAAACATTATGAATATAAATTTCTTGACTAAACGTAAGTATTACATAATCACTGTTTTGAAGTAAAACCTAGATTTCACTAAAAGGTTGGTGATGCTAAAGTAAACGTTGCTGTATTACCAGAGGTAATCTGTTAAAAGCATTTTTGAGACCAATGTTGTAAATTACAAACAGGTCAAAGTAAAAGCTCAACCTCTTCATAATATAAAGCTTCTGGCTTTTCTGTGACCGATGTATTTTCCAATTTGTTGTGTTAAAAGTTTTGGAGGCTAGCGTTATTTTGCGTTTCAAATTGAAAAATGTTCAGTAAAATATTAAATGTTTTTGAAGTTAGAATTAAATTAGTCACTAATAATGTTTTTTTTTTATGATATAAGGGGGCAACGAGCAGACGGGTTACCTGATGGTAAGCAACTACCGGCGCACATGGACACCTGCAACTGAAAAGTCACAAGTGCGTTGCTGCCCTTGATGGAGGGGGGATTTGGGCTCCGGTAACCTCACTCACTCAGTGAAAGGCAAAGAAAGAATTGCTTAAAACACCGATTTTCTGTTTTTATCCAATCTTATATGATCTTTTTTAATTAGTTAACTATTCTCGTACCTATTTCGCTGTAATTAAACTACAAATCTGTAAACTTTCCGGGTAGGCCACATATATAACATGTCTATACGCTAAGCGATTTGTTTCAAGTTTTACGGCTCTTACGACACCCACGAGATGAATAGGGGTGGTGACATTCCGTATTCTTAATCCGTCACCACACGGATAGGTACAAGAGATTGCAAAGGGCATTGCGCAAGTTACGTACCCACATCGTAAGAAACAACTTTTTTAATTATACTTGAATTTTTTGATAAAGTAACCATGAGATAGGGCGCGAGGCGTCTGAGAGAACAATAATTGTAAATACAACTAAGTAAAATCCGTCACCATCTTCAAGCCAAGTGTCGATAAAAATGATTAGCAAGTTTGGTAGATATCGCAAAACATGCTTCGCTAACAAATTTAGATGACTGTTAACCTTTTTACAGGAATGCAAATCCTGTAAAAAAGTTACGCACCCCTAAGTACACTGAAAAATAAGTCTTGTACAAAGTTCCTTGTAATTTACATAAATTTTGGCAAAATATTCTTATTAAGTACAGGGACTAAACAAAGTGTTTACAGTAATTTGTCAAACTCAAACATACATCGGTTTCCAAACTTTGTAAACGATTGTTTTTCGTGTGTTTGTGTGTGTGTGTATTGAAATGAGGATTGTTATATGAATTTGAACTCTATTCCTGCAGGAATGAGGTGTAGAATATGTTTGTTGGCGACCGTGATCACAGTCTCTTGACTTGTGTTGTGTACAGCCGTTTTACTATACTTAAAAATATAATTTACCAGTTATTGCCTGCGGCGTCGGTCTTGCGATTATTTTTTATTTAATGTTCCTAATTTAAAAAATGACGAATTTCCTCACTACCGTTTATCTATTCCGTTTCCGTTGTAAATTATTTCTTAGTAGATGCTTACTAATTTAAAAAAATCAAGTTAGTAGCGCCAGCAGTTTAGGCAAGTAATTTTAGATGTATATTTTGTCAATAAACGACATTTTATATCTAATAAAAATATTGCATTAATTTCAAGTAAAAGTAAATTATTTTTCATCCTAATTTTGAATTACTCTCATAAATTGGGTAAACGATTCTTCTCTTATACATAATTAACTTAAGAAGTCTTTCAAAAATTTAATATTGAGGCTTCAGTTCTTTCTTGAGATATTTGATATTATATTAATTTTAAAGATCGGATATTTCATTCAAAGATTCCAAGAACTTTTCTGATTAATTTATATGTATTTGATAGCGGTTATTGCACCCACGGATGTTATAACATAGTGAACTAAATAGAAGTTTACTTTGTGAAGAAACTTGATGTCTTTGGGAATGCGATCCCAGCCCTATTGAGCTAATGCAGTTTGAGTCCTGTTACCCTTTTTGATACTCGTTTCGTCGAGCTTAAGGCAAATAAACTGTGACTCGAGGGACTTTACAAACATGCATGAAACGGACACAAAGAATACCCAAACTAAGCACAACAATTTGTAGATCACGCAAAGTGTCGTTCCATGTGGGGATCGAATCCGAAACGCTCAGCCACCGCTTTAAATATCCATGCAGTCAAACTTACGATATAACGCACCTCCTCCTCGCTTCGGTTGCCTTAATGCTGAGGGTCATGACCGACTCCTCGTAGCAAGAGTTTGCTGTGGATCACTCAACCCCACCCGTCCGTATTCGCCGCCGAGTGTAGAGCATCGTGGACTGTAGTGTCGAGAGTAGTGCGGATCTCGTCAGTCCAACGTGACGTGTACTTCGTGGTATTTTTACATCCACTTTGCAAGTCACCATTAGCATCTCCAAGTTGCCGTAATAAAAGCCATAAGTCAAGGCATAAAAGGACACCCTCTCTGTTTTTCTTACTCTTATTTATTTTCTTTTTTTGTTTAATATTCCGGTAAACATAAAAGGAACTAGATATAACACATTGCAATGTTACACACTGCATCGACCCCAATTAAAATTGGGAAAAAAGGTAAAATATGATGGTGATGTGTTTAAGAAAATCAGTACAAGTATTTCAAAGGTTATTTATTTTGATCAAATTAGAAAATACTACTTATTCGTAAGGTACTTTACAAATTTTAATTAAACAATAAAAATAAATAATTATCAACTAATCCCAACTCACTATGAACTCGAACTATCGTAACTCGTAACAGATATACTAAATAAGTGACATCACTAATTTAGTATATCTGTTATAGTTACGATCAAAAACGTCTCGTAATTAAAAAAAAGAAAAGTTCTTGAAATCTTTTAAAGAAATATACGATCTTTAAAATTAATAAAATATCAAACATGAAATTGATGATGAATCAAAAATGAATTAAGACAAATTTGTGACAATTAACAAAGCATTTGCTTATTAATTAACAAGACACATGTAACTAACGTTTTGCATAAATAAAGAATTTTAATGAGTAGGTTTATAGTAAAGATATACATAATAATGATTTGTTACATAAAAAACGTACAGAGTATTTACTTATATAACAATCTTACGTAATGGTAGTTAAAAGGTTTTTAGCGGTAGATAGGTCTGAGCAATAGCGTATTTTTAACAGTTGGTCTAGGCATTTTACAAGATTACTACTAGAGAAACCTATTTGTATGTTTTCTTTTCGGATAGTGTTCAAAGTCGTCTAAACTCCTATGACAGGGGGAGAGATGATTTGTCTCTACCCGTGAGAATAAAGTTGGCACTGCGCAGTTAGATATTTTCTTTTTTTTATATAGATTGTTAAAAATTGCCCATGCGCCAATTTTGCAAGTGATTATATTCGAAATTTATTGTTTAAAAACTACTTATTATACTATAGAATATACGGGCCGTACAGTTCATGATGTATTCTAAGATGCAGCAGCGCCGCGGGCGGTGCGGTACAGGAACAGTTTATAAAGGAAAACTCGTGCTTAATTATAAAGGAGGCGGGCGTTGGGAGTCGAGTTGCGGCTGGTAAATTTTACCTTTTTGAAATCAAGTGGCGTGGTAACATTTGTTGCAGCAGCAGCCTGCAACTGCAACGAGGCTTGTAACACTGCATACCACGTGCGAAAGATCTATATCAAAGACACAATTCGGATACTGATTTAATAATAAACATCTTCAAAAATAAATCATCTCCTAAATTCCAACATAAAAATATAAGCTAACCTCCCTCCCTTAGGCGCTCGTCCAAGGTCATGACATAATACGAAAATACGCCCACGGTCTGTTTACCAGGAGAATGTTAATAGGAACACACGAAAGCTTCTTCCTACATTAAACTTAATATCTATATACATATGTGTATATTGTCGAAATTCGTATAAAACGCTTGTTCTGATACTGGATATCAGTCCACGTATATTTAAAAGAAGAAACTGACTGATCGATGATCAGTCAGTGAGTCAGTCAGTTTCTTCTTTCAACGGTTCAACGTACGGCTGAACCCGCTGAGAACATGAAATTTTGCACAAATGTTCCTCAGGTGACGTAGATATGCACTAAGAAAGGATTTTGAAAAATGAAACCCTTAAGGGTGCAAAATGGGGTTGGAAATTTATTTGAAACTTCGTCGTTTTTGGGTGGTAGCGTATCCTCGACGATATTTGATGTCGACCACCACGCGGACGAAGTCAATGAGTAACAAAGAAAGCAAGTAGTTAATGTAAAGAGTTTAGATTTGGATGTCTCTGCTGAGGTCAGAACCGTCCACACCCAACTCACTATGCAGGATGGCTTTCACTGATTTAGTATATCTGTTATAGTTATGAACAAAAACGTCTAGTAATTTATTTTATTTTTAACATATTATCATTATATTGACGTGCCAATTTTTCTAAATGGATTATAATAGGATTTTTTTTTTGTATATTTGAAGGGCGTAAGGGTATGCATTGGCCCCACGGGCATTAAATTAAATAATGAAACTGATTTGTGAAAGTAACTGGTGAATCAATAATAATATAATGTATTATTTTGTAGACATAAAGCAAATTAAAATAAGTGCGTCAAGTTTCTAATGGCTGAACTTTATATTTGTGAGTCTGCTTTAGTAATTAAAAGTTGAACGAACAGGGCTTTCTCGGTAGTTGAGAATTTTGAGGAATTTTCTTTGAATACGTTCAATATTGTTAATATGGACGTTAAAATTGGGCGACCATATCAGACTACCGTATTCTAATATACTACTCATCAGGGCAAAGTATTGGTGCAACGTACTGCTGCGATTTCTAAAACCTTTCATTGATCTCAAAACAAAGCCTTGGAGTTTTGGCTTTCCATATTATATAATAATAATAAAAACCTCACACATCTCACACACGGCAGTCTAGTCCCAAACTAGGCAGAGCCCGTACTATGATAACCAGACTGCTGATAAACATACTTATATATTTATAAATACATATATATTATGGATAAATTATACCTAGACACAGAACAAACAATCGTGCTCATCACACAAATATTTGTCCTGGGTGGGAATCGAATCCACGACCTCCGGCTTAGCAGTCAGGGTTACTTACCACTAGACCAACAGGTCCGTCACGTCATATGGCTATAATGAAGGTTTGTCGTCAAAAATGATCCATAAGTTTTTTACAGCCTATGTTCGATTTATTATTTGACCATCAATATCATAGTCCTAAATAAGTTTATTACGTTTTAGAGTTAACGATATTATAAAACACTTATTAACATTTAAGGACATCAAATTGGCTTTACACCACTCAGATATTGTATTAAAACTTTGCTGAAGGCCTAAGCAATCATCTATTTTAGAAATTACCATATTACCTAATGACCATTGCACTGAAGTAAAAATTTCAGCTCATTGAGTATTTAGATTTATAAATACACTACCATCAAATAAACCGGCGGGCATCTGATGCTCACCTATAAGCACTAAAGTGTTTACAAGGTGTCCATGTTTTAGAATCCAGAGAACACGCTTTGCTTAGTTGGGATCAGACACAGGTGATCTCCGAAACATCCCTTCCCAGTGATCACCTGCGTCAATCGGTATGAGAGGGTCCCGTGACGCCTCTCGAGCCAATCCTCCATAACGGGTCTTACCGCCGCGATGACGGCGTGCCCGAGCTTAGTTGGGCCTGGATTACAATGGTGTTCGAAAACTCTCTAAACTAAACTAAAAATCACTAACAATTAGTTTAGTCCCGTCAAGTACTACGTTTTCAGAATACGAAACGTTGTTTGTCAGGACTAAACTAATTTTTTAAACAGAATTAGCATCAATGTCTAGTTTTTTTTAACACGAAGATGATAATACGAGTATTAAGGATGGCGACCTCCACAATGAGTAACGAGTATTGACACACTTGATACATAGTAACAGGAAACGACCTAGTTGTATAAGTAATTGAGTAATAGTATGGTAATTTAATCGCTATTTACACCAGTATTCATACTAGTATCTGCAGTTCTTAATAGATTTTTTTTTTTTAAAAGACAACTCCCGCATTAGAAATATATCATGTGTCGCGGGAGACTTTACAAACACACATGAAACGGACACATAGAACACCCAGACTTAGAACAACAATTTGTGGATCACACAGCGTAGTAGTAAGCGGCGAGGTGACCGCTTAAACCACTAGGCCACACGTGCAGTCAGAATTAGATTAATTGGCTGTTAGGTGGTCTTTTTTTAGTAAATTTGCGGTCTTTTGCTTTCACCATTAAGAGAATATTATATACCCTAAGCTATAGTCAAGAAATTCTCGAGATACCGCATGCATAACATACATGCTATCATCATATTAAACACATAGGCTGTAAGCTGTAACATACAGAATGCGGCATAACAGTGGTCTACTGTTAAGTAATCAACCTAAGTACCAAGTTACTATAGTATTGTATAATAACTATATCTAACTATTTAAAGTATAACGTAAAACATTAGTTTTTAAATGCGTTTTCATTTGTTGTTTCTGTACATATGGTAAAAGATTCCCTTCGTATAGTAAAAAAACAAAATAAAACGATTTATTGCAAGGAGAATGCCTATTTCAGTATGAAAATCAGTTTCACACGTTTTTAACTGTGTCAAATATGTATAAACTGTATTATTGAGCCTGCATTGAGTATGATCTGAAATATTAACGTATATTGTAACAGAACTTATGGTTATTGAGAAATTAAATGTGAAAATATGAACAACGAGAAAATATTGTGTAGAGTTTTTTTAATAATGTTTGTGGCATCGTGTTTTTGACAGGGATGCCATGTATAAATTAAGGCAAAAATAACACTGAAGTATATATTCCCTAAAAAGCTAAAAGACTACATACACGAAATAATTAGATTAGGTACTAAACAGCAATATATTTTAATGCAACATTACGAATTATTATCACATTCATTTTTGTTTTAACCATTTTATTATAAAACTATGTTTATTTGCATTCAACCAGTAATAGTTAAGTTTTTATAATGGCAACATTTATCTTAAAATAGAAACTGTCATTGATTTAAGTTTTAGTCCTTGTAAGATTTAATTTCAAACCCTAAGATTTATAGAAGAGATTCATGGTCGAAAAGTCACATTAAAATATTTTTTTCAAATTTTGTTTTTTTTTTTTCAACATTTAAAATAATGATGTGAACGACTAAAAGTGAAACCATGAATGGGCATTCTGTCGGACACAGTCAGATACGCGGTTTTCTACAGTGGATTTCACCTGGTCGGTCCAGCGCATAGGTTTATTCAAATACCTAAATCTCTTAAATAAAAAGTATGTTGTCGCTTACCATACTATACAAATAATATAGTTTAACATATCTCTAAGGTAGGCATCTTTGTCCGTACGTCGAATACCCAATCATGATACACCTGTATAACATAATTATGTCCACATCATTAACTTAGACATCTTTTGAAGTTCGTTTCATATGACAGTAACTTTAAGCAAGTGGAAGATAAAAGGAAGCACATAGTTAGTTTGTTTAGCCGACTGCGCCAGAAGGGGGTAATGTTTTTCGAGTGTATGTAGGCACGCTTTGTAGTATAAACGGCTTGATATATTTTGGTCCTGATTGTGACAATTAAAATCGATTTTTGGTTTATTTTAAATCGACAAAAGTATGAGCAAGGCAAGGTTTACCAGAAGCTTTACCTCTAAGCCAAATCGGCATCAAATTAGTTTTTTAAGATATTCGCAAGTTACAAGAATGTGCCCGCTTATATTGGGCCACTTGACATTCTAAGTTAGGTGGTGGGTAAACCTAAATATATTACACAACCAGGAAAATAAATTTGCTGTTTTATAGAAAATATATTAGCTACGGTTCCAGTTTTACAGTTGTTTGTTAATGAGAACGTGTTAAATTAGAGCGTGTTTGATCACGTGCGTCCTAATTAGACTTGCACATTTGAGTAGGCGTTGGTGAGTTAGTGCCTCTTTGTACGTCAACCCATTTCAAACATTTGTACGGAAATAGGCGGCACGACTTCTATTACCTAGTTACAATTATGGTTAGAAATTCCGATATCAACTGCACGGATAGAATGATATATTTAGTACTACCAGTACTGTGATCTGGTTTCAATTTGAATATAAGATTTTTTAAACATTACTCCACGCTGGGACTTTATAAACCCTTTTACCGATAAATATATTTTTCGTTGTTTTTTATTTTAAATTAATTGTTTTGGGCTATTCTAGCACAACGATTAGTATTTTATAATGTTTTTCGTTACGTTAGGAAGAAAATATGACCATGTTTTAGGGTTCTGAACCTCATAATGTAAAAAAGGAACCCTTATAAGATCACTTTCTTGTCCGTCTGTCCGTGTGTCACCACCGATTTTCTCAGTAACTGATAGACTTAGTAAGTTGAAATTTATACCAGACACTGAGGTCTATGGTACCTATAAAAATCAAGGTCCTGAGTCAACACTATAAAAAGATATGGGCAAATATCGATTTCGGCGAAAATTTGTAAGTACCTTAATTTTCATTTTTTTTTATTTTTTGGAATTATTCCTTTATTTGTCCTGTAAGACGTTTCTTTTTGCCAAATTTCGTGATTCTATGTCGGCGCACGAGTTCGACTAGTACCTGACCGGTTTTTTTTACTTATTTTCGGTTTCAATAAGAAACAAAAATCAACAAAGCTACTAAGTCCAGCTGCTAGCTTCAGCTTCATTCAAATTTCGACTAGAATTCATTAAGTTTACCGTTTTATTTTATTCATCAGTAAAATTATACCTGTATTTGTACTCACATAGGTACCACGGCGCTAGTATATAGGATTCTTTATTGCTATTCATGTAATTGCTGTTTCATTATTCATAATTACCCCATGACAAGAAGTCTAATAAAAACGTACCGATGAAACGCAATAATTAGTTTACTGGGTTAGTAAACATTCATTGTTACACTTGTGTATCAACTGTTCACATACAGTTCTCATACTGGTTCGTTTCCTTTCTATATATATAATCCTATTGCGTCTTGTAACTGACAGGAATATTACAGTAATGCAAAGTCTGTTGTAATAATTCGTTTATTGGCTTGTGTAGTTAACAGCAGGATATTTGATACTTAAAATTAATTTCTGAGCCATTGTTTTTCTTTTTCGTTGAATTTTTAACTAATATGTATATATGTATTTATTATTTATTGTATTAATGTCATACTGCAGCATTCGTATAGTCTATTAATAAGATACAGTAACTATTTGTTTCCTTGTGTTTGGGCGTCATAATAATTGAAACACGCACACATGCAAACAATACGTGATTGTGGGTAAATGCTGTATGCGGTAATGGTAAAAAAAATTATGTATTTGAAACATTAACATATCCCGTTAAAATATTCCTTGATAGTAGAAATGGAAATAAAACGGACATAAAAGTGAAAGAGGAACATTTGACGGAACAATCAGAGCACAATTTGTAAACGATATTAAACGTATGTCGTTTCCGTTAACGGTAGTTACACACAGACAGACTGATCGACAGAACTTTAACTTTGAAAAGCATTTGAAACTAATTCTGCTGTATCAGTGTGATTGACAAACATTCTAAGCCGATTTGTAAGTTGAAAACTGCTTATTCATACTATTAATACGTCCATCATGTTTCATTGTCCATATTGAAACTTAAGTTGATATAAATAAGGTATAAGTTTAAACGTAAAACAGGTTAAACTAGTCACAAGTAGTGTATTTCGTCACAAATATCACCAGGAACACGCAGTTTGCTATCTATATAATCTATACAACAAGTTGATTAAGGCATGTATCTTATCGGTCATAAATATTTCTGATACAAACAAAAGCATTCGATTAGCACACATAATATGGCTTCACGTGTCAATGTCAGATAATATCACGCCTGAAGTTATTTCTTATGTAACTAATTCATTTACTTCCTCCCTATGCTTTCAAAAACCTAAGTAAAGAATAAGATAACACTCAAAAAATAATATAGTCAGAAAATTGACAATTTTTTTAACTCTTAAGAGTTGTTCAAATTGAGTAAAGAGTTTTAAATTGACTATAAAAGTAAACTTTAAATTGACAGTAAACTTCGTATCACAGTACAGTATCACATGGCTACCACAGTAACATAAGATACAAATTTAAAGATTCGTGATCACACTTAGACGTACGATGCCAAGTAATTAGCGGCAAAAAGTATTCGACCATTGCAACCTTAGAGATGTTTCCCTAAATGACAACACGAAACAGTCCTTTTTTTATTTATATACTACCTACCATACTATCGAATATATTTATTAAAAAGCTCTACCTACATACTGGTCAAATGTTTTCTTTAAATTTTGGATGATTTTTAATATACCTGACAATTACACCAACGAACCATGCTTAGCCTCGCACCACAGGAAGACTCCTCTACCGGTGGGTGACGGTCTTGAAAGCCATTTTGTCATTCGAAAATAAAAACAAAAATCAAAGGCACCAAAATCTCGAAGGTACGTCCATTGTTATCTATAGACCGTTGTTTGAGTTCATTCTACTTATTTGATGAACTACTGAACTTGAACTACTGCATCTTTACTGTACAGTGGCTTTGCTACAAGTTAGTACAGAATGTAAACGACTATAATTACTTGCATACATATTTATGTGTCCGCGTGTTTACAAGTTACGAACACAATTGAGAACGATACGATTTTTTATGTACAATTTAATTTATACTATTTATTTATTATAACTTGTAATTTTTTACAGGTATAGGAGGGCAAACCAGCAGACGGGTCAATGAGACCATTTCATCATCATCATCTTGATACTTGCGACTTGAGAGATAACAGTCCGTTACCACTCTTTGCGTGCCCTCACCAGAATTACATAGGAGGAGGAGGTACAGATGTCTTTATAACAGCTGTTACCAGATCCCTCCTATTTTAGGGTAACATGCATGCTGCATGGTTTTATTCCGCTTTAACCGGAAACACTGACTCTCCGAAAACCTCGCTGGAGTGACGGTCCGAAGGGCTCACCATTCCCCATGCAAAAAAAAAAGTGCCTTGCCAAATATTTGTCTTATTATTACTAATAATGAACCACACTAAACAGTTTCAATGTCGAATAAAGGTCTCCCGTTATTATCACCATTAGATCATTAACACAATTATCACACATTCACAAAGTAACGCTAATTACTTTAGCAGTTTAACACTCATTGAGATAGCATTGGGTATGTAGCGTTGGATGTTATTCAAGCTTTTCCATAATCAACAACCGACAGACAACTTTTCATGCTTATTTCAATCACATATTAAATCATCACATCAATCACATCAAATCTAGCTTTCATAGTACGAGCTCTGCTTAATTTGAAAGTAGATGTCGTTGTGTGTCAAATGTTTAAAATAAAAAAACGTGCTTAGCAGTTTCTATTACGGCGTACCATCAATAATCAACAGCCTGTACTAGTCCACTGCTGGACATAGGCCTCTCCTTAGAAAGGAGGTTTTGGCCTACTATATCACGCTGCCCAGACGGGTTGGTATAGGGTTTGTGTCAAGTTTTCCTTCTCTCTGCAGTGTTATTGTCCTGCGTAGTTAGCTCCCTTAGTCGCCTTTTACGACACCCACGGGATGAATAGGGGTGGTGACACTGTATTCTTAATGTTTGGATAATCGATGTTTTAAAAATTAGAAATTACATATTTATCTTATAACTATTATGAGTATATATTTACTGAATATAATCTGTCAAAAAATCTGTATACATGCAACGCGATTAATAAAATTACTCTGTATTCTAATCTTAAATCAAATTCAATAATTATATTATGTAGTATGTTTTATGTAGTCTTCCTTTTGTAATGAGGTTATCTTCTTAGCGGTATTTCTCGACTAAACCGAGAAAAACGTAATACCAATTCGTTTAATAATAGCATCTTACGTATGGTTTCATTGTATGGTTTTGTTATTTGGAATTGTATTTACAATTTTTTATATGGGCTTGTATTATGTGTACAAAGTTATGAGAACAGAATGTCTCCCATCCCTCCCCCTCCCGGTCCTCAAGATATCTCTTCTAATGTATGTTCTAAAGGTAGACTACCGAGTAAATATGGCTCTCATGTTATCTAAGTGCTTTGACCGCTAAGTACGATGGCCACACATGCCTCACAATGGAACAAAAGGCAGCACTTACCTAGCTCCGTATCTGATGACAGTGTCAACTGAAACAAGGAAATACTTTTTAAATTATTTCTCGAAACCTAATGAGTACTTCTGTACCGTTACAAAACACGAATCTAACAATCTAGATTAAATTTACAGTATATAATTCAAATTCTAAACATTCGCCTATCGTAAGCACGTGTAACTTATTATGTGTCTATACACACACATACATACATACATTTTAGCATAATTCCTAAAAAAAAAGTCTTCAAAAAAGGAAATTAAAAGCGTACGGCGTGCGTACCATTAATAAAATTTACAAACAAAACAAACTGCGGTCTACAATAGGCTTAACAAACAATGTGTTATCCACAAAACATAAAGTTTTAACTGATGTAAAATTGTATGTTTTTAGGAAAGTTATATCCTTTGATTTTTTTATGAAAGTAAAATAGTACATATCCAATACTTATAAACGAGCAATTTATGTATATATATATATATATATGGGGTCTACCAATAAGAACGTCCTGGTTTAAAAATTGAATAAAACACACAATTTTTTTTTTTGAAAAATGCATCCGATTGATTTATTTGATAGATAATTTTATGCAATTTATGTTTTAAATAATATATCGGCCAAATGACCGCCGCGGCTCTCTTTGCAGACGGTCACCCGCTCACGCCAATTTTCGATGACGCGGTGCACCATTTCGGCCGGTATGTCGGCTATGGCTATATAGATTTAACGTAACCCCAAAGAAAATAGTCTAAAGGTGTTAAATCACACGATCTTGGTAGCCAACTGAACGGTCCATTTCTCGAAATTAACGACTCACAAAACTTTCCATGCAATAATTCCATGTTCACTCGAGTAATGTGAGGTGGTTGAAAATAAAGGTCGTCTGCATCAATATCATCAAATTCCGGAAAGAAATATTCGGTTAACATCGAGTTATAAAGCTCGCCATTCACAGTAACAGGGTTTCCATCGTCACTTTCAAAGAAGTTTTGGACAATTTCCAAGCGTTGGTTTAAAGTGAAACGTGACATGATAAAATAGCAAACTTTACTGAACATAAATGTCAAGAGACGTCAAAGATCCATCATCAAACATGGCCACTATGAGCTGTCAAAACCAGGTCATCCCTATTGGTAGACCCGATATAATCTGAATCTCGGCAACGGCTCCAATGATTTTCATGAAATTTAATATGCAGGGGGTTTCAGGGCGGGGGGGGGGGGTCGTCTACCTGTTGTTGTAGATGGGCCGAGGTATGTCGGGGCACCAGGGACTTCCTTTCTAGGGTATACCTGGTTCCCCGGCTATTAGTACCCGAGACGGCGTGCGGTTTTAGTCGGTTCGAGTCTGACATGCCACCGACAGGTGGTATCCGAGGGGATTTCCGCACGGAAAAAAAAAGGGGGTTTCGGGGGCGATTAATCGATCTAGCTAGGTTTCATTTTTAGAAAATTTACCAAAAAAAAAAAAGCTCTGTAGCTTCGCTCGGTATTTTTTATCGGTACCTGGATGACAGCATCCAGGTACTTAAACTAATCCGGCCAGGATCAGATAGAAAGTACATATCTTTATTTTAGCTTTACATTGAATATGTAATTCAAATATATATTTCATTAAAATAAAGTTAAGTAAATAAGACAAACCCAGTTTTTTTTCAATTTAATTTGCAGACGATACAAAATCGACTTACATTCTCTGATTTACATAAATCATGCGCAATTTTTCGATTTTTTTATTGGATTAATCTACATTAATACCTACCATTTCTGATCGAGTTCTTACTATAAAATAAGAACTTAGCACAAGCCGAAGTCTCACGGGACTAGCCAAGGAAAGAAAAATGTTGCAGGCAGTGATGTCGAAATAAAAAAATCCAGTAGTGGTTGATGGTTTTGCTGCCTCTGGATCTATATGTTTTTCACCGTAAAGGCGAGTTTCGAGAAGAAGAACTCAATATCCAACATAGATGGTAGTGCTAGCTGCAATACTCTCCTGGCAATAAGTCTGTCTTGGCAGATAACCGTAGTAACTTAAACGTAATTGTAATAGTTTTTAAAACAACTTTCTAAGTTTAAACAAATTGTGATTGCATTCTTGAAAATGCGTTTCATTTCACGACTCGTCGAAAGCATAGCTCACGGTAAGGCAAAGCAGTTTTTACTTTCCAACGATCCATTGCAAAACTTTTTTGTGTGAAGTACAAAGATAAAATACCGTACGGTACAATGTCTAAAGAGCATCACGCTTTCGCCGTGACATGAGACAAAATCACGACTTAACGAGACTTTGAGCCACGTTCGGTGAGGTAACGAGTCGCCCCGACCATGATCTCGTCAAAAGCTTTATGAAATTACCGTCACTTTGGCTTAAGGTATTTTCATTAAAGAGCAAACTTTTTTCATAAAATAATATTAAATATTTTATTTTAATAAACTAGCTTTTGCCCGCGACTTTGTCCGCGTGGTGGTCGACAATAGTCATCGTAGAGGATACGAATGAATCAAGATTATAAGTATATGTACATATAATCTCCATACAAACTTGCACCCCTTTTAAGGGCAGTATTTACTGTGTTTGAAAACGCCACTATCAAAAATACACACATCACACATCAACAGCCTTTACTAGTCCACTGCTGGACATAGGCCTCTCCTTAGAAAGGAGGTTTTGGCCTACTATACCACGCTGGCCAGACGGGTTGGTATTGGGTTTATTTCAAGTTTTTCTTCTCTCTGCAGTGCTGTTGTCCTGCGTAGTTTGCTTCCTTAGTCGCCTCTTACGACACCCATAGGATGAACAGGGGTGGTGACACTCTGTATTCTTAATCCGTCACCACACGGAATATCAAAAATAACAAAGTTTCATATAAATTACCAACCCCCATTTTGCACCCTTAGGGGTGGCGTTTTTTAAAATCCTTACTTAGTACAGTCCTACATTACCCAAGGTACATTTGTGCGCAATTTCATGTTTCTTGACCCCGCCCTGACAGCCGGTCTCAGGCGCCCTGCCCTGGGGAGGAAACGGACCATGTTATTTCAGGTCCCCCCCGGATCGACGCCGCGCCTAGCCAGGCCCTATCATGGTTAAAGAAGGCTTCCCCATGCATGCATCCATGATCGGGCCGCCACCCTATCGCCTACCGCAGCAATTAATCTGCCACCAGAGGTCCCCACTCTCTGGTAGCCAGGAGTTTCAGCTGTGTGTTGATTGATCAGTCAGTGAATTAATCTGTCATTGTCTTCTTTTACAGATATAGATAGGTTAGTTACATCTACAAATGTTTTCTGTAGCTGTGTGTAGCAATAATGAAACATATAATATGTATGTATTTACAAAAAAAAAGTATATATGTATTTATATCAGTTGTCTAGTACCCATAGTACAAGCTCTGCTTAGTTTGGGACTAGATGGCGTTGTGTGAATGTGGTAGAATATTATTATTATTATTAGGTTTATTAAATTAACTTATTTCATACATTTTTAGTATGCTTGTAGTACTACGAAGTAAAAAAATTGTCCAATGACTATTTACTTTGTCCTCCGGCCAGTTGCAAGATTGATTTTGGTTGACATTGAATTTAAGGTGAATACTAAAAACCACAAAACCTAATACAGTAAGCGCCTACATGTTGTGTAATAATTAATTATCTGATGATTCACTTTGGTGACAGGCAATTTAGAAGTTTGTAATTTAATTATCGAGGTTAATTGCCAAATCAATAATTATATTTAATTTCTGAAAGCCAGTTTGTTTTTTTTTTAATATTCAATTACACTATTGTTTTGTAGCACCTATACAAAGCAGATATTATCTCCTCAGTCAGAATCCACTAAATGTGGCCACATATACCACGTTCATGACAAAGTACGAATGCATTATCATGTGTTTTTTTTAAACTTGCTGTTTAGATGACGTTTGCTTGTTGACAGTGTCAGGCGGAGTACCCCTCTTTGTTATATAGAACGGTTCCCTCCCTGTGAGGCCCGAAACTAGTCGTACATCCCACACATTTGAGTATAACTGTACCTTTTTAATACATATAAATATCATTCAAAAAGTTTTTATTGTAATGTTAATATTTAATCTAATTTAATCCATTTCCGTTTTGTTACAAAACAACACCTTATTAATTATTCTATTATTATGTCTATAATGGTGAAATTTAATTTTGCAGAACGATGAGTAAGCAATAAAGTGGGTAGACCTAGTTTGGATTAAATATTGAAAACGTGTATATCATGATATCTGACTATCTATTGCTTAGTTTGAAATTTACGTTAAGCGTAATTCTATGTATATTAAAATTCTAATGGCAATAGAAAATAATAACGACACAATATAAACATGAAATACAAAAATACGTTTCATCATCATTTAAGTCTCAATGTTCTAATGGTAACTAAACTTTGAAATAAATGCAATAACAAGAAAAAAATTAACGAAAGAAGAGAATTTTTCAAAACTTAAAACTTATATAAACGAGTAGAATTGTCGAAAGCTAAAATTTTTAACAAAACGTGTTGTAAAATAAGAAAATATGTTAAAAGGACTTTAGAGGTTTCATCTGTCGTGGTACAAAACTTTACAACAATGATATCTAAAGCTATACTGGTCAATGAAATAAAACAATACATGCATAACAAGGCATAATTACTCAACAAAACGACTACAAACGGACACAAAGAAGGCAACAAAATGCCGGATCAAATGGCATGACACTTTCGATCACTTGAGAATTGAGACCACCTCAGAGTAGCCAGTGGTCAAGACCTTGGAACAACTCGATGTAAAAGGTGTGGGTAGATCAAAATACAATTGACAGCTTAGTCAATGTCAAGGCAACTTTGCAAATATCACATGTCTTTATTAGGGCAGCTAAATGGATTAGCTAAAATACAATAAAGGCATACAGAAAATGTATGCATATAATTTAAATTAATTATATTATCTAATTTGGTTTAGGTAATTAGGTCTAGAGACCTATGTGTGCGTGCGTGTGTGTATGTTGTGAGTGGGTGTGTATGTAGTCTAGATGATGTTATATTAAACGCTATCCAGACTTGTACTAAGCATAGGTTGAAGTATCGATTTTAGACGATTTATGTTACGGAATGGATTAGGACATATGCATACACAAAAATATTTGCAATAAAAAGTAAAAGCTGCCAAGATATCTATCAAAGTTTGATGTTGTACTGACCTGATTTCATTTGTGCTGATTTGCTTAATAGTTTGAAGTAAGTAATAACCAATATTACGTGAAGTATTTATTTTAGCAAAAACCGAAGAAGATTCAGATCGTATCGTCAATGAGAATATATTTTGCAATTGCAGGCAAGGTTCAGTTTTTTTTATAATAGGTACAATTTTTTTGTCTTCATTCTCCTACTAGTAATATCTAAAGATATATAGAATCGAATTTAAAACAAGACAAGCAAAAAAAAAATCAATCGAGTTTCAGAAAGCAGATGCCAAGTAAATCGAACTCATTGTTTACAAGGGATGACTTGAAACATTAGTATTCGGTAATTGATTGCGCATGGGCAACGAATACTCAAACGAATCGTTCTCGTCTAGCATTAGTACACTTAATGAGTAAAACCACAGAACAGTGAATAAACTGTGAGTAGAACTACATCAAAGTTTGGTGGTTTTTATGGTGTAGGGGAGCAAAAGTGCAGACAGGTCATTCACAGTGCTATTTTCTTTGTTTAGAATTCTTACGAGTAGTACAAAATTCGACGCTGTGACAGCGCTGTAGAGTCGAATTTCAAACGAACTTAATTTGAAGTTTGACGCTGTGGCATCGCTGTACGCAAGGCTGTTTCCTTAGAGAATAGCACTGCTAATGGAATGGAGGCACAAGATCGTTACTGTCCTTTGAATCCCCTCAGCACAATTGGTAGGGAGGGGGGGGGGGGGGGGGCTTTAAACTCCTGTAAGCTCACTCACTGGGTAAAAAGCAACGAAAGAATTGTTTAATACGGGTTTTCAATGAGGGTGTGGTGTCACTCCTCACACACCTCACTATAGAAGGAACTAAACATTTTCTTAAACTTTTATAAAATTGTTACACAACGGCATAACCGCTTTTCTAAAATGTTTAATGTACATTGATTTAAACATGACTTGCATTTTATATTGCACACGGTCGACTTGATGCCATATAGTATATATCTATTAGTCAGACTTTGGGTGACAGGCAGGTTCGAAAATTGTATATAAAAGCCGATTAAAAACCTACATAATTGATACTTTAGATTGGTATAAGCAAAAGCACAATTATAAAATGTTATGCCTCTATTAAGAACCGATGATAATCTAGTTCGTTTTACTACAGATTGCCTTATGGTCTAATTTAGACTATACTTCGATAGGTTATACATGTTTAATTTTTAATATAGACGAAAGGTCGTCTATTCCTTCGGGGATAAAATGCGTGAGTGTGTGGTATTAAATTGACTAGTATAACTTTAACTGTCATTGTACCACTGGCCACGTGTAGATTGACTGCAAGGATGGCGTACTGGTTTAAGGGGTGGACACGCCGCTTCCTACAACATTGAGTGTTGTGGACCCGATTCCCACATGGGACGACACTTTGTGTGATCCACAAATTGTTGTTCTGAGTCTGGGTGTTCTTTGTGTCCGTTTCATGTATGTTTGTAAAGTCCCCTGTGACCCAGGATATATTCCTAATGCGGGAGTTGTCTTTAATAAAACAAAAGCTTGATGTAGCCGTTTTCACATCATCATAAAAAAGTCGAAAATTTGAAATAATAAAAAGTCTAGTTCTAAAGTGTTTAAACTTTAGGTATTTAAATTCATCATGTAGGGTAGTAATAGAGAGTAGAGAGAGAGAGAGAGAGATTTATGATTCTTTGCTAAAATCACTTTTCTTTATCTATAAGACGAGATAACTTTATTACTAGATAGACTTTATTATTAATACTAAGACGAGATACATAACTTTATGACTATATTTATATTGATTGGTTTTTGTTTAATTCCATACTTGTGTTATGGAAAACAAAGGTTTCTTAGCATCGTCTGATTTAATTATCACTAACTTTACATAAAATTTGCAAGATCGTTAATTCTAATCTTAGTCGACGTTGCTGCTCATTAAAGTGTATTAGACTGTACTAGTACTTTATAATTTTCCTCAGCTATTTCACGTTATGTAACTTTAGATGGCAGAGTCTAATTTAAACCTTGCATAACGTAAGTATACTTTTTCGGGATAATCAGGCATAACCAAAATACCGTCGTGGATAAACTCTTCTTTTTTAGAGTTTAAGAGCAAACGAGCGTACAAGTCACCTGATGGAAAGTGACTACCGCCGCCCAAAGACAAAGCTCCCTTAAACTTAGGGGATTGTCGCCCTTTTTCATGTCTTGGGGGCAGACGAGCAGACAGGTCACCTGATGGAAAGTAACGATCGCCGCCAATGAACGTCTGCAAGTCTTCAAGGAAAGAGTAAGTACTTACTTATCAAAGGACGGCAACAAGCTTGTTATTCCTGAGTTTAGTTCAAAACATGATTCGTCAATTATCACAAAAAATCTGTGTGTTACTTTTATCCTAAATAATTGTAAGATCCTAATTACAAGATACCTATTCATTATTTTTCGATTTGTAGCTCAAACCAGTCTTTTAGCGAATGTTGTATAAAGAATACCTTCTGGTTACCGCTTTCTTAACAATTTCTAATACGTGGTAGTTCAAAAAGACGTAGAAAATTAATTTTATAGGTTTAACTACGTGCGCGTGAAAAGCCTGATATTGCAATCGTCCAAACCTTTTTTCTGTTTTATGGAATAGGGGGCAAACGAGCAAACGGGTCACCTGATAGAAAACGACTACTGCCGCCCATGAGCGCCTGCAACTCAGGTGTCACAAGCGGTTTCCAGCCTTTGAGGAATGAGTACGCTCTTTTCTATACATTACGGTGCCGGCTTTCAATAAAGTAGGACTTATACTGGTTTATCACCAGAGGCATATAAAAAATGACGAATTAATATTTTTGACAAAGATAATTTGCTTTTCTTCTGAAAAGTGCACAAGTTGCACATAGGATTCAATGGGAATAGCAAACGTTACGTTAGCTAAAAAACTAAGAGCCAACGAAAATATATCCTTCTTTACTTAACTTGATAAATAAACGGACACACAGAAATTTTTAAGCTATTGCATAGCTTCTATCGAGGGCCTTGAGCGCGGGGACCGAATCCAGAAATTCCGTAACGAAAAAAAACCTCACGCTAAAAACAAAACAAAACAAAAAACAGTACCAAAATCAAATGCTGAACGTCAAAGGAAATTTCGTCAACATAATGCAGAAAAATCTTACATGGATATGTAATTTGATTTAATAATAATATTTTTCATTTATTTATTTAAAAACAAATTGTAATATATGCTTCAATATTTTTATTTAATAAAAGAAAAAAAATTGTTTTCTTATCGGTCACCACGCTCAAAAAGTGCAACTTGAATTAATATCAAAGAAAAAGAAATACTGCATAAATAAAATAAATAAATAATTATAATTGCATAAGTTGATACAAAATGCTATGCAATAGCTTTACCGCGGCAGTCCCCGAGTGCCACACGTCTTTTTTTTAAAGCAACCGTTTGTACTAAATTTAATCCAACGCGTGTCTGTTAAAGAAAATTATAAACGCATTTCATTAAAGCACGAGGCATAAAGTAAATAAACTACGCTTATATATAAACCTTGGCGTAGATTAAAAAGGTTTAAACCAGTGCTTTTAATTTAAATCACAACGGTTTCCAAATATCCTCCATACGTTATAACATTTTCCATTAAAGCCTCTTTTGTTTCCCGATGTTTGCATGGAACGTGTTACAAAACGATTTATACAATTTATAAGAGCTTTCAGCTTCAGAGTATCGTTGGTTTTAATTTAAAAATTCTCTGTTTTCGTTGTTTACAAATCCTTTAGGGAACTATGGACTCAGTTTTTTACCTGATTTACTTTTTTGAAACTTGATTTCAGCTGCAAAAAAACTTTGTTTTTTTTTCATTTTTTATTATAGTATAGAGAGCCAACGAGCTGAGGGATCACCGGATGATGAGGGGGAGGGAGATGGGGAGTGGTTAATATCTTTAATGAGAATGATTTACGAAGACATCTGAGACCTTACTTAAAAGACTAGTCCCAAGCGCCTACGAGTAGAATTATAAAATATTTTGTATAAAATCTTCAATAGAGTGCTGAAAGTTCATTATTTAAGCAAACACCTATTTTTGAGAGAGTTCATTTCAAACAAAAAGCGTCCTTCTGTGTACAAAAACTGAGATGGTTTTTACAGTTGAGACAACAAGTTCATAGAACTCAGAGTGGATTAGTAAAACGTATGCAACAATTAACTGATTTCAATAGTTATGTAAAAAACAAAAACAAGCTTCACGTAAGCAGTGTCGTGTTTTTGCTACAGTTCCGAGCAGTGTTTTGAAGCACGTAAATTGTTTAAAAGCTTGATAAACTATTTGAAAACCAAAGACATGTTGGTGGATATGTTGATTTGTACTTTTTTGCATTGATGATTAGATTCTTGTAAATTATCTTTACATCAGTTTTTCAAATAAAACAGCCTTTACTTTTTTGGTTTCATAGTTTCAGGAACTCGTACAGTTTCATCATGTTCATTCTTGCGTATTACCCCTTTTTTGTTTTAGGTAAACAACATTTAAAATCGTCCTTTTTATTAAAGGCTTTGATTGCCATAACTTTATGTCCAACAGGAACTACGGTCTTGTGTTACTATTGAAATGAGACTGTTCCATTTTTTTCTACCTAACTTGCTAACATTGCTGGTGTTAGATTTAAACTAAAAAATCACTAAAACGTGTTAAAACCATGACTAATGGTAGTTAATTAGTAATCGAGTGGTAAGTCTTCCGATCACGCCTCATCGATCGCCAGTCAAGGGCGTGCATTAAAAGCGGTGGTTTACTTACTATTTAAACATTCATTTATTGATAGATGTGGGAAATAACCTTGAAGAGCGATGGAACAGAATATCATGCTATGTATACCTACGTACTTTACATATACATATCTACGTAGGTTATAGGGTGGCAGATTGATAACATTAAGACGCGATCGGGCCGTAACGTAGTTTTGGGGCGCCACGATTGGAGGGGGAACTTACGGATTCCCCGGGGATGGGGCCTAGCATGCGGGAGAGACCTTGAAATCACATTGCCCGGGTCTTAGGTGCGTTTTTAGTGGAAATACCATATTCTGTTGGCTCCTGCGTCGTCACAATGGTGTTCCCAAGGAACCGGATTCAATTCTACATTACAGTATACGTAAACAAACACTAAAACCAACAATAAATAAAAGATACAGCCGAATTGATAACCTCCACTTTTGTTTTGGAAGTCGGTTAAAAATACACACTGTAGGCCAACTCGCTTCCCACGCAAATCCTCCGATGTGTTAGTTTAGGACATAAAACAAAAATAACTTTTATTAATTTATACCGCTTCGCCCACCACCTGCATGAAATCGCCAATTTTTTTTTTTTTATTATCCATCTATCATTTGTGTGAACATACTTTAAGTGTAGTAATGGCCCAAAAAACTACAGTCGTCTCAATGATATTATATACAAACAAGAGGTACGAGTAGATACGCCACCAACGCACAAAACGTGTGCTCTGAATATGTCCTACTTAGGACCACTGCGAGCGAGCGCACATACTAATTAATACGAGAAAATTAATAAAATACTGCCTTCCTGTGTATTCCGAAAGTGCACAAATTACGACAAAAAGGTAAATAAAGATAAAGGAATATCATGGAGTAAGTGTATGTTTTGTTATAAAATGCATTCATAAAAGTACGTTTAGTGTTACAAAACAAATATTTTGTGCGTGCAGTGTGAAAATAACGCATCTTCCTTAAAATATCATTGAGTCGTCTTGATAAATTGAAAGCTGGAAGGAAATTCAAGACTTCAACTTATTTGAAAATATTTGAGTAATCTAAATATAGTTTTCTAGTCTCCTGGATATTGTAAAATGTTTTCTTGTTGTGTTCAAACCAAAAAAAAGACGAAACCTAATTAAAAAGTGTCCTGTTACGTTAAAGGTTGATTAAATCTTGTAACCATTGTTTTTAATAAACTCTAAACAAATATTTGTCAAAGAACTTTTATATTAAAGTGTATCTATTCTTTGTACAAAAGTTGAACTTATTATCAAACTAATTTATCTTAAAATTGAAACTAGATGTCCAACTTGCCCGTTCTTTGAGAGAGAGAGAGAGGAGAGAGATAGTGTGTTTTTTTATTTGTTACAGGCAAGTGTACAATCATAGGATCTATAGAGGACATATATGAAAAGTAAAACATTCAAAACAGTAATAAATAACGGGTCAATTGTAACAGAAAACTGGATTCACTGATAATTAAATCTGCTTTGTAAAATAATGATATATTTCCTTCTTATGTTCATACTTATAAAAACTTCAAAACAGGTAAAAATACTATTATTTTACGTACTCGTTTGTATATACAAGTGTAACTTTTATTTTAATAATGAAAGTCTGTTATTTGGTGTTTATTTTCTTTATACAAGTACATTTTAACTTTATTTGTTTTTTCATTTTAATTTTACTTTTTATCACGTTAATAATATGGAAACGATAATTTCATAGGAACTTTTTTACTTAATAACTAAACCTCCTTCCTTTACTAAACCATGTACAAATTTATGAGAGAGGATAAAACAATATGGCTGAAAGTAATGAACAAGCTGTCAAAGTTCATCACAATCAAATCAAAATTATAAAGCTGAGTGTTTACTGGCACAGAATGAATTCCAAAAAGGTTATCATTAAAGTCAGCGACGTTCTTGTTCCTGGAAATTTCCTGTAATTTATTCATGCTACTGTTTTGCAATAAAGTAATGTAAACAATATGTTCATTATGTTTTATCTTAGAGGCACATCGACATCATTACGGTATTGCGTTGAAATTGTTAATAAAGCTGTTTCACCAATCTAAGATCCGCTCCAGATAAAATCTCTAGAAAATCTTACAAAAAGCGACACGTTTTGACTATATTCAACGAATATCAGTTCCCTTGTGAAAACAAATGAGAGTTATTAAGATCAGTACTCAATTTAACCTAAAGTGTATCGCAACTTTAATAAAGTTCGGCGCTACGTTATTCTACTATTTTTATAAAAATAATGGATTCCTTTTGCTTAAATTTAATCGTATTTTATTTGTTTATTCCTATTACGTTATTCTTCAGAAATTTCCTTCACACAATATAAAGAAAGTGCAAGCTTAGGTATATCTCGCGGTCGAAGTCGGGAAGTCGTCGTCGAAGTCGTTTTTGATGAAGGACTAAAAACGAAACATTTACCATACATATATCATGGACAATGTGGTATTTTTCGATCACAGCAGATCGGATATGTAAATTTTTCCATTAGTTCCAAGTCAGAATGTTTTCATCAAAAAGTTTTGTCGTAAAGTATCAAAATACATAATTTTTTTATCAAGTTCAAAGATGTATTTGAGAATAATTTCATATTTTCACTTTTACAACTTTGAACTTATCTGAAGTAAAGTTATAAGGAATACTAAGGCATCAATGCAGTTTAAATTGAATTTAAGTAGAGCGACTGTTATAAGCTTATAACAATTTACTTTTAAGAGTTGAATAACCAACAAATGCCCTTAGACTGGTAAAAACATGTCAATGGCATTTAATTAAAATCATCAAATATCATCATCAAGTTTAAATTGATATTCTTATTTTTCACTTTTCGATTTTAATTTTTTTTAAACACTATCAATAACGCAACTCTATGAGCATACACAATCTGCTGAATATCATACGATAATCTATCAAGAAATATACAATGAGACAATTAGTACTGCATCTGTAATCAGTATTTAATTTAAGAAACAGAAAAGAAGAAAAAAATGAACATAACATAAAGAAACACATGATAAAATAATTCAATTAGAATAAAATACGGTATAATTATGTTCTCACGGTCGGTATTGAGATTATTTAAATTTCAAGCAGAAAGTCAGACCACTTTTGATTTGAATTCGACAAATTTAACATCCCGTTATAATTCTGTTAAATACTTTTGTAATATTGCAATCACTGGACCGTCATTGGTTACAAATATTCTCAATACAGTTATTAACGGAATCTTGTGAAATCAGTTTAATTAAAAGAATATCGTTCTTAGTAGTAGCTTTGTAACGCCTTACAAAATATTTACAATTAAGCAACCAGCTGTCTTTACAGTCGATAATAGGACAGAAATTAGAAAATTAACCTTTTGAAATAAGCTTTTATTTAAACTGGGGTGAGCCATGATTCGGCACAAATGGGATGCTCGACCGGAGTGATACCACGGCCTCCCAGACATCTGACGTTAAGTAATTCTTTCATTGCTTTTCAAACCCTCCCTCCCCCTTGAGAGGGACTCAGCCGACAGAAGTGAAAACTTATATACAGAGGTGTCGGTAATGGTAACAATGCCGCGAATTCACTTGTTTTTTCCCTTCTCAAAAAATGCCAAACGCGCCTAAAAAGTTTTCACTTCAACAGAGGTGTCGGTAACGGTAACAGTGTCGCGAGTTCCATTGTTTTTTTCCATCTCAAAAAATACATTTTTTTGTTTGTTGCTCAAAAATGACCAACGCGCCTAAAGAAGTTTTCACTTCGAAAAATGCAATATGACGAATATTAGAAGTCATTTATATTTTTATCCTCACAACATTTTCATAATCTTTATTCGTGTAAGAAACACTGGTACATTAAACGAATATTTTGAATACAAATATGTACTAAACTGCATAGTGTGCTGCAAATCCATTAAGATTATTTACTTCCAAGATAAAAAAAGTACAGAATTTTTTTCTTACATTGTTTTAGAATTGAATTATTAAAGTCATTTAACAAACGACTATTAGTTTTTCAAAATTTCACTACATAATACTCGTTCTTGATGCGTTTCCTTCATATACTGTGTTTTCTACTGCCTTATCTTATATTCAAATTACACATTATGTATTACAATCACCTATTATTACATTTAAACGAGTGTTTGTTCAACGGTTTCAACAGTTACCACACATTTAATATTCCGGGTACGTTTAGGAGGTAAGCGTTTTGCCCGACAGGGTTCATAATGGTTCTGTATTTTAATAGTTTTAAGACCATTTTTAAGACCAAATTATTGAGTATTGAGTGAAGGGCACATCCGTCAAATAATTTCAGCTTAAATATCAGTTTTTTATGACATAGGGGGGCAAACGAGCAGACGGGTCGCCTGAGGGTAGGTGAATATCGCCGCCTATCAACACCTGCAACTCAAAGAGTCACAAGTACTTGCCCGCCCTTTGAGTTCTCCCTCTCCCTGCCCCACAATCAGAGGTTCCGGTAATCTTTCGAACGCTGAAAGAAGAAGAAGAACGCTCGTTGACATAGGGTTTGTGTCAAGTTTTCCTTCTCTTTGCAGTGCTTTGAATAGGGATCGTGACACTCTGTATTCTTAATCCGTCACTACAATGCCCTTTTAGTCAAAATTAGGGAAGTTTGAGTCTTTAATAGCTTTAATAGCTTCACTCGATGAAGAGCAACAAAAGATTTGCTTAACACCGGTTTCTCAGGCCGTGGTTCACTCCCATCGAGCAGTCTTATAGGTGCTGCAGCATGGTTTCTCCCACGATGAAATTCTTAACAATCTTAAAAATGGCGTGTTCTCAATTTTATAAATACAGAGTACAAAATAGCTTATTCGGTGATTGCAAGTGTTACACTACATTTAGTTGTAAATGACATAGGAAATAACAGTCCGAGATCGTGTTACAACCGTTGTATTGCCGGTGATAATATGACCGGTAGGTCAGCGAATGGAGCATAGTTTTCACACGGAATGAACACGCAACTCCGAGGTAGTATCTCAGCAAACATCTCCCTACTACACGTGAAAGGATGAGCTAGTTACAAGATTTATATTTATAACACGTAAGTAGTATAACCATGAATAATATCCAATAGACAGTAGGTAGATGCCAATTTATAAATTTAGATGCCCATCAAAAGTGACGATAGAGATTGACATTTAAAGTGAGTATATTTATTAGATACGTTTACGAGCATCGTGAAATTCGGCACTGACATTCTATGGGGTACAGGAAATGACATTACACGGTGTATATGTTATTATCATTGATTCTCTTAAAATCTTACTAGTTATGAATGAGGATCAGCTCCAATTTAGTCGTCTTTTAAATTTTCTTACACAACGAGTACCTACTTTTCACTGAATATGATTAATACAACCATTCATTATTTCGATTTTATTTTCCTACCTATACTATACTTCTAATCTTCTAATCTAATCGTTAAAAGGCCCGATTGACGAAAATTATTGTCGTCGGGGGCAAATCTATTATAGGCCCCCGACGACAATAATTTTGGTTTGTATGTACGGTTTGTATGTACCTATGTAATAAGCTTCTGTAATTTATTACAAACCCTACTCGGAGACAATACCACATAAGATCGTTTGTATAGGTACAGCTTTTTACGTGGTCTGTGTTATGTCGTATGATTAAATTCTCAGCCAATTTTTTCATACATTCATTTTTGTACATGCATGACATAATTATATATCCATTGCACTTTAGAAGAATTTATTAATGTACTTGTACGTGGGAGAGCCATGTCTCCGGGTCGGGTCATCCCGTGGGTGTCGAAAGAGTCGACTAAAAGAGCAAACCCGCAGGACAACAGCACTGCAGAGAGAAGGAAAACTTCAAACAAACCCTATACTAACCCAGACGGTCAGCGGCCAGAATGGCGAGACGGCCAGCGTGGTATATTGGGCCTAAACCTCCTTTATAAGGAGAGGCCTATGTCCAGCAGTGGACTATTAAAGGCTGTAAATTAAGCAATTGTTTCGTTGCTTTAAAAGTTTAAACCGAGTGAGACCAAACCCAGGATGGGTTTGGTCTCTGGCAACCTCTTCGGTTTAAACTGGATTCCCGGGGGAGGACTCAACGCACTTGTGACCCTTGATTTGCAATTGTCCATGGGCAGCAGTACTTATCATCAGGTGACCCGTCTTCTAGTTTGCCTATGCATTGAAAACACAATGTTTCGTCTTCATTTTGATGTTAATGCAGTACCGTGCAAACCGTGTCGAAACATAATTACTTACCAATTTATACTGTAATAAGATATTGGGATGTTGCTAGGTGACCTTTTGGGTTTAGAGATATTCGGATTTCAATATTATAAGTTATCGGATACATACCAAGTAATGTAATATACTAGGGTACGTTCTAAAATAACATTGTTAAATTGGATACGTTTTCAGTCATTCGATTTAGGTTTCTATGCGCGACGGGATTGAAAATGAGAATACAAAAATAAATTTACATTTGCGCAAACCTCACTTGGTGAAAAAGCAACAAAACAAACACTTAACACATGTTTTTCTGTGAGACCGTGGTATTAAGCCGTTCGAGCTGGCCCAAATGTTACGATACATGACAATAACACTTTATGTAAGCCACACAACAACTCCTCGGGCGACATCTTAATGCACACTGGGTTGTGTGGACAAATCAAACGTCAAACTTCAATTTCCCACGAAATCGCAGAAACATATCAGGTGAAGTCGGGCGATATGTCTACGCCACATGGCTCGTGCTGAATACATGGCTTTAAGCGTTCTGTTTTATAAAAAAATAAAGTATGTAACGCCATTAACATTGTAAACATTTCTGGATATTTCTATGTATTTCAACGTTCTAGTTATATTTCGGCGGTTTCTGAACTAAAGACGGCAGATGTGGGCGATAACTTAACGAAATTGGTTAGAAAATAACAGTATCAATTCCACTCCAGTATCAACCCTCCGTTTTACTTGTGCTATTTAAAAAAAAAACACCAAACATATTCCACCTAGTTATATTTGCAACTTGATTTCATTCGATTTTATAAAAATACAAATTCAATTTAATCAAAATAGATATTAAAAAAAAAGTTTACGGCAATCTAAAACCTATATAGAGGAATAAATTCCCCAGAAGTCAACGCAGGTGCAAAGTTTAATAACCGATAAAATTATTCAAGTCATCAAAAGACAATACTATCTAATATGGTAAGCAGTTTTTTCATATAGACACGGCGGAATGCAATTTGTTAGTTACGCCGAATCAAAATAGCCAAAATAGCAGTACTCGAAACATTAAACGTCGTGCAATGAACGCCACTTCATTCAGCCCAGACACTATTTGTTTGAACAATGTCATAAACCTGATCATCTAGATGAGAGGTCGTATTACAAAACAACTAAAAGGAACAGGTTCACTTTATCATGCTGGTGAGTTTACTATGTTGAAAAATGATAGACAAAAATTTTGTACTAAAATTAGTAGGTTAGGTGTTTCCTCCTGCTTACGACTCAAAATATGAGGTTTGGACTAAGTAGACTAATTCGTGATTTTAGACTTCCGAGGTACAAAATGAGAAATCAATAATTCTAAACAATACTTTATTGAATAATGCAACAAGTGTAAAGCAATAACAATAAAAAAAACACAGACAGACTTTGTTTTGTAAATTGATAACATCATGACTTATTGGGAACGAAGTGGTGTGAAATTACCGTAACATTGTCTATTGCAAGTCGAACTGGTTCAGTTTTGTACGGAGCCTTGCGATATTTGAGAGTTGAATCTACCATGACGGCTCGTATGCCGTGCCTAATCTTAACATATATTAGTATAATACGCCTTTGGAAAAATAATTAGATAAACTTTTTCTTTGTATTTGTACGATCAGGCGGGTCAGACGGTACAACCTGCGGACCTGCAACTTTAGACCCACAAGTGCGTTCCTTTGAGGTAAGCTCTTTTCTTGAAGGTTTGAAGGTCGCAACAGTCGTTTTATTTAAGAAGTGTTTTTTTTTAATATTTATTTAAACTGAATCACGCACCACGTAATTAGTACATATTTCATTTTCATAACTTAATGTAGTGTAAAAAAGAAGTATTAAAATTATATTTTACTTTTTTGAATTAAGTTTAAAGTGCTTTTTCAAGAAGACGTCGTTTTTCTTTTTGTAATAACTTCATTTTTTTTTAAAGCTGCACCACAATAAAAATACATTTAGAAAATGACTTGATTCATCACTCATGAGACATTATTATCTGTTTTGTATTCCTATTCTTATACGTATGTAGCTTTGTGTAAAAGGGAAATAATAACAGCGAAGAATAAATTCCTTTTATGTATGGTATAGAAAAAACATCAGAGGCTATGCCAGAATCTTTTGAAGATAAACACGAGTCTAACAAATGTTCTTATATAAAAACACATACAACATAACATCGAAAAGGACGAAAAATTGGTGTAAACTGAACTGAAAAAAAAAGTCTAAAGCATACATATACACCGTTTGAACTTTTTGTAGGTACTGTGGGTAGTTTTAAATAAGTAATGACCAAATAGTATAGTATAGCCAAAACTTCATTTCTAAGAAGAGACCTATGTCCAGCAGTGGACTATTAAAGGCTGTTGATGATGTATGTATGTAAATAACGACTATATTAACACCGATTTTCTGCGATACCGTGGTATTTTTCTGGTCTAGACAGTCACGATAAAACACAATGTGAACAGGAGTAGCTAGTAATTCAATAGCACTATGTCTAGAGACCAAATTAGGTTTAGTTAACTAGGCAAGTTTACATTTTTTGAGCTCCTTTTATGACGCTGCGTCAGATAAGGGAGACGCCCTACTATGAGCGATATTCCTATACAAATACTTCGACTAGTACCAAAATACGAGGTTATATTGAACTATTCGACATTTGTTCTCTTTTAGAGAGTCGGTAGCTTCTTGGAAATTCTTTCATAAACATTACTTACGTAGTGTATATTCATATAACAGCGGTGAAAATACTCACGTAAGGCAATTATAAACAAAAAACTAGGAAACAGGTAAAAAAAACGTAGCAAATCAATTTGGTAGCATAGACTTTTGTTTTGCACGCGATCCGCAGTGCCAGACTAGACGGCTATGTACGCATTTTATGGAAATTTCTTTTTATAAAACAATTAGACCTCCATGTTAAAAAAATCCATTTGCATTATATTTTTAAAGTAATTTGTTTATAAGATGCTTGTAATTCATGAGTCATAAGTGCGTTGCCGCCTTTTTAAGGACTAGAATCAGTATGAGGGGAAGCTTTGGCTCTGGTAACCTCATACACTCGTTGAAAAAAAAACCAAATCATTTTTCAACACTGGTTTCAGTAAGGGCATGGTACACTCCGGTGGAGCCGGCCCATTTACGCCGAAGCATGGCCTTCCCACGGTTGTTCACTTCGCTGTGTATTTTCCTTATCCAATTTTATCTTCTCTCTTTGTCCAGTCTAATAATGATTTGATTAACGGTCGGTCATAAGGTCAACTATAAAATAAACAAGTCAAAACCCCTGTGCAATACTACACATTGCGTCGACCCCGAAAAAAATTGAAATAGAAGGACAGAAAAAATGATTTTCGTATCACTAAAGTTTATTACTAAATCAAATTCGAGCTGAATTTATACATTTACATGTATATTTTAGGCTTAAAATAGTGACAAGTTAGCCTCAGATATAAAAGACTCATAAAATGATTGTTTGTTGATCTACGAGTAGGCAAAAAAATTACTTGAAACCTGTAGATAACGTAAATAGACTCTTGTGTAATAAAAGCCACAACTGATATATATCAGGCTTTTTTAATAATTCCCATAATGACTAGACATTAAAGATCAATTTAATTTGTAGTGTTTGTCTATCTTGTATTAGACAAGCTAGCTGAATTATACCATAATAATAATAATTATACCTGGAGGTTGAATTATACCAAAGTTTATTTATTTTGGATCTAATGTTGATATGAATTTAGTTTTAAATTTCCAGTTTAAGTTGAACTGTCGTTATATTGAACTCTCAGACCTTTACAATATATTGAAACCGTGCACCTATTTGGATTTGTCTCCAAAAAAATTTTATAAAATTCACTTCTTCTACATATAAATTTTCCTATTTAAAATTTCACTTAACGACTCCTTGTGCGAAATTTGCTTGAACAGGGTTACGAATAATTGTTTTCGTGTTTTAATATTTATAGGATTAATTGTAGCTTGTTTTATTAAGCAGAAATTGATGAAAGATTGAAGAAAACACATGAGCTCACAGTATCAACAGAGTCAAACGAAAAAATGTTTCTTAAGCATGACAAAAAAACTTTAAAGAGCAAATGTAACAAAAGCAGAAGATTAGCCGGCGTTGTCCGCATAAAGTCCAAGACAATGCGTCGTTACATGATATTACGAAAATAGCTGTAATTAGATGAAAAAACATCACAATGAACGGACACAGAAATAACGCAGTCGTTCCGTTTCATAACACAAGTATATTACATGGAAAATTGGTGAAATATGGACTTGTGATCTTTGTCAAGGAAAATAATAAAATTTTATTACTTGGAAAATAAAAAAACTCATCGCTTGAAAGAAACAAATTGGAGTTATGTGGATAGCATACAATACAAATTACATATAGAATTAATTTAACTGGAGGCTATGTTGAACATTTGGAGGATTACCTTAGGCTAAACACCTAGTAAGGGATAATTTGGGTGTCTACTCCAGTTGTACCGTTGGCCTGTTGTTGGGCTGTATATAACTGTATCAATATCGGATAAATTTCAGCACTGTTCATATTTATCAACGATATACGAATTTTTGTTTATTTCTTATGGTTGGTTGAGACCGCGATTAGGCAAACGTAGTGTAGGGCGCTCTGCAGCACGATGGACGGATGGACAGATGCGTAATGCCCAAGACCGGGATATTTGACGCTCCTTGGGGGAAGCCTTCGTTCAGCAGTAGACGGTGGTAGGCTGATGATGATAATGATATGGTTACACTCGTGCCGGGGATGTCAGTTTCTAGTACTGAAACGTGTTGTACGCGAAGGTGTCAGGCGTCACACTGTAATGTGGTAGTATGTTACCAAGACTATGAAAGACTATAACTAGATCCATTTTAGCGCAATTTTAGACTCTATAGATAATTATTTATATTCCGCAACAGGCTGTTGGCGTTTCTTAAGTTAATTCGTGATTGGACGTCAAAACGCCTACAGTAATATCAATTGGCTACAGTTGCAAAAATTGTATTGTAGTTAGATATTAGTCATGGTCTCAGATAAAATAAAACAGATTTACAAGCAATCGGATTTCAATACAAAAATATCACAAAAAACACTAGCTATAAATTTATACTTTGCTTGCAAAATATTAGATACTTCTTTCATCAATTTGGATTTCTTTTTTCTTAATAAAAATACCCTATGTCCTTTGCTGTTGGTAAATAGTATAGTAGGCCATATTCGATGTTGATCGGTAGAATACTACAGCACCGCATAAATGATGAACCAACAAATTAGATTTTTATTTGAATATGTACCTACCTTACTGAATTTTATTTTACTTTATTTTATTGACTGAATAAAATCACAACAACAAGCTAACTATTTGAAAAACAAAAATCCACAAACCTGTGATTTTAATTTTTATTATTTTCATGTACCCAGTGTAACTCACAATTAAGACAAATCTAACGATACCACATATTACACGATAAAATCCTTCCATCCGTTTAGGCTACAGAACATGGCAATTAAATAACCATACTCGAAACACATTACCTTCCTTCAACCGCAGTCGGGTAAACATACAGTTGGTTGCAAGCTCGAACCCAGTACACTAGAGATGTAAACTCACTAATAACACGAATATTTAGCTAAACTGGAGGGGTTTACAAAAATACTAGTAATGTGTTTCTTCCACCTCTAAAATATCCCTTATAGTTCAAAGGTTTTTACCAAATTCAAATGGGACTAATCTCGAGTAACATTAAAAAAAGGATCATTAAAATTAGTTCACAAACGGTGAAATGAAATGATATTTATTTCTGTAAGTAAATCTTTTCAGATATTTTTACAAGTCGGACTTTATAGCTAGAAGGAGCCGGCATTTCCTAAGACTCACTCTGGGAAGAAACGCCGAAACAAACCACAGAGGTGTCTTTTTTTTTTTAAGTCCGTAAACAAAGCTAAATAAAACTGTGCGAGTACAGTATAGGGTCTGGATAGGCCTTTTGAGGAAAGGACCATAGTTTTGAGTCAACCTGTCCATACAGACGGCATACAGGCTCCAGCCATCGTGTAGCCTAACCGATATTGGTCAAGATCAACGACCCGAAGCATGACACTACCGCCAGCAGGACATTTGGGTAGGCCGTGGAAACACTCAAAACAGAAACAGAAAGATAATAAAATATGAATTAACATTACAAGCCTACACTGTACTCACATTTACATACTTACACAAAAAATAAAAAAAAATACTATACAGTTCAAAGTCAACGAAAAATAAAATACAAAAACAAAATACGAAATACACCAAAAAAAAAAAATTTAATGTCCATCACTTTCAAACTTAACAACAAAGATGTCTACGTAAATGTGGGAGTGAGCAGCATCAATCCCAAGCAAATTTGTCGTCTAAATAATCTTGTTGTTGATAGAGGTTAGCATACGCACATAAAAATCGGTCAAATTGAGACCAAGACCAATGCAATCGCAGGAAAACATTCAATCATTATCAATTTTAATAATTATCTGAACAAAGTACCTGAGTCACATAAAGGAACGAGATGAAATACATGTTAGAAAGGAATCAGGGCGAGAAAAAAGACACCAATTACATTCGTACTACCGGATGAGGTAATTGGTAGACTTGTGTCTGAGGAGGTAGTTTATAATGGCGTTGACAAAAAAATTGACTGATTGCTCAGGATGATAGTTTTGTTTGTTTGGTTTTTAACAGCTTCCCGTAGTTTGCTCTGTTTATACAAATAAGCGTATGTACACTGTAGGCGTAAAATAAGTCTTGCCGAACTTGCCTGCCACCGACGGTTCGAGTTATGCGTAATCCTGACCTGCATGAGCTATTACTTACATTCCTAAATAATAATTAATAGAACTCTGTTTACCCCTTCGAGAACATATACATGAGTGTATGTAGTGTAAAACTTCTTTAACATATAATAAACAAACACCGTAATCACCATCCCTATTCATCCCATGTGTGTCGTAAAAGCCGGTTATGGAAGCTGACTACCAGAACAACTGCACTGCAAAGAGAAGGAAAACTTGAAACAAACTCTACCAACCCGTCTGGCCAGCGTGGTATAGTAGGCCAAAACCTAATTTCAAAGGAGAGGCCTATGTCCAGCAGCAAGGGTTTTTGGTGATGATGAAACACACGCACAAACACTCTTATTCACAATATTTTACACTATTAAGACCGTGTTTACTATTAAGATTGTTATTTCATTATCTGTATATGTTTTCTAAAATAGGGATTAACTTCGAACAGCTGTGTTTAAAAAGTTTTAATTTTCTTAAAAATTAAATAAAAATCTTAAATGATTTTTGGCCTCAAGGGAACGTTTAAATACCCTTATATCCATAACAGTGAATAAAGTTAGTCAAATTAATTTTTTCAAGCAATATTTTCCACTTAATAAAGTATTAAACAATTTGTAAGTCAAATAACACTACTTGTTAAATAATTTCTGCTTTGACCTTTGTACTAGTACAGAAATAATAATAGTAAAGACCTTTTAGGATTACTCGTCAAATGAAATTATAATATAATATTTTAAAGCATTTTGCGAAAATACTCTTTTATAACAATACAGTAACAATACCTTCAGACATCTCACGATTTCAACCTAGGCAAAGCCTGTACTATGATAACCAGACTGCTGATAAACAGAGCATACATATTATACCCAGAAATAGAACCAATGATCGTGCTCAACACATAGCTATTTGTCCTGGACGGGAATCGAACCCGTGACTTCAGCCGGCTTAGAAGTCAGGATCACCACAGACCGCAGCCAGAACCACTTACCCAAGATAAAAGAAAGAAAAGATACCACGGCCTCACAGAAAACCGGTGTTAAGCAATTCTTTCGTTGCCTTTCACTTAGTGAATGAGGTCAGCGGAGCTCAAATCCCCCCTCCCGCTGACTTGGGCGGGAGGGACTCCAAGGGCAGGAACGCACTTGTGACTTTTGAGTTGCAGGTGTCCGTGGGCGGCGATAGTTGCTTACCATCAGGTGACCCGTCTGCTCGTTTGCCCCCTTATACCATAAAAAAAAACCACCAGGCAGGTCAATCCATATTGTCATGTTGAGTTCCATATCTACGTTCAGAAACAAAAAGCTATGTATAATAATAATAATTTTTTCGGACATCTTACACACAAAGCCATCTAGTTTCAAACTAAGCCTAGCTTGAACTATGAAAGCAAGATTAACTGATAGAATACTTACATACTTTTTTGTAAATACATACATACATATTATACATAGAATTCCGACACAAATATTTGCAGATCATAGAAACATTTGGTCCGACCCGGGAATCGAACCCAAGTCCTCAAACACACCATTCGCATATGCTACCACCACCACCACCAGCACCACCGAGGCTTCCAGTTCCAGATATCTCTAGAATCATTTTGTCAAAGCATATATTATAATAAAACATCAATATATAACCGAGATATCACATTGCTACAGCGAAAAGGGCTTACTACTTACTTACTGTTCACACCGCTGTTTCACTTATTAAAATATCAAACAACTTCAAACAAGTCATGTGGGAAAGAGGTAATGTATGCGAGTGACACACCGAGGGACGAGGGTTCGAACAAATATTTGTGGGCATGAATATGTCTAGGTATTAGGCATTGGTCTGTTGGTATTTCTATACATTTCAATAAAATGTGTATGTATTTACAAGAAAAAAAATATGTATATAAGGCAAGTGTAGGCTTATACGACCCTATGGCGTCGTGGTTTGTGTAACGGACTGCTATTCCAAAGGTCGCGGGTTCGATTCCCGCTCAAGTCAAACATTTGTGTGCATGAACATTTAATGTTTGATTTGGTCTGGGTGTTTCTATGTATAATATGTATGTATTTACAAAAAATATAGTATTTGTGTATTTATATTAGTTGTCTGTCCCCATAGTACAAGCTCTGCTTAGTTTGGGACTAGACGGCGTTGTGTGAATGTGGTAGAATATTTATTTAGTGTTCCAAAATACCACAAATTTAGATAATAATAAAAAATTCGACATAATACCAATAATAACTTTTTATTTCGGACTAAGGTCCACAATATTTGGTCCAGTAATTTATTATTCCTTTTCAGGTAAGTATGATCTTTACATTGGACGGTAACATGTGTAGTATTAATATATGCAAATAAATTAAACATAAATAACAGGTTCTGACATAAACATCTTTGGTGTTGTAGAATAGATAATCACACAGTTGTTTTACTAATTAAAATATCAAACAAGTCATGTGGGAAAGAGGTAATGTATGCGATTGACACACCGAGGGACGAGGGTTCGCACAAATATTTGTGTGCATGAATAATCATCATCATCAACAACCTATAGTAGTCCACTGCTGGACATAGGCCTCTCCTTAGAAAGATGTCTGTTGGTATTTCTATACAATGTGTATGCACATAATCATGTTTATGCATCATTGCAGATAATCCATACTTATTTTTTAAACATGAAAGGGTTATACCGCTTTCACGCCTAAACCACTAAACCGATTTTAAAAATTCTTTGACCGACGAAAAGCAAAATTATCAGCGCGTATATAACATGGACTACATTTTACCGCGATAACTGACATACCGACCGTCAAAGCTAGTAACTGACTAAACGTGAGTTGTGTACTCTTTCGTGGTCTCTATAATATGGTAGGTGTACAAATTGAAAGTAAATAAAAGAACACTAAGATTTGATCTAATACGTTACATTAGAATTCTTCTTCGCGTAAAGTCAGTTTCGGTGGAAAATAACTCGTTTTCGGCTGTCCTAAATCTATGTAGGCCGGAATAGCCTGTGGTCTTGTAGTAGAGTTGATTCCTTCCTACCTGTGATAAGTAATTGTGTGATTAACATGATAGTTTTTTCATGATAATATGTACGTACGTATTTAGAAATATATAGGTATTTATCAGCGGTCTGATTACTATAGAACAGGATCAACTAAGTTTGGGATAAGACGGTCGTATTTCAGATGTCTCAAGTTATTAAAGGTGTATAAACTCTGACTTGCCTTTAAGCATATTCAATATATACTACAATTAGCTTACACAGGAAAATACAGTTGTTATTACACGTAAATTTAAACACGTTCTCTGTAGACATTTTTTTATAAATTGTTAACTAGACATTATCACCAATTTGCCAATTGGCAGTGAGCGGACGTGATATGTCAGGGGCTATGTGAAATATCAGTATGAACAATAAGGAGTAATTCGATACATTCCTATACATGGCGTTTATACTGTTATGGGGATTCGCCGGGAAGAGTGAATTATCTCCACATGATTCACCCAAAAAAGTAGTTGACAAAGGAAACTTACAACTTCGGTTTTGTCAATGAGACTTACATCTAATAGAAAGGAAAACCTACTTCGACACTGTGGCCCGTATTTTAAAAGGTGTCTCAGTCGTGAGTCTAGTCTTAAAACTAGTAGAGATTTTATTTTTGAACGTCACTTAAAACGAGATTCACTGATACTCAAGTGAGTGATAGCTTATTTTAGAAAAATGTTTATGTCGAAATCTTTACTCAGACTTTGACAGCTGTGATCTTTGTTTACGTGAGACAAGCTGAAACTAGTCTCAAACGGTGATTCCTAGGGCCTTTTTAGGGGAAATATGTGTTTCACGATGATTTGTTTCTGAATAATTACGAGAGATTTACTTTACTTTATTAACGAAAGATTTACTTGTCATACTGTATTCAATTCACTTTAATTTACCTTAACTGATATTAAATTCACTGAAATTTACATTTTACACAGACAATACTACTATTAAAATCACTACAACGTTTTGGTTTATGTTAAAAGTATAATATTATTCTAGGAATATAAATTTTAGAAATATAAAAATAAAAACATTGTTTGACATTTCAACATAGTGTCGATAAATAACTTTAACGTTCCGTTATAGTAATTTTTATTTTAATATTTATTACATCTAATTTTGGACGAACAATAAGCTTGTTAATATGTTAAAATTGCTACACTAGCCAATAGTATACTATATACAAATTCACAGAACTTATGTTTGTAAAAGAAAAATATTTTTTAAATAATTAGCTGCATAATACGGAATAATAATGTCAATCATGCGGAAACGTAATTAAGAACAGGCTGTAAATTCAAATCAATGCCTAAACTTAACTGAGTAAACGTTAAAACGCGTTCTATAATAAGGTCGATACTTAAGTTTTAATCTGCGCTTAAAACTAGTTTCAGGCAATCAGAGTTCAACCGATATTTGAGATGTCTTTAAATTTGAATTGAAATAAGTTTACTCATAACGTATCATTCTATTTGAGTCGTGGATAACGGTGTGTTGCATATTTATATTTCTATTTTTAAGGCTAGTTTTTAAGATACAATGTGTAACTGTTTATTATTTCTACATAAATAATAAAAAAGCAAATAGAACTTTTTCACCAGAAGGCATCTGCCACACCTGGTAAGTAAACCCTAGTTACATAGCGGGACAGGCATCTTCAGCCTTTCAAGAAGCAATCTTTATATTCCACGAGGTTATACAGGGTGGCGCAATAGAACGTGCATATTTAAAATATTGATTAGAAAATAAATACAAAAGGTATAGTTAAAATAAAACTGAGGTATTATTAAGAAATAACTGAAGTTTATTTTTTAAAAATAACATCGTCTAAATGATGACCCTCTCTACGACGACACTCCTCTAATCGCAAACGGAAGTTATTGAAAACTTTCTTCAGTAATGCTGGTGTAATTGCTGCCATTTCACCACGGATATTCTCCTTGAGCTGATCGTTGTTTTTCGGATTATTACTGTAGACTTTGTTCTTGAGGTATCCCCACAAAAAAAAGTCAGGAGGCGTCACGTCTGGACTACGTGGGGGCCATGGGATATCACCTCTTTTCGAAATCAGTCTGCCAGGGAACATCTGTTTCACAACCGCCATGGAGTCATTTGATGTGTGACAGGTAGCTCCGTCTTGTTGAAACCAAGTCCTAGAATTCACTATTCTTGAATTTTCAAGCTCTGGAGCCAAAAAACCTTCCAACATCGCAACATAGCGTTCGGTATTAACAGTGACGTTTTGCCCCCGCGCATTTTCAAAGAAAAACGGTCCAATTATTCCTCTACCAGAGATTGCTGCCCATACTGTCACTTTAGGACTATGCAGTGGTTTCTGGTGCTTGAGTTTGGGATTCTCACTGTTCCAGTAACGACAATTTTGACGGTTTACGAACCCATTGATATGGAAGTGGGCCTCATCTGAGAAAAGGATATTGTCAAAATTGGAAAATCGATTAAGCATTTCATTAGCAAATGCGAGCCTTGCTCCGAAGTCAGACTCTTTCAATTCTTGTGTTAACTGCAGCTTGTAAGGATGCAGTTTAAGATCCAAATTTAAAATTCGTTGCAAACTTCGTCGCGATAAGTGTAAGACAGACGATCTCTTACGAGTAGACATTTGTGGATCTCCTCGTACAGACTGCATAACTCTCTCAATATTGTCGTCGGTCCTAGATGTTCTTGGACAACCTTTTGCTTGTGGTTTAAACGTTGAACCAGTCTCTTCAAAACGCTGTACCCATATTTTAATTAAATTAGCACTCGGAGCTTTACTATTTGCCGTAGTCCATATTCAGAACAATATAAACGCCTAGTAACGATGTATGAACGAGAGTTCTCGTAAAATGCGCGCACGCAAAATGCGCGACGCTTCCCGTCGAAGTGACTCATAGTGACTAAAACTCCATGAGCCCGCCTACCCAACGATGCAGGCTCCCCCCGCCCGCGCACTTTCTACCCCGCGAAAAAAGATGATGCAATATGCACGTTCTATTGCGCCACCCTGTACTTTGACACGTTTTTCACGTCTTCATTAGTTGGTTTACTCGGTAACGGTCTACTATTAATCACCTGAAGTTATGTAACAAGATTGAATTAGGAGTTGGGCAAAAAGATCTTGGAGTGTTTCACCCCGAGACACAATTACCTAATTGGGTAAAATAATAATTCATTGTGTCTAATTTTTTATTCTTAAAAAAGTGTGTTTGAAAAGGTATAATTTCTAGTTCGTCCTATTGTAATAATATCTTATGAATCTGCTGATTATGGATACGGGAATTGGTAGAGTATGGCTTGTAAGTCCGTGCCTCAGAGAGCCGCCATACGAAAATCTGTGACAATCATTACGGGTACTTGGAGCCCTAATAAACAAAAATTTTTAACAAAAAAAAACCGACTTCAAAAAACACTATTCCAAAACAAATTAATATGCACTAAAAAGGAAAAAAATAAATGCATATTCTTCTACAACTTAATAATCAACTTACTTTTTCTACTCATCTATATGTAGGTACGATCTATGTGTTAACCGCGCAAGAAGATAGGTAGGTACCTACCCATTTCAAATCTAATTTAACATATACCTGTGAATAACAAACAACGATCAAAATATTTATTTGCGTTCTCCTAAGTAAAATAAAATAAATATAATATAGTTACAATTATTGTTATTTTTGGAGTCGGTGTCAGCCAAGGAAACACTACGATATACCTAGCAATAATAATACGAGAATACTTTAAGACTCGTCAACTCGCGCGTGCGACACAAGCACTTCTCACTTATAAGGTGTAGGTGACACCGACTTGGCTGACACCGACTGCAAAAATAACAATAATTGTAACTACATTATATTTATTTTATTTTACTTAGGAGAACGCAAATAAATATTTTGATCGTTGTTTGTTATTCACAGGTATATGTTAAATTAGATTTGAAATGGGTAGGTACCTACCTATCTTCTTGCGCGGTTAACACATAGATCGTACCTACATATAGATGAGTAGAAAAAGTAAGTTGATTATTAAGTTGTAGAAGAATATGCATTTATTTTTTTCCTTTTTAGTGCATATTAATTTGTTTTGGAATAGTGTTTTTTGAAGTCGGTTTTTTTTTTGTTAAAAATTTTTGTTTATTTTTTGCTTTTTAGTGAATCTGAAGTACACTTACTAATTTGTCTGAATATGGGTAGACCTAATAAACGTGCTGCTCAAATGAGACAGCGCCGTTCGAATGAAACAAAGGGAGTCAGGAAGAAACGCCTATCTCAACAGAGGCAATCTACCCTGTGATGACGGATTAAGAATACAGAATGTCACCACCCCTTTTAATCACATGGGTGTCGTAAGAGTTTTAGTGAGGGAGCAAACTACGCAGGACAACAGCACTGCAAAGAGAAGGAAAACTTGAAATAAACCCTATACCAACGCGTCTGGCCAGCGTGGTATAGTAGGCCAAAACCTCTTTTCTAAGGAGAGGCCTATGTCCAGCAGTAGCTCATTAAATGCTGTTGATGACGACAATTACTTGACCATAACTACGTTACTGTAGGTGACTTAAATATCCAGATAGCCCATAAAAGATTCAGCCGAGTATCGTTAATTTGCTCCTAAGAATTGAAGAGTTCCGTTACTTTGTCGTGGATCCCATCATCAGAACCTAACCAAACTCTCATCAAAGTACCCTTAAAGTATATCCATTCCAATAAAAAAAGAATTATCGAAATCGGTTTGCGTGAAATTGAGTTATTCGTCTATTTGTCGCGAACATACTAAATGCAAATTTAAGACTTATATGGTTTTCTCATGGATGCCATTATCAGAACTAAACCAAATTAAAATGGGACCACACGGGAAGCACCAGCTTTCAAATAAAAAAAGAATCATCAAAATCGGTTCACCTAGTCAAAAGTTCTGAGCTAACAAACATAAAAAAAAAAAAAAAAAATACAGTCGAATTGAGAACCTCCTCCTTTTTTTGAAGTCGGTTAAAAAGTCCGGCGACAGTCTTTCTACAGAACTTCGATATCGCCTAAAACTTGGGTTGTGGAGGTCTGAAGTTCAGCCGTATCGCAGTATACTTAAAGCCGACCCCCCCAACCTAGTTTGAGAAAAAGGCTTCGAGGAAGACAGAGGAAGGCTCGTAATTTAATTATGACAATGTTTATGGGAAGTGGAAGGTAAACTCCTCAACAGATAACATATTTGCATGAGAAAAGTAATTTTGGTATAAAGTAATTTTGGAAAGGTAATGAGCAGCCAACATTAGCCTATTGTAACTTAGATAAATTTCTTCTCTGAGGGCGAAAAATTAAGAGATGGACATAATAAAAACCAGACTCAGTGGGTTTCCAACGAATTAAGGAGACCTTACCTAGAGGAGAACTAACCATCTTTTAGTATTGAAAAAGACAATTAGAAGACGTAATGCAAAAAATTGGGCGCCTAGACTACATAAGAATAACAAGATACAAAACGAATTTTAATTTAGTTTTTATCATAAAATTATAAACTTACAGATTTGAGCCTGTAAGTACCTATTTTTTTTTGGTTTTGGTTGGTTTTTGCAAGGTTGACCTTGAACAGAGGAAAACGAAAAATCAAACAAACACTTAAATAAGCTAACTTCTAAAATTATATTACTTTACGATTTATTTCCGTCTGATACCAATGTCTTTTCCATCACGAGTACACGACACCTCTGTACTAATTACTGTTAGACCTATTGGAGATATGTACCTATATGAAGGTACGTTCAAAGTACTTCGAACAAGTATTCCGATAATAATTTGCCGCTAACAGCCTCTATAGGAAGTTCAAGGACCGTTACTGGCCCCATACCAGTTTATCCAGTGCAGTACTTAGGAATAGCTAGTACGGGCCCAGCTGCCGGTAGCGAGAAGGTTCGCCAGATGCTAAATACCTTGGCGGACTGTCCGACTATTTTTAGCCTTTGGAATTTCAATAAAGATGTGTTACGAAAGAAATAGAGCAACTATTATTGTTGAAGAAACTGGATCATGTTCGCCAGATGTGTGCCATTAATGTACAAACGTATAGTTTAAATAAATTTATATAACCGACCACCATAAATACTAACAGATCACTGGTTTTCATGAAAAATAATTTCTATTTAGTATATTTGATGAGAATTAAAACACAAAGTCGTCTGACTGAAGTATGTTGTATGTTTTTACATAGCCCTTTATTTTATTGTAATAATTTATATATACTAGTAACTTGCTGTACCCAGACACGCTTCAATTTGGCACATTGTGGTTGCCAAAAGTAGATAAAAACCTTCAAAATTTGAGCAAGCAAAAGTTTTTGAAGAGTACACAAACGAACTAAACATTTTTATATTTAAATAAGATAAGATTACAATAAAAATACGTTTACAAAATGCCTATATACAATCATTGAACGTCATTATTAAAAAATATATATTTCACAATACGAAATGAAAATTGCGATTGCGATAAGAAATAACTACATGGTCTCGGTCAGGAACGTATTAATCTCATTTCATATACAGATACAGATAAACAGTTTCTAACTGATTATAATCTTTTATCAAACATAATATAATTATGTATACCTACAGTCATAGACCTATGGTCATGTTATAACAAAATGCTAATTTAACATTTGGTCACTTATTACTCTGTAAATAAAAATACATACAATTTTAAACCTTGACAATATGAACTGTAGAATCCAAAACCTTCGTCCTTCGGTGTTTGTTGGTCTTCTGCAGACATTATTAGATAGTTTGGATTACGATATGGAATGCAGCGCGTTATTCTAGCATTTAATTTCTAAGTCATACTATTTAATATTAATTTCAACTATTACTGTCGAATAGTAGTTTGAAATTAATGTTTAACATTAAGAAAAGAGAAACCGACAAGGATATTCCTCAAATAGCATAATACATATAATAAGTTCAAGTAAGCAACATTAAGTAATCGTTTGAATAAAATAAACCTAAAATTATGTTTTACTTATGAAAAAAAAAATGTACCGTATCGACCGTTTTGACGCCAGGATCAATTTATTTTTATACCACTGTATAAAGTGGGTATTAAAATATATCTTAACTAAAGGAAATGTTAAACTCTAGATATACCTACCTTTATCTTTATTATAACTATAGCAATACATTGTATCTAAGATGATTGAAATGTTATTGCATTTCAAAAAGATATAAAAAGAAAGTGTGGTGTCGTGGGACACCCGATAGGAACGAAGTTGTGACGATCGAGTAAAACTGATTCGACACGATTTTAATTACAACGCCATCTATGAAAGCGGCTATTACCTACATATTTTTCAGTTGGTTTCTAATTAAAACTATTTATACATTGGTAAAATCTCCTTGAGAAATGATTTCCTATCTATTCGATAGATGGCGCTGAATGACTGACATAAAAAGTGTCGTTACGTGAGAATTTTTTCCGTCTAGCCCCCTTTTACAACGCGCGATAAGGAACTTCGTTCCAAAAGCAAAATGTTATTACCGGGCAACAACTTGTTGGTTGCATGTAAAACAAATAGCAACAAGTTGTTAAGTGATACATTTATAACGATCAAACTTTATTTAATTTATCAGTATTTGGTAAAGATTAACGATAAAATGCGTATGGAAAGCATTTGAATTCGATTATTAAACATCATTTACTGACAAATCGATTCGAAGTTTGGGTGAAATACGAGCTATCACATTCCTACAAAGAACATTATTTTTTATGGTGCAAGGGGCCAATAAGGAAATGATTTATCAGATTTGGTATGTGAATACTGCCGTCCATAGATAACTTCAATTCAAGATACCGCCCCGTCAACAAAAAGAAAAAAAAATGGTATGCTTAACTTACATTATTTTGTCCTATTGTCATCCTAACGTAGTTATTTGACCACACCCAAAAAAAGTTACACCCACACTAAGGTTTCCAGGAAATAAAAGGTAGCCCAAGCAAAGGGCCGGACCTTTACCATTAATATACAAATTTGTCGTCATAGCTAATTCTTATAAGCGTAAAGGAAGGAAGTTATTCTTAACATCGCTGTATGAATAAATTAGTTGTTTTGTTACGTTTTTTTTTCCTGCCGGATAGGCGGCCATATTCTCATGTATCTTACATGAGGATATGGCCGCCAATACTAATGGTTCCTAATCTGTTTTTTTACAGCTCCCGCACTAGGAATATATCCTGTGTCGCTGGAGACTTTACAAACATACATGAAACGGATACAAAGAACAACCAGACTCAGAACAACAATTTGTGAATCACACAAAGTGTTGTCCCACGTGGGGATCGAACCCACCACATTCAGCTCAGTAGAAAGCGGTGACCGTGGAGTCATCAGATATCTATCGTAATTTTGAAAGGTATTCCTACGATAAATAGACCTCTTAAAGAGAAATACTGTCGGCCCTTTGCTTGCTTGTGGTAAAAACGAAAGCCCTTGAACCTACTTGCCAGAAAAAAATAAATTAAAAAAAATTAAGATTACTAAATACAATAGAAAATTTAAAGAACATATCATAGCGCCTAGTTGTACTCAGAATGACTCTCTACTCTCACCAAGGCATGTTTTAATAGACTTCACAAAAGTCCTGCTTAGTTTGCTCCCTTAGTCGGCTCTTACGACACCCACGGGATGAATTGGGGTGGTGACAATTTGTATTCTTAATCCGTCACCACACGTACTGCAAAGAGAAGGAAAACTTGAAACAAACCCTATACCAACCCGTCTGGCCAGCGTGGTATAGTAGGCCAAAACCTCCTTTCTAAGGAGGGGCCTATGTCCAGCAGTGGACTAGTATAGGCTGTTGATGATGTTGATGATGATATATACTCGTGTATCCCGTTTGGTACCTAAATAGTAGAAAATGAAGGAATGAAGAATAGAGTTTTTATCACGATTCATCATGATGTAGGCGCATAGAAGTCAATAATACTGTTTTTTAAGTTAATTCACTTTACAATTAAGTCCATGGTACATTTGTGGGGTTAAAAAAAAACAAAAAACGCCTCAAAGCCGCTCTTTCTCCTTCAATTGGCATTTAAAAAAGTATTGTCTGTAAATGATTAGACACATTACATTATGGTCACTCTACTCTATAATAACATTAATAACGCCAGCAAAGTAATAACTGAAAGCTAAATAAATGGTAGAAGAAACTCAATATTAAACACTAAATTATAGTCGAGTTAGACCACTAATGATACTACTGATACTGGTGACTGGCCTGTTGGTGTAGTGGTTAGTGACCTTGACTGCTACGCCATATGGGTTCGATTCCCACCCAGAACAAATACTTGTGTGATAAGCACCGTCATTTGTTCTGTGTCTGGGTGTATTTTATCTATAACATGTATGCATTTAGAAATATATAAGTATGTTTATCAGCAGTCTGGTTACCATAGTACAGCCTCTGCCTAGTTTGGGATCAGACGGCCGTGTGTGAAATGTGTGGGAATATTATTAGATTATATTATACTGATCCTGATGTCCGTGTGGTGACGGATTAAGAATACGGAGTGTCGCCACCCCTATTCATCCCGTGGGTGTCGTAAGAGGCGACTAAGGGAGCAAACTACGCAGGACAACAGCACTGCAAAGAGAAGGAAAACTTGACATAAACCCTATACCAACCCGTCTGGCCAGCGTGGCATAGTAGGCCAAAACCTCCTTTCTAAGGAGAGGCCTATGTCCAGCAGTGGACTATTAAAGGTTGTTGATGATTGATGATGATGATGAGACTGATACTAATTGTATATCCATTTAAGGTTATTACTACAAGTCATCAAGATGAGGTACAAAGTACTATATATAAACAGATGACCCAATTGAGATACCCGTTTATTAAACTGGACTTTTCTTTTAAAACAATTCCAGCACTAGGAATATATCGTGCGTCGCGGGGCACTTTACAAACATTTATGAAACGGACACAAAGAACACCCAGACTGTGACCAACAATTTTGTAGATCACAATAAAGTGTTATTCCATGTGAACCCACAACACTCAGCGCAGTCGGATACGGCAAAGTGACCGCTCAAACCATTACGCTATCCGTTCTGGATTATCAGTCTTACTAGGGAGACTATAGGTACTGGTGTGGGACTGTAATAGGTATGATGCTGTGGACAACGTATGTCTTTAATCTGTTGAAGTGATCGAACGGACGGACAGGACATACCGGGTTTTGTGAAGTGTAAATCCGCAAAAAGTCTATAAATAAAACATCTAATGATGATCATATTACAAAGAACCAGCAGTTCTCAAGATATGCTACTGAGATTTTTTATTTCCCCAGCCATTCGATAGCTATGAAAATTAATAAGTCGCCTGCGGTATTTCCGGAAAGATACGATCAAGCGTCAAGATAAGAGAGTATACCTAAAACGAAGGTTCGGAGGAATTTTTTGAACTAATTTGGATAATTGGCGCTCCACCACTGTGCGTTTTCGAGATGCTTTTTGCCTGGTACAACCAACATGTGGTACAACTTATCGTATGCGGTATTTCCAGACCGATACGACCTTCAAACCTTCAAGAAAAGATCGTACTCCTTCTTTAAAAGCCGGCAACGAGCTTATGACTCCTGAGTTGCAGCGTTCATCGCCGGCGATAATGATGATCGGGATCGGGATCGATAGGGATGATGACGATCTGCAATCCTGCAAATGTGGATAAGAAAGACTGCTCCTTTCTGTGCCTGTTCTAGTTTTAAAATAAATTGTAGGTATAAAACCACAACATTTTTTCCAAAGCCAGCTACTGTTAAGTATTGCTTTAGAACAAAAGTATTTAATTATGATAAATAGGTTATTGTACAAAATCCGCTTAAGTCTATTTATCATTGATACTAAAATTAAAGATAAAATGAATCCTTAATTGCCGTTTGACAAAGACATCATAATCAGATAAATTAATATTGAATAAAATAAACACATGTTTTAACAAAAAAATGAAGTGCAGTGAATAAATAAAAATAAATAAATAAATAATATTGTACCACATTCACACAACGCCATCTAGTCCCAAACTAAGCAGAGCTTGTACTATGGGTACTAGGCAACTGATATAAATACATATAGGTATACTTAAATTAGAATTAAATTAGATACCCAACCATCACATGTTAATCCATACTAATATTATAAATGCAAAAGTGTCTGTCTGTCTATCTGTCTGTTACCTCTTCATATTTAAACAGTGACCAAATTACGATGAAATCTGATATTGAAATATGGTAAACAAAGGCATATGACATTTGGAATTCTTAATGTTTATATGTTGAAAAGGTCAACAAAGTCAAGACTTTTAAACACAATATGTACAAAACAGGGCTACTACAACTATAAGGGTACAGTTTAATATATGTTTTAAATAACCTGTCTGTTTTAGAGATCGCTTGGCAGACAAATCTCAAACGTTTTTAATGTCTTTTTGATGAACTGACTTATTGATCAGTATAACTTGGCTTATCATTGTATAGTCTTATGTACTGGAGACGATAACATACATTCTTGTCAGCTGCAGCTTGATATAGCTGTTCATCATCATCATCAACAGCCTTTTATAGTTCACTGATGGACATAGACCTCTCCTTAGAAAGGAGGTTTTGGCCTACTACGCCACGCTGGCCAGACAGATTGGTACTGGGTTTATGTCAAGTTCTCCTCCTTTTTGCAGTGCTGCTCTCCTCCACAGTGTGCAACCTTAGTCGGCACTTACCAACACCCATGAGATGAATAGGGATGGTAACACTCCCTATTCTTTTTTTGTAATCATTAAGTAAATACAACAAATATATAATTATATTATTTTTCTATTCAGTTATTGTAAATGTATATATATATATATATAAGGAAATACTTAGATATCTATATCTACACAAATAAAAAAAATTGGAGTGTCTGTTTGTAATATTAAAATAACCGCTTTTTACTAAATGCATATTAATCTCTGGAACGGCTGGACCTATTACGACGGGACTTTCACTGGCAGATAGCTGATGAAATAAGGAGTAACTTAGGCTACTGTTTTTAGACTAGCTTCGCCCTGCGGCGTTGCCCGCGGTTATAACAACAAACACGGGTAACACCGCAGGTCTCAGCTAGTACTTTATAAAAAAGTACCTACATTCCTAAATGCTTTATAAATACATTGATACTCTTTATACATATAATAATAACTACCAGGTTTAAGAAGTCATTTTTTTATAATGTTACATAAACTGAGAACAAAAAATAAATAATAATAGACAAAAACTTTCACCTTCCGTGTCACATGTCAATTATGCAATTATTAACATTAGTAAGACAGTTCTCGACATTTCTAATAGAATATATGTATTAGGAAGAGAAGTATTTTATTGGGAATAGTACTTGAGAGCTCATAAAACTATTATTTGAATGGAAATACTGTGATTGAAATTTAATTTTAATTTACCCATTCACACTTCCCATACCCATTGCATGTGTTGCCCCCAACTATCACGAAATGGACCTGGCACCGGCACGGTGAATCCATGGAACACTAAGAAATTGGTATAGTAAAAGTTTCTACCACATGTTTCTACCTAAGTATTAGACATTGTATTTATACCTAAGTAATATTAGACAGTCATGTAATCCAATTAAAAAACAATCAAAAAACCATTGGTGAAACAATGTTTCTTGTTAAATGAGAACTTGTTTATATTATCATTCATTGTTTCATTTAAAGTGAAAAATGTTCAATATCTTTATTTAGGTACAATTATTTTCTTTAGGTTTCTATATTGAATACTTTAAAATTTAATGTTGAATGTGGTTTTGTAAAAAGTAAAATGAAGTATGCCTAGAGAGATTTTTAAAAGACTGATATTTTTTCTATATATTTAAGGCTCTTAAGTAAGTTAAGAAACTTTGAAGACTTAAAATTGTAGTCTTCTCTTTTTAACTGAATGAATTACTATAAAGTGTAAGAATAATAATGATTCAACTGACACATCTCACACACAGCGGCCTGATCTCAAAGTAGACCAAGCCTGCTTTGTTAACTAGACTGCTGATAAACATAAGCACAAGTACCTACTTATAATTAATTTAAGTAAATTGAACTAAGTTACAAGCGTAAATAATTTCTTACAAATCTCACACACTACGTCTGATCCCAAACTAAGCAGAACCTGTACTATGGTAACCAGACTGCTGATAAACATACTTATATATTTTTAAATACGTAGGTACATATTACAGATAAATGACACCCAGACACAGAAAAAATGACCATGGTCATCACAGAATAATTGTCGTAGGTGGGAATCGAACCCGTGACCTCTGGCTTAGGAGTCAGGGTCACTAACCACTAGACCAACAGGACGTCAAAAGAATATTAGACATAAATAATAAAAAATTAATTATAATTTACTATAAAAGAACGATAAATGGCGTATATTTAATGGTACTAGTATTCATTTGCACTTCAGATGCATAAAATAATGAATAAATAATAAAACCAATACAAATGTTTTAAAATGCACATATTTTAACTTAATTTACATAAGTTTTATTTTACTTTCTAGCGTTTTAAAACTTTACGACTCATTACTTGTTTTACGACGCATATCATAAGATACTTTGTCAAGTTACGTTTATTTTACAAACAAAATACCGTTCGGAATAAAACAACAAAAGGAAACGATTAGAAACAAAAAAATAAATAAAAACAAATTCTTACCGTTGCACCGCGTCGTTGTCCTTATTAAGAAAAACACAGGTCATAAACAATTCATTCACTAAAAATTTACAGAACCTCCGCACTTTATTTTTGTCAGGATAAACTGTTTATTTCATTCAAAATTCAATTTTTTTAACTATTTTAAACTCCAAAACCGACGAAAAGCCACTGTTGGCTTTGTTGATCCGACATGTCATTACCTGACTGACATTCATGACAGATAAATTGTTTATACTGACAGATGTTACTTGGTTTCTCTTTGTCGGTAAGGCAGGACTTTTGTTGCCCTCTTTAGTAGAAAATTTGAAACTTTTTTAAATTTCTTTTACGACACAATCAAAACGTATATCTGTCATTTTTTAATTAATTTATATTGGATCAAAATAAACTAATAATATAACTAATATGTTTCGATGTATCCAACCATCAAAAATTTTGAGTCAAATGTTTTGATTGGTTGTTAATAGCTTACAGTAAAACCCGCTAGATGGTACTAAACTACAATTAACAGGCCGATCCATACAGCCTTAATTCCACTTATAAACGACAGATTACTCTACAAACCAAAATAAATCCACATACACAGTTTCAATTGACCGTTAATAGAACTTGTCAAGTATTTCTTTCGTCCAATAACTTAAAATTTTAATACATACTTATAGTTTTATACACACCTGTATTGGAGTACTGGAGTTACTCTATCTACGACCTCTCTCATCAGATAATCTTTAACATAGCAAAATATTTTTTTGCTATCCAAACTACACGTAAACCACTGTTTATGGAGGTACATAAAAAATTGTTTCCATACGACAATTAAAAGTAACTTAAAAATAGCTTTCAAGGTTTGTTAACATGATCTACTTAGTTTAAAACTCAACTTAAATCAAGTCATATGGCTTTAGGGAAATCCATATTAACCCACTTCGTTACTGTTTAGGAAAGAGCAACAAAGGTAAAATTCTTAAAAATAGAAGGCGCTCCAGCCATTTATTTGTTATGCAGACAGGACGGGAGCACTCTTTCCTTCTGACTGACGCTGGTTCTTTTTACGTGAATTGCTGCTTCGGAAGGTCTACTACCTGGTTCACTCCTAAGCCTATAGCGACAGGAGGGGCACGTGAAAAAAAAAAAAAAGACGTGTGGCACTCGGGGACTGCCGCGCTAAAGCTATTGCATAGCATTTTGTATCAACTTATGCAATTATAATTATTTATTTATTTTATTAACCGACTTCAAAAAAAGGAGGAGGTTCTCAATTCGACTGTATTTTTTTTTTTTTTTTTTTTTTTTGTATATTTGTTACGCGATTACTCCGGCAATTATAAACCGATTTGAATAATTCTTTATTTGATAGGTCATACGTCAGAGGTGGTCCCATTGTCACCAGGTCAGGATCTGATGATGGGATCCTGGGGAAATCGAGGGAAACCCTCAAATTTTGTAGACATATACACTGTTTATCAGAAATTATCTTAATCTATGTAGATTTTTGCATCTAATGGTCACCATCTGATGTTGCTGAGCTGATGATGAAGCTGATGATGAATGGTTTAGGAGTATGGGATCTCTGTAACAAAATTATGTAATACCATCGAATTTGAATGTGTTTGAGTCTAATTAATAAGGACTCCGATCCTATGTGATATTCAGGGTCTGATGATGGAGACGGTAAATAGCCATGGGAACTCTGTAATAAAATAAAGCAATTCCGCCGTGTTTGTGCTCATTTGATTCGTCTCGACTAGGAGCTTCATGCTAGTCGATTTTTAAACAACATCAAAAAAGGAGGGTTTTTGATTCGACAGTATGTTTTCTTTTTGTATGTTTGATACGCGATCATTCCGCCAATTTTGACAATCCTACATTATGTTTGTCCACGGCACCTTTTTTTTTTTTTTTTTTTTTTTGTTGACGGGGTGGAAAGTCCCTTCGGATCTCCGGCTCCTCGGGGACCCAGGAGCCAGGAGTATGTGGTGATTCCACTAAAAACCACCCCGACGGCCGGCCTTAGGTGTCCTACTCTGGGGAGGACCCGGACCATGTTATCTCAGGTCCTCCCCGAATTGACACCATGCCTAATCAGGCCCTATCCCAGGGGAGAACACTTCCCCCTTCAATCGCGGCATGGCGGCCCGATCGCATCTTAATGCAATCAGGCCGGCCATTCCATTCCCTACCGCAGCAATCAATCTGCCACCAGAGGTCCCCACTCTCTGGCGGCCTTGTCCACGGCACCTAGGATACACGGATACGATAAACATTTTTAGAGTTGGGCTGTGAGTGTGAGCGTTTATTTATGACCTTAAAAATCACACTTACTTCCCACAAAAAATTAAAAAATAAAATTATTTAAAAAAAAAATTGAAAACTTCAAACAACTAAAAAGCAATTTTAATTACTTACTTCAAACATTCAACAAAATTATTGATACTTAGAAAACCTACCTATTTACAATTTTTAATCAGTTATTTTTCAACAAACCAACAAATAAAAAAAATACGCGATTACTCCGCCAATTATGAACCGATTTGAATAATAATTACTTATTAAAGAAAACTAGGTACCTAATTGTTGGAAAGATCACGCAAGCGTGTCATTTCTGTTAATGATTTTTCGTCGTGGGGTCGATTTAATAGCTTATTTGCATCCAAATCAGATATGGCAATGCCATTTAAGGTTTTGACGCGACTGAGGGCTACATAAATCTGTCCTTTAGCGAAATTCTTCTTTCCTAAATCGATCACTGCTTTATCAAGGGTTGTACCCTGAAGTTTGTGAACGGTTACTGCCCAGCTTAAGATGAGCGGTAACATTCTTCGTTCGACATCTCCATATCCTCTTTGCGCTTGAAATGTTGTACAAGCAGGTGAGATTGCTACACAACCGTCATTATCTTTTGTTCTATGGCCAACAGTCGCGTCATCAAATTTTATAAGCACAGATTCAGGCAACTCGCCTTCCTCCAATTGATCTCTTCGGAGAGCAGGCCATTTAATTTTCTTAACAATGCCCATGGCACCATTCACGAGCCCATCAGATACGGAAATATTCCGCCTTAACATGACTCGCGATTCGATACTCAACTTTATAGTTGGCAAGAAACCACCGCAGTTATTAATGTCTTTAGGAATAACATTTTCTGGTGGCTTCCTACCATAGGTTGCCGCCTCTCGAGACTCATCTACAGCATTTATTGTGTACATGCGGTGCGCTTTCGCATTTTCAACGGTCATTCTTTCATTATATGTATCTACTTGTCTAACAGTAGGGAAGATACGGACAGCAACCCCATCAGCAAAATCTCCTGACAAAGGCACGTGTCGCCGCTCACAAAGTAACTCCAACTGAGATGTCGTTAATTCACCAACCCGCAAGCTATTTAAGAGGTCTATGAACTCAATGTCATTTCGTTGTCGCATATTTATCGTAAGTTCACAAAATGAGAACTGCTGCCATAAGTTAACTTCGCCCGAAAACCATGGCGGTTGAATAAAACACCAATGCCCTTTTACCGGTGGGAGTTGAAGTATATCACCAAAAAGCAATATTTGCACCCCGCCGAATAATTTGTCATTATTTTTGTATTCTTGGAGACGCAGGTGTATAATTCGCAAATTTTCATATGACACCATTGAAATTTCATCTATGATTAACCAGTTTATATGGCGCCATTTACGTCTCTCATTCTCTAGCTTTTGTCCAGTAATTTTTTTGTACGTCATAGTATTTCCTTTTTCAATTGGAAGTGAGAATATTGAGTGCAATGTTTTTCCAAATATTTGACGTGCGGCTACACCTATTAGGGATCCCACCTCAACAAATTTAGCCTTGAGCAATACGTCAACTGTTGGTGCATAACACCGTTTGATATGTTCCACGAGTAATTTCAAGACGAAAGACTTTCCACTTCCTGCACCGCCAGTGATGAATAACAATAATTGACCTTCTTGTCCCTGCAAATCCATTTCTACAGCCGCAGAAACTTTTTGGAAAAGGTCTCTCTGTTGGACGTTTAGACTTCGAATATTACCCAAGAAGACTTCATCTGGCATAGCAGACCTTTCGCATACATCTTCACAATAATTGTCATCGTTATTCACGATTTGTTCACCGCCACAAATCAAAGGAGCATCAACATCGTGAGTGTTACGGGCAGCGTTGAGCGCGACTGCTTGGGCAAGGGCCTGTTGTATCATTTGTTCTGCGTGAGCAAACTCTTCTGCGCTTACGTTGCCATGTAATGGTCGGAATTCTCTTTGCCGCCTAATAAAACACTCCTCAGCGGTTTCCTCTTCGAGTAGAAGTTCACTTTCATCACGAAATGGTACATGACATACTAACAAGCTGTAGTAATAGGCTTCCTTGTCGCTGTTCAATGTAAAGTATCGTGTGCGCAATACTGCAGACTTGTTTCTTATACGCATCCGCGTGTTATCTCTTAGCCGTATAAATCTTGCCGGCGTAACATCTTCACTCCTTAATTCTTCATCACCATCGTCTTGGTTCCATATTAAGTTAGACACCGTTTCAAAGCGCACAGCGAATTCGGCGAGACTTGAGTCTTCTAGTTCATCTGGGCGTAATACATATCGATCAAAAATGTTGTTGTAAATGGATGTATCATCACCGTCGAATCGTAGAAGTCTGAAACGTTCATTTGGCTTACAACTGTTTATGAAGACTGTTTTTCGGGAAGACATTTTTAGCGGTAAATGACACAATCTATATGCGCATTCCGGAGCACTTACAAGGCGTTGAGATAGAATGGCCATTGAGACTGCAAATAACTGATTCCACACAGGACCACCTTGCCTCTTGGCCTTCACAACGGCTTCTCGTACAACTTCACCTGTATCATGGGGCTCACATTTACTTGCGTATTTAGCAACATAGTATGCAACTGCTGTTACGTTACCGCACGGCTGCACATCAATGTTCCCTTTCCATAGACTTAATAGAGTAGGATTGTAATTGTTTACCATACTTTCGTCTACAGTTCGTTTCAAACAACAAAATCGTCCATTGTTTGATAATACTTCATCAGGACCTAAGCAAATAGTAGTCTCATATGCGGGCCTCGGGAAACCAAAACGACAATGACTATCGTTGCGGTTTTTGTAACACGTGGCCGTGTGTTTGTGTATTTGCACGTCTTTTATTAATTTCTGCAATACAGAATCATTGGGCATTAAAGAGCATGAAACCACCCTTTCGATGACTTCGATACCCTCCTGAGTCGAGAAATCTGGGATATTGTCACACCACACCAACATGTGAAGGTGTGGACTTCCGCGATTTTGAAACTCTATTCTATACCAAAAGTCCACAACTGGACCACCTAAGCAGTCTGGATCGCGTTTGAGGAATCGCATCAGAGCGTTCACGCGAACCGAAAATTGTCGAGAGACAACCACGGGATATTTCTGTACCAATTGCAAACGCTCGGGGAAAGACAGGTTCTCTGCTTGATTTACATCACGACCATCTGCGATGAGTAAGGCTTTGGTCATGTCTGGCCAATTAAGGTCGTTGCAAGAGAACGTCATGAACCACGTAGGAGGCCCCAAAGTTCGGACCATTGCAGTAAGTTCAGAGCAACATTTCTGCCAATAAGACGCCGATCCTCTGATATTCCTCATAGTAAGATGCATGTTAACTATGAGTCCTTGAGGTGTCTGCAGTTTTCTCTTAAAAATAATGTCAGAACATTTTTTAGGTTAGGGAAGCCGTCAGTACTTCGATCTGTATCTATATGACCATTATAATTGGTATCAGTAACAGAGATATTGATTTTCTTCCTGTTATATAATATTTGCTGTGCAAGATCACTCGCAGCAAGATATTCAGGATTAATTTCTCCAATTGCGGGGTTCTCTCTAGAAGCAATGGACTCACGGTAGAGCTTATCTCCGAGTATTACTATATAATCAATGTCACTTTTTGACCATTGACTTGGCTCATCTGTACAGAACGCTGCACAAGCTACAGCTGCTACAGCAGTGCATTGTTTGCCACGAGATTGTAAATCAAATCTTAAATCAGCTTGATGAAATGATCCGTGTAGTATAGAAACGTTTTCATTTATATCGACGTAGTTGTTTTGAGGAGTAGATTCTAACTCCATAAGCTCACCACCATCTGCAGGCTCTTCAGAAATTTGAACAAGTTCAGAAATGTCGATAACATTCTCAAAATGGGGTCTTACATCTCTGTAGAGTATATTGTTTGACATTAACCAGGTTAGAGCTTGATACAATCTGTTCATATCCACAACAAACTCTTGGGAGCGTTGCAAGTTCTCGAGACTTTCCACAACAAGAACTAATCCTACTTGGTTTGGCGCAAGTGGCAGTTGTTCAGCGACTTCAACAACGTCTTTTGCAAACAAAGTTACTTGTCCCTTACACCAATCTTGACAGAAACGATTTTGTAATTTCATTATTTTAAGAAACGGTACAACACGGCATAAAAACCGTTCTTCAAGTTTCGTCAAATTAGCTAGCTCTTGAGGAACAGTCGCGACTGTCATTTTGTTCCAGAAAGCTGCTGGTGGAATTTTTCGTTTCCTAATATTATTTTGACAGCGAGAGCATGTTATGATATTGCCTAGAGAAACCAATTCTTTGGGTAATAATGCACTGTAAATTGCAGTACGTAAATTAAAACGTTGTGGTGGATATAACGCTTTATTACAAACGGCACACTGAACGTCTGCAAAAATGTTAATAGACTGTTCGAAATCATTCCTGCGGTTGCGACTAGCTTGTCGCATAGCATCTAATCGAGTCGATCTGGATTTGATAGATTCATTTGACAAACGCTCGTGAATCAAACCAAGGCGATGAGAACGTTGCTCTTCGCTTTCGTTTGATAAACGCTCGTGAATCAGCCCAAGACGATGAGAACGTTGCTCTTCGCTTTCGTTTGATAAACGCTCGTGAATCAGCCCAAGACGATGAGAACGTTGCTCTTCGCTTTCGTTTGATAAACGCTCGTGAATCAGCCCAAGACGATGAGAACGTTGCTCTTCGCTTTCATTTGATAAACGCTCGTGAATCAGCCCAAGACGATGAGAACGTTGCTCTTCGCTTTCGTTTGATAAACGCTCGTGAATCAACTCAAGACGATGAGAACGTTGCTCTTCGCTTTCGTTTGATAAACGCTCGTGAATCAACCGAAGACGATGAGAACGTTGCTCTTTGCTTTCGTTTGATAAACGCTCGTGAATCAAACTGAGTCGTTGAGCATGACTTTTTGAACTTTCATTAAGCCTTGATAAGTTTGAGTATGCCCTCATCTGAGAAAGTCTATACGCCCGCTGCTCATCACTCTCATTTGCAATTTTTATTGCAAATCTTTCCCTACTCTTCTTTAGACGATCTTCCCTCTCGTCCCTACTTTCTTCCAAACGACGCTTTCTCATTTGAGAAGCGCGTTTAGTAGGCCTACCCATATTATATACAAACAAAATACACTAACTTTCCACTTAAAAATTAAAAATAAAGTTAATTTTTAGAAAAAAAAACAAAAACCGACTTCAAAACTATACCTATATGTACAAATTTAAACTGAAAAGTAGAAAATAATATTAAATAATAATAATGATATTAATTTTTTATTTTAATTACTTTAAACATTCAACGAAAAGGTTTCCTAAGTTATTTTTGAAGTCGGTGCCAACCAAAACAAAAATATCGTTAATAAAAAAATAACTTAATAATTAATTACACTATTTATTATATTAATTACCTTAACTTTTACTAGAGAAAAGAAAATCGCACGTAAGCTTACTTATAAATTGCAAAGAAGCGCATCAAAATTTTTATGCATAGAGACACAACCGTCAACGACGTCTGCCCTCACGCGTCTGCCCGCGTTCGGGTCGCTCACTTAGGCACATCCCCCCGCGTCCCGTCCTGTCCGGCTGCAACACGCGCGCAGCCGCGTCGCGCCGCCGTACATTCCATTTGTTGCTGCCTTTGCAACAATTAAACTGTTTTTGGGCGGCACCGACTTCAAAAATAACTTAGGAAACCTTTTCGTTGAATGTTTAAAGTAATTAAAATAAAAAAATTAATATCATTATTATTATTTAATATTATTTTCTACTTTTCAGTTTAAATTTGTACATATAGGTATAGTTTTGAAGTCGGTTTTTGTTTTTTTTCTAAAAATTAACTTTATTTATGCAGTATTTCTTTTTCTTTGATATTAATTCAAGTTACGCGTGGAGACCGATAAGAAAACAATTTTTTTTCTTTTATTAAATAAAAATATTGAAGCATATATTACAATTTGTTTTTAAATAAATAAATAAAAATATTATTATTAAATCAAATTACTTACATATCCATGTAAGATTTTTCTGCATTATGTTGACGAAATTTCCTTTGACGTTCAGCATTTGATTTTGGTACTGTTTTTTGTTTTGTTTTTAGCGTGAGGTTTTTTTTCGTTACGGAATTTCTGGATTCGGTCCCCGCGCTCAAGGCCCTCGATAGAAGCTATGCAATAGCTTAAAAATGTATGAAATAAGTTAATTTAATAAACCTAATAATACTTCCCTTCGCGGCACTGTGCGACTAACGTGTGACTTCATATGCTAACAATTTAAATATTGTTTTCTGTGTTTTTGCTATGCAATAGCTTAAAAAGTCATGTGGTGTCGTGGGACACCCGATAGGAACGAAGTTGTGACGATCGAGTAAAACTAATTCGACACGATTTTAATTACAACGCCATCTATGAAAGCGGCTATTACCTACATTTTTTAAAACAATTTATACATTGGTAAAATCTCCTTGAGAAATGATGTCGAATACAATATTTTTTGCTCAACCTAAGAACATAAATTCTAATTTTACTGAGATGAAAAGTAATGATTTCCTATCTATTCGATAGATGGCGCTGAATGACTGACAAGTAACAATTCAAAATAAAAAGTGTCGTTACAACTTTTCGTGAGATTTTTTTCCGTCTAGCCCCCTTTCACAACGCGCGATAAGGAACTTCGTTCCAACTCCTGGGAGCCCAATTCACCCCCGGTTAATTGGTGCTCAGTTTTTCCCATAATTGCGAGACCTTTAGCCAAAAGTGGTATAAGACTTGCGCGCTGAAGTGTCGCAGTTTCGTTTCCTGTTCAATGAATTTAGTTATGTTTATGAATATGCTATGTTTGATTGTATTGGTCTAGGATTTTCTATATCATCATCAATCATCAACAGCCTTTCCTTAGAAAGGCGGTTTTTTCCTACTATAAAACCCTGGCCAGACGGTTTGATATAGGGTTTGTTTCAAGTTTTCCTTCCCTTTGCAGTGCTGTTGTCCTACGTAGTTTGCTCCCTTAGTCGGCTCTTACGACACCCACGGGACGAATAGGGGTGGCGATATTCCGTATTCTTAATTCGTCACTCCACACGGACTCCGTCACCATGCGGGAGTTGTCTATTTAAAAGAGAAGAAGAATAAAAAGAAGTGACTTGTGCGGTTACAGAGCAACTCTATCGATTTTGGTGTTATTTATTACAAGAGAAGAAGTTGTACAAAAATGATGTAGGTAGGAAAATTGTTTTTTGTAAAATAATTACTAACAATGAATAGTAATTTACCTCAATTTTTAGTATAACTGAGTAATGGCAAGCATAATTCCTTATTCAGGTTACTGATACTACTAATACTACAGTGTCACGGAATGGAGCGTTATTAAGTAAAATTCAAAACAAATTTTAAGAAACAAACTACAAATAATCGCTATTCGACAGGTTATTAAGTAACTGTCAGTAAAATAAAAAAATATTACATCGCTCTACACAGACAGGTTATTGATAGAACCGTCTGAGAAATATTTTGTTGATGTTTTTATATAAATACGTGCATAATGAAGTTAATAATAGGGGTTAAGGTATGAAATTGCCGTTGTGTAGTAATAGATACTTTAAATTGATATAAAACCTTCATGGTGTAAGATATTTGTGTGTTTTTTTTTCAAATGGTACCTATGAGCTTCTTCTTTTAAATGTACAACATTCAATTTTCGACTTTCAATTGTTTTTTTATTCAGTTTATACGTGAAAGGTGGATACTTTGAAATTTCTAGTCATTTTTGAATACGAGTTCCGACGCGGAACTAACGCGGCAGAAACCGCACGCAATATCAACGCTGCGTTGGGAGAGGAGACTGCTAATGAACGCACCGAGCGTTTTTAGTTTTAACGCTTTCGTAATGGAAACTTCGACTTGAAGAACAAACCACACAGGTTAATAACGCTCATTCGAAGGAGATGGTGGAAGCTGATCCGAGTCAAACTACCCAGGAATCAGCAACATTGTTTAACGTTACCCTACCTACTATATTTACTCATTTGCATCAAATCTCTCTTGACTGATCTGCAGAAAGAAATGCGTGTTGAAACTTGTGTTGCCTTTTTGAATCGGTACAGAAATGAAGGAACTTCGAACAATGATGGCGAAACTGGCAGTGAAACAGACCCGACTCGTGAATCGATCTTCACCATTATTGCTCCATGATAACGCAAGAACTTACACTGCCCGGGAAACCGTTGTAACTCTACAGGAGCTGCAGTTAGAAATCATATGTCATCCTCCGTACTCGCCAGACGTTGCTCCAACGGACTACCATTTTTTTCATGAATTGGACAATCTTCTACATAATAAGCATTTTTCTTTCTAGGAGGCAGTACAAAATGCTTTTACATAGTTTGTCAAATCCCCAGAGTTCTATCGTAAATTCATAAATGGACTTTCGGTTAGATGGCAGCAATGTATAGCTAACGAGGGTAAATATTATGATTAAATAAATATGTTATATCTTAGAAAAAAACGAGTTTTATTTTTTCAGTGCATTCTTACTTTAACCCCTAATATTTAATAGTAAAGTTTATTTATGTAATGCACAATTTTTAATTAATTCATTATTTCCTTTATCAAAAATATAATTCAGATTTTGACGAACTCGTCTACCTACGACACATATCATTGTATAACTCAGATGTTAACTGATAGAAAATACCTATATTGTTCTATCATTGCGTCCATTTCATACTTCGAAGACATGAAGTCTTTCGCTAGCTTTCGCTACATAAAAATCAATGACACCCAAAAACGTCGTACCTACGTGCCCCGAAATTATGTCTCTTAGCAACGTGAAACTTCTAAGTCAATAGGTACCTAAGCGTAACGCACAACAAGCATTATAAATCACATGTTTTATATATACGTGTATGTATTGTTGTCAAGGGAAATATAGAGCCATAAATCACAGGTCAGTAGTTATATATAAGCTGTGTAGTTATATTTATAATGACTGTGTAGTTCCATAGAGCATGGGGTGATTTGTACGCGGTTCCACAACAATGTGGCACCTAATAGGAAAGGGTTCTTTGAAAATTTAGGTATACGAGAGTTTTTTATAGTAGTTGTTAGCTTTCCTAGTAATGTAGGGTACCTATACTTTATTCTCTAGAGGCTGAAATATATAGGATAAAGTTAAGAAAAGCGGGAGCGTAAAATTATTGATAAAACAATAGACACTCTAGGTTGAGCGCAGTAAATGATTATTTGATTGCTTTGTTTCGGTAATTAACCTTTCTTTAAGTAAGAATACTTAGTATAGGTAGGCCCATCACTAATGTATTCAAAAAATTCATATACAGAACTGGCAGGTGTATTATTTTTTAATTGAATATACTGTTTAATGACATAAAACATTCTTTGACAAATTGTCTTTAGTTTAATCAAATATTTAAAAATGACAAAAATCTGCACTAGTTTTAAACCTACCAATTGGTTTGTCATCATACGAATGAACCTACGAATGAATTTGTTAGTAGGTTATCGTACCTATGAATAGTATCTACCAAGTAACATACTACTAAATAACCTAATTTCATGCAATATGTCTTGTACCTTGTTGTTGTTGATATGAGGTAGCTTTAAATTGCGATTTATTATCTGTACTTTTGCGGCCGTCGTCCTGTTTTATCGACATATCCTATCTCAAACGTCAATCATAAAACATAAAAAAATACATAAATCATTTGAAAACTTCTAAAAAACATTTCATCTTATAACATACCTACCTATGGAGACATCGCGTGCTATTTACCCTCTATTTGAATTCTAATGCAAATGTGATCATGCATAGTCCATACGTGCACAGATAGCATCTAAAAGTTGCTTAAACCATAAACAAAGAAATTCCTTTGCTTACATCTACTATTGCCTATTCTGAGCCTATATTTGTTGGCATAGATTTGGTGGTAAAAATTGAACTTGAATATAATGCTAAGAGATGAACAAATAAATTGTAATGTTTTTTATGACGGCCTGGTGGTCAGTGATATCGACTACTGAAAAAGAGATCGGTTCGATTCTCGACCATGACAAATAATCGTGAAACTACTAACGAGCGCTATCATTTCGTCATGATCGTAGAATAATGTCCGTTTTGAAAAAAATATAAATTCAGTTTTTGCAGTTTTGAAACTTGCAGGCATCTTCTATCAGATGACCCGTCTGTTTGTTTGCCCCTATTTCGTTAAAGAAACCTAAAGACACGGCCAAGTTTTAATTCGTACGAGCATGTGTGTTTATTTATTCAATAAAGCAAATTTACATTAGATGTCGGCGAAAATTCATTTTCATGATTTGTTTAAATTTTTGCACCTAACTGCCTCAGCCAGTATCGGAATCCTACGAACCGACATATCGAGCAAATCTGGCACCTCAGTACCAGCTTCTCCCTCTGGACCGCATCCAACGAAGAGCGACTCGAATCGTCGATAGCCCAAACATCTCCGATCGGCTCGATCCCGTGGCGTTACATAGAGATGTAGCTTCACTCTGCATTCTCTATCGTGTATATCACAGAGAGTGCTCCTAGGAATTGTTCGGACTAGTACCGGCCGCAACTTTAACCATCACATGTCTACGTAACGCTTACGGGATCGAGCCGATCGAAGATCTATTCTCTCGATAGTCGATCTACCTGGCAAGGTTTATTTTCACATCTTAGCTTTTTACTAGCAGCTTGATTTAAATTATTTTATATATACGAATATGTAGGTACACGTACGGTAGGAGCTCGCTTTTTAAAGCACTGAGTTGTTGAAATCGTTAATGTGAAAAATATTTCCTGCACTCAACTGAACATGTCAAAATAATGTTTGTGATTATGTGAATTGGCACATCTGAAAGAACACGATCGTTAATGTACGCTTAACCTACAAACGTCTAACAAAGTTAGTAATTAAAACTGTATCTTCCTTGTAATCGCAAGGCGGTGCGAGGCACCGATGCCGACGCCGATGTACATGGTGCATGTGGTTTAAAAGCTTTGAAGACATTGCGAGTAGGGTATATTTCATTTAGCTGGAAGATTCACACCTTCGACGTATTTGCAAAATTGCATTTCGGACTATGTATTCGCAAGTTGATCCTATTGGTGAGCGGTTACTGATGTTGTCAAGGTACACAGCATGGGGTTATGGAGCTTTGACTGGTAGAATAATAATATACTACCTTCACAGATCTCACACATGGCCGGCTAATCCCAAACTAGACAGAGCCTGTACCTACTATGGGAACCAGACTGCTAATAAACGCATTTACTCGTAAATATTATATTTCTAAATATAAACACGTTATAGATAAATTACAACCAGACGAAGAACAAATGATCGTGCCCATCACACAATTATTTGTCCTGGATAGGATTTGAACCCACGAGCTCTGATATAGCAGTCAGGGTTATTAACCACTAGATCAACAAGCTTGCAAGTGTTCGTGTGGTGACGGATTAAGAATACAGAGTGTCACCACCCCTATTCATCCCGTGGGTGTCGTAAGAGGCGACTAAGGGAGAAAACTACGCAGGACAACAACACTGCAGAGAGAAGGAAAACTTGAAACAAACCCTATACCAACCCGTCTGGCCAGCGTAGTATAGTAGGCCAAAACCTCCTTTCTAAGGGGAGGCCTATGTCCAGCAGTGGACAATTAAAGGCTGTTGATGATGATGATGATGAGATCAACAAGCTAGTCAATAATCAGGATATAAAAAGTGTTTTGTTGTAGGTGAAAATTAGCTCCGCGTGTAGGACTCGTAAGGAACATAGAACTCTCCATAACCAGTCTTTCCATACAATTTCTTTTCCATGTGGCCAGACATCTGGTAACCCATACTTACGATTGTTGGCTGATGTCTCTACGAACAAAACATTTCTTATGTAATCCGACTCGTAGGCTTTCCCGCGAAGAAAAAAAGATTCATAATTCAATCTTATGCTTAAAGCAGAAAGACGTGCGTGTCTGCAAAACTCTGAGATATCGTTTTTCAAAGAATTATGACAGAAGCTTATTTATATCGCAAAAAAATTATGTTCAAAAGATCCATATTAAAAGAAGGGTAAAGAACCTATTTTTTAGTTATTTTCTAATTGTTTGTAATAATATTTTAAAATATTTTCCAGTCTATTAGACATTGAAAATCTTATGCAAGAAATATGATTTAAGTTTTCCTATGAAAATACCTTTATTCCTAAACTTACGGACACTCAATCAAATATTAATAAAAATAAATTTTCTTTAATTCTCGCCCACAATTGCACAGATGGCGCAGTGGTTTAAGCGGTCGCCACGTTGCTTCCTACTGCGCCGAGTGTTGTGGGTTCAAACCCCACATGGGACGACACTTTGTGTGATCCACAAATTGTTGTTCTGAGTCTGGGTGTTCTTTGTGTCCGTTTCATGTATGTTTGTAAAGTCCCTAGCGACACAGGAATATATTCCTAATGCGGTAGTTGTCTTCAAAAAAAAATGAAAAGAAAAAAATAATTCATCGATATACAACAATAAACCAAAAATACACAGGGGCCCATACTAAGTAAACTTATGTTATAGAGGTCCAGGATTAAAAAAAAAGGAATCAGGAAACTACTAAATGAAAAGTTTATTTACACTGTATTTTACTTAAAATAACAAATTTTCATGTTATTTGGTTTCAGAATCGAAAAAGAATTTTGTATTTCATTAAAGGACTGTTATTGTTGTTTTTTTAATTAATGTTTTTAGGCATTAGGTATAGCAATTCAGCACAGTTCTGAGTTGATTTCTAATATAACATTATAATACATATAATAATTTAGGTCTTAAGGAAAATGGCTTCAGAAGGCAAACAGATTAGTGTTGCGGCGACGGCAATTGCGCTTCGTGGGGTCCGCCTTTTTCTTTCTGCTGGCAAAACTGCTGCAGAACGTTCACTTCCCGCTGCTGCTCAACCAGCCCCACGAGTGAAAAGGAAGCCGAAACAACCGGTGGTAGGCAATAAGCTCTCGCCAAAGGTGATCGAACAGCTTTTGAAGACAACTAAGTTCAACAAGTAAGTGGTATGTTAGATCTTAGAGTATATCTTTGGGCGAGGTTGTCGAAATGATAAAACTTACACCCTCATGAGCTATGAAGGCAAAGAGAATGCTTCGTCGATGAATATCATATTCTCAAAAGACCACATTCGTAAAAACCACATTCGCAAAACACGATGTTCGCAAAACATCATATTCTCAAAATATCATGATCTTATAAGACCACATTCGCAAAACACAACATTGACCACCAAATGGCATAGTGGTTTGTGTAACGGACTGCTATTCCAAAGGTCGCGGATTCGATTCCCGCTCAAGTCAAACATTTGTGTGCATGAACATTTAATGTTTGTATGTATGTACAGTATGTATTTACAAAAAAAAAGTATATACTTATTTATATCAGTGGTCTCGTACCCATAGTACAAGCTCTGCTTGGTTTGGGACTAGATGGCGTTGTGTGAATGTGGTACAATATTATTATTATTTTTCCTGTTTCTACCAACACTTTCAAAGTACAGTCTTGGGCAATATGTGACATGTTTTCATGTTTTTTTTTTAAACGGAATAACAAAACAAATTGTGAAATTATTCTTAAACAAAACAAAAAAATAATTCTATTCTGATAAATTAATTATTATTAGGTATTATTGTGTATTTATTTCTTAAACCTTATTATTTTGACATCATGTACTAATTGCACATGAGCGTTTCAAACACATGAATCATGAGTTTGTGTTCTAATGTTGACTCCCTTGCATGTACTGGGTCTACCAATAGGGATGACCTGGTTTTGACAGCTCATAGCGGCCATTTTTGATGATGGATCTTTGACGTCTCTTGACATTTGTGTTCAGTAAGCTTTGCCATTTTATCATGTCACGTTTCACTTTAAACCAACGCTTAGAAATTGTCCAAAATTATTACGCAAATTCGCGTTCTCTTACCGCTACAGTAAGAGCGCTTCGCGCAAAAAACGGTCGTCATAGTGCTCCTTCTGTGCGCGCCATAAATCGCATAATAACAAAATTTGAAAGTGAATTCACTCTCCACGATACTGCTGTGCCTGTGAGACAAAGAAATGCCTGTAGTGAAGAGAATATAGCAGCCGTTCAGGCCAGTGTTGATGCGAATTCAAATCGATCAGTTCAACGCCGTTCACAAGAGTTGGGGCTCTCTCCAATGACGTTACGTGGTCAAAACAAACGAATAGAAAAGTCTTAGCCAAGTTGACAATTGTTCAAAGTGATAGAGGACTGTGGCAAATGGCGCTCTATCGTGTCTGTCTACCCTGGATGGGAATGAGACGATAATGTATCTATCCCATTAAATAATTTTAGCTTCAATATGTTCAACTCTAATATTTATGGATTGTGTACATCTTTTGTTTCATAAAATGTGTGAAATTCAAAGTTATAATAGCAATCACACTCAACCAAATCGATACTCTTAACAGAAAAAAACGAACCCTTTAAAAGCACAATATGTAAAAAGTTTTCTAAACAAATCAAATTTCGAATGAAACCATTCAATCGGAAATTATGAACATAAACTACCAAAAGCTATAGTTTCATCAACATAGTTTCATGAACCGAAGTTCAGTAGGGAGCTTATACGCGCCGTCAGAGGTCGCTTACAACGCACGTGCGCACCATGACTAATAAAAAACTTAAAGAGAAGCATCTCGACACGCTCTATAGACTTACACATTTTACGAAGTGAGTTTTAATTTTATTATTCAATTAACTTTAAAAGATTGTGACTTGTGTCAATTGGCGTTTTGAAGTTGTAACATGAAAAGTGTTATTTATTTTGATTAGTATAGAGCATAGAATATAGTAAGAACAAAACAAGTATTAACTAGTTATTTGCTAGAAAATTAAATTACTCAAATTTGAATTTAAAGGATCGATTTGTGAGAAAATACTGATAATGTTTAAATAGGTACCTGGAGTCTACACTTTTGTGTATATTGAAGATACTTTGGCGGTCAAATTGTGGACCGTTTTATTTTTAATATACAAGTAACCATTAAATAGACTTTTGGACGATAACAGGTCAAAATATTTTCTCGACATCTACAGTTTTGATGTTAACGTTTTTATAATTTTCAACTTTGCAGCACTTATTATGTATGTATTGCTTTTTTCATCATCATTATCAACAGCCTATAACAGTCCACTGCTGGACATAGGCCTCTCCTTAGAAAGGAGGTGTTGGCCTACTGTACCATGCTGGCCAGACGGGTTTGTATAGGGTTTGTTACCTGCACTTAGTCTACATTAAACAGTAACCGTTATAAATATTTTATTCTTCCGCACGCAAGAGAAAAGTGCGCGATCTTCTTCGGGGTGAATTGGCGAAACACTTACAGCTCTAGTTCCCGACTGAGTATTTATATATTTTACTAGCTGACCCGGCAAACGTTGTTTTGCCAAAAAAGAAATTTAGGGATGGGTCACCCTTACCATTTAGGGGTATGAAAAATAGATGTTGGCCGATTCTCAGACCTACCCGATGTGCACACAAAATTTCATGAGAATCAGTCAAGCCGTTTCGGAGGAGTACGGGAACGAACATTGTGTCACGAGAATTTTATATATAAGATTAAATTTATTTAGGTTTATGTATGCATGTGTGTTTTTATATTGTGTATGTTTCTGGACCTAAATTATGTTAATATCATATTTTATTTTGCACCTACCGCATCATATTTCTACATCACCTGAAGGTTGACTGGGAGAGAATGCCTAATGGCATTAAGTCCGCCTTTGTACAATATGTGCATTAAGTTTAAAATAAATAAATAAATAAATTTGTTAAACAGGTTAACATAATTTCTCAACGTGTTATTGTAGATTATGTAAACATATACAAAACAAAAATAATTCTTGTATTCATTCATTGTAGATTATTGGAATTGCTTCACAGTTGAAACTAGGAGGTAGAAATTACTTTATTCTGATAAGAACATAAAACATGACCGATGGAGGTTGTATATTTTTAATCATTAGGTTCTCAGAAAAATATACGGAATCATATTTTTTTATGTTAGGGGCAGACGAGCAGACGTGTCACCTGATGGAAAGTGACCATCACCGCCCATGAAGCCGGCCTTAGGAAGAAGTAGGTACGCTCTTTTCTTGAAGATCAAACCTTCAAGAAAAGAGCGTATTTACTCCTTCCTAAAAGGCCTTACTACTGCCGTATGGATCTGGGTAAAATTTAAAACAGATTGTAGTATCTGGAGAAGTTTTTATACGAGAAAAATTATTGTTATAATGTAAGCGATACAAATAAATGAGACCTTACTTCACATTAAAACTAGCGAAGCCGCGCGGGAAAAAGCTTATGTTATTATCAGAATTCAGAATTACTTATATAGATTTGGCAGTTATTTACACATGACTAAAACTGGTACGTCCTAACTAGTTAAGGTTTATACATTTTTAATCTGTATCCGTAAAACAAGTACCTATATAGAACGTATTTTCTGGAAACACCGTAATAGTATATCCCATTTATTTTTTCTACATATCATCGCGTGCATTCTCAGTAAAATAAACAATAGGTTTTACGTTTCACATTGAATAATGTTGATAGCGATCTGCCTACTTCACGAGGCAACTCTCTGTGTATCTGTTCCCTTGTACGATATCTTCACAATTTACTGCGACTTGAACAAGTAAGTAATCGTAATTCGTTGTGACATACAGGCATACGAAGCTTTTTATTGCTGCTACCATTTACTTTTCTACTTTCGGTAACATTGATTTTTTTTTATGGAAGAGGGGGCAAATGGCGGGTCACCTGATGGTGATTGGTTACTGCCGTCCATGAGCGCCTGCGACTCAGTAGTCACTGCCGGCCTTAAAGGAATACGCTCTTTTCTTGAAGGTTTGAAGGTAATACCGTAGACGACAACTTGTTCAACAGATTGGTTGTTTGAGTCAGAAAGTGTTCTGAAAAGCGCACAGTGGTGGAATACCAATATGATGTGACCACCGCATAATGATCGGGACGGAAATTTAGCCATGTGGAACGATGGCGGGGAACTGTTATATTTGGGATCATAATGTATTATACTCTCAAGTTTGTCTTATAAACTACATTCACTACAAGAACTACAAAGTCATGTAAAATTATTTACAACGAAAGTCATTACATTTACATTTACAAAGTCTATCAGGGCAACATGCCCCGATAGACTGTGCCGTCGCATTTAAATACAAAAATTAAATAAATAAAATGTATTTCGAAGTGATCCCTTTTAATAATGAGAAACAATTACTATTTCGCCTTGTGCACGGTGCATTAGAAAACATGAATACAAAACCCTCCAGGAAACCCCCCGGTTTTATTACTGTGGTGGTTTGGAAACTACTACAAATGACTTTCGCTTCCACATCATCTAACACATTTCTATCATTGTTGTTGTGTTTGAAAGTTATCAATAGATTTTTTGTTGTTATAATATTGTTATAATTATTCGTATTTCGTTTGTTTTCAATTTATTTATTTTTCCGTTGAATTTGATTTGTATAGTATACTTTTTGTGTATGTAAATGTTAACTGTTTTACTAAATATATGTCTATGAACATAATGATATTAGTATTATTTAAGGTATTTTTAGTTATTAGCATCTACGACAGCGATTGGCCGGCTCGACCTGAGACAATCAAAAAACGACAATACGCTTGTATCACTTGAGGTGCAGAGGGCCTAGTGCAAGTTTATTTCACATCAAGTTGCTCTCGACAGCGATCGCGTTTGGCGTTGTAATTGGTGGAAATTTTAGTGCGGGCCAATCACAGCGCTGAACGCGGTAACCGCGACGCTCGAGTAGATGAGAAATAAACTCACACTTGAGCCTCTGGTGTCCATGGGTAATAGTAGTCACTTATCGTCTTGACCCAGCTTCTCGTTTACCTTATTTCATATAAAAAATCTGTCGACTAAATCCATGTCCATCCAATACCCATGTCTATCTTTAACCGAATTCATTAATCTTTTACGAGTAAATCTAAAGTTATTTAAGCCCCGACTACTTTAATTCTTAAAACTCTTTACCACCCTTTGGTAGCCGCTTCGTATCATATTTTAATTATAGGCCAACTAACGAGCGCCTTTGTCCACAGACCCGAGTTGGAAGCGTTGTATTCGATGTACAGGAGATTGGTGAGCAGCGCTCAAGCAGCCGCACCAGCCACAGCTATTGGGCACTCTCCAAAGATCGATGTAAGTGCTGACAATAAATTGTGCTACACTACACTAAATTCTGGAACTACGAGTATATTTCGGATCAGCTGTTAAAATTATAGGAAGCTGTCTGATAATGTAGCTACGGAACAAATCTTACATCTTGAAAATAAGGAAAGACCGAGTTTATCGAACTCAAATTATGGCTTTAAGTGAATCCGGGAAGGAGACCGAAAATTTGGATCCTGGGAAGATGAGAATTTATTTCCATTTGATGAAGCAGGTAATCATGAAGAAGGAGCCTCAGAGGATGTTTTAAAAGCAGGTTTACATCACATCAACGGCCTCTAACAGTCCACTGCTTGACATAGGCCTCTCCTTAGAAAGGAGGTTTTGGCCTACTATACCACGTTGGCGAGACGGGTTTGTATTGAGTTTGTTTCAAGTTTTTCTTCCCTTTGCAGTGCTGTTGTGCTGCTTAGTTTGTTCGCTAAGTCGACTCTTACGACACCCACGGGATGAATAGGGGTGGTGACACTCTGTATTCTTAATCCATCACCACACGGGCAGGTTAATCAGAAGTAGTAAAGGAAAAACATTGCTCGAGTTATTCGGCAACGGGCAAGTTCTAAGTAGACTAGGTGCTAGCTCTAATTTATCTTAGGCTTGAATAAGCTAAATAGACTTGAAGAAAAAATGGAGGAGATTCTCGGAGGAGATTCGGCTGCGTGTTTTACTCCGTACAGTTTTTAAAATATCTTTAATTTAAAAGGGCATAAGTACGTCCCGTTTATTCCCATTTAAATTTAAAGAAGGAAACTCCACCCTAAGCGTGAAAATTAAGGAATGAAGTATATAGTTTATTACAAATCGTCATGTGTGTATGTAATTACCAAAAAAAAGTAGGTATAAAAATATTAGTCAATCTAGCTTTCATAGTGCAAGCTTTGAAGCTAGATGGCGTTGTGTGTTAGATATACAAAATATAAATTTATTATCATTATTATCATTATGTGGGTACATTGAAGCCGGTTTTACTTTTCTTGTTAAATTATTTATTTCAGAAAAGATGCTATAAAATCCAATCTAAGTTGTTTTTGTTTCCGAGAAACACGAAATATGTACAAATTGACACAATAATTTCTGAATAATCTATTCTTCTTATGTATAAAAAAAAACCTATTTAGTTTACGAATTAAGTTTTTGTGAGAAATTCGGTTACAGCGCCATAATGTTATTTAACGCGACAAAACGACTCCGCGTTTACAGGTATTTTTACGCAAATAACTTACTCCATATCAAATTAGCCCCGAACATAATGTTCCTTTGTCATATCTCGTCAAATACCATAAACTATGTCGACTAGACGACACAGCTATATAATATTGCGGATTAGAAAAAATTCAGTTCACGTAACGGCGATAGTGTGTAATAAACGTAGGTAAGGTACAACAGGGACAGACTTAGGGTTATTTTAAATAATATATAAATACAAAACTAAATTCCCGTACATATTTTTTTAAGCTTAAGTTGAGTAAATGAATATTTAATAAATAATTCACCGTGTATATTTTATTAGTATAAGTATCTTTTTAATTAACATTTATTGTTGAATTTTTGGAACTCTCTTTAATGTGATTTATGTAATGTTGATTTTTTGAGCTTTTTTGAATACGTGGCTTTTAGTAGTCCCATAAATGCATCTATAAGAAAAGGAAATAATAATATTTCTACTATTAGATATTGCTCCATTGGATTCATAGGCAATACTTAAATAAATACTAACTATAAGAAATAAAGAACTAACTGAATGGATAATCTAATGTTTATCGAACATTTTTACATGCTATATGGGGTAAGTAAGCAGACGGCTCATCTGATACTAAAAATTGTTATTATGAGTATGAATGTTACAATACACAGTTTAAATTTCTCTTTCTTTCTGAATAGTAGTAAAACCCTTATTTCTCTAATAAATCTAAAAAACACAAGTTATCATTTGGCATGTTTCCAAAGAATAATCCAAATATTAATAGTCAAACAATAAATTCCTGTAACTAATGCAAACGAAGCATGATTACATAAAACATTTTAAATTGTGTTTTAATTCGATGTCTAACTTTGTTTTGGATTAGTTTCCTTAAACTATTAAGCTGCAACGTCCTTGTAACGGTTTAATTATGTTAGTTGAAGGTCCAGGCATGAAGCTCTTTTGTATGACTTTGGTCGCAAACGGTTTACTTATGTACATATATATTAATAAGGGCTCGAGCTCGGTGTTCAACTGGCTATAACGTTCCTTAATAAATAGACTCTAATAAAAAAAATATCTTAAATTAAATTGATAATTCCAAAGCTCGATCAATATTCAAATCACGTTTAACTAAAGAAAGAAATTGTGTACATACATGTTATATACATGGTTATAGAAAACACCAAACGTTTTTTCTTTTGTTTTTGATCATCTTCATTTTATAAAGAATTTACTAATAACAAGACGTGATGTAGGTTGGCTGAAAATTTGGCGCTTAACACTCACAAATCTTGAACTTTGCCATTGCATGAACTACTCACTCATCATTAATTTAGTATGCTAATGCCTTCAATGATCATCAATCAAACGTTGGTTAAGAACTAAATAGGTCTCGTAAAACGTATAATATTCCCCTACAAAGATTTCTGTCACCTCAAATGCGGGCCTGTGTAGCTTCATGCGAACGCACGCAATTCGCTACAAGTAACATTCAAAGAATTACTTCTATGTCGTGTGCCTGCCGACAGAGCCCCGTGAAGGTATTGCCCATAAACAATAACGATCGTCGTTTACCATTACTGTCATTTTTCAAACTATTCCGTCAATTTCTGTGTTTAGCATTTCATAACTTTTCTTCGAGTGAGTGAGGTCATTGGAGTCTGAAGCCTCCCTGCCTCCTCCGGGAGTTAGACTTAAAGGGTAGCAACGCACTTTTGACTTTCGAGTTGTAGGTGTCTTTGGGCAGCGGTAGTCACTTACCATCAGGAGACTGGTCTGCTGGTTTGCCTCCTATGCCTCAAAAAAGTCAATCAAAAGTTACCTACACAGTTGGTCAGATTATAAGCAATAGATCGAGAGGGTTAGCGTCTCATAACTATTAGTCAATTTGGCAATTGCATGGAAGTCTTATTTTATAACCTCTATGGTAAATAAAATAGTTCTAATATCAATATTTACCATTTTCAGGGCATTGACCAAAGCACTTTCCGTGATGTGATGCATAACACATTCGATTTGGTCACTGAGGAAGCTATTCTCGAACGCATGTGGATAACTTGGGAGCGTGGAGCTGCTGGTGGTGAGGGGTCATTAAGATTTGAGTCTTGGGTCAGAGGACTGAGTGTACTACTGAGGGGTAATATGGAAGAAAGAAGAATGTACTGTTTTAAGGTGTATGACTTGAACAATGATGGGTTTATCACGAGAGATGAGATGTTTTCGTTGCTTAGGTAAGGATTGTTCTTTAATTGAATTTGGTTTGAGGATTTCTACAATCCTTGTGTAAAGAAAGTGACTAGCAGCGGATGGATGCGGACTGCCAAAGACCGTAATTGTTGATGCTCCTTCTGGAAGACCTTCGTTCAGAATTAAATACTGCAATTTTTGTGTAAACAAAATGGCTGTCAGAAGATGGATGCGGATTGCCTAGGACTAGGATAGTTAGCACTCCTTGGAGAATGCCTTCCTTAAGCAGTGGAGGGCGAAATACTAGTGATGATGATGCATTCTTGTATCTTAAGAAAGAACTGCAGTGTTTCAATCTTCCAAACAAATACAGTTATTCAAAAACAACGATGTTGTCGACTCTGTAGACTTGCCATACCATAATAGATCAAGATATGCGCTGGGCTAGGCCCCTGTAGTCTTTATAACACAATTTATAGGTTTAAGTTTTCTGCAATTCTTATCTTCAATATTTAAAACCTTATATTTAACCTTTACCTTATATTTAAATTTATGAGACATTTTCTAAAACAAAACATAACAAATACACTAATTACTCTTGTTTTATAACCTAACAGATACAACAAAAACAATACCTTGTATTATTTGTTATAGGAATGCTTTACTAAAGCAACCAGGCGATGAAGACCCTGATGAAGGAGTTAGAGATTTGGTAGAATTAGTACTCAGAAAGTTGGACGTCGATAAAGATGGAGTGGTGTCTATTGACGATTATAGGTAAGTGGTTTAGCCAGAGGTTTAAGAATTCGATTGCTATTCTGTGCCTGGGTATAATTTATTTAAAACTAGCTTTTGCGGTTACCGTTTGTCGTTTATCGCGGCAAAAGTAGTTAAAAATCAAACTATAACGGTTATAGTTTGATTTTTAACTACTTTGGTGATAGTGTAACCATACATAATTTCATCTAAATCCGTTCTGCGGTTTAAACGTGAACAGATAGACAAACAGACTTTCGCATTTATAATATTAGTATGGATATGTATGGTTGTACACCTTCTTAAATTCAAGTATTCACAGTATACGAACATAAAGAATAGGTATTTATTTATTTATATATGTGTAAGTTTATTATATTGTAATTATATAATATATATGTGTGTAATTGTATGAAATATGTTATGTTATTATATGTTTAGTTTTACGAGTATATGCTTATTGATATAGAAAAATATTTACAATCAGTGATTACAATTGTAACCTCGGTGCACCTACTACTATTTCTACACCACTTCAAACTTGGCTGGTAGAGAATGCATTAAGTCCACCGATGTACATAAGTGCATGACGTAAAATAAAATAAAATAAATAAATAAATATGTATGTGTACCTTTGTAAGTATGGTTACCAGCAGTGTGTGTGTGTGTGTTAATATAGTACAGGGACCATCCGATCCGAAACTAGACGTGTGTGCGTATCAGATGGCCGTGTCTGAGGTATCTCAAGTCATAATTGTTTGTTATTACTGCTGTTATAAGCTTCACATGACCTATTTTTAGGTAGATAACACACCAGCTTCTAAACCATCAGAAGGCGCCACGGCTACTTTCCGAAGATCTGGAAGGAAGCTGTGGTGGTGGTACTGAGGAAACCGGGTAGGGACTCGTACGCCGTCCCCAAATCTTACAGACCGATTGGGCTATTGCCTGTGTTGGGGAAGGTGTACGAGAGGATGCTGATTGCTCGCCTTAAATATCATCTGTTGCCGAAAATCAGTACTCGCCAATACGGCTTTATGCCCCAGAGGAGCACCGAGGACGCCCTCTATGACCTAATGGGGTACATAAGGGCTAGACTTGCTGAAAAGAGAATGGTCCTTATGGTGTCCTTGGACATAGAGGGCGCCTTCGATAGCGCCTGGTGGCCAGCTATTAAGCTACGTCTGGCTGAGGAAAGGTGTCCGGTAAACCTGAGGCGAGTAATCAGCAGCTACTTCAGCGGCAGAAGGGTGAGGGTCAGGTATGCCGGAGAGGAGTGTGGCCGCTCCACGGAAAAGGGTTGCGTCCAAGGGTCGATAGGAGGACCCCTGCTGTGGAATATCTTATTGGATCCCCTACTGCATCAGCTGGAGAATGGGGCGGTTTACGTTCAGGCATTCGCGGACGATGTGGTGTTGGTTTTCGATGGGGGTACGGCTCTGGAGATTGAGAGGCAAGCCAATGCCTCTCTCGAGCATGTGCGGGAGTGGGGGATCGGAATGAAGCTGAAATTCGCACCGCACAAAACTTGTGCGATGGTAATCACGCGGAAGCTGAAGTTCGATCTCCCGCGCCTCAGCATGGGCGGGATAGACATTGGATTGTCAAAGGAAATCAAAATCCTGGGGCTCACCATTGATCACAAGCTCACTTTCAACACACACATAACAAATGTATGCAGAAAGGCGATCGGAATATACCAAAAGCTGGCACGGATGGCTCGGATTAGCTGGGGGCTTCACCCTGAGGTGATTCGAGCTATCTATGTCGCAGCAGTAGAACCCGTAATCTTGTACGGCGCGGGCAGCTGGTGTGCCGCGGCAAAGGGGCTTGGTGTCCGAAAACAACTAAACGTGGTACAGCGTGGATTCGCCCAAAAGCTGTGTAAGAGCTATCGGACGGTCTCTCTGCACTCAGCGCTGATCCTGGCCGGTCTGCTCCCTCTGGACCTTAGAGTTCGCGAGGTGGCTTCGCTTTACGAGGCCAAGAGAGGGGTGGCCCAGTCATGGTTGGGAGACAGAGAGATCGAACGAATGACTCCAGCTATAGAGATGCCACACCCCGCGGAGCATGGGACCCTGGAGTTCAAAAGTTTGGTAGACGAGGAACAATTAAAGAGTACCATTAAGACAGAGGTGCGCATTTTTACGGACGGGAGCAAGATTGAGGGCCGGGTCGGCGCAGCGTTATCCATTTGGAATGGCGAAGCCGAAACCAGGGCCCTCAAACTTGTTCTCTCATCCCATTGCACCGTCTACCAGGCTGAACTTTTGGCCCTATGCAAAGCGGCCAGTGAGGTTCTCAGGCGAGGCGAGACCACGTTTGGCATCTTCAGTGACAGCAGAGCCGCACTCCTGACGGTCATTAACTGTCATGCCCTCCATCCCCTGGCGGTAGAGGCCAGAGGCGCCATTCGGCAAGGCATGGCCCAGGGTAAGGAAATATCCTTATTCTGGGTCAAGGCCCACGCGGGGTTGGCGGGCAATGAGCGAGCGGACCAGCTCGCCAAGGAGGCGGCTCTGGGGCTGAAGAAAGCACCGGACTACGGTTTGTGCCCTGTTTCATTCGTGAAGCGTGGTCTTCGACAGGCCACGCTTGGCGAGTGGAACAAGAGGTACAAAGAGGGCGAGACCGCCTCCGTTACCAAGCTCTTCTTCCCCTGCGCACTGGCCGCATACGGCGTCGTTCGTAAGTTGGAGATCGCCGGCACTACAACCCAGCTATTTACGGGGCATGGTGGGTTCTCTGAATACTTGACGCGATTCAAATGTAAAGAGAACCCATCATGCATTTGTGACCCGAATGTCGACGAAACGGTCCCCCACCTGATCGTGGAGTGCCCTGCCTTCGACAGGCAGAGGTTTGACGTCGAACGGGCAATAGATACTAAATTAAAAATTGAAAATTTGAATAAAATAGTGGAAAGTAAAAATAGAAACTTGTTCATAAAATACTGTACAGAAATAATAAAAATAGTAAATAAAAGGAATAGAGTTTAAGAATATATGTTACAAAATAATATTATATTATTGTTGTTAACCATATAGTAAGATAGCAAGTAAGTAGAGTGTAAGCTGTATAGTATAAAAATGTGTAAAATATTAAAGTTGTCATAAGTTTGTTTAGTCGTAAGTGATGTACAATAATAAGTATAGCATAAGTATCAATGTCAAAGTGTCAAGCACTGAGAAACTAGAATTATTAGTATAACAATAGTATTAATGTGTAAATAAAAACTGTCTTGAAAAAATTACTTACCTGCTACGAAACTAAATAAATAAAAATAAGCTTAGTTAGAATTACAGGAATCCCACCTGGACAGAATGAATACAGAGTGAATGTGTGGTATGCGGAATGAAATTACGAGAAGTAGCAACAGCGAGAAATTGTATGTATGGACTGACTAGCGTAGAATAGGCTCCGAACAGCATCGGAGGTGTACGTAAATAAAAAAAAAAAAAAAAAAAAAAAAAAAAAAAAAAAACCATCAGAAGGAGAAGAAGATTTGATCTTCAATCATACCGGTTTTTTGGCATCTGGTGACGTTATTCCTATTACTTAGCATGCTTTTTGAATCCTGGACATGGAGTTAAAATGATCTCAAACGTAATATCACTTCAGTTTTACGATTTACATAATTAAAAAAAGACCTATTCAAATCGCAGTTTCCCTACAGTGAAACGTACTGCCGTGTAGGAAAGGAAACTGCAAAAACTTGCTTGGCAAGGAGTAACTGCAACACAGTGTTTCCCCTTTCAGACAAGCTGTGGAACAAGAGCCTCTTCTTCTTGAAGCATTTGGACAATGTCTACCCTCGAAGAGACATGCACTGACTTTCCTGAAGACCCTCACAAACAAGACGTAAAATCGCATTAGTGTTACATTTTTTCTTGTTATGCGGTTGTTTTAAGTTTAAGTGAAATGTTGTATTCTCTTTTCGTAACATGTTGGGTAAACCCTTGTCTCTAAGTTTAGTAAGATTCCCTTTTCGTTTTTTGCGTTCTCTAATTCTTTGTAGTAGAAGTTAAGAAAGTAAAAGTTTTCTAAAATAATTATCCATTTTATATATTACGTAACATTTTATATATTACGTAAATGACTTACGACGAGCCTGTTGGTATACTGGTTAGCGGTCCTGCTTGCTTAGCCAAAATTCGTGGGTTCGATGCCCACCCGGAACAAAAGGTTGTGTAATAAACACGATCATTTGTTTTGTCTGGATGTAATTTAATAGTATGGAGGTATTTATAAATATATAATAATTGTTTATTAGCGGCCTAGTTGACATAGTACAGGCTCTGACTAGTTTGGGATCGCACTGCCGTGTATGTGTTTGTTCTAATAAAAAAAAACCTTTTTGATAAAGTAATAGATAAAGATATCTTCCAAAATAAGAATAACTCATAATTGATTATATGCATAACATTTTATAAAGTTAAGCCTTAGTTTCCAAGTATAGCTGATGTAAGTTTAATTGATGTATTGAATAAATCTGATTGTACAAATTATTTAAGCGATTAATATCTTCGTAGATAAGAGAAATTCTATTATGATAATATAGCTTAATTAATAATTCAGTTTTAAATATCATTACTAGTGAACTTCGTTTAATGTAAAGTACTTATGTTTTGTTAAGAAAAAAAAACTTGTGTAAAATCTTTTGTCTTTTACTTTTTATTTTACGAATATAAAATGTAACTACATTTATGTATTTAGTTATGCACATACACAAGTTATGTATTTGATCTAAATAGATTAAATACATAACTTGCAATTTAAATGTATTGGAGACTGAATCAATTTAAAGGCCCTAATATAGTTCCCTGGGGTATCCTATAATATATTTTTTTAATATTTGAATCAGAACAGGGTTTTAAATAAAATCATTCATAAGATAACAATGTTTTATATAAAACTACAAATGCTTTGTGTATAGTATTACTAAATAAAAGGTTTAGTCGTGTGGGTCCAAACCAGTTCCTATGAAGTCTGTCATGATCTTCCCGGCGGCAGGAGGTAGGAGACCGAATATCTGAAAGCGAAGAATCAGAAGTTTAATATAACAAATAACATCAGCGAATCCAATCTAAAGATAAGACACCATTAAGAAATTTACTTTCTGATCTATAATTATCATACCTTGAGAGAAGTGAAATAGTCATTACATTGGTTTATGCTTTCAAAGGCTTAAGTATAAACTAAGTATGTGATTTTAAACACCATATTTAGTTTATATTTATTTAAAATTCATTAAATGATTTATTGTTGTTGTTATATAACACAGCTGTGAATTTAGATTGTCAACTTTAATTCGTGAAAAAATGTGTAATTACGTTTGTGCATTGGTCTTTATTTGATATTTCATTTAGCTGTTTCAAAAGCAATCGAAGCTCTATGCATAAGCAGAAAAACTACTCAATCATTGATATTTATTGCTTTTTACATTGCATTTGTTTAATTATGACGTCATCGCAGAATCTAGACTAATATTATAGAGCTGATTAATTTGTTTGTTGTTTGGTTGAACGCGCTTTCAGGAACTACTGGTTCGAAGAAAACAATTCATTTAGTGTTGGATAGTCTATTTATCGAAAAAGGCTGTAGGTTGTGTAACATCACGTTACGACCAATAGACGCTAAGCATCAATGAAAAATGGTGCAAAAACGGAAAAAAAAAAATACTTTTGAGAGGCACGACGTGGATGGGTCAACTAGTGTTTAGAATAAAACAAGCAAGTAAAAAGTGTGTACAACAAAAAAGATCTTGTCGAACATAAAAAGAAAAAGATTTAAACCTGAAAAATAGTTCCAGAAATTAGCACACAATAAGAAATAATTCAGCTTTATTGTTTTAAAAACCCGTTCCGTCCACACGTGGTCACAGCATGACCATGACCATTGGTCCTAGATCTCGTCCAAGGTTAACCAAAACATTCTTACCTTATTAGTATAATACATGTCACTAGGAATGGTGATCTCGTGGTATTCTCTTCGGATGGCGTCCACAATCTGGTCGGCAGCTTCGCCGGGTTCCACAGTCTTCATCAGCTTTTGGAAACGAATGCGAGGATTGTGACATAAGCCCGTGTTCACGATGTATGGACAGACTGTTGTAAACTTAATCTGAAAAAAAAACCATCTATTTAATTAAAATTATATAACTCACGTATATCCGTGTGGTGACGGATTAAGAATACAAATTGTCATCACCCCAATTCATCCCGTGGGTGTCGTAAGAGCCGACTAAGGGAGCAAACTAAGCAGGACAACAGCACTGCAAAGAGAAGGAAAACTTGAAACAAACCCTATACCAACCCGTCTGGCCAGCGTGGTATAGTATTCCAAAACCTCCTTTCTAAGGAGAGGCCTATGTCCAGCAGTGGACTAGTATAGGCTGTTGATGATTGATGACGTATAATGAAAATAAATACTAAAAATATTTTGTGATCTACCAGCCCTTTCAACTATGATGTACTCAGAAAAGCTATTCCATGTAGTTGAAACCTTGTTAAATTGGATTTAGCAATTGGATTTTAATTATTAATATACTAATTGTTTACTTTATTATCTCATTTATTTACCACGTATTCGCAGCAAAAGCAATTAATTTCTATAAATAGCCAACTGATTAACATGCCAGGTGTAATTTCTGACACATCAACACAATAAAATTCAACATTAAATAACAACTCTTTGTACTTTTTGTAATTTATTATTTTCCACCGTTTTTTTAAATCATATACTGATTGCAAAAACAATGTAAACTCTAATCCAAATGATTTGGTAGCACAAATTTATTATTTTATTTCAATAAAATTACAATACTAGGACACTATACTAGGATACAATGCTAGGACGACTGTTGATCTGAACTGTGATTCTTAAATATTTTTTTTTAAAATTACTTGTGCTGTCTGACTGATTCATTAACGCAGACCCTAAACCGCTGGGTCTACAAATTTTGGCAAGTAATACTTCTTATGTTGTAAACACCTACTGAGAAAGGATTTTTGGAAGTGTTTCCCAATGGGGTAAAGTAAGAGATGAATGGTTCGAAAAGTTTCGTAAGTTTCAAAGTTAAAAACACCGCTTACAATATCTAGTTTAGACTAAAAGAAAACATAGTTCATTCCTTATTCAAATTTACTTTCCTAGAAAAATGAACAACATATATTTTTTAGCTTACTCTTGCAGTTGTTTATGTATGCTACTTGTATTAAAATATGTGTGAAGATCTTCAATTATGGTACGTACCCCGTTAGTATCTCTGGGGTCTTCATGCAGTTCGACAGAAAGTGCTTCCATGATGCCCCTAACTCCGTATTTGCTGCCGCAGTATGGTACCAAGTTACGTAGTCCCATCTTGCCAGCCATGGATGACATGGAGACTATATGACCATAGTTACGCTCCAGCATCGCTGGTAAAAAGGCTTGGATCATCTGAAACGAGAAATAAAAGACTGTTGAAAAAAAATGTTTTGATGATCTCTTGTTTGAATTTTAAGATATAGAAGAACAAGTGATTGGACATGGTGTAAAAATATTGGTCCAGACAAGAGTTTAGTATAACTATAATATTAACAGTACTTTATTTTTTTATATTTTGCTTTTGAAGAGGTAACAGATAGTATGGATTGGAATATCATATTATGTTAATTTTTTTAGTTAAATTTACAAGTTAAGAAATAATGTCATGTCTCACGGAAGTTGCCATTCCTAGGTAGTATATATTTATATATATATATATTTATATGTGTGTCGTTTACGTAAGGTTCTAGAAGTTTTTATCGTTTTATTTTATTGTTACTAATTACTGAGTTGAACTCTATAAACTTGACTATTGTATACACATGTAGTCTTTTATTTGCTTAATGACAAATTTATTGGTTTATATCTTTACGACTTACTAAGATATAAAAATGCAACATATACGTCGTGTCCAAGATATTAAATATTTTCCTCAATTTATAGGTTTGTAATACAACTGACGTCATGTAAATATAATCATGAATGTGTTAATAAAACTAATTGTGTTTGATGATGAAATCTTAATAATCAAACACGTAAATACGGGCTGACAGATCGAAAATATTTATAATTGTATTATTCGGTTAAATATTTAATTATAAATAAAATAAAATATAATATAAAATTAAATAAAATAAATCCTAAGTAAATAATAATACATATATGTCATATTTATTAATTTACAAAATAAATATGGGGTCTACCAATAAGAACGTCCTAGTCTAAAAATTGAATAAAACACACAATTTTTTATGAAAAATGCATCCGATTGATTTATTTGATAGATAATTTTATGCAATTTATGTTTTAAATAATATATCGGCCAAATGACCGCCGCGGCTCTTTTTGCAGACGGTCACCCGCTCACGCCAATTTTCGATGACGCGGTGCACCATTTCGGCCGGTATGTCGGCTATGGCTCGTCGATCGATATCAGGGCCTCAATTCTGCTATTTTATGTTTACGCCAAGCCAGTGTCATACCACTGACACCCTATTGAGATGCCATCGAGTAGCAAAGTAAGAAAAATATTTAAATAAATAAGTCATTTCCTTATAATTTGAAAATATATTACGTTTTTGAGGAAATGATTTTCTAGTTTTTTTATTTTAATAATTTATTTAGTTCTTTTTTTATAATTTTTATATTTTATTCTTTAATAATTTATTTAATTATTTTTTTTTTTATGTTTTTTTTTTTTATTATTATTATTTTAATTTATTATAATAAAAACAAATAAATCATTTCCTCAAAAAACGTAATATATTTTCAACTACCGATATTTATACCGATGCCAATGGCTACTCGATGGCATCTCAATAGCGTGTCAGTGGTATGACACTGGCTTGGCGTAATAGCAGAATTGAGGCCCAGATCGATATCAGGATGGCAAAAACTCGGCAGACTTTTAAATTTGTTGCGGAAACATTTATTAAACTCCTTATCAAATCTTACGTAATTTTTTACTCTCTCTTCTAGAATTTATTTATTGTAAATGTCTTATTAAGTAAAAATTATTCTAATGTAATTCATATAAGTACCCCGGGTATATATATATATATATATATATACTAGCTGACCCGGCAAACGTTGTTTTGCCATATACATTATTTCTAGGAAATATTAAAAAAAAAATAGGGGTGAGTCGGGTCACCCTTATCATTTAGGAGTATGAAAAATTGATGTTGGCCGATTCTCAGACCTACCCGATGTGCACACAAAATTTCATAAAAATCGGTCCACCCGTTCGGAGGAGTATGGTAACTAACACTGTGACACGAGAATTTTATATATGAGATATATATTTTTATACATAATTTATAGTAGGCCAAAACCTCCTTCCTAAGGCTCTCCTTAGGAAGCCTCCTCCCTCGCCTATGTCCAGCAGTGGACTAGTAAAGGCTGTTGATGTGATATACATAATTATATGTACATATGTTTTAGTGATAAGCGATGCGAGAAGCCCAAAATCGATCTAAGTGGCGTGCAATGGGAGAGGCCTATGTCCAGCAGTGGACTGCGATAGGCTGATGATGATGATAATGATGTATAAGTTTGTATGTCTATATAAATATTTATGTATTGTGTGTGTTAGTATCATTATCACTTATTGTATATGTATTATTAAGTAAAAAATATTCTAATGTAATTATTATAAGTACTCTGGGTGTATGATATATGCTATATTTTTCATAAAATCACATTTTAAACCTTACTTGGTACCTTGGTAGATGCATAGAAATTCATCTACCATGTTTTAGCTCTGCGTCGCCCTAAGGTTGAGTGGGAGAAAATGCCTACGGCATTAAGTCCGCCTTTGTCTCATAAAGTATAAATAAATAAAATAAATAAGTATTAAAATTAAGTAGAAGCTCTCTCCGCGCCTGACAGGGTTCATGGCGCACTGTAAAACCCAATGTAACATCTCTATAACGTTATGGTGTGCAGTAAAGCATTGAGCTACAAAACATAGGTCTGTATATCAAAAAGAAAAAGTCTACATTACTATTCAAGTATTATGTTGTTTCATCTCCATACATCAAAACACCGAACTTATTGAAATAAATAGAAAAAATCTGCGAAATTATTTTTTTAAGCAACTTTTTTTAGTTTCCTTTGAAATATAAAAGCCTTAGCAATATTTATATTAAACTCAGTGCTTGGATTTTAAATGAAATGAAAATTACGTAAGATTAAAGAAATATTTTGTGTTGAAAAAATGCAAGAAGTAGCAGTATCTTTGTCTTTGGGTTCTAAGTCGTAACAATTCACACTTACCCAGAGAATACCGTTCACATTGATATCCATCATTGTCCTGATTTCTTTCTCAGAGTGTTTCAGAACGGGCTTGCAGGGCATGATGCCGGCGTTGTTGATCAAGATGGTTACTTCTCCAACTTGAACGCTCACTTTCTCTGCCAGTTCCATGACGGCAGATCGGTTTGTGACGTCACATCTGGAAGAAATATTTGTATTGTATTTATATTAGTTTAAGTAAGAATTATTAAATATGCGTCAATTTAAAGGGGAGGTTTTTTGCTAAAACCGGTTGAAATTGTAATTTGAGAATCAAATGAAACGTTCGGAGGCATCATTCTCGGTATATACCTACTTGTTACGGAAATTTGATTTTATTTTCACCGGTACTTTACTGATATATAAACTTCCCTTAGCCCCGGTGATGTTATGACCCGTGGGTGTTTCATTAAAAGAAAAAGCCTTAGTACCGCCTTGTTATTATATTTCATTTCAACATTTTCAATATCCAAAGCTCTTAAATAATCATGTACTTGCTGTGTGTTGTATAAAGAACACGCGGATGTCCTACACAATTATTTTATATGATTTCAAAAAAAGATTAGACTTATGGCGGGATATGTTTATGACGTGATATTTGAATCGTATCTTTCATATTTAACTTAACTATTCTCTAAATCTTATACAATTTCTTACTTACTTAAAGTTACTTAAGATTTTTTGATTAAAGGTGAAGAAACGCCTTACTCTCTAAATGTATGCATACACTCGTGATTTCAGGAGATATCTTTTCGAAGGAATTGGAAAGGGCAGGTATGATTGATAGCTCTAGTAAATAGGAATAGCAGAATGGGAATCCTAGGCATCAACATATCGAGCGAAGTCTAGTTTCGAGGTTATTTAGAGGGCAAGGTCAAATTCGCTTCGAAGTAGCTGAATGTGCCGAACAGATCGAGGCAGTATTTCAGTCCGGCCCATTGCCTACAACTCTATAAGGCACAAGTACGGTCGCATATAGAATACTGTTCTCATCTCTATGCAGGGGCACCCCAGTATCAGCTTCTATCTCTGGACCGTACCCAACAAAGTGCTACTCGAATCGTCGATAGCCAAAAGCACACTTGGCATAAAGAAAACTTGACGCAAATCCAATACAAACCCGTCTGCCCGCCGTGGCATAGTAGGCCAAAACCTCCTTTCTAAGGAAATGCCTATATCCAACAGTGGAGTATTAAGGCTATTGTTTATGATGATGCATAGTTGTAATATCAAACGCTACCAGTTGAGAAGTTCAAACCTTCTAAGAGTGACTATTGTTAAATAAAATACACAAGAGTTACTGAAGTTATAGTCATTATGTATGTCGACCGGATGGCGAAGTGATTTGTGCAACAGGAAGTCTGTTGCACAAATCCAAAGGTCGCGGATTCGATTCCCGCTCAAGTCCAACATTTGTGTGCATGAACATTTAATGTTTGATTTGGTCTGGGTGTTTTTATGTATGATATGCATGTGTTTACAAAAAAAAGTACATATGTATTTATATCAGTTGTCTAGTACCCATAGTAAAAGCTTTGCTTAGTTTGGGACTAGATGGCGTTGTGTGAATGTAGTAGAATATATGTATATTTTTGCGTCATCATATTCCAAATGTTCTACGTTCTCTAAAACATCCAAGGTGTACTTACTCATAATTAAAAGCTTCTCCTTTCTCTTGCTTGATTAGTTTGACTGTCTCTTCGTTTCCTTTGGGATTGATGTCCACGCATACGATTTTGGCACCGAGGCGGCCGAACCGCAGAGCCATCTCTCGACCCATGCCATGACCGGCACCAGTTATCTGAATGAATAAACGTTATAAATGACAATTGATCAATTTTCTTGCTGAACCCCGTTATTGCCTTCATTTTATTATTTCTTTAGACGCAATGGTCATTGGTTCTAATTCTATTGTTCGAAAACTCTCTAAACTAAACTAAAAATCGCTAAAAAATATTTTTGTCCTGTCAAATATTACGTTTTCAGAATAGAAAACATTGTTTTACAGGTCTAAACAATTTTTTTGTGATTTTTAGTTTAGTTTAGAGAGTTTTCGAGTTTATTCCGTGGGAGTCATAAGAGTCGACTAAGGGCGCAAACTACGTAGAACAACATCCTGGCAAAGAGAAGGAATACTTAAAAAAAACTCTAAAGCAAGCTCTAATCTAATCTAAAGTATGCCAAAATCTCCTTTCTAAGGAGAGGCCTATGACCAGCAGTGGACTATTAAAGGCTGTTGATGATGATGTTGATAAATTATTGAAGGCCAGGCCGTGATATGATGAGTGTAGATTATGTATGCTGGACAAATTACGCCGTAGTTGATCTTGGTTTCACCTACCGTAATTTCCAAATAAATCAAATTTAAGTGGGGAGGAGAGAGGGGACGTGTGTATGAAACATCAAAAATTTGATGCCATAGGTCCTATGCATGAGCTTTGAACAACCTAGCAGTTAGATTGATATAGATAGTTCAACTCAGTTGTGCGCGCGGCCCTATGTGTGCGTGGGCTTGTAAATATACAACTTTCATTCGTGTGGCAGTCGTCGTCCGACTGCCGCGTACAACTGAGTTGAACTATCTATAGCGACTGCGAATGATGCAAATGTGCGCATTGACCTGTAATGATTTTTTTTTCATTTGGCAATGTGTACTTGCATTAAGACAAGATTATGTAAACTCAACTTAACTGTTAGATAGTTTTTTATAAATTATCAATAACATATTTTTTAAAAGCGATGTAAACCATTTAACTCATTAATAAGTAAAATAAATAGTATTTTTTTCATTAGAAATAAATAATATTTCTAATAATATCATGCCTCCATTTATGGCTTTCATCATCATCAACAGCCTTTACTAGTCCACTGCTGGACATAGGCCTCTCCTTAGAAAAGAGGTTAGCTTTAGTGATAATTTTTTTTTTTTATCTGAATTGCTTAAAAGGAGGTCTTAATAAAATAGTTAATTATTAGTTTTATTATGTAGTGAAGTAACTAAAAATAAATAGGTTCGCTTTTGGAAAGATTTAAAATGGTCACCAACAATTTGTATGAGGATTTTTTATTCTTGTATCTAACAACGAAGAATCATGACATTAATTTCGTGATAAGATACGTCTCGTAAATAATGAGCGGCTTTATTGGCCTATCATTACTAACATGTAACAATCGGGCGTTGATAATTATAATTATAGTTTACTAGCACTTGCCTGCGGATACGCCCGCGGGCAAAGGTGTGTTCGAAAAAACTTCATTAAATAGTTAACTTTAAAAAAAAAACTAAGTGATTTCAATGCTAGGTGCTCACTGTAATAAATTGTGATAAAAACTGTATACTTCATTCCCTAATTTTCACCCTCAGGCGTAGTATTTTTTATTCAAACTTGTATTGGAACGTGAAGTATAACTACCCTACCTAATAACAAAGGATTTCCAATATGGTTCATGAATGAAGGAGTTCTTTCAACGTAGCAAACAAAAAAAAATTGCAATGAGAACCTCCTACTTTTAAAGAAGTTGGATGTCCCTTAGAGGTTGCGAGAAAGAACCTTTATTTAAATAATTACATTGTTGGTATCGCAAAAAATTTGATCTATTATTAATCTCTATATAGACAAGGCACTCCCGTTTTGACAGGTGAGGCCATCTGTCACCCTAGCAGAAGCAGGCCGCACAGGGAAGCACAGGGAACATTTTCTGACTGTCGTGATATTACTCCAGTCATCATGTGCGGAAGTATGGCTCTCAAATGGTTAAAGTACTAACTATTATATATACTACTGATGTATCCGAAATTATCCAATATCTATTAATTTTTTTCACCGTATATTTGTTTCACTTCATCTGATATCTTTAAAGTAACTTCTGGCAAAGCCTTTTTAAAATGGTCATGAATGAAAAATAATGGTCTTATGAATGAAAACATGATCTTTTGAATGAAAAATAACTGATATCGATAAATGCATCAGTTTTGTGTTAGAACTTCCCCTGTATTAGTCACACTCCAGTGTTGTGGTTCAGTGGTGTCGTTTACATTACACGCCTTTGTTAAACTGACTTCAAAAAATAGAGGAGGCGTTCAATTTGTTTGTACTTTTTATGTTTGTTACTTCAGAATTCCTTCATTTATGAACCGTTAGGTTATTTTTTTTTTTTAAATACTACTCCTAGCGGAGGAAAATAAAGAATTAACAAAGGAATATACTTACTTAAGTTAAGGAATATACTTACTTAAATATAGTTACAAAATACTTTTGAAAGCTAATTCTTATGTTGTTGTACCTACTAGAAATTTTGTACTTGTTTGTACCAACATTTTCATTACCATGGTAACATTTTGATACTCATACTTGACAATATGCACTAAATTACATGTAATATATTTAAAGAAACTTACCAGAATGATATCGTCACTGACATCCTTAGGATCTGATGGTATCACCATTCTAAACGTTGACTTCAGTACTTCATAGTTCACTTTTATGATCATCCATATTACTTCGAAGAACACTCTGATCGCGTAGATAATCTGTGGTTCGTCAGCCCTAAAATAACGCATTGCACTATAATTAAATTTAAATTAAAAACAAACTGTTATGATTTAAAATTGGAATTGGCACACGGCCAGCGTCAATGAAATCTCAACGAGAATACCTACAGATTTTATTATTCGCCGTAAAGGAACATGAATAAAGGCGTGTTCAAACTGTTTTAAGCCCTAACAGCACCAACTATTAATTTAATAATTTAATTTTGGAACTAAATGTTAGTCTTATACAGTTCATTTTTTATTGTAGTTATTAATTCATCAACACATTGCTGTAACTCATCATTCTATTCTTAAAAAGCTCTGTGAGGAAAATGACTAAGAAAGATAATATATATCGCCTATTTTTGTTATTCACGCTTTTGTTTTGGCCTCCTCACGTTATCCACAATATTCTTATGACTAAACATTTTTTTGCTTATTTCCCAATAATATTTTAATCTTTCTTTTCTTTCTTATGGTGCAATATGGGGCAACCAGTTTCTCTATGTTTGAAACTATGTTCGGAAAACAGCTAAAACCCTTTGCAACGTTTCATATTGCGCCAACTCTAAATTGAATTGGAAGAAGTCAGGAAAATGTTGATGAGCCAACATATCAGCTATAAATGTCAGTGATTGCAAAATATATGTTATGCTCCAGGCCAAAACCTCCTTTCTAAGGAGAGGTCTATGTCCAGCAGTGGACTAGTAAAGGCTGTTGATAATGATGATGATGATTAACAGTGTCTCACATCTACAAAACATCAACAGATTTTACACAAAAAACTAACCTGTATAACTACACAGGTTAGTTTTTTGTGGTACTACGAGTACTATTATTATACAAGGAAAGAAATAATTTATTTATATGGGTTCATAATCGGCATAAGAGATTTACAAAATAATTTTAAAGGCAAAGGCTAGTAATTATATATCACTAGCTCTTGTCTGTTCGCGTGTTTTATTTCGTGGTTCTAACTTTTAAAATGACGAACGCCCAATCATCCCTTATTTTCAGCTGCCAAAATTTGTAGTCCTAGCAGTTTAGACTCTGCGTTGATGAAGTAAGTAATCTTTATATATATAATTCTTCTGTGAGTGTGTATGTCACTGAACTTCTCTCAAACGACTGGACCGATTTTGATGAAATTTTTTGTGTGTGTTCAAGGGGATCTGGGAATGGTTTAGATTCACAATTTTGTCCGCTGGACAATGTTTTTTTAATTAATTTTTAATTTATTAGTAGTTGTTGATTTTGGAATGTTTTACATTGGATCAGACAGACGGCGCTACCATCGCAGTGTCAAATTTGACAGGACAACGTCTGTCGGGTCCGCTAGTTTTATATATATTTATAGAACGCGATAATTTAAAAGTGAGTATGAAAAATTACCGTTAGTTCTTCAGCGTAATGCCACTTAGAGTGATATTACATTGACTAACCCATAGTAATATACGTATACAGATGATGAACTGTTAGTTTATTACGATGAAATGATGATATAATGGGTATATTTATTTATTTCAATACATTGAAATCTTACACCTATATGTAAACATTAGTAAAATGAAACTGATTAATCATCTGAGAGGCAATTGCAGTTTTCACTTCTAGTTTTAGACTTATTGTTAGCAAAAAGGTTAAAAACAAAAAAGAAAAAAACACAGTGACTGAGTTAGCGTTAACATTATGTTACTTTATGCCTATTTTTAACAAAATGGTTTAGACCCCTTTATATTCAACAAACAATAAAAATAAAAATGTAGAAACAATTAATTTTAGTAAGTGTTAGATTCTTAGTAAATATAAGTTTTAATAGTTATCTAAAGCACATATTTGTGTGTCTTGATAACAACATAGTAAGTACAAAGTACCTACACATAAATTGATTTGATTATTTTAATACCTATAAACACTCATTAGTATTAGTGAACACTGACACTAAAACTATCATCAGACCTGCCGTCCTGTATGGTTCTGAAAGTTGGCACATTAAGAGAACTCATGAGAAACGCCTAAACGTAGCCAAAATTCGAATACTGAGACGGATGTGTAGTGTGACTCGTATAGACAAGGTCAGAAATGAGTATATACGAAGGAGTCTGAAAGTACCGCCACTCGATTTAAATTTCAGAACTATTAGGTATTGCAGTTGCAAGGTGCGAGAGCAGAGGAAGACGAAAGAAAAGGAGGATCACTGTGTAAGTGAGGACATGGCTAGGAAGGGAGTAAACAGTGAAATAACGAATGATAGAGTAGAATGCAAAGAGAAGGAAAACTTGAAACAAACCCTAACCAACCCGTCTGGCCAGCGTGGTATAGTAGGCCAAAACCTTCTTTCTAAGGAGAGGCCTATGTCCAGCAGTGGACTAGTATAGGCTGTTGATGAGTAGAATTAAAAAATCGCACTCGTACGTCCTGCGCCGACGCAAAATACAATTGGGATAAGGGTAGGCAGATGATAATGAGTATAAATGTATATTCTCGAAGGGGCAGGGGTATATTAAATATCCATAATTTGACTCGAGTATTAAAATAAAATTTATTAAAATCAATAACAGTAGTTAAAATACATTGGTCGGGACTACAATTTTAGTTCTACTTATGAATAGGGGGAAAGTCTGGTACAATGGAGATTAGGTGGGAAAATTGCATGTATATTAGAAAGAACGGTAGATAAGAAGGAGGGCAATTAGTAGGAAGAGGATGTTGCTTATACCGGTGTATTAAGGAGTATAATATAGCTTAAACAATTCAGTGCCGCATACGTGTATCTCGATTAGTCTCATATCACATCACATCATTCGCCTTTAATAGTCCACTGCAGGATTTATATCCTACAGTGGACTATTAAAGGATGACCTTAGAAAAGTCCCTAGAAAGGAAGTTTTGGCCTAATATATACTACTCTGCCTAGACGGGTTGGTAGTGGTTTGTGTCAAGTTTTCCTTCTCTTTGTAGTTTTGTTGTCTTGCGTAGTTTGCTCCCTTAGTTCCCTTGTTCGTAAGTTACCGTTGTTGAATATCGCTCAAAAATCTGAGCCCTCAATTCAAAATAAGTTTCGAATGAATAAATTTAATTTATATGTACTTTGTAGTGAGAATTGGACACCAACTCATAAATATATTAACCCACACTGATAAATATTTGATTTATCATGATTACCTCAAGTTTTTTAATAAAAATTTCACAACATGTTAGATATGATGGTGTGACATACATTTTTTGTAATTATATTTATCTATTGTAGGCTAACTCTTGTTTGAAAAATTTGTTGCATAAATAAATGCTTATATATTTAAGGTTAATGCTATATTCTCTAGATATAACCGCGTGGCGACGGTTCAAGAATACCTACAGAGTGTAACTATTCACTATTCATCATGTCACCATCCCGTGGGTATCTTCTCAGAGCCGAATAAGGGAGCAAACTACGCAAGCACTGCAAAGAGAAGAAAAACTTGAAACAAACCCTATATCAACCCATATGGCCAGCGTGGTATAGCAGGCCAAACCCTCCTTTCTAAGAAGAGGCCTGTGTCCAGCAGTAGACTATTAAAGTCTGTTGATGATGGTGATGATAAGAAGACACAGTATGAGCATTTTACTTGAGCCAGCTTGTGCCAGTGCAACGTTATCAAAACGTTAGGCAAATCAGAGGTATTAATTACCTAATTATATGACGTCATGAACACAGCCCCGGCTCTACGATATTTTCAAACCAGCGTTTCCAGCGTTTAAGATAAATTACTTAAAAAACTCACAAATATATAAGTTAACTTGTAGTGTGGGCCTGTGCGGCGCCTTTTTCTTACAAGTCGACGGTGAGCCAACCAGGCTTCCGTATGCTAAGAGCTTTGTGGAGCAAGCTTTTTATTTTTAATCACACTGTATTATGATTTTGGCGACCCCCTAGATCCGGGGGCTGCATGAACATCAAAACATTCTAAGTCAGTTAGTCAGCAGACGCTATATACTGTATTCTGAGGCTTTGCTCGCGTTAGAACACTACTTTTTATCGCATTACACTGGCCCGTTGGTCTAATGGTTAGTGACCCTGACTGCCAGCCATAAGCCAGAGGTAGTGGGTTTGTTTCAACCCTGAAAAAATAAATTGTATAATGGGCACGATCATTTGTTCTACGTCTGGGTTATAATTTATCTATAATATGTATGTATTAGAAATATTTGAGTGTGTTTATCAGCAGTCGGGTTATCACAGTACAGGCTTTGCTTATTTTGGGATCCGTGTTTGATAAATGTGAAGTTATAATTAACAGTAATTTATTTTGTATAAGAATGAAAATTAACATAATATTTTTTTTATTTTTTATTTATTATTATATTCTATAATAATGTATAATTTAACCGACTTTAAAAAGGAGGATGATATTTCTTTACATATGTTCCCTCAAATCTTCTTCATTTATGTTTAGCAGAAATAAAAAACTTAACTTCATACAAGTACAAAAAACGATTACCATGTGTAAAGTTCAATTTACTACCTTTAAACTATTATAGTAACGTTTAGAGGCGATAATATACTCTGATTGATTCCCGGAACACTAGTATATTAGAAATATGAAAGAACCTTGAAAAAAATAATAATAATATTTAAAAAAAATAGTGTATGAAGAAACCTTTATAATAATACCAGCTTCACTTGTCAACCTTGAAACATAATTAGACTATGTTCAGATGACGGGCGATGACCGCGCGTTTTGGTAACACGCATTAACGCACGTGGATTATACGGTTTTATCTTGAAGCGCATTTTGACCCGATGCAGTGCAATTGTCTGTGGTTATGGTGACCATTCGTTTACCGTAACATTTTTTTCACAGCATACGTTCGGGGATTTTTTATTAAAAGTATAAAAAATATTGTATTAAATAAAAATAATAAAATATAAGAAATAAATTCAAAGTAATAGGAAAGTTAAAAAGGTCAAAAGCTGGTTGGAGATTTCCAAAATCCAAACGTGATTAAAACCTTTTATTCTACGTAAAGTAAAAGTCTGTTTAAATGTTTTGTTTTGCCCGCCCATTTTCATCGAATAAAACAACACGTGCAACGCATGGCCGTAATCTGAACATAATCTTAAACATGTTGTTGCTACGAGATATGTAAGTAAATTGGATTTATTCTAGTTTTTCGAGGCGAATATGTAAATGATAATTCTAATGGCAATGCCAATTGCTAAAAGTTATCTTAAAAAGGAGAATATTATATTACCAGTTAGGCCTAGTGGACATCTGCCTTTGCAACAGCAGGGTTGCGGTTTTTAATTAGTACGACTATAAGGGCATATATCACCAAAGGGACTGGGTGTAAATAGAAATTTAATATACAAGATAGTTTGTCTTTTGAGTTTAAATTGACTGCACGAATGGCGTAGTGGTTTAAGCGGTCGCCACGCCTCTTACTACTACGCTAACCGCTGTGGGCCCGATTCCCACATGGGACTACACTTTGTGTGAACCACAAATTGTTGTTCTGTCTGAGTTCTTTGTGTCCGTTTCATGTATGTTTGTAAAGTCCCTCGCGACACAGGATATATATATTCCTAACGCGGGAGTTGTCTTTAAAAAAAAAAACTGTCTGAAATATGGGCTCCACCAAGATGGATGAGATAAAAATTATTTCACTCATTAAAATTTTAAAGACGCTTAATAAATGGAGGAGTATTATAATTGTTGAACAAAATAATTCTACAGTCTCGTATCGTGGGAGGGTTTAGGTTTTCTTTACGTATTCAATATCATAAATGGCAAGAGTTGTATTAGTAGAAGTAAATTTAATATAAGACAAAAAAAAATAACTTCATGTTTGCAAAAAAAAAATGGTTTTAAAATCATATTTATGAACACACAACATATACAACGGGTACGCGGGTACAACGGGTTGTTACCGAGGGGTGGGAAGGGGGGAAATTGAAAAAAAAAACGGTCACGACTAGGTGGAGAAGCCGAGGTCACGTACATAAATTAAATTAACAAATAAAAAACACTCCTAATTAGTTTTGTTCGTTATACGAAATGTGATTAATTACTTCGAGATAGAAGGTGGCAATAGCTTGGTGGTAGTAATATTATTTTCGCGGGTTCAATTCTCGCTCAGTGCACATTTTTATACGAATGAGTATGTATATTTGCATTAGTCTGGTTGCCTTATATATAGTTTGTAAGTATTTCCAGAAAATATATATTTAAAAGTACGTCTATTCATGTGCTAGAACGCGTACAAGCAATCTAAGTTTGTTTATAGATAGCACTGTGTAATAATGTCTAAGAATATTTATTTATTTAATAATTTAAAAGCATAAATAATAAAATAAAAATGTACTTACATGTTGACTTCTCGGATCTTGTGACTCTACTGTATAAAAAGTGATTATAGTATATCTATACTAATATTATAAAGCTGAAGAGTTTGTTTGTTTGTTTGTTTTGAACGCGCTAATTTCAGAAAACTACTGGTCCGATTTGAAAAATTCTTTCAGTGTTAGATAGCCCATTTATCGAGGAAGGCTCATTACATTACATTACATCATTACGCTAAGACCAATAGGAGCGGAGCACGAATGAAGAAGGTTTCAAAAACGGAGAAAATTTATTACTATTGAGAGACGCAGACGAAGTTGCGCGGGTCAGCTAGTTATTGATAACGGCAGATAAAGTTTTGTTCAGTTCAGATTAGTTGACTGTTGATACCGAGTCCGTCTGGAAGTAACTTATTTACTTTCTTACATTTTGATACGGATATTCAAAGTACAATGTACGCAGTGTTATCGAATTGTGCCGATATCACGCATTAATAGGCAGATAGTATGTAACCGACATATATGTATTATAATTTTTATGTTTGTGGGTACAAACATAAAAATTATAATCGAGATAATGTGAAGATACAAATCCATAGCGGAGTGCAATCCACAAACTGCAATATGACATTATAGGTTACTTTTTGTGGAAATACTTCCGCGTAGGTTACCGAGTTCCGACATTGTATAGTGCGTAATGTAACGTGGACCGCAAAGTGCTTACAAGTCCAAAAAATGTTTAACTACAAAATACTTTCACAATGAGTGACGTTATTATTAGCTAGCGTGGCGTCACATGCGTCGCCATGTCAACAGTGACCCTCCGCATTAGATGTTTCACCTCAAAGAAAGAATTTAACTTTTTTTTAACAAATATACTATATGAATGCTTTACACACCAAACCTTTGATCCCTATAGACCCATCCAACTAGTCTTAATCCCATCTATATATTGCCATCTTTCTCCATCCAAAGGTTACCTGTGGTAAATTTCTCTCATGGCTAAGACCACCGAATTTTGTTGGTGTGCACTAAAGATTGTTTGAAGTAAAACTTCTTTACGCATGCTTGACTTTGGGAGTATGATGGTGAATGCGTGATGAGAGCGTTACGAAAAGTGTGACCGGGCGAGGCGAACGGAAGTTGAGAGGGAAATATAAGTTAGTGAAGACAGAAAGAGATAGAGTTACGTTTCGTATATTACTGTAGGGGAGAGAGAGGTGCGAGCACACGTTTTCTTTCTCTCTTTCTCTCATTGCCAAGTTTTACTTGAGTCGTGTGGTATAAAGCACACTCGTTTTTTTCTACCCTACTTTATAAAAAAAAATGATGTCTGTAATATGTTAGTTTAATCTATACATCTTGGCTTTTCTTTTTATCAAATAGTTATGTAACAATGAAAAGTCATCATCATTTTCCTCTCTAAAAACATCACGGTAATAAACTGTCAGTAGTGTTTTACGACATTCTATCGCTTGTGAACGTATTAAAACGACTCTGCCTTTCAGATGTTGTTTATGCAACCTGCAGTCTGTTTTGAAATATAAATGTGTCGGAATGAAATTATTTTAGGCCTAAGGCCCCGCGCAGCAGGCGACTCGCGGCGGCTTCCAGCTACGAAAATCAGTGAGCTAGCAAGCGACTAACGTGTGTGCGACTTCTAGCGACCGATCGACTGTAATTAACAATTTATTTACCTATTTGGGATTAGTACTGAACATACTTATTGTTTTGTTAAAAAATAATTACTACTGTCAAAATAAAAAGAAGAGAAAATAAGAGAAATTCAAAGATTTGTAATGTGACGTCGTAATAACATGTTTTTGAAAGCTTACATTGCAAACGCCGGCCAAACGTAATAAATAATGTACTACGGAACTGATTATCTTAAAAAGATCTACGAAAAAGTTTGATTTAGTATAATAATATGACTATCTCCTAAGGATAACCCACAGTAAACATTTTTTATCTTGTACATCTCACAAAAAGTTAAAGGGTTATTTAGGAAGCTATTTTAAACAATACAGTATTATTTTTTATCCAATTAAATAAGTTGTGCATTAAATGTAGACCGAAACTGCTCTGTGCTGTATATCATTAAACTTAAAGCTCTGTCAGGTGTTTTATTGATTTACTTTATAGCTTTTACTAAATCTGAGTGTCTGTAGCCCTTAAGTTTTTTAACAGATCATGAAATGTGGGTTGAGGGTTTGTTTTCGTCCATGTACTTAGCCATAGGATTGTAACCTTTGCTAAACGCATGCAGTGATCTTGTAATGATCACTGATAAAAAGCATTGACATTTTTGTAAATTAAACCTAGACTGGTTTCTAAATAATTTCTGGGCGAAGTGGCGACATGTGCTGAAACACAGGTCTTATCTTGTTCGTGGATGCTGTTTGCAGTTTTTTGTCCTACAATTTCCTAGTCTGCACGGACTACGAACGGACTGTGAACAACAATATTGTAAAAAAATCAAGCAAAAAAGTTATTACAATACCTACTCGCGTCTTCGAAAAGTATTTTATTGCGATTTTTTTTTTATTTTATTTAAAAAAAAACAACTCCCGCATTAGGATATATTCATGTGTCGCGGGGGCTTCACAAACATGCATAAAACGGACACAAAGAACACCCAGACTCAGAACAACAATTTGTGGATCACACAAAGTGTCGTCCCATGTGGGGTTTGAACCCACAACACTCGACGTAGTAGAATGCGGCGTGGCGACCGCTTAAACCACTACGCCATCCGTGCAGTCAAGTAAGTTTACATACATTAATTGATTACTAGTCGGGTATTATATTTATATGATCTTCTGGCGTTTTGTTTTTTTTTTCTTAAGTTACAAACGCCGCTAGGAAGAACACTCAGTGATATATGAATGTATAGTTCAGTACCGTGGTGATAGTAAGGGGTTATCAGTGGCTGGTATCAATCACTCCGCCCTACGGAGCTCTGCTGACACCATTTAACAACAGATAGATATACACAGATTGAAAGAAAAAAGTAAAACAGCGTTGCGTATTGAAACATCCGGCATTTAACAACAATTATTGGATCCCATACACGTATTGTTCTGATTCTGATACGATTGGTAGCAATAGCCTCATGGTAGGGCAGAAAGTTGTTAAGGTAATGGAGAAAGAAATGTAATAATTAAAGAAAGTTAAAGTCGCATACAGTTCGCTTGTATTACAGAAAGTCAAATTAAGAAAATGATATCGTGTATGCGTCGTAGATTTTAAGTAATTATGCAGCTTTTACTATGCAGCTTGCACGAACTGTGATGCTATGCCTAGAGACGGGCATGACGTTTAAGTTATGATCAAGTGTGAAGAGCGAGTCTCCATGGAGGTGTGTTCTAGACAAAACCGTGATAAAAAAACGTAATACCTATAAAAATTTGAGTTATTTCTTAGTGTATAATTAATTACATTCAACATAAAATAATTTTAAATTTCCACACTAGACTCTAGTATCAAATAATCAACGTTACTAAAATTTAACATTTTTGTATTATTTCCACTTTTTTACACATATTGATTAGGTATGAATAAAGACACAATAACGTTACTATATTTTGTATGTTCCTAAACCTTTTAGTCGACTCGACGTTTTTTGATTTAAGGATTAGTGGATTGAAGGATTACTAGAAAAAATGCTTGAGAACAAATGAAATCACAACTGTGTTCTGATGCACAGGCTTTTTTAAATTACCGAGGTCATTGACCAGCTTACGACTTCGATAGCAAAACACTAGCGCCATACAGGGAACTGATAAACCGCCATCTATCGGACATATTTTATATGTTTTTTTTTTGTTTTTTTAACACTTGACACGTACCTAACAAGTATACAAGTAGCGAAAGATGAAAAAATAAAGATATTAAACTGTCAGTGATGCCAACGTCGCGAGATAACAAAGTAACTGAAGAAATAACACCGTTTAAGTATAGTTTCCACTACCTCGTGTTTAATTACACGGCGATAAGGTGTATTTAATCGTGTTTGTTTTGTAAACCAATGAACACATTACGTACAGTTTAAGTCTTTTAAATATATTATAATATTTTCACTTAAAGCTAGAGAAAACTCCAAAACAGTAGCCAGTATTTGTTTTAGGGTTGGACAAAACCAAGTAAGTTTTTAACAAAAGCCATTTGAATTTGGACTTTCAAAGATTTTCAGTCAGTTACTACCACAGAGGTCGGTATTTATTAGATACTTAAGGTAAAACATGAGGGAACAACAATTCCCACTCTGCCATCTCCTTCTGCGAGCAAGTTATGCTCGCGAAGGAGACGGCGGAGCGGGACCGGGAGAGGTTTAGGACTCTCCCGGCCCGCCAGGCCCGGGAACGGGCCAGGTACCGCAGGCGATTCAGGCGCCGGAGGTCGCAGAACGACCTCCGTCCTCCATAAGCGCAAGCCTGGGGGTGACAGGTGAGGCCATCTGTCACCCTAGCAGAAGCAGGCCGGGGTGGCGGCGAGCGCGTTGCGAAGCGCGCTCGCTTCCAGGGAGCACAGGGAACATGGGGTTCCCACACGGGGGGGGGGGGGGGGGGGGGGGGGGGGGGTCGTCTACTCGTCTGTAGATGACCCGAGGTATGTCGGGGCACCAGGGACTTCCTTTCTAGGGTATACCTGGTTCCCCGGCTATTAGTCCCCGAGACGGCGTGCGGTTTTAGTCGGTTCGAGTCCGACATGCCACCGAGAGGTGGTATCCGAGGGTATTTCCGCACGGGGAAAAAAAAAAGGGAACAACAATTCCCAAGAGAATTGTTTTTTTTTTTAATTTATTGTAGAAATGTGAGATTTGTTATTTGATTGACAAAAGGGACTCTACGGTTCCTGTGGGATCTAAGCAGCTAAATGCGACCGGATTAGCATATCGTACTTTTCAATCAATTTATGTTGCAGTAACTTTGCAAAAAAAATTTCGGTTACGGGTTACCGTTACAGCACGGTAAGGCGGGGTGGGGCAAATGTCCCATTAGCAATTCCCTTGGAAAGCTCACTGGCCTATAGCTTACAACATTTTTCAGATTTGAGGTCACAAAAATTTCAATGTATTACAATAAAATAAGTATAATTTACTGAAACATTGAACACTGAAAAATTAAGGACGGACTTATCGCTAACAGTGCCATTAAAGTTGCATAAAACAGGTACCTAATGATAATTAATTTATTGTATATGATTGTAGGCGCATATAGGAACGAACATTTCGTTTTAGCAAGGACATTGTTTTCTACACTCAAACTAAACAGAGTTTGTACTTTAAGTGTTTTTTATACTTTACATAATAATATTCAGAGCACTGCAAATAGACAGATGTACACAAAATTTTTGCACCTAAACGAGAGTAGAACCTTCAACCCCCTTTTTTTTTTTTTTTTTTTGTTGACGGAGTGGAAAATCCCTTCGGATCTCCGGCTCCTTGGGGATATACTTAGGAGCCAGGAGTATGTGGTGATTCCACTAAAAACCACTCCGACGGCTAGCCTTAGGCGCCCTGCTCTGGGGAGAACCCGGGCCATGTGATTTCAGGTAACTAGGTCCCATCTCAGGGAAAGCCAGTGGCTTCTCCCTGCCTCTCAGCCTATCCAGATGTTGCAGCCCGATCACTTTTTCAGTGCGATCAGGCTGCCATCCTTTCCCCTGGCGGCCCGCGGTCCCGTCGGCTGCTCATTACGTCGTCGACGTCTTCTTCGCTCGGGATCGGCCCTCTCCCGATCCCGTTCAGCGGTCTCTTTCTGGAGCATTACAGCTTCACAGAAAGAGATCACTGCGCCCCAAGAACCTTCAACCCCTGGTTCTAGAAATTTATCAGGATTTGGGCGCATTATACGTCAGTGATACTTATTTTAAAGTTAATAAAATCATAATCTTGTTTCTATGTCTTGTTTTAAGTGGCTCTTAAGTATGCTGCTGTCCCTACTATGGCATTTACTAGCACTTATAGACATTAGTATGCCTGCACATACTTCAAGTTGTCAGGCTGATTGAGCCTCCAGTTAGACAGGAGTTTTATTCTTCTTCAGACGCCATTCATTTATATTTTGTACATTAACAAATATTGTATCGTCACGGCAGGAAGATACAGTCTTTGAAAAAATGTTTTGAATAATTAATATTATTTAACGGGAATTAACGCGATCTCTTATTGGTCACAGGCTGACTGTCAGCCTGTGACCACGGCCGGTGCAACCTGGTCGAAACGTCAGGCAAACCAGAGGTATGTAATACCCTAAATAAGAGATCGCGTTAATTCCCGTTAAATAATATTAATTATCATGGAACGCGAAAGTTTAAAAAAAAAAAAAATGTTTTGAATACTACTCCTGGAAGTTTTTCTTCCATGTCATCTGATTGAAAGAGCCGAACGAGAACGAGATTATTTAAGAGAAATCTATTCAACGTACTCTTGAAATTTCCAAGACTGTATTTGTCTTCAAAAACAGAGAGAGAGAGACAGTGTAACAAAACTGCAATCCCAAAACACTAAGATAATCAAGAAAAATAACTTGTTTTTGTTTACAATTTAAATATGACCACAAAGAAATAGACATGGTATTAAAATATATTGTTCATATGGAATAGAACGAAATGCTCACATCACATCAACAGCCTTTAATAGTCCACTGCTGGACACAAGCCTCTCCTTAGAAAGGAGGTTTTGGCCTACTTTACCACGCTGGCCAGACGGTTTGGTATAGGGTTTGTGTCAAGTTTTCCTTCTCTCTGCAGTGCTGTTGTGCTGCGTAGTTTTCTCCGTTAGTCTCTTACGACACCCACGGGATGAATAGGGGTGGTGACACTCTGTATTCTTAATCCGTCCAACCACACGGACCAACCAAACAAACTAACAAAATGCTGCGACATACCATTTATTAAACAAATGATCTATTTCTTTACAGAACTCTCAAAATCTACAAACATATGCATGAGATGACATATATACACATACATTGACCGTATATGGTATAGTGACATAAGCAGTAATTACCACAATTATTAACACATGTTTTGACGAACGCAAAGGTCTGTGACTAAAATTAAAGGGTTTCTGTGTATTCGTCCACTTACCGACCGAGATTTTATGAACTTGAACTCCTGTGCAGTTGGTAATTAAAGATTCAATGTCCAAGATATCTTCATTTCGTAGAAAAACGTATTACTAATTAAACTAAATGTCATGTTAAAACATTTTGTTGGAGTTTCAAGGGTATTAACCCATGCTTATTACAGACTTATGAACTGCTTGCATGTATATATAAGCTTAGCCTGTAAACTCTGCCTATATCAGAGATCATTTTTTTTATGTTAGAGGGGGCAGACGAGCAGACGGGTCACCTGATGGAAAGTGACCATCGCCGCCCATGAACGTCTGCAACTCAGGAGTCACAAACGCGTTGCCGGCCTTTTAGGAAGAAGTACGCTCTTTTCTTGAAGGTTTGAAGGACGTATCGCTTATATTCGACAGATTATTATAAAAGATAAGCTTTCAAATAAAGACGACTTCATAAATATGTACTCATGGTACTGACTTTTGCCCACTTTAACTTTATACCTTAAATAATACCTGACAACTCAACTGGCACTTTATTGGTTAATTGCCCATAATATTTGTCAAGAAGTCAAAATAGATTGGTCATAACTAAATATTTTTTGGTTGTTTCAATGCGTTTATCTCCGAAACTTTCAGTCAGATTCGAATAATTATTTTTCCATTAGACAGAACACTTCTTGAAGATTAAAATGGGATACTAAAACTTCGCCGTATGACTCTGGGAAACATAGTAGGGAACATAAACAGAGATGACATAATGTCTATTCAAGGTAGCTGTATAAAAAGGTTGGATGTAGTTAACGATTTAAATGTTTTATTACAATAATAAAAACCTCACACATCTAACACACGGCCCTTTGATCCTAAATTAGACAGAGCCTATACTATGATAACCAGACTGCTGATAAACATACTACTAAATACATACATATTATAGATAAATTACAGCCAGACACAGAACAAATGATCGTGCTCATCACGCAACTATTCGTCCTGGGTGGGAATCGAACCTACGACCTTTGGCTTAGCAGTCAAGATCACTAAACACTAGACCGACAAGTCCGTCGTACATATAATATAACTTCTAATAATATGCCTATGGTTCATGTGCACCAACCACTATATCTCAATTACAAGATAAGTGGGGTCAGTTGATACTATTTTCCTCACAACATCGACTCTAGGCTCAAATTATAATACTTAGTAACTCCTATTGTCACTCTTGTTTATGTTTTTTATATTCAAATGATCAATTGAACCCAACATGGTTCAGTAGATTTAATACAATAATTTTAATAAGGTCATTCCTAGTTGGAACGAAGTTCGTTATTGCGCGTTACACACTGCGCAGATGTGAAAAGAAAAAGGTGTAAAATGTTTTTCCCGAAACTTCTTGTCCCAGCTCATTAAGTGTTTAATTTATAATTATATATTTTATACATAATAAATATATTTTATCATGAATTTTTCAATTAAACTCTATTAACTAGATAGAATTTGGGTTACCTACATACCTAAGGGTCGGTACCACTTAGCATCGAGCCCCTTCTATGGGGTGCTTGGTTATGACTCTGCACAGTACAGATAGAATTAGGATCAATTTGGTTCGCCAGGAAGACACTGGAATGATGGTAAAGTTTGTTCGTGGGAGCAATGCTCCTGCACACGTGAGTCGGCTCGACACCAGTGATATCTAGCACGGCTACAAAGAAAACTCGCGTTAAGTAGTCATCGAGCCAGTGAGGTCACTTGAGGTCCTTAACTCCCTTACCCCTACTTCATGTGTCAACTGAGTTGCAGATTGTCACCTTCCATCAAGTGACTCGTCGCTCCTTTTTGTTTCTGTGCGGCAATCCCCTCGGATACCACCCACCGGTGGTCATGTCGGACTCTAAGCGACTAAAAACCGCACACCATCTCAGGTACTAGTAGCCGGGGAACCAGGTGTACCGTAGGAAGGAAATCCACGGTACCCCGACAAGCTTTTTTGCCTCGATATTAAATAAAAAAAAAAACAAAAAAAGTACTAGAAAAATATAAAAGTGGGCTTTAATCTATATTCTAAATAGTGAATGGATTCTCTAAGTTACTTCGATCTTAATATATGTATATAATAGCTTTATGTATATTTATGTCAGTTATCGCGGTAAAAACTAACCTATGTTAGTCGCTGATAATGTAACTTTCCATTGGTAAAAGATTTTTTAAAATCGGTTTTGTGGTTTAAGTGTGAAAGTGTAACAAACAAACTCACTATCACATTTGTAACATACTAGCTGGTACCCGCGACTTTGTTCGCGTGGAATTTGAAAAGCGCTGCCTTAGTGGGATCGATTCCCGGAACGGGCAAAGGTTTTTCTGAGAGGAAAAATAGCCTAAGTTACTCATTACATGTCTAGACAGCTACCTAGTAGTAAAAAAATATCAAAATCGGTCCAGCCGTTTAGAAGATTACCCGGAACAAACAGACAGACAGACAAGAAAAATTAAACTGGTTTTCAGGCATAAGTATCTTGCAAATAACCGTGTGAGCATGAAAAACATCTATTATTTTAACATTACAAATAGACACTTAAATTTTATTTATTTGTATAGAGTATGTATAGATATAAGTGTGGAAGTATGGATGGAGTGGGGTAATGGTTAAGACTGACAACTGCATTTGGAGAACTAGGCCTGAGACGTTACCACTTCACCCTCAAATCTGGTGAGGTGATGTCCCGGTGATGACCAAGAGGGTTTCCATACTATGAAATAATGTTCATTTTGACGTATGTTTGACAAAATAAGACATATTATTTAAAAATACACAATAGTTTCGAATGCCGAGGTGAGATCAAGTGAGTATGTACCTTCTGAATGTACTCATTTCATTAATATTTATATGTAAATGGTCAAGGGTGACACCGGTGAGCTACGGATCTCCATAACGGGTAAATGTAATATACAGTTCACGACCGTGTCTTTGAACGGATAATTTTATCAGTACGAGATTCAAAGGACAGTTTATTTATTTATTTATTTATATCTTTATTGTTTACAGTTAACACATAAGACATTACAAATATATAGACGTAACAATCGGCGGTCTTATCGCTCATGGCGATCTCTTACAGACAACCTTGATACGGATATTTGTTATTGAAAAGTTGGGGAGTTTACATACACATAACGCATATCACGTGAATATTTAAAATATAAACAAAAACATTCATACACAATAAACACCTGTTCACACTACACATAGATAAACACACATACACACATACATAAACAAAATTTATAAATATACATTTACATATACAGTTTACTTACATTTTTACGTCTGTTTATTGTCGATAACTAATTAGAATTAATTTTGTTATATGTATGTGTTTTTGGAATGGATTGGATACCTATGTTAATAAATCCTTTATTATTATGTTATGAATTTTTAAATGACTTCAAAATCATTAGGTTTAGTATTCTTTCGGTTCTTATGACACCCACGTTAATACTATTGAATGTATGTGAAATCCTATTTCTAATTTTTATTATTTTATCCAAAACAGAAGAAGGTTCTGGTTTTTCAATTTTTTATATTAGTTACCTGGGAACTCTTTAACTTTTTAACAAATTTGAAAAATTAAAATTAAAGAAAATAAGAAAACGGAGGAGGAACTGTATTCAGTCAATACTGAATACAGTATACTGAATACAATTCCTCCTCCGTTTTCTTAATTTTTTAATTTTCCATTGCACCAATGTGCATTAAAGTCAATGATACTTTCTTTAAAGTTTAACTTTATGATACGTTAAATAAACGATGACCGGATGGCGTAGTGGTTTGTGTAGCGGACTCAAGCGGGAATCGAACCCGTGACCTTTGTAATACAAAGGTCACGGGTTCGATTCCCGCTTGAGTCACACATTTGTGTGCATGAACTTTTAATGCTTGATTTGGTCTGGGTGTTTTATGTATGTATTAACAAAAAAAAGTAAATATGTATTTATATCAGTTGTCTGGTACCCATAGTACAAGGTCTGCTTAGTTTGGGACTAGATGGCGTTGTGTGAATGTGGTAAAACAAAAAAAAAATGATTGAATTGATTGAATGATAAGGATCTTTATGTTATAGTGATCGCCCAGAAGTCTAATTGCCACCCTAACTCGTTTTGTGTCATTTTAAGGAAATTGGGTGGCAACTTTTTCGGGATTAAAAGAAATACGCGAATCATTATTACTTTTTATTATGAATGTTTCCAAAAAATTGTTTGAATAATATTTTTGGTTTTCTGCTTAAAGTGGCTTCAAAGATATTATCTAGCTCTATGATCGTCTTGTATAAAAATCTATCTCTATCGATTATTTTAGGGGTTAAAGTATGAAATTGCCGATTTGTACTGAAAAATTGAAACTCGTTTTTTTCTAAGTAACATATTTATTTAATTAAAATATTTACCCTCATTATATATACATTGCTGTCATCTAAACGGAAGTTTATTTTTGCCTTTACGATAGAACTCTGGGGATCTAGATTCGACAAACTGTGTGAAAGCATTTTGTACTACCTCCTGGGAAGAAAATTGCCCAAATCACGAAAAAAACAGTAGTCCGTTGGAGCAAGGTCTGGCGAGTACGGAGGATGACCACTAAACAGTTACCATTACCTTTTTTTTGGTAAGCTTTGCTTAGGGCACTGTTGCCCCGTTGACCTGGGGTCAGCCATTGTATTTTTCACTTACGGTTAGCGAAAACAATACATTTTTCGTCACATGTCACAATTCGATCGAATATTTCTTCATTTCTCTACCGATTCAACAAGGCAACACAAGTTTCAACACGCATTTCTTTCTGCAGATCAGTCAAGAGAGATTTGATGCAGATGAGTAAATATAGTAGGTAGGGTAACGTTAAACCGTGTTGCTGATTCCTGGGTAGCTTGACTCGGATCGGCTTCCACCATCTCCTTCAAATGAGCGTTATTAACCGGTGTGGGCGGTCTTCAACGTGGTTAGTTCTTAAAGTCGAAGTTTCCATTACGAAAGCGTTTAAACCAATTGCGAACCGTTTCTGCATCGTTAGTTCCGCAACTCGAATTCAAATATGACTCGGATTTTCGAACACGTGTAAGCTGAATAAAATAATCAATTAAAATTTCCAAAATCGAATGTTACACATTTTTAAAAAGAAGAACCTCATCGGTATCATGTGAAAAAAGTTTCACACGAAAATCTCACACCATGAAGGTTTTATGTCAATTCAAAGTATCTATTACTATACAACGGCAATTTCATACTTTAACCCCTATTATATTATTTAACAAAATTTGAAACAATAAACGAGTACGCGTATTGTACACTCACTTAATTTATCTTCACCTTTGCCACGTAATCATTAATCACTATTTTAGAATCAAGGCTCTAATAAACGCTACTTTATTTTATGGTTCATAATAAAGCTATAATTAGATGATTCGTCACCTAGACATTTTACATATTGATTCACCAGCAGACATGTCGTGGAAAAACATCTCATAACTGTCATGCTTTCTTGTTCCTTTGACATTATCCAGCACCGGATCTACGATTTTTTCAAACCAGGGCAGAAACTTGATCCTCTATCCAACATTTGAGATAAATTACTTACAAAAACTCACAAATTTATACGTTCACTTGTAGTGTAAGCTTGTGTGGCGCCTTTTTCATAGAAGTCATCAGTGAGTCAACCAGGCTTCCGTATGCTAAGCGCTTCGGTAGCAAGATTTTTAGTTTTAATCATACTATATTTTGATTTTGGAACCCCCTGAAAATGCCGCCCGGGGCAGATGCACTGGTTTGCCCCCAGGGGTATTTACCGTGAGAGGCCACGTTTTGTCACTTAATAAATCACACCACGGCCTTACAAAAACCGGTGTTAAGTAATACCTTCGTTGTATTTTACCGAGTGAGTGAGGTTGCCAGAAGACCAACTCCTCTCCCTCTAATTCTGGGGAGTCCTCAGAGGCTACCAACGCACTCCGTTCGTTCGTTCGTCCTTCACATCATAAAAAAGTCTTGTCCACATCGGCATCCGGATGTCGCTGGAGGACGTGACGAGGACGTTAACGGTGCATAAAGCTATTATTATTAAATAATATATGAAATATATTTATATATAAAATTATACTATGTAAAGAAAATGCATGTTGCGTTTTCTTTATGCTTAGATCTTTCAAACTAAGTAACGGATTTTAATGCGGTTTTCACCAATAGAGAGAATAATTTAAGAGGAAGGTTTATATGTATCATACATTTATATTATAGTAGAGCAAATCCAAGATTTTCAAAGATTTGTCCAAAAAAACATGGTTTTGAACGCTTACATTGCAAACGCTGGCTAATCCTCACTGCACGGATGGCGTAGTGGTGTAAGCGGTCACCTCGCCGCTTCCTACTGCTCTGAGTGTTGTGGGTTCGATCCCCGCATGGAACAATACTTTGTGTGATCCAAAAATTGTTTTTCTTAGTCTGGGTGTTCTTTATGCCCGTTTTATATATGTTCGTTAAGTACCCCGCGACACAGTAATGTATTCCTAAGGCGGGGGTGTCTTTTTAAAGAATAAACAAATAAATAAAAAGATAGACCAAAATAATGTAAAATTCCAATATACAATTCCGTAGAAATTGTAACTCCGCGATGATATATTATACTCGTATCTATCTCCTAAGGAGAAACCACAATGACCATTTTTATCTTTTAAATATTACAAAAAAAAAGGGTTATTTGCGGAGTTATTTTAAATAATGCATTATTATGCCATATCCCATTAAATACATTAGCTACGTTGTACATTTAATGTAAATTAAAATTGTTTTTCACAGCATACCATTTAATGAATATTTTAGATGATATTAGAGGTTTAAAATGGGGGGGCAAAGCGGCCGCATTTTAAACATGTGCCTCGGAAAACCCTTGCTCCAATAAGGTAAATAAGGACAAAACTTTGAAGTCAGCAACACTGAAGAAATTATCTAGCATGTGATATTGGATAAAAAGAAAGAGGACACTAAAAAAGATAATCAAAGAAAAAGCGCCTTCCGAAAGATTTATAACAAACAACATATGTGCGTGTTATTCTCTATAACTAAAAACTAAATTATGCAGTTAGTTTATTAGTTGAAAAAATGTTTTAATTAGTATAAATAATTTTTAAGAAAGGAAAATAAGTTGTATTGCCAAAAGTTGGTCAGAACAATCGTCCAGCGGGTAGGTATACAAAAACAATAAAATTTAATGTCTGTTTGTAATGTCAGAATTATGGGGTTTTTTCATGCTCACACGGTTATTTGCACGATACCTCTGCCTAAAAACCAGTTTAATTTATCTGTCTGTCTGTCTCTTTTTCGATTACCCGAATCTTCTAAACGGCTGTACCGATTTCGATAATATTTTACTACCAGGTAGCTGTCTGCATAAAGAATCACTAAGGCTATTTTCCCTCTCAGAACAACCCTTTAAAATTTTACCCGGTCCGGGCATCGAACCCACTAAGGCAGCGCTTTTCAAATTCCACGCGAACAAAGTCGCGGGTACAAGCTAGTAAGAAATAATATTTGTCAGTTAATGAGTCATTTATTTACATAAAGTTGGATAGATCTAGGTATAGTAAATATGTATGTTTAATTGTACAACTAATTTTCAAACTACGATTCATTTTATCGAAAGTAAATATTTAAATATCGAATATGCATAAAAACAATACAAGTAGTGTTTAAGTCACTATATACTCGTATACGATTCCTGTTAGTTTTACCTTGATTGTCTATTTTGACAATCAATATTTAGTTTTATTAATAATAATAAACCTCTTTATTGTACACCGAATATAACACAACGAGGGCATTTTCTGCTTTGCAAAGCAGATAATGGCCAGCTTCATAGCAAAATTTGGTGTCTATGAAGCTAGCGTAGAAAGCTACTTACACGGAGAGTGCTCTGAGAATTTGTTCTGACTTGTACCGGCCGCAACTTTCCGCCATCGTTCCTGATGGCAAAATTTTCCACTTCATCATCACTTCTTCACCACTGTGCGGTTTTCAAGACACTATTTGCCTCGCACAACCAATCTGTGGAATAAGATATCTGCGGTATTGCAGGACCGATACGACCTTCAAAACATTCAAGAAAAGAGCCAACTCTTTCCTGAAAGGCCAGCAACGTGTTTGTGACTCCTGAGTTGCAGGCGTTAACTGGCGGCGATAGTCACTTTCCATCAGTTGACCCGTCTATTCGTCTACCCCCTTCTTCCATAAAAACATGTAATTAACCGAACTTACCTAAATCTTACACGCTCGAGTATTTCTATATATTTCTATCGAGGCCCTATATGTAGGGCTCATGTATGGTGAAGAAGGCTCAACTGGGTGTAAGGTAGTCTTCCTTATGTTAATCTGCCACGCTCGATTAAATCTCGAAATCCCTTCTAGGACTCCTCTGTAACAGATAAGCTCGTATAAGCGAGGTTCCGGTACTGATATCGGTTTAAATACTATTACTATTATTATTTTGTTAATTATTACATTTTCAATACAATGTAATTTGTTGATGAATATTTAGCCGCCGTTTGTCTTTGAGCGGCGGTAGTCACAAAAGTTTTGTCAAGGTCACCAGCGCTGGACGTGGGCGGAAGTTTAGTGTTGTAAATATCTATTTATAGATACTGATGGCTGTTCTTTGTTAGATGGGCAGTGTGCCTAATTAATAAGTTAAAAATTATAGCTAACCAACTAAAAAGTGTGAGATAGTGATAGGTACACTCCGGTCGGGGTGGCGGCGAGCGCGTTGCGAAGCGCGCTCGCTTCCAGGGAGCAGAGGGAACATGGGGTTCCCACACGGGGGGGTCGTCTACCTGTTGTTGTAGATGGCCCGAGGTATGTCGGGGCGTGCGGTTTTAGTCGGTTCGAGTCCGACATGCCACCGATAGGTGGTATGCTAGGGGATTTCCGCACGGAAAAAAAACAAAAGGTACACTCCGGTCGAGCTGGCCCATGAATCTCCTACAGTCTCCTATTATACTAATATGGCAATTTATCACATACTATCTGTACCCTACCACGCTTCGGTATGGCACATTGTCGTTGCAAAAAAGTAGATAGAAACCATTTTTAACCGACTTCAAAAAGGAGGAGGTTATCAATTTTGATGTTTATATATTTTTTGAGTATGTTCAGTCATAACTCCGTCATATATAGACGGATTTTCAAAATTCTTTTCTTGTTCGAAAGGGGTTTATTCCGAAATAGTCCCACATTCCCATTTCATGTAGATCCAGTGATGAGTTTGTTATATAGTCTGTTTTGGATACAGACAATGGAACTCTTCAAAAAATGACAGTAACAAGATTTTACCACGATTTTACCACCGCTGGGTTTTTAGTGCTCTTTGTTAGTATTGGTTGAAGTCGGTTCACTTTTTAAAAGGATTTCTAATTATTGAAGCGTGTATACAACCGTGTCGAAATTTAAGCTCAATTAGTACAGACAATTTTGAGTTTTTGAAGAGTACGTAAAACAACTTAACATTTTTAAATAGAAAGATATATCATTATAAGCGCAAAATAGATTTAGGCTCGTATTTTAAAAGGTGTGTCAGTCGTGAATCTAGTCTTAAAACTAGTTTTAAGTATGGATTGTATTATTGATCGTCACTTACAACGAGATTCACCGATCCATACTCAAGTGAGTGATAGCTTATTTCAGAACGATGTTTATCTCGAAATCTTTACTCAGGTATAGATTTTGACAGCTGTGATCTTTGTTTATGTGAGACGAGCTGAAAGTAGTCTCAAAGAGGTGATTTCTTTGGTGGCATTTTAGGGTGAAATAAATGTGTATTACTTACGATGATTTGTTACCGAATAATTACGAAAGAGGTACTTTCTTTATTAACGAAAGAATTACTTGTCATACTGTAATCAATTAAATTTAATTTACCTTAATTGAAATTCACTGAATTTCACACACACAATACTTGTTTAAATTAAAATCACCACAACCTTTTGGTTTATGTTAAAAGTATTATTTTTTTCCTCTAATCTTGTTCTTATCGATGGAACAATAATTATAGTATTAAACTATAGTAAGATATGTATATAAACCACGTGTACCACACAGACAGTGGTATTAATCCAAGTGTACCTACCGTGTTAAGAGATCTACGCAACATCCGGCAGCTATAATGAGTATTGTATCTAATTGTGCCTAGTCGTGTTCTAGTACCTTCAGTAAAAGCTATGACCAGTTTAAGTTAATTTAGATATTTTTATAGGCGGCAAATGAGCACACGCCTAATGGTAAACGTCTGCCGCTGCCCAAGGACACCTGCAAACTCTAGGGTCACTAGTCCGTTGCTGTACTTTATTTTATTTTTATTATATTTTACTAGCTGACCCAGCAAACGTTGTTTTGCCATATTATTATTATTATAGCCTCTTTATTTCCATAATGAATAAATTACAAAACAAATATGAATAAATCATGAATTAAAAGTACATATTAAGTGCATGCATGAATTAATAAAATATTACAATTGATACAATGATTATTATATAACAGTTGTATAATATGTATATCATTCGTCATTTTAAATAAGTTTCTAAATAAATAAATTCAGGTTTTTTTTTTTTTAGATCGCTTCATACTATTCAATATGGACCCCTCAACGGGTAAAGGCCTCCTCCATTTTGCTCCACGTCTGTCTGTCTTTTGCTTTTGTGAACCAGTTGTCACCGTAAGACACGGTAGGATACATGAGTCCATAATATTTTTCTATAGTTTCATAGGGAGTTTCGATTTTAGGGTTTCTTTATTGCTCCAGAATTTGTTCCAGGTTATGTTAATTCGTCTTTTTATCTCATCTTCGTGTCTGGTCTTAGCGAAGGATACTTGTTGTCCCAGGTAAATATAGTTTTGAAAATATTTCAATGAATTGTTATTGACACTTATTGGTATAATGTGGTGGTTTGTCATGACTTTAGTCTTGGAAGCATTTAGTTCTAGGCCGATCGCACTGCTTACGTCGTAAGCAAAATTGAAAAAAAAAAATTGGGGTATGCCGTTTCGGAGGAGTTCAACCACGCACACCGTGACACGAGAATTTTATGTATTAGATTTTAGTTCTACAATAAGTTTAATATCAGTGGAAATAGATAACAGTAATTAATGCACAACCAAGTTAATTACCTATGTTTTACAAATTGATTCTTAAATACACCGGTGCTTTTGCTGTGCAAGTCTTATTTTGGTATTGTTCGTTATACACTGACAGGTTTAACAGGACTTTGGGTGAACAAGAAACAGGGGGAGGAAATAGCCCTCTAAGGGAGGTGGGTTTGGTCTCTGCTAACCTCACACACTCGGTTAAAGCCATGAAAGAATTGCTTAAGAATTGTTTGCCGCAATTTTTATTTTTAAGTTTAAGGCGTATGTACAGAACGTCTGTCGTGACAGCTAGTTAAATCTTATATATAAAATTCTCGTGTCACAATGTTAGTTACCATACTCCTCCAAAAAGGCTGGACCAATTTTTATGAAATGTTGTGTGCACATCGGGTAGGTCTGAGAATCGGCCAACATCTATTTTTCATACCCCTAAAAGACAAGGGTGACCCCACGACCCACCCATAATTTTTTTTTTTTCAATATTTCCTAGAAATAATGTATATGGTAAAACAACGTTTGCCGGGTCAGCTAGTTAAGTATAAATAGCTAAATTTTAATAACTTAGCGTGCGGCAGTAACTACTTTGTTTGAATTGCAAGCCACACTGTAATCATACCTGGCCTGTTGGCCTAGTGGTTAGTGGCCCTGACTGCTAAGCCAGAGGTCGTGGGTTCGATTCCCACCCAGGACAAATAATTGTGTGATGACCACGAACATTTATTCTGTGTCTGGGTGTAGGTTATTAATTTATCTACAATATGTATGTTTTTAGAAATATATAAGTATGTTTTTCAGCAGTCTGGTTACCACAGAGAAACCTCGTTTCTAAGGAGAGGCCTATGTCCAACAGTGGACTATTAAAGGCTGTCGATGTCGATGTCGATGAAGCTTTGCATGAGAAATTACATTTAGGATTTCTGAACTGCATGCTGAACTGTTTGGTATAAGAGAACCTGGAGATCTGTAACACAAGGTTTTGATAGCACAGATTCCAAGTCTCTCACAAAGGTTTTAATGTATGCATTTATGTATTCAGCAACACAACGTTGTCCCAACTTTTTTCATAACAAAATAACTCTAGTATAAAAATTACATTAGCGACAATTGCATCCAAATTTAAAATACGCCTAGTAATATTTCATATGGAAACTTTATGAGCTGGAATGATTATAAATTATTGTTGTTGAAATATATGAATACTGGTCACGGTACCTGCTTCGTTCACGTATACGTACACGCGTATTGCTGTGACACAATTATTTGCATTGCTTAAGTATTTTTGAAATGCGAAGGCCTAAATTAATTTATATGACTTAAGTTACTCCTTATGTCATCAGCTATCTGCCAGTGAAAGTCCCGTCGAAATCGGTCCAGCCGTTCCAGAGATTACCCGGAACAAACAGACAGACAGACAGACATACAAAAATTGAAAAAAAATGTTATTTTGGCATATGTACCGTGTAAGTGTGTGAGTGTTGTGGGTTCAAACCCCACATGGGACGACACTTTGTGTGATCCACAAATTGTTGTTCTAAGTATGGCTGTTCTTTGTGTCCGTTTCATGTATGTTTGTAAAGTCGCCCGCGACACAGGAATGTATTCCTAATGCGGGCGTTGTCTTTTTAAATTAAAAAAAAAAAAATACATACATATGCATTTAGTAAAAAGCGGTTATTTTAATATTACAAACAGAGACTCCAATTTTATTTATTTGTATAGATGAGACAGCCGTTGCTGGTAGTCCCCGAAAGACACATACTTCAATCGTCTAACCGGCAGTATACGCATTCATGTGTTAGATGTGAAATATTGAAATTACTTATTTTGTAAAAAGAAGGATTTTCATATATGTACATTGATTGGATTGGAATTGTTACGGGGAGTTGGAGTCCTAAAATGTCCGAAATAGGCTTTCTACAGAACTTCGATATCGCTTAGTACTTGGGTTGTGGAGATCTGATGGCAGTCGATAACATAGAGGTGCAGCCGTATCGTGGTAGACTTAAAGCCGACCCCAACCTAGTTTGGGAAAAGGCGCGGAGGAAAAAAACATAGTTAGTAGTTATATTATCAATGTATTTCAACATAAACTCAACTCTCGTGTAAACGAGGACAACATATGTAGATACTTATATATCTCGGAGGTGTCGGTTACGGTAACAGTGTCGCGAGTTCAATGGTTTTTTTCCCATCTCATAAAATACATTCTTTCGTTTGTTGTTTAAAAATGCAAAAGGCGCCTTAAGAAGTTTTCACTTCAATAATATTCAGTATTTTAAAGAAAATTTTGACATGTTACATACAAAAGGCGACAACGCACTTGTAACTCCTGAGTTCAGGTGTCCATGAGCGGTGGTAGTCACTTACTATCAGGTGACCCGTCTGATCATTTGCCACCTATGCCATAAGAAAATATAGTATTCAAGTTACGAAATCATGCTTTAGAGATAAAATTCGAATCGGATTTGTAATAGTAAGTTCGCATACTTGCACAAATCCATACTATCCATACTAATTTTATCTGTGTGTCTGTCTGTGTGTTACCTCTTCACGCTTAAACCGACGAAACGATTTAGATGAAATTTGGTATAGAGATAGTTCGATTATGTGAAACGACGTTTGTATGGGGAATCAATAATCGCTGAACTGATTCAGATGAAATTTGGTATGGACATAGTTTGATTCTTGATAAAGGACATAGGCTACAGGTATTAGAAAAATAACATACACGCAGGCATAGCCGCGGGAAAAAGCTGGTATAGAATGAAACTGTCAATTTTGACACATAACGTCATCATTGGATAATGTCAAAAGCTCCACATTTCATAGCATCGTTATTTGAGGAATTAAAAGTTTTAAAGATTTCTTTTTAAATTTAAATAGAGTGATGCCACAGCCTGACAGAAAACCAGAGCGTTCAGAAATTTCTTCGTTGCTGTTTTCAATTCAATGAAATACATTTAGATAATTACAAAAGCGTCTAAATACAAAAATTTAGTTTGGCAAGGTATAATTCAAATTTTTATAAAAGTGATTGTGTCGTGTTAGTTTGTTTTTGAAAGATCCGAGGGACCTAAGTAACCTTACACTAAGTATTCTTACAAAAAGTACGGTTTTCGATTCATAGATAAAAAAATCTTCCTATCATAACAGATAATATTGCTTAATATAGTATATTGTCGAAGCCCCAATCAGTGTTTCTTTCACATTAGGCGCCATTTCACAGCCCGCTGTTAGTATAATTGTGAACAAATATTCACAGACCTTGGACTAGAAAGCGCGTGTATGTTTCGGTGGCGTGTTTAAAGGAGGGTGTACACGGGTAAACGAAAAAAAAATACACATATATTACATACCCACTTTTATTTGTTTTATTTTATATAAGCTTGGCTTGTAACCTATATTAGGCAGAGTTTAGTTAGCATTAACATTTGACACATATAGAGAGATTTAGGTTCGGTAAGCTGCATACATATTTTTTCAATTTAATATTTCGTAAATTGAAATTGAAGTTTTTTTAATTGTAATGTTTTTTTTAATAACCTACAATAAATATCTAAGTTCAATTTGAGGTAGTTAAATATAGGTTTTTTTTCACTTTTAATTTAAGAATTTAAATAGTTAAATAAACTTTTGCAATGCCATTTTTGAATAACACTTATCATATAGGTTGACTAACGTATGTTGAAATAAGCCTCTACCAACTACTGCTAAATTTAAGTTCGCCTTTTCTAATCGCACGTCGTATCTTCATCTGAACCTCCCTTCGATGTTTCTCTTAAAATATTTTTGAATAACTTTATTAGTATGGATAAGAAACTAAAGACTACTAAAACACTGTAATTTGTTATTTTTTCTTGTATGATCTGTAAATGTAATTCCGCTTGTGTTGACAGGTGTTGTCCCCGTGTTAAGAAACTCCTGTGTTACAGTGACATCGTTCTATTTTATAAACATAAAAAGTGTCAATAAATATAAACATGATGTTAATGACATTTTTATGTTAAAAAGAAGTTTTGTGCGCTCGTGCTCGTCTCGTATGTGTGTGTATGTGTACTTATATGTGTTGAACAACCAATTCTTTTGTGGTGTGTTTGTTATGTTTGTGTTTGGTTATATATATATATGTACAGTGATTTTAGCAGGTCTACTGTGTTATCGTTAGTTAGGGCAAGTAAACGTTCTTTTATTTTCAATACAATATAACTATAAGGAATGTGTTTCTATTATACAGTGAATCCTATTCAACACACTTAAATGTGTTCATCTGTTTGTGTAATGTTATACGTAGCGCATATGTACCCGGCTTTATGCCTTTAGGCAATTGTGCACATTCTCCGTGAAGGTCGCCAGCGTCTCATTGACCCGCGTGGCTACTCAACCGGTGTTGTTTTGAGCGAATTATTTGCAATACTTACACAAGACACTGCCTATATTAATATCATAAACATCTACACGGTATACACGAGATTATTATACAGTCTTACATCTCGTATGGGCAATGTGTCAATTTGTAACGCTAACTTGAATGCGTAGATAATATTGTCATGTACTCAAGTGGAGCTGTTTATGTAGTGTGTAGTTTATTGTGTCGAACTTAGATTTTTTATGATATAGGGAGCAATCGCGCAGTTACCTCATGGCAAGCGAGTACCGTCGCCCATGAACGCTTGTAACTCAGTCCTAGTCACAAGTGAGTTGCCGCCCTTCGAGTCCCCCCTTCAGGGAGAGGGTGGATTTAGGCTGCAATAACTCCACTCACTCAATGAAAAAAGACGAAAGAATTCCAGAATGCTCGTTTGCCACCCTATACGTATTATCGATATATGTATCGATATATGTATTTCCGCTATGAAAATTTACGATTAAATTTTGAGCATTTCCAGGAAATAATCTTCTGGAGTTTTTTTTATATTTTTAACTATATTTAGCTTCAGTGCCACATCTTTTACGCTCCCGTCTGACAAAACCAACGAATAAAGATAAATCTTTTTATTGTCCAAATGCATCCTTTTGCAGCCTTTGAATTTCCAATCCAAAGCTCTACTCGGTGCGAAAAATATTTTTAACCCACTGACTTATTCCTAACTCATACAGTAGTATACGCTAGCATGTCTGTTGGGGGCCCTGGGCACTGGGGCCCCTACATCCTTGACTCAGCCCTATTTTGTTAGAGTGAGTGAGAGATTGATAGATAGAAAGTATTTAAGTGTTTTGAAATAATTATGTTTTTGTGTGATAAATATCGATACTATCGATGGTGATTCGGTAGGATTAAGGAGGCTCCTATTGATCGATTGGCCCCTGGGCAGTGGGAAAGAGGGGTTTGAGTATACGCACAGTACACAGTTTCTCATTATCATTTGTTATGTAAAAAATACACAATAGAAATTATCACATATAGGAGCCGGTGTTATCAGAGACGTTCATACCACCACACAGAACAGATCATTGACTCTAATTAGGGTTGCTAATTTCCAATTGAATAATATGCATTAATAAAAAAATACACTTGGAATATTAATATAGAGGCACGCACTGTGTTCCGTGTGCGCTTCTAGAAGACTGTGACCGAAGGGTGACGGTCTTCGGTGAGACGGGTCAATTTGCCGTTTTGGTTAACCCGTCTTAACCAAAACGGCAAATTGACCCGTCAATGCCTGTTGGGGTGGCGGAAGAATGCAATTGCGATTCTGCTCCCCCGGCCACTGGCAAGGAGAGGAACACCGGGTTGGTTTTTAGTAGGTAAGAGTCCGAAAGACCCCTTCGGTTTCCCCCATTGGGCGCAGGAAATCCATGAGGAACTGCCAACCCGTTAACAAAAAAATGTTCCAAAAGTTTCAGAAAATTTCTGGAACTTCTGACAGAAATCAACCTTGGAACTTCTGACAGAATTCAACCTTTGATCTTCGACCGCTATCTTCGGTTATGTATACATAAAATATTTATTATAGACACTCATTAATAAAATTATAAAAAAGGAATAGTCTACTTTGTAATGCTTTAATCACATGTTAAAAGTTCCTTGCTTGAACCTCCATGGTAATAAATTTGGATGTATCTTTCACACACCTGTAAATTTTTCCTCACGTACATGCTAACATCATCTTGAATGTAATAGTTCTTTGGACACGTATGAAGCGAAAGATGAGACTTTGGAAATCTAGTCACCCAGGACTTGTCTTTGTTTTTGAAGTGATAATTTCTTTTGGGAGGGTAAACCGTTTCGTTACGTAACGCGTTAGCGTTAGTCTGTCTGGCTTCCCTTTCTCTCATTATGCATATTCTAGAATAGTCATACAATATGTTTTGATCGAAATCAAATGTGGTTTGCTGTATGAATATTTAATTATTCTTCTACATTTTTTCCCACTAAAACTACCCATGAATTCATCTCTTTACAGTCTATTTAATCATCCAAAGCTTGCCTGTAAGAAATGGCTTTTTAGCGATAAGGCCGCCATTTGTACATGGTCATTAATTTTATGTACAATGTACTGAACTGATGTACAATAAACTTTATTCTATTCTATATTTTGAATTTATTCTCTTTGTACTTAGTTATAAATAAATACGACTTATGTGTCTTAGAAGAATATGAAAAATCTATTGAAGAATATTTATTGAATGAATCTAAGTATAGCCTAGTAGCCGTGTCCTTGGCTGTACTACTGGTAACGTGTTTGCGTGTGTGGTAACGCAGTTTCTCTAAGATCGGTTAATTAGTTTAGATTTTTAAGTGTAACTAACAAATAAACTGATTTTCGTGTTAGTAAAATAATAGTTAGGATATTAACTTAGAATTCTGTCCTCAAACATTAAGTGTTTTGTAATTTAAAAAACAACATGAATTTACTTCAGAATAAAATTATTATTTATTTATTTAGTTATTGAAATACGACTGAAAGAATAATTTTATGCTGAACTAGAGTTAATTGAGTTTTGTGTCAGCCCTAAATATAGAGCCGCGTTCTCAATTAGCGATAAGCCAAACGACCTAATTTGGATAAACAGGGTTTATATGCCGCTGAAAACTTACAATTTTACTATCAACTACGTAGTGATTTTTTTTTAAACTGTTTTTATGAAGATTAAGTTACTAGGTTAGATTAGTATAATTAAATAATTGATAGTTTAAATACGTAAGCTTTTGTAACTAGCCAAACTAAACAGTAGATTTTTTTTTTCTATTAGTTCAAAAATTAAGTAAAAAAGTAACAAGTAAGTAAGTCACATATGCTTCGGCACACGCTTTTTAGGTATGAAAAAAGACGGTAATCCTGAATTTGTCTGATTACCCTCATCAGGATGAGGGTAATCAGACAATGACTGCACGGATGGCGTAGTGGTTTAAGCGGTCGCCACGCCGCTTACTACTACGCTGAGTGTTGTGGGTCCGATCCCCACACGGGACATCACTTTGTGTGATCCACAAATTGTTGTTCTGAGTCTGGGTGTTCTTTGTGTTCCTTTCATGTATGTTTGTAAAGTCCCCCGCGACACAGTATATATTACTAATGCGGGAGTTGTATTTTAAATAAAGAAAGAAAGAAAGAAATTAATCAAATTATTTTGTTGTCATCGATCCTTAATAAGTGACGTTTTGAAGTAAGTCAAACTCAGTGGGTCAGAGTCAAAAAATTCCGTTACATACAATACAGCGCATACAATACATACAATTAAACGCCACAGGCCTTACTCAGTTTTATTTTTCTTTTTACATCAATATTATTGCTCCGATTTATCACAATACCGCCTTTCTACTTTTCCTTAAGTTTACTTAAGGAAAATCAGAATGAATGTGACGCACAATAAAGAATGTTCGATCTTATCTGAAGTACCTATGTGAGTATAAACACCACCATAAGCAGTGGTCTAGACATTGATTTTATTTGTTTGCTATGTTTTGACGCCTTAATTAAAAACATTACATATATACACATGTTGTCGAATGTACAAAAAAGTAAGTATTCTTTGCTTTGTTGCTTTATTCCCGGGGGATAGTAAACCATAATTACGGGTGATTAAATTATACCAACCGTGGGAGAGTCATGTTCATGTTATATGGGCCACACTCGTACGGAGTGATACCTCGACCTCACAAAAAGCCGGTCACCAGAGCTTACACCCTCCTCAACCCCCTCTGTTTCTGGGGGGCGGGGGACAGCAATTCACTCGTGACTCTTAAGTTGCAGGTGTCACTTACCATCAGATGTTCCAACTGCTTATTTGGACCCAGTGTCATAATAAATAGAATAACAATGCTCACAGAGGGCCGTCTCATTCCAAGCTATGCGGAGCCTGTAACTATGGTAATCAGACTGCTGTGAAACATATTTATTTATTTTTCTGCCTCTTCTCTTCTTCTTTCTACAATATCATAGACAAACTAGCTATTAACAGTTAGGAGTAAAAGTAACAAACTAACGACTAAAATAGCTTTCACCCGCGGCTCCGCTCGCGTGTATGTCGGTTATCGCTGTAAAAAGTAGCCCATGTTACTCGCTGATAATGTAGCTTTCCATTGGTGATAGAATTTTTAAATCGGTTTTGTGGTTTAGGCGTGAAAGCATAATCGTAACGCAATAAAAACGTAAATTAACCTATGAAACACTTAGCAGTTTATAAAAGATTGAAGAATGCTTTGTGTTATTATTTTATTGGTTATTTAGCGAATCAGTGAAATGTTTTTTTTTCTAATTTATTCAGACTACCATCCTTATCTTTTTTTGTTCTTTGTGAGGGCTACGTGCCATATTGATCAATAAAATAGACAAAAACTAACACTCATATAAATATCAAAATAACTGTTGACCACGAAGCTACCTAAAAGCAAAAACTAAATAAACTAAACTAAATACTGAACTATTATATTATACTTTAGCTTACAGATATAATAAATATTTAATTTAAAATAATAATCAGACACAAACACGTGTACCTACTTAAAACAGCCAAATTAAATTCTTCACATCTCTAAGGGTACATTATACAATTTAAGAATTTGAGTACACACACTACACTCACACATTCTTTCATCCGAATTTACAGACATGTACTTATCCACTTCTGCTCTGTGGCTAACACCCAACCTCAAGATCCGTTCGTAAAACAATAATACATACACAAACATAGCACATACATGTCTGTTAACATACACCGAGCCTACTATAAACACAAATAATATACCACATTACACTTCTAGCGTTTACTTGTGTCAATGTCAATTTTGACAACCGATTATAAAAATAACCTCAGATATCTCACACACGGCCGTCTGTCCTGAACTAGGCAGATCTTAGACAGAACCAGACTACTGATGAACATGTTTATATTATATTTATAATTATGTAGATACATATTAAAGATAAAAACAGCGTGAGGGGTCTATGGACCCCCGGTCGGAACGAAGTTCCTTTCGCTTTTTGGTAGACGTTTGCCATACAGTCATTATTATAGATGTTTGCTATACAGTTATATATTAAAAAATATCAAGTTAAAAGAGTTAAATTGAAAAAAATATGATAAAATATATTTATTATGTATAAAATAAATAATGATAAATTAAACACTGAATGTCCTTGGACAAGAAGTGTCGGAAAAAATCTTGTTATACATTTTTCATGTTTGATAAGGAACTTCGTTCCAAAATTTACACGTGCTCATCTCATATTTGTCCGGGGTGGGAATTGATTCCACGACCTGTTGCTTAGCAGTTAGGATCTGTAAACTATTAGACCAACAAAGTTAGAGTAGAAGGTATTCATTTGTGCTAAAACGTGTTCTATCTTTGATGCTTAGAATCTGTTGCAAGTCATCGCCTCAATGTGGCTTCTGATGAATGAAATCCGGCTAAAGCCTCAATCAATGTTTATCTTTACGGTTTTAATTTACCTTTTTAATTATTATGAGGTCTGTGACCAAAACCTATGTCAAAACTAATATGAACATCAAGGTCGCACTATACTATATTAATAAACATTATGATGTCATCGTCAAAAATTTTTATACCTACAACAAAACAATTGAAATAAAATCTACTATTGATGTTATCATGTGAACTCAGTTTAAATGAACTTGGCTATGTTGATCGGAACGTTGCTTGCTAGTCACTCGCGACATCTAAACGAGAGCGGACGCTGCCGCCATATTGTTTCGTTTCCCGCCCATTATCTGACTGTTGTCTGTGGTTTAGTGTTTTTCTTTTTACTTTATTAGGTAAGTAATAATTTAATACATATCAGTGCAATATAATTTAAAAAGAAATTAATCCTACGTATATGAAAACACTTCAGTCTACATATTTATTGAATTTATTCTACCCTCAGATAATTAAAATAATAGGTGAATATAATAATAAACGTAGATATATAATATATTTATTGATATTTTATTCTTAATGTACTGGAAATACCTATTTTTGTCTTTATTTTGGCACATATTTACTTGATTTTTAAATGTAGTTAAAAAAAAACTACATTTCAGATTTAAGAAAATTATTATCATTTAGCAATTTATTTTGTCATTTAAGATTCGTTGCCTCAGTTTGAAATGGTATACCTAATAAAAAATATCATATTTTAAATGGTGACTGTGAATTTATTAACAACCGTCGCTCATAATGGGCCAAACAATTCCACTTTCCATAGCCTTATCAACAAAGTCAAACCACAATCTAAATGTTTAAAATTAGAATTCGATGTTTTTGTATTCGTAAGCGAATAGTAATGTGTAACCAGGGACTTAATTCCGATTGAGTGACCGTTTTCTAGTAACCCATTAAATCGTAACCACAATTAATTTTATTACAAAATCAAAGATATTACTTTTAAATTAATGGCTATGTTTATTTTAGAAGTTTTCTCAACAATTATTTTACAATGTCCTTTTTTAAACGTAAACGTATAGAAACACGGTAAAATTTCTTTGACGGTTTTCTTTCTCAAAATTAAAAAAAAACAATTGACAACAAATAATACCGTGTCTACCTACGCGGTTTTATAACCACCTAACACCTACCTTTCAAATTCTTGTCCCTTATTAATACTTAAAATGATATTATAGCAAATGCAGTGTGATAACATAGCTTCTTCGTAATGACCGTATTAGGTATATGATTTCAATGAGAGTTAGCCAGTTCTTAGATCGATATAAACGCGTAGGTAAGTTATGCCGGTCAAGGAAACGAATGATTTATTCATGGCACAAAACAGTTATTAAGTTCTTACTATAGATCGGAATCTTGGGTGCTATTACTATCAAAAGTGTGGATATAACCAAAATTTTTCGGGAATTAGAATTCTGAATGATAATGATTCTTGTTCTTCTATACAAGGTTTTTTTTTTCGTAAATAATTCATACTTCATGCAATAAAAAGAAATATGTCAGGATTTTTTTAATAAGTAAATGAAACAATCATTTAACAGATACTTAAAGTTTATTTTTATAAAAAAATTATACGTAGTATAAAAAGTCCATTTTTTTTTTGCAAATACCAACAATAAACCATCTAAAACAATATAATGTTGCTTGGCAAACCCAATATCAGGACAAACTAGTTTGTTTAAGCCAAACCGGTTTATTAACTAGATTTTTAAACTACACTAGTATATCTTGACATGCATAAGGTTGGATACATCTGTTTAGCCTAGAACAAATTCAGTTTGGTATGAAATCGGGTTTGACTTTGCAGTCAGTTTGGTGCAGTAGGTAAAATAATAATATAATAGTATTATCCGATGAAAAACTTTGGGATATCTAAAATTATTTCCAGTACCAATACGATTAAAAAAAAGATCGATTTCATATTTAGAATGTTGAATTATTTTCTGTTGCACTTTTAAGGATGACCCTATCAATAGATAGAGACCTTTGCATCGCCTAGTACTTGGGTTGTGGAGCTCTGATGGCAGTCACTCCTTTGCTCTCAGATTGAAGTTCAGCAGTATCGTAGTAGACTTAAGCTATATAACATCACGCTATCATCAATAGGAGCCAAACACAAATAAAAAAATGTTGCTTTTTGCGAAGAAAATTTATTTTGATTGACGCAGACGGAGTTTCGCGTATCAACTGGTGTGTTATTGCTAGTTTTTTTGTAGCTTGTCGCTGGCCTCACGTCGCCCCTCCTTGAGAATATAGAAATAAAATTTAGTGATACTAATAGTTAGTTAGTTGGCCAGCTTGGTATAGTAGGCCAAATGCTCCTTTATAAGGAGAGGTCTATATCCAGCATGAAGCTGAAGCTAGCCGACGGAGCTAGCCGACGGACATACCCTGCGTAGTATATTGCACGCCCCTTAAAATGAGTTTTTTTAATCAACAAAGAGAGCAAACAGTCGTTTTCCTGCATCCAATTACTATACAATGAACCAGGGCCTTTTAAGATTAAAAAAATATATTTAAACAATCATATTAAGTGAATAAACGCTGTTTATTAGCGAAAACTCCAGTTTTTCGATGGTAAATTTGTCCTAACTTTTTTCACAAAAATAGGATTGCTTTCAAATTTTATATAGTTAATCCCTAAGTATCAAACAATAATAGTAAATTACTTTTACGTTGGCAGAAAAGTTATAATTATTATTATTAAATGAACAATCAGACAGCAGGTTTTTGATCGAAATTCAGTATTTTTTGTTAGTTACGTACGATTACCCATTAATTGTGTTATTTCTGTTTTTTCTGCCAACGTAAAACCTATTTAAACTAAACTATACAAAATTAGGAAGCAATCCTATTGTTGTGAACAGAGTTACATCAGGCTTTTCGTCGAATCGGTCAATTTATCGTAAATCATGTCTGATTGTTCATTTAATAATAAAAAATTTAACTTTTCTGCCAACGTAAAAGTAATTTGGTATTATTGTATGATACTAAGGGATTAACTAGTCAAAATAAGAAAGCAATCCTATTTTTGTGAATCGAGTTACAGCAGGTTTATGATCGAAATTCAGTATTTTTTGTTAGTTACGTACGTTTACTCATTAATTGTGTTAATTCTATTTTTTCTGCCAACGTAAAACCTATTTAGTTTATTGAACGACACTTAGGGATAAACTATACAAAATTAAGAAGCAATCCCATTGTTGTGAACAGAGTTACATCAGGCTTTTCGTCGAATCGGTCAATTTATCGTAAGTCATGTCTGATTGTTCATTTAATAATAAAAATAACTTTTCTGCCAACGTTAAAGTAATTTGGTATTATTGTACGACACTTAGGGATAAACTATATAAAATTAGGAAGCAATCCTATTGTTGTGAACAGAGTTACAGCAGGTTTTTCGTCGAATCGGTCAATTTATCGTAAGTCATGTCTGATTGTTCATTTAATAATAAAAAAATAACTTTTCTGCCAACGTAAAAGTAATTTGGTATTATTGTATGATACTTAGGCATTAACTGCACAAAATTAGGAAGCAATCCTATTTTTGTGAAAAAAGTTAGGACAAATTTACCATCGAAAAACTCGAGTTTTCGCTAATAAACAGCGTTTATTCATTTAATATGATTGTTGATTTTGAGGGACGTGCCATATACTACGCAGGCTATGTCCGTCAGCTAGCTCCGTCGGCTAGCTTTAGCTTCAAATATCCAGCAGTGGACTGTTAAAGGTTATTGATGTGATGTGATACCAATAGTTTTATGTACATATACAATACATATACCACAATACATACAATCAGGTGAAGCATCTGATCAGTTGCCCCTACGCCTAGGAAAAAATGATTTTAACTTTGAATATCATGTTAAGAATGTGGAAAAATTGAAGAATTATAAACTATTGTAATAAAATAGTTTTTACCGTCCTTATCAAATGAAGTATGACATAAGAGTATTTCAATCTTTATTTATTATCTGTTATCTATGTAGTTGCGTATTATTTTGTAATTGTTAAATAACACATTAAAAGTAAATGATTTGACAATTGTTAACTATGGTGTCACAAGTTATTACTTCACACAAATTTCTTTTAATATAATTGTTAATATAAATCTTTAGTAATATGATTACAAGATAAGATTAGATAAGAATCTGAGGTCAAAAATACACGTGCCTGTGACCTGCGTCACCGGGAATTTTATAAAAAACTAGCTGACCCGGCAAACGTTGTTTTGCAAAAAAAAAATTTAGGGATGGGTCACCCTTACCATTTATGAGTATGAAAAATAGATGTTGGCCGATTCTCAGACCTACCCGATGTGCACACAAAATTTCATGAGAATCGGTCAAGCCGTTTCGGAGGAGTACGGGAACGAACATTGTGACACGAGAATTTTATATATAAGATGACGTCAAGCAATAAATCTGAAAATTACTGCCTTTTAAGTACTTTTTCGTTATTTAGTTATAAAACTACATCATTATTATTATGTTAATTACATTTATTTATCATCGGAACCATGTCTTGATGAATGCAAAATTCCGCGTTAACATCGCCAATGTCGCGGGTTTAATCAATTCCCGCTCAAGTAAACATTTCTGTGCATGCATATTTATGTTTGATTTGGTCTGGGTGTTTCTTTGTATAATATTTATGTATTTACAAAAAAAGGTAGATATATGTATTTATGTCAGTTGTTTAGTTACCCATCATACAAGCTCTGCTTAATTTGGGACTAGATGGCGTTGTGTGAACGTAGTAGAATATTTTCATTAGGTACTATTTTAATAAAAAACTATAAATCTTAGAACTACTACCTCTTAAGTACCTACCTACTTCTTCTTTATTTAGTTATAAAAACAACTTTATTATTATGTTAATTTCATTAATCTACCATCAGAACCGTCTTGACGAAAGCAAACTTCCGCGTTAACATCAAAACATTTTATTAAATAAACTTATTATGACGCTTTAAAAATTCTGCTTCGAGTATCCATTCCTCCTACAAAAACTACGACAAATATTAATATCATCATCAACAGCCTTTACTAGTCCACTGCTGGACATAGGCCTCTCCTTAGGAAGGTAATAATATAGATGTGTTGTTGTTCTTTTTTGTATTGATGATCATGAAAACTTTTGTGCTTCAACTCTTCATGTTTGTCAATGCCATGCTGTCCTATCGCTAGTTTCGCCCCTTTCTGCCTGACTATGATAAAGAAGAGTTATCTTTTTCGAGTGTATATGTGTTTCTTTGGTATTCTCTGTAGTTGAGAAGATTCATTCTGGTAACTATGAACTAGTGTAAAATAAAACTTCAAATTAAAACGTATAGTATGGTCTTCAGAGAATACAGAAAGTAATCCTCTGTCAGAAACTTGATCATTAATCATTGCCTGTTAATGTTACAGATACAAAATGGCCACTACAGCGATGGACACCAACAAGAATGGGGGCACACAGACCGTTATTGAGAAGGCACCCTGGTAAGTTAGTTATACCTATAGTACCTGGATGACCGGAATTTCTAAAAATGAAACCTAAAAGTGATCTAGCTAAGATCGATTAATCGCTCACGAAACCGTTGGAGCCGTTTCCGAGATTTAGAATATATAAATATACATACCTGTACAAGAATTGAAGAAAGAAATTAACACAAAATGTAATAGTGGTATTAGGTGTCAATAAACCTATTATTATTATATAGTATAGGGTGACGAGACCCGTCTAGGGTGACACGGGTCAATGCCTGTCTGCCTGTATAAATTATTAAAAATTTTGTCTTAAATTTTATTTTTGTCTTAAATATTAATATAGAGGCACGCATAGTGTTCCGTGTGCGCTTCTAGAGGACTGCGACCGAAGGGTAACGGTCTTGGGTGAGACGGGTCAATGGGCCGTTTTGGTCGAGCGTGGCGGAAGAATGCAATTGCGATTCTCGCCATTGGCAAGGACAGGAACACCGGGGTGGTTTTTAGTCGGTAAGAGTCCGACAGATCTCTTCACCACCCCACAATGGATGGGAAGCGCGAAAGACGCGAAGGACATGCATGAGGATCTTCCACCATGTCTACAAAAAACAACTACTCATTTAGAATTTGACGGCTTTAGTTTGGTGGTTAAAGGTACTGTCTGCTGAATCCAGAATACTAGGTTCGTTGATACCTAGAACATATAACTCTATGATAATCACGATCATTTGCAGTGTGTCTAGGTGTAAATTTTATTGTAATACTAGCTGACCCGCGCAACTTCGTCTGCGTCTCTCAATAGTAATAAATTTTCTCCGTTTTTGAAACATTCTTCATTGTTGCTCCGCTCCTATTGGTCTTAGCGTGATGATATATAGCCTTCCTCGATAAATGGGCTATCTAACACTGAAAGAATTTTTCAAATCGGACCAGTAGTTCCTGAGATTAACGCGTTCAAACAAACAAACTCTTCAGCTTTATAATATTAATATTAGTATAGATTATTTACACACATCGCACACACAGGTAGAGCCTGTACTATGGTAACCAGACTGCTGATTAACATACTTACATATATATATCTAAATTATCTATAATATGTGTGTATTTTGTAATAAATAAGTATGTTTATCAGCAATCAGGTTAACATTGAACTAAGCTCTGACTAGTTTGTTGATCACAAACTAAACAGAGCCTCAGAGACAGATTCAGTCAAAAAAAAAAATGGAAGAACGTTCACGCGTATCCGTCCTGTGATGGGAAATTGCATAAACATAAAATGAACTAATAATTCATCGTCCTACCCTTTACCTAAATTTAGCTATTTGGGGTCGGTGCAATGAGTTTTATTCCTCCATTTACCTTGACCACTCGAAATTCTCTTTTACACACTCCTTCATTTCATTGCGAAATGATTTTGACTTATTCTTTTATGGCCGACCACCGTGGGAATGTAATCGTTCTTTGTACATCATATTAAACACTAATGAGTAAATGGGCCTTATAATAATCATCATCATCATCAGCCTTTAATAATCCACTGCTGGGCATATGCCTCTCCTTAGAAAGGAGGTCTTGGCCTTCTAGGCCACGGTGGCATAGGGCTTGCGTCAAGTTTTCCTTCTCCTTGCTGTTGTATGTACTGCGTAGTTTGCTATCTTAGTCGGCTCTTACGAGAATGAATAGGGATGGCGACACTCCGTATTCTTAATCCGTCACTACACGCACCGGACCGGACCGGTCCAATTATAGTTTTTAGTATTAATTAATGATGGCACATTGCCGTCTCACAATGCCTGAGCTACTTAATCAGGCCCTAAGTAGTATTCTAAAGAAGTATGTATATAAAAGAATATGCTTCATTGCAGTAATCATTAAATAAACGTTATAATTGCATTTCATGTTTTACGTTACCTTGAAAATGCAAGTCGTTGAGGTAATAATTTTTTCTTATCGTTGTGTAAGCCATCGGGTTGCCATACATTAGTCCTGTGTAATGTTGCTTTTATATATATTTAATGTATTTTTAACTTTTGTAATGCACACAGTCTATTGGTGTTCTATTTTTGAATTGGAACTACTATTGCGATAAATTGATATGACTGCTAAAAAGAGGGTAGTCGTAGTATTTCTCTCACTGGTTATTGTACTAGATAACGCCCGTTGTACTAGATAAACATTTTAGTGATTAGCAAATAAAAGTAGTTAAATAATATACGATAGTATGACCAGACTATTAATACTTGGTTATATTAAGTTCGCAGAACCAAGAGTATTTGCGCAAAAGAAATCGGCTGTAATTTAAACGTCGGACGTCCTCTAAATTATTCGCTAATTTATATTTCATGTGTTTAAAATTTAAAAAAATATATATTAGAATTGCTTACCGCTTTAGAGTGGTTTTACTAAAATGTATGTAGTAAAAATGCTCCTAACCGACTTTAAAAATGGAGGAGGTTCTCAATGCCACTATTTTGTGTGGTATCGTCGTTATTTATGCATCTAAAATTTGTTAATTTTTTTTTTAAGAAAACTCCCGAATTAGGAACAAGTATATACCAGTGTATCGCGGGGAACTTTACAAACATACATTGAACGTTCACAAAGAACACTCAGATTCAGAACAACAATTTGTAGATCACACAAAGTGTAGTCCCATGTGGGGATCAGACCCACAGCACTTAACGTAGTAGTAAGCGGCGTGGCTTAAACCACTACGCCATCCGTGCAGTCAATTGCTAGTACGTACGTACCTTACCATACCATACCTTGCATAGGTAGAAAACAAGGAATAAAGAATGAGGTGTTTTAAAATTTATCTCGATTAACCTTGAAGTTGGCGATACTTTTTAAAATTAACTAAAACAGATATTGTTTTCACAAGGTGAAATGCATCACAAAGAGATGACGTGCAAAAAGACTTATAAAGTGTAGGTTAACTTTAGTCTTACTGCTAAAGTCTCTCCTTTAGAAGTACCTTTTGTGTTACACGATCCAAACCTACATACGTACATAAATATTGTGTATGTTAAATACTCGGCGGCGAATAAATTATATATTTGGGTGCATTTACCCTCAAGTGAAAACGTACAATTACACAAAAATATCATTTACGTACGCACAAATATGTTAATATACATAATAATATGTGCATATTTAAAACATAGGTATATTTAGGTTTATTTCAGTGATTCAAAATAATATTTTGTAATAGGCATTTATGAGCGGCGGTATAGTCGTTTTCCATCAGGTAACCCGGCTCGTTTGCCCCCTATTCCATAAAAAAATAATGGAATTTCGAACGTATTTTGACCACCTTTAAAACAAAATAACTACAATGGTTTTGATATATTTAGTCGCTAAACGGCTATATACAAACCTTTTTTTTTCTGTGCCGCAATCCCCTCGGATACCGCCCACCGGTGGCTATTTCCATACCTAAAAATACTGTAGTGTCTTTTGCTACGTACTAAGAGGCGTGTGCTGAAGCATACGTGCCTTACTTACTTGTTACTTTTCTAGTCTTAAGAAGAAAATAATCATCAAGGTGCTTTTCAAGATTTTAATAATATAATAACTTTAATTTCACCAATATCTGTCAATAAAATATTTTTACAACAGGTCTAGAGCACACATCACACGCAATTTAAGATAAAATATTTTTTCTTTTTGAACTTATAGAAAATTATTTTTAATTAAATTAACAAAAGCGTGTCTAGTTTTTTTAACTATAAGTTATTAATAACACCTCCCGCGTTAGGAATCTATATCCTGTGTCGCGGGGGACTTTACAAACATACATGTAACAGACACAAAGAACACCTAGACTCAGATCAACAATTTGTGGATCACACAAAGTAGTGTCCCATGTGGGGATCGAACCCACAACACTCAGCGCAGTAGACAGCGGCGTGGTCGAAAGTTACATTGGCCGAAGGTACCAGGAAAGTAGGGGGAATTTAATAAAACAGGCTATCCACTTGCAGGCACGCTCAAAGTCTGTTTGTTGGACAAAAATGCTTAACACTATAGGATAGTCGTATATTGTTATCCTTTTGACGATCTTTATATCCAGATCCAATAATAATCCACATTTTGTTACGTCACGTTTTTTTATTTTACTTCATTTACCTATTTATTGTGATAATATTATGATTGTGTTGCAATGTCATTAATGTTCGTGTGCAGTGGATTTTAGTTTTTTTAAATTAAATAATAATATATTGTAACACTGTACTGTAGTTTTATTTTGCTCAAAATAAGGTTTTTTATTTTATGTTATACAAAAGATAACTCTCGGCAGCCATTTCATTTTATACGAGTAATACATGTATAGTAGTGTTGCCATTACTTAGCACAGCAATTTTTACCACAGTAAACAATTAAAATAAAAAAAAATTCTCTTCTCTTCTTTCTCTAATTCATTTATTAATTGCAAAATATATTCCATGTGTTAGGGCACTTTACAAGCATTCATATAACAGACACAAGAAACACCTAGACTTAGAACAACAATTTGAGGATCACACAAAGTGTTTTAGCGTGTGGGGATTGAACCCACAAGATTCAGCGCAAGAAGCGGCCGCCCAGTGGTCAAATCAAATAGCGGGCACTTCCTGTGTTACCCACTTCAGAGGCCCAAGTGTGAGTTTATTTTGTATCTACTCGATCATCACGGTGACCGCATCCGGCGTTGTGATTGGTCCGCACTGAAATCTCGACCAATCGTAACGCTCGCCGTCGAGAGCGAGTTGATATATGATAACTTGCACTCGGCCCTCTTTCCCTTCCCAAAATCACTCTCACAGGTGGCAGGAAACCGAGAGTAAAGATTTAATACATCGTTTTCTTTTAATTTCGGTTTAAATTTTTAGGTGAATTGAAGGATAATTGGAAGGGAAGTACGAAACAGTGTTTTCAAAAGTATTCGCTGTCGGTAACACATGTAGAGAAACACTTCCAAAGAAAATAGGATAGTTTAATAACAGAAATAATTGATGTGCCTTTTAATAAAAGAGCTAATCTGCAGTATTGTTTACTAAAATTAACGATCTTCTAAATACGGATTTAACTATTGATATGTTTGCACGTTTTCCAAATGGTGACGGATTAAGAATATAGAGTGTCACCACACCACCCCTATTTATCCCGTTGGTGTCGTAAGAGCCGACTAAAGGAGCTGCCTATGTAGGACAACAGCACTGCAAAGAGAAGGAAAACTTGAAACAAACCCTATACTTGAATATTTTCTGTACGGTTTTATATCACGTATAAACGTCTAACTATTACCCAACTTTAGTCCTGTTCAAAGGAAGGAAACCTTCAAATCCGTATCTAATCACCATTTATTTGTCCGCGCATGCGCTGTTACACAAGCCGTGTGCGCATCTCGATCACGCGTCGACTATTGACCTTTATACGTGACACCCAGTGACATTGACTTTGAGGTTTATGGGGTGATATTCAAGGACACGAAACTAATATAAGTGATAGCAAATTACCGCTACTCTTTCTTTTCTAATTTTCTTTTTCTTTTTTTTAATGTTTGTATGGTCTGAAAATATTTGTTTCGGAGTTTGTGTTTTCTGTGTATGTATTAACAAACAAAAGCATACAAGTCGGTCGGTCTAGGTGTGTCAATCGGTTATACTAGTTTTCATGGTACAAGCTCTGCTTAGTTTGAGAGATCCAACTAGCCAAGTGTGTTGCCGTACTTTGTGTCCTACCTCTAGAATCAGAATCATAGGTTACCGTTGCCCAAACTCAATCTGTGACCCTAGCAGAAGCAATCTTTGGTGGCGAGACGCGCTAAGGAGCGCGCGCTTCGCGGTACCAGGGATTTCCTTTCTAGGACACCTGGTTCCGAGACGGCATGCGGTTTTTGGTTCGAGTCCGACAAAACCACCGTTGGATGGTATCCGAGGGGATTCCCGCACAGAAAAAAAAAGAGGGGCTATGGTAACCTCACTCACGTGGTGAGTTAGGTTGTCTGTGAGGCCGTGGTAGCACTCTGGTCGAGACAGCTCGGATTTGTACCGTATCATGGTTTGCCCATTTTTAAATCTACGATCGTAAAATTCAGGTTTTCGACATTTTTTTAATTAATTTTTTTTATGTGTTTATGGTGAATACTAAACAGTACGTTGACCTATTCCATGTGTGGAAACAATAATCACTGAACCTGTAAATGTTGTAGACACAAAATTATCTATACATCTATACAAATAAATAAAATTGGAGTGTCTGTTTGTAATATTAAAATAACCGCTTTTTACTAAATGCATATGTATGTTTACACGGTACATTATGCTAAAATAACATTTTTTACAATTTTTGTCTGTCTATCTGTCTGTCTGTTTGTTCTGGGTAATCTCTGGAACGGCTGGACCGATTTCGACGGGACTTTCACTGGCAGATAGCTGATGACATAAGGAGTAACTTAGGCTACTTTTTTAGGCTAGCTTCGCCCCGCGGCGTTGCCCGCGGTTATAACAACAAACGCGGGTAACACCGCGGGTCTCAGCTAGTACAAAAATAAAATTCATTCTGTGGGTATAGCTGGCTCATAATATTTTTTTATTGATCACGGTACTCGGTAGTAAAATGTTATACGGTCAGTTATCTTGAAATTGGCTTTTTTAATCGATTTTAAAAGAATGACGACGTTTTAAATGGGCTCTATTTTTTTTTAATGTTTTAACCCAAGAACTCGGTCATTCATAAACTGATTTAGAATTTTTTTTTTTTCATTGAAAGGGTATGATTCCCTGGACGTGTAGAAAGATCTTTTTTTTTTGAAGATTTTGAATTAAATCATTCTATCGTAAAGAAAACTTTAGTAAGTCTTAAATGATTATGGTGCTACAGCTACAAAAACATGCTAAATCATTATATGAAAGCGTTGGAAATAAACACTTTCTCGTTTGTAATGGTTTTAGAACTAACGCAAATACATCAGTAAAATTAAGTAATTTCCAGCTCCAACCCATTTGATTAAAACCAACCATTTTGTTTGTTACGCTTTCACGTCTAAATCACTAAACCGATTTTAAAAGTTCTTTCACCAATAGAAAGTTACATTATCAGCAAGTAACATGACCTACTTTTTATATAACCAACATACAAGCGGATGGAGCTGCGGGCAAAAGATAACACTTAAAAAAAAAACTGTACTGTAGGTGTTTCGTTCCAACAGTTAAATAAGCAAATTCTACTAAGAGTTAAAAGATTAAACTAAAGTGAAACGATTAACATAACATTAATATTAATAATGAATATTGAATAGCTTATTGTCGGGTTATACGGGTTCTTGTCAGTCATTCTATTTTAGGGGTTAATTTACATATGAACCATTGTCAGACAATGTCAGAGATGAGTGAATGCTACGATCTTAACTTGGATATGTAGATGCTTTGTTTATAGCTGCATATTTAAGAGACGTAGATATCTACCAATTCACTAAGAACATCGGCAGAATTTGTATAGAAGGCGGACCTGTTTTTTTTTCATTTCATGTTAGCGGACCTGTTTTTTTTTTCATCTCATCTTAATCATAATAATAATAATTTTGACTGCACGGATGGCGTCGTGGTTTAAGCGGTCTTGTTGTTCTGAGTCTGGGTGTTCTTTGTGTCCGTTTCATGTATGTTTGTAAAGTTCCCCGCGACACAGGATATAGTCCTAATGCGGGAGTTGTCTTTTCAAAACATAATCAATGAGAATCTAATGAGAATAGAGATTAGTATATGACGGATTAAGAATACAGAGTGTCATCACCCCGTGGGCGTCGTAAGAGATGACTAAAGGAGCAAACTACGCATGCCAACAGCACTGCGAAGAAAAGGAAAACTTGAAACAAGCCCATACCAACCTGTCTGGCCAGCGTGGTATAGTAGGCCCAAACCTCCTTTCTAAGGAGAGGCCTATGTCCAGCAGTGGACTGTTAAAGGCTGTTGATGATAAACACGATCTTGTCTGAAAATAACATCTAAGTACCCAAGATACTTTATTATTGCTAAAAAATACTTTAGAGTTAGATTAAAAAATTAAGTCGATTTATAGGCAAATAACGTTCAGTTTTTAGTAAATTTCTATCTACTCACCACTATAGGATGTTAAATAATCACTATAAAAAACCCAAGGTAAAAAAAGTAAAGTAAAAAAGTCTTGACAAAAATATATTTTATTCATCATCCTCCCCATAACTGCAGCATCGAGGTATGCTGCTGTCGCAAATACCAAATTCTCTAAATCAGATATAGGTAGACCAAACTTAAGGCGTTAATGCACTAGTTTTTTCTAGATTATTACTCATTTTCAAACGTCAAATAATAAATCGCCATTTGACTGAATCGCGTAATCAGTAATCGCCACATTGAATTACCTCAGCTAACAATATATCCGTGTAGCTTCAGAATTCTTTCATGGTGGTTTTCATTTTATAAATTATCAAATTTTAAAAGTTTACCTTCTCATAACAGCCTACAAAGGTTCTCAAATAAAAGTTATAAAAAGGTTTATCGAGTTTTTTTTTTTTTTTTTTGTTTTTTAATCACTTTACGTAAACCTTAGCATAAAACCATATCAAGCATCTACTAAAATGACCATCGTAGACTGCATTAGCCAAAAATACATAAGTAACTTATCCATACTTATATTGAAAACTAGCTTTTGCCCGCGTCTTCGCCCGGGTGTATGTCGTTTATCGCGGTAAAAAGTAGCCTACATATGTTATTCTTCCATAATGTAGCTTTCCATTGGTAAAATAATTTTAAAAATCGGTTTAGTGTTTTAGGTGCGAAAGCGTAACAAACAAACAAACCCAATTTACATTTATAATATAAGAAAGCGGTAAAGCTAGTAAAAAATACAATAAACTTCAAAAAGTAGCACTGGCTCCAATGGCCTCACAAATATAAAAAAATTACAAGGAATTAGAACCTACTGCTTTTTGTAGTCGGTAAAAAAGTAAACCTGATTGGTAGATCCAGTGATTACAAGTTCACACATGAAAAAAGTTTATGATTAATATCAGTTTATACTTGAAGATACCTGTATTTTTAGATATAACGATAGACGAAAAATGTGAGGTATATAATTTAAACCCAAGGTTAAAACTATCTAATAAGAACTTAGAAAAACAACTTTTTGTTTGTATTTATATAAAAAGATAGCAATAAATACCTGTTTACTTCCTGGTTATATTCGGTATCCATATTGTCGATTAGATACTTTTCATTCCACTGTGTTCAAGCTAATAAAATATTTTACAGTCTGTGACACACATAAAATAGCGGTTGGGGAGGAAATCCACAGGGTAACAGAATATAATATACTCGTATGAATCATTTTTTTTACTGTTAGAAATATAGAATTTAAAGCGCAACAGGTAAATATTGCAACATCTATGTAGTTTGTTTTTTTATTAACGTAAACGGTTTAGTAATATAGATATTTATCTATTTATAAAATATATATAAGAGATTTCCACGTATATAGTCACTCATCACGATATCTCTGGAACCATTAGAGCTAAAGACTTGAAATTTGGTAGGAATATTCTTTTCCCCGAGTAGAGGTCAGCTAAGAACGGATTTGAGGAAATTCAAAAAAATAAAATAAAAAAATGTAAATTTCTAACAGATAAGATTTCCGTAAACATTGAAAAAAAAAAGAACTTGCAGCAAAATATAAAAAACAAAGACATTACATTATATTACATATTATGTCCTTGTTTTTTTTTATCATAAAGGTTATATTGTGATTCTAGTTCTTTGTTGTAAGTTCTTGGAAATAATGCAGGTCGAATAATTTAAATTAATATATGTAATATAACAACGTAAGTATTTGTACTCCGTGTGGGTGACGGATTAAGAATACAGGGTGTCACTACCCCTATTCATCCCTTGGGTGTCGTAAGAGCCGACCAAGGGAGAAAACGGCCCAGAACAACAGCACTGCAGAGAGAAGGAAAACTTGACACAAACCCTATACCAACCCGTCTGGCCAGCGTGGTATAGTAGGCAAAAACCTCCTTTCTAATTAGAGGCCTATGTCCAGCAGTGGACTATTATAGGCTGTTGATGTGATGATGTGAAGTATCTGTACGTGTCAGTACATTTCGATCACGGCATATCTGCCTGTTACATTCTATAAAGACACAACTATAACAATGTATAACTTTGTAGAATGCAATAAACTTTAATAGGTGTGTAGATATTGTGTATAGGCGATGAACAATATCAAACCCGTTTAGTGGTTATTGATATCATTCTTACGTAACAATTGTATAATTCTAAGAACATTGTTATGTCAGAGTAACATCGCAGTAAATACATTAGGTATAATGTTCTCTAAGGCTCAATATTATATATCAGCTTTTGCCTGCGGTTCCGCCGTCGTATATATCAGTTACCGCGTTAAATAGTAGTGTAGCCTATTTGTCTTTGTTTTAAAACACAAATCCCGCATTAGGATTATATCCTATGTCTTCTCTTGTCTGGAGACTTTACAAACATATATGAAACGGACACAAAGAACACCCAGACTCAGAACAACAATTTGTGGATCACATAAAGTGTCGTCCCATGTGGGGATCAGAACACTCATCGTAGTAGTAAGCGTGGCGACCGCTTAAACCACTACCTTAACCTTGCAATCTCTATGCTGATGTAGCTTTCCAGTGGTAAAAATAATTAAAAATCGGTTTAGTGGTTAAGGTGTGAAAGCGTACCAACAAATTAACTCACTTTCACATTTACAATATAAGTATGAAAGTATCGATTGATAAATTATTAAAGTTAAAGAGGAATACTGAATACTCATCAACCACTGTTTTATTTTCGTGAAAGTTTATGTCACAAACAACAAATCTGTGAAATAACTTACAGATATTTATTATGTATTGTGTAAAATGGAATACCTACTAGTTCCAATTGTGAATCAAAACCTTTCATAGACCCACTCTAACATACACACAATTCGTTAAATCGGTCCAGTAATTTAGGAGGAATTCGATGACGATATGTACACACAGATTTTTTATGTGATATTATCGAAAATATAATAATTAATTGCTACTTATAAACACAGGAATCATATATTTATTGAAAAACAAAACACCTTTACTGCTAAATCTACTCTACCACTACTAATTTACTACATTAATATGTACATAGAGACCTAAATACTGGTGCTAATTCTGTTGTTCGAAAACTCTCTAAACTAAACTAAAAATCACAACAAAAAAAATTTTTGTCCTTTCAAATATTACGTTTTCAAAATAGGAAACGTTGTTTGACAGAACTAAACAAATTTTTATTCATTTTTAGTTTAGTTTAAAGAGTTTTCGAACAACAGAATTAGCACCTTTTTCATTATTTTTAAATCGTTACAATCGATGTCCATTATTTTACTACTGTGTAACATTTTTAAATCAATTTTATTCATTAAACCATTAAACCAACAATTTGTTTAAATTAAAACATAAATTATAGTCTAAAAATCTGTTTTAACCCTTCTATTTCAATTATAAAGAAGATTAACCATGAATAAAAAATCGCTATTGTGACGTAACGAATTGTATTAATAGTGTATTTACGTTTATTGAGACAATCATTATGTCTCCTACTGAAGTGGTAAACGTTAGTGTATAAAATGATAAATCGTTATAGATTTTGCTACGCATGAGTATAATTTTACTAACAAAGGTCAATCGAGGTCAAAGGTCAGAACGATTTTTAAAAGTAGGTAATAACTTTTAAAAATCGTTCTTTAACCACGCAGTGTAGCATCGCTGTTAAGGTGTTGTTTCATGAATGTGATCGATATGAATCGAGACCATCGATTTTTACCGATATTGTAATAGCTTAAATATCAATTGTTTAAAATTAACATTGTTAATTTTTTTGTTTATTTAACTGAGTTCAAAAAAGAAATAAAGGTACACAATTTTGTTGTATTTATGTTTGTTACCTCAGATCTGTGTCAATTTTGAACCGATTTGGACAACTCTTTTCTTATAAGGTTAAAAGTTAACCATGAAAAGATTGGCCTGATGATCTAGTGGTTACTGACCCTGACTGCACAGATGGAGCTATTATTATTATATCTGTAATATGTATGTATTTAGAAATATAAAAGTATGTTTATCAGCAGTCTGGTTACCATAGTACAGACTGCCTAGTTTGGGATCAGACTGCCGTGTGTGAGATGTGTGATGTTGTTACTATTCATTCAGGTTTATGATTTTGTGCTATAGTCTGCGTAAATGAATCGCACCGGTGTAAATCCCCCGTAGTTTATTGCTTCACCAAACACAGAATGCCCTGCGGGATGCCCCTTCATTGTTTATTATGCTGATTTTCAAACCGTTTCCTCTACTTATTATACAACTGCACCGCGCTGCAATTCGTGTACTAGTGAAAGTGGAGCCGTCTTGTGCACTTTATCTATGTCAGTAAGTTTATAAATAAAAAAAAATAGTTTTAAAAACTAAAAAAACACGCTTTTTATAGAAAACCAAACTAAAAATAGAAAATAAATTTTAATAAATTTGAAAAAAAGAGTTTGGTGCCTCTTGTCAACAGTAAAAAGCACCCCACGCTTTTTTTTTTATATTAGTGTATTGTCATCGGTCCTCGATATATCTACAAAGTTTGAACGAATTCTGACCGTTTAAAGTCAGTCAAAATCACGCCCAAAAGAGTCGGTTACAAACAAACATACAAGTGAAGCTAATATAAAGCGTGTAATAATAAAATCTGTGTATATGCTGCACGTCCTTCGATTCACTTACTTTTTAATTGATTATTGTGTATGGACCGGTGGCTATTTGGTTTAAGTGTACTATGTGGTCTGTCGAGAAGAACGGAGGAAAACAGAATCTTTTCGAGTTAGTAATTATTTACATATGGAAATGTTGTAAAGACCGTCGTGTATCCTGTTTTTAACTCTGTAATATGCAAGGCGCCATTTCAAAAGAATTCCTTATACCTATCATTTTCCCTCGTGTTCTGTGTGACATTTAAAAATTGTTCTTTAAAAATAGGTTCGAAAACATTCTGCATCTGTATCGAGTATCGACATATTTTATTATTCATAAATTTCCAAATTCAAATAAATTTCATAGTAACTTCTATTTATTTGTTATTTTATAATATGTTATTTCAATAAAACAATAACAAAGGCAGTAAATTTCTTTAGAGAAGCGCGTGTCAAACTCAGACTCGCGATGACGCGAGGTTTGGTGCACGATGGTCCTAAAGATAATAAATAAGAGTATTGACATTGAACTATACAATTTTATATAAGTTATTGAACTAAGCCCCCTTTTCTCATTCTCTTGCGCACGAGTGCGTGCGTGTATGAGCTCGTGTAGTGTACGTGTGCGTGTGTCTTTGACTGCGTGTGTGCATTTGCGTGTCCCTTACCTATAAATAAACGATGAATATAAGCAAATAGAAAATAATATTAGAAAACATGAATCGCACCGGTGTAATTCCAAATAACAACGAGGTAAATCACATAAGAATTTTAACCGAATTTAAGACATGCCATCATTAGATTACTTTTATACCCTTGTTAATTGAAATTACAATTCCCGTGCGCATTTCAAAAGTACAAACTGGCATAAATCGGGCACAATTTTATTTGAAGTGGTCGAGATGAAGGAACACACATATAAAATGGAAAGAAATCAATACATATGTATTATATTTTACATTTATACGAATACTCACAACCACACCAAGAATACTAGGTAGGATTCTTATATGTAAATACTCTCTTAAATCTAAGTACTCGTAATCAAGAATCGCTTAAAATATTCCACTTGAACGCCAACTTTGCCAAGTTTTGTCGTCTATGTATAATATACATTTACGATTAAAATTGCTCCTATTGTATTTTATACATATTTGCAATACAATACAAATGGGCAGTATAACTCTATTGTTTATACATGTGCCAATATTAAAACCTTGGCGAGCGTAGCGATGGACTACCAACGATGCCTACTAGATACTTTTGTTATACTATATAGTTCATGTACTGTATAATTTACGGATATAATCAATTTACATGGGCAAGTTAAACTTTGCACCAGCAACTGCCATCCTGTTTTTGGTTATATAACTATCATCACTGCAGTATCGGCTGCTAAACTCAAGGCGAAATGATTTCTTATCCACTAAGTAATTTAAGTAACCAACAACGTTATTAAGGACTGGGTTGTCCCCTAGTTTTGTTCGCAATCATTTTGATTTGGTTCAACTGGGTGATCAGATTAAAGTTATTTTTTCAATCCTTCTCGGGCACTATTAAAAATCCAACGTTGCCTGTAATGTAATTATATCGTATTGTAACCGAAAATTGAAACGGAAATCTCCTAGTCTTAGTAATACTTTACTATTTTACTAAGAAAATACCTTTTATGACAGTTGAGAAATACAGAGTCGATCGGAACTGAATTTTGATCGAACGATTGTTATTACGAGAATTGGCCTTCAAATTATATTAATGCCATCAATCATGATGATCGATTGAGTAAAAGACATAAAAGCAAGTAAGTAATGCATATAAAGTTACAAAGAAATCTATAATCATAACTTATAATGTTGTATCTAATTAAAATATTCTATAAACCGTTTAAGAGCGACGGTTCCGCACATATAGGCCGGCTATACCCGAATGACACCAAAGCTTTACAGAAAAGACCGAGTGAGTGACGTCACTGAAGGCTTAAAAAAAGCTACATTAGGCGATAATTGTGAGACAAATGGGCCGGCTCGATCGGAGAGACACCACGGCCTCACAGAAAACCTTTGTTAGCAATGTTTTCGTTACTTTTTCACCAAGTACATGACTGAGAATGATTCTGGGGGTGTGGGCCTTAAAAGGCGCCAACACATTTGTGACGCCTCGTGTCAATATCCATGGTCGCCATTTCGCCCCCCGATACAATAAAAAGTTGAACCGACTTCAAACAATACTAAAAAAGAGCACTAAAAATCTCGTAGCAATCGCGGTCGATTTGCTGTCATTTTTTGAAGAGTTCCGTTGTCTGTCTCCGAAACTCATCATCAGAACTATATGAAATTTATGGGATCATTTTGGAATAAACCCTTTACAAACAAAACAGAATTTCGAAAATCCGTCTATATATGACGGAGTTATGCCCAAACATACATTTAAAAAATAAATATCGGCATTGATAACGTACTCCTTTTTGAAGTCGGTTAAAAAATTATAAGATCGTTATTATTGAGTTCCTATTCACACATCTAATATCTATGCTTGCATAAGCCAAAAAAGGTTAAAATCTGTTAAGATCAATAATTATGAAAGCATAAAAATGTTTTTAACGAAACAATTATTGTAAAATCGGGTTGTTAATCTGTCAAGAGTCAAGACAATATAAAATAACTAACAACGACTACAAAGGAAATATTAATTCAGGCGTTTGATCTTGAACGTAACACTGATTTATCTTAATGACTATTTAGCGCTAATGACAGTTACGTCAATCCCGTCTAATTTTAAAATAATTAACCACACTTGATGTAATCTTGATTCTAGATCATAATTAAATCATTAAAGTAAAAATATTCATCTTTATGAATACAACAATGACAATAGTAATTGCCGTGGGAGAAACATGCTGCGGCACGTGGCTCGACCGGAATGCATTTTTTTTGCAGTAGTAAACGACTGAGAGAGGTGACTCGAGGCGCAATCCCCCTACTCCCTAACTCTGGTCAACTGAAATTGAGATCCATTCAATCCGTTTACAAAATGAATCGAAAATTAATAAATGAAGCATACGTCTTCTCGGTCGTATGCTTCGTTGCTGAAAATCATCTCCGTTCTGAATTGTTTTGGTAACACAATTCAGATCTTCATCGTCAGCCACCAGTTCACTCCACACTATCCGGTCTTCGGCTGTTCTGAGCGCGGCAGTTCATTACATTTCATGGTGCATTGAAGACGTGATAGATTTTTAAAAGTTAATTATTAAATTACACATATTGTCTATTATAGTTTAGACGAGACTCAACGATATATACTTGCAAGAATCACGTCAAAAAGCGCGGGCGCAATTTCGCACGATGCAATGTTGCCACATTTTGTGCTGCAATCTTATGTGCGTAGCGCTATCTCAACGTTGTACTAAGTTATATGTATACGTATAAAATTACTTGTCCTGATTGACTTATTTATCAACGAAGAGCCTAAACCGCTGTCGCTACAAACTTACTTACTTAACAGTAGCAGAATATTTTGTTACTTAATTTTAATAATGAATCACATATTGTATGCTGTTATACTATTATCTTAGTAAAACTGCAACTGTATTGTGAATTATTATGATGATCCATATCTAGGTTTATTAAACATCGGTTTAAAGAAGCAAACGTCAAAAAATATCATGAATTTCTTTTTAACATGTTTTTTATTCTTGGTCATGCTTTGATTTTTACGTTAACTTAATTAACAATGGAAATAAATTTCGAATGTCAGTTTAACCTACTTCTACTTACTTAATGGTTTTTATTTAAATTTAGACACAATAGAATAAACTCCCTGAATACTTCATAAAAACTTAAGCGCTAATGATAGCTGTAATTTTTTTTTTCGTTTGCTTATTTCTAAATGATAATTGGCCAGCTGTGTGCTCTGCCTTAGTAGCCTCTGCAATCCCAGGATGGACCCACGGGTCTATTTGTAGCCTCAGCCCTGCTTACCCATCCGCATATTAATTGAATTATCTCTTATCCTAGCTCCCTGTGTTTCGTAAATAAATATAATAAAACTAGAAGTTTCTTGCAGTTTAACTTGCGTCTTAGTCACAGCTCTGCTCTTCACCTGAGTTAGATTTCATAAACCATGTATGCTATTCGGGGCGGAGACAAATCCAAACAATGAAACATCATTTTATGATCTAGCCTTTCTTGAGTTACGAATTATGTAACTAACCCGTCTTTGTTTTGTTTATTTAAATTATTCGTCTACACTTTTTTCTGGTCTGCTAACTATGTTCGTTCAAGTACCTATTCCTCATTATAATTGGTCTAGAGTTTTTTTTTCATTTATGAGTTTATCATTTTCTATGGTACGCAGTATTGAGTATTTAACTAAAGCTGTTTGGTATGCAGCTAGTGAAGGTGTTATCACTGTTTGCTTACACTGTACACAATAAATATTATTATTTCTGACTTAATACTGTAGTTTGCGAGGCAAATATTGAACATAAACTCAAAAATTGTCGTTGTCACAAATCCGCCTTTATAAATAACTTTAAGTAAACATTCATTCTTAAATATGCAAAGTTCATAATCATTAACAGCCGTTAATAGTAAACTGCTGGATCCTCTCCTTAGAAAGGAGGCTTTAGCCTACTATACCACGCTGGTCAGATTTGTTGGTATAAAAGTTTTTCTTCTCTTTGCAATGCTATTGTTCAGCGTAGTTTGCTTCTTTAGTCGTTTCTTACAACACCCTCGGGTTAAATACAGTGACGCTCCGTATTCTTAATCCGTCACGACACGGACATACAAGACGGAATATGAAAAGTTACTTTCATAGTATGATGTGAAACACCTAATGCGGAAGATCAGACCGGTTGGCGTGGCGAGACGTAGCGGGGGAGGGTCAAGGAACTTGTTTCCTAGGGTATAAACTAGTACCTGGCAATAGACTTACATGTGATGGAACACCATGTGGTTGGTTTCAATCGTGAGCTCCGGCGAGATGATGACCCGTGGGAGGTTCCACACGATAAAAAAAAAAAACCGTGACCTATTTCTTACAAAGCAGTCTCTCCAGAAAGAAAAGAAAGACATACATCTTTTAGTACATAGTTTAACTATCAACTACTGGTACTTTTATCCATTCTGTGACTATGCTGAAGTCACTTAAAATTCAAATGTGAGTTCGTTTATTTGTTACACCTTAAAGATTTAACTACTCAGTTGATCGTCTTGAAATTTTAAGATAGGAAAATAACGTGAGCGAGAATGAAACCACGGGTAAAGGAACTTTATGATATGCATGTTTTTAATGTAAATATGTTTTTACAGAATGAAAGACAGAAACATCAGCTGCGAAACAGGCACCTCACTTTTTCATAAAAGAAGTTAATGTTTGTTTGTTGACTAACAGCAGAAAAATAGTATATTACTAGTTTTTATTGTACGGTTAAATTTCATTTAACATTTCATTACTTCCATTTTTTTTTTTTCAAGTGCCTCATATTATTACTCTGCATCACCCAATTGATTGACTCGTAGGGACTGCCTTAGGCATTAAGTCCGCCGATGCATTACAAAAATGAAGATAATAGAAAAAATTAAAGTATAACAAATCTGCACAATTTTTATACTATTAATCTATACTATTAATAAATCTTAATGATGACGTTGGAAGCCTGATCAGTATTTATTGTATTTAATATATCCGTTTATTGTACACTAAACGACCTTCAAACCTTCAAGAAAAGAGCGTTCGCCTTTCTAAAAGGCCGGCAACGCGTTTATGACTCCTGAGTTGCAGACGTTCATGGGCGGCGATAGTCACTTTCTATCAGGTGACCCGTCTGCTCGTCTGCCCTCTCTAACATAAAAAAAAGCCAGATATAAATATACAATAATTGTCTTAAACTAGGTTAGTACAAATGGCGGCCTTATCGCTCAGAGGCAAACTCTTACAAGCAATCGTGGTATGGAGAGAAAACTTGAAGGCGAGGAGGTATTGGGTTTAACTACAGAACAAAGAATTATCTGTTCTGTGACTTTAACTACTTCTCATAGGAAACTTGTTTTTAAATAAATCTTGGTGCTAAGAAGTAAAATGGCTAAAGTACACAGTTTGAGTGATAATCAAGTTAGACCCGTTCGCATCGCATCACGCGTTAACCTCGAACTTGACAAACCCATACGAACCATTCAACTAGTTGCCCAACAACTGTGAACACGAAGAATATTCCATTACCTAATAGACTTATATACATACCTAGTCTTGCCATAAATATTAGTATGTTCATATAAGAATGACAGAATCCAAATTCAAATGTTGTAATATGTTTTTTTTTGTAACAGTATTTTTGGCCAGGATAAGTATTATTTTATAAAATTCTTCCTAGGAAACCTCAACTTTTTTATCACAATAATTTCCCGCTTTTTTTATTTGAATTGTTTTTGTCTCTCTCCAGGTTTTTGAATTATGTAAAATTGGAAAGATTTTTTTGGCCCGTTTCTTTCATGGGCCGTCGCAGGCCTGATGCCGTTATATTCGTCTTAATTATGACTGGAATTTTACACTGATTATTTGGAAAATATAAAAATTGAATTCGCTGTTTGTATAGTTTAAGTATCCAAGTTCACGTTCATCATTTACACGCAGTCTTTGTTTGTTTTTTAACAATTAGCTTGTGATTAACTAAGTGGCTTTCGGGCCTTGAGGCCTATGAAAGACTATTATTCGTAGAGGTAGTATTTGAGATAGATTATTAACACGAGCGATTATTCTGTCAATCAATTTGCATATATCTCGGAAACAAATTATATATAGTAGTTTCGTCCATTAAAACAACGTGACGAACGAGCGAAAAATACTATAACGATATGTTCACTCGATTTTTTTAAGGTATAAAATTGTTATTCCTTAAGAAATAAAGACACTCAGTTATTAATTTATTTATCATATTTGAGGTTTGTCTTTTATTTGTTGCCAAACAGTTAGCCATAGTCGTTAGATTTTAACTGTCATACGAAACGAATATTTTCAATCTTAAGCGTGCACTTTGAAGTTTGGGATTCTTCTAATTCCAATCATTTCTTATTTCCGTTGATAGTTTTGATGCAGTTTAACTTAAAAAATAAATAATATCGATCTCTTTACATTGATACTCGTAGTATTTTTTTGGTCATCAGTTAGTAGGCTCACTAACAAATTTACACGGAAATAGTTTTCACACTATAATTTTCAACTCTGTTTGTCCGAGCCTTAAAAAAACGAAAAAGACGATTAAAACAATTTTATGAAATAAAGAAATTTTGAGTTTGAGTTCAAACAGACAAGACACCATATTTCTATCATAAATACCTCTCATATACTGTCATGGCAATTTATATTCATCTCCTGACGCCCATGTCCAAGCAAAACATATACATTTGACATATAAACGAGAAATATTTTGCATAATCAACGAACTAGCCGAGTTGGGGCAACCAACTTACTCAACTACTACGAAATAAGAAGCTTATTGCGAAGCTCAATGTCTTATGGTCATACATGCTTATATTTTGTGGTAATTGCACACATATTTACTTTATTGACTGATGTGAGTATTCTTCTAAAAGTCAATGTTACAAAAGCATTACTACATAAAAAATTTGAGTCGATTGGATTGCCAAATACAGTAGATAAGAGGTAGTGTCGTTAACGCCATGAGACAACTCTTCGATATAACCTATATCGACGGCTTAGTTTAGCCTATTCTAATAATTTGATGCTTAAGTAATGTGCAACTGTTTGCTAGACAACGGTCATAAATTACTACATTTTTTTTTGTGTAAACTCAGCAGGTCCTCACACACAGTTTTGATTTTATTATGCAAACACTCGATCCCTTGAAATCCGCAGTAATTTAATAGTCAAGGGTCGTTAGCCTTAAAAATTACTTAATTTAATTTGAAAATGATTGTCCCTTTCTCTCATTAGAAATAAGTAGTAGGTATACGGTTCATGGTCATATTTGTACATTTGAAAGTAAATAGAAACATCATAAGTCGGTCACTGTTTACCGCGATCCGATCAACTTAAGCAACTTAACTTTTTACACGAAAATACATATATATATATGTATGTTGTTGTACCCCTAACCCAAAAAAAGGGTTCTCTGACAATCTCATGTGATCATGATTGTAGTGTTTCTTTACAGTTTAGCAAGCACTTTACACTTACAAGTTTAGCGTAAGAATATCGATTGCGAGTTTCAGTATTAGTTACAAGAATGTTCAGCTTATCTGCTCTAGATGGCATCACTATACATTTTATAATTATGAATATAAGTATCTATACAACTATGTATATGTATAACCGAGGTATTTATCTCTAACACAAATGCGTTGCAACTGGTGCGGAAAACAGATGTAGATATCATCTGTAACTATACAAATTATAAAAATACAATTTGTATAGGCTTGCGGCACATGGCTCCCACGTGTCGCAGAGTACATACCTAATTAAAGTCTCGTTATTATTCTCTGCATAATTAAGGAGTTATTTTACCCGTTATAGTATTGTATATTCATCTACGTGTACTATATACGTTTTGAACTGCACCGATAATAAACATTTGGCTTCCTTACACGTATAAAGTAATTTGATTATGTAGCATTATCCGTGTGATGGCTTAAGAATATGGAGTGGTACCACCCCTATTCATCCCCGGGTATCATAAGAGCCGACTTGGGGAAAAAACAGCACTGCAAAGAAAACCTTCACCCCAACCCTATACTGACCAGACCAGCGTGGTATAGTAGGACGAAACCTCCTTTCTAAGAAGAGGCCGATGTCTAGCACTGGATTATCAAAGGCTGTTGATGATGATTGAAGTTGGTGACACTTTTAAAAGCTACTTATTTACTACAGGACGGACCAGCAAGGTATAGCGATGAAGGTGTACAACGGTATTGCAATTGCCTTGGAGATCTTGGTGCTGTATGTCAAAATGACAGCCACGTGGCTGCATTGCTTGTATCAGTTCTTCGTCCCACCAGAGCCCAAGAGCGTCAACGGGGAGATTATACTGGTGAGTTATGTTTTTTTTTGCCACAAAGATTTACAGTTTTTTTCATAAAAAACTATGCTCTAATATACATTTGTTGAAAATATACAGCGGTTTTAAAATCAATTTTAGTCATAATCCTAATTACATGTTTATTTTAATTAAAACATTTGATTGTTTAAGATAACTGGAGCGGGTCACGGAATGGGTCGTGAAACTGCGTTGCGGTTCGGCAAGTTGGGCGGCATCATCGTCTGCGTGGATATCAACCCTACCGGCAACCAAGAGACCGTAGATAAAATAAAAAACAACAAGGGAAAAGCTCATCGATACGAGTGAGTACCCAGTTATACTTACGGTTATTTTTGGGAGACGTTTGAGGCGAGGTGCAAAAGGCACAAAAAATTCTATATTTACTAAATGCTTACCTATTCTAATTATAATTTAGCTTTACCATTATTAGCTTTACTTTTATTGGTGACGTAAAAAAAGTCGCCTGACTGTCACCTTTATTTGTGTGCGGCAATCCACTCGGAAACAACCCGTGAGGTGGCTTTATCGGACCCGAACCGACCAAAACCGCACGCTGTCGCGGGTACCAGTAGCCGGGAACCCTAGAAAAAGTCTGGTACCCCGATGTACCGCGGGCCATCTACAGCATGTAGATGAACGTGTGTGGAAGCCCCCATGTTCCCTTTGTGCTCCCGAAAGGTCGCGCGCTCTCCGCAGCGCGTCTCGCCGCCACCCCGGCCTGATTCTACTAGAGGTTAAGCCAATTGTCACACCCAGGCCTGCGCTTATGGAGGACGGAGGTCGTTCTGCAACCTACCGCGCCTGAGTCGTCTGCTATACTTGACCCGTTATCCGGCCTGGCGGGCCGGGAGAGGTCTAAACCTCTCCTGATCCCGCTCCGCCATTTTCTTCTCAAGCATAACTTGCTCGCAAAGGGAGACGGCAGAGTTCCACGCACTCTTGCTCCGTACCGTGCGGCAATCATGTTATCTAGTGAGAGAATTCCCACTCTCATGACCGCCACCAGTAGTGCATGCCTCTGCTCCACCCACGCAGAGCATTTTGCTTGCGTGTGGAGCGTAGTGTCCACGGTCCGGACATCGCAGTGGTGGCACACAGGCGTTGGCTTCGAACCCGTTATATTCTCATGGAAAGCTGGTTATGTGTGTACTCATTTTTACATCTCACAATGAAAGTCATGTGGCAATTAATATAAATATATTTATGGAGGAACGGGTGTCATGTCCCTCCAACACAAAGGGAGAAGCGAGATGATCATGCCTGGCGGGCCGCGGCCCAACGGTTAATATTGGGAAGTAGTATAAATGCTAATCGTCGTGCGAATTACTCATATCGCGATACAGGATTAGCAGTTTCTCCGTAGTTCGGTGTGTCTTCGCTAAATGGTACTATAGTATGTTTCTTCGTTTTCACCGTATGTGGAAGTCGCCACATCACTACCCTCCAAGACCGGAGGTCGGTTGTGGGCGTCTAGGTTTGCCTACATCGCGCTATGAAAGTTCTTGCGGCGATTAGTGATTATGATCTCCTTTGCCTGGACATAAGATGATCCCTTTATGTTAAAGGGGTAACATCCATCCCTCAAAACTTAAATTTTTCATTGTCTACCTTTTTTTTTTTTTTTTTTTCCGTGCTGAAATCCCCTCGGATACCACCTGTCGGCGGCATGTCGGACTCGAACCGACTAAAACCGCACGCCGTCTCGGGTACTAATAGCCGGGGAACCAGGTATACCCTAGAAATTAAGTCCCTGGTGCCCCGACATACCTCGGGTCATCTACAGACGAGTAGACGACCCCCCCCCCCGTGTGGGAACCCCATGTTCCCTGTGCTCCCTGGAAGCGGCAGATGGCCTCACCTGTCACCCCCAGGCCTGCGCTTATGGAGGACGGAGGTCGTATTTCATTGTCTACCTGGCTCACGGTATATTTTTGATGCTACCAAGTCGTCAAGGACAAGCAATTAATATTCAAATATACCTCCAAACACGGAAGCATTTACAATGAAGGTATAATGATGACATAAGTGTACTCACTAATATTAGTTTATGAATTTTTAATGGCGCCGTGTACGTATTACGAACAATGCAAAGGTAAATTTAATATTTCTGGCTTCCCAGCTATCATATATTCGTAAAGCAACGCTTCTACTAATGACTATATTATAACAAGACGTTCTACTCACGTCGTAGCTTGACGAAATAGCTGAATAGGGCTTTCAAATTGAAAAAGTTATCTATACTAATATTATAAAGCTGAAGAGTTTGTTTGTTTGTTTGTTTGTTTGAACTCGCTAATCTCAGGAACTACTGGTCCGATTTGAAAAATTCTTTCAGTGTTAGATAGCCCATTTATCGAGGAAGGCTATAGGCTATATATCATCACGCTAAGACTAATAGAAGCGGAGCACCAATAAAGAATGTTTCAAAAACGGAGAAAATTTATTACTATTGAGAGACGCAGACGAAGTTGCGCGGGTCAGCTAGTTTCATATATAACTTGTAGTTACGAGTAAACAGATTATATACACGCTAGATTATATACACGGTAATGTCGGTTATCGCGGTAAAAAGTACCCTATGTCTTTCATCAACCAAATTTCATTTAAATCGGTTCAGAAGTTATTGATTCCCCATACAAACTTTCACCTCCCTTTTCATCCCCTTAAAGGATGTTTTCTGGAATAAAACCTACCATTTATCCTTTCCCGGAACTTGGACGATCTCTGTACCAAATTTCATATAAATCGGTTCAGCGGTTTAAGCGTGAAGAGGTAACAGACAGGCAGACAGAAAGAGAGACACACTTTCGTATTTATAACATTAGTATGGATTAGTATGGATATAGTAAAAATCTAAAATCCGACGTGTCCGTACTTGAAAGAAAAGTAATAAAAAGAAAAGCGTAAGTAGAGTTAAAACAAATCAGGTATTTTAAGGGCTTTTTCCTTTTTTTAAAAAGATAACTCCCGCATTAGGAATATATCCTTTGTCGCGAGGGACTTTACAAACGTACATGGAACGGACACAAAGTACACCCAGACTCAGAACAACAATTTGTTAATCAGACAAAGTGTCGTCCCATGTGGGGATCGAACCCACAACACTCACTGTCCTGTCTGTTTGTCAGCGAGTCTGTGTTTTTACCGACTGCGGTAGAAGTATATTTATTTCTTTGTCACGCCTGCTCACACTAGGCGTGAGTTTATTTCTCATCTACTCGATCATCACGGTGATCGCGTTCGGCGTTGCTATCATCATCATCATCATCAACAGCCTTTAATAGTCCACTGCTGGACATAGGCCTCTCCTTAGAAAGGAGGTTTTGGCCTACTATACCACGCTGGCCAGACGGGTTGGTAAAGGGATTGTATCAAGTTTTCCTTCTTTTTGCAGTGCTGGTGTCCTGCGTTGTTTTGCGCCCTTAGTCGCCTCTTACGACACCCACGGGATGAATTGGGGTAGTGACATTCCGTATTATTAATCCGTCACTACACGGACGTTGCTATTGGCCCGCACACAAATCGTCACCATTCACAGAGCCAAAGTGAAATAAACTCACACTAGGACCGCAGTGGTCTTAATGGCTTGGATGATGTCGTGAGATTTATTTTAATTGTGTGAGTGACACTGGGAATATGAAAATTATAAAAATTAAATTTGTCGGTTTGTAAGTTTTGTAAGTTTGCTTGTTTGTTAGTTTCTACAGATGGTCAGAGTTTAATCGTAAGCAAAATATTTGAAACTAACTTTAACACCTTGGATATAATCTGACGTATAGATTCTAAGGTTTCAAACGGTATACGATAACACCAAATTAAACTTAAAGGCAGGCACAGCTAGTTACAAAATAAATTAAGCCTAAGACAATGTTACTTAACACTAGGACGAACAAAAAAAAATCTATTGTCCCCACCAGCCTGTGCATATTTTCAAAACAATCTTACGTCACAGCTACGTCACTTCTAGATAATTATGATTAAAGATGTTCTATTATTTTGAAACACACACACACATACAGGTCAAGGTGATATTTTCCTTTATTTTTTAAATTACTTCATAAAATAATACATTTATTTTATACTAGCATTTAACCGCTTTGCTACGTATACCTACGACGATTATGTCCTTGATAATAGATCAAATGTGCCTACATTATAATAACACAGCACTATGCCAGATTCGGTTAGCCGCTCTGGCGAGATTGGGTATGTTTGTTACACTATCTCGCCAGATCGGCTGGCTATCCATTAGTGATGTGCCGGATATCCGTATCCGTATCCGTATCCGCGGATATCCAAGGGAGAAGAGAGATCCGTAACCGTATCCGTATCCGTGACTTTTTTGGCGGATCTTTCAATACATATTACATAGATGAAATTCTATATAGGTGATTTTGTACTTACTCTAAAACTCTTAGGAATGTGTTTGTAACACTATAAACAACAACTTTTTTTCTGGCCAACGTCAAAATGATAAAAAAATTGGTCCTCCATTCAAATGACCAATCAAATGTTGTTAGTTGGTATGGAGAAACATTTTTTTTTCTTTCGTTTTCGGTGTTAGTCCAGAAGAAAAGTTGTTGTTTATAATTTTACTAATATGTACTTCAGAGGTTTTCAGTAAATTTAAAATAACAATGAATAATGGTTATTAGGTAGCCATGAAAAACTATTGAATTCTGTTCAGATTACTTTTTATTTCTTAAAACAAATATTTGGCACCTTTGTATTGCAATCATTTATCGTACTACACTAAATCAACTAGGCAGCTATCTTTATAATGAGATCAATCAAACATCTTTGTATTAGCTTATTAAAATAATGAAATATTTAAATATCAACGGCAAAGCGTCAAGTGGCGACAACTATCAAGGTCACGGGCTCCGATTGAGTAAGAAACTTAAGATCCGTATCCGTATCCGTATCCGCGGATCTTGACACCAAATATCCGTATTCGGATCCGTATCCGCGGATATACTTTGTTAACGATCCGGCACATCACTACTATCCATACATATATTATTATGTATGCATTTTTTCGCGTTTATAATATCAACAACGTGACATCTATTTGACACAGCACACAGCAGTGTATAAATATTGTATTACTGTATTCATATCTCTGATAATTGGAAGTTTAATTTTCAAAGTGGTATTTATCATACTTAAATCCTCAGATGTGACGTCACAGACCGCGAAGCCATTAACGCTTTAGCTGAGAGGATTCGTCGCGAAGTAGGAGATGTCACTATGCTCATAAACAACGCCGGCATCATGCCTTGCAAGCCGCTCCTACAAACATCAGAGAAAGAGATCCGTTCATCGTTCGAAGTCAACATAATTGCTCACTTATGGGTAAGTTTCTCCATTCAATCATTTACCAACTTCACTAACCAGCAGGTGACCTGTCTGCACTACATTTCATTAATTATTAATGCTCACACATCTTACACACAGCCGTCTGATCCTCCGTCAAATTCCTCATAAATATTCTTTTATTAACGCCCGCCCGCGTGTATGTCAATTATCGCGGTAAAAGGTAACCCATGTTACTTTACTTTTTCAGTTTCTGTAAATGCTTTATTTTGTCTGTTAGTAGTTTCTGATATTTTGTCATCGATCTATGAAAGTTTGCTTCTTTACCTCTATTGTAATAAAACTTGCAGAAAAAGGTTAATAAGGTACGCCTAGCTATACATGAAAATATTAGATGTGGACTATATATATTCTCTTTCGATCACAAGTAACCAAATCAGAATATTTAAAAGATAATCAAAAATATAATAATGGTCAATTTTCGATTGAATTGATTTTCCAGCTTCTACAAGCCTTCTTACCGTCTATGATGGAAAAGAACCATGGCCACATCGTCGCCATGTCATCCATGGCTGGAATCGTCGGTCTTCGAAACCTAGTACCGTACTGTGCCACCAAATTTGCAGTCAGAGGTCTAATGGAGGCCCTGCATGAGGAGCTCAGGGAGGATAAGAATAAAGATTACAGTGGTGTAAGTAATTTGGGATTCAGAACTTATTTGACGAATAAATTAAACTAAATTAAAAAAAAAAAGAATTCATTTGATTATGACAATACAAATTGATCTTCTTCAAATTCATGGAGGCACTAATTATTACCATGGGAGAGCCATGCGTCAGCATATATAGGCCGAATCTACCGTAGTGATATTATGGCTCACAGAAAACCGATGTTTATCAATTCTTGAGGGTACTCAAAGGGGGGCAACGTAATTGCGACTTGAGTTGCAGTGTCCTGTGATCCGTCCCCCGGGCCGACGCTCAGGTAACCTTCTGGTAATTTAGCCCCCATTACCATGTACAAAACTGCATACTGTTGATGGGGTAGATAATCCCTTTGGATCTCCGGCTCCTAGGGGACACAGGAGCCAGGAGAATAAGGTGTTGCCACTAAAAACACCCCGACGGCCGGCCTCAGGCGGTATACTCTGGGGAGAACCCGAACCATGTGTGTAGATATTATTTTGATTCCGATGCAATTGCAATATACAAAACAATGTATTATCATTTCTTATATCGTCAAATATTTATACAAATTTCGATTTGTTTAATTACTAGACAAAAATAAAGCCCTAAAATACCATGAAAGAGACTATTTTAGTGTAATTCTCTGTTCTAGATAAAATTCACAGTAATCTGCCCATACATCGTGGACACTGGGCTGTGCAAGAACCCGAAGATCAAGTTCCCTTCCCTGATGAAGATATTAACTCCTCAAGAGGCTGCTGATAATATTGTTGATGCTGTGAGGAGGAATTATAACGAGATAACCATACCGAGTTCACTATATTATTTAAACATGGTAAATTGATTACATTTACGTTACGTTATTAAATTGTGAATAGTCTTTATTTCAGATGAACATTAGATATGTATGCCTCATAAAGTTATGATACACAGTGTCAAAAGCTTAACTAAAATCTATGACTGTTTTAAATGTTTAGACTAGGCTACAAAGACGTATACAATATCTGATTTAGGTAACGAAAACTACATACATTTAAGTTTATTTATCTGACCCTAGCAGAATACCGAAGGCGATTCAGATATTTATACGAAGAGCCCTATGAGGAGCTTTTTGTTTTACACGCATTAACATTGTATCTTATTATTTTGTTTTTTTTTTTTATTATAATCACAATATGTTACATTAGTACACCGCTTTAGCATGTGTGTAACACAGTAAATGTTTTCTTTCTTCCATAGTTCTAGTTTTATAGTTTACATATGAACTCAAATTATTACACAAACTATATTATTGTAAGAGATGTCTAAACCTATGTTTTATGCATATGGAGCACTGTAGCACTCCATTTTAGAATGTTCATTTTAGAAAAAGTACGTATAACATTATTAAAAACATCTATATTAACTCTAACCAAGGCGCAACCAACAGTATAGTAAACTATAATTATGCAAAAATACGTTTCAATACCATCGTCGTACCATCTCAGGCACTTTATACCGGTCATGGCTAACATTCAGAGATACTTATAACGAAATAAACTAGAATGTAAACCATTCCAGTTTATCTCGTTTCGTCTAGATAGTACGTAGTAATAAGACCTATATGCCTTTATATACTATATATATAACTATATGTTTTTAGCTCATGTTATAGAACAAGTTGAGTGTTTTATTTGGCCATTTCATAGATTACATTTTTGTTCACATGAAGAGAAATATATTTATTAATATTGTTTTTCTGTAGAACTGATTACAGTATGAAATTTTACTTTTTTAAATCGTCGGAATAAGCTCCCGAAAATGATATCACCGGAATGGACATCTGATACACATACATATATCGCCTTTTATAAATCTTGGATTATACCTAGTTGATTTTTATTAGCTATCACTCGCAGACTTCGCACAATCTTTACTTTGATTATTTAAAAAAAATGCCAACAGAAGCAATATACCTGTTTCTAGTTCGAAAAACAATGAGACTATGTGTATACTATACTTTACTACATGGATTTACTTTTAAAGTTTTTTTTTTATTGAAGTAGGTATAATGAAATATGTTATTTGTTCCAGATTTGCAGAGCTTTCCCGAGGGCAGTGCCATTATATTTGAAAGACTTTTTAGACTCGGGGCTCGAAGCGCACGTTTAGTAAAAAGAAAGATAAACTCTAGTGTAAGAAATTAAGTGGTGGTATATAATAAGTATGTCAAAATAAATATTTTATGTCTTTATATTGTTTAAAACAAAAGTGATGTAGGAGTTTCTTTAAAAAAAAAAGATAATTAAAGAAACAAGCTACCATAATGTCTTCTTTCATCTATCGAGAAGGTTACTTTTAAATGTTTTGCAGAGTGCGCTTATGACGCCATTTAGATTGTAACACAGGTATCAAAATTTAATCGACTTAAATGAGATTCCAGGACGGATGCCAAATATTTGGCAACGTTTTATCTTTTTGCTTTTATTACTATTTCACTAATTTAGTAGTTTTCTTAATTTAAAAAAAACTGTTAATAATGCCTACCTTTATAAAGAATTCTTTTCACTTTTATTAAACATGATTTTTAGAAAAACTTATTAAATGTAGTGTTGAAAAAGGTTTTTACAATAAGTACCTACTAAAATAAGTTTATATAAGTAAGTTTAGATAAGTATTTAGATATAACAGTCAAACAATAGCAAATAAATGTGATATGAGTGCCTAGATATATATAAATGATTTTTTAAATTAAATTCTTGCCTAGACTTTTTAAGCTTTTACTAAATATATCATTTTTGTTTAGTATATTATACGTGATATTTTTTTATATTAAAATATTTATCTTAAATAGTGCCGTGATGATCTATTTTGATGTTATTTATTTTTCAGCATAACTATGAAGTGTAGTGTTGTAGAATTGTAAATGAATAATAAAAATAAAAAGATGTTATTTTTATATTTTACAAAAAGTAGATAATAACCAAACAATGTTCATATAATATTTTACAATTTAGGTAAATTTGTATAAATGCCAAGAGTATCTGAAGTGCCATTTTACCCCGGTACAGTGAAATTAGTCTCAAGAATTTTTTGCATATGTAGTGGTGTGTATATTACTCAGATCTTAGAGCGCGTTTCCACTATATTGTTCTGGCCTATACAAAAATGTTTCGATATCCTAACATTACTATTTAATTTTATACTTATCCCTAGCAACACTCTGATTTTTGTTTTCAATAAAAACAAGTTTTTATTTTAAAGAAAAAGGTTTTGACTTTATAAAAAAAAAGGTGTGTGTGCGATTCACACACGATAGAAGTGAAACTTCAAAGAGGAGAGACCGATATTTAAATTTGTTTTTTTTTTTTTCCTTTCATCTAGGTTTTTAAAACTCCGGGGAGTCTACGGGGGGGTCAAAATTTTTGTTATTTTTGGCCTAGGACGCACCGTTTCCGAGATATTTCAATCTAAAGCAAAAAATCGTCACTTGATAGTGGAAAGTGGAAACACGCACAAAACCAGAATAAACCAGTTTGACCATACACTACTACAAACGCAAAAATTTCTCCAAGCTAATTTACCTGTAACAACTTGTGTATAATCTGTACATAATCCGAGAGCCTATGATTTCAATTTTGTTGTATTTTTTATATGTTGTGTAAATTATAAAATAATTATATGTGTTTCTATCTAAGTATTTACACTCACTACTTTATTTATACGGCAGAGAGAAGAAAAAAAAAGAAAGAAATATTTGTTAAACTAAATTAGATTATTTGTACTATTTTATACAAAATTATACATTTTTTTTATACGAATTGGATATAATTATATTTTCGATTTTATTATACGGTAAATATTAATAGATATGTAGTATATCTATTAATATTTATTATAGTACATGTAGTAAATATTAATGCTTTGATGAAAGATTGTGATACTGTTCGATTAAACGTTGTATGCGATTTAGGTGTCTCGAAAGGGTAAACAATAAAGAGTGGAATTATATCAGTTTTTCATTTGTTTTAATAATTTTGTACCGAACAACATTATACGGTGTCATTTAAAATAATTATTTCTAGCATTAGGGGCTGGATTCATACGCAATTTAATTGGGTACGAATAGCCCAAAACCGTTGGGTACGAATACCAAGGAGTCAAAGTTTGATTTTGAGTTTTAATAAAACACATAGCGCCTTCGAAAGAGATCATATCTATTTCTTGGGTAGAAGATTATTTTTAGACTCTTAGGAGATTGTGTTAAAATTATGACATCATCTATTAAAAGTCCACTGCTGGACATATGCTTATCCTTAGAAAGGAGGTTTTGGCTTACTACATTACGCTGGTCTGACAGGTTAGTATTGAGTTTGTTTTAAGTTTTCCTTCTCTTGACAGTGCTGTTATCCTGCATAGTTTGCTTCCTTAGTTGGCTCTTACGACACCCATGGGATTTATGGGGGTAGTGACACTCCGTAATTTTAATCCGTCACCACACGAACAAAGAAAATATGGCATTTTAGAAAAAATAGTGGCTTGCAAAAGCTTCTATGCATATATAAAATTTTCACAGGTTAAAACTGGCTGAAATCATTAATTATAAGAAAAAAAAAACACTTTAAATTCATTGTTTAACCTATTTATTTCCAGTTTACATTTGATAATTTATTAATTTAATTTACAATTTCCGCTACATACACAAATCCTACTGACATTTGGCGTACATTTACCGTATTAAACAATGCAACTTGTTAATAGATACATTAATAATGTTACCACAAGTACCACGAGTTCAAAATTACCACCAGACTACCACAAGAGCTTGACTTGATCTGAACAAAGAACAAATAAATCATTATAACCTCCAGTAGTCGTTTTATGTTAAAAAGTTTTTTCTAAGTTGAACTTTTGGTAGTTAATAATATTATGATTAATTACAGTCATATTCCAGTTTGTGATGATCCTGTTAAGGTTAGGTATACGAATGCCAACTCAATACAACTTGTATAAAAACCCCGTCATACGATTGTATTTTCTGAATCTTTCTTCTGAGAAGGTTCAGGGTTAAAGATTTCAGAAATACAAATAATAATAATGATGTGTTGATAGGGGTTTTAGTTTGTATTTTTGTATTGATTCACTTCAAAACTTAATTACCATAAATACATAATCCCGTTTTAACAAAATAAATGTATTTGTATTTACCATATTATGGTAGATAATTGTAGAATCGAATGCCTTAAATTATCATAGGTATGTATATAAAATTACTAAACAATATTTAAGAAACTGTTTTTGGAAGTAAAGCAGTCTAAAAACTTTATAAGATAAAAGCTTGATAAGTCCTGTCCTGTATTGATTTTAATACTGATTTTAAGCAAGTGGAAAGTAAGTTTTAATTTCTTTAGATATAATATATGTATAGTAAGTGCACTATACAATAGTTATTAGTTTTTATTTAGGGGGATATTGTGCACTGACGACTAGATATTTTCAGTATATTACAATGTACTCTGTGCTAGATATACAACGGGCATGTCTTATATTCATAGTGATGTAAACCAATAATGGATATCCTTATTGTCGATGGCTATTTAATATTTTTCATAAATATTTTTGAATAGGAATCATAAAAATACAACACCTCTAATTTTTATTAACCACTACGCTAAGCAACACTGATTATGTTTTTGATTAATATAAAATAGCTTACATTATATTATTAAATTTTATTTGATATATGTTATATCTTACAATAATAGTTTACTTGTGTTGCATTCCACAAGGGAGGTGTTAATTTTTTTAATATATTTTAAATTTTATTTCATTTATTCTTTAGTTATTTTGAACTTAAATTTATTTCAAAATAAACATTTTAAAGCTGCCAAATTGTTGGCTTCTATATTATATACATTTTTAATATTTATTTTGTACAGCATTTTATGCTAAATTATACCTAAATGATCATCAAAGAGATCAATTTACCAATAATAATTTATTAAATATGATTATTGATCACGCTACGATTCCACATTTAACATTCACACTACTTGAATATAATTTGCTTTAACATTTTTGGATTGCTTTCAACATAAGTATTTTTCATAACAATTTCATTTATTTTATTACATTATTATAAGGTAGATATTTTATTACTAACAACTATTGTACGATGTTGTGTCAGTAAAATATTTAAGTGCAAAATTATGAAACAAGACTATTTTTCTAAACTTTTTTTTAATAATAAAACGTACCTACTAAGATTTATAAGTAGATACCTAATTTATATGTCATGATGAAATTTTCTATCAGATATTATAATTCATTTAGTCGAGCTTTGAATGAGAAAAGTTATAAAAATAGTGCTTAGTACCCGTACTTATATAATTATCTACCTAAAAGACGCTGTTAGGTAGCCGAACATATGGTTTATTTAAGTTTTGTATTAATTCTGTGGAATGACTAAGATCAACATCAAAGATTTGTGGGTTCAGTAAAACCCTATTCCCTACGGTATCTCTATTTTTAAACAAGTATTTCGTTTAGTTATCAAGAAGACTCCATGGTACAGAAAAACATGGTTTCAGAAAAAGGTTAAGTTCTAAAAAAATCGAATGTATACAGCCAATACAGTAATTCGAATAATCTGTGGTAACGTGTACATAAATATGTCATATAGATTTTTTCTCTGTGGTGTTGGCCAAGAAAAAAAGGCGGTAATAATGTTGGGAAAATCAAAATATTTTTTTAGAATGATTTTTCTGACACAACATGATGTTTACTAATAATAATTGACTTTATTTTGTTTCAATACATTAAGAAGCAACGATTACTAAAATATTTAAAGAAGATAGACAATACACATTTAAGGGACTTTTCATGAAATGAACAGATGCTACTGAGTTTTTTTAATATTTTTTTTTATGTTATTACTGTTTCTGCTCACACAAGCTTCTTCTGCACAAGTTCTGCTTGACAATTAATTCATATGGGTCTTCTTTCCAGTTTAAGTATAATTAAAAATTCAAGCGGGTAATAATAATTTTAACTCAGCACAGTCAAAGCTATCATATCACTTTTAAGCACTTCAAGCACAATTTAGAAAAACTATTAAAACTACTAAGGTCCAAATAATATTTAAATGATGGTTAAAGAAATATATAATAGAGTCAAGTACTAAACGTGTTTCTGCCTGCGCTACGATTACTGTAGGCACCAAAAATGTTTTTTTTTATTTTATTTATATAACATTTTCTATTACGGTTTATTTTGTATTTATTCTGAAATAAAGTAAGATTGGAGTATTTTACACCAGAGTAAATTTGGTTATGTGTTCAATATATATATGTATATATATAATGGAAGCACACACATAAGTACCTATAGTTTTTTCTAGCCATTGGTGTTAAGTGAGTTCACTGTTAATAATGAAAAGTGCATGACTTATTCAATTTTTAATCTTCTTGAGACTGAATAAATGTAATTCTAGTTCCAAAATAGTCTACGATAAACTTAAAAAATTTCTCGAATGTTTTATAATATATTTTTGCTAAGGGAAATTCACTTTCAATTAAAACTGCTTCTTAGTGGAATTTGATTTTAGAACAAGATCCATTAATTATAAAAAGTAAATACCTCTTTACACAAACATCGCTATTTTATTATTTTCTAAACTTCACAAACGTAGGTTATTTTAATAAGTATCTCTCACGATATTTGCTCATAATATTTTGTTTGCGTACTATTCCTCTACCATAAATATATTTTTTCGCTTTGCAAATACAATTTTTCTCCTTTCCCAAATTCCCATTTTAAAATAATGTTAATCTATCGTCTTTATCTTAAGAATGCCTTGGTCATTAGACAGAATGAAACACATGTTCACTGTATATTCTTACCTAACCTAACAGATTTTTATATATTTTTGGTCTGTATTTGTTTTAATCAATTAGGAAATAAAACCGAGCGAGCTTTACAGCGGTCGCATATGATGTATAACAACTGATATTTCACCTACCTACTACTAAATGATATACTCAGTGACCGAATACCTAAACGAGCGATAAATACAAAAGCACCTGATAATATTTTATTGTATGTTGTGTTCTATATTAGAAATAAATTATCGGATTAAAAAAATTTACATTGCAATTAAGTATATATATGACATTATGTAAATTGTTTATTGACATGAGCTTAGTAGTTTGTTATTAAATCAATCTTTTGTTGTAATATGCATGTACGTTTCAAATTTTGCATGTCAGAACAGACTGACGAAATATGTGATTCTCTTCTAATAACTATAAACAGCCCATGTACCATATTTCTGAAATTAAAGTATCATTTCATTTAATTTCATTTCATTTCTACCATCTGACGGCCAACTCCAAAACCATAGACGTTCATTGGTCAAAACAAACAACTCGCGCTCCTTCGGCTTTATGTTTCACGTTTCATATTTATTTCTCTTTTCACGAAATCACTTACATAGTTTGCAACAAAGCGCGAGAAAAGAATTTGCTCATCAAAAATTTCACCCACTTGTGTCAAATTGTACGAACTGTAGTAAGTTACCTATTTTAACGGTTTATATAAATATCGAATAGGTATACACAGAGTCTGATTTATCTCGAAAATAATATCGATAGGAGAGAATAGGACAACAAGAAAAACGCAATCAAAAATAGTAATTTAAAAAAAAGTTGAAATAAACAACAGTACTAAATTAATCAGTAGAGGAAAAAATATGTATATAAATAAGTCATCTAGTTTAGAAGCTATTGAACTAGTTTAAAACATTTTCCACTTAGATAGTCATCCTCTATTTGTAACTGTTTTTCTACTTTCAATTCATTATTATAACATCTGCTAAGTTAGAGGTATAGTTGTGTAATAAGTTAAAATATTTCTACATCTTTTAAATGTTCATAATTGCGGTCCCAGTAGCCTCCGTTGTACAGCCAATCCTCTTGTTTCGTATACGGGTTTGTGCCTTGACTGAACCACCTGGAATCATTAACAATTGGTGTTTAAATTGGTTACAATAAAAAATTAACGTCATTAAATCTACTAGAAGCGTTTTTAATTCTCAATCGATGATAATGTAATCGAGAAACACAATTCCATATTTAAAAGGCAAAAGGTTTCATAGAAACGTTTAAAAGTTTTAAATTATTCTTCAAAATTGTACTACTAGTAAATTAATTATTGATTTTATATATAACAACATACCAAAAATATAAACTTGAAAATATGATATATTTTATCACAGATCAAAATTTTTAAATAATAAAATATCATTTAAATAAGAAGTTTAAAATTTAATAAGTATTATGTCAAAATCGATACTTAGGTGATTGTTTAAGTTTACCTAGGTTGCCAAGGATCAGGAGATTTCTTGAGTAGTTTTCTTGCAGAGCGCTGTTTCTCTTCCAGCCTAGTTTTCTCAGCTGCCGCAGCGTCAATTTCGCCTTGTTCCAGTAGTCTAACATCTGGTCTAAGCCGACTATCAGTCGGACAAAGCTGCCCCTTCATATCACGATCCAACTCGTTCAAGGACATAGCGAATTCAGTGAACTGGTAGTACTGGAAAAATGAAATAGTCAAACTTGTACTTGTAGTGTAATTAAGTATTTGTACTCGTATAAGCTACTCGTGACTGATGTCTCCACTTTTCTTTCGACTAAATTAAGTGTCAATAATATTTCTTTTTATTGAAAGGAATTTTAGTTTTCAGGAGTTTTGATAGTAGATAACGTAGTAATTTAGATAGTCCTCAAACATGTCTGTCTAAATTCTGTTGTATTTTTGCCTGCTGAAAACGTTCAAGAACCTGTCGCAGACGTAGTTCATTATTTACCCAATTTGAAAAGAAAAATAAACTATTTAAGAAGTAGCTACTTTAAAATCATCTCGTTTCTCTTTCGTCTCTTTGTGTTTTTTTAGGGAAACAGATATACATATGAAATAAATACTGATAAAACAAAATTACATAATTTAATACAAAGTAGTATGCAGGATACATGTAATTAAAGCCTAATTTCCATGATAGTAATTCATTTTTGCATCTCTTTAATTTTAAATACCCAAAATTTTGCAAAAATTTATGTAAGTATATACACGGCGATGTAAGTATGTTGATCAGATTTGAACAACTGAATTTCAATATCCAATTAATAATTAATCCATTATGCAATTAAAAACATTATCGGGTGGAAAAAATAAATTATAACGTCTAGAGTAAAATAGTCGTGACGTGGAATATAAATATTCCCGAAATGCCTATTGGTAAGTCAGATAGATAACATAGAGCTCTCGCATCAGAAAAATCATCATCAATCATCAACAGCCTTTAATAGTCAAGTGCTGGACATAGGCCTATGCAAAAAAACACTTCGCTTAATGTGCTGTCTCATTCCCTGCCACATTCATCCTATTTTTAAGGAAAAGGGTTTTGAATGAAAGAAAACAAGTGTTTTCTATATCTCTTACTAAGTGCCATAATCATCGGTTGAGTGGAAACGTAACGACGAAACCTTATATTATTATTTATTGTATTAGCAAAATTACAACAACACAAATATGTTGTATCATAAAGGTGTGTTTGCTGTGTTGTCTGTACCTGAGCGCTGTTCGGAGGTCGTGGTCTCGCCTCCCATAGCGTTACAGATCCCGGAATGTCAAAATTGTATGACTCGTCTGACTTCGGAACTTCTTCTGAGTTATCACCATCATCCGACTGAAAACATAATTCACAGTGTATGTTACAAAATATATCTTAAAATCTTAACGATCACCTGTAATGTTTCAATATTCTATTTACGCAGGGAGTATAGCTACTTATGATGCCGTAAAAAGCAGTATGATACTTAAAAAACATTTATTAGGTTTATTACTTTTTAATCTTATTTTTTTATGTTCTTTTTTAAAAACAACTTCCGAAGAACTGATCCTGTGTCGCAAAATGTAAATAATAATAAAACAGAAACAAATAACACCCAGACTCAGAACAATAATTTATGGATCACACAAAGTGTTGTTCCATGAAGGGATTAAACCCAGAATATTCAACGTAGCAGGAAGCGGCGCTTAAATCACAACGCCATCCGTGGAGTCGTACTACTTTATTTTATTTTATATTTACTTTATATTATTATTTGTATATGAAATGAACTCAACCAATTTATTAATTTAATACTTACATCCTGTATCGACATAGACCTCAACGCTCCGACCTTGAAGCTGTTCAACTTCGCGAGCATCTTCTTAGGCGTATGTGAGGGTGTCTGCGAGGATGCCTCCTCTCCGCGCTCCTTAGCCCATTGGTCGTAAGCTGCCACACTACAGCATTTGATATACTCCGTCCATTTCCCATATAGGAATTTAATACGCTTTTTGCTGAAAAATAAAACAAGTAGGTACCAAAACATTATGTGTGTATTATATAAGGCAAACATTCTTTGTACCTCTTTTTAAACTATATTCGCACTTCGATAAATGTGAGGAATACTTAAACTTGACGTGCAGAAATGCGGCAAGAAATATTTTTTATATATTTGAATATTAAAAAAAAATTGAGACAATGGATATGGATTTAACAAAAAGAATACGAGGATCAGTATTAATATTACATACAGTACTTCCCATGCTAAGCATGGCTTAACTTCTCATACTATAGCATGGAAGTCAACATGAAAATCTATACAAAAGCAGTTTTTGTCATATTAATCAAATATATGAAAGAAAACATTTTAATTCAATTCCAAATTTAAGTATCAGGATCTCTTCTATTATCCTAGCTTATAAATATATCCATTCATCCATGTTCGTCTTTACAGCTTAAAAATACTTGGAAAATCTTACTTAGCATCCACAATATGCCCATCGACTCTATGCAAATCTCTGTTATTGAAGCCAGCGGGCTTGAATACGAGGTTAGCTTTCAAGCCAGCGCCACCGTGGCAGGTCACCTCCATGGCACCGAACTGTTCGATCCAGAGCTTCCCCACGATGACGTTGTGCACACAACAATTCACGTTACTCCATGTGTAGGCTTCTCCCCATCTTAAGAATAAACAGTATAATTATTTTGACTGGGCTATTGGTCTGGATCACTATTCTAGCTACTGAGCTTGAAGTCATAGAAACGATACTAGTACTTGCTTTCAGTACAAGCTCTGCTTAGTTTGAAGCTAGATGGCGTTGTGTGTCAGATGTCCGGCAATATTATTATAATAATGACGACCGAATGGCGTAGTGGTTTGTGTAACGGACTGCTATTCCTAAGGTCGCGGGTTCGATTCCCACTCAAGTCAAACATTTGTGTGCATGAACAATTTAATGTTTGATTTGGTCTGGGTGTTTCTATTTATAATAAGTATGTATTTACAAAAAAAAGTATATATGTATTTATATCAGTTATCTAGTAGCCATAGTACAAGCTTTGCTTAGTTTGGGACTAGATGGCGTTGTGTAAATGTGGTAGAATATTATTATTATTATTAATATATATATTAGCATCATATTTTTCTATGTCTAGATGTAATCTATACCATGTATGTGCATAAAAATACGAGTATAAAAATAGATTTATCAGCAGTCTGGTTACCACTGTACATACTCTGCCTAGTTTGGATCAGGTGTAAGATGTATAAAATTATTATACCAGCTATTCAAAGTAAATTCACTGATGATGAATAGTAACTATATGCAAAGATAATTCCTCAAATTTGATTTGTAGTCCCAAGAATTAGCGTGTGCAGCCAAACAACATTCAATATTATTTTAAATCCACGTTGAGAGTCGCTGAAGTTAAATTTCCGGTTATTGCCGAACATGTCAATGTGGAGTCGTGTTCTAGTTCAAACATGTTTACTTAACATCCAGTCGCCCTGATGACGGAAATTAGGTCATCTATAACGAAGGCCAACCGACAGTGATGCATGATATGTTAAAACTTTCAATGCCTGCCAAAGGTTATACCAGATTTTGCAATAATAAATGGATGATTTAATCATTTGTTTCATAATAATACTAATTTGTGGATAGCCATAACATAGTAGGAATACCTATATTTATCGGCCGTGGAAAAAATAAAGTAGAAAAAAAATGGAAAAAATTAGGAAGACTATATTATTAAGATACGATTTATTTTTAACCGACTTAAAAAAAGGAGGAGGTTCTCAATTCGACTGTATTTTTTTTTATGTTTGTTACCTCAGAACTTTTGACTAGGTGAATCAATTTTAATGATTCTTTTTTTATTTGAAAGCTGATGCTTCCCGTGTGGTCCCATTTCAATTTGGTTCAGTTCTGATAATGGAATCCATGAGAAAACCATATTAGTCTTAAATTTGCATTCAGTATGTTCGCGACAAACAGAAGAATAACTCAATATCACGCAAACCGATTTCGATAATTCTTTTTTATTGGAATGGATGTATTTTAGGGATACTTTGATGGGAGTTTGGTTAGATTCTGATCATGGGATCCACGACAAAGTAACGGAACTCTTTAATTCTTAGGAGCAAATTAACGATACTCGGCTGAATCTTTTATATTATAAGTAAAATGAAATTAATATAATGTAGTTACAATAATTGTTATTTTTGGAGTCGGTGTCAGCCAAGGTAATAAACCTACCTTAACTATGTACATATATACTTAGTTATAAGTGAGAAGTGCTTGTGTCGAGTCTTAAAGTATTCTCGTATTATTATTGCTAGGTATATCGTAGTATTTCCTTGGCTGACACCGACTCCAAAAATATCAATAATTGTAACTACATTATATTCATTTCATTTTACTTAGAACTCAAAAAAAATTTTTTGATCGTTGTTTGTTATTCATAGGTATATGTTGAGTTAGATTTGAAGTGGGTAGGTACCCACCTTCTTGCGTGGTAAACACATAGATCGTACCTACATATTGATGAGTAGAAAAAGTAAGTTGATTATTAATTTGTACAAGAATATGCAGTTTTTTTTTTACTTTTTAGTGCATAATAATTTCTTTTGGAATAGAGTTTCTTGAAGCCGTTTTTTTTTTGTTAAAGTTTTAGTTTTTTTTAGAAAATCATACCTTAGAAATATACACGGTACACGTCCATATTAGACATTTCACTTTCACATTCGTGAAAATAGCCAGTTACGTCATAGAAATTAGTTTTAAGTTTGTGCTAATGCGTGGCCTTTTTCGAAACAATTGTCTGAATAGAAAGCTATAAACGAGACGCATAAAACCAAGTCAAATATGATTACCTAATAAAACATGATACTAACCAGAATTGGGCCACAATTTTACGATCTAAAAGCTCAAATTATGATTAACGACAGCTTACCAGTAATACGAACCAACACATAATAAAATTTCTATATCAATGTTAAAACGAACACATTAAACGCCATAAATCATTTACTAATATCCTTTTCTGAGGAAATTTCTCGCTTACCTAGAATGTTTAATATAGATTCTAAATTGGAACGTTTCAATGAATTATTCAATGACTTAGAAATGTTCTCGAACCTTCATTAACCTTAATTTAATAATCTTAATGACCGCAATTAATTACTTACTACTGTTGATAGTCTTGTTTAAGGTACAAAGGCACTAATAAAATATACTCGTACATTATATTTTTTGTGTTGCAACAATGTAACCAATCTGTACCCAAACTAGTCAGGCTTTAGATTCTTGCTTTTTCTTATATTTTGTTAAAAACAACTCCCGCGCAAGTTAAATATATTCAAGTTAAACAACAAACACGTTAAATATATTCAAGTATTTCAACTCCATGAACAATTGACTCCGTGGTCTGGGGTGAAACGTATGTGCGTACTTACACGACCAACCTCGAGTTCGAGACCTACCGATAAAATTCGCTTTTTGTGAATCTACATAATTCTCCAAATAAAATTGAATTGTTCAAATATGGCTTCTAATGATAATGTTACACTGAGAAATAAATGTGTGCAGCGTTCCGTTTCACAACAATCAATAGAATCAATAGATAGTTTGTCAACGCCGCAAAGCGCCAAAAGCATGCTAGATCTATCTACGCATTTTAAAAATGAAGAATTTAAAGTCCTAACAGACACTATTAATAAACTTAAAGCACAGTTGATGAGTGCACATGCAGAAATAGATGTATTGACTTTAGAAAACAACTCGCTTCAACTGAAATTACAAGAAGAAAGAAAGTGACACAGTACAAAAATATGTATGTTACGAGCTTGAGTGTTAAAAAAAAATAACACAGCTAGTAACATAAAACATAAAAAAAATTCCTTGAATAGAAACAACCTTTCTCCTCGAAAACTAGATTTAGATATTGATTTCCTAACTCCGCAGCGTCCCTCTGTACAACAATCAGATTTAGATACTAATATGGAATTTATACACTCTGGTGAAGCACAGATTGACAAACCTTTCATTTTATCTTCAAAAGAGGTCTAAAATAAAACCCATAAATCACAGGTAAAAAAACAGGTGAACGAGAATATAGGCTCACATTCAAAGACCTCTACCCTCAAACATGGACAAATTATCCTACTATCTGATAACCAAGGAGCAGGAATAGCTCAGAAACTAATACGTTATCAACATAAACTGATTCTGAATAAATACAAAATTTTCTCAATAACAAAACCCTTTTGCAACAACAGAGAATGTTTTATCTAGCTGTAATGTTTTATCACAAAAATTAACCAAGAGAGATAGCGTCATCATAATGAGCGGTAGTAATGACTCCAATCCGCTTAAATTTCAAAGTGAAGTCTCTGCTGCGCTTAAGCTATTTGAAAATTGTAATGTATACATCGTTAATGTTCTTCACAATGCATTTCTGAATGACAGAAAACTTAATTATAGTATTCGACTGTTGACTCAGAATTTCAAAAATTGCTCATTTGTAGAGGGCCGTAATAGTCACGAAATTGTACAACAAATCATTTACAAAATAAATTTAACACAATATACGCTAAATTATTTGTCATATAACAGCAAAACCTTTAAAATTGCCGCAACCTCTAAGAGGGATACAACTTCTTATAGTTGTCAAAACAAACTTCAAACCATCAATTCATTTCATTCAATAAAATCTAGCTATAATATTAATAATCAATCACACAAGGATTTAATCACCTACTATTTTCATGCTGTAGGAAAACCTAAAGTATGTACTAAGTCTCAACCGCGTAAGGGTACAATTCCCTACTACTTTCAGGCTGTAGAAAAACCAAAGATGCGGGACAATAACAAAAAAGAGTTTTTTCGTAAACAATAGTAGTGATACCTTCTCGGTTTTTCATCAAAATATTGCTGGAGCTCTGAATAAACTACAAGATCTTGAGATGGCTATTCATGAACTTAACGAATCAGGTTTAAACATTGAAGTTGTTTGTTTAAGTGAACATTTTATAAGTGAAGGTGAGGAAAATTATATGTTGTTGAATGGGTATAAGCTTGTAGCATTTTACTGTCGAAAACAACGTCGAGGTGGCACTTGTATACTTTGCAAAAATAGGTATCAGTGCACTGAAATAACTGAGATTAAAAATATGAGTATTGAGAAACAATTCGAAATATGTGGTGTTGAAATTAAAAACAGTAACGTTGTTGTAATTTGTGTATACAGAACTCCGAACTCAAACATAAACATATTTTTTGAAAACTTTGAAAAATTGCTTATAAAAATACAACATAAAAAATGTAAAGTTGTAATTGCCGGGGGCTTTAATATTAATTTTTTGCAAAATGATAGTAATAGCATTAAATATAATGAACTCATCTTTAATTATGGTATGCAATGTCATATTACCGAGCCGACACGAGCAAATAAATGCATTGACAATATTGTTAGCAATATTCCAACAGCGATTGGAAAAACACATAACCTTTGTCTATCAGATCACAATACTGCTCAAGTTTTGGGATTCAAGTGTCAAAGTATTAATGCCATAGCACATTATTTTGTAAATAAAACTGATCTTAGTAAAGAAAATATAAATAAATTTGTTGAATGTATAAGTGGTTTGTCCTTTTCAGAAATATATGAAGTTTCTCAAGCCAATACTGCGTTTGATAGGTTTCATAATTTATTAATACCATTTTATAAGCTATGTTTCCCTATCATTAAAGTTAAAAAAATCTACAAAAGTAATAATATAAAATGGCTAACTAAGGGACTTAAAATTTGCAGCAAAAATAAGAGAAAACTAAGATTTTCATACTACAACAATAGAACTGTGGAGAATAAAAATAAATTTAAAACGTATTCAAAAATACTAAGAAAGTGCATTAATCAATTACAATCAACCAGTCACAAAAATTATATTGCCTACTCTAGTAACAAGTGTAAAGCTACTTGGAATGTTGTTAAACGCAATATTGGTAACCAACCATCCCAGGCATGTATCGATACGATTGTTAACAATAACGCTACAATAGTTTCGGGACCCCATATAGCTAATGTATTAAATAATTACTTTATTGAAATTGTAGAAAAGAATATAATACAAAATGAGAAAATCACTTCCACTTGCATCAACTGTAATAATTTAAATAATAATAACAATGAACATAGTATATTTTTAGAACCCACAAATGCAATAGAAGTCTACAATATAATTAAATCACTGAAAAACACTAAATCGTCAGGCCATGATGATTTCACCACAGAACTAATTAAACCCATATCTCAGTTCATATCAGAACCATTAGCGTACATAATAAATTTATCACTTGAACAAGGCTGTTTTCCAGAGAACTTGAAGCTATCTATAATAAGACCTTTACACAAAAAAGGTTCCAGAACTGATAAAAATAACTATAGGCCAATAGCCCTAACCTCTATTTTTTCTAAAATTTTTGAAAAGGTAGTGAATAAAAGGCTGATTAGTTTTTATAATAAATATGACGTATTGGCTAAAGAACAATTTGGGTTTCGAAAGGGTAAATCTACTCAACATGCAATATTTTCTCTAATAAAATCTATAATTAACAACATAAATAAAAAAATACCATCTTTCGTTATATTTTTAGATTTAAGCAAAGCGTTTGATTTTGTGAGTCACGATGTACTAATTCAAAAACTGGATAAAACTGGCGTAAGAGGTATAGCCTTACAATGGATGGATTCATATTTAAGCAAACGAAGACAAATTACAAGAATAACCAAATTCAATAGTGGCACTAATTGTTTACAATATTTCGATTCGGAACCTAGGTTTAACTATTACGGAGTACCGCAAGGGAGTATTTTGGGGCCATTACTATTTCTTATTTACATCAATGATCTCCCTCAAGCAATGCAAAATCGCAAATCTGTGCTATTTGCAGACGATACTACAGTGTTAATAAGTGGTAATAATTTAAATTCATGTGAACATGAAGTAAATGAGACACTTCAGAATATCATCAAATGGCTTGATACGAATCATTTAAAAATTAATATAGATAAAACAAAACTTATTCATTTCAAAACAGTAAAAACAAAACAATTTGATATTTCAGTTAAATTTAATGATCAAGAAATAGAACAAATACAGAGCACAAAATTTCTAGGTGTTACAGTGGACGAACATCTGACGTGGAAGTATCACATAGAAAACGTTTGCAAAAAGATTAATAAGTTTGTGTTTGCATTAAAAAAAGTCAAAGAGGTTGCTTCAAGGGAGACTGCTTTAATGGTCTACCATGCATATGTTTGCTCCATAATTCGTTACGGCATTATTGTTTGGGGTTACTCATCAGAAATAACGCGAGTATTTTTAGCACAAAAGAAATCGCTTCGTGCAATATTCGGTTTGAAATGGACAGATTCATGCAGGCCTGTCTTTGTATCTCATAATCTGTTGACCGTCCCTGGCATATTCATCTATGAAGTAGCTAAATTCGTGAAGTGCAATAAAGAGCTGTTTGAAGTTAAGGACAATACCAAGAAACGTAAAAATACTCACTCGTATTTAAAATTACCAGTACCTCGCCTAGAAATTTTTAGGGTGAGCTGTGTTTACATGGCACCACTTATCTATAACGCGTTGCCGGAGAATATTGCAACTCTTCCTTATCACAGATTTTGTACTTCATTAAAAAATTGGCTAATAGCAGAGTGCTTTTACTCCGTCAATGATTTTTTAAAAAAGAACTCTACTCAGTCATATCACTTCAGAAATGCATTAGTGTAGTAATTATTTTTAATATGATTTTTGATATTTTAAGTGCAATGTAATGTAATTTTATTTTTATTTTATTCATTATTTTACCTGTACAATTTTAAAAATGTTTGATTTTTGATATTTCAAGTGCAATTTAATGTAATTTTATTTCATAATTTTACCTGCACAATTTAAAAATTTGCATGCTATCTAAATATAGCGAAATGTGTCGTGTGCTTTAAACATTGTAAACCACCTACTGTGACTACCACATTTTCTGCAAATAAATATATTATTATTATTATTATTATTCTCTTTATTTACTTTATATACATATTATTTACATTTTTAAATATACACTTTATAAAAAAAATACATTTAAAAATATAAAAAATAGTAGACCACCGACATCGGGTACAGGGACCAAGACACCGGTGGTTAGGACTCCAAAGATAGGAACCTCCTCACTATACGAGCCGTGTCAAGGAGGACTGCCTTCTGCATCAGACCCTTGATCCAGCCATCCAACGTGAGCCTCTTAAGGTGTTGGTCGAGGCTCTTGGCTATCAATCCATGAGCAGATACGACTATCGGAACAATGATCACTGAATCAACATTCCACATATCGACAATCTCGTGAGATAAATCCAAATATTTAATTTGTTTTTCTTTTTCAACTTTCACGAGATTCTCGAGATTTTCGAGATTTTTTTTTTCGATTTATTATTATTATTATTAAGGAATATATTATCCTGTGTGTGTTGTGGATCACACATAATGTTGTTCCATGTGGAGATCGAAGCCACAAAACTCAGCGCTGCAGGAATCATCGAAGTGACCGCTTAAACCACTACGCCATCCTTGCAGTCATGTATTTAGTATGATTATATGTTGATGATTATATGATTATATGATGTATTGTATGATTGACACTAGTGACATCTAGTTTCGTTCATATATTAGTATAATATTAAATAAAGTTGGCATTTTACACTTACCGCGGTAGTTCAACAGTGACGTGGCCCTTGGGCTGTATTTCAACGCTTTTGCCACAGAACTTGAGCTTGGGATGTACGGACCCATGGAATACGAAATGTGGACTATCGGCATGAAACGCCGATACCGGAGGGTGGTGAGAGACCTGTAGGCAGACAGTTTTTGAAAAACATTAGTACACGCTTAGAGGTTACTTAGGTTGATCTGATCTCCAGTAGTCTTTTATAATAGTCATATTTATATCATGTATACGTATGGGTATTAACGTGATCGATCAATAGCTGTTATTTATCTTTGATTCGTTTCAACCAGTTTCGTCTGGCTGACTCTCAGTCAGCCTGTGGCCTATAAAGTTGTCACGTTAATTTCTGTGCGTAAACCTTTATATATGACGGATCGCGAAAAGAATGATTAATGTTTAGTAAAAAACCTCACGTGGAAATAGTTAAATATTTTATGTTTATTATTTGCATTATAAGGTCTATTAAGGTTACCTTTTTTTTGTTTTTGTTTATTTTTCAGTAGTGATTTTTATCAATTTTAAATCACATTGAGATTTTTTGCGCAATTCGTTGCCACTACCCTTATTTTTAATTTGTTTATTACGATGGTAACGTAACATCACCATAAAGTTCACAATCACAATAAATAATATCAAAACTGTTATGAATTTCAAAATTGGATGTTTATGGTCATTAATCGACGTTTATCGCGATTAATGTATATTCCACGTAAAAGACACAGGCACAAGTCATTAATCATTCTGTCTTACCTATATATTTGATATAACTTCCAAATTGGAAGACATCGATGATTTATTCCATTCGTCGAAACTGCGTAATGAATTGTGTTTTCATACCTAATTATAAACTGACAACCGTATAAAATATATTATATTTATTATTTTTAAGCTATTGCATAGCTTCTATCGCGGGCCTTGAGCGTGGAGACCGAATCCAGAAATTCCGTAACGAAAATAACCTAACACACCTTTTTTTTTTTTTTTCTTTTTTCCGTGCGGAAATCCCCTCTGATACCACCTGACGGTCCTCGGATACCACCTGTCGGTAACCTAACACACCCCACGTGATACTTTTAGTTTTGTCATCTATCGATGAATAGCAGAACTTTTAATGACTTTTTGGAAATATCACGCTTGTCTCTGACGCGTTACTGCGCATGCGTAATCCCCCTCTTCGCCCCGCAATCTAATTAATATCAAAGAAAAAATAAACAAAGGAAAAAAAATACTGCATAAATAAAATAAATAAATAATTATAATTGCATAAGTTGATAAAAAATGCTATGCAATAGCTTTACCGCGGCAGTCCCCGAGTGCCACACGTCTTTTTTTTTGTATATATTTTTAAGTATGGTTCTATTACCACCCAAGACAAATAATAGCACCCTATTATGAGATTTTTTAAACTAAGAAACTTTTAAATGTGATATCTCTACAAAAAAAAAGGATATCTGAGTAAACTCAACGCGATTTAAAAGGTGCTTAAGATGCTTTTAACAGGATTTGGGAGGAAAATTATGTTACGATGCCACATGAAGTCAAAAATGACCAAAAACAGCTATTTTAGCTCTTTTAGGTTAGGATATCTCAGGAGCCAGAACCAATTCGGTAATTTAGATCTCAGATTCGGGTTCAGCGCACCAAAAACCAAAATAATCCGTCAAGATCCACATTATTAATCTTTAACCGTTTCTTAACACAAATCCATAGTTGGTATTTGGTCCTCACATTTTACATACTCAATTACTTCTAGCGCCTGCACTATTATATAAACAAATAAATTGGTTGCGCTTTTTCAGTTTGATGTCAATTTTTTGTCCGTGTGGTGACGGATTAAGAAAACAGAATGTCACCATCCCTATTCATCCCGTGGGTGTCGTAAGAGCCGACTAAGGGAGCAAACTACGCAGGAGAACAACTGCAAAGAGAAGGAAAACTGAAACAAACCGTATACCAACCCGTCTGGCCAGCGTGGTATAGTAGGCAAAAACCTCCTTTCTAAGGAGAGGCCTATATCCAGCAGTGGACTTTTATAGGCTGTTGATGATGATGATGATGACAATTTTAAGAAATAGTAAAAAAAAAACAACTTTATAACTTTTAAAGTATAAGTTTGCTGGCATTTGCACTTGCTAAAGCTTTGGCTGGCCTTACAACACTTTATAACTGCATTGTCTGTTCAGTTTCCAAAGAAAAAGAAGTCAAAGCAGGAACCCATTTTAGTAAAATTAAATTGAATAATGGACAATCTATAGCATCAAATGGCTTTATCATATTTAGTGCCAATGTATATCGAAAGGAAATCTTGTAGTAAATAACATGTTTTGAACCTAGGTGTATTAAGTTAACAAAAAAGTCGTACCTGTTCACAAACAGCTCTGAACTCTGGACGCTCAAGTTCGTACGTCTCACCGAGAAGTGGGTTGAATGGTTTCCCGAGACGCTCCCAGTTTGATGCGAGAGCACTTACTGCAAATGCTGTGGACAACATAACACACGAATATATACAGCGCTTACTTACTTAGAGAGTTTCGGGTTCAGAAAAACAGTGCTGGTTTTAAAAGATGACTGATATGAATGATGAATTCTACATTTCTTAACAAATATCTCCTAAACCAACAATTTATACACGAAAACGAGCCTATTTATTATCTTCTTTGTCCCTCCAAAGGTTGAAGTAATAAATTACTTTTAACGATAAGGCCGCCCTTTGTACATATTTACCAGATATACCTATTCCTTGTTAAAATTCTGTTAGGGTACAACAAAGTTCATTTCTATTCTATAAATTTCAACGTCGTGCAAAGTAACGAGTGACGTTAGCTGTAAAAAATAAGACTTTTAAATTCAAAAGAATATAGTACATATAGTAGTAAAAGAATATAGTATATAGTAATACACATCATATATATAATGAAGGAAACAAACTCTATAAATTGTTGCCGAGAGATAGATCAGATTAGCTTTCATAGTACAAGCTCTGCTTAGTTTGAAACTAGATGGCGTTGTGCGTTATATGTCGAAAATATTATTATTATATTACATTTTGCAATTAAACGGTATAAATAAATTGTTATGAAGTTTCATTATAGGACACATCGAAGGTGGAAACTAAATAATCTCATCACTTTATAATAGGAGCAAAGAGCCATTTATGATTCATGATAATAAACGTAATTAAGTAAATTCTCATTTTTATTAGATTTAAGTTACAAATTTGACACGACTTGTTTTTTAAGTTGTTACAGTACCGAATAAATAATTCAAAACAGGTAATTGTTTTTTATAAGTACGGCGAAGGAAACGTTTATTCGAATTTATTTTCTTCCGATTTGAAGGACCGCCGCAGTAATGAATCTCCAGCAATACCTGGTTGCTATTACCGGCAATCTATTTTGATATCTGAGCATAGAAAAATCATCTAATTGAATTTTTGAAGAAAATGTTTTTGTAAAAATTATTAAATTAAAGGGTGTTTAGCGCATGAAATTCAAAGAGTTATGTTTTTTTTGTCTTGGAACTGCAGTAAGCCTGACTTTAAATGAATTATCATTCCATCATTGGATCATTTTTTCCTTGACAAACATCAACAAGTTTATTGTTATTACTCGTACTATAGGCTATTATTATGTCGTGGTGACATAAAAAACATTAAAAAATATGTTAGCTTACGTAGTACGTCAATTAAATATATCCGCCCTTGTTGTACAAATATATATTATATTTTTGCTAGCTTGTAACAACATGTAATAAAACTAATGTTTATATGTTCAGCGTCTTGTTACACGTTGCTTTTGAAAAGCTTTTTGTGTAACAAATCTCATTGCGATTTACAGACGTTTCGTTGAGTTCGTGTATTGATAGGCTTCGATTTTGTGAGTCCTATACTATGTCTGCCAATCATTAATTCGCCCCCGGTGGCAGTCTGCAAATGTATCTTTCTTAAAAATAAAAAATAAATCTTTCTTCGATTTCAACCACATTTTGGACAGTGTCTGTTGGGTCCAAAGCCTATTAATATTTGTTTCGGAGTTTGGGTGTTCTATATATACTATGTATTTATTTACAAAAAAAGTTTTTTTTTCTATCAGTCAATCTAATTTTCATAGTACAAGCTCTGCTTGATTTGAAACTAGATGGCGTTGTATGTCAGATGTTTGGAATATTATATTATTTTTCTCGTTATTTGATTAAATATACATCTAACTTACATTTTTGAATATACCTGAAAGATCATATAACTGAAAAAAAAACAAAATATATTTAAAAAATATAAAAAATAGTGTCTCATCGGTATCAGGTACAGGGACCAAGATACCGGTAGTTAGGACTCTAGAAACAGAAACCTCCTCACAATACGTGCTGTATCGAGAAGAACTGCTCTCTGCATCAGACCCTTAAACCAGCTGCCTAACGCAAGCCTCTGACGATGTTGTATATTATTATTATTACGTGTTGCGAAGCATGATATTATCTTATAGTTCTACAATAATACACTATCAAGAGCAAACTAACGATGAGCATATTTAAATATATATACTAGTGTATGTAGCTATGTATCGTTACGTATATTCTCAGTTTTTCAAGTTTAAGTTCTCACCAGCAATATATTCCATCCTCGCCACAGGATCAGTCTGCTCCGATGCCATTCTTAGCAGGTGCGCGTACTCCAAATATTCCAGCATCCTCTGCAGGAAGGACAACGGCTCATTGAACACAACCGGCATCGTGATCTTGGAAAGCTCTTTGCCGACGCAGTTCTTTAAAACAGACCAGAGGGAGAAGTCACCGCGGCTGAATTGAGCCACTGGGAGGGAGGTCCTGAGAACAAAGAAATACATTTTTTAAATCAAATTCTCTGTGCTGCACTTTTAACGATCACACTTTCCTGGTGACCAATCAATACCTACAGTAGAACCTTCGATGTAAGCTTTATGTCCCTTTATCGCTACTTCTTTCCCAGCAGCGAGCTTTGCTTTATACCAGTTTTCTTTTAGGCCCTGGTACTATAGTCGAGCTGGCCCTCATCTACCGAAGCATTGCCCTTCCATGGTAAATTTGCATGGTTAATTTTGGTTACACAATTGTTGATGTTTTAGTATAACAACCAATAAACTTCGTTGCGGTAAAGTCATTGTAGCTTCTGTTTAAATTAATATCAGCGTCAACCTAATTATTGCGTGATGCATCCCTTACTTCGGATAAATATAATTAGAAAATCTCCAAAATAATAGTGGTGAATTTTATCATTGTATAACAAAAAGTCTAATTGCGTTTTCAGAGAAGTTAAAAAAACCAACAAACCACCAAGTCTACAAAACGGCGTGAGCTATGGACCCCCGGTCGGAACGAAGTTCCTTTCGCTTTTTGGTAGACGTTGCTATTCAGTCATTAAACTTTATATTATGAAATATCAAGTTAATAGAGTTAAATATAATAAAATATATTTCATCATCATCATCATCAACAGCCTCTAATAGTCCACTGCTGGACATAGGCCTCTCCTTAGAAAGGAGGTAACTAGTATTGAAAATATGTTTAGTATGTATAAAATAAATAATGATAAAGAAGTATCTTGTTACACATTTTTCCGTCTCGCTCCTATCCGCTCAGAGCGTATAACGCGCTATAAGGAACTTGGTTCCAATAAAAAGAAATGGTTGGTCCCATTTTTTCATATGATATTATGTATGTATAATAATAATAATTTGAAGCACCCCGAGGCCTTCTGCTCCCAAATTCGCATTTTGAATAAAGAATGTTATAAAGGTCCTGGATTTGGTGAGGTTCACATGTTTGAACGGAGTGGTAGAGGCAGATTTCTACTGCCACTTTGAGCAAAAAGGTACATATTCTCTTATTACTCATAACAGATATACTTAAACAAAACAAGAGATTAGAAGAGCTTCTAGCAAATTAGCCAAGAGTGAAAACTGTTCGCCGTATGTCACTCAGCTTGATGACAATTTAGGATTATGCAAAACGCTACAAGATTGCCATCTCGTGTTCACTAATCTCTTCATTTGCATATCAGCTACATGTCAATTATGCATTCCGTCACAGTATCTTACTACTGGGCTATAAATTGCCCATTAACATTCAGTCTGCGTACATCGAAATTGTCTTAATTGTCCGGAACAAGTTCACTTTATTTCTTAAATTTACAAAGCTATAAATGTTATTTTATTCCACATAACGTTATGGTTTTTAACTTTTAATTTAATTCGTGTGTTGTTAAAACTTTGTGTGATCCACAAATTATTGTTCTAAGTCTGGGTGTACATTGTGTCCGTTTCATGTATGTTGGTAAAGTCCCCCGCGACACACGATACATTCCTAATGCGGGAGTTGTCTAAAAGTCGATTAAACTACTTAATAAAGTGTTTTCTTAATAAAGGACAATGTCCATTTTGTTAGAAGATTTGTCTTGACATGAACAGTTACTATTTGGACAAATATGATATAGATTTTATAGCTTATACTGGTCTGAAACAGAATTATATATTATGGTAATAGCAGAAGTCATGTAACTTTTTTTTGACATTTAACATTTGATTAGGTCATGTAAATAAAACACTGTTTATTATTTTTATAATTCTGAATCATAGGTCCACAATATGTTACCCATGGGCTGGTGGATTTATATTTTGTTCGCAAGATGGAACTTTCACAGTCAATACAAACATGTCGATGGTGTCCGCTGTTGGTGTACGAGTAAAATTCTGCATTTAAAACATTTGTTTCATTTAGATTTAGAGCAATTGTCCAGCAAGCATGACACTGACACTCTCGTTGCCGACCTGTGATCAATTTGAACAATATTTTTTTAATCGCATTGTTGTTATTGCGTACTTAATACTTTTGCAGTTAAAACAGATAATATTTAACTTGATAACATAATATAAACATACCACTTGAGTCCGTGTGGTGACGGATTAAGAATACAAATTGTCACCACCCCAATTCATCCCGTGGGTGTCGTAAGAGCCGACTAAGGGAGCAAACTAAGCAGGACAACAGCACTGCAAAGAGAAGGAAAACTTGAAACAAACCCTATACCAACCCGTCTGGCCAGCGTGGTATAGTAGGCCAAAACCTCCTTTCTAAGGAGAGGCCAATGTCCAGCAGTGGACTAGTATAGGCTGTTGATGATGACTTGAGGAGCAATCCAGTGTCTTATAACAGACGCCACTTCTGCTAGATCAGGGTTATGGTTTCGCCTGTGTGTTACATCGGTGTCATAATTCACACACGGAATCAGGTCTATTTTGTTTTCAGTATCTAATAATTCTTAGTTAAAAATCCCTTGTCTTCTTATAAACAAATATTGTTATCTAAACTAGGTATGTCTATGTAAACTATTACATATTTTTATAATCAACTCCTGAAATCATTTTTTGAATATAAATTACTACTAGCAACATTACATTTAAATCAAGAACTCAAAAATGCCCCGGTAGCATACACGTTAAATACATCTAATTAAAAGACATAACCTCCGGTCCCAACAAAACAGGAATAATTATTTAAAATCGACCGATATTTAATAATATAAATGTTAATTTGTGAGCTTCCTGTTAACGCCAATCCAGAAATGGTTAAGTCCTTTGCTGTGAAATTTACTTCCAAGTACATACTTGGAAGTACATACAAAGGTAAGCAAATAAACATAAGATATTTTATGTCTATTTTATAACAATCATTACAAGTTACAACAACAAGTTATAACAATCAGTACAAGTAAACATACTTTTGGATCAAAATTCTTAATTTCATTCATCACTAAAATTTTACTTACAATAGTCACGAAAGTCATCAATAAAAATAAAGAACAGTCCCTTTCCACATCACTTCCTATAAGATGTCAAAGCTGTGTATTTTCAAACTTCAACTAACACAAACAAGATTCATCACCATTTCTACTTTGGGAAATAACTCACAAAATCACACAAAAAATAACGCCACAATTATCCATCACATAACATATTCTCACAGAGTCCAAAAACCTTATAAAGAAAATTCGTAGACTGGAGGGTTAAATCTGAAAATACGAACGCAGCAATGAGTTTGAGAGTGCTATCGACCGGGCTATTTGGGCCAAGGGCAGCTTAACACTAAGCCGGTATAACTCTCCCTTCACTGGGTGATGATCGTAAAGATCGGTGTGCGTAATAAAAGGTAATTATAATAAATATAGATTAGTGACTAAGTTAAGATTATTTATGAGGGACTCTTCGAATTTATCATCACTTGTCCTTCATCCTTTTTTTTTCAGGAAACCGATCCCTTGACGCTGCAGATAAAACAAGCTGTCAAGTCAAAACATTCAACTAACTCTATTTAATCAGTTAACTTGGAAAGCTGTTACCGTTGTACTTGGAAAGACTCGTAAGTTGCGAGACTGTAGTGTCACTTGTGTGGCACTGGTAATTTTCTTGCCTGTGTAAACTGACAGCGGTATTCCCTCCTGACAAATTCTTTGGTCACAATTTCGAAATGATAAAATAGGTTGATATTTTTTGGCAATATTTATCAGAATTTTAATACCATATCTAACTATTTATAATAAAAACTACGAGTATAAAGTTATAGTAAGAAAAGCATTAGTAGCAGTAACAACAGAAAGTTATTAATTGAAATAAACTACGAAGAAGAAGGAAGACGAATCACCTAAAGGCTTGATCCTTCCACAAATGTTGGCCACCTTAACTCAACAAAGTATGCAGTAGGGTATCACCACTTTCAAGGTCGTGCAGGGCTGGATCAATAACGACGGGCCCAGATGCTGGTGGAGCGGTTGAACATTATTTTTTGAATGTAGAATGCCCGGAATGACATCTTACATTTTACCGTTTTTTTTTGTAGTAAACAAGATGATTGCTTTTTAAATATCGAAAATACTAATAAAGTATAGGATGGGCAGCGCAAAATACCTTTATATTAAAAAAAATTATAGTTTTAAAAAACTAGAAAACACGCTTTCTATAGAAAACCAAACTAAAAAATAGAAAAAAAGCGTTGGGTGCCTGTTGTCAATAGTAAAAAGCACCCCACGCTTTTTTTCAAATGTATTTCTATTCTATAGAAAGCGTGTTTTTTAGTTTTTTAAAACTATAATTATTTTTTTTAATTTTTTTTAATTAGTGTATTGTCATCGGTCCTCGATATATCTACAAAGTTTGAACGAATTCTGACCGTTTAAAGTCAGTCAAAATCACGCCCAAAGGAGTCGGTTACAAACATACCCTCTTGTATGTTGAATGACATTAGCCCATTTTGCATTACCTGTTATACCGGGAGCCGGTATGGTCAACAGACAGCCCATTTTTGAGATAGACTTTTACTGTAACTGGATTTTCTCCGTATCTAGTTGGAATCAAGTCAATTCAAGTTAAAAAATCTTATTGGAAATTGAATAATCTTTATTCACTTTCAACCATTTCTATATATAAATACTCAATTATAGCTAACATAGAACTTTCAACATAGGGTACTATGATATTTAGATAAGTTTCGGTTATAATTTTAATTACAACAATATTTGGAAGTTCATAAAATATTTTATTTACAACTTATCACATTAGGTATAAAATACAACTCAAACTTCAAGTGCCACCATACATATTTTTTACACAACACATGTTCTTAATATAGTCACAAAGAACTGCCACTTAACAAGTCCTCAAAAGTGGGTATAATATTTCAACCTAATTTTAAATGACTTATGCCGATATAGACTAAGATGCTTTGTTTATTAGAAACTTAAGCTTATAAACTGTGTATTACAAAAGTATCGCAGCACTATATTACATATATCTTGAGTAGGAGTTAAACAAAAATAACTCAAAAATTTGGGTCAAAAATTACATACATTTAAAAACATAGTTTTTGGAAAAAATATTGCAACTAACGGAATTTTTAGACATTTTCTAATATTTAGATAGATTAAAGCATCAAAACAAATCAACAGAACAATACAGTTCTAAGAAATATTTCAAGATGTAAGTTGATAAAAGTAGTAAAAAATGGTTCATTTTGGTACCTGAGAGGTTAAAAAAGTATGGATACGACTTTTCGTATAACATATTTTCAAGTTATGGTTCTCACGAGTATAGTGTTTGTTTTTTTACTAACGTACATTCAAAACATTTTTATCTAATTGGGGTATATGAGCTTTGCACTTTAATATGTTACACATTGCATAGGTCAAAAAAGTGGATTCCGGTCACATTCCGGTAACGTAACGGTCAGTTTTTTTGAAAAACGCCCATATACCAAAGTACTAACCAGAGAGCTGCCAACAGAATGATTTCAACGCTAAATCTAACGTTTTTTGATAAATTTACCACTGCATTTGAGTAGTTGATATTTACACATTTAGTATAAGTACTTTTATAAATTTTTGCTAATTCAAAAAATGAATATTGCAGTCATAGCTAATGATAAGATCAAATATAGTCCCTGATTTCGTGGGATATTGCTTGTAGAATACAAGGGTTAGCAGCACTGATATTTCTTGTAGATTAAAAGGGTTGGCAGCACTCTCAAATAATGATGACTGTAATCCAAACGAATGACGCAACCGAGGGAACTACAATTATATATTTTACCCAAAATATTGCTAATAATAATAAATATAGATAGATAGATAGATATTTTTAATGAAAATGTAACCTACGTAAATAAAGAAATAAATACGTAAAAATATTACTTTCAAATACATTAATATACATATGCAGCCTTAATTGTCTTACTGTTTCACGATTTGGACAAATATACTTACCTTCCTAATTCCCACTGAACTGGCGACATAAAGCGTTTCAGACTCCTGTGTGTTCCTGAGTAGCTGTGCGTATAGGTATACTGTTTGTGTGATGTGTTACTGTTAAGTGTGATGTGGCTCAAAGCAGGTGAACACACATATGGGCTCGCCAATGGAACTGTGGGACCACAATTAATTTCGGAGAATGGTTCCTTTCTCAATTCAGGAGGAATTTGAGATTCTGAAAACCCTCTCCACTTAAAATCAAACTTATTGTATGGCTCGGCGCTGGCTTCGGGGTCGGCACTGGGTTCAGGCTCGGCGTTGGGTTCGGGTTCGGGCTGGGCGCTAGGTTGGGGCTGCAGGCCGGAGGGAAGTTGAGGTGGCCACTCAAAGCCTATAGCAGCGTTTATCGGTGGCACCTCAGTGTCTTCCTCAGACATAAAAAGTCTTTCAGCTCTCCTCGGCAGATGCACTGGCTGAACTAAATCTTCATCTTCATCATCGCTGTCAGCATCCTCTTCACTGCCTGTGTAAATAATAATAATATACTGTAGTCTGTTTTACCTATGTAAACAGATATATATATACTACTAAAAGATAGGTCTGAAAGAAAAATATTCACTTACCATGATTCAAGATTCGGGCAATTTCCTCGTCCCTCAAAGGAGGAGCCCTGACGGCTGATGATGAAGATGAAGCCCCGTCTGGAGGAATCCTTAGAAAATATGAAAATCAGTACCAGTATCGTAATAACTAAAAATATAATTTTGCTCAATACAAAAACCAAAAGAAAAAACCGATAATGAAAAAAATTGCAAAAATAAAAAATAAATTAAAATTTTAATGCATACAAAAACATTTCTGAGGCATATCCATACTTAGGAAGCATCCCAGAAACACAAAAAACATGGCTGCCCATAAATGTCAAACGTATACTGTTGACGTAACCGGCTCCCGGTATGAGACTATGTACTCCCATTTTCATTACATATTTTCATGTTTTTGAAAGAAATATAATGCTACCTATGAAATATATCAAAACTAATTAATTTTACGTCTTAGATCTAACATCAACTTGCCTTTTCATCCATTTTTGGTTGAAATATGACGACAATAAAATCGTCGTCACGTGTTCGACATTGAACATGCTGATAGTTACAGACCGATTTTTAGTGAAAATTAACAGAACTATTATATAATTTGTATACATAATCAATAATTACTTACCCTTCCATCGTTTTTTCTAATATTCAGCGAATCACTTCAAGATAAAACACAAGTTTTCACCAACACAAAAAATAAGTAGTCACCTAGGCGATGGCGGAGTTTTGACTGACTCTTGTTTACATTTTTTTCACTAAAGCTGCGCGAGATTTTGGCTTCACTAGTCAGCCTGTTTCTTCTTTATGCATTTGTAACGTGTTAGAAAGGATAGGGTATATACAATGACGTGCTTTAGAGCGATTATGAGAACACACTTACCCATACCGGCTCCCGGTATGTCAACAGTTCCGGCGAAAATGTGTTTATACCGGGAGCCGGTGTTTCAACAGACAAGAGGATACACGACCGAATGGCGTAGTGGTTTGTGTAACGGACTGCTATTCCAAAGGTCGCGGGTTCGATTCCCGCTCAAGTCAAACATTTGTGTGCATGAACATTTAATGTTTGATTTGGTCTGGGTGTTTCTATGTATAATAAGTATGTATTTACAAAAAAAAAAGTATATTTGTATTTATATCAGTTATCTAGTACCCATAGTACAAGCTCTGCTTAGTTTGGGACTAGATGGCGTTGTGTGAATGTGGTACAATATTATATTATATATTATATTATTATACAAACAAACATACAAGTGATGCTAATATAAAGCGTGTAAAAAAAAATAATTGCCAGGTTTTTCAACGGGATAATTCGGGTAATTTTTTTTTTTGATGTGAACATTCTCAGCTTGTACTTAACTCTGATTTTTTACATGTAACATTTTTTAATCAACTTTTTGCTTTCATCGCAGTGATTTTTTTCATTTATTTAGAAAAAAAATAACATCGATAATAATCAAAATTACTTATTTTGATTTTTTTACGTAGGCAGACAATGTACCTGCATATAGCTATAGATACAAAAATAAAACAGTAGCCTTACCTACATATAATAGGTGATCCCCAGTCTTGGACCTTCAACATGTGTGAAAATCTGATATTATGACATGTTAGCGCAATATGCAATAGATATGTCGGATGAATTCATGCCGGTTCGTTCCACTCCAGATGACACGAAAGGGAACTTGAATTCAGTTGTGTTAGGTGAAACTATGCCAAATCCGATTGGAATAACATAGTACACGATCAATAGATTGTTTGCTGTTCTGAGTGGCGATTTGTCTACAGACACCTGAGATGTTACAACTGAAGTGGTTGTGGAAAGCGCAACTCTATAAAGATCTATTTATATAAAAATGTTAAATTGGTTTGTGTTCTAAAATAAATTTTCATTTTTGTAAAAACTCAAAAAGTGCTGCACCGATTTAAGTCAAATTTCTTCAAAATACATCACTTTAAAGGTGGTTTTTATCTCTTTTCGATAAATGAGTTTTTTTACTGATTTTTAACACAAAATCTATTTTATCACTACTAGTAGAAAGTTTGAATCGACATGCTCTCCAACGTTGATTTACAAACGAATGACGTCATTTGATGTCGCACTTAAAATAAATATCAATGAACATTAATAATATTAGTATAGTAAATTGACCGACTTACTAATGTGTGATGTGTTCCAGGAACAAGTCAAATAACCTATTTTGTGTTGCCTATTAATTATGATAGTAGAGCGTACATGGGAGAAACATGCTTCAGCGCAACGTAGCCGGGTCGACCGGACTGAGAATCGGAAAAGCCGATGTTAGAGCGGAATCGGAGCAGAATCGGATGCGATTTGGATCATCATACATTCGCTTAGAAATCCCGGGCCTACCTACCTACTAAACCTACGATTTCTGACACGGATTTGGAAGGATGACTGACTGACTGAATTCGGATATTGTTTACGTACGTGACCGCGTTCTGCGCTGTGATTGGTGTAGAGTTCAGTGCGGGCCAATCGTAGCGCCGAACGCGATCACCGTGAAGAGCGAGTTGATGTGAAATAAACTCGCACTTGACTCACAGGTGACCCCTTCCTTAAACTGTAACAAGCCTATTTATAAATTGGCGAACTTTATAAAAGAAATATTCAGCAATTATTACAACCGCGTCTTTAGATAAGACAGCCAAGGAACCGTATAATTAAATAAGACTCGTAGAGGCGCTGCCTTTGCACAAAACAATTCCTCCACATTTCGACTTTGTCTTAATGTCTACATATTATCTTAGTTTCATAAATCAACCTTTGTGCTTGCTTTCAAGGGAATGAGGCCGTCAAACCTCTTTTGTACTTGAATTGCGAACCCATTAGTTTGAAAACTGACAGACGTGTATTATATTACGCATATCGCACATGTGTGCTGTACACACACACACACACACACACACACACACACACACACACACACACACACACACACACACACGCACACACATTTATATTCATCCAGAAAACTTTGTAAAGAAACTGAGAAGCATATACTTATCGACATATAAAGTATGTTCTAGTGACATCTAGCCACGATAACCTGAACTACTTAGTAAGCACTGACCCTGCATCGCGCAATGATTTTTGTTGAATTAAATCTGTTGGTTTTCAATACTAACACAGCTTACTGAAGGAATGATCGTACCTTATTGCTTGTAGCCTTTCATCGTAATCTAAAGAGGTTGAATACAGTACTAATTAATACTTTTTATAATGTAAACTGTCCTTCATCTTTATTGACTATTTACTTCTCTTAAGTATAATTAAAAATAGTAACAGCAATTAAGAGTAAAATTTGACCTTGGTGTTGTCGGAGAGTAAACTATTACAATGTAATTACAAACTAATAGATCTTAAGACTGAGGATCACGCCGCTTAATATCATAATAAATTTAAGACAAAATATCCTTGAAAGAAATCCCCTTAGTCGTTTTTTTACCTAGTAAACTTTTGTATTATTAAAATATATTGGAAACGTAATTCTTTGGATAAAAATAAGTATCATTTTTATTAATAGGAAAGTAAATAATTGATAACTCTTTCTAATAATGCAATATTTATATATTCATTTAAATGATTAACAAAAAGTTTGGACTAAAAGTAATTAATGTTAAAATATGAATTACAAAAAAGTATTAGCGAGGCTGGAAAATCGTCATATCGCTAGTAGTAATTTATTTAAATAGTATAGTTGTTGCATAACATGTTGCAGAACATGCTGATTATGCAACACGCTATGCAGCAATATAATATATTTTACATGCAATATAAATACTTTTTTTAAGAAGACCACGCCCGCATTAGTAACATATGTATAATGTGTCACGGGGGACTTTACAATCATAAATGAAATGGACACAAAGAACACCCAGACTCAGAACAACAATTTGTTGATTACACAAAGTGTCGTCCCATGTGGGGATCGAACCTACACCACTCAGTGGAGTAGAAAGCGATACGAGCGTAGATCTTTATTAGAATACTAGCTGACCCGCGCAACTTCGTCTGCGTCTCTCAATAGTAATAAATTTTCTCCGTTTTTGAAACATTCTTCATTGGTGCTCCGCTCTTATTGGTCTTAGCGTGATGATATATAGCCTATAGCCTTCCTCGATAAATGGGCTATCTAACACTGAAAGAATTTTTCAAATCGGACCAGTAGTTCCTGAGATTAGCGCGTTCAAACAAACAAACAAACAAATAAACAAACAAACTCTTCAGCTTTATAATATTAGTATAGATTGTTGCATAAAAGTAACTTAGGATCACGGTACACTAATTTAAGCTTCCATTTATGTTCTCAAGTATTGTTTCTAGAAGAAATTAGTTTGCTTACTTAATTTCTAATTGTTTACAATAACAAGGGAAGTCAAAAGTGCTGTAAATACACTTAAGTCTCGAAAAATTGTTTGAAATTGGTTTACTGATACAGACTGGGCACACGTCCAAAAGGAAGTATCGACTAGCCGTTCTGAAGTTTCTTGATAAGGGCATTTACGCCGAATCCTCTTGAACTGCCACTTTTATCTCGAGCCCAACTTCTCAACAATGTTATTTTTAAGTTGTCACTTGAAATAATATTAGGCAAATTACTGTCTTTCTAGGGTACACCTGGTTCGCCGGCAACTGGTACCCGCGACGGTGTGCGGTTTTTAATCGGTTCGAATACGACATAGCCACCGGTGGGTGGTATCCGAGGGGATTTCCACATAGAAAGAAAAGGCAAATTACTGTAATCACATTATACATTTTAGTTACATCTATTATAGCGTCAGGTATATCATGAGTAGGTGACCCATCCAAAGATTGTGTGGAAGGTCGTTTTTAGCGAATGCGTCTGTCATACGTAACTAGTTTTGTCGACTACTGTTTTGATCGGAATAACAATCATCATCAACAGCCTTTACTAGTCCACTGCTGGACATAGACCTCTCCTTAGAAAGGAGGTTTTGGCCTACTATACATCGCTGGCCAGACGGGTTGGTATAGGGTTTGTTTCAAGTTTTCCTTCTCTTTGTAGTGCTGTTGTCCTGCGCAGTTTGTTGCGTTCCTGTTTTAATCGGCTCTTACGACACCCACGGGATGAAGAGGGGTGGTGACACTGTGTATTCTTAATCCGTCACCACACAGATACTAACAATGATCTATATAAAAAAAAAAGTTACAGAGTTCTGACTACCTTAAAGCTTTTCAGCTATTGCCCACTGCGATATATATATAAGCAATACAATTTTCTTCACGTTGCTATATTTTTCCCTGTAATTAAAAAAAAAACTTTAAGACATGAACTTCTATATGTGTAATGAAAGTTATAGACACCGGTTCTGGAGCTGATTTTAAACATTTTTCAGGATGTTTAGTAAATACATATAAAACGGTTAATTAAATTCTCGCCTGCGAAGTGCGGAGGTGGACCGAGAGCGGGGACCGGGATAGGTGCAGGCGGCGGGCGCTCGTAACCTGATAAAAATGTGCTGCCGCACCCCTGTACTTCGCAGGGGAGTGACACAATTAAGTGGATTATCTATAACCTTGTGTACGTAAGATTTTAAACATAATAAATATGTTGAAGGAATTACGTATAGTGGTGATAATATCATATTTTATTTAATATGAATATTACTTACTTATAGACTCAGTATTTATATTATTATTTTTTAATAATATATTCTACCACATACACACAACGCCATCTAGTCCCAAACTAAGCAGAGCTTGTACTATGGGTACTAGACAACTGATATAAATACATATATACTTTTTTTTTTGTAAATACATACATATTATACATAGAAACACCCAGACCAAATCAAACATCAAATGTTCATGCACACAAATGTTTGACTTGAGGGGGAATCGAACTTGTGACCTTTGGAATAGCAGTCCGTTACACAAACCACTACGCCATGCAATCAAACATTCATAGAAATAAAATGATTTTTCATCTTTTCGGCAATGAGGAATCTTTAGTATAGCGTTAATTATTACACACACATAATATGCGTATGTATATGTTGTGTAAGTGTAACCTTGATTAATTGGATAAAATATTCAGGACTAATTGTGATTTTGATCAGGTAAGTAAAGTAGGCACAAATTAAATAACGCTGTACATTGACGAAGGTTTATCCAGATGGACCGTACCAAATGGTGCGATTAGGATCAATCGGCAAACGCTTCTCCGAAGAGGTTTCAACAATGTTTACAGATAAGTAGATTTCTTTGATCAATTTAAGAGCTCTTCTTCAGAAGTTAATGTCGCAGAAACTAAATGAACGCGGCATGAATTTTTTGGTAAAATTTTACTAAAAAGAAAATTTCATTAGAAGGTCTGTGAAACAAAGTTCTATGTTTATTTAATCCCTGTAAGATAGAGATTTTTAGCGATAACCTTACCTTTCCGCCTTCGAAAGTAATTTAAAGATATTTTAAACAGTAACTTCTAGCTTAAGAGCTGTTATCAGCAAGTTATCAGGTTAACCCGTGGGCTTACCATATTTCCACAGGTTCCTTGAGTTGACAACAATTACAATAAAAAATAAACAAGAATTAATAAAAATAGTAATTGTACACTCAATTATTGATAATAGCAATTTTGGCAATTTAGTTATCAGACCTTCAGTAAGCACGTCTTCATAAACAGTACGTTACGTTAACCGAGTTATTAAATTAATTGATTCCTAAAATGTAATGAGCCATTCAATAACGGAACAAACACTTCTCATTACAAAGTAATTGGGTGAACGAAACCACACCAGCTGTTCGTTCCAATACTCCTCAGTTAGGGGCCTCTTTTATAAATCAGGCAGACGACGTCGGATTGAATGAGGGTGCAAAATTTAATTTCGTTTCACCTCGACATTCAATTATTTTGCGATGTTTGCTCAACACGACGTCGATCACTTTAGTTTGCTGAAATTTATTTATTTCGTATTTTGATTCTCAGTATTTTTGATGTACTATTTATGTGTTTATTTTCGCTTTCGCCGTATTTACCAATGTTATTACTTTGGCTCAAGTCTTTACGTTAGTTACATAAGCGAATACAGTTCGTTCGTGTGAACTTAATACTTTTAAACTATAGTGTTGTTTTCAAAGATTATTCTTAAGGTAAGTACACTATACGGAATAATAATAATACTAATTATTTCTTTTCCCATACACATATTAAAGATACGATACACATTTGATCATTGGGAGACTGGTTTCCAAACGAGATAAAAACCTGTACCATGGATAACCAGGCTTCCATTCCACAGTCAAAATATAGTCTGAGGCAGTGCAACATTGTACATGTAGGAGTATGTAGAACAAGATAAGAAAAAACAATAAATACAACAAATGTAGTGTAGGTAGTGTATACACAACTGTCCGTGCGTGTGCGCGGGCGTGTGTGTGTTTGCGCGTGTGTGTGTGTGTGTGTGTGTGTGTGCGTGTGTGTATATGTGAGGTTGAATGTTTGAGTACAATCAATTTAAGTAATGTTAATAGCAATTATTAATTTGAATAATTGTAATCCTTTATCCGTATGAGAGCTATGTTTTAGCACCTATTGACCAGCTCGACCGTAGTGATGCTACAACCTCACAGATAACCTGTGTTAAGTAATTCTTTCTTTGCTTTTCATAATAGGTTACTAAAGCCAATACCCCCCGTTCCCATTAATTCTGGGAGAACGGAGCTCAAATGGCAATAACGCATTTGTGACTCTCGAGTTGTAGGTGACTATAGACAGCGCGCGATACTTACCTATCATCAGGTATTGACACGCATGCTTCATTAACCACTACACTATAAGAAAATAGAAATACGAACATAGCTGAGATCACAATATTTGGGACATAAAGCCAATAATTACCATAACGTTCGCTTAATGGAATATTTAATAGAGAAAATATGAATATGAATAATTACCATATTCATAGCAGATGAGGACCTACGTTCTATCTTGACTCCGATTAGCATTGAAACACGGACCTTTAAAGTTCATTTATACATATGTAGAATGTACCATTTGTCGGTCATTCTCACGTAGATGTATTCTCAGGCTAATTTACGTCAAGCTTTTCATTTATAAGTTATGTTTTGATGTGAAGTTTTCATTCATAGGAGTTATGAAAAATAATACACGCTCTGATATGTTTGGCTCATAACTAAATACTTTAAGAGTTAATCAAACTTATTTCTTCTGGGTGTGATGAAAATTAGATTCAGTGACGAAAATTAGCTTATTTGTATGAATAACAGACAACAGTTTATCTAACCTTTAATAATTGCCTTCAAAGTGGTCCAAATATGTTCTTATCAATTACAAATTAGAAAAATAACATATAATTACAATTATTCATTTAACCAATTTATATTCGATACAGTTTAATACTTTAAGGAAGAGTATTTGCTATCTACTGAGTAATTATCAAAAATGGAGGTAAAGTTGTTCAACAGTGTCTAGTAATATTTTTTTTATTTCTTGAGTTAACAAACAGTAACTACAGAAACCTAATAAATAAATACACAATTTACACAAGTTATTATCTGTAGTACTACAGAGCCTTAACTACAGATTACTTTTCAAATACAATATTTGATACTTCAGTTTAATAATAAGAATAAATGCTTTTTATAAAATGCTGGCTAGATATATAAACTATTTTATCATAATGGTGGCAGATAGTCAGTCAGTCCACTTGATAGAAAGAGCTCGACTGAAGCTATGGACAAATATCCAAAGGATGTAAAATACTTTCATTATTCATCTGAAGACAGTTTTATACTGAAGTTCTTTGAAAAACCGCAGATAGATGGTTAAGGAATGACATTTTTAAACATCCCTCAAGCTTATCCTGAGAAAAAGTGACTTGGTGAAAAGGTGACAGACAACGAAGAGATTTTATAAGTGATCCTTTCATTCCTGCTTGCAGAAAAAACAACACACAACCTACTACAGCTGTGAATTGAATCGCTTTTCGAAGGAAATAAAAGTCATTACTTACACCTAATTATTATTATGTATACAAGTCAAGAATTTTGTTGTAGGGTACGCAAATACTCAATGCAGGGGGTACGCAAATACTTAATTCATGGTCGTGGATAAATACTGCGTAGCCAGACTAAAAACAAATACTTACGAATGACTCATAGATGTACTGGGCCACGTCAGGATCAATACTATTTAGTGCAATCCGCATCAGATAATCGAGCAACTACAAATCAATTCAATATTTTTTAATTTAATTTATTGACCTGAGAAATTAAAGTGTTCTTTGAAGTGTGCATAACGTACACAGGACAAATAAAATACCAGAAGGCCAAATTGTCGTAATAAAGGTTCAGTCAACATTCAGTATCGATCAACGCTCGATCTCGCAACTGTCATAAAAGGTATTTTCGTAGTAAAATAGTAAAGTGATATTACTAAAACTAGCAGATTATAGATTCAATTTTTAGGTTACAATACGTATCGTATTATACGATATAATCATTCTTTTAGTCATAAAGCTTATGTTACCCCTATTGACTGTTGCTTGTGAAATTCAATAGCCTTTATTCAGGGAGTGTAATTGTTAACCCCCTGGATAGCCCCGCCCGGGATCAATACAGCCCACCGACCTTGGGGTGAGGTTTCAAAAGAAAAGTATACACCCGAACCTAGGTATATAAACTTTTTGATATTCGATATTGGGGTGACAAAGTGATTTACTTACAATATTGTATGTTATTTTTTAACACAGACTACGTGTCTTGACTTTGCACCCAACAAAGTCAAGTAAACGGTACTAAGAAAAATATTCACATATTTTTCTTAGAAACGACGACGAGCGACGATATACGATCATTTTCTGAATGTTAATTTTTGAGTTTACAACTTCACCCTATATTTCCTATTTTTTTTGTATTCTTTATTAATTACAGGGGCCTTTATACAATTGTACATGTCAGTTTCATCATTCCTCATAACGAAATAACTTAATTACAACATTACTTAAACTTAATTCTAATGTTAGAATTAAGTTTAAGTTATGACTTGACGTAGTGTCACTAATTATTAAGTTGGTGTCACTAACATCTAAATTTTAAATGCGGCTTTTGAGGAAGGTGCTGACAATATGTGATGGAATGGATCATACCGACGACATATTGTATACCTATCTATATCTAATTAATTTCAAAGATGTCCTCTTTCAGATCAAAATCGGACATATTCCGTCCACATAATTTAATAAAATGGCCTATATTAGTATTTGTATATTATTTATTTATTCATCTTTATGCACTTTTATACATCGACGGACTTAATGCCCAGCGCATTCTCTTCCAGTCAACCTTTGGGTGATGTAGAAATCTTCTAAGGTAGGTGCACAGCGGTTACATCATAATATCAAATGTACAATGAAAATATATACGGTTCACTACATATATAAACATATACACACATACACACACATACACTTACACATCATAAATACGCATAGATACACATACATATATATACAAGTATATTATAGATACATAGACATATATTATCATATTCGTACACTATGAAAACCTGAATTTGAGGTATACTTAACTATAGATTAGACCGTTCTGCCATTTCTTTAAGAAGGAGAGCATGTACCTTCTTTTATGCATGTTTTTCTTTTCTTTTGTATATTACTATTTTGCAGAAAACTCCTTTGCGTGTAGGACTCGTAGTGTAATTTATCACAGTAGACGTATTGACGTAGGTACCTAGCAATCAGGTTGGAACTTATGTCAAGAGTAGACGCCCGCCAATCCTCTATGGCTAGCCTTAAAGCCGCAAACGTGTCATGCTCGGTATGCCTAATGCGACGGAACGTACTAGCGAGTATCATTATAGACAGTCCCTTTTTTTTATTTTTATTTTTCCGTGCGGAAATCCGGTCGGTGGCATGTCGGATGGCATTTGTTTCAAATTTTTGAACGTATTTATGGATTACAGATCAGCCAGACCCGAAAGATTTCCTGTCATTAATTAGATTTAGTATAATATGTAGTATCCAATGTACCCTTAATTTTCTCACTGTTCGAGTAACTTTTCCATTTAATTGTAATATTTTACATAGACATACATAAGATGTTCATACACGTTTTATAAGCTACTAATTTTGCTTGTTTTTTTTAATTATGTTACTTTTATAGGCAGAACATTATGCCTATACACTTTTATTTAACAAAACGACCATCTATAACGATCATATCCATAACGACATGGAAAACGTTTTGAGGGCGACTGTACGGGGGTGAATTTACCCCCTTATTCCGTGGTCCTTATTGTACTCCGTCAACTGCATAATTACAGGTCTTTACTGCAATTCTCTGCGACGTAGACGAGATTTTTGCAAAGTTTTATGCTGTAAACTACAAGAACAGGTTGGATTGTTATTTAATATCAACTTATAAAGATTTTAATTGTTACAAGGAATGAGAAGGAAAACTTGAAACAACCCTTTTTTTTTTTTTTTTTAACTCTATAATATTTCCTCTCTTTAGGCGACGTCCGGCACACGCGGACGCCGCCCCCTCGCGGCTGGCCAAACTAATGCGGGTGGAGGGGAAACCCTCCCCGTCCACCCGCGGCCACATTCAGGGCGGCATGAGGCGGTGATAGGCGCGCCTCCGCCGCCCGGTTCGGACCGAGTCCGAGTGGAGGTCGTCCTCCCGGGCCTTCTCCGCCGCCTCCTTCTGCGAGATTACTTCCTCGCAGAAGGTTGCGACCGCGGTAAAACAACTGTCGCTACCGGCCATGGAGCGTACTACGGCCGGTAGTGAGAGATCCACTGTGTGCTGGGCCGAGTCCTCACAGCAGTCGCAGTGGTGGCAGGCGGGACTCAGTTCCCTCCTAGCGACCGAGCGCAGGTACTTTCCGAAGCAACCGTGCCCGGAAAGCACCTGCGTCAGCCGGAAGGAAAGGGTCCCGTGCTGCCGCCCTGCCCACTCGACGATGACCGGCCGGAGAGCCTCCACGGCGGCGAAGCCAGCGCGTGGAGTCTCCAGCCGGAACGACCAACGAGCCATCGTGGCTCGGCGAGCGGCTTCGCGCCACTCGCGCACATCCTCGGGGGGAGGGCGAAATCCGCTCTCCGCCCGGGAGTCAGCCACTCGCCGATAAACTTCGGCGAGCACTTCCGCCTCCAAATCCCACGGGGGAGTTCCGGCCAACGCGCACGCCACCTCCGTCGACACGGTGCGGTAACCGCGTATGGCTCTGACTGCCATTACCCTCTGAGGGCGCCAGAGGCGTGCCCTATTCTGGGCGGTCAGAGCCGCCGCCCACACCGGTGCACCGTATAGTGCCATTGACCGGACAACCCCCGTGTACAGCCGTCTTGTCGCGACGCTGGGTCCACCCAAATTGGGCAAAAGTCGCCCACTCTCTTGAAAGTTTGCCCCCCCGGGCTGTCACCAGGGTATCGTCTGCGTAACAGATTACACCCAGCCCGGGGGGGAAATCGGCGCGAAGGGCCCAGTCGTACCCTATGTTCCACAAGAGGGGTCTAAGAACAGACCCCTGTGGAACACCGCACGACATGGGCCGTCACCTCAAATTACCATCTCGGTCCTCGTACACGACGGTACGCTCCTCTAAATAGTCTGCCACTAGCCGCCTCAGGTACTTTGGCACCCCATGATAGTGGAGTGCTTTCCTGATGCAGCTGAATGGCAGACTATTGAATGCGTTGGCGATGTCCAATGTCACCGCCAACAGCACGCCGCCACAGCTCACAGCCTCTTCGGTCACGGCCCTCAGGCGCAAAATAGCGTTGACTGTCGAACGCCCCGCCCGAAAACCAAATTGGGCGTCCGACAGATCGGGGCCCACCTCGTAGAGGTGCCGGACGATGCGGGCAGAGAGAACCCTCTCAACTTGAAACAACCCTATGCCAACCTGTCTAGCCAGCGTGGTATAGTAGGCCAAAACCTCCTCTCTAAGGAGAGGCCTATGTCCAGCAGTGGACTATTACAGGCTGTCGATGATGACATCCAGTAGTCTCTGTTTAGATTGACTTTATAAATGAAAACGTAAGGAAATGAAATCGAATTGTTTGAAATTGAAATTGAAATGAAATTATTCTGCAAAAAGGTTAAAAGAACAGCTTTGCATGTCAAACTTTTTTAGAGCAGCAGCAGATGAGTTCGGCCTTTCATAACTAGACTAGCACTGAGAAGAAAGGACGAAACAGACGGAAGGAAATCTTCTTTAAGTACAAATACTGAGTAATAATCTCTCAGTAAGAAAAGCATAATAATTTATATAATTTTGAGTCACAATTACCATATTTTGATAAAAAATGAATGTCAATAAAAAGGATTACTGATAAATATGTAACAAGTAATAAATTATCGTAACGTCCAAAACAAAAATAAAAGACTAAAGTAAAACATAAAACATGACATGTACAGAATGAGCAACTCAATTCCAGGCGGTTTTTTTATGGTAGAAGGAGGCAAACGAGCAGACGGGTCACCTGATGGTAAGCAACTACCGCCGCCCATGGACACCTGCAATTCAAAAGTCACAAGTGCGTTGCTACCCTTGGATTTCCTCCTGCTCGAGTCAGCGGGAGGGGGATTTGGGCTCCGGTAACCTCACTCACTCAATGAAAGGCAGCGAAAGAATTGCTTAACGCCGGTTTTCTGTGAGGCCGTGGTATCACTCCGGTCGAACCGGTCTTATTGAGATATTCTGCAATGGTATAATATCCTTTTGTAGATAGTATTCTTAAATTTGCGCAAGGGTAAATTCCTAACCATGTATGTTAGGAAATGCGTAAAATCCAGAACGTTGAGTAGTTCCAATGCAACATTAACACCGGTTTTAGGATGCAGTATACTCGTACGTTCTGCAGTGTATGATTTTCTAGATCGAAAAGGCGCAAAGCCCAAGCTTTGTGCTACAGGTCACTAAATGAAATCAACTAATTCTGGGCAGTAAAGTACTTGAATTCGACACCCAGCATGTTGGAGTATTTCGTAAGGTCTGCATGACAATTTTTTAATGTTTTAGTTTCAGTTTCAGTGTCTTTAAATTGTTAATATAATTTTCATAATTAATTTGCCCATGTTAAAACAATATTTGGAAAGTACTGTCATCACTAACAGCCATGTCTAGAATGCGTAGAATTATCATGTGTAAAGTTTTACAAAATTGTATTTTAGAGTATTATTTTAGTTCCACTTAAGTAATTAATTCACAACCGGTTACATATTTACATACATTTCTAAATACATACATCATCACATCACATCACATCAACCTTTAATAGTCCACTGCTGGACATAAGCCTCTTCTTGGAAAGGAGGTTTTGGCCCACTATACCACGCTGGCCAGACGGGTTGGTATAGGGTTTGTGTCAAGTTTCCCTTCTCTCTACAGTGCTGTTGCTCTGCTTAGTAGTTCTGCTTAGTTTTTTCCCTTAGTCGGCTCTTACGACACCCGCGGGATGAATAGGGGTGGTATTCTTAATCCGTCTCCACACGTACATACATACATACATATTATATATAAATTACACCCAGACACAGAACAAATTGATCGACTCATCACACAGTCGTTTGTCCGGGGTCGGAATTGAACTCACGACCTCTGGTTGAACAGTTACTAATCACTAAGTCAAAACGCCCGTCTAAATTTTGTAAATCTTCAAGAAGTGGTTTTGGGTGCAGTACAAGTGGGAACCAGGTCTGCCATTCTACACATGCGTGGTAATGAGACACCTTAATTGCCCATCAATTTTTTTTAAGCAAAAAAAATGTATAATTTAATTACCTTAATGGCATTACCTTATATTCTGATAAGCCTGCGTGCCGGAGTGTTTTCTATGTTACATGTGTAGATAATTTAGGTTAAGGCATTATACGTGTGTATGTGTTTATTAACATTTGTTTTAAGCAGTTAGAGGTCGCTACTTAGTTTAGAGTAATGCCAAACATAACAAATTTTATTGTGATGTGATCTAAGCGCTTACATCACGTTGAATTGTTATAATTTGTAGCCTTCATTGCTTTCTAGCCTCAGGGGTGGTAATTTTTCTTCAATTTCCTATTTAACCCAAACAAAAAATAATAATTTTCAAGAATTAGTCAATAAATTATTGGGCTCTAAGTTCAAAAACATAAAAAAAGAAAGAAATTCAACCGAATTGAGAACCACTTCCTGTTAATGAAGTCGGTTACAAATATATTAGAACTGTATTACAGCTTAAAATCCTTGTTTTACAATCAATAAGTTAGACAGGTAGACAATTTCGAAAGATAAAAGATCTCATTCCAAGGTTTTGGTGCAGAATTGTAAATACAGCATAACTTGCACAATGCGCCGATCGATTTAACTCCTCAGAGCGGTGCCGGCTTGTCTGAAGTTTGTAGTCGCAGTCAACAAGCTACGACTTGTTACCTTCGTTTTAAATACTGTGAAGAATTCCGTGTGGTGACGGATTAAGAATATAGAGTGTCACCACTCCTATTCATCCCGTGGGTGTCGTAAGAGCCGACTAAGGGAAAAAACTAAGCAGAACAACAGCACTGCAGAGAGATGGAAAACTTGACACAAACCCTTTTTTTTTTTTTTTTTTTTTTAACGTGTGGAAATCCCCTCGGACCGTCACCCCTCCGGGGTTTGCGGCGGGGTGGTGTGTCGGACTCGGACCGACTAAAACCACACGGTGTGCCACTCTGCGCCTGTAACAGGAGGGATCCGGGAACAGCTGTTATTAAGACATCCGGACCCCTCCTAGCGCCAGCCCGCTCCTGGTGCGGGCTCCGTCTCATTGTAGATGTTCCTCTCTTAGGCGACGTCCGGCACACGCGGACGCCGCCCCCTCGCGGCTGGCCAACTAATGCGGGTGGAGGGGAAACCCACCCCGTCCACCCGCGGCCACACTCAGGGCGGCATGAGGCTGTGGTAGGCGGGCCTCCGCCGCCCGGTTCGCCGGCGGCGGATCGGGTCCGAGTGGAGGTCGTCCTCCCGGGCCCTCTCCGCCGCCTCCTTCCGCGAGATTACTACCTCGCAGAAGGTTGCGACCGCGGTAAAACAACTGTCGCTACCGGCCATGGAGCGTACTACGGCCGGTAGCGAGAGATCCACTCCGATGACTGCAGTGAGGGCCCGGCGCTGCGCCGCCCATGCGGGGCAGACCGCCAGCGTGTGCTGGGCCGAGTCCTCACTGCAGTCGCAGTGGTGGCAGGCGGGACTCAGTTCCCTCCTAGCGACCGTGTGCAGGTACTTTCCGAAGCAACCGTGCCCGGAAAGCACCTGCGTCAGTCGGAAGGAAAGGGTCCCGTGCTGCCGCCCTGCCCACTCGGCGATGACCGGCTGGAGAGCCTCCACGGCGGCGAAGCCAGCGCGTGGAGTCTCCAGCCGGAACGACCAACGAGCCATCGTGGCTCGGCGAGCGGCTTCGCGCCACTCGCGCACATCCTCGGGCGGAGGGCGAAATCCGCTCTCCGCCCGGAAGTCAGCCACTCGCCGATAAACTTCGGCGAGCACTTCCGCCTCCAAATCCCACGGGGGAGTTCCGGCCAATGCGCATGCCACCTCCGTCGAAACGGTGCGGTAACCGCGTATGGCTCTGACCGCCATTACCCTCTGAGGGCGCCAGAGGCGTACCCTATTCTGGGCGGTCAGAGCCGCCGCCCACACCGGTGCACCGTACAGTGCCATTGACCGGACAACCCCCGTGTACAGCCGTCTTGTCGCGACGCTGGGTCCACCCATATTGGGCAAGAGTCGCCCTAGGGCAGACGCAGCGCCGACCAGCTTTGGAGCAAGCTGTCGGAAGTGCTCGTCGAAGAGCCACCTCCCGTCGAGGATCAGGCCCAGATATTTCATCTGGGCCCGAACCGGTACGAGGACCGAGTTGACCACGATGGAGGCGCCAGGGGGTGGACCACGACGGGGCCCATGGAATAACAGGGCCTCCGTCTTATCTAGGGCCACCCGTAAGCCCAGCGCCTCAATGCGCCCGACCACCAGGGAGACTCCCCCTGTGGCCAGGCGCGCCGCCTCTTGGAAGTTTGCCCCCCGGGCTGTCACGAGGGTATCGTCTGCGTAACAGATTACACCCAGCCCGGGGGGGAAATCGGCGCGAAGGGCCCAGTCGTACCCTATGTTCCACAAGAGGGGTCCAAGAACAGACCCCTGTGGAACACCGCACGACATGGGCCGACACCTCAGATTACCTTCTCGGTCCTCGTACACGACGGTACGCTCCTCTAAATAGTCTGCCACCAGCCGCCTCAGGTACTTTGGCACCCCATGATAGTGGAGTGCTTCCCTGATGCAGCTGAATGGCAGACTATTGAATGCGTTGGCGATGTCCAGTGACACCGCCAACAGCACGCCGCCACAGCTCACGGCCTCTTCGGTCACGGCCCTCAGGCGCAACACGGCGTCGACCGTCGAACGCCCCGCCCGAAAACCAAATTGGGCGTCCGACAGATCGGGGCCCACCTCGCAGAGGTGCCGGACGATGCGGGCAGAAAGAACCCTCTCAAACAATTTGCCCGCCTCGTCCAGCAGCACGATGGGCCTATAGGCCGCGACCGAATCGGCAGGCCGTCCCGGCTTCCTCAATAGGACCAGCTTCCCGCTCTTCCAGCACTCAGGGAAGCGTCCCGACGCCAAGCTAGCGTCGAACACCTCCCCGAGGCGGTCTGCCATGTGGTTGAGGGCCAGGGCCAGCACTCGGGCCGGTACCCCGTCTGGCCCAGGGGCGGTGTTCTTGGAACGGATCCGTAGAACAGCCGCCCCTACCTCCGATTCCCGGACGGGCGGAACATTATCCTCCCCGTGCTCCCCGTCGTCTCCGGCCAAGGAGGCCATCGACGGGGGAGTGTGTTCCGCCCGTTGTGGGAAAAGGCCCTCAACCACTTCTCGCAGGAAGCTGGGCTGGAGAGTCTCCGTAAGCGGGGGGCCCGACGCGCGGAGCTTTTGTCGCACCGCGCGGTAAGGGCGACCCCAGGGGTCACGATTAAGACCCTCCAGCATCTCCTGTCTTTTTTCTTCTTTGGCGCGGCTAATGGCCAGCTTCAGAGTTTTCCGCGCCCGTCGGTACTCCTCATGAAGCCGGTCCTCCTCACCGTCTCCACGGTGACGCCGCCGACTGCGCGTGTAGGACCTCCGGGCACGTGTACAGGCCGCACGGAGGTCCGCCAGCTCCTGGGACCACCAGTAGACCTCCTTCCTTGGAGGCCGACGACCTCGAACGCGGGGCATGGCCGCATCGCATACATGCGTAATCGCATCGCGAAAGCGGCCAGCCCCCACGTCGACCTCCTCGGTCGGAGCCTGAGGAGACAGCCACGAGTGAATTATGGCTGCCTCCTCTAGTAGGTCCCGGTTCAGCCTGGCAACAGCCCACCGCGGAAAGCGGGATAAACGCCGCGCCACGTGACCCCTACTGGAGTCCTGGGTCCGGGAGAGCTCAAATCGGATGTACAGGTGATCCGAGAGCGTCTCAACCTCTTCCAGGACACGCCAGTTCCTTACTCGTGCGGCGAGGGCAGGGGTAGCGAACGAGAGGTCCACTATCGACCCCCCCTGCTGTCGCACGCACGTGTTGGTGGAGCCTCTGTTTAGAAGACAGAGGCCCACCGAGGCCGCCCACTCCTCTACGGCCTCGCCCCTGGCGTCCGTCCTGGGGGAACCCCACGCAATGGACTTTGCGTTGAAGTCCCCCAGCACAAGGACGTGCCCAGACGCTAGTCGCCGTATCGAGGTCTCCAAGCTGGTCAGGAAAACCTCGAAGTCGTTCAAACTCCGGTTGGGGGAGAAATAGACACCATATATGGTGATCCCCCCCCACTCGACGGCAACATATCCAGTGCCCTTGTCTCTTAGCGACAAGGGCGGGGAATGAGCCGTCGTGGAACCGACGACTGCCACGGAGCCGTCCCAGTCACCCATCCAGTTTGGACGGGGAGGGACAGAATAGGGCTCCGCGACTACGGCAACACCTATCGACCACTGTGCCATGGTTTGCAGGAAGAGATCCTGCGCCGCGGCACAGTGGTTCAGGTTCGTCTGGACCAGGAGGTTGGAGACTTGATCCATTACTGGATCGTCTCTACAACCTCCTCCATGGGCGACGACGTCGACGCACGAACTATATCGGAGGCAGCCTGGGTCGACTGGCTAACCCCCGACGTCTGCCGAGAACTGCGGGGAGGCTTGCAGCCTCTCTGCCCCATCTGGTGATTGGCGGGCTTATTGCCCGCCGCACACACTGGGCAGTGAGGGGCGGCAGAGCATTCTGCCGCCTTATGCCCCGGTTGACCGCAGCGGAAACACAGTCCGCCGCAGTCAAAACAACTGTCGCACTTGACGCGCGTGTGTCCCGTGGCCAGGCATTTAAAACACCTCATCGGTCTCGCCGCCAGGACTGTGATCCTGGCGCTCACGAAACCGATGAGCAGCCTGCCGGCGTCGGCCAATACTTTGGCCGACGCTACGGGACAGCTGACCCACACGGCGCCAAGCCCTCCTGGACCGGGGCGGATGGTGCCGACCCTGACGTTGTCCGCGCTGCACCCCGTCTTCTCCCGGATTACAGCGCGGACATCTTCGGCCGTCACTGAGTCGTCCAGGCCCGAGATGCGCAGTTCCGCGCACTTGGTAGGCCTGGCGACCCTGACACCATCAGTGGCCGCAAATATTCCCCGCAGCCTCTCGGCGAAGGAGTCCGCCGTCTTTGCGCCTTCAGCCCCAGGGAACTCGAGGACTCGAGCTCCCGTCTGGGCGAGGCGCATCCTGACCCCCACCGTTCCAAAGTCGTTAGCGAGGCTGTCCCGGGCCTTTTTAAACACGGCCGCGTAGGACAGCCCGCCGTCCGCCGCCTCCGGGGACACGGTTACCACTACAGCCGCGGTTTTGGGCGGCTGCAGCTTCCGCGGCCTCTTTGTGGAGGCCGTTGCCACCGGTGGCGAAGGCTGGGCCTGGGCTGCTTTTTTGGCAGCCTTTTTGGCCCGCCTTCGGGACTTCTTGGAGCCCCTCGCCTCCTGCCAGCCCTCGTTGGAGGGGGCAGGTGCGGAGGGGCCCGGCAGGGGTGTCGGAGTGGGGAGCGGAGGGAATGCCACTCCGCTCCTCGGCGCCGTTTTAGGCCCCGTCTTGGCCGGCACTTTGGCCTGCGCCTTGGCCGGTGCCTGGGACGGTGCCTTGGCCGGCGCCTGGGCCGGTGCCTTGGCCCCCCTCCTCGGCTTTTGGGGAGCCGATGGAGTCGGGGCAGACGCCGCCGCCGCGTAGGAGACGCGGCCTCCCACTACGGGGAGCGCGGTCGGAGCGGCGGCCTTAGGCCGCTGTGCCGACGCGAGCGGGGGGCGCACAACCGGCGCAGGGGGCAGTCTCGCCTCCAGCCCCGCCAGGCGTCCGTCCAGCATATTCCCAACTGCGATGAGGATTTCACGCAGTTGGGAGTCAAATGCCCCTGAGTTGGTGGTAGGGGCAGGCTGGGACGCGGACGGGGCTTCCCGCTCGGGGAGGTTCGCCTGGAAGCGGGCGAACTGAGCACTCAGCTCGTTCACCCGCTCCGTCAGCCTCTCGTTGGCCACCTGCAGGCGAGAGACGTCGCCCGCTAGGCCCTCCACGACCTTCGACAAAGCGGAGGAGGAGTCCTTAAGGGCCCTCACAAACGAGCCCTTAAGGTTCACGGATTTGGTGGCCACCTTGTCGATGACGGCCACCGCCGCTTTCGCCCTCTCCTGCACGGACACGGGAGCCTGGGGGGCATTTCCCCCCACCGGCTCCCGAACCTTGAGCAGGAGATCCGCGATCTCCTCCTCCGCTACGGCCTCGCCGTCCACTCGCACGCTCCTGTAGGACTCCGCGTTTGAGAACGCGGAGCCTGACGGGGTCGAGACCGAGGCCGGTTTACGCGCCCTCCCTCGGCGGCTGCTTGCCACCTTTGGTGGCATCATTTCGCCGGACGTGTCGGTTTCCACGTCCCCTGAGCGTCCGCGTTTTCGGCTGTCGCTTCGCTCCGCTTCCATGGCCTCCGCGCCATCCGACGAAGCGGCGGATCCGGAGCGCAGCCGATCCGATGCTCTTCGGCTCCCAGAGATCAGAGTCAGACTGACTTCTGGGAGCCCCATCGAGATGGGCGTTCCCGACGCCACCTCACCCTCAGTGGACGACCCATCGACTCCACTGTTCTTCTTCTCCTTCCTTGCTTTCGTTGCCGTATCCGTTTGACTAGCCTTTTTCCGTTGTAGATTATTTCCGATCGTTTTTGGTTTAGTGTTTTGGTTCATATTTTCCATATTAAATCCCACGAGTGGGGGAGAACTAGAGGTCCACCCGGGCAGAGATCCCCCATTACCCGGGCAAGCGTAAGTTTTTAACCCAACCGAGGGGTCCGCAGGTACCTCGGCTTGGAGTGCGCTCGCGACTGAACTTCCCATCAGCCATGCATCCCCTGGCCACGCACCAGAACACGGGATTCGGGGAATTTTTTAGAGAGGTTATCTTCCTCGCGGTCCGGGCGGTTAAGCCAAGACCCTCGCCCCCGATCAGAGCCGCGAGACTTAACCACAGCGCTCTTCTCGGGATTACGATATGCCGACGGTTGACAGGGAGACTACGTCCCCCTGCCTGCTCGGTGGTAGTGTGAGTACACGCAGAGCCCGTCCTCCTTTCTCCACCGCTATCAGCGGAGAAACTGTGGCCCCTACAGGGCCCCGCCATCAGGTTTTTTACCGAGGTTTCCTCCTCCATGCTCCGGAGAGCGAAGAGCCAGCAGGGCAACCGGCAGACTCGCCCATACTGCTGGACCAGGCCTTGCCCGAGAGCCGATGAACGGCTGCCTCTTCTGCTAGAATATTGGCCGCTGGCGATAATCCTCTCCTCCAAGAGGACAAGGAGGAAACAGTACCATCGCCAGCGTTTCCAGGGTGCACCACGAGGAGGTTTTCTAGCCCAGCACCCCAAACCCTATACCAACCCGTCTAGCAAGCGTGGTATAGTAGGCAAAAACCTCGTTTCTAAGGAGAGGCTTACGTCTAGCAGTGGACTATTAACGACTGTTGATGATGATCCTATCACATTCAAAGGTACCTTAATTAACCAATACCAAATGCATAGGTAAATTTAACAGGGAGACTACACCTAATTACTCAACAAATACTACGTTGCTTAGACTGAGCTATAAATACATATAGTATAGTAATTCTAAAAATATAATGAAGGGCTGTTGGTGAAAGAATTTCACTAACAACTTTTATAGCATCCCTTTTATTTAAGAAGTTCGAAAACATCGATTATACCTACCTACTATATTTATTAAATATTGTGTGATGAGCACGATCATTTGTTCTGTGTCTGGGTGTAATTTATATCTATAATATGTATGTTTTAGAAATATTTGGGTATGCATGTTTACCAGCAGTCTAGTTACCATAGTACAGACTCTGCCTTTTTGACGGAGTGAAAAATCCCTTCGGATCTCCGGCTCCTTGGGTATATAGGAGCCAGGAGTGTGTCGTGTTTCTACTAAAAATCACTCCGTCAGCCAGCCTTAGGCGCCCTGCCCTGGGGAGGACAAGGGCCATGTGATTTCAGGTCCAGGGATCTCAGGGAAAGCCAGTAGCTTCTCCTGTACAGGCTCTGCCTAATTTGGGATCAGACGGCGGTGACGCTAGGTTATTATTATTATTAACTGTGGTTAATTTATTAACAGGCACTCAATTATTATGCCTGTTTCCATATAGATTCGTTTAGAACCCTTAAAAGTATTTAGTCAAATAAATTTCAGTGTTTGCAAAAGATTTTCCTCGAAATAGCTCATTAGCTTGGGAACGTTAAGTTCATAACTCAATTTGTATATGAGAGGTACAAGATAATTCGTTTAAAAGACTTACTTAACTGAGATTAGTTAGGGATTTTGCCTTTATTCATATTACATAACTACTAGTTCTCAACGTCTATTATATAATAACTAATTTATGAAAGTTGAGGTCTTTTTAAACATTTAATGTCTCTTAGGTACATCTCTATTCGTATTCCAATTGGTAAAGTACTATCTCTAAAAGGTTACCAAGGGAAAATGTGCTTATTTGTTACTATAGTTGTAAAAAAGTCCTTTGAATGCTAATCAGGTCATTTATTCTAGGTCTCTCTAAAATCAAAGCAGCGAGACAATCTTTAAGTTAATTTGAAAAATATAAAAATAGCGGTTAAATTAAGCAAAAACTACGAGTATTAAGACGATTAATAAATAAAGGTAGAAAAAAATACATATATTTACGCTCTTTTCTTGAAGGTAAAAGTCGTATTATTTAATTAATTAATTCGACCTTCAAACCTTGAAGAAAAGAGCGTACTCCTTCCTAGAAGGCCGGTAACGGGTTTGTGACTCCTGAGTTGCAGATCATGGGCGACGATGGTCACTTTCCATCAGGTGGCCCGTCTGGTCGTCTGCCCCCTCTAACATGAAAAAAAAGTGTTTTAAATTATATATTTAAAAATGTTAAGTTGGTTTGTGTATGCTTCAAAAACATAGTTATGCATCGATTGAGCTCAAATTTTGACATGTTATATTAACCAAACAAACAACTAGTATATTACCATCGACCATGTTAACCTATGTAAACTAATTACTGTAATGTGTTGAATGTGATATTGAAAGCTCTCCCAAACCTAAACTAATATTACATATGGGCAACTGAAATTCGATTCGAAAAGTAACTCCGAAAAAAAGGGATGACATTTATAACTAAATAGTAGGTTTTCTCTCTTAAGAAATTAGTTATTCAAATGTTTTTTCAAGAAATCCTGTACCTTGTATCGCATATTTATCTGACTCAAACAATGAATTGAAATTGAAATTTAGATCCGATGAGATACCTTACAGTCCCGTAGCGAGGTTCCAACTGCATAATCATCCTTTTGAAAACTCAAATAAAGTTGTTTAGAAAAATCGACCGAAACGACACATCATTGATACTATACCGCGGGATAACTGCATGGCATTGTAATCACTACTTACGACATGAAGTTTGCATCTAACTTACCTGTATTGGAAAATCCTGATGCAGCAAGTTATAGCTAACATTAAATCGCTGCTATTCACTATATCACAAAGCAGTCGCTAAATTAAACATCAATACAAATTTTATCCAGCTTCCACGGAGTCCCAATGAATATTGTTACTTTGAAATTATTGAAATATCACTCTTAGTTCTTTAAAAAATACATTATAGCTGGTATATTTGATCTGGTTTATTGAAGACTAAAAGTAACAAAGTTAAATTCAAAGCTTCAGGTCAGTGTGCTATAATAATATTGACCTATACCTTAAATAGAGCTCGGGGATACCGTTACTGGTAACGAAGTTATTCCACCCGATTTCGTTGCGTGGGCGTACACTAGGCGTACCTACGCTGAAAACTATTTCTATAAAGCACAGTCCGTGTAGTGACGGATTAAGAATACGGAGTGTCACCACCCCTGTTCATCCCGTGGGTGTCGTAAGAGACGACTAAGGGAGCAAACTGCGCAGGACAACAGCACTGCAAAGAGAAGGAAAACTTGAAACAAACCCTATACCAACCCATCTGGCTAGCTCCTTTTTAAGGAGAGGCCTATGTCCAGCAGTGGACTATTAAAGGCTGTTGATGATGATGATGATGACATTCTCTGGACTACAAAAGATTTAACTATACAGTGTACATATATAATTATTCTTGACTATACTATAAAAAATTCTTGCCTGACGGATTCTGTTTATGATGCAAGAACCCATTAAGGAAGGATTTTAAAGCGGCGTAAGGGGTCTATGGACCCCCGGACGGAAAAAAGTTTCTTTCGCTTTTTGGTAGACGTTGATGAAACTATACTATAGGACATCATTATATGTAATATTTTTACAATTTACATAGTATAACAAAAGTGGCTGCTCTTTTTAACTAAGCAACGGAATTTAATGCGGTTTTCACCAATAGAGAGAGTGATTCAATAGGAAGGTGTGTTTATTTGTATAATACATTCTTATTATAGTAGGGAACATAACAGCATTTCAAAGATTTGTCATAAAAAACATTTTTTCGTGATAGACCAAAATCATGTATCTTATAAAGAACTACGATAAACAATTTAAAAAAAAAACCGACCGAAAAAACATCTACCAAAAGAAAAGCGAAAAATAAACTGACTTATTTATATTATTAAAAAATGTGCGTCTTTTTCAACTAATTAACTTAAAAACTTTACCTAGTAACTATAACTTACCTATTCTCAATAAAATTCTGAATAAACCTATATCTAGACTTCGTTGCTTTAACATGGTCGGATTGGATAGGAGGAGATGGATGAGCGACATGTTCACTTTGTACAAAATATTGAATGGCTCATTTAATAGTACTCTCTTTAGTCAGCTACACTTCAAGGTACCTACTCGATCTGTGCGTACTCACCAACTATTTTGTATACCAACATGCAACAATAATGTGTCTCAAAATAGTCCACTGTTTCGAATGTGTAGACAATATAATGATATTTGTTCTGATGTTGATATATTTGTTGGTAGTCACGGCAGATTTATGGAATCTTTTGCGGTAATTGGATGCACCTTGACATGTGTGCGTATTGACTGCATGCTTAGATTATTTTTATTTTATTTTTTTTATTTCTTTGTATTATGCTTGTTTATTTTTGGAACCTTCACTTACTCTGAAGCTGTATAAAACCCGAAAGCTGTGTACGGTACTACTTGGAGTGCAGATTAAAAAATGTTATGAATATTTATAAGTAAGTTTAAGCACTACCTGGTCTGTATTCTGTTACTGTACCTTTTGTAAATAAATAAATAAATATATAAGATTATTTTACTAAGCAATCAAGCTATATGTATTTACAAATTTACTAGCTGACATTGACAAAACTGTAACTAAGGCAGCACAAATGCTTGGTTTTTTGAGGAGAAATAGCTCAGATTTAAAAAAACTAGATACCAAATTACTTCTGTACAATGCTCTTGTCCGCAGCATTCTCGAATTTGCGAGTACTGCATGGTCACCATGGTACGCTGTTCATTCCCAAAGAATTGAAAGCATTCAAAGAGCCTTTACCAGAAACCTTGCCTACTCTTGCAGTGGTTTTTCTCATAGGAGCCCGTATGACACACGGCTATCCAAGTTTAACATGACCACTCTTTCTAATCGCAGACGCATTTTTGACCTTTGTTTTCATCATAAATTAATTAATAATAATATACAGTACAATTATTTATTAGAAAAAATGTCAGTGAAGGTTCCTCACTCTTATCCCAATCATAGAATAACTAAAATATTCCACACACAATTTTCAAGAACTAATTTACATTCACCACAACATTCACCAATAAATAGAGTCCTTAACCAATATAATAGTATCCAAACTCGTGATCCTGACATTGACATCTTTCGCCAATCGTATAATGAATTTAAAACTAAAATAACAAATGTTTTGTGTCCTTCTACCTTAACCCCAAACAAATGTGAATAGGATATAAAATAGATTTAGAGTAGTATTAATTCAAACAGTTTATTATTATTATTAAGTATCCTTCTTTAGTTCGTTTTTTTTTTTTCTCGTTTGATTGTAATTAGTTTACTACTTTTTACACTACTACATTACAGTAAATGCTATGTACACCTTAATTGTCATACATATCAGGTATAATGCCACGTATTGTCAAAACTAGTTATAAGTATAATATGTATGATGTGGTAGTACTTATTAATAAATAAATAAATAAATAGCTGACCCGGCAAACGTTGTTCTGTTATATACATTATTTCTAGGAAAGTTGAAAAAAAAAATTGGGGTGGTCACCCTTGTCTTTTAGGAGGGGTATGAAAAATAGATGTTGGCCGATTCTCAGACCTACCCGATGTGCACACAAAATTTCATAAAGATTGGTCCAGCCGTTTCGGAGGAGTATGGTAACTAACATTGTGACACGAGAATTTTGTATATAAGATAATGATTTATTTACAAAATTACTATCTGACGATTCTTGTTTAAAATTAATTACCTATTAATTTAAATAAAATATTATTATCATATGTGCTAGGTACCTAAAATCTATTTAAAAAAAATAAAGAGGATATAAGTTCTAAAAAATTATATTAAACAAAATCTCGGCACTTAAAAAAAATCTTAAAAGTCTAATATCTTGAAAATGGTTAGGTTTGGGATATGGTATTTTTTATTATATATAACGTTGGCGACTGCTAAGTGGGGCTTTATTGTTCATTATATTTTTATGAATTGAATGAATTACTATACTATATGTATTTACAGCTCGGGCTTAGCAACGTAGTATTTGTTGAGTAATTAGATGTAGTCTGCCTGCTAAATTTACTTATGCATTTGGTATTGGTTAAGGTACCTTTAAATGTGATAGGATGATTCATGATCTTTTATAGGTCACTGCAGTGCGATTGATCGATTATTAGCTGAGGCGAGACGACCAAATTGCTTGATCAGATTTAAATGTTCTTTAAATCAGCCGTTTAAATCTTGTAGCGAGCGAGCGGTCCGATTTTGCCGTCGGCGCACACGAGGCGTCGGGTAGCATAGGGGTAATGCGACACTTGGCAAATGGTAATCACGTGTCTGACCTTGCAGCCTTGAGCATTCAGTTGTAGAAGTTAATTGACTCACTCTAAGCTAGGGTGTACGATGAATGGAAGTTTGATAACCACAACCAATAGGAATGTATTTAATTCTTTCATAATCTAAACTTTGAATCACTCTTATCGCAGTTTCCTTCTTGTTTAAAGCTACGAAACGTTAAAAGCCAGTGGAAAGATGTCCAGAAAGGTGTCAAGTCTTACAGTCTACCGCGGAATAAGTAGGGGCATTGGACCTCCCCCACAGGGACGGGAGCTGGCTTTTATGAAAAATATAGTTGAAAACTGCTTTACTCCGACTAAGGTGATTGAGGTACCATCGCAACTAAAAGAGTTTTTGAATTCCAACCAGTTCTTAATGTTGCTTTTTTGTCATTACAAAACTCTAAAATATTAAAGTTTAAACAAAATCCACTTACCTATATTTGCACTGCTTGTCAGCATTATCTTCCATCTTACACCTCCGCTCCACTCCTGACTTCGGATGGTCCGAACAGCGACGATGTCCGAACTCTTCCGATAATAATTGTCGACCACTTCCAAAGTGTACGATTATTTATCGTCCAAAGTTTTTATACACCGAACACGACCGTTATTGTTTATCACTATTTAATTTCCATGTTTTTTAGTTAATTCACTGTTTTATACAATTAAGAACTTGATAATTCCTTAAAGACTGCCATGAAAAAAATATGAAGTAGAAAGATAAATGAGTGTTAATACTTGCTAGATAGGGAGAACATACATCACTAAAGATCACTTCCTTATAAGGATAAGACACGCGTGCTAATTGCATTCGCTTTGATTACAATCGAATTATTATTGAACTACAATCGATTATATTAAATCAAGCTAGTTAACAGGTAAACAGGTCAAGACACAAGATGGAAATCTTGTCGCTCTTTCTATCTATTAATATTTAAATACGCAAGGGGTTCGTGATACAAATAGGTTTTTTATGGTATAGGAAGACAAACAACCAAGTGGTTCACCTGATGGTAAGCGACTAAAGCCACACTTGGACACCTGTATCTCAAGACTCACAAGTGCATTACCACCCTTTGATATCTCCCCCCAGAATCAGGCGGAGAAGGGATTTGGGCTTCGGTGTAAATTGACTACCCAACCCAAAAATGTTTTTAATCGCAGTTTATGTAGACATTTCAAAAAACTTTAGGGTAGAAAATAAGGGTCAAGAATATAAAACGAGACTTATACAGAAAGTTTTTAGATAGCGCGTATTAAAAATCTAAACTTCCATACTTTTATTATAAACCGGCTGGTACCGTGGAATTTTATAAGCGCTGTCTTAGTGGGTTTGATTCCCGGACCGTGCAAAATTTTAAATGGTTTTTCTGAGAGGAAAAATATCCTAAGTTTCTTTGTCATATAGATAGCTACCTGGTTGTTAAATATTATCAAAATCGGTACATCCGTTTAGAAGATTACCCAGACCAAACAGTGTGTAATCTTCTAAACGGATGGACAGTAAGACAGACAAAAAATATTTAAACTGGTTTTTAGGCAAATAACCATATGAGAATGAAAAATAAAACCATTATTTTGACATTACAAACAGACCTCAATTTCATTTATTTGTATAGAGATGTGAGAGTGAGTTTGTTTGTTACGCTTTCACGCCTAAACCACTGAACCGATTTCAAAAATTCTTTTACAAATGGAAAGCTACATTATCAGCACGTAATATAGGCTACTTTTTACCGCGATAACCGACATACACGCGGGCGGAACCGCGGGGAAAAGCTAGTGCACATATAAAACTGTTGTAACCTAATCAAATAATCAATGCACTATCTATCACACATGTTTTCATATTAACTTGACATACATTCATGTAAACAAGATTTGTAATACCTTTTAGGTAACTGCTACTGATAACATTATTGTAATGAAAATAAAACTTATTAAACATAGTTCTTTTTCGTATGTACTTCGGTTAACATAAAGGTACTTTCACACACTCGCACTTTAAATAAGTGTATTTTTTTTTTGTTACTTTAAATGTGTTTATTTTTATAGAAACTAATAATAATAATATATTTTCTCAGATAATACAAAACTCGTTACATATTTACATTTTTATATCATTAGAACATTATTTTCATGTTTGTTTCAGATGTACTGATGCTGCTCCCCCAAACCAGGCGTCTGTCCTTTGGGGACCAGTTTAAGCCCTATGAAAGATTCAGTTGAATATAACTTGTTTTATCCGGTACCATATAATGAAGTTACTACAAGCATAGAAACGTATTTTTATATAGTATTTTATATTTATTAAATAAATAAATAAAATCAGCCTTAAGTAATTAAAATACATCAATAGATTTTTTTTTATGTTAGAGGGGCAGACGAGCAGACGGGTCACCCGATGGAAAGTAAAAATCGCCGCCCATAAACGTCTGCAATTCAGGAGTCACAAACGCGTTGCCGGCCTTTTAGGAAGGAGTAAGCAGTTTTCTTGAAAGTTTAAAGGTCGTATCGGTCCGGAAATACCGCAGACGATAACCCGATTTATAGATTCACATCAACAGTCTTTACTAGTTAACTGTCCTTAGAAAGGAGGTTTTGGTCTACTATACCACGCTGGCCAGACGGGTTGGTATAGGGTTTGTTTCAAGTTTTCCTTCTCTCTGCAGTGCTGTTGACCTGCGTAGTTTGTTCCCTTATATTTATAGATTAATTGTATATAACTATTAAATTTAAAAAGACCTATCGAAAGTGATCAGTTTGCTATAGCTCTACCTGTAAATAAACAGTTACCACTCGTTGTTGGCTTCCATTCCAATAGAAAGGAATATTACTGGCGGTTTTTTCATTTTATGGAAAGATTTTTCATGCGATCCCTATTTATTTTAAAATTTTATGTACAAAACTAGCTGACCCGGCAAACGTTGTATTGCAAAACAAAAAAAAATAGGGATGGGTCACCCTTACCATTTAGGGGTATGAAAAATAGATGTTAGCCGATTCTCAGACCTACCCGATGTGCACACAAAATTTCATGAGAATCGGTCAAGCCGTTTCGGAGGAGTACGGGAACGATCATTGTGACACGAGAATTTTATATATAGGACTAGCTGACCCGGAAACGTTGTATTGCAAAACAAAAAAAAATTAGGGATGGGTCACCCTCACCATTTAGGGGTATGAAAAATAGATGTTGGCCGATTCTCAGACCTACCCGATGTGCACAAAAAAATTTCATGAGAATCGGTCAAGCCGTTTCGGACGAGTACGGTAACGAACATTGTGACACGAGAATTTTATATAAAAGATGTACAATAGCAAACTTAATGCCATAGGCATACTCTACCAGTCTACCGTTAGTGGTAGTACCGAAGGTGGTGTGGAAATGAATCAAAAGGTACGTAATACTTTAGTTAAGAATTTGAGGTTAAAAAAAAGAACTAGACATTAACAAATAATACCTCGCATAGACAAACAAGGGAATATAGAAATATATCTAAGTATACATTCCAAAATACATACATATCTTACAGACATAATAATACTCCGGTGTCTGTGAGTCCTTAGTTGATACTGTCCGGTCGTTCCGGCTTATGAACCGAATCATGTCCCACGGCAAGTCAATACAAAATACGTGTATGTGTTTTTCTGTGAGCTGTATGTGTTTTTGCGCGTGCGCTCGTTTGCATGTTCACCCGTAGTTCAGTGTGCAAGGATCCTTACAGGAATATTACAGTTAAATAGTTTTCTCTATGATTATTTATTATCTATATAGGTCGATATATATATATTAGACGGTCTATTTTTTAAGTTAATCAAACCATAGAGCAGTGAAGATGCGTGTAATCTTTACGTTTGTTTTGTGCTTAGCCATTGCATTCGGTACGTAGTTGATAACATAATAAAAAAAAAATGATAATCTATTTAACTAACGGGTAAATGTAAAGCATTTAAAATAAACAGAAAAAGGATTAGAAACTTTCTTGAAAGAAATGATTTTACTTACGTGTGAATTTCGAGGGTGTAAAATAATTTTGGGATCCTTTTTTATTCAATAAGGGTAAACGGGCAGACTATTCACCTGATGGTAAGTGACTACCGCCGTCCATAGACACAGGGGGAGGGTGGGCGTTAACACCATTGTTCTGTGAGGCCCGTGAGTGCCAAAACATGGCCCTCAAATGATTAACCTCCTCCAGGCACTCTGTATGGTGTGGTGTGGTCTATGACACCGATGTAAATAGGGGTTAAAGTATGAAATTGACGTTGTATAGTTATAGATACTTTGATTTCATGGTGTGAGATTTTCGTGTGAAACTTTTTGAATTAAAGCTGGTGAATGCGTGACAAGAGCGTTGCGAAATTTGTGATCGCGCGACTCGAACGGGCGTTGAGAGGGAGGTATAAGTTAGTGATGATAGAAAGAGAGAGAGTTACGTTTCGTACATTACTGTTACCACTGTACTGTACTGTACACACTGTACCAAGAAGTTTTACTTCAGTCGTGTGGTATAGAGGTTCTTCTTTTAAAAAATGTAAAACATTCGATTTTCGACTTTCAATTGTTTTCAATTCAGCTTAGACACGTTACATCTAAGAAAAAAACGAGTTTCAAATTTTTCAAATAGATTGCTACATTTCTAGGTGAAGAGCCGTTCACCAGGGACTTCCTTTCTAGGGTATACCTGGTTCCCCAGCTATTAGTACCCGAGACGGCGTGCGGTTTTAGTCGGTTCGAGTCCGACATGCCACCGACAGGTGGTATCTGAGGGGATTTCCACACGGGAAAAAAAAAAAAAAGGTGAAGAGCCGTCGTCTAGCCCTTATTGTATGATTCAAGTGTCAGTAAAAACTGTATTTCTTTAGTTAATATCTTCTCTAAAAAAATATCATATTTCAGCTGTGCCATCTCATCCAAATAAAATAGTGGGTGGTTTTCCTACTAATATCGAAAGCTATCCTTCTATTGCGGCGCTTCTCTACACCAGGAATGGTCAAACATATTTTCAGGCTTGTGGTGGGACCATACTCACTACCAAGGCCATTCTCACTGCAGCTCACTGTCCTCAGTAAGTTGTTTTTTTTTTACATAACAGTTCTGAAATATTGTTTTTGAAAAATGCCTTTTACACCAAAAGCAATACCTTTCCTGCAGCAAAATAACTTTTAGCATAAAAGTCATTTTTGCATGCCGAAGTAAGATGATGTTTTACAAGCGTACGTAAAATTTATATTGGCTTAGAGGGGTCCGACTCTCCAGAAGCAGAGTACGGCATTCAGGCTTCGCTTTCTCTTCCCACCTACCTTTGCTTTCTCTTTCTACCTACCTTTGCTTTCTCTTTCTACCTACCTTTGCTTTCTCTTTCTACCTACCTTTGCTTTCTCTTTCTACCTACCTTTGCTTTCTCTTTCTACCTACCTTTGCTTTCTCTTTCTACCTACCTTTGCTTTCAATATATGTACTTCTTAATGTACTTTCTGATTCCTGGAGTACCAGTTTTATAGCAATTACGTAATTGTGACTAAAATGATCGGCCGCTCATGTCTACAGGCGGACTGATGGTCGCTGGAGCCAACATGTGCTAGAGTGGAAACCGCAAAGAGGCAAACGTAGTGTAGGTCGTCGGTGACGATGGATCGATGACTAGAACAAAATGGATTGAGGATGCTGGATGGATGCATGTCTTTGGGGAGGCTTTCGTTCAGCAGTGACCGGCTGATGATGATGACTAAAATAATACTCTTCAAAATATGAGCGTTTTGATACGGCTTTGTCTACCTTTTCAGAGATATAGGCTTGAAGCTATCTTGGTTCATGTAAAACGGTCGGTCGAGGTGTCATTAGATTCGCCTCAGATGCGGGAGTCAAACGGCTATAATATTTATTTATTTTATTTTCAAAGCGAACAGTTCTTTTTAGCCCTATTTAAAAAATAATGACGAAATGTAATACTCGTTATTAATTCGTTACTCTCTTTTCACAGTGGCGACGCACCCTTCAGATGGCGGGCCCGTTTAGGTTCATCTAGAGCCAACAGCGGCGGCACGGTCTTTAACTTCGCTTCAATCTCTATACACCCTAGCTTCAATCCTAACACGATGAACAATGACGTTGCTATCATGCGCACGTCCAGTAACATAAACTACAATAACGCAATCCAGCCAGCTTCTATAGCGAGCCCTAACTACCATCTAGCTGATAATCAGGTAGTGTGGGCTGCTGGCTGGGGTACTACCTACGTAAGTATTAAATAATAGTTATTGATACTTCGCTTTGAATGATGTAGATTTTGTAAATCAATTCAGGTATCAAGAACAGTCTTCTTTTTCCGTGGCAAGTACACAATTCATTCTTTGACCTCTGACAACGTGTAAAATTAATTATATCAGGTTAAGTAACATAGTTCTACGGACCTTTCTAAAGAGAGACCTATGTCCAGCAGTGGACTATTAAAGGCTGTTGATGATGATGATGATGACGAAGTAACATAGTTAAGGCCTGTAAACATAACACACAATATTATTTAGGGTTTTAAGGCAAAGGAGAAAGAAATCAAAGTCTTATGACTTAGAAAACAAAGTATAAAATGAAATGTTTAGTAAATCACCAAGAATGTGCTGATAGAAAATACGCTCCGAAGTTAGAGACGATAGGACAAGTGAAACAAAGAATTTATCGTTTACATTAAAGCAGTTATGCTGTTACGGCATTATGGCATTTTATCCCTCGTAGTTAAATATAAAGTGCAGTCGCAGTTTTATTACTATAGTACAGGCTCTGCCTAATTTGTAATCAAACTGCCGTGTGTAAGATGTGTGAAATTTAGACTGGAAAATTTAATATTTAAAGTTTAAAAAAGTGAACATACCGTATAAGTACATGTTAGATTTTTTCTTATATTGTCATGAAAAGAGTGGTTTTATTTTGAATGGGTATTTAGTACTATTATCAATTAATAAACAACTTAAGCAAAGAATCCTGTTAAAGACAATTTTTACCTAGGGTAAATAGTATCTAGATTCATATAAATAGTTTTATTAACACAGCTAAGTATTTATGTTTTACGCGTTAGACAAGCAAGAAGGTCAGATGAAGTTTGATTGTTGTACACATACTATTCAATTAGAGAACTTTAATTGCGCGATGTACGATCAGTACGTACTCTTCAAGTTAACTTTTTTGATACCCTTATTTGATACTTATTTGATGATTTGGTATACAAGTCGTATATTTGCTTGCAGTCTGGCGGTCAACCTTCTGAACAGCTACGCCACGTCCAGATCTATACCATCAATCAGTCTACATGTAGGTCTCATTACGCTCCTGCGGGTTTGTCGATAACTGACAATATGCTGTGCTCCGGACACCTAAACGTTGGAGGTCGTGACCAATGTCAGGGAGACTCCGGAGGTCCTCTCTACCACAATCGAGTCGTCGTCGGTGTATGTTCCTTTGGCATTGGATGCGGTTTGCCTCAATATCCTGGTATTAATGCACGTGTCTCCCGATTTAGCTCTTGGATACAATCAAACGCTTAGTAACGGTATCTATATTATTTTTAAATGTAGATTTTTTAAATAAAAATTTACTTCTAATATACACTGTGTATTATTCATGAGTTTGAACCGTTAGAATTTAGCTTAACTTGCGTGATTAAGGAAACATACTACGAAAGTGTGATTCAAGTTGATAGCAACATGAATCACACTTTCGTAGTATGTTGGCTATTTTCTTAACGCGAATGAGTTATAGAACTCATTCGCATTAAGAAAATAGTGACACAATAGTGACGTATCGATCAAACCCCGCATTCTGACCAATCAGGTTCTAAGTTCGAAACGATAATTTCTCGGAACCTGATTGGCCAAATGAGCGGGACTTGAACGACTCACTATTTCCTTAACGCGAATGGACTATAGTATTCATAAAATGAAGTACTATACGTATTCTTAAGATGTGTTATTAAAGAGAACTTAAAAATGTCTGATGTTGTTTTAATGAAGGTAGAAGCAGTTCCGCGTCTAGTGAGAGCCAAAAATGTGAAGTTTGGCATTTACTCGTAAAAATTGCTAGTATTTTATAACATCTGTTCTACATAACCTATCAAATACTGAATACATTTATCATTTCGTGACAAAAAAAAAAAATAACCAAAAAAGTAAAACCGTTTTGTTTTAATGAAACTTAGAAAATATAAAACTGTTTAAAAATAAAATTATGAACAGCTTTTAAATACATTAATAACTACTGACTATAAATAAATGAAGTACTTAATCTTTAATTAGTTTTTCGAGTTCTTATGGAGACTGGTAGTCTAGCACCGGTGCTAGTATTTATCATTAGGCGCGCCGCAATTTGAATTGATTCCTTTCATTATAATAGTTAAGAGTAGATCCAGGCCGTTACGACCTCCAAAACCTATAAGAAAGTAACTTATTCTCGCCACAAAGTCGTTAATTTAAAAAAAATATATTAACAGTAAGCAGTAGAATACTGGCTATGGGTGTTTTTGTTCCACATAGGTTACAAAAACATTAGATGTGAACACTTTAATATTTATTGATATTAATGGAATTATCAGAACACCTCGTCAGGTCATTGTTTCAGAGAATTGAGTGGTAAATTATAAGAAAATGTAATAATTTTATTATGTGCGAGTAACGTATTGATTTCGTGTCAACGACTAAGTGAGTTCATTGACATACACTTCAATGTGAATGATTTAATTTTATACTCCTTTTATTGTCACCAAAGCCATGGTTATTGGTTTGTGGAACATTGGTAATATTTCTAGGGAGAATAGAATTGATCTCCTTTGATCCTTTAAAATTATTACGTGGCATGCAATTTGTCTGATAATACCAGTTTTATGATATAAAAGGCTAAAGAGACACAACTGCGTTGCTGCAAGTGGAGAGAGGGGAGGGGGGGAGGCGACTTATATTTTTTTAATGGGTTTAGTTTCTGTACGTAAAAAGGGTCATAAGACCTTCTTGGTGGTAATAGAACAACAATATATAATATATTTAATATCATATTAAAATAAAAAAACACTCCAGGTGCTGCCCCGATCGCTCATATATCATCTTGATAGTAAAAAATAAACAAAACTACACTGAATGAATGATAGATCTAATCTAAATGATCCCATGTCATGTGTTGGACGAAAATTTTCTTTTAGTTGTTTATAGCAAATTGTTTCTAATCCCATCAATCCTTAATTACAATTCCCTTACAAGAAGCAACCCTCGGATACATCAATGTCAATAGTAACACCATTATCAAGAGTATTTTTTTTTTTTGAACCACCGCGGAGCGCAATGGCGAAAATCTTGAAACAGTTCATATTAGGGGTTAAACTTTTGAAACAGTTCATAATAGGGGGAAATTCTACTGGAGCTGCAGTAAGAAATCATACGTCATCCTCCGTACTCGCCAGACCTTGCTCCCACGGACTACCATTTTTTTCGTGATTTGGACAATATTCTATGAGCCAGTCAGCCTGTGACCACGGCCGGTGCAACCTGGTCGAAACGTCAGGCAAACCAGAGGTATGTAATACCCTAAATAAGAGATCGCGCTAATTCCCGTTAGAATTATATTAATTATCATGGAACGCGAAAGTTTAAAAGTTAGTTCTACATGATAAAAAAGGACTTATGGATTCGCTTAGAAAGATACGCTCTAGATGTGGGTATAGTGTACAACCCCGGTGATACGAATTTTAAGGATTTCTTGCAAGTTTATGACGATCAACTACAACAAAAGAAGCGAGCTATAGTATTTGGGGACTTCAACATTGACCTTCTAACTAAAGACAGCAAAACAAAACAATACAAACAACTTGTAAATGCAGCCGGACACACACTACTAAATAAAATCAGTAAAAAATTCTGCACAAGAGACTCAAAAACTAGAAAATCTATACTCGACCATGTCAGCTCTAACCTTAAAAATGATAATTTTCATATGGCAATAATCGATTCATCAATGTCCGATCACAAACAGATATTTGTTGAAATAAAAAAAACGAAATCCCCACCAAAAATTAGAACCCGATACGAAGCGATAAATTACACAAAGCTACAGAGCCTCCTGAAATCAGCAAATATTGAAGAACTGAGTGACGACTACACCCTACTAGAAAGCAAAATAAAAATGATGATAGACAGAAGTAAAACAATTAAGACAAAAATCCTAAATACTCCACAAAGCGACTGGATAAACAAAGATATAATAAACAGCATCAATCAAAGAAACAAGCTTTGGACCACACTTAAAGAAAACTCACATAACAACAACCTCAAAGCAGAATATTTTAAAAAGAAACAACAAGTATTTGCAAAAATTCAAAACACAAAGGATTCATATTACTACAAGAAATTTAATGACTGTATTAATAAGCCAAAAAGAATATGGAACCTAGTAAATGTATTAGCGAATAACAAGATCAAACAAATTAGTGCTCCTTCAAAACTGCTTATGGATTCAAAATATGTAACTGACGAGAATGACATGTTCAAAATTTTTAATAATTACTTTGCTACTATTGGCCCACTATTAGCAAATAACATACCCAAAAATTTCCATGACAACTCTTCTCGCGCTCTTCCTTGTAATCCCCCTAGTGACACTCCAGTTTTATCTAGGCTATATCCGTGTTCTGAGGCTGAAATTTCTAAAATAATAGAGAAACTCGACTCCAACTGCAGTACTGGATTAGATGGTGTAAACACTAAAGCAATAAAAAGTATAAAAAATCTAATAGCTAGCGCCTTGAGTAAATGCTTCAATAAACTTCTGTTCACTGGAAAATTTCCTGATACCCTAAAAATGGCAAAAGTTACACCTATCCATAAATCCGGTACAACATCAGACCCCGGCAACTATAGACCGATCTCGGTGCTACCCGTTCTATCAAAAATATTGGAAAGAATTTTGTATAGCCGTTTAGAAAAACATTTAACTTCTTTTAATTTTATATCTGACAGACAATATGGATTTAGACCAAAAAGTAGCACACTTTCAGCAACTATCGACCTTGTAACAAAAATAAAACATAATATAGATAGCAAAAATATAGTCCTAGGTATTTTTATCGACCTAAAAAAAGCATTCGATACTGTATCGCATAAAATCCTGTTAAAAAAGTTAGAATTGTTGAATATTACTGGGAATGCCTTTAAAATTTTACAGTCATATTTAGAAAATAGATCCCAAATAGTTAAATTAGACAATATACATCAAAGTGACGCACTGCCAGTTACTTGTGGGGTTCCGCAAGGATCTATTTTAGGGCCCTTGCTCTTTTTAATCTACATAAATAATATTCAAGAACTAAAACTACACGGCCACCTTACGCTCTACGCCGACGACACTTGTTTGTTTTACTTTGGATCCTCTATTCATACGATAATCTCCCAAGCTCAAGCTGATTTGAACATATTATACTCATGGTTTCAATATAACCTATTAACTATTAATATCTCAAAAACGTGTTACATTATCTTTAAAGCAAAAAATAAAACTATTCTTACACATACACCATTACTAATAAACAATGAACCCCTACAACAAAAATCGTGTGAAAAATACCTTGGCTTAAGAATTGACAGTCTGCTATCGTGGAATGTTCACTTGGATCATATACAAACGAAACTTTCGTCCCTACACGGATCACTTCGAAATATAGTTAAATGCATTCCTAGCACATTACGCCATAATATATATAATGCTTTAGTTAAACCACACTTACAATACCTAATAGAAATCTGGGGTAATGCAGCTAAGACTAAATTAGGTGAATTACAAATCATGCAAAACAGGCTCGTGAAATTGATTTTTAATTATCCACATCTTTCACCAACATACAAAATTTATAACGAAACCAAAATTATGAACTTAAAACAATTATTTACATATAACACGTGCATTTTTACCCAAAAAATTCTAAACAAAAAAATTCAATCTAGTATATCATTCACTAAAATAAAACATACAACCCAACGTAGTACTCGCCGAGCTAGTTTTTTGGTTTTACCTAAACCTAGAACAAATTATGGTAAAAAAATGCTGACATACGAAGGGGCACAACTATACAATAAACTACCATCGTACATTAAAAATGTAAACTCATTTAATGTATTCAAAACTCGATTAGCCCAATATGTACGTACATCATTCACATAACTTGACCTCGGGTAAATGAATACATTAAATTAGTACCTACCCACAATGATGTTATTTATTTATTTATTGAGTGAAATGACGAACGAACCTGTATAATACTTTAAGTTATTATTGTTCTCAAGTAAGTGACTTTGTTTTTTATTGAGAATAAAGAATCTTTAATCACAAAAAAAAGCCCAGGAGGCAGTACAAAATGCTTTCACACAGTTTGTCGAATCTAGATCCTATAGTTCTATCGTAAAGGCATACATGATCTTCCGTTTAGATAGCAGCAATGTATAAATGCTTTTTATGTTACATCTTAGAATAAAACGAGTTAAAAAAATTCAGATGACGGATTAACTACTTGTAAGAAATCCTAAATATGCCACAGCGTAGCTAGTAGTTTATATTTGGCTTTTTATCTGTTTATCGGTAAAAACTAACCCTTATTTGTTACTTTCTCAATATTGTCAGAAGTACTACTAAGTACATAAAACTTTTCTCAGCGAATATTGTGTGCGAATATTATAAGAACTTTACTTTGCTTATCAAAGCGTTTGTTGTCGTCCAATGAACCTATAATATAATATACTCGTGTTTGCAATATGTTAGGTAAACGATTTTTCATGTTTGCTGTGCCGCAAATCTGAGCTTTATTTTGATGTACATAAGATTTAGATTGCATCATTTTTCATTCATGAAGGGTTTTTATTATACGAGTAGCAGTTTTGAGGTACCTACCGAGTATTTGTGTACTGTTTTGTAGTGACACAGACATTTTTTAACTTATTTTTCGGTGCCAACTATACCTAACTCGTGAAAATCATACTTAATTGAAATTCTTTAAGGGGCGAATAGATGGATACCAAAATATTTTTTGTAAACTTGCCACTTGTAAAGGTCGAATCGATAGTTCAAAAAGGGGTGGGTCGTATATTTTAGTAGAAAGGGCAAGCTCCAGGAGGCGAATGGGCCATAGACCCTTTTACTGGTAATGAATATTTTTTCACAATTGTAATTATACTTTTGGATCAATAAAATTCTATCTAAAAACATGGTGAACAGAATAGGACTTTGCTTTACCTCCAAGAAGTCTATAAAATGAAAACAGCCAAGAGTTGGTATTGACTATTATGATGTCCGTCTAATATAAAGAGAGGATCATCCCACCAGACGAGACGAAACAAGAAAGCCAAATGGCAGGCCAAAAGTGATTAAGTAGACGATGTTAGAGAATTATTACTCTAACGACACCCGAATTTTCATTGCGCGATTCGGTCTAGTTATCGTATAGTTCAGTTTTCCTTCGATAGATGGCGCTAAACTATATTTAACTATAAGTGAATCACAACATAGAACGTCATTGACGTTGCAACTGTTTATAAACAATCCTTTGTCTATACGTAGGCCATATGTACATTTGCTGGGTTGAGTTAAAAAAATACAGTGATCTTCTATGTATAAAATTTCAAAGCTCAAAAAGTTCTGCACCGAGCTTAAATTTTGGCACGATTTACAACAATAAACTTCACTTCAAAGATGTTTTTATCTATTTTTACAACCACACTGTGTCACAGCGAAGCGTGGTGGAGTACAACTAGTATTTTATAATAATTGTAACCTCATTTGCCTGTATATTTATAATGACTTTATAATTATTTTACTTTATTTATTTGTTTGTTTATTTTTTCTACTCAAAAGGCGGCAACGCACTTGTGACTCTTGAGTTACAAGTATCCTTGGGTGGGCGATTGTCACTTATCAGGGCCTCAATTCTGTCATTTTATGTTAACACCAAGCCACTGTCATTCAATTGACACGCCATTGACATCGGTCAAAATATCAGAATTTTACTAACATAAATTTACAGTGTAAATAAACTGTTGATATAGTAGTATAGTAATATGGTGGTATGAACAATATTGCGATACCTGGCAAATTAAATATATCATTTTATTACAAATTTATCAAACTGTTACAAAGACATTTGTATCAGTGACAAGTCATCGGGACATTGGTCTTACACACGGAGCAAATACAAAGAGTAGAGGGCATAAGCAACTGTGCACTGTGATTCTAAGTAGGTCCTGACGTTATCACAATAGGCGTGGCCTAAAATTAGTACACTCACCGTCTGTACTATGCGCTTGTGTCGCATAATCACAAATCGGTATATTTTCGTGGTATTAAGAAGAAAAGGATGACATTTTGTATTTTATCGTGTTAAAATTATTCGGATAGCAACAAAACTGCTATGGATAGCATCTCATTTTGTTTGTAAGTAATTTTATACTTAATTTATTTAAATAGTTCTGGAAATTTCTCTTAGCGTTTTTGAAGTATAGTTACTTCTAGTCGTCACTAGATGACTAAACTTTGTGTAATTTAAACTAAAAATACAAAGGAAAGGTAAGGTAAAGCTTAGTTTTAGTCGGATAGTACTGAAATTTGTTATGCATTCAGTCCTAAAGAATTTTCGCTAAAACAACATATTAAAATTTTTGGTAATCATTTTGTAAACAGACTATCGTCTATTGTTAACTAGAAAAACATACATAATCCGAACAAAAAGACAGGGCTGAATTTGGAATCCAACGTTAATCCAATAAAGTACTTCTAAGGTGAAAATGAAGGCAATTGTACTTAGGTTGATTTTGACGAAATTTTTAAATTATAAGTGACATTCTTATTGCACAAAAAAAATAATTAATAAAATTTGAATATGTTTAGCATTTCGTAAAAGTCCACCCAAGAAATAGTCATTTATGAGTTATACCCACGGAGCAAATACAAAGAAGAGGTGTTGTAATTAGATTTCTCTATCAAACAACGCGTGACAATTTGCAGGGTGAGGGGATATTAAGTATATATATATAATACTCCTTTTCTCCGTAGTGGGGTGACAATAAGACAAAAAGACAAGCTGTACACATAATACAGATACAATTAAAATAAATAAGAGAACAAATTTTAATCGTTATTCGTAATTTACCACAAACGTTTTTATTCTCACACTAGCAATACCCAGCGTCTATAAGTCCAGGTAATAATCTATCTGTGTACCACATTTTATTCAAATTCATAAATGGTTCAAGGTCTCACATAGTTAGTAGCATAAGAAAAGTTCAAAACTTTTCCGACGACACTCCATCGACAATCTATTGATACAATATTAAAATAGCAGAATTGAGGCCCAGGTGAGCCGTGTGCTCGTTAAAAAAAATACAAATCCTTAGAAGAGCCGAGATACAATTGCTATTATATTATTTCGATATACAACATGAAATAACCTATAAATAACACAAGGGCCAGCAAAACGTGCAGATATTACTCTCAATTATTTTTTATCAAAGACCTATTGACTATATCAAGGTCATCTCACAGCATGTATTTTCCTAATGTATTTTACCCGGGGATAGCGCTAATACTAATAAAACTTTCTAAATTGAAAAACTTCAATTACAATATTTCCCACCTGACGTGTAAATAAAATCTCAAAATGAACATTCCTCAAAAGTTTAAAAACCTTCAAAACTTGTGACTATACTCGTTTCTGTAACTTATAATTATTTAAACTAATATTTTACAAATTTAATGTATGAGATAACTAGCTTTTAGCCCGGTCTACATCAAACATCGCAGAGGATACAATGAATCAAGATTATAGGTAAACTTGCACCACTTTTTAAGGGGTAGTTTTGAAAAATTTGTAACAGTATTTCATTCCTTTTAATAAACAGTATAGTCCGGTCATTTTAGACAATTGAAATAAAGAAAATTCCGACAGAGCCAAATCTTCGTAGAGACCTTAGGTTTACCACAAGGAATAAAGTGTCAAAAGTCCCCATCAGTCCCATGTGAGCTTAGGGACTTATTCGGGGCCCAAGGTCAAAATTTTAGGTTTTTTGGATTTTTCTCGAAAACGGTAAGTTTTATCGAAAAAGTACCTCAGAGCAAAGTTGTAGATCTTAAAATTCTCTATAAAAAAAATTAAAATTATAATATATAATTAAAAATTATAGGGACCATCCCTATAATTTTTTCTCTAAGACCCACTATTTCCCAGATATTGCGCTTGTAAGAATCATGTTCTACATAGTATGCACACATATGCCACGTATATACATATTTAGGTACTCAAGCAAGCAAAAATGCCTACTCGTGTCTCTTTTATGTATACATTATACTATTCTAAGAAAATTTACTCTAAAATGACCGCCGGTCCCTTACCGAATCCCCTCTACTTGAATAACATCTGGCCTTGAAAAACATCTGCCTCTGCTTTTGTCCATGTGGTGTCGTTCACGTATACCTGCTTCTTTTAGTGTTGAACGAGCAGTTCGAGTGACTATACGTATTTATTACAAGCGTCTACTATTGAAGTTAGTGCTGATTAATATTTAAAAAAAATGTCACAATTTTGCTTTACTTGTAATAAACTTTTGACTGAAGATGAAACTGTTGTGGTCAGTCGTGGAATGCCAACTTTAATCAATGCAAGTGTCGCGAGAAGTGATGAGTTTGCTGATTATTTAAGAAGCCAAAAGTCCGTTACAATTCACGTGGATTGCAGAAAATCATACACCCGGAAAACTTCAATCTCTGCATCAAAAAGACAACGTGAGGAAGAACAGGCCAGTACTTCAAAAGTAAGTCCACCTCATACTAGAGCGCGTATAAGTGAATCCAGCTTTTGTTTTAAAAACCACTGTTTATTTTGTGGCGATGAAGCGGATGAAGAAGCAGAAAAGAAGAAAGTGAAGATTTATCGCCGAAAAATTCATAAAGTTTCTACACGTAAGTGTAGAATCTTTGAAATGGAATCCTTGAATGTAAATTCAAAGATTCCATTTTAAAATTAGTTAAAGATCGTTCTGATGATGTGTCAAAAGCTGTCTTTGCGCGTATTCATTTTCAGTATGATTTAGTTGCTGCTGACGCTAAATACCATGACAGTTGTTACAAATCCTTCCTGAGACCTAATACTGGCGGTGAAATTGGCCGTCCTCAAAGTGAGGCTATAAACTCTGCAATGGAGGAAATTTTCAATTTCATTGAAAGTAGCGATGACTGCCAGTTCTCGTTAGATGAACTGAAGAATGTTTGCCAAAATGTAGCTTTAGAAAACGGGATTATAAAAATACGATTGAAATTAGAGTATGGTAGTAGAATTATTATTACAGAGAAGCCTGGAAAATTAACATTTATTTGTTTTGTAGACAATTACCAAGACATTTTAAGTCAAGCCTGGTCTGATAACAAAAACTTGAATGAAAAGGAAAAACGGTGGAAAACTTTAAAAGCTGCGGCAGAAATTATTCGAGAAGATATTCAATCTTGTATATTTGATAATACTATGTACCCGCCACCGGGTAGAATTTTTGAAGATATAAATAACTATATTCCCGAATCTTTATCTTTTTTTTTGGGACAAATCATTCTTAAAAATAAGCGTCATGATTTGGATCATTTAAAGTTAGTTTGCACAAATATTAGTCATAGCATAATGACTGCTGTTCGTCCTAGATCCTTCAAGTCTAAATTACAGCTGGGTCTTTCAGTTTTTTTCCATCGGCGGTTTGGTTCAAAACGGCTTATACAAATTTACTCATCGTTTGGTTTATGCGCATCTTACAGTGAAACAATGAAGTATGAAGTAGCAGCAGTTTTCAGTCGCTCACCTCACATTTTATCACCAGAAACTGGCACATTTGTTCAATATGTTGCAGATAATGCTGATATTAATGTATAGAATATATATGTATGGAATAGGCCTACCGGGGATACCACGTTAAAAAAAACGCGCCGAGTACACTACCTTACAGGTGGTTTGGAAATGTGTGCATATTATGTAGAACGTGATTCTTACAAGCGCAATATATGGGAAATAGTAGGTCTTAGAGAAAAAATCATAGGGACCATTTTTATAGAGAATTTTAAGATCTACAACTTTGCTCTGAAGTACTTTTTCGATAAAACTTACCGTTTTTGAGAAAAATCCAAAAAACCTAAAATTTTGACCTTGGGCCCCGAATAAGTCCCTAAGCTCACATGGGACTGATGGGGACTTTTGACACTTTATTCCTTGTGGTAAACCTAAGGTCTCTACGAAGACTTGGCTCTGTCGGATTTTTTTTTATTTGATCACTATTTTTATGTCTAAAATGACCGGACTAGTATTTGCCGTGAGTTTTAAAACGCTACTACCCGAAAATAACGAAGCTTTATATGAATTTCCAAACCCCATTTTGCATGCTTACGAACAAATATCCTTCCTTAGTGCACATCTACATCACCTAAGGAAAATTTATAAAAAATTACATGCTTCTAGATTCAGCGGTTTTAGCTGTTCGTTGATTCATAAGTCAGTGAATCAGTCTGTCGGTAACTTCTTTTTAACACGCTTTTATTGTATGGTATGTATGTATGTAACGGATCTTCGAACATAATTTTGACCCATTTCAAAATATCGAACTAAATTGAAACTTCGCACACTTATCAAGGACCGATGTCAACACAATAATTTGATAAATTTGATCGATTATTCTGATCAAGATCTTCAGGATTAAGGACTTTTTTCATACCTAAAAATATGGTAGTGTCCTTTCCTACGTACTAAGAGCCGTGTGCTGAAGCATATTTATGTGACTTACTTACTTGTTACTTTTTTAGTCTTACTAAGAAAATAACTAGCATTAATGACTAAGAAACCAAAATAAATTTTAGTTTAAAAATTAAAAGATACGCTTTAGTGGTCCGTGTGGTGACGGATTAAGAATATGGAATGTCATCACCCCTATTCATCCCGTGGGTGTCGTAAAAGCCGACTAATGGAGCAAACTACGCAGGACAACAGCACTGCAAAGAGAAGGAAAGCTTGAAATAAACCCTAAACCTCCTTTCTAAGGAGAGGCCTATGTCCAGCAGTGGACTGTTATAGGCTGTTGATGAATTGATAAAAAGACACGCCTTTGTAACTAGACGAACTACAACGCAGAAAATAATTTTCTATAAGTTCAACAAGAAAAAACATTTTATCGTAAAAAAGCGTGGGGTGCTTTTCAAGGCAGTTTATAATACAATAACTTTTTTTTTACCAATATTAACAATTTCTCTTTAGTTAATAGAAAGAAAAAAAAGAATCTTAAAAATACTTTTTTATTGTTTAAACAGGTATTCAAAAAACGATTGTTCTCGAATACCTGTTTAAACAATAAAAAAAAGGGGTAAACGAGAGAACGGGTCACCCGAATTTACGGCACCAATAACTAAATAGACAAAAAAGGTGTTGCCGCCCTTTAGGTACCCTTCCCCCAAAATGAAGGTGGAGGGGAGCTCTAGTAACCTCAGTAACTCGGTGAAAAGCAACGCTGGATACCTGTGAGGCCCTCGTATCACCCTGGTCCGCTTACTCTGTTAATATCGTGAAACAGCACCCAGAAATCTTAACCTCATCATACTTTTTCAATTAGTACACGAGAGACGGGTAAGTGATAATAAATACTTAGAAATTAAGGTTTCCTTGAAAAAAGTCTAATAAGTATCATCTAAAAATCCAATTTTACAAAAGGCTGAGAAGTTTACTACCAAAAAGGAATTGTGTAAAATAAAAGTCTTTGTATTCCACCTCTTGTGAAGGAGGTTTGTGTAAAATAAACTCTCAGATTTAATTTCGCTACACAACAGTATGAATAATAGAAGAAGACGGAATTTTCTGCAATGGTCGTAACTTTTTGTACAGATTACATCTCATACACAAACACGTTGTTCACATTTCCAGAGCAACAACACGATGCTTTTGTTTCTAATTGTATCAGAATATTTTCTTATTCCTCTTTTACAAGTTATTATCCCAGAAAATTGAATTACGTCGACATCTTTACTAATGTGACATTTTATTGGAGACGCAGAGTCGTACATCGTAATTAATATTGACAAAAATACTCCAGGAATAAAAGAAATTGTGGGCCCAAGAAATAAAGTTACCCATATATTATGGAAGTCACAAGTAGTACAATCAGGTGGGCACGTCTGACGTAAAAACCATGGCCATTGGGCAAAAGGGTCTTAGAGTGAAGACAGCAGATAGGAAAACAGATGAACTGACGGCCTGAAAAATGTCGCTTCGAGGGAGTGGATGCGGAAAACGGAGGACCGAATACTGCGATACTATTTGATAAGCATGAAAAATAATTTCCTGCTCGATATTTTAAATTTCAGTAAAAATAGCTTTCTATCAAATAATGGCAGTATGGTGACGAATTAAGAATACAGAGTGTCACCACCCCTATTACATAGTGACACCCGTGGGTGTCGTAAGAGCCGACTAAGGAAAAAAACTACGCAGGACAACAGCACTGCAGAGAGAAGGAAAACTTGACACCAACCCTATACCAACCCTGGCCAGCGTGGTATAGTAGGCCAAAACCTCCTTTCTAAGGAGAGGCTTATGTCCAGCAGTGGACTATTAAAGGCTGTTGATGATGTGGATTTGGTGTCGCGTTTACAGCACTTGTAGCTTACTAACAAACAGGGTTTTATAGGGTCTTGTGTCATAAATGATGTTACTTCTAAGGTACACAAAGAGTTACCTTACAGTTAACATCGCACGTGAGTTTTTATCTGTAAACGTGTTACAAATCCTTTTTATTGAACCGTTTTCCTTATATCTTTTTGCTAACATTACAAGGGCGGAAAAGGCCATTTTTGAAGTATAAATAAGGGGAATTTGTTTTACTAATTACATAAGCTTCCTAGCACGTGAAATTAATTTGTCAATATCTATGATAGATACGGTGATATCTCAATATCGTAAAATTCTCTTTTTTCAATAGAATATGACTTTTTAATATTAAATACCATCTTATCGTTATTTATTTGATAAAAGGTTGCCAATGAGCTCTTCCAAACTATCTGCCTATGTTCCAAATTTCATCCAAATCAGTTTAGCTGTTCTAGCGTGAATAAGTAACAAACGCCTATTCAAACTTTTGCATTTATGTTAGTATTAAAATTATAGAAGAAAATTAACTAACCTTAAGACCTTTAGGAATGTTGAGACGTGTCAAGTTTATTATAATTAATATACATTAGGAAAGTTGAGTAAATTAAGAAACTTTAGAATTTAATTTCGTGTAACTTTTCATGAATGAACATAGAAGCGTTGAAGTATGCTAAAATGTTTGCAGAAAATAAAATACTATTTTAAACAAAAACGAGATTTCTAAGAGACGGAAGTAAACCCGGTAGAGGAAAGGAATAGTCCCTCACAGACTTTACTGCATAATAACAGTGCGTGATAGGGAATTTACCTTAAACAAATGAAAATATAGCTATCTATTCTGAGGATGTAGAGCCACACACACAACAGCTCATTGTTCTAGAAGTATAAGAGAAAAAATAATAATAATAAGAAAATACTAAATAAATAAATAGGACTTGGACGAACTGATATAATAGAGAATACTACCAAAAATAAATGAATTTGATTTTCAACAAAATATGTGAGAAAACTACGCATCTACATTAATATTTCTACAAAATTCAAAGAAAACTGCCATCCTCGTATAATTACGAGGATGGCAGTTAATGCCTAGTTTCAAGGTTTTCGCTGAGAACGGATTTGTGAATCTGATTTGTATAAGTCCAACTTTTAACAAAGTTATAATTTAATTCAAAGCCGTATTCAGAGACGTGCGCATTGTTCTAATTAACTTCGAAACAGTACTAGACGTGAAATGATTTATGTGTATACAAACCACCTTTACGAACGTATTATTTTGTAGTAGATTTGACTGCCTAGCAAGTCTCATCAAAACTCGACTTATCTGTATCTAAAATTTTATGTATGTGTATGTATTTGTATTTTATTATATATTTATTATTTTGTATTTTATGTAAGCCGTTATTAATATTATAATAATAATATTCTACCATATTCACACAACGCCAACTAGCCCCAAAGTAATAGTCGCGTCATTTAAGCTTAAATTAGGTAAGAATCTCGGAATTCGAGATACCCAGCTATAAGTCTGTAAATACTTGTATATTGACACCCTAAAAGTTGTCTCAAAACCTACATATGGTAGGGTGTAAGCAACTATTAAATTTCAAGGTCAAAAGTCACAAAAATCGGTTTATTGCGCTTGTTTTGGAAATATCTCATTTCCTATGGGTTTCTGCTATTTGTATTCATTATCAATATTGTAGAATACAAAATTCTCTACAAAATTTGTTTAAATTTTTTTTTATACGGTGAACCGTTTTCGAGATAGAGGGCGGAGAGCGTGCGGTCACAGCATCACTTCAGATCAACCGGTGCCTCCGGTCGAAAACGCTCCATATATAGTTGATCCGTAACGGAAACCACTGAGACGTAAAACTATTAATATTGTTTATAGCAGGGCAAACGAGCAGACGGGTCACCTGATGGTAAGTGACTACCACAGCCCATGGACACCTGCAACTGAAGAGTCACATGTGCGTGGCCGCCCTTTGAGTCATCCCCCAGAATTAAAGAGTGGAGGGGTAACGTCACTAATTCGGTAAAAAGCAACGAAAAAATTGTTTTTCTGTGAGGTTATGTTATCACTCCGGTCGAGCTGGCCCATTTGTGCAGAACCATGAAAAATAGGTAAGGGTATACTTAATGAAGGCTAAACGTTTACGAACTAATTTCAATACGATAGTGAGCATACCCGCTAGACCCATTTACTTAGTCACAAAAGAAAACGTCACCACTGGGGTATGTCATTTTTTACGTATAAGCCATTAAGAAACGAGTCAGGAAGTTTTTAAATAAATTTAAACAGTACTTTCAAAATTCGACTTAATGTTGCTTTTCTTGATTGTATTTTTGAGTGCCATTTGTAAAATGATTGTAATTTGACTTTTTAAATGATATACTTATATACTTTTTAAATAGAGACAGAATAATACATTTAACATAGGTTCTACAAACAATATCGTCCGCATCCGTGTAAATTAACGCTAAATTGGTGCGTCGACGTTTTAATCTGTTTTTCCTTGAGCGGGGTTTTCATTACTTTCATTGGGCTTTTCTTTAATCTCATTTAAATTTGAAAAAAAAATCTATTTATAACTACGTCGGTTAACTAAAAAAAGGGTCGGTTAATTAAGGAATAAACAATACAGCTTGTTACAATTTATAATGATTTAAAGGCATTGAAGTCCGTGTTCCTTTTTTTAAAGTTAATCATTGGAGTATTCAAGTAAATAAATAAATAATAATTAATTGATAAAAAAAAACGTTTAACAAGAATTTTATCCCAAAAAAAAAACGTATGACATAGTACCTTTAACCACAAAGAAGTTATAAGGCTTAAGAAAACATTTTGACATAAATAAAACGAGAGCCTACAACAAATAACAAATTACAACCAATTTATCTGAATGCTTTGATAAATTTCTGGTACCATCATTACGGACTCCTGCCTCATATTTCTTAGAAGCAATTATTGTTTAGGTTCTATCAAAACAAATTGCTCTTACACTCACAATAACAAAATATATTCTTGTTAGCTAGCTGAAGCCTACCGCAATGGTGGGTTGTTTAGCGTCATAATGAGATTATATGTGTCCGGAAAGTTTAGGTATAGTCTGATAGGTGATCACTGGGAAGGGATGTTTCGGGGATCACCTGTGTCTGATCCGCAAGGAGCCAAGGCCTGAGTGCCACCACTGCGATGGCCAGACCGTGGACACGGCTCTCCACACGCTGGCAGAGTGCCCGGCGTGGGTTGAGCAGAGGCGAGACCTCGTAGCGGCCATCGGAGTGGGAGTTCTCTCGCTCGATAGCCTGATTGCGGCTATCGTGCGGAGCGAGAGTGCGTGGAACTCTGCCGTCTCCTTCTGCGAGCAAGTTATGCTCGCGAAGGAGACGGCGGAGCGGGACCGGGAGAGGTTTAGGACTCTCCCGGCCCGCCAGGCCCGGGAACGGGCCAGGCACCGCAGGCGACTCAGGCGCCGGAGGTCGCAGAACGACCTCTGTCCACCATAAGCAAAGGCCTGGGGGTGACAGGTGAGGCCATCTGTCACCCTAGCAGAAGCAGGCCGGGGTGGCGGCGAGCGCGTTGCGAAGCGCGCTCGCTTCCAGGGAGCACAGGGAACATGGGGTTCCCACACGGGGGGGGGGGGTCGTCTACTCGTCTGTAGATGACCCGAGGTATGTCGGGGCACCAGGGACTTCCTATCTAGGGTATACCTGGTTCCCCGGCTATTAGTACCCGGCGACGGCGTGCGGTTTAACTGGTGTGCCTAAATTATATTAATATTTACATTGTTATACATAAGACATTGATATTAATTCTGTTTTATATGGTACTAGCTTTTGTCAGCATCTCCGTCCACGTGTATGTCGGTAACGCGTAAACAAGTAGCCTAAATTATTCGCTGATAATGTACCTTTCCATTGGTTAAAGACTTTTAAAAATCGGTTTAATGGTTTAGGCGTGAAAGCGTAAAAAACTAACTCACTTTCACATTTATAACATAAGTATGGATTGGCTTGTGTAAATGTCGATTTCTTTCAATCAATTCTTCCTTCCTATGTGTATCTTGTTACCTAAAAATAACCACTGACAAAACCCTGCGGGTAAGAGTCCGAATTTTGTACAAGACAGAGACATATACATACATCGGTTTCTTAGTATAACGTGTCCGCTTGATCCGGATTTTCACAGTGACCGTTTTTGTACCAACGTAACACATGATATTACGTGTTCTTTATTAAATGATTACTTCATTTGATAAAACTTACGAAACTTAACAATTATAAAATCATTTAATGGTAATAAAACGTGTATAGTGTTACAATTACTATGACTATACATATTGAGCTAACTTGTGCCCTCGGTTTCGCTCGCTTCCAAAACGATTTTTTTTTTTATTGACAATGATGAGTGCTTTTCTGAACCCTTAACTAAGGTACATTCAAAACCTAATGATTATGGATTTAGCAATTCAGGCATGAAAACGCGACAAATAAGCAAACACTTCAGATGTGCGTTTTAAAAAACATTGGTGGGATAGTCTTCACTCAAGTTTTATTTACTTACTAAATTCTATCAGACAAGCTTTCGTATAAAAACTTCTCTATTCTAACACAATATTAAACAAAACCATCTAATTATGTAAACCAACCCACTTAGTAGTACAACAATGCGACTAATTACCAAAGTATTTGACGGCGGTAACTCAAACAAAAACATAGCTACATATTTAACTTGAAGGTATAAACATGAAATAAAATATAGATATACATCTGAAGCTGATCCTAATCAGCTGAGTCAATCCGCGTCATGTATTCAGAAGCTTTTTCACAAGAACACACAAAAGACTGTTGGAGTTTATTTTTATTTCATTCCAGAAAAAGTCACCACAGCCCACTAATACTATCCTTCATCTTAACGTAAAGATGTACTGTACCGTACAAGGGTAAGTCCCGCATACAAGGTCGCTTTTTGTTATATTTGTAATCTATATCTTCTTTGGGTATAAACCGCATTTTGAAGAACATTTGGCGAACAAAGGAACGTGACATTTGGAATACTTGTAGTACCTATTGTAGGAATTCAGTCTAGCACGGAGATAAGTATTTTTTGTAGTGTAGTGGCAAATTACTTGAAAACGATTTGATTGTCCGCCTGGGTTCAACACCACAATTCTACTCGTACTCTATCGGATTACTGGTATGAAGAATTTATGTAAATTTGAGTTTTAAAGATAAAGTTGTTTGTAGATAACAACGAGTATCGATTCCTGATGGAAACCTATTTGGTAGTTGATTGTTATCAATGGCAATAACACAAAGTTCATCAATGATCTTCATCGTAAGTTCGCAAAGAGTTTTATGGAATCTTAAATGTAATAATAAATGTTTCTGAAATTATAGTTTTATTACTATGGCCCGATTTCCTATGAATAGCCGATTTCCTATCATCAACAGCCTTGAAAAGCCCACTGCTGGATAAAGGCCACTCCTTAGAAAGGAGGTTTTGGCCTACTATACCACGCTGGCCAGACGGGTTGATATAGGGTTTGTGTCAAGTTTTCCTTCTCTTTGCAGTTTTGTTATCCTGCATACTTTGCTCTCTTAGTCGGCTCTTACGACACCCACGGGTTGAATGGGGGTGATGACAATCCGTATTCTTAATCCGTCACCACACGGAATAGAGAGGTATGAATCAAATGAATTAAAGTCAAGAATCTTAGTTAAAGATCTAAGCTATGTAGGCGTCCTAGTGATATTTATAAGATGGTTCTTCCATTACAGTTTTGAGCTGATCGGTAGCGAACCCAGCAAAGCAGATAAATCATAAATCACATAACTTAACTATATTTTAGGGAGCTTTTAACTGGTCCGCCAACGCAGTCAAACATTTAGGACGGCCAAGAAAATATAAGACTGTTGTGAAATCAAATCTAGAAAAAGCTAACTTAATTGAACTTTTTTTTTTTTTTTTGGCATTTTTTAATTTAACTATTCTGTTCCTCTGACAATATTGCCTTAGAAATGAAGATGACAAAATGTACAGCTACTATATTTTACTAATTCTAATTAAGAACTATATAAAATAAAATACAGCTATGGGAAGAAATAAGAGCACAAAACACCTAAAACAAGAAACGGTTAAGTAATATAAAACTCAATGAGGTCACGAGTTTCATGAAGCGAGTTTGAGTGATAGCTCTAGAGAAATAACAACACTTTCCATTTATCTGAGATGCTGTGTATACTGCTGCTAGTCCGTGTGGTGACAGATTCAGAATACAGAGTGTCACCACCTCTATTCATCCCGTGGGTGTCGTAAGAGCCAAGGGAAAAAACTACGCAAAATAACAGCACTGTAGAGAGAAGGAAAACTTGACACAAACCCTTTTTTTTTTTTTTTTTTTTTAACGTGTGGAAATCCCCTCGGACCGTCACCCCTCCGGGGTTTGCGGCGGGGTGGTGTGTCGGACTCGGACCGACTAAAACCACACGGTGTGCCACTCTGCGCCTGTAACAGGAGGGATCCGGGAACAGCTGTTGTTAAGACATCCGGACCCCTCCTAGCGCCAGCCCGCTCCTGGTGCGGGCTCCGTCTCAATACATTTTCCTCTCTTTAGGCGACGTCCGGCACACGCGGACGCCGCCCCCTCGCGGCTGGCCAACTAATGCGGGTGGAGGGGAAACCCACCCCGTCCACCCGCGGCCACACTCAGGGCGGCATGAGGCTGTGGTAGGCGGGCCTCCGCCGCCCGGTTCGCCGGCGGCGGATCGGGTCCGAGTGGAGGTCGTCCTCCCGGGCCCTCTCCGCCGCCTCCTTCCGCGAGATTACTACCTCGCAGAAGGTTGCGACCGCGGTAAAACAACTGTCGCTACCGGCCATGGAGCGTACTACGGCCGGTAGCGAGAGATCCACTCCGATGACTGCAGTGAGGGCCCGGCGCTGCGCCGCCCATGCGGGGCAGACCGCCAGCGTGTGCTGGGCCGAGTCCTCACTGCAGTCGCAGTGGTGGCAGGCGGGACTCAGTTCCCTCCTAGCGACCGTGTGCAGGTACTTTCCGAAGCAACCATGCCCGGAAAGCACCTGCGTCAGCCGGAAGGAAAGGGTCCCGTGCTGCCGCCCTGCCCACTCGGCGATGACCGGCTGGAGAGCCTCCACGGCGGCAAAGCCAGCGCGTGGAGTCTCCAGCCGGAACGACCAACGAGCCATCGTGGCTCGGCGAGCGGCTTCGCGCCACTCGCGCACATCCTCGGGCGGAGGGCGAAATCCGCTCTCCGCCCGGAAGTCAGCCACTCGCCGATAAACTTCGGCGAGCACTTCCGCCTCCAAATCCCACGGGGGAGTTCCGGCCAATGCGCATGCCACCTCCGTCGAAACGGTGCGGTAACCGCGTATGGCTCTGACCGCCATTACCCTCTGAGGGCGCCAGAGGCGTACCCTATTCTGGGCGGTCAGAGCCGCCGCCCACACCGGTGCACCGTACAGTGCCATTGACCGGACAACCCCCGTGTACAGCCGTCTTGTCGCGACGCTGGGTCCACCCATATTGGGCAAAAGTCGCCCTAGGGCAGACGCAGCGCCGACCAGCTTTGGAGCAAGCTGTCGGAAGTGCTCGTCGAAGAGCCACCTCCCGTCGAGGATCAGGCCCAGATATTTCATCTGGGCCCGAACCGGTACGAGGACCGAGTTGACCACTATTGAGGCGCCAGGGGGTGGACCACGACGGGGCCCATGGAATAACAGGGCCTCCGTCTTATCTAGGGCCACCCGTAAGCCCAGCGCCTCAATGCGCCCGACCACCAGGGAGACTCCCCCTGTGGCCAGGCGCGCCGCCTCTTGGAAGTTTGCCCCCCGGGCTGTCACGAGGGTATCGTCTGCGTAACAGATTACATCCAGCCCGGGGGGGAAATCGGCGCGAAGGGCCCAGTCGTACCCTATGTTCCACAAGAGGGGTCCAAGAACAGACCCCTGTGGAACACCGCACGACATGGGCCGACACCTCAGATTACCTTCTCGGTCCTCGTACACGACGGTACGCTCCTCTAAATAGTCTGCCACCAGCCGCCTCAGGTACTTTGGCACCCCATGATAGTGGAGTGCTTCCCTGATGCAGCTGAATGGCAGACTATTGAATGCGTTGGCGATGTCTAATGACACCGCCAACAGCACGCCGCCACAGCTCACGGCCTCTTCGGTCACGGCCCTCAGGCGCAACACGGCGTCGACTGTCGAACGCCCCGCCCGAAAACCAAATTGGGCGTCCGACAGATCGGGGCCCACCTCGCAGAGGTGCCGGACGATGCGGGCAGAAAGAACCCTCTCAAACAATTTGCCCGCCTCGTCCAGCAGCACGATGGGCCTATAGGCCGCGACCGAATCGGCAGGCCGTCCCGGCTTCGTCAGTAGGACCAGCTTCCCGCTCTTCCAGCACTCAGGGAAGCGTCCCGACGCCAAGCTAGCGTCGAACACCTCCCCGAGGCGGTCTGCCATGTGGTTGAGGGCCAGGGCCAGCACTCGGGCCGGTACCCCGTCTGGCCCAGGGGCGGTGTTCTTGGAACGGATCCGTAGAACAGCCGCCCCTACCTCCGAATCCCGGACGGGCGGAACATTGTCCTCCCCGTGCTCCCCGTCGTCTCCGGCCAGGGAGGCCATCGACGGGGGAGTGTGTTCCGCTCGTTGTGGGAAAAGGCCCTCAACCACTTCTCGCAGGAAGCTGGGCTGGAGAGTCTCCGTAAGGGGGGGGCCCGACGCGCGGAGCTTTTGTCGCACCGCGCGGTAAGGGCGACCCCAGGGGTCACGATTAAGACCCTCCAGCATCTCCTGTCTCTTTTCCTCTTTGGCGCGGCTAATGGCCAGCTTCAGAGTTTTCCGAGCCCGTCGGTACTCCTCATGAAGCCGGTCCTCCTCACCGTCTCCACGGTGACGCCGCCGACTGCGCGTGTAGGACCTCCGGGCACGTGTACAGGCCGCACGGAGGTCCGCCAGCTCCTGGGACCACCAGTAGACCTCCTTCCTTGGAGGCCGACGACCTCGAACGCGGGGCATGGCCGCATCGCATACATGCGTAATCGCATCGCGAAAGCGGCCAGCCCCCACGTCGACCTCCTCGGTCGGAGCCTGAGGAGACAGCCACGAGTGAATTATGGCTGCCTCCTCTAGTAGGTCCCGGTTCAGCCTGGCAACAGCCCACCGCGGAAAGCGGGATAAACGCCGCGCCACGTGACCCCTACTGGAGTCCTGGGTCCGGGAGAGCTCAAATCGGATATACAGGTGATCCGAGAGCGTCTCAACCTCTTCCAGGACACGCCAGTTCCTTACTCGTGCGGCGAGGGCAGGGGTAGCGAACGAGAGGTCCACTATCGACCCCCCCTGCTGTCGCACGCACGTGTTAGTGGAGCCTCTGTTTAGAAGACAGAGGCCCACCGAGGCCGCCCACTCCTCTACGGCCTCGCCCCTGGCGTCCGTCCTGGGGGAACCCCACGCAATGGACTTTGCGTTGAAGTCCCCCAGCACAAGGACGTGCCCAGACGCTAGTCGCCGTATCGAGGTCTCCAAGCTGGTCAGGAAAACCTCGAAGTCGTTCAAACTCCGGTTGGGGGAGAAATAGACACCATATATGGTGATCCCCCCCCACTCGACGGCAACATATCCAGTGCCCTTGTCTCTTAGCGACAAGGGCGGGGAATGAGCCGTCGTGGAACCGACGACTGCCACGGAGCCGTCCCAGTCACCCATCCAGTTTGGACGGGGAGGGACAGAATAGGGCTCCGCGACTACGGCAACACCTATCGACCACTGTGCCATGGTTTGCAGGAAGAGATCCTGCGCCGCGGCACAGTGGTTCAGGTTCGTCTGGACCAGGAGGTTGGAGACTTGATCCATTACTGGATCGTCTCTACAACCTCCTCCATGGGCGACGACGTCGACGCACGAACTATATCGGAGGCAGCCTGGGTCGACTGGCTAACCCCCGACGTCTGCCGAGAACTGCGGGGAGGCTTGCAGCCTCTCTGCCCCATCTGATGATTGGCGGGCTTATTGCCCGCCGCACACACTGGGCAGTGAGGGGCGGCAGAGCATTCTGCCGCCTTATGCCCCGGTTGACCGCAGCGGAAACACAGTCCGCCGCAGTCAAAACAACTGTCGCACTTGACGCGCGTGTGTCCCGTGGCCAGGCATTTAAAACACCTCATCGGTCTCGCCGCCAGGACTGTGATCCTGGCGCTCACGAAACCGATGAGCAGCCTGCCGGCGTCGGCCAATACTTTGGCCGACGCTACGGGACAGCTGACCCACACGGCGCCAAGCCCTCCTGGACCGGGGCGGATGGTGCCGACCCTGACGTTGTCCGCGCTGCACCCCGTCTTCTCCCGGATTACAGCGCGGACATCTTCGGCCGTCACTGAGTCGTCCAGGCCCGAGATGCGCAGTTCCGCGCACTTGGTAGGCCTGGCGACCCTGACACCATCAGTGGCCGCAAATATTCCCCGCAGCCTCTCGGCGAAGGAGTCCGCCGTCTTTGCGCCTTCAGCCCCAGGGAACTCGAGGACTCGAGCTCCCGTCTGGGCGAGGCGCATCCTGACCCCCACCGTTCCAAAGTCGCTAGCGAGGCTATCCCGGGCCTTTTTAAACACGGCCGCGTAGGACAGCCCGCCGTCCGCCGCCTCCGGGGACACGGTCACCACTACAGCCGCGGACAAACCCTATACCAACCCGTCTGACAACGTGGTATAGAAGCCAAAACCTCCTTTCTAAGGAGAGGCTTATGTCCAGCAGTGGACTATTAAAGGCTGTTGATGTGATGATGTGATGTGTAAACTTCTCTCTTTTCTTTAGTTTATTTATATACATACATACATACATACATACATACGTTTCATTATGTGCATGTCGGTTATCGCGGTAAAAAGTAGTCTATATTACTCGCTAATAAAGCTAATGTTGTTGAAAGAATTTTTAAAATCGATTTAGTGGTTTAGGCGTGAAAGCGTAACAAACAAACTTATTTTCACATTTGTTATATAAGTATGGATGTACAATAATATTTCATTCTTCATCGAATCGAGTCGAAATTTATTACTAATTACTGTAACGCTGGTTTAAAAAAAGAACCATAAAACATAAAAAGAGAAGATAGAACTAAAAAATAGGCACACAAATAGACTTTTGCAGCAGACTCACTTGTGTCGGACAACCGTGTGGATTCCTTCATGTTCATTACGTCCTAGGTAGGTAATGACACGTGGGGGTTTCCACACGTTTCAAAACTTCATGATAATCGACTAAGCAGTTGAGGCGTGGGAGCGTAATAAATAAACAAAAGCTGTTTTGCATTTACAATAATACAGTTAAGTCTATTCATATGTACGGGAGATTATCTTATCTTATAACTTTACTTTACATTTAAATAACAATAACAAATAACGATTACGTTATGATAACAATGAATATAACAATTACCTACACTTTGTAACAGTTAGCTACACATTAGTTAGGTAGCCGTCTGGCAGTCTGCCAACTCGCGATCGATACTCATACTGAACTGGCCAGTCGCGACATTCAGTCTAGGTTACCTACGTTTTGTGCAATATTTAATGCAATTTGAAACTTAAAATTAGTAATAATAGAGATACGTTTTGAAGTGACTTTATTTAAAAGAACCTAATATAGACATAAATTGTTGTTATATTCCACTTTTATTTAAATGTGTGTCGAGTTTTCTAGTACAAAACATTGCTTTGTTCTTTTACCTTCACTTACCTTACCTTACCTTTTACCTTCACTTGTTTTACAATAATACCTTCACTCATCTCACACATGACAGTCTGATCCCAAATTAGGCAGAGACTATACTATGATAACCAGACTGCTGATAGACATAGTTCATCATCATCAACAGCCTTTAACAGTCCACTTCTGGACATAGGCCTTTCCTTAGAAAGGAGGTTTTGGCCTACTATACCACGCTGGCCAGACGGGTTGGTATAGGGTTTGTGTCAAGTTTTCCTTCTCTCTGCAGTGCTGTTGTCCTGCGTATTTCGCTCCCTTAGTCGCCTCTTACGACACCCACGGGATGAATAGGGGTGGTGACACTCTGTATTCTTAATCCGTCACCACACGGACACAGTAGACATAGTTAAATATTTCTAAATACATACATATATTATATTATAACTTATAACAATAAGTTATAATATAATTAAAGCGGTCAGGGTCACTAACCACTAGACCAACAAGCCCGTCATATTATCAAGATTCGCAGTCGAAGGTAATTTCACTTAATCCTAATTTCAAGTTTAAGGAAAGCTTGTGGGCCTTGAATATATTGCTAATGACTGCAAAACAAGAATTAAGAAGTGAGGCGGTGAGATAATCATAGTGGTAATCTCCTGGTTTGCAGGAAAGGAAAAAATATAGTTACAAATAACGGTTGTAAGAGTTTTTAAAAAGAAGTAAGCTTAGATAAAAAAAAAAAAACGCTCATTTGTTAAACTTTCATAGCTGAAATACTCGACTGATCATTGTAATAGGGGCATATTATTATACTGTCAGAGGTAAAGAACTTTGGGCATAAATTGCATGACGTAATTTCTTAGTGCAAGAACAATTTTGGAAAGATATGAAAGCCCATGTGTGCCACGCCAACGATTTCTAACGAAATTCATGCAGGACCTCTGATCTCTGAGTAAGCGCTTAGGTAAGGCTTAGGGTATTCAGGATTAGGTATATATAGAATGACCAAATCAACAACATAATCTAAGTAATATTATAAACGCGTCAGTATATGAGGATAACTCAATAGATGTTCGGTAGCCTTTCACCAAAAATCCTTTAATAAAATTTTACAACATTTAAAAATATACATAGACGTAGCAATTTTCTTCTGATTAATTTCGTTGCGGGTTTCAAGACAGTTTAATTCTTTCCTGGGACTTCCCGAGTGTCATAACTCGGTGTGTTCGTAAGTCACTGCTGTTGATCCTGGTGTACAGGAATTGCTGTGGTGGGCGTTTGAGAGGGATTAGTCCCGTAAAAAAAAGACGTAAAATGACAAAATTACATACCATGATTACCGGTATACAGTCTCTACCAGGATACTTCTAAAATTCCAGGCCTGACGTGCGGGTTCGCAATCATAGCCTCTTCTGCAGTCACAGTTCAGTTTCCTCATCATACACCTGTAGTGTAAGTACACAGCAAGTTTCTAATGAGTGTAAGTACACTTCCACAATCGGTTTTCTTCAGCCGTTGGTACCTTCCACTTTTATCCCTATGAAAAACGATTACATTCCCAAGGGGGGATGGAATTCACCGGCCACGAAAGATGCTAACCAAAATCCTTTGCCAAGTCTCATTGAACCGAGTTCAAAAAATTGGGAAAGGACAGGGATATGATAACGGCAATAGGATCATTTTACTATAGGAAACGAGGCCTAGGTAAGCAAAAAAGCGGAAAGAACTACCAAAAAAATATTTTTTCGACATTGTCAAAAAAATCAAATAGGTCACGAGCGTGGGCAAAAATAAAAATGAACCGAGTCATTTAGAAATAAAGAGCTTTCGTATTAACTTCAGTTCTCAAACAATGGAAAGAGGGCTAAGACATTTTAAGTACTATTTAAATACTGATTGGCATTACGTCGACAAAGAGACTGTAAGCGGCTCACAAACTTGCTTGTTTAGAAACGTTCAATATGACTGGAAACCTACAGAGACTAAATTATCATAGTAATAGGTTTTTTTTTAATTTGAGGCGCTTTAGGTCAAAGCACCCTTTTTCTATTTAAAACTATGTACATACTTGAAACAAACAAAAAAAAGGATGCTTTATTATCGTCGATGCATATTTTATGTACCGATATTTCAATCCGATATGGACCGAATGTTTCTTTTTTTAAAGGTTAAATTTTTAGCAAGATTGGATTTGATTATGTTATACTTTCCTTTTTCTATTTTTGTTTATGGTTAATTTGCTTTAAAAAAATCCAAAAGGTTTTTTTTAAATGGTTCACAGTCTATCAATATTATTTAACTAGCCTATGTTAAAATTTGCAAATCACAACACACGCCTATTATAAATACAATGAAAACATACAAATTTAAGGTTTTTAATACAATTATTAAAAACCTTAAAAATAATTTAGAAGAGACCCGCTATTAGAAGTCTGTAAATCCGAACGAAGGCTACGGCTTGGGATAAACCTCGACAAATTGACAGAGATATGGAGGGGAAACTGAACTCCCCACCTTAACAAGGATTTACTGGCTAGGGGTAGCAATTAAGTTCAAAGCTGTAATTCGCAATATTTCACTGGCTCGAATTGAAACTGTTTTGACTTTAACACTAGTTTTGTGTTTGACGACTGGACTGAAAAAGTCTAATTTTGCTTGCACGGCAAAATGGCTTGATCTCTCTCTCTTTTAACTAGCAACTTTTGTTTTGAGAAAATGAGTTCTATTTTTATAGACTGTATGTCAGAATGAGTTAAATGAAATCTCAAACAAGATCATTAACAAATGCCACAAGAGTAGTGTGACATATCTACTTAATATACTTAATAATAACTAGTGACCCATCTACTAATGATAAGCTTTATTTTACAATGTATTTTCTCCGTGTTTTTAATTTTATACTATGTCTTCTCTGATAGGTTTCTTATGGGATTCCATAGATGGTGTTACTAGCGTGGATCATCTGAATCGCGCTTTAGTTTGTTACCGCTCATACTATATAGGGAAATAAAATTATTACGATTTAGAACCCAGTAAATATTTAGCGACATGCTTTTAGTGTTTTCAACGTGTCAAATCCTTGGCATCGTGTTCATGGTCCTTTCAATAGATAAATTTACCATCATATACATACACGAAAATCTGCGAAAAAATTGCTTACACACATTGCCAACTATAATTTTAGTCCTACTGTAATAGAAAGCAAGCCTATCATGGTAAACTAGGGACTTAAAGGATTAAATTGAAAAACTGGGAGAGTATTAAAAATAATCTACCTATCCTTTCCTTCCTCCAAGAAGGCATCTGAAATCCTTATATTGTGGAAAATATTTTAAACAACATTGTTTCTATCGGCATAAGCTACAAGAATGTGCTACAGAGACTACGACGTAGCTAGCTACGAGAAACTAGTGAGTATTTCATAATGTAACTCGCAAAGAAGGTCAAGGGCATGTTTCCCGGGGTGTGACAAGTTCCTTACTTCTATAGAATTTAAATTATTAGGTACGGATGTAAAAGATAAGCATAGAAGGTTCCTGCTACAATCGGACCTGCAATGCTAACGATCACTGTCATTGTACATATCGTTCCCGTAGTTGGAAAATTAAATAACTATGATTTTGTAGTTCTGAGATAAACGCGATTCAGTGGGTTTTTTTTTCAGTTTACCGTCGGTAATTTTATATTTTGTGGACCTGATTACCTTTTATATTATGCTTTAACAAACTCAACTCTATCTTTAACTATAACAAAATAAAACATTTTGCCACAACTATTATTTATAACGTAACTACAATTAGCTACTTATTTCGGGTATTTATTTAGTTTTCCTACAAGCTAAATCCATTTGGTAGAGTAAAATTTGGTGAAATAAATGCAGTTATTGAATTTATTAAACTCGAAATATTTTTAAATGTAAAACTTAGTGGCTTTGTATTTTACATTATTTTGATATTTTTAACTAATATTGGCCTCATATAAAATAAAAGCTGTATTATGATATCAATAAAGTTATATTTTGGAAGAAATATAAAAGTACAATAAAATTAAAAAAAAGGGTATTGTAAACAGATATTTATCTTACCACAAACTTAAAAAAATAAACGAAATTATAGCAATACATACACATACTTAAGTAGTAAGTAAAACTATGAAAAACTTAAAATAGGTATGTTATTTAATTTATTTGCCATTTAACTTATCATTGACCACAGTTATTGATTTATTTACTAAGTTATTTATTTTTCCTTCAAAAAAATAGTGTTAGTCTGAAGATATTTATTATTCCATCTGTCCGACAAAAATGCCTATATTTTTGGAATGAAATAAGATAAGAAAATGCCTGTAAGGCTCAAATATGCGGCATGTTTTAGGTGTTTTGAAAATAGGGAAAAGTCAATATCGCCAAAACCGGGCTTATTTAATTTTCCAACTACGGGGACGATATAATCTCATAGGAATGATATCCTTCATCCGTTAAGTAAAAATGCTATGTCAAACAACCAAAAAACTATTTTGCAATATCTAAAAATAATTTAAAACAACTTATTTCCGAGCAGCCAAATATTTTCCTGCATGAATGACTCTATTGAGTTATTTATTAGCTGTACCTTACCACGCTAAGCTGTGGCGCATTCTGGTTGCGTTAATGAAATATTAGGATCAAAACTTAGACGAAAACTAGATAAAACAATCTTAGAAGCTTGTTGTTAGATATCGTGATAAAATTTGAGCTCAATCGGTGCAGTACTTTCTGAGTTTTTAAAGCGTATAAAAACCAACTTTATAATTAGATATATAAATAAAGTTAGTGTGTGTAAAACATTTTTTTCCCCAAGCTATACGTTGGACGTACTTATACATATATATATTTAGAGAGAGAGAGAGAGAGAGAGAGATTGTTAAATCAAAAAGATTTCATTGGGCAAGGCATTATAAAAATAACAGCATCGAACATAAAATCTTGAAAACAATAAAAATGTAAATGAAACGTCTCAAGTTATAATTTCAAATAGGCCTTTTTATTACTCAGTCCATCATTTATTTATAACTGATGTCTGTACTATAAATATATATGTGCGCGTGTGTGTGTGTGTGTGTGTTTGTGTATGTGTATTTATGTGTGTATCTTACTGTGTATTCAAAGGTATTGTAGCTGTTATTTAATAAAACCTCTGTCTTTTATTACCCCCCATAAATGCACCTACCTCATCCTTTCGCTGCATCGCTCAAATCGGACGACTGGCAGAGAATGCCTTAGGCATTAAGTCCCCCGATGTATATTTATACGTATTTGTGCACAAAGTTATAAAATAAATAAAGTGTTTAAGGGCTTAAGATATTACGAGAATTAGACGAAAAGTAATTAAAAACCAATAGATCGCAATTCTACAATCACTATTTTGAAGCATGTGAATGTGACCGTTATGTTTATTTAGTGAATACTTAATGTATTATAAACTGGAGTCTTTCGATAGACATTTGTTTTATTGCTAATTACTGCTACTACTGCCTATGATATAAATTCCAGCAACAGTTTTGTGCTGGCCCCACAAAAAATAAAAACGTGAGTTTCTTTGTTTGTTTAGATTTTACGCCACAACAACTTACTAAAATTACAGGCTTAATTTTTTGGTGCACACAAAAGATTAAAATGTATTTTTTATATAGAAAAAACTATGCCCGAGGGATAACTAAGGAAAAATTGCTTTTGCGAGAGTAACCAAAAGCAAGTTTTTAATATTCAAAGAATACTCGACCTCATTTTTCACGACCTCATTTTATTGGAAGGAAGGTAATCCTAATTAATTCTTCAAAATTAATTTTTCAAAAAAAAAAGAACTAATTATTGTCATGTATTTCATTGATGTTAAAATATTTCATTACTATTCACGCTCTAAATAATTCCGCACCTATCCCACACCAAACGCGGCCTAATCAATAACGGCCAGACTCCTTTCAGATAGCCCGAACAAATGGCGGAGCATTTCGACACGGTCGAGGTATTGTGATGTAATAAATACCAATAAGCAATACACATAGCTTTTTCTGCGATTTAAATAATTAAAGTAAGTGTACTGAAGAAAGTCTCGTTAAAATTACCGGTATCTGACGAGCGTATACGAAACTACCTGGTATGTTAGGATCGTAGCAAATGCTTCTATCGTGTCTGTCTACTTCTTCTTCAAGTGCCATCTTTGTTCGTTGTTCAGCAGTTAAACGACTCTCGCAGTTTCCTCAGCCAAGAATGACGTCTTCTTCCCACGCTTCTTGTTCTTTAAATTTTACCCTGCACTATCAGTTGCATTGTGTGTCCCAGATATTGCAGCTTACGCTTAAATGTTTCAAAAACGCAAGACCGACGTTTTTAGATTACAAAACTGAATGTGCAAACACTATATAAACCAGTTTATGTCTCTTTAAAGACGTAACGTTCTGTTTCAATGATTGTTTCAATAAGTCATTACTAAAAAAATTCTTTCCATACGTAAATACAGTAAATAAACTATAGAGTAGGTACTTAACACAAATTGTCCTGAATAAATAAAAGAATATAAAACCGTTTACTCAAACAGTAGGTACGCCTGACAATCAATGGAGAAAAAATCTTTCAATAAAGGCCCTTAAATTTCCAATCTAAGTAACTTTGAAATTGAAATTAGTTCAAACGAATAATTCTGACTTATTCATTATGGAAACAAAGAGATTTCTGTTATTTAACTGAATAAAAAATTTGAGGAGTTCGTCAGCCAGTTCATCGTAATCTTTAGTTTATTTATTTTGATACATATTATGTTATCCGATTTGGATATTTTTTTTGTATTAAAGAATTTTCCAAATCGGATATGTCATAGTCAAGATCGGACTATGGGATACTGGGGAAATAAAATTTTAATTTAAAATATTATACACCTCTATAGACATTTTTATTTTTTTATCGTACACTAGCGGACCCGACAGACGTTGTCCTGTCAAATTTGACACTGCGATGGTAGCGCCGTCTGTCGGATCCAATGTAAAACATTCCAAAATCAACAACTACTAATAAATTAAAAATTAATTAAAAAAACATTGTCCAGCGGACAAAATTGTGAATCTAAACCATTCCCAGATCCCCTTGAACACACACAAAAAATTTCATCAAAATCGGTCCAGTCGTTTGAGAGAAGTTCAGTGACATACACACTCACAGAAGAATTATATATATAAAGATTGGGCAAACAGCAACCTGATGGTAAGTGACTACCGTCGTCTATTGACACCTGCACGCTCAGAGCCCCAAGTGTTTTAGTGGCTTTTAAGTGTCCCCACCAGAATAAGAGGGCTTTGATCAATCCTCAACCGCACTCACTACTGCTGTTGCATAAAGTTGCATTACTAAAATAAACTGTGTATAGCTGTGAAAGTTTCTGTATATAATTTAACTGATCAATCATATCAGTGCCCGTAGCCTAGAGTGAATATCAGGGTTGCCATTCGATGGATATTCAGCCCTTAACGTGTTAACTGTAATTTGGTTTTCATTGAGCATTTTTTTTTAAATTTAAAATGAACATTTACGCAATGGCAGTAGACATCACAATTAATGGAACAATTTAAAAAAAACGGAATCGTTTTAATAAAATAAAAATTTATTCATCTTGTGTGACAACCCTGTTAACACAGGCTGTAAAGATCAATCAAATGCCGACAGTGGGCCGTTTTAAGCAATCCGATTGTAACTATTCAAGGATATAACCACGATCTAACATCGAGCTCTAACATTGTTGGAAGTGATGAGAAATGGGCGTCGTAAGTAATAATTAAAAACCGACAAAAATAAGAAAGACGTTCTCAATTACGCTGTATGTTTTTTATGTTTGTCATCTCAGAACTCCGCCATCAACGAACTCGTCATCATTCGTTCATTGTCGACGTTTCAAAGGAAGGAAGGAAAAGGCCCCCGCGACACACGATATACTTATTCCTAATGCGGGAGTTGTCTTTAATAACAAAAACTGTCAGGGTGAAATTTGCTTCATTGACAGATTATAGTCCGGAATAGTACATCAAGGAATTTATTTACGAAATGGCTGTTAACGCGAGTGAGGCTGTGGGTAAATGCTAGTTGTTTATAAACGTGTATCTATGTACATGAGTAAAAGGAGACTTCATTATAAGCCATTTTCCACGAAGAAATGTTAACGTCATGACGTGTTACGTTAGTACGGAAGCGGTCGCCTCGCAAATCCGGATCAAGCGGACATGTTGTGCTACTGACAATTGAATAAAGGAAACCGACTGACTTCATATTTGCAAACTCAGAATGAATGAGACTTAAAAAAAGAATTTATACTAATAATTCGAACTCTTTTTCCACAGGGTTTCAAGAAGGCCTGTTTGCTATAAACTGAGCTAAATTTTTTTTTTTTTTTAATTCTTAAAAAAGACAACTCCCGCATTAGGAATAAATCCTGTGTCGCGGGGGACTTTACAAACATACATGAAACGGACACAAAGAACACCCAGACTCAGAACAACAATTTGTGGATCACACAAAGTGTCGTCCCATGTGGGGTTTGAACCCACAACACTCGGCGTAGTAGAAAGCGACGTGGCGACCGCTTAAACCACTACGCCATCCGTGCATTTGATTTAGGTCAGTTTTGTTTTAAGAATGTGATTCAGGGATCCAGTAGAAGTTAAGTAAGTGTAACATATATATATATAATAATAACTATATAAATATAGGTGACTTTTTTCTTTGCGTGTTTGTTTGTAAAAAGTGCTAATCTCGGGCACTATCAGTCAGGTCAGGTCAACTATCAGGTCTAAGCTGAGTAACATTACGTTGCGACCCACAGAATAATAAAAAAGCCGTGTGGTGTCGTGGGACACCCGATAGGAACGAAGTTGTGACGATCGAGTAAAACTGATTTGACACGATTTTAATTACAACGCCATCTATGAAAGCGGCTATTACCTACATATTAAAAACAATTAAAACAATTTATACATTGGTAAAATCGCCTTGCGAAATGATTTCCTATCTATTCGATAGATGGCGCTGAATGTCTGACAAGATGACACGAAAATAAAGAGCAAAAAGCCAACATCACGTGGTATTCCCAGGCGGTCACCCATCCAAGTACTAACCACGCCCGATGTTGCTTAACTTCGGTGATCGGATGAGAACCGGTGTATTCAACATGGTATGGACGTTGGCGAACGTTAAAACAAATTTAATGTATGGTATCCACATTTAGACGTCAATTTATATTAATAAAAAAGTGTCGTTCCAAATTTTCGTACGAATTTTTTCCGACTAGCCCCCTGTGACTGTGACTAGCCCCTTGTGAAACGCGCGATAAGGAACTTCGTTCCAAAAAACCACCTCGAATGTTTGAAAAAATACAAGAAAATAAGTGTTGACTTCTTTCTTGTATTTTTTTACAATTCCCATCCGTCCACAGTGTACAGTAATAAGTATTTAAAGAAAAAAATATATAACAATGATTTTTTGAATACCTTGAGGTAATCTTCAGATTATGAGTTGACTGTGCGTTTTGCTAACGAGATCGCGTATTTTGCTGTGACGCACTTAACGTCACATAAGCCCGGTAACCGCTCACCATACATAAATGAATACTACAAGATACGAGCCAGCCTCGCAGTAGTTGCATATCAAGAACTACAGCTGACATCTCAACGGATTATCTAAATGACAAATTACACCATTACATTTAAGCTAATTCATATTATTATTAGATTAACGTCTCTTTGCCAACCCTCTTTCAATACGCCCCTTTGCTTTAGTTATAATAGCAACACATTTTTTAATTACTAACTTTTGCCCGCGGTTCCACCTGCGTGAATGTCGGTTATCGCAGTAAAAAGCAGCCTATTCTTAAGAATCAAACTATCTCCATACTAAATGTCATCTAAATCGGTTCCGCACTTATTGATACCCCATACAAACGTCCACCCCCCCTTTACCCCCATAAAAGATGATTTCTGGGATAAAAACCAACCTATCTCCTCTCCTGGGACTCAGACCCATACTAAATTTTATCTTAATCGGTTCAGCGGTTTAAGCGTGAAGAGGTAACAGACAGACAGACATACAAATAGACATACTTTCGCATTAATAATATTAGTATGGATTCATGGTTATTGTATAATTGACTACGCTTGTAACTATCATAATGTTTTTTCATCCGTATGATCTTATTTCATTATTTGTATTTACCTAATAAGTATATTTATACTGTACTTGACATAATTATTTTGATTTACTTAATGTTTTTGCTTGCCACAATTCTGGTCAAAATACTTGTATCTTAAATATTGTAACACTATTTGTCAAAGTATTTTTGCAAATAAATATGTTTCTAATTCTCATCTCACCTTTATTCTTACTGTCAACAATAACGCGGCAGACGCTCATTGATCAAATCCAATGTCGCTAGCTTCTCAGGGTCCCTGTTAGCTACTTGTATCCCTTTTTTTGAAATCACTTCAACATATTATAGGAAAGCCAAAAGAAAAGAAGTTACAGATCAAAAACACTAGGCGTGTTTGACGCGTGGCCAATGCCCCTTGTCTGCACATAAAAGATTTTTTTAAACTGGTATTGTTCCCATGACGTCTCTAGTTATGCTAGTCATAATCTGTTACACTGTCTGTCTATTACAAGAGCAGTACTTAATACTACAATCAAATTTATTTATTTCAACTTTTAACTCTTTTTTTTTCCGTGCGGAAATCCCCTCGGATACCACCTATGTGGCATGTCGGACTCGAACCGACTAAAACCGCACGCCGTCTCGGGTACTAATAGCCGGGGAACCAGGTATACCCTAGAAAGGAAGTCCCTGGTGCCCCGACATACCTCGGGCCATCTACAGACGAGTAGACGACCTCCCCCGTGTGGGAACCCCATGTTCCCTCTGCTCCTTGGAAGCGAGCGCGCTTCGCAACGCGCTCGCTGCCACCCCGGCCTGCTTCTGCTAGGGTGACAGATGGCCTCACCTGTCACCCCCTGGCCTGCGCTTATGAAGGACGGAGGTCGTTCTGCGACCTCCGGCGCCTGAGTCGCCTTCAACTTTTAACTCCTGAAACTTTAACTGATTGAGACGTTTTCGTGCGGTTTTCATAAGGAGCAAGTTTTTAATGAGGAAACGGTACTGAGACTGCGTACCCATGCGTGATTAAAGAGTCCAATACTACAGGGAATCACTATCACTAATCTAAACTACTCACTATTTATATTATAACCTCAAGTATTTTAAAAGCATGTAGTATAATATTAAATGTAATTCTTAATTTCTTTTTTTTTAAAGACCACTCCCACACTATGAATAAATCTTGTGTCGCGAGAGACTTTACAAACAGACACAAAGAACACCCAGACTCAGAATAACCATTAGTTAGTACATAACCTTAGTATGTTTTTCGTCGTTTAACTTAATACGAACGATATTAAAATATAATATATTTAGACGCTTTCTATAAGCTTACGCTCTCCGCTCTAATCAAAACGTGACTTCTAAGTTATTAGACGAGTTATCAAAGTTGTCTTTTACAGAATATAAATAACGTACCAAGCTTTTATAATGATAAAATTCGGGTCAATTTTACGACCGCCCTTAAATAAGCTATCCTATTCCTTGAAATGGGTTTTCATTTTAAACAAAATCTTTATGTCAGATCCTTTCCGTCGGAAAACCTACCAAAAACAGTCCCACCGGTTTTGTGGTTTGTCTGTGTTGAGCTTTATTTAAATAAAACGGAGTTTAAAATAAATAATGTATCTAAGGTAGTTCTTTAAGTAAATAATTCTTGAACAGTTAAATTAACCGTAGTAAAATTAATTTGTATAATAGCATTTTTCACAAACAGCAAAAACATACTTCATAATTTCTAACTTAGGTGACCTGAAACCTGAAAACTGAGCCAGAGGTGGTGGTTTTGGTTTCCATCAAGGATTTTACAATTTTCTCAAATTTTGTTGTAATATATTACACTAGCTATTGCCCACGACTTCACTGGTCTGATTATTTCATAACTTTCAAAATGACGAGCTTCCATACAACCCTTAGTCCCTTCTTTTACCCCCTTAGGGGTGAAATTGCCAAAAACAATTTCTTGGTAGATGCTTACAACATAATTAGCATCAGCTACCAAAATTTCAATTTAAATAAGTCAATCAGTCAGGCATGGTTTATTTATTTATTAGATGTTTAGATATATAGATAACATATCATAGGTAGTTTGGATATAAAAGAATGTCTTCGTATATTCTATTTATGGAAGTGATTTATTTAAAATCTAATACACAAATAAACTGTGTTTGTAATTAACACATACGGATAAGAAATCGAGGCCTCTACCCCACGGCGTTCCGGACGAAAGCTGCGTAGTATTTCTTTCTCAAAAAAAAAACGTGTGCGTCTTGGGACGCCTGACAGAAGTGATAATTTAAACTAATCTAAGTTGACCTATTTAATATTAAAATTGTTTAACTTAAAAAAAGCTTAGGTTATTACTTAAATTTTATGTAAAGCGTCTGTCCAAAATACGGCTAGCGCTGTGAGTTAGAGTGAGAGAGGAGGAGCCTGCCTATCGCTGCCGTATGAGAGAAAGGGAAACCAGACAGACTGGCGCCGTAACGTGTTACGTAACGAACCGGTTTACCCTCCCATAAGAAGTTATCACTTCAAAATTAGTAAAACGTAATAAGGTTCATTTCCAATCTTAGGAAGTACTTAGCTTTCAGATATTGTATCTTCATTCGCAGCTAAGAGTACGGAGCACTCCCGTACGCTGAACGATAATGAGATCATAACGTAATAAGGCTTTCATTCCCTTTTCTTATTAGGAAGAGAGAAGAATAGCTATAATGTTGACATAAAGCCAAAGAAACGATATTGCTAACTCAAGTATTTTCAAAAACTACATATTTTCAGGCGAAACAATATATCCTGGAAGAAGATGATTTTGTACCGAGAATTGCAGTCTTAACTGTATTCTTTTAAGATAACTTATTGGCTACTTCTCTACCTTCTTCAGATTTCTTAGTTTTTATGTAATGCAACCATTAGTTATTATTGGACTTTATAGTAATGAGTTCACTTTATGAACATTATTCGTTATTCAATGGTAGTATATATACCTACACTTACGCCTATGGCCAAGAAGCGACAGGTAGACAATTACAAGATTACTTTAACAACAGTCTGATGTCTATAATGGCCTCATAGACTAATGGCAGCAACGCTGAGACGAATCATCTAAGGGGCGTCACCTTTACCAGTTGCTTCTATTTGTTCGCACAGATTGTTGAAGACACAGCTTGAGGAAGATCATTGTGTCGCTCAATTTCTGACAGGTCATGGTATATTTAAGTGCAAACTGTATTTAATACTACTGACAATGCTCAACACCTGACTCTAACTGTGAACAGTCTGCTTTTCATATCCTCTGAGAATGTAGTCTTTAGCATAATGAACGTAATATAATGCTAAATAGGTTACAGGTAGGTTACATCTGTGGCGGTATACTACAGGGATCTTGTGTCAACTAGGGTGAATTTCCGTGCCCTAAGGCGATTCTGCCATACATATTATAGAAATCAAATATAGCTTACTTAGTTTCCATAATATTTTGTGCCGTGGTGCTTCCCTATTTAAAAGAGGTGTATGCCTATTTTACTTCACTTTGTCTCCCGCTTTGCTAAGGAGAGGGAAGTGGATTTATTATATTTCCAACTTCTCCAATTTTCTTCTGATTTATTTCGTAGCGGAGTCCGAGGCAGTTTAATTTCTTCCTGGGACTTTCCGACTGTCAAAACTCGGTATGTTCGTGGGTCACGACTGTTGATTCTGGTGTACAGGAGTGTCAGTGGTGGACGTGTGGGATTAGTCTAGTGCAATCCAGCAGGCACTTAACTTATTAGATAGGAAATTTAGATTTGGGAGTATTTTGAAAAGAAAGGTATATAATAATAGATGGCTATGACAGGGAAAGGACTTTTACGGACACATTGGGCTAAGCAATCGCTCGAGAAGGTCATGGACACATACAGAAAACTCGAATTGATATGATACTCGAATACGACCACTTTAAGCAAACTTAGTAAGAGTGGATATTAACTTCAGTAAATAAAATCTCTGTCAATTTATTCTGACACTTGATACTTTTACTATTAATTTGCAAGTTAACCAAACTTTTTTGTTTTTTTTTTTGAAAAGACAACTCTCCCACTAGGAATACATCATGGCGAACTTTACAAACATACATTAAACGAACACAAAGAACACCCAGACTCAGAACACCGATTTGTTGATCACACAGTGTTGTCCAATGTGGGGATCGAACAACACTCAGCGCAGTAGAAAGCGGCGTGGCGGCCGCTTAAACTACTACGCCTACGTGCAGTCTTCCTATGACACTTGATACTTTTACTATGAACTTTCATGTTAACTAAACTAGAACTTGGAAAAATACTTTTTTAAGATATAAGAGGCAATCGAATCAAATCATCCGATATTAAATGGCCACTGCCGCTCTCGGACACCTGAACCTATAAATTCATAATTGCGTTCTCAAAGGTTTGGAAGTCGTATCGGTCCGGCAATACCGCAGGCGACCATTTGTACTACAAATAGGTAGTATAAAACAAGAATATATAAATAATTTATCAACTTAGAATTAGATAACGATAACCTTCGTGAAGCGACGTCCGTGGCAGAACTTTGGCCAATATCGGAGCTCATTGACTGATTCTTATTCAACAAAAATGTATTTTAACAAAAAAAAAAAATCTTTTCAAAAAAAGATACTGCAAGATATGGATTAAAAGTCTCTTCAAGTAATAGGTACCTCTTATAGGGACGAAATGTATAAAATAGTAACTATTAGAATGTACACGTATACATAAAGACTCTTGTCCCCCTGTATACATAAAGACTCTTGTTTCCCTATGTATCTAATCGCTTTGTTGAATATAAACGAGTAGAGGTATTGAGCGAAGTTCGTGACTCAGCAGTGTAAGTTCCCTATTACGGCCTCAGTCACGTTTTAACGTAAACTAATGTTTAAAGAGAGAAAGAAGTAAAAAAAAGCCATCGTACTTAATATTATAAATGAGAGTATAAATTTGTTTTTTACGTTTTCACGCCTTTACTACTCAATAGATAACATTAAAATGACTTAGAAAGAAGTAAAAAAAGTGTGTGTCAGATCCGACGCAAGCCTGGAGTTACTCCTTAAGAACGATTCGGCTGCACACAAGTATACAAGTTACATGCACACATTACTAAACAGTGAAAGGTGAGCACGATAGGTTGCTCACAAAAAACTTAACGAGGTCTTTCGATCACTAAACTTTACTCTTCATATTTTTTTCATACCGGGCGCCTTAAATGAATATCGATTTTTAAGGAGTAAACTCCAAAAAACATCGTTCTTAATATTATAAATGGAAGTATAAATTTGTTTGTTACGTTTTCCTGCCTTAACTACTCAATAAATAACATTAAAATGTCTTAGAAAGAAGTAAAAAAAGTGTGTGTGTCAGATCCTACTCACGACTAAAGTTTACTCCTTAAGATGGATTCGCCTGCACACAAGTACCTATACAAGTTATATGCACACATTACTAAAAAGTGAAAGGTGCGCACGCAAAAACTTAACGAGGTCATTCGATCATTAAATTTTACTCTTCATATTTTTTTTTCATACCGGGCCCCTAAATGAAAATCGATTCTTAAGGAGTAAACTCCAAAACTATACCAATATTATAAATGAGAATATAAATTTGTTGCTACGTTTTCCCACCTTTACTACTCAGTCGTTAACATTTAAATGTCACATATCAGCGATACAAAAGGAATAAATAATGGTTTTTATAAAAAGTGAATCGATTGGCTAAATCCAAATAAAAGCAACTAACGCCGCGGGCAATAGCTAGTAAATAATTTTATAACATGCCATTGCAATCGTACACATATGGATAAAGTCGACAACATTCACATCTTGCAGATCACGAACGTTCTTTGTCTATCTGGTGAAATTGTATTTGATATAAGAAATGAAAAAGTATTCGAACTTAAACGCTTGCCTTGAGTAAAAAGAAAAACCAAATTTCATTTTTCCAACTTCAGCCTCGCTCTAAATCAAAAGGCACATTGAAATTGAATTGGAAATGTCTACAGCATGATAAATTGTTTCAATTTAGCAAGATTGGATGAATACGTAAGGATTTCTATAATTAATACCTAAGTCAATTTGGTTTCATAGCGAGCGTAGCTATTTAATATTTTCCTTACAAATTGATAAATTAAAGTATATTTTATATAAGGTTTTAATAACACGTGTGGCGCTGCACTATACCGCTGCGGAAGTTTGGTTGTCTCCTTGATAAAGTCGGGTACGAAACTAGTCAGGAAAACCGAAAAAACACATCTCTCTTGTCTCAAATAATCTCAATTGAAGTATCTGTTTGTAAAATAACATCTTTTTTTGTTCTAAATTTTATAATTTTTTATATTTGTTTTAGATAATCTTCGAATTCGCTGGTAGAAGTGGATGACTTATATTACGTGATGGACAACTGAAAAAGATTAATGAACTATTGATTTCTTTATGCCGTAGTAACTCATTCTGTGAAATATTAGAACTATCATAAAGTATTCAACTTATAAGTACGGACTCAGTACTAGAAATACTAAACATTCGAGGTTAAGCTATTCTCAAACGGTATTATTGCAGTCACAGAGTTGATTGAACTAAAATTACTTTGTGGCAGAGGTTAGATTACGATCGCACTGAGCGCCAATCATTTAAAAGGATCACATTCGACATTTTCAGACCTAGAGCTAAATGATCTTAGATGTATCAATTCAAAGTAGGGTATTATTATTAACTGTTTAACGGTAACAGTTGCTAGATAATGGTGCAAATTTTGTTGTTCGAAAACTCTCTAAACTAAACTAAAAATCACAAAAAATTAGTTTAGTTCTGCCAAACAACGTGTCCTATTCTGAAAACGTAATATTTGACAGTTTTTTTTTTTAGTGATATTTAGTTTAGTTTAGAGAGTTTTCGAACAACAGAATTAGCACCATTAGAAATAATACAAAAATGGTATCACACAAACGTGAACCGTGCGTTTGTTGGTCAACTAATAAAGACTAATAAGTCTTAAAATAACTTTATACAAAGCGATCAATATAAATATCTACTAGGTGAATTTCCATTCCATCTTTAAGCAGCTATGTACAAAACACGAACAAAAAGAAACAAATTTTCTAAACCAGTAAAACAAGTAATTCCAAAGAAACGATCCCATTTTACTTCACGTTTTAAAAAGGTAGTATGTCTCGTCAGCTCAATATCACAGATTAAAAAAGAAATAATATTTTTGTAATACATTGATCGAATGCGCTTAAAAAACTAAATGTAATTCATCATGTCTGACATAAAACAGTTACTCATCTAACATTTTCACCATCATTATAAGGAAAAAATTTCATACTGCTTGTTGGTGTAGGTTGTCACAGCTCAGTACTCAATCGATCATCAAGAAGCTTTGACATTGGATACTTTTATCCAGAAAAAATACTGTTACCGACGCCGACGGGTACGAAAATAAAGTTAAAGTGAGCGAGGCGGATAAATAATCACCAAATAAGACAAGACCTGGAGCAGTTGGTAACCAAAATTCAATCAGCCCCTTAATTCTCGAATCATGTTAAAAAACTGAAGAGCGTGTTTGTTTGGAGCGTCAATCTCAGGAACTGCTGGTTCAAATTGAAAAAATATTTTACTTTTGGGTAACCCATTTATCGAGGAATACTATAATATATAACATCACACTACGACGATAGGACGACGATAGGATCGGAACACCAATGAAGAATATTACTCACTTCGCAAAAAACTCGATGCATCTCTGTTTTATTAGTATAATAAGAACAAAGAAAGCACATGAAAGCATTGTTGGCAATTTCTTAAATTGTTGTCATTTTAGGACGACCAATTTCAATTGAACCATTGATAAAAGTTCTACTATACCTACTGTCGTCATAAATAACATAATGATGAAGTTTTTTTTTAAGTATTTGTAAATATTTTAAGTGTAAATTTTTACTTCAATTGCCTGACACTAAAACAAAAATTATTTACGCTCATAGCAGGTCAGCGTCAATCAAAAATTTTAATTAAAAACTAGAGCTTAATCCAGTTATTAAAAACGTTAGAATATTTTGCATTGGAATATTTATTTTGTTTCATCTATTCATTACAATTTTTCACACTAAATAACCATCTCAAAGGTTCTTTAGAAAAGTAAATTTCATAATCGTAAACATTACTTCCATTATTTTAAAGGTTTATTTGGAAATTGTCAAACACTGCTTAAAATAACTAACGTCAATATATCTAATTATATCACAAATAAAAACATTTTGAGTAGGGTAGTTTTAACTAGGACTTATCCAAAAAAACCTGTCAGATATTTCTAGATCGATGACCCCCAATATTGAAAATTGCAATCTGGCGCTTCAACTAATCGATGCAGCTTATCGCTATGTCTCAGCATTTATAACATATGCATGTAGCATCATATAAAATGAACAATTATATAACCGTAGACCACTCACGATCAAACTGATGTCTAGGTCATGTGTGGGCGAGATCACGGTTCACAGGCGCAACGGTCATGTGCGCGCGGCAACCGCTGCGGCGCAACTAGCATTTCGCGGACCGTGCGAGTTCGTGAGGGGTCCCCCCCATGCCGCACACTCCCCGCGCCGCCGCAAGACTACTATTGGCGCACAACCTGGGGCCACATTACCACACTGTAGCGGCTGAATCTTTGCATATTTCCTTCATAGTGACATTTTAATATAAAGTCATGTCAATCTTTTGACTAAAAAGTCAAAAGATTGACAGGCATAAATATTAAAACCTTTTGTTTTATTAGTTTTAATACACTGTGATGTTCAAGTTACAAGACAGAACGTCAACTCGATTTATTATGTAACAATATTCAGAAACATATTATTAAAAGAATAACCGATGACTTATAAAAAACATTTGTAAATAAACTAGCTCGAAGAAAATATTGAATAACAGGTAGTTGCCTCGGGGTGTATTCTGAAGAAATATTTGCAGTCGTTTTATATTTATTGGAAAAGATAAAGGTAGTCATTCAATTATTATTATATACGTATTTTTATTGTTTAATTATTTGAGGATAGATGTTGCTTTTTTGTTGCAGTAATATTTTAAAGTGTGTTAACATTGGGTTATTTATTCATACGATTTCGGTATTGTTGCTCCAGGGCAATCCTCTTATCATTGATATTAGCGATGGAAATGCCTATAGCATAATCTTTTATGTGAATAATCGCTCCACTTTAATATTTATATAAATGGATATACAATAAAACCGACTAACGTTCTTGCCGAGAAGAAGACTCAAGGATTTTTATAATTATTTGTTATTACAAAGACCTTCATAACCAATTCATCACCAACAGCCTTTAATAGTCCACTGCTGGACATAAGTCTCTCCTTAGAAAGGAGCTTTTGGCCTACTATATCATGCTGGCCAGACGGGTTGGTATAGGGTTTGTGTCAAGTTTTTCTTCTCTCTGCAGTGCTGTCGTTCTGCGTAGTTTTCTCCCTTAGTCGGCTCTTACGACACCCACGGGATGAATAGGGGTGGTGACAACCTGTATTCTTAATCCATCACCACACGGATAGATAACATAACCAACGTGCATGTAAGTATTTTGTTAAAACTATATTAGATAGCGATTCCACTAATTAAGATCAAAGTTAAGGGCATATTTATTTATTTATTTTACATCTTCATGCACTTAGGCGGACTTAATGCCCTGGGCATTCTCTACCAGCCAACCTTTAGGTGGTGTAGAAATCTTGTAGGGTAAGTGCACCGACTTTACAATTGCATACATCTTCAGCAAAGGTTGATAATTATTGCCCGTTTTCCTTGGCCACAATTATGGAGAAGTTATAGCATGCTTAATACTAATTGAAATAATCTCCATGATATGCAGTTTAGGGGGGTCCGTAGCCCGGCTATTAGTCCCGAGACGGCGTGCGGTTGGTTTTAGTCGGTTCGAGTCCGACATGCCACCGATAGGTGGTATCCGAGGGGATTTCCGCACGGACAAAAAAAAAAAAAAGGGGGGCTGTAGCTGTAGAGGAAAACGGTCTTGACAAGGAGCCGTCCTAACTCCTTTTCATCTTGAAATTCAGCCGACTTGAAAGTCTTAACTAGTATGATAATGATTACTACACGACTTACAGAGAGGACAATGCCTATAAACTGGATATACAGTTTGGGCTTGAACTATCAGCTTAAAGCGCTATCCTAAGCCTGAAACATACCTACTATATAGGTACTGTCCAATACTGGATACACACGTGTGCACAAAACACGTTTTGTGCACTTTTCACTACCTTGCCTGAACTTCGATTTTTTCACGTGGAGCGACTTCCACCAGACTTTGATGTTCTGTATGACTTTTCTGTTGGACTTTTTATGGTTCAAACTACCCGTTACGATTACCACATATGTTCGTATGGCAACTGGGATCGACGGCTTAACGTGCTCTCCGAGGCACGGAGGGGTCTCAAGTTTGCAATATGCTAAATTACTCAGCTACCTCTTGGCCACTGTACCCCACCTTTTAAAATACCACATACTCACCATCAAATATTACTTCGAAGAAAGCTCTGAAAAAATATCTGAGCCTCCCGACCCTTTTTTTTTCGTGCGGAAATCCCCTCGGATTCCACCTATCGATGGCATGTCGGACTCGAACCGACTAAAACCGCACGCCGTCTCGGGTACTAATAGCCGGGGAAAGCCTCCCGACCCTAATACAAACTAAGCCAATAAGAGGTACAAAGTACACTCAATAAACTAACAAGTCTATGTCAACAAATTGTAACGTACAAACAAAACTCACGAACATTTCACTAAACTGACATCTACTAAATTATTAATAGTTGAAATATGTTACAGTCAACAAACTGGAAGTGCGCCTTTCGTTATTTCAAATCACCAATGAATATAAAATTACATTCAGATTAACAAGATATTTGACTTTATTGTGTTTACCTAACATGATAAACTCAAGTAGGTATATGACCGGACCGGATGGCCTAGTGATTTGTGTAACGGACTGGTATTCCAATTCCCGCTCAAGTCAAACATGTGTGTGCATGTACATGTAATGTTTGACTTGGTCTGGGTGTTTCAATGATAATATGTATGTATTTACAAAAAAAAATGTATATAAGTAGGTATTTATATCAGTTGTCTAGTACCCATAGTACAAGCTCTGCTTAGTTTGTGACTAGATGGCGTTGTGTGAATGTGGTAGAATATTATTATTTCTTATGTATGTCATAGATTTTGCTATAGAAACAACATCATAAGTATGTATAGTTAAATGTATTAAATATTGATGTGTTGGGTAACTAAAAATGTACGCGGATACGGATTGTTCTCCAGTTTTTCTTAGTTAATGCCTGTACTTATATTCTTGAACGGCGAAGTCGACTTAAATATACGTGATTTTTCAAATAATTATTATTTTAAGCGGTAAAAAAATGTTGATGCGTTATCACAATAGAAGATTTGACCAATTCTAATAAACAAACAACAGCGTACGGAAGTTTCTGAGTGTTACAGAAGCAGGAGTGTAATAATTAGATCTACTTAATTTAATTTAGGCATAAATATATCGATGTAAGATATTATTAATAGGATTTTAAATGAACAAAATAATAATATAACTCAATGATATATATCAATATTGAATTTTATCAAAGGAAGTGGTTGGCGCAAAATGTCCAATTCAGAAAATGTCCAGTGGTCGCAGTGTCCACTTCGCACAACGCCTAACTCGCAGAATCTTCAGTTCGTAGAATGTCCAGTTCGCAAAATGTACAAATGATAAATGATGTTTATTTCTGATAAGTATTTCAGTTCCAGTTCGCAGAACGCCAATATTCATTTGGTAAGTGCCCGCTGCAACTCCACTAGCTACATGCATTTTTACTTCGAACCAAATCTCACCACGCCGAGGTCGTCAAAAACGCCTCTTTTAATCAAGGACGTCCCCTAATTGCAAACTGGACCAATTGCGAATTAGACTAATAATAGCAAAGTGGACTGATTGCCAACTGAGGGTCAATTCTCGTAATAAAGTTCGTTAAAAAATCAGTTCCGATGTAGTCTTAATCTCACAAATGTCCTTAAAGGTATTTTCGTAGTAAAATATAATAATAAGTATTACTAAGACTAGAAAACTAGCAGCAAAATCTTCGTAGACAACTTGTTGCGAAACATACTTAGTTGCGATGACGGCGACTTTTTTTTTTATTGGCAACTAGTTGTGTACCGAGAATTCATGTCCTATCACAACCGGTTGCAATGAAAGACTAAAAAATCCTAGTAAACAACTGGTTCTGAATCACAGTTACGATAGCCGCCAAATGGGATATAATCACATTACAGGCAACGTTGGAGTTTCAATACTTTACTATATTTTATGCACCAGTCTCTGTATCTTCGGACTTCCTTAATTTAAAACATTACTCGCACGTCCAAACCCGTTTCACTTATGTTATTTATTTATATTTTATTTAGGGTAACATGTATCCTTTTTTGAACTCGTTGTGTTTGGACTTCCTACTCGTCGTTACGTTATTTACACTGTGCATCTCGTTAAAAAATAGCTTACAAAATTTAATAAACATTATATAAATAAATAATATAAATTCACTCCAATTAAATAGTGGTTTAGATTTTTTTTAAATCATATAGGGAAAACAATTTACTGCTTCCCTGTACAATAACGTCGTAATCCGTAGGAGCACGGGTCCCTATATAGTCCCCGTGCTTCACCCAGGTGGAAAACCTAGGTGAAGCACGGGTCCTTCCTCATTTCGACGTTTCAAATTGATATAGCGACGTACCACGTCAAATTGACATCTATTCATTACTTTGACATTTAATTGTATCAGTCCATATATTAATTACTCGTCTGTACGTTGAATATTAAGAGTAACGAAATGACATTAAGCCACGACTAAGCAGCTCCTTTTATTAAAAATAGAAACAAACAAAATAAAAAATAACATACATTTATTTACTAATGGTTTACGTCACATAACATTCAACTTATTAATTAAAATAATAACTATAATATTTATTTATCACAATAATTCCACTTTAAACTCAGGTACCTTTTCAATAACACAAACGTAAATATTATATCTACTTGAGATTTACAACATTAATTTAAAAAATATATTTATTAATAACACTTGCGTTCATAAATAAAATTTATCGAAAAACGTAAATTATTTATTTATTTATATTTTTAGTGAAAATTACTTTCAAAATTGCATTAGAACTTTGAAAAAAATCAACAAAGGTTTCTTCTGTTCACATAGTACAGGATGTGCGGCGGAAAGTACTTTCATATTAAAAAAAATAACTTGCTGTTTTTCAACGGGATAATTCGGTTAAAAGTATTTTTTTTAATACTTTGAAAAATCGGTTCGTGGCAAGTTATTGAAATAAAAACGAACAGCAGTGAAAAACCCGTTCATTGAAAAAAACAAAGAAAAAACATTTTAATAGAACAAAACAAAAAAGGAGGTTGTAGTGTGAGAAAAAAGGAAGAAAATGAGAGTTGCTGAAATAAAATTATTTAGAATTTTTACGAGAAAACACGCTTTTATCTAAAAAAATCGTGATTTTTCGTCCTTCATTTTCTTAGCTGTGACTCGTAGAAAATCCGTTCGGGACTTCAATTATAGCTCGTTGAATTATCCCATTGAAAAACCAGCCAGTTTCTGAACATTCTCAGCCTTTACTATCAAGGTGTAGCAAAGACATTTCGTTCATTACAAAACTAATTAAGTTCTCACCAAATAATTTAGTAACAAACGCATAATATTAAAACTTAGATGCATGTCTTAAAAAAACTTAAAAACCAACCAACCTTCCCAATATTTTTATATTTATAATTTAATTTGTTCTACCTTTTTCACTGTTTATGTAAACAGTAACAACTAAAATATTAGAGAAACACTAATTAATAGCATAACTGCGTTTTTGATTTAATGAGTTAGAAAGAGATAGACGTATTATTTTCGTTCTATTTCACAAACGTGAAACGTTTAAAGTTTTGACAGATAAATATATAATTGTCAGTTGATTGTAATTATTAGTTCTTATTACGATAAAGATAAACTCGGACCGTTTATCCCGTCTGAAGTTTATATTTTATTTGCATTTTAAATGTGTTAGCGCATTGTGTTGGTTAGTCTGAGTTACCGCTTTGGGCTGTCAAGCATTTACAGGTTATAAATCAATAATAAAAGGAGAGCCATAGCGTAGACATAGACTAGAAAAAAATATTATTATTTCTAGTCTATGTCTATGCTTATCTTGTCGATGGCAACACTTTAAACGGTTTATGCCCAATGCTCGGCGACACGAATAGCGTTTAAATATAAATTAAGAATGATGTCACTTTTGTAAGAGCAAAAATTATTGCAATTTTTTCATAAATACCAACAAAAAAATTAAGTAATGTTTTTACTATTTATTAATAAATGTTAATGCCTTAAAAATACATTATTTTTTTGGAGTGTGGCAACACATTCTACGAAAAATGATGGCTGTTATAAATATCATACTAAGTTTCACTGTATAGTAAAAAGAATATTTCATTCGTATTTATTATTATATAATTTTACTAACAGGATATATTAATATATACCAGACTAGTTTCGTGTCCAATAAGGGTCCAAATTTCAATTTTTCGGGAAGGGCCTTTTTTTTGCCATTATCGTCACAACCTACTCAATCAAATTTCAAAAGCTTCACAATTTTCACAACCGGGACATGTATTTTTTTCCATGATAAAAGCCTTTTTTTACACCCATAAATGCTAATTGAAACAGTTTCAAAATACTTCAACTATAAAAAGTACATAAGCAATAAATTATGACATAGATACCTCTAAAAGGAAGAATTTTCTGGTAAAAAGTTCTCATAAATTAAAGTATATCGCTCAAATCTATAATTATGTATATATACGGGAATTAAAGCGATAACGAAATAGGTTTTACATATCTTTGAAATTCCTTTCATCCCCACTTGGATAATTGGTACTCCAGCCCTGTGTGCTTTCAAGACACTAATGCCTTGCACAACCAACCTGTGGAACTAGTTATCGTCTGCAGTATTTACGGAGCGTAGAGAGAGCGTACTCCTTACTCAAAGGCCACGCGGCAACGCGCTTGCAACTTCTGAGTTGCAGGCGTTCATGGGCAGCGGTAGTCGCTTTCCATCAGGGGACCGACCTACTCGTTTACCCCCCTCTTTCATAAAAAACATCCTGACGTTTTATTATCCGTACGAATTTGCACTGCACGTTGCACGTGGTGACAGACTAAGGCAGCCTGTATGTACATCCCGTAAAACCACGTAATTCCAGTACATATACATAATTATAAACATGGAACATTAAATTTAGTATATCTGATCATCTAACAACCATTCCTTTTTATGTATATATTCCTTCTGTTACACAGAATACCGCTCATGTGCGAGGGAGATAGTCTGAGTTGGTTCGAGTCTTCGAACGATTGTCTAGTAATAAATGCACGAACATCATTTGACGTTCGCCTTTAAAAGCTATCTTCTGGAGAACGTCAACTTATAAGATACGTTTATAGACGGATGGTAAGCATAACAGAACTACATAAGTACATCCTTTTGTAGTCCCAAACTCATTGCCTTCTGAACAGTATAAAAACCATTTTAGGCGCAGAGATGTTACCTAATATTATGGTATTTGTTGCATTTTTGTGCATTATGTCGATTTGTGCGCTTGTACATCAGTGTTATTTCAATATCCACTAAGATATGCATTAATTAAGTTTCCATACTGACCAGATACAGTATTCTAAAGTGACCACTGAGAACTGGAACAAACAAATAGAAAATAAAATAATAGAACATACAAGAACATAGGTAAAATCATAAAAATAATTAGTAAAACAAAACTTTTAATTAAAAGATTATGACAAAACAATTATTCTCGATAGCAATAGCGCTGCCATTGACTGCTAGCGTACGTGCGTACACGTATTCTTGAATAATATCACGTATTTAGGTGATTGTCACTGTATTAGGTACTTATTAAACCATTAATTCAATTGATATGAACGAATATTTATTTTGGATAACAGTTATTGCGCTTGTCTATGTACAATGAAAAACATATGTCGATGCCATTTAACGACCGCGCGCCGAACCACAGAGTAACTACTAATCCTGCGTGGTGCAATGAATCTCCTCGCGCCGATTAATCTATGTACATATTTACAACTACCCTACATCAATTGCTAGTAGTCCGAATTAGGCGTCACCGATAAACACCACTTATGGATGTACTCGGAAGCGGTTTCGTCAATTATTAAAAAGTTTATTTTAGGACTAACGCTCAAAAATGTAAACTTCTTAAATATTTCAGTAGGTAGTTTATTAATTCAACTTTTATAAACAGTCAGCATTTTTTAATGAATAGGGAATTCCTTCACATAATTTTACATAAAAAGCATAATTTCGTAAACCATTCCTTTTTCATTTTATTTTAATAATCAGTATAAGTATATGAATGTTATACCCCATTCGCATCAAGAAAATAGTAACGCATCGATCGGGCCCCGCCCCTTGACAAATCGCGTACCAAGAAATTATCGTTACGAAAGTTTGGAACGAGAGGGCCGAGTGCAGGTTGATTTCACATTGACTCGCTCTCGACGGCGAGCGCGTTTAGCGTTGCGATTGGTGCAGATTTCAGCCGCGGGCCAATCGTAGCGCCGAACGCTGTCACGTGACGAACGAGTTAAAGTAAAATAAACTCGGCGGTTTAACGGATGCGTCACTATTTTGTTAACGCGAATGAGCTATAGTTTGGTGTGCGCGACGTACCTGGGGTGCGTGTTCTTGCGGTAGGGCCGCGCGTTCCTGTACACGTGGCCGCCCTGCGACACGAGCGTGCCGCGCGAGCTGGCGCCGCTCAGCGCCGTGCGCAGCGACCCGCCCGACCCGGGGGACCACTCCTCCTCCTCGTTCGTTGGGGTCTTGTCACCTACGGTAACATTTCCCTCTTACTCATACACCTATCGTATTATACACTTATAGTTCACCTATACGACCTGTCTAAGTCTATAGTCCACTGCTGGACATGACCTCTTCTTAGAAAGGAGGTATAGGAACTCTTCGGCTGCTGTAAAGACCTAAAGTTATATGACGGCATTATTTAATAACGTGATATTAGACAGATGAGTGGACGGGTTTCTTGGTGGTGACTGACCCCTGAAGTATAGGAGGTGGGCGTTCGGGGGTAAGACTCTGTTTACTTTACATAAGTTAAAAATGTACTAAAGTTAAAATTCAATTCAGTCACACTTTTTATTAAAATATCTTTTTTTAAACATTACTTTTATTTAAATTACTACATAATACATAGGTAATAACACACTATAATTGACGAATCGCTATTGATTTCAATAAATTTAAGGCTTACCATCGACACTACCTATAGGCGTATATCGTGTTAGGTCAGGGCTGCTGCCCCACGGGCTCAAAGCTCCAAGCGGGCTTGATAGCCCTGCCGTCACTAAAGTATCGTCTTCATCGTCTGAATCTGTGAAAAAGAGGAATTAAAATAAAAAAAATCTATTAAAAGGTATGTTGAAGATCAAGATTTGCCGGTCAAAGCTAAGAATTAAACTCTTACAGGTTACAAAAGCCACCATTTATTCGGTAAATCTTATGTTTTACAGAAAAGAAACGCTTAATTTCGATAATAGCCAAGACTACACTATAATTCTAAAATTTAGATAACACTTTCGCTAGATCTCCATGTGGTTATTTATGGGATTATAACAGCCTCTAATAGTCCACTGCTGAACATATGCCTTTCCTTAAAAGGAGGTTTTTGCCCACTAGACCACGCTGGCTAGACGGGTTGGTATAGGGTTTGTCTGGCTTTTTATTCTTTCTATAGGATTATAAAATCCTAATACTTAATCATTTATAACTTGTTTAGTTTATATATTAAATATCTGTACATAGATTCATCCCTGTTGCGACAATGGATCAAAATCGTAACATGTTAATAGATATCATAAAAACTCACTTTCAAATACATCAAAGAAATTGTCTTTAGACTCATTTAGCGTCGAATGTGAAGCTGATTTTTTCTTTCTCTTACTCTGTAATAAAAATATAATATCAATAATACAATTTTGTCTTTAAATATTCATGATTTTTATTCTAAATACCGTAAAACTTTGCTATTTGGAATTTAAGTACCTTAGTGAGTTCTTCGGCGACGGACATTTCTAGCGCGTGATGTGTCCTTGCCAGCGCTGCCAAAGCCTCTTCTAACACCCTGTTGCGTTCTATCTGTACAAGGATATTAATTTAAATTAGTTAACTTCATCTTTCTAAACTTAAAGGCTAAACATTAATAGATAAAAAAAACATAGTGACCAGGAGTCTGCGTCCCTGGCCTGCGCCACGAGTGCAGACAGAGCCGAGCGAGCTACATGTATACGCACCTCTCTAGTGAGTCGCGCGGAGTCTGCGTCCCTGGCCTGCGCCACGAGTGCAGACAGAGCCGAGCGAGCTACATGTATACGCACCTCTCTAGTGAGTCGCGCGGAGTCTGCGTCCCTGGCCTGCGCCACGAGTGCAGACAGAGCCGAGCGAGCTACATGTATACGCACCTCTCTAGTGAGTCGCGCGGAGTCTGCGTCCCTGGCCTGCGCCACGAGTGCAGACAGAGCCGAGCGAGCTACATGTATACGCACCTCTCTAGTGAGTCGCGCGGAGTCTGCGTCCCTGGCCTGCGCCACGAGTGCAGACAGAGCCGAGCGAGCTACATGTATACGCACCTCTCTAGTGAGTCGCGCGGAGTCTGCGTCCCTGGCCTGCGCCACGAGTGCGGCGCAGTGCCGCAGCGCAGACAGAGCCTCGGAACCTGTGCCGCAGGCGTGCTGGAACCTCTGCAAACAAAAAAACACAGATATTTATTAATTTACTAGTCACAAAAAGAGTACAGACTTGTATAGTCCTCTCGCCGCCATATTGCATCCGTATAGCCGGATTTTGATATTCAAATACATACATACGATGCATAAATCAAGTGTAAGCCGTACCATATAAGCGGAATGATGTAGCGAGTTGCCAACGTTGATACTCTTGTCCAGCGCGGCGACGATGGCCGCGCACTCCCTCAGTTGAGTGTCCAGCAGCGCTAGACTGTTGGTAGCTGCCGTTAAGGAGTCTTGCATTGAACCTACAAGGTACAGAAACAAATATTTTTAACATAAAAAACGTCTAGCTCCAGTAACTTTTGTGTATGCAAATTTAATAATGAACAATATAGTGACCCATGAAGATTTATTTATTTATTTTATTTCTCTCACATTATGATGTTAGAAAAGATAAATATATAACTTATCTTGTGAAAATTGGGTATCACACAAAACTCTATGGTTTGATTACAGTCGCCAGTAAATTTTCTTACCTAAGGGTTTACATTCGTCCTCCAAGTCCTCAGTTGCCTCTCTAGCTGTGTCAGGGGATGCCCCCGCCCATAAATAGTGACCGGAGTAAGCGATGTGCTCGTTAAGAGCTGTTACCCAAGACTGCAAAAAAGTCTAGTCTGTGAAATATTTCTATAGTATACATTTTCAACACCGATTTTGTACCCTTAGGGAGGGAATTAAAAAAAATGTTAGTGCACATCTACGTCGCCTAAGGAACATTTGTGCAAAATTTTATGCTTGTAGCGATTACAGCGTTGTGGTCAATAGATGGCGTTGTATCGATGTTCTGTATCGCATTACCGAATCCATTCTAATTCAGTCCGCAGTTGTGTTTTCTTTTGGGTTTTTTTCTATAGACCACTGGCATTGTAATTTATTTGATTTACAGATTTTGGAGGTACTTTGCATCCATTCGACCTAAAATCTTGTGTGCCCTACGATCTGCTAAGCGTACCTGTCTAGCTACGGCGATGTCTCTATCCCCCTGAGGGACAGCCAGTCGGTGAGTATCGCCATCGCTAAAGTGGAGTACGATGAGCGCGGGTTCAGTGTCGGAGACGTTGAGCGAAGCCGCGTCGAGGTACTTGCGGCCGCGCCAGTGCGTCCCGCCCCGAGCCGCCTCTGCTCGGGACCCGTAGTACAGAAGCACTCCACGTTGTAGTACCGCCTAAAAAAGGAATTGTGGTGTGGGCTAGTGTGTTTTTATTATTATTTTTTCTATTTTTTATGTTTAATTCGATTTTTTTTTCTTAATCTTGTTTTTCCTTATTGTCTTTTTACCTTTTAGACCTTAATAACGGATATACCTGCACACGTCAAAACAATGTTGTGGTATATTTAATATTGCCATTGTATCTATCTGTGAATTAAAGAGTGGCCATGAGTTTGCTTGCTCTTTCTTCTCATGAGGCTCAACCCCTTAGAAACGAGCAGTTGTAGGTCGGCACAGGCATATCACAGATTATTTTTATTCAATTCATTTGCTTTGTCAAAACAAACCAGAGATTATTGCTATTATGTGTGTTGATCTATGACTTTAGAGTCTTCATAAAAGACGATTTTAAACATTTAAAAAAAAATGAAATAAAGAGTGCTTGAGTTGAGTTGAATTGAATCAAATAAAAAATTGGATTGTCCTAAATTAAAAAGCTCTTGTATTGACGATAGGGTAGAAAATGTACCGAATTAAAAAGTTTTCAATAGAGCCTAAGCTAGAGGGACCTATTAGTAACCACTAAGGAGTTGCTTCACCATCTCCTGACTTTATCATCAAACCCACTCAAAAGCACTATATTATTGTATTGTATATTACATTATTGTCATCTGATTTTTATGGTAAAATTTGTAAAACCGGAAAACGCGCAGACAATTTAAGAGACACAATTGCCATCCAGTATTCTTGAAATGTGGAGGGGTGGAGGAAGTTCAGCTCCATTAACCTCACTCACTCGGTGCAACGAAAGAAATGCTTACTACTGATTTTCTGCAAGGTCATGGTATCACTCCGATTGAGCTGGCCTAGACGTACCGCAGCATGGTTCTCCCGCAGTTTTATTTAAGTACGATAATAATTATGAGTAAATTAAAATTAATTTCTACAACTTACAGAATTGTGACAATAAACTAAAACAGTATATAGAAACTCAATAGGATAAGTCGTGCAACACACTTACCCAAACAGTTCTCCATCCTAAGAAGCGAGACCTCTTAAGCAGTGGTCCTTCGAACCTAGCAGCCGTTCTTTGTAACCTTTGTACTGGACGGACGCTCAGGACCTCGCGCATCTCCGTGTCTTTAGCCATGTCGATAGCTAACTGACCTGACCATTAAAAGTAGACATCATTAATTAGTTAACGGACCTGCTGGTTCCGTGGTTAGTGACTTTGACTGCTAAGCCGGAGGGCGTGCGTTCGATTCCCAACCAGACAAATAATTGTGTGATGAGCACGATCTTCTATTCTGTGTCTTGGTGTAATTTTTTTATAATATACATGTATTTAGAAGATATATTTGAATATGTTTAACAGCAATCTGGTTACCATAGTACAGGCTCTGCCTAGTTTGAAATCAGACGACCGTGCGTAAAATGTCTGAGGTAATTATTCTCTGCTAAGTTCGAAATCTCCTCGTTCCATTGTTTTTTTTATATTTTCCTGTTATATTGCTTTTTTATTTCTTAATTAAAGCTTGGAAGGTTTCTAACGATAGCTACTTATATCAACATTTATGCAAGTATTCAGAAGTTATTGTGGCGTATAAATTATAATTAAAACATTATACTTATGTTTCGAGTAGTCGTTACACAATAATAATTGGACTTCGACTCATAATCATCGAACATCGGTGATATCTTTGATCCTATAATAAATAATTTTAGCATTCTTACGACTACTGGTTTGTATAAGAATTTATATTCAATTAAAAGTTCATTAAATAATTATTAAACCTAAATTAATTTTCTTGTTAATTGTCGATAACGTATTAGAAATCTATATATATAATCTTTTCTCTACATCGCCATTGGAGTTGCAGAAAGATATAAAGTAACTAGCAATAGCCAGCGGCTTCTCTCTAGCGTTATTTCTTATATCGTGTTTCTAACTTTGAAGATAACTTCTATACAACCGTCTATTCCTTATTTTACCCCCTTAGGGGTGAAATTTCCAAAACCCCTTTCTTATTGGGTGCTTACATCATAAAAAGCATAAGCTGTCAAAATTTCAAGTTTGTAGCCCAAACGGATTAGGTTTTGCGTTAATAATTCAGTTAGGGCAATAGAATAACCTTACATAATAGAATAAATGTACTAAATGTGCTTTTTAGTACATTTAGTCACTTGTAAAATTACACCTTGAATAAAAGTACACTCACCGCAATTATTCCTCAGAGTAGTGTCAACACCATTCTGAAGTAGTAACACAGCCAGTCTAGTGTGCCCTCTGTAAGCTGCACAGTGCAAACACGTGTTGCCTTGTGCATCTACGCAGTTGATGTTTGGAGTGTTTGGACTGCTTAGCTGGAAAACAAGATAAACATTTTCTTTTAAAAGACAACTCCCACATTAGGAATAAGTATATCCTGTGTCGCGGGAGACTTTACAAACATACATGAAATGGACACAAAGAACAACTCGACAACGAACAAACAAAGAAGAACCAGACTCAGAACAACAATTTGTGCATTACACAAAGTGTAGTCCCATGTGGTGATCGAACCCACAGCACTCAGCGTAGTAGTAAGCGGCGTGGCGACCGCTTAAACCACTACGCCATCCGTGCATGAAAATTGATGGCAATTACAGATTTTTGATTGTCAGAAAATAAGCAAACGGTTACTTTGAAGAATCTTGGGTATTGCGGCTTTATATGATTGCAATGCATGATTAAATACCCATCACTTACGTTAAGCAAGGGCCATCCATAAATTACGTCACACATTTAATTGTGGGAGTGGGAGACTGGGGCTGCAAGTTTCGTGACGTCACATGAGTGTCACTAATGTGACCAGAGCTGTGGCAAGGACGGGGATGGAATCAAAAATCTTTGAAATTCGTGACGTAATTTATAGGTGGTTCCCAAGGAAAATGACAAAACGGAAATAATTAAAGAATTAGTATATTTCACCAAAATAGTACAGAGATTTATCCCTGCCTAAAAATCTCTTCGAGATTATACACTTCATATAGGAATGTATAGCGTAGCTTTCACCTGTTTTAATAAAAATCAATTGTTTGGTAAAAATTCTGCAAAGAATGTACCAAAATTTGACATATGATACCTCACTGTCACGCAACTTTTAAGGCCCCTTACACTGTTTCCTCTTCAGTCTTAGATGTAAAGTGAAAGAATATTGTCCATTGCATTGTATTACATCAAATCAAATTAAATCTCACCAGTTCTTGTATATCATCAATCCTGCCTTCCCTAGCGGCAGTCAGAAGTAGCCGCTCTCGCTCGTGCCTCTCAGATCTTTCAGCCGCTTCCAATAAACGTTGAACATCCCTAGTTTTTGACATGTCACAAGGCGTCTTCCCTTCGCCATTCATTATGTTGACATCTGCCTTGTGTTTAATCAATTGAATGACGAGGTCCTGTTGAGGTATTTTAAGAATTTAGATTCGTAAAGATTTAAATATTTATCTACTTACTATGATCAAACTTAGTTTCACTGCCTTTTTTTTTCCGTGCTGAACTCCCCTCGGATACCACCCACCAGTGGGTGATTATGTCGGACTCGAACCGACCAAAAACCGCACGCCGTCTCCAGGTACCAGTAGCCGGGAACCAGGTATTCCCTAGAGAGGAAAACCCTAGTACCCCGACGTACCTCAGGCCATTTACGGCTTATAGATGACCCCTCCTGTGTGGGAACCCGGCGCGCGCGCCCTTCTGAGCAGGAAAGGATTCCTGCTCAGAAGGGCGCGCGCACTCCGTAGCGCGTCGCACCATTACCAACCCCGGCCGGCTTCTGCAGCCATTCTGTCCATATGCATCTGTCACTCTAGCAGAAGCTATGACAATCAGATCTAGCAGGCCTGCGCTTATGGAGGACGGAAGTCGCTCTGCGACCTGTCTGCGGTACCTGGCCCGGTCTCAAGCCTGGCGAGCCGGGAGGGTTCTGAACCTCTCCCGGTCTCGCTCCGCCATCTCCTTCGCAAGCATTAGTTTCACTGCCTGATTTTTTCTTGAGTAAAAGTTTTTATTATAGAGAGAATAACACGGTCATTTTGTGCTACCTATACACAACACACAAAACAGTTTTTCATGTTTAGTGTCAGTTCATGTTATGTCAAGTGGAAATTCTCTGGGTCGGTACCATGATTGCGGCCATGGTACGGAGCGAGAGCGCGTGGAACTGTGGCACCTCCTTTTGCGAACAAGTTGTGATAGCGAAGGAGAGGGCAAAGCGGGACCGGGAGGGGTTTAGAACTCTCCCAGTTCCGCTACCCGAGACGGCGAAAAAAAAGAGTAAGAAATAATACAGGTCTGCGCAAAAAACTGCATAGGATATTTACATATTTTCTTATTTATTTATGTTTATCCTTCTTACATAACATTTTGCACGAGGTGGACTTAATGTTGCACCAGGGACTTCCTTTCTAGGGTATACCTGGTTCCCCGGCTATTAGTACCCGAGACGGCGTGCGGTTTTAGTCGGTTCGAGTCCGACATGCCACCGACAGGTGGTATCCGAGGGGATTTACGCACGGAAAAAAAAAAAGGTAGACTTAATGCCACATAGCATTATCTACCAGTCCACCAGTTAGATGGTTCAGTAAGGGACATGGCAGGTGCATAGTATGTACAATGAAACGAAGCTATGAATTAAACATTTACAAATATAAAAATAACACTTATTTGTGTTATTTAAAAGTACCTACATAGTCGAATACATATATATATATTCAAAATTTATATATATAATCTTATATATAAAATTCTCGTGTCACAATGTTCGTGCTTGACCGACTCTCATGAAATTTTGTGTGCACATCGGGTAGGTCTGAGAATCGGCCAACATCTATTTTTCATACCCCTAAATGGTAAGGGTGACCCATCCCTAATTTTTTTTTTTTGTTTTGCAATACAACGTTTGCCGGGTCAGCTAGTATAATAGTATATATATACAATGATAGTATCTGCAGTGACGCGGTCATGCGTCAACATAATGCGCGGAATATTTCTGCTAGCGGTTACTTTTAAGTTGATCATTGGCTTTAAACGATTAAGGATTTGTTGATATCCTGATCTGAAGTGGAGTGCATTCCATAGTTATAGATTGGACTGCAAAAGAGGAACGAACACGAAAAGAAGTGTGTATTGTGCCTAGGTCGAGTCGTGGTCTGAACATAGCAGTTTAAGCTGTCAAGTGAGATTAGTGGGAGCTGTGGGAATATTAAGAAGAGAATAAAGGTAAGTAAAGGCCAGCAAAGTACAGCGCTGACGTATAGGTAACCATGACAGTTGTATTCGATAAATGGACACTTGGACGTAATTGCGGAGGTTAAAGATGAACCGAATGCAGTTGTTGAGAAGTCGGTCAAGTTTGTTGAGTAGATGCAGATCTACTAGATCAGATTAGATTCAGGTCGAGGTAGCATATATCACAATAATCGATCATTGGGACGATTAGAGCCTATACAAGCATTAACTTGGTAGTAGGTGGTAGGAAGTTCTTTAGCCAATATAGTGATCGCAAGGTTCCAGTAACTGTCTGAATTACGTTCCCAATATGTGGTTGCCAGGTAAGGCTGGAAGCAACCCACAAGCCAAGATCATTGACCAATAGGCTGATCGATATAAAGGATCTATTGCAGACGATTACCGACAGTTTTGATTTTCTCTAATCTGCTTAACATTCTGGGACTACCTACGATTATTGACTGACACTTGGAGGGGTTAACACTTACGAAGAACCGCTCAGACCAGTTTTTTACTGCCTCCAAATCACTGTTAATGTTATCTATTGCTTCTACTAAATTATCGAGGCCGGTCTGTGAATAAATTTTAAGGTCATCAGCATACAAATGATACGCATAGTGAAGACGTGATAAAATGCCACCTTGTGTTGATGTTTCATTAATACGGACCGACTGCCGACGTCTACGAAGATTTTACATTTCATCTTGGCAAAAACAAAAAAAAAAGACCTCATCAACTTTTTTTATTGCAGTCAAAGTTTTTTTGTGTTTAGTGAGGAATTCCTGACTCAAAAAGTATCTGTTATTTTCAAGTGACCTTATAACTTCTTTCTAATTATGGTAACGGTCGGTGCGGTATATAAAGGTCTGTTTGATGTGAAAGGATTTAATCCAAAATAAAAAGGAAATATCTTATTCTAACTTGACTCAACTATTCGACCAGTGACCCACAGCTCTTTAGATCCTGAGTGAGTCAGAGGCGTCCGACACATAAGCATCCCAGGCTTAATCTTCTCATAGAGATTTCTTCATCGGTTTCTCTAAATTTGCTAGGATCAAGGCTAAAAACATAAACCTGCAATCACCTGATACCACATTTTAGCACGTGTTACATCAACTGTTGGTAAATGGCTAGCGCTACCCATAGAGACATGCAACTCAAGAGACAAGTGTGTTGCCGACCCCTAAGTGCTCTCTCCCCTAGAATGAGGGGTTTGGGCTCCGGTTAACCCACTCAGTGCAAAAAGCTACAAAAGAAATGATTAACAACGGTTTTCTAGTTAATCTTTCATATTCTTTTAAATGATTCTCGTTTTTTCTTGCGTTGAACATAACTTAATGAATTATATGATATGTATTTAACATATTTATAAATGAACTGGTTTTAAAGTTAGAGAACAAGTTATAACTTAAATGTTATAACTTGTTCTCTAACTTCAAATTATGTATCGACACATTTTGGTTCGGTTGTTTAAAAATGTAATTATCAGTCGTCAACAGCCTTCAGTAGTCTACAGCTAGACATAGGCCTCTCCTTGGAAAGGAGGTTTTGGCCTACTATACCACGTTGGCCAGACGGGTTGGTATAGGGTTTGTATCAGGAGCTGGCGGACCTCCGTGCGGCCTGTACACGTGCCCGGAGGTCCTACACGCGCAGTCGGCGGCGTCACCGTGGAGACGGTGAGGAGGACGGCTTCATGAGGAGTACCGACGGGCGCGGAAAACTCTGAAGCTGGCCATTAGCCGCGCCAAAGAAGAAAAGAGACAGGAGATGCTGGAGGGTCTTAATCGTGACCCCTGGGGTCGCCCTTACCGCGCGGTGCGACAAAAGCTCCGCGCGTCGGGCCCCCCCCTTACGGAGACTCTCCAGCCCAGCTTCCTGCGAGAAGTGGTTGAGGGCCTTTTCCCACAACGAGCGGAACACACTCCCCCGTCGATGGCCTCCCTGGCCGGAGACGACGGGGAGCACGGGGAGGATAATGTTCCGCCCGTCCGGGATTCGGAGGTAGGGGCGGCTGTTCTACGGATCCGTTCCAAGAACACCGCCCCTGGGCCAGACGGGGTACCGGCCCGAGTGCTGGCCCTGGCCCTCAACCACATGGCAGACCGCCTCGGGGAGGTGTTCGACGCTAGCTTGGCGTCGGGACGCTTCCCTGAGTGCTGGAAGAGCGGGAAGCTGGTCCTATTGAGGAAGCCGGGACGGCCTGCCGATTCGGTCGCGGCCTATAGGCCCATCGTGCTGTTGGACGAGGCGGGCAAACTGTTTGAGAGGGTTCTTTCTGCCCGCATCGTCCGGCACCTCTGCGAGGTGGGCCCCGAACTGTCGGACGCCCAAACGCCCGGTTTTCGGGCGGGGCGTTCGACAGTCGACGCCGTGTTGCGCCTGAGGGCCGTGACCGAAGAGGCCGTGAGCTGTGGTGGCGTGTTGTTGGCGGTGTCATTAGACATCGCCAACGCATTCAATAGTCTGCCATTCAGCTGCATCAGGGAAGCACTCCACTATCATGGGGTGCCAAAGTACCTGAGGCGGCTAGTGGCAGACTATTTAGAGGAGAGTACCGTCGTGTACGAGGACCGAGAAGGTAATCTGAGGTGTCGGCCCATGTCGTGCGGTGTTCCACAGGGGTCTGTTCTTGGACCCCTCTTGTGGAACATAGGGTACGACTGGGCCCTTCGCGCCGATTTCCCCCCCGGGCTGGGTGTAATCTGTTACGCAGACGATACCCTGGTGACAGCCCGGGGGGCAAACTTCCAAGAGGCGGCGCGCCTGGCCACAGGGGGAGTCTCCCTGGTGGTCGGGCGCATTGAGGCGCTGGGCTTACGGGTGGCCCTAGATAAGACGGAGGCCCTATTATTTCATGGGCCCCGTCGTGGTCCACCCCCTGGCGCCTCAATCGTGGTCAACTCGGTCCTCGTACCGTTTCGGGCCCAGATGAAATATCTGGGCCTGATCCTCGACGGGAGGTGGCTCTTCGACGAGCACTTCCGACAGCTTGCTCCAAAGCTGGTCGGCGCTGCGTCTGCCCTAGGGCGACTTTTGCTCAATATGGGTGGACCCAGCGTCGCGACAAGACGGCTGTACACGGGGGTTGTCCGGTCAATGGCACTGTACGGTGCACCGGTGTGGGCGGCGGCTCTGACCGCCCAGAATAGGGTACGCCTCTGGCGCCCTCAGAGGGTAATGGCGGTCAGAGCCATACGCGGTTACCGCACCGTTTCGACGGAGGTGGCATGCGCGTTGGCCGGAACTCCCCCGTGGGATTTGGAGGCGGAAGTGCTCGCCGAAGTTTATCGGCGAGTGGCTGACTCCCGGGCGGAGAGCGGATTTCGCCCTCCGCCCGAGGATGTGCGCGAGTGGCGCGAAGCCGCTCGCCGAGCCACGATGGCTCGTTGGTCGTTCCGGCTGGAGACTCCACGCGCTGGCTTCGCCGCCGTGGAGGCTCTCCAGCCGGTCATCGCCGAGTGGGCAGGGCGGCAGCACGGGACCCTTTCCTTCCGGCTGACGCAGGTGCTTTCCGGGCACGGTTGCTTCGGAAAGTACCTCGGCGAACCGGGCGGCGGAGGCCCGCCTATCACAGCCTCATGCCGCCCTGAGTGTGGCCGCGGGTGGACGGGGTGGGTTTCCCCTCCACCCGCATTAGTTTGGCCAGCCGCGAGGGGGCGGCGTCCGCGTGTGCCGGACGTCGCCTAAAGAGAGGGAAAAATATTGAGACGGAGCCCGCACCAGGAGCGGGCTGGCGCTAGGAGGGGTCCGGATGTCTTAACAACAGCTGTTCCCGGATCCCTCCTGTTACAGGCGCAGAGTGGCACACCGTGTGGTTTTAGTCGGTCCGAGTCCGACACACCACCCCGCCGCAAACCCCGGAGGGGTGACGGTCCGAGGGGATTTCCACACGTTAAAAAAAAAAAAAAAAAAAAAAAAGGGTTTGTATCAAGTTTTCCTTCTCTTTACAGTGCGTCCTGCGTAGTTTGCTCCCTTAGTCGGTTCTTACGACACCTACGGGATAAATAGGGATGGTCACACTATTCTTAAACCGTCACAGACAGACAGTAATAGGTTTATTTATCAGTTATCGATATAAACCAGTATAATTAAAGAAGAAAGTATGCAGGCGTTGAATTGTATTATTCCAAATCGTAATTTATTTTATTGTGCTAATTTATAGTCTAAATGTTAAGTTGGTTTGTGTTACTTTAAAACCTCAATAAGTTCTGCACTAGTTGAGCTGAAATTTTGACGTCATATACAACCCGCTTGTCTTAAGAAGCGTCTGAGGGAGTAAGCTACGCTGGACAACAGCACTGCAAAGAGAAGGAAAACTAGTAGTAGTACTACGCAGGATCCACTGCAAAGAAAAGGAAAACTTGAAAAAACCCTATACTAACCCGTCTGGCCAGCGTGGTATAGTAGGCCAAAACCTCCTTTCTAAGGAGAGGCCTATGTCCAGCAGGACTATTAAAGGCTGTTGTTGGTGTATACAACCCGCTTCAAAGATTGTTTTTATCTATTTTTGCGTCTGTTTTGTTTTTCATCAATGCAACTACAATGTGCGACAGCGAAGCTTGGCAGGGTACTGCTACACTACAGCTATACTGCAGCTATTGGACTATAAAGTCATGTAGGATTGATTGATTGATATTTTCAAATTATAAGGAAATGATTTATTTATTTTTCTTTATATCTTTTTGATATCACCACATATGAGCCACTGCCATTCCATCGCCACTGTAAAGACACTGAGTTAGTGTAGACTACCGATATTTATACCGATGCCAATGCGAACTTTTTTAACGGCGGTCGTATAATTTATCATTTTTGTATATATGCTATAAATACTTCTTATTATGTACACCTACGAGCCGGTTCGACAGGAGCGTCACCATAGCCTGACAGAAAACCGTTGTTAAGCATTTCTTTTGTTGCATTTTTTGCACTGAGTAGGTTGCCATTTTAGAAAAATAAATAAATCATTTCCTTGTAATTTGAAAATATATTACGTTTTTTTGGAGGAAATGATTTGGCCAATGGCCACTCGATGGCATCTCAATAGCGTGTTAGTGGTATGACAGTGGCTTGGCGTGAACATAAAATAGCAGAATTGAGGCCCTGCTAGTACTACGACATTGGACATTTTCGTTAGATATTGTCCTTGTCTACACTCCGACCTGTATTTTTTTATAAAGACAACTCCCGCACTAAGAATATATCATGTGCCGCGGGAGACTACAAACATACATTACACGGAGACAAAGAACACCCAGACTCAGAACAACAATTTGTGAATCACATAGTGTTGTCCCATGTGGGGATCGGACCCACAACACTCAGCCATTAGGAAGCGGCGAGGTGACCGCTTAAACCACTACGCCATCCGTGCAGTCATTTCATTCATCATTGAGGAGTTAGTGGTGTGTACTTTTTTTTTTGTATAGGGACTAATCCCACCCACACGCCCACCACTGTAACTCCTGTACACCAGGATCCACAACAGTGACCCACGAACACACCGAGTTATGACACTCGGAAAGTCCCAGGAAGAAATTAAACTGTCTTGGAACCCGCAACGACATTAATCAGAAGAAAATTGGAGGAGTTGGAGTTGGAGTTGGTGTGTACTTAGCGGAACAGCGAGCAAAATGCGATTAATCAGCGTGACAACGCTCAGAGATAATTGACTATCATTTTCAAGTGTTTAGACATATCCCGACGTGTAGATGTTGCACGGTAGGTCCTGCAGCATCGCGTTGAACGTTACACGCACGATTATTTTGTGTCAAACAAAACAGAGCTTAAACTAACACATTTCTTACCTCATTGCCAATAAACGATGCTTTATGTAATGCTGTGTCACCAGTGTCATTGACCTCGTCAACATTAGCTCCCGCTTCTAACAAAGCTCTTACCACTTCTGTGTGGCCAAAGTATGTCGCCAAATGCAGTGGTGTCCATCCTAAGTTTGTCTTATTTTTTCCTGTAAAACAAAATACATACATACTCGTATCTATGTAACACTATTTTATAAATTGAAAAAGTACATACTGTGTAAATTAAATTTGTTTAAACAAAATTCAAGGCAGATAGTAAACACTGAGTAAGGCCTTATATTCTTTATAAATCTAAATACGAGCGATAAATACGCAAGTGCTTTACATCTTGTTCCCCGGTTACTGTAGGGCTACCATACGTCCCGGTACACCAGGGCATGTCCCGGTTTGAAGCGTTATGTCCCGGTGTCCCGGGAAATGAACCATCTGTCCCGGTTTAGTACCTAGGTGCACATTCATGAGTCGTATGCGACGGCGTTCTGGGTAGAAAGGTGGAAGGTGGGATTTGTTGATGGAGCTCCTCGGAACACTGTACCAAAAATCACTTAAAAGTTCCTAATCTAATAAAGACCAAGTATAAAAGTCTGATAAAAAAAAAACTAAGTTTTTTTTTTATATTTATCCAGTTTTTAAGATTTGTCCATGGATTACCATTTACAGTTCTCAAATGTCCCGGTCGTCGATTCAGATTCAGCAGTTATGGTGCTTAGATAGTAGCCCTAAGCTACTGGTACCCGAGACGGCGTGCATTTTTTAATCCTTAGAATCCGACATAACCACCGGTAAAAAAAAAAAAAAAGGCCGCACAGAAAAAAAAGGGCTAATAGGCTGCTTCAGTGTCTATATGTGTGCAAGTTTTTATTTTATTCATTTTATATTTTTTCTTCTCAAAGAAAAAAAAAATGCACTCGTAGAGTTAGGTTACAGCTAAACATTACATTCTCTGACATTGGAAGATTAGATGAAATGAAATGAAATGAAATGATATTTATTTCTGTAAGTAAATCTTTTCAGATATTTTTACAAGTCGGACTTTATAGCTAGAAGGAGCCGGCATTTCCTAAGACTCACTCTGGGAAGAAACGCCGAAACAAACCACAGAGGTGTCTTTTTTTTAAGTCCGTAAACAAAGTTAAATAAAACTGTGCGAGTACAGTATAGGGTCTGGATAGGCCTTTTGAGGAAAGGACCATAGTTTTGAGTCAACCTGTCCATACAGACGGCATACAGGCTCCAGCCATCGTGTAGCCTAACCGATATTGGTCAAGATCAACGACCCGAAGCATGACACTACCGCCAGCAGGACATTTGGGTAGGCCGTGGAAACACTCAAAACCACCAGAAAGATAATTAAATATGAATTAACATTACAAGCCTACATGATGTGAAAACAAGATGTGAAACCATTCCATAAAACAGGTCCCAGCATTGACCCCTGTGGAACTCCAGTTTTAGTATTAGAAACTGGTTACTTCATCTCTTTAATGCACTTGGATCTACCGTCTAAACTAGACTATGGTAGGTAGTCTACACAAAGATTTTCTTTTTTTTTGAACAAAAAGCCCCTAAGCCACACATGATTGAAGGCCTGTTGCATACTAAAAATTAAGCAGAGGTTTAAAGAGGTATTCCATGTTTGAACCCTGTCATATAAAAAGATAAGCTGGGTGGTCCAATTATCTAGTGAAATGTGACTCTAAAACAAATCTGTGTCAGTCGACCTGATAAGGTGGACTCTTATGATCATACAGTTATTCTTTTACGTCTGATGATTAGAGGTTCTGAGGGAAGCTTGGACATTCCTAATTCTCATGTATTATGGCCTCCTGGATTAGGTAGGTGGTATATATATGTATTTTAATCCTCCATCTTTTGGTAGCTTAAGTACATTGTTTAATTTAAAGTTATCTCTAAGGTAATATTTAAACCACATCACCTTAACGTAGATTGGGAAAAAAAATCCTGGGGCATTAAGTCTGCCATTGTACAACACCTATTTTTCTTTTATCTTTTTAAAAGTTAAACTCCCGCATTAGGAACATATTCCTGTGTCGCGGGGGAATTTACAAACATACTTGTACAGGAAACGGACACAAAGAACACTATCTGTGCATTAAGAAAAAAAATAAACAGCTAACATTAAATTTTATGGAAATAGGATAGCCTGTCAAGATACCAAGATATAGGAGACTCGGTAAACAAGTGATTACTCATATACTTAGTAATCAAATGTCAATTTAGATAGATTATTACAGTTCAGTAGTTCAAAATTATTACTATATGGTATTGAAAGTGTGGTAATAGAGTTGATAATACGAGTATAAAATATAGTCTATGACTCATCATCAATTTATGATGAAATTGTAATATAAACCTAGTCATTCCTAGTCATTGGGTGTTTTTAGGTATATTTGTATTTTCAAAAATAAGTAGGTATATAAGTATTCTATAAGTCAATCTATTTTTTTTTTCATTTTAGAAGGGGCAGACAAGCAGACTTGTCACATAAATGAAAGTGACCATCACCGCCCATGAACGCCTGCAACTCAGGAGTCACAAACGCGTTGCCGGCCTTTTAGGAAGGAGTACGCTCTTTTCTTGAAGGTCGGTCCGGAAATACCGCAGACGATAACCCGTTACACAGATTGGTTGTGCGGCAAAAAGTATCTCAAAAGCGCAAAGCAGTGGTGCGGCAACTATCCAGGTGATGAGGATGAAAATTTTGGAGTGTGAAACAAGCTCTGCTTAGTTTGAAACTAGATGGCATTGTGTGTCAGATGTCCGAAATATTATATTATTCCCATAAAACTTATAACAGCAGGTGTACTAGTTTTCTTTCTACTATACTTATTTAATCTGTACTAGCTGCGCAACGCGGTTGTTGTTGTACCTTGCTCATCCCACAAGAACACTACCATTTTTCAGGATAAAAATTAGCCCATATGCTTTTCCAGACTACAATCTATTTCTGTGCCAAATTGCATCCAAATCCAATCTCTTTTTTCCATGAAAGAGTAACCAACATCCATACAAACTTTCGCCTTTTTAATATTAGTAAGATACGGTGGATTTCGGTTAAACCAACCCCACTTAAATGTCGAAATGACCACTTTAATGTCGTTGCTATATCCAAAGTAGCAGAAAATCATGCACCTATATATATCACTGTCAGTTTACCCTTCAGTTAATTTTGGTAAAACTGTTCTCAACCAATTATCACAGTTATTTGTTGAAACACTTGCGGCTTCTCCACAAACTTTACTGACCACTATATCATGTTGCTGTCTAAATCTTTTCTTTACCAGTGAACATATCTCTAGGAGCCAATTCACAAGTTTGCTAAACACTGTTCACACACTGGAAATTGATATGTAACAAATTTATAAGTCCTACTGTGTATGCATAAGCATCATATCTAGCCATCTGTAAATGTAAACAAAGGATAAGAAAGCTTATTAATAGTTTTATGAATGAGTCTTTGCCTGTGTGTGCCTTTGCTGACTCAGTCACAATATGCACATGGAATTTTCAGGAATCTGTTACAAATGGTTCATAATAACATGTCGCTGTACCTGAAATTGACTTTATACCTGAAGTTGCTACCGCCGAATGTATTTCTTACAAAAGTATGCTTTTAGGGATGAAGTCTGACGTCGCTATAAACAAAAAGACTTTACAACCAAAGTCGTTTTTAATAAAGTCCACTGTATTTTAATTTAAGTTGGTTTGTGTACACTACAAAAACGTTGCACTGATAGAGCTTAACCTCTGATATGCCGCTACACTGTAAAGTGCTTTCACTGGTAAGCACTGTACAGTGTAGTGGCATATCAAAGGTTAAACTTTAACTTGAACTATAAACACTCTAAAGTTTTTTTTTATTTTTTATATCAATGTGCCACAGCAAAACTTGGCAGTATAGAACTAGTATAGTTTAATTTATAGTTAGCATCTTCTGTAGTAAACTATTAGTATTATAATTAATTTTTTTTTACAACTTATCAACTCGATTTTGCCTTTTTTTTGTTGACGGGGTGGAAAATCCCTCGGATCTTCGGCTCCTTGGAGAGGTAGGAGCCAGGGGTATGTGGTGTTTCCACTATAAACCACCTCGACAGCCAGACTCAGGCTCTCTCTCTCAACTCTGAGGAGGACCCAGAACATGTTATTCCAGGTCCCCCAGATCGAAGCGGTGCCCAGTGCCCAGGCAGCCATCCTATCGCCAACTCTATATTGCCTAAAGAGCTGCCATACTGTGCCATCAGCATCTAATTAAGATCCCCTTTAACTTTTTTACAGAAACTATTTACACTTAAAATATTAAAAGTTTCAATTTGATAAATGAATACATAAAACAACTAGGGAAGAACCTACAGTCTCATGTTGACTGGCTTATCTCACTGGCTTATCAAATTTAAAATGGAATGAACAATCTTTACAGATAATTAATGCTAATAAAAAATGTAAGAAATAGTTTAAAAAAATATTATAACCTAATACTTGTATTTACAGTCCTGCAATTATTTGTGTATTTTATTATAAAGTATATATGGTAGTACTAAGAATAGCATAGGTAAAAAGTTCATACCTTTACAATTTATATCCAAAGTAAGCTTTCCTTCATTTTTTGCATCTAGCAAAGCCTTGACCACCGACAATTCTCCATGTCTGGCCGAATACAACAATGATTCCTGTGTCTCAGAGCTGATCGAGTCGTTTTTATTCATTTTGAGCGCTTTGCAGTCACCTAGTATTTTTTTATATACAGGCAAGGCTTTTCGTCATTGAACCTCACAGCACAGCCTCACTTGTCGCCTCTAATTATGTCAACACTCATTCTGTGATAAGATTCTATTTTATAAATTTTGCGCAAAAGCAGGTTCGGTATTATTATATGACACACGAAACTCCCACTAAATGCCGCGCAGATTCAAAATCCAATAACTTGATTGAATTAAATTGATTGCAAACCTACCGATCAACTAATAAAGTAATAAACTCCTTTATTCACAAATAATTGTCAAAATTTTGTTTAGTTTGACATGACATGACAGTATTTTATTGTCAAACTGCGGCAAAATTGAGCTAAATAATATTGTAAAGTTATGAACAGGTTCCGTAAACAAAAAACTTTCAAAAAATATGTTTTCTCGATAGTTGTGAAGAAGTGTATCAAAAACTTGGTGCTAGTGCAACTAACATTCTGTGTTCGCTTTCTTATTTATATAGTGGGCAAACGAGCTGACGGATCACCTAAAAGCAAGTGACTACTATTGCCCAGTGAGACCTATCGGTCACTCAAGGAGTCACAATTATGCCGGCGGCTTTTGAGTGCCTCTATCCCTTAGAGTTGGAAGGTTGGGCTTAGAAAGGAAAATTCACTCACTCTGTGAAATGTAACGAAAGAATTGCTTAACACCAGTTTTCTTCAAGGCTGCAGTGTATATAATAGCAGTAGTATAATACAAATTCTACAAGTGTAATCCCGGCATTTAATGGGGGAGTAGTGGGAGTACACTCTTTTCTTAAAGATTTGAAGGTCGTTAAACCCAACAATTAATAAAATGTTTAATATCTGTAGCGTAACATAAAATAACAATGAGAAAACCCTGACTGAGTTTTTTCAGGCTTCTTGATAAATATTTGACCAGTGGACAGAAGAATAAAAACAGTTAAGCGCGGAGGTACGTTTATTACTAACTTATAAAATAATACAATTCATACGAAATGCAAGTAGGTAGGTATGCAGGTGCAGGCACGCAGAGACATACGGCTCGCGCTGCGACCAATGCACACTTGTACATACACAACACTGTTCACTACTTAAACTATTGCCAATTTAAAGTCTCGGTAGAAGTACAAAAAAATGACGAATCAAAATAGTGATATTACTTCAATATTAATAAAAATATGTTATTTTAAATTGAGGTCTGAGATACCGTAATATTTCCACTTTATAACAGCAGTTTATTAGTAATTAGTAATAGTTTTTTAGTTTTTAGTAAAGTTTGTAAATTACAAGTGCTAGGAGTTTTAATCATTGCTATTAGGAATCCTAATCAAGTGAATGACCTCGCGCCCAACATCGGATCATATTGTTGTTACGTTCATAAACAAACAGAATAATAAATAAATCATGAAAATAAAGTAATGACAAACTTTAATAAATAAAAGTTAAGCACACACTATTTTAGTTGTTTTTAAAAATTGCTAAAATGCCGATTATTTTAAATAAGTGGTCATGGGTTCTTTTAACTGGTTATTAGACGAAGATTGTCCCGTCACAATAACAAAATCTCAAAAGTCAAAACATGTTCAAAATAATGAACTTCTGTATCTGACCCTCTTTTATAATTGTTAAATATCTTATCCTTATCAGAAAATGTGTGACGACGTCCAAAATTGTTGTCGCATATGTTTAGACCGGGAGTCAGACCATATATCCATCATTGGGGATTCAACTATAAATTTACATTTAAAATCGTGTCTTGGGGTTTCAGTATCACCAAATGATCACCTACCAAAAACTATTTGCATGTCCTGTGTATCATTACTAAATCAATTTTATAATTTTCAACTAAATGCTCGATGCTCACAAGATTGGCTCGAATCTTCAGTGCAAGAGAAAGGAAAAAAAACTGCCGAGAATAAAGTTCCTTTGCAGCCATTGCCTGACTCCGAATACAACTCAGACTCTCTTCTAGAATTTTTAAACAACACTGCGAACATAGAAGAATATTTAAATAACCTAGGCAAAGAAGATATACCTTGTATTGTGAATATGTTAGACAGAAACGAACACAATATTGAAATCGCTAAAGCAACTTTGAAAACATCTAAAGTCCCTAGCCCTAAGAAGAAAGACGCCAAAAAGTTTAAAATGGACGTAGATATCTTAGAATCTGATTTGACTGTAATAAAAGGACTAATAAAAAAAGAAACAGACCCAAAGACTAAAATAAGTCAAGTAAAGAATGATAAAAATATATTTGTGTGTTTCGGTTGCAAAACAAAGTTTGAGAATGTACCGAAATTATTGCAGCACATGAGTTTATGCGATATTGCACTACGTACATGCATACACTGTAATATGCTATTTAATTCTAAACAACAAATGCAACAACACTCTATCACTCATAACACATCAGTACCGTTTACATGTAACTGTGGTGAACAATTCCAGACTAAAGAGAGATTGATCCAGCATCACAGAACTTGTCACACAGACTATGCTGCATCAGTAGGGTGTGTATACCGTTGCAAGGAATGTGGGGACACATTTAAAGAACGTTGTCAATTGTATAAGCATGCCAAAGAACATATAATTAAGTCAGAGGAGAGAGTGTGTGATACTTGCGGCCACACGTTTATGGACAGTGTAACTTTAGCCAAACATAAAAAGGATGAGCATGTAAAACTGGATAATGTTATGTACAGGTATGTTATATTAAATTATACTATAAATCCTAAAGTGGGTTGGTTGGTTTTTAAAGAGTAAGAACTTACTCAAATGAACTTGCTTTAAATTTTAAGTGATTCAATGGCCATCAAATGTTTTCTGGGGACTATAACCCAGCCATAAATCACAAAAATCCTAAATAGATTCATGACCTTGCCTTTAAAAAAAATACACATTCACTCTAAATCAAGTTTAAACTGTGAAAGGAAATCTGCAGAATGATGATTGATTATTATTAGACAATATTTGAGTACTGTTTTAATGAGCAGATGATCGGCATGTGATTTGGAAAAGTTCAGCTGTGGTGACTTCCACTTCCAAAGGGCCATGGCCCTTGCCACAGGCCTCTGATTCTGAAATAAAACTCCGATAATCATTTCGCTGCCGAATGAGTCCCCGACAGAATGTTTCTATTATGAGATGTTCAACGACAAAACCTTTCACATACGAACGATTCGCCGACAGAATGATTTGTTCATGAGTTGTTCAAGCAGAACCTTTTAAATACAAACGATTCGCTGACAAAACGTTTTATATGAGACCTAATCAACGACAGAACCTTTCCGCTACGAACGTTTCGTTTCTACAGAATCTTACACCAAAAAAAGATTCGTGGATAAAGCTTATTTAGGCATGGTTTGTCACTACTATTGGCTAAATCTAAAGATTAAACGTTTTGAAAGGTTCAATGAAAAATATTTGCATATTAAAATAACTTATTGCTAACAATTACCATGGTTTTCACCAAAACAAAAACACAACAAATCAACTATAATTAACAAAAAGAATTCTAAAGTTCATAGGACACATTTATCACACTTCCCTTCTCGGGACTGTACGGTTCACGTGTTCCTTCGTATGCTAACAATTTAAGTATTGTTTTTGTGTTTTTCCGCTACTACTCGTAGTTACAATATAGTGTGTATAGTATAGTGTATAAAATATAGTGTAAATTTACCGTAGTGTTGCGACTCTTCAAATTCGTTTGTATTCGTAGTCAGAAAATGATGATGTGGACATAAAAACCTTCTTAAATGTCTGGGCGCACATTTGTCATTTAATAATATTAAGTAAGATTCTGTCGGCGGAACGTTCGTAACGGAAACGTTCTGTCGTTGATTAGGTCTTATATAAAACGACTAGCTGACCCGTGCAACTTCGTCTGCGTCTCACAATAGTAATAAATTTTCTCCGTTTTTGAAACGTTCTTCATTGGTGCTCCGCTCCTATTGGTCTTAGCGTGATGATATATAGCCTATAGCCTTTCTCGATAAATGGGCTATCTAACACTGAAAGAATTTTTCAAATCGGACCAGTAGTTCCTGAGATTAGCGCGTTCAAACAAACAAACAAACAAACTCTTCAGCTTTATAATATTAGTATAGATTTGTCGGCGAATCGTTCGTATATGAAAAGTTCTGTCGTTGAACAACTCATAAACAAAACATTCTGTCGGCGACTCATTCGGCAGCAAAATGTTTGTCGGAGTTTAATTTCAGAATCCCTCTCTATATGTTGGAGGGACATGACGCATTCCTCCACAGTAACCATTATAGCAGTAGTTGCAATTATGTATTCTTAACCAATTATTTCTTGTTTCTTTGTTCTATTGTTCTCAAATATGTTACAGATGCAAAATATGCAGTTTTACTTCAATTGATCGCAAAAAAACATATCTTCATGTTAAAAATCATACTGCAAGACCAAAACCGACTCGGCATTTATGTGAATCCTGCGGTCGAAGCTTCGCTACCCGCATCACGTTGGACCGTCATATGACACAGCATGGAAGTGATAAAACAGCCTGCAATATTTGTAGCAAGCAGTTTACAGATTCAAAGTCGCTAGAAGAACACAATATGTTTCAACATTCTAATACAATAATGTGTGAGAAATGTGGCCAGTGTGTTAATAGTTATAAGCTTAACTTGCATACTTGTGTGTAATTTAATAAATTGCATTTTATTACAAATCATGTAACGTCTGACGATTTTTTTAAAGGTTTTGAAAAAATGAGAGATTTTTTTCAGTCTGTTGTATTTTTTTCCTTTGTTACCTTAACACTCCTTTTTTATGGAATAGGGGGCAAACGAGCACCGGGATGGAAAGCGACTACCGCTGCCCATGAACACCATGAACTCGGGAGTCACAAGCGCGTTGCCAGCCTTTGAGGAAGGAGTACGCTCTTTTCCTGAAGGTTTGAAGGACGTATCGGTCCGGAAATACCGCAGCCTATAACTTGTTCCACAGATTGAAGGCAAAAAGTGTCTTGAAATTGAATCCAAATTGTTCTAAGTCTAGGTATTCTTTATGCCCGTTTCATAAATGTCTGTGAAACCTCCCCCAGTCACTTAAGGGTAAGTTTAAAGAATTGTTTATTATGGCAGTATCATCTCAATATAAATATGACAATTTTGTGTCACATCAACATCACATCAAGAGCCTTTGCTAGTCCACTGCTGGACATATACGCCTTTCCTTGAAAAAAAGGTTTTAGCCTACTACTACTACTATATATATTCACAAAGTTTAGCGACATTAATAAGATAAACACTAGAAATAAAGATTAACTCGTCCTCGTAATCCGTACTCCTCTGGAACACTCTCCCTCTAGAAATCAGGACAGCACCCAGCTGCCTCTCGTTCAAGATAAAAGTTCGAGCTCGCATTCTAGACACCTTAACAGATTCATTACAATCTTAGGTAATAATAGGTAGGTATGTAGGTTTATGTATGTATGTAACCATAGCTTAGCGCGAATAGCTCTCTTTTGCAACACAAAAATACTTTGAATGTTAGCAGCATTTCCCCACAACAAAATACCATATAACACGATGAAAATAGCTAAAATACTCTAGTCCAGCTGTTTTTACATCAGTTAATTGACGAATCTGCTGAGCTGAATCTATTCAACAATCTTCAAGAGTTATACCTAAAAACTTAGTGGTGTCCACGAATCCAACTCCATTTATCAGAATACTGCTTTTTCCATTTTCCATTCCATTTATCAGAATACTGGTTTTTACCTGCTTAACATTAGATGTAAAAAATCTAATACATTTAGTTCTTTTCTCATTTAAAAGTAAGTTATTAACGTTGCACCAGTTCACGACCTTGGAGATAATGTTACTCACATCGTCAGTAACTGATTGCTGTCGTTTCAGTTTAAATAATTTCATTCGAAAATAGCACTATTTTCTGATTATCTTTTATCAGATTAGGAAGGTCGTTTATATAAACGAGCAACAAAATTGGGCCGAGAATTGAGCCCTGTGGAACCCTCATAGTGACCCGAGGGACCTCTGTCCATTAACTTCCAGTCTCTGGATCCTATTACCCAAATAAGAGATAAGAAGATCTAAAGCAGTATCCCTTATTCCATAGGGCCAAATTTCTTAATCAATATTTCATGAAAAACGCTATCGGATGCCTTAGACAGATCACAAAACACACCCAGCGCATCCCATTTATCCTCCTGGGCACCAAATATATCTTCTTACTTTTGTTTCCTGTGTAGAATATTGTTTACACTAAAATGAGTTTGTTGCTGATCTAATTTATTTTCTCAAAAAATTACTGAATGTAGGTAACACTGAAATAGGTCTATAGTTACTTTGTAGGATCAGATGTGCTACCCGCCTTAAATAAAGGAATAATCTTACTATGCTTCATTAGGTCAGGAAATACACCACATTCAATGCACTTATTGAAAATTAAGGCCAACTCTGATGCAACTTCGCTAATAATTAACTTTGTTATTTGTACAGATTTACCCCAAAGGTCGGTGGTTTTCCTAACACTAAGAGCATTGAAGGTTTTAACAATATCTCTATCGGTGATACAACTAAATAAACTCATTATTATAAATGTTAATATTTTATAAAATTTCATTATTATCAATAGAAAGAAGAAAGTTTTAGGTTCCTATTGGCAATAAGCATATATTATTGTTAAAGGAATTATAGGTAATAACAATAAACGCTATTTAATAAAGTTATCCCGATTTATTAAAATAATAACTAATTAACAATAATGTAAATTACTAATAACAACACCAGCTAAATAAACAAGTCAATAGCAAATATTCACATAAATTTTTAAACCATAACTTCCTACATATATTTATTTTTAATGGAAAACCTTACGTAAATCATCAATTTTTGAGTTGAATAGGAAACTTAGAAGTTTGGAAATGAGTATGCCTAAAGCAAATCAAGCTTGTCTATGGCCCTCAGACGTAATCACCTAATAATAATACCCCAATAGCAAATAAATTGGAACCAACAAACAAAACCTTTTATACCTGGGGGCGTAATCTGAAATGGGTTTTCAGAGGGCCTAGTGTTAGTTTATTTCTTGACGGCAAGAGCGGTCACTGTGATGATCGAGTTGATGTGAATTAAACTCACACTAGGCCCACTGATCACGCACCAAGTATTAGTGTTAATTTAAGGTGATTTTAATATAACCAATACATTTCTTGCTTTTACAGCAATACCTTAATTACTATAGGCTTCATAGACTAGGCTAAATTTACCTAAACCAAAATGTAGCCGAGCCAAGTAAATAGACTGGCAAAATTCGAATAAAACCTTAACAGAAACAGAACCAACCTCTATGTCGAAAGTTGAAAAAATCCGTGAAAATGATTCTTATTCTATAAGGCATAAGATTGTTCAAATCTATTAGAGACTTCATAAATACAGGTATGCTGATTTCCTTGTAATTCTTTCGAATACCTACGAAGTGAAAATGGTGATTAAAAACCTTCAATTTGTTCCAAACTGCAAAACTCAAATGTTTTTTTATTTATGTTGTCGGCTCAAACAAAATATTACTCTGCATTCGAGACAGTCCTAGTTTTAGGAAGCTCAATTTATTCTGTACTCTCTGGAGATAGTTATGGGCAAAAACTGCAGACTGGACATGGGAGTTTCCGTTAAACTACTTGAAAAAAATACTACATTGGTCACTCACTTACTAATATTTCTATATTAACTATATTTCTCCCCTTAATTAAGCAAAAGGCTCGGTTATAACTTTAGACCTATCGGTAATCGAAAAGTCTTACCATCAATAATGATCTTAGCAGCGTCTTTGGGCTGTATTTCAGAGTACCATGATGTGAACCTATGAGTGGGAGGTGGATAGAATCCTGTGGCCACGCTGGCCAAGTATACTGAAGTTGTGTTGATGTTTTTTGTCCATGTGTCCAGACGAAGCTCCTCTGTTATAGAGTCCATTAAACCTGGGATAGAAGTTTGCTTATAATGGAGAAAATGTTACAATAGTACCTACACTATTCAATAAAATGCATAGTAGACTGCAGTTACCTTTAAGGCCAAACTTTGCCGCGCAATAAGGGATCATATCCGCGTAGGGCATTAAGCCAGCGCTGGAGTTGATTGAGATAATGTGTCCATATCGTCTGTCTACCATATTTGGTAAAAAGGCTTGAATTACCTGTAAAATATGGTAATGATTTGGGTTGTGGATAATATTTCTGGCTTGAATCCATCATTTCATTAGATAGAGAAAGAAGAAATGCCTTGCTAAAGTTTAAGGATCGCTTTGCGTATAGGTTCTTCTTAGGACGACACATATATGTTTCGTTGCTTTCTCCGAGTGAGCTTATCGGAGACAACCCCCCTCCCCCCTTTCCCGCTGATTCCAGGGGGAAGACTTAAAGGGCTACAATGCACTTGTGACTCTTGAGTTGCAAGTGTCCAGGAGCGGTTATAGTTGCTTACCATCAGATGGCTTATTTGCTCCCCTATTTACTATAAAAAAGAAGTGCTAGGACAAAGAAACTAAATCGCCATTTAATACCATTGAAGAGACCTACTATGAATCCTTTTTAAAAAGAAGTTGAACCGCCTTTAAACAATACTAACAAAGAGCACTAAAAACCTAGCAGCCATTGCGGTTGATTTACTGTCACTTTTTGAAGAGTTCCGTGTCTGTCCTTAAATGAGACTATTTCGGTATAAAACACTTTCGAAAAATTTTTTTTTGAATATCTGTGTATACAGAGAGTTTCATTTCCTATCCCAAATACTTAAGCCACATATTCTGCCCTTAATTTCTAGGCGATTTGCAAAATATGAACAAAATATATCCAGTAGTTTAGCCACAGGACTCATTTTTGTGTTTCGTAAATTGCAACATCATGTGTACATGCAGTCATAATACATTGACCTCAGGCGGCGATCAGCTGTACACACGTTGCCGCTTTTACTACACCCGAATCGAACGAAATATGTTGATTATTACGTCATCACGATGCAACACGCGTTTTTAATTAGTTCATCCAATAAGGACAGTCAGTCGGCCCTTGGCCACCGGCGAGCTTATGCTATTCCGTATCCTTGTAGATGCGCTCACGACAAATAACCGTAATAATAATATTGTTGTTGTTTATGAGATACATATTTGTTTAGAGAAGTTTTCTTGTGGTAATAATTGTTTAGTCTTATTGCTTTCGTCATAATCACGGCAATGGTGTGAACAATTAATGTTATCGTGTGCGCAAGACTTCGTAATGTAAGGAGTCCTGCTAATTTTATTTTGAAAAGTCACTATTAGGTTCTGTGTGTAGTGTAGTGTGAAACTGAGTGCATTATCAGTCTTTTAATTTTATTGGGTTATCGATATCAACATCCATAATGCCGTGAGTGACCTTCACAGCCGCGGAATATCCTGCTATGATGTTAATTTATGGAAAACTCTATCAAAACGCATCTTTTGCTTTACGGACACGTATGGAGTCAATCGTGTATGTCCTACAGACTGCCGAATTTTTGTAAGGGCGGTACAAAGATTACGAGACAACCAAGGTAACTACTTTTTCAAGGAGTGACGCGTACTGCTGGGTCGGAAGCTAGTCGAGCATTCACGAAATAAACACGTGAATAAAATCGCATTCTTTATAAATAGATTTTTAAAAGCAAGTGAAGTGATTGGTAGGTAGGTAATAAGAATGTAAAGTTCGGCGGCGCCGGCGGCGGCGTCGTTTTGATGTCACCGACATTGCGACGCTGCCGTGTAGGTACAGTTCACCGACTCATGTTATCAATGGTGTTCTAATTCGGAAATTATTTTATTGTATTTAGTTTGTTCTAAATTTGCATTTCTGTATTTTCGTACTAATTTTTTATTTTTTTATTTTAACCGACGTATATTGAACCGTGTTATCTGTTATTTCATTTTTTGTGATATCTATACCGCCACAGTGTATATGACGGAGTTATGCCTGAACGTAACGTAACGTACATAAAAAAAACATCAGAATTGATACCTCCTCCTTTTTGAAGTCGGTTAAAATACCATAATATTACCTAGACAAAATAATATAAGTGTAATATATACTCTGTGAGTCTGTTACATTTTCATAAACTTATTATTTTTCCAAGAAATAGATATTATAAATGCAAAAAAAGTTTCAATTGTTCGTAGGGGAAGTGCCACGACCATCATTAGTGAAACTATGTATGCCATTGCGACTGAATGGATTTAGTTAAAGCTTTCACGCTTTAACTGAACTGAGGGCCTAATTCTTAACCAATCGCATAGACAAACGAGCTCGCTGTCGAGAGCGAGTTAATGTAAAATAAACTTACAAAAACCCCTCCAGACCCTCTGATAGGTAGTCATTAAAAGTATCAAAGTGTGATCAGAAGATCATACGTTTTCCGAGGTACATAAAAACGTCGTAACTTAACTTAATAAGAAAATAATTTGACGCGAGCAAATAGGGAGCAATATTTCATATATACCTACCCAAAAATGTGCCAGTAAATTAATCTCAATGAGTTTCGCTATAGAATCTTGATGTAAATGCGTAATAGGTAAACAAGTGACGGCCCCAGCGTTACAGACTACCATAGACACTTCACTAAGCTGACGTTGCATCATTTGCGCTAAGGATGCAACCTGCTCGCGTGCTGTGATGTCGATTGTGAACCCGTAGCTCTGAAAAGAAATCAGGGATCTTAGTAAGAAATGTAAGGAACAACTCCTTAACAAAGGCACAGCAGTGTTCAAGGAAGAAATAAAATTGTTAAGTCTTACAAAAACCTCGGAATTAGAAGTCGTCTATAATGTTTACGGGAACAGTGTATTCGAAAACAGTGAGCTAACCCTGACCACTTAACCCTAATATTGAATGAGGTAAGTATCATTGCGAAAAGCCCTCAAAGTATTTTTCGGGCTACTGCTAGTGTACTTTACTTTGAGACAACCTTCATGAATGTAATTAGGTACAACGTAGAAGTGCTGCATAAATAAAGCAGCTTCGAATAGGGACCTGCAGCTTTAGGTATGACTCCCTGGTTACCAGGTCGTTCTAACATTAGCGTAGTTTTTTGACGTGACGTCTTATAATTCGATGGAGCCGGCTGCACGCACGAAAAAACATGACTCATGCGGCGTTACCTCGCTCTGAGGCGTTCCATTTAAGGCTTGAAGTGCGACAAAGAGGCACAATCGGCCTCCGTGTTCGGCAGCATTCGACATCTATCTCTCTCCTACTTGAGTGAGCGATGCCTCCGCGTGGACAGCTGCTATACAATAATACATTTACATGTTTTCGTCAAGTATGAACCATTCCATCAGTATTTTCTTAAGACGTTGTCACGTTCAACTATCGTCAGTAAACCGACTTACAGACAACCGATTTTTTTTTTCAGTTTATATCTTACAGACCTCTCCATCTTTCTGTCTTATTTCATTCACTAAAGCATTATTTCTACGTGCATCCTTATCCCAGCAAATAACAGTGGCGCCAAGCTCTGCGAACTGGAGAGCAAGCTCACGTCCAATACCACCAGCTGCACCCGTAATCTGTAGCAATAGAAGAACAAAAGTTTCTTTCATTTCTTCGTGTTGCATATGCTAAGAAAGGCATTTATGTTGGTGTCATGGCTGCTTTATGAAAGTATCTTGGAATAGAAAATTACGCATTTGCAACTGCAGCCAAGTTGCTTGACTGGGGTATTTCTACAATATTCTACAAAAGATAAGTATTCTGCTGATGTGTAAGGACCAGAGATCATTTAACTGATACCATTTGTTGCACCTATTTATATGCACTGATATTACTTACTATAAGATTAGAAGAAGAATTAAGATTAGTCTATACAAATAAATAAAATTGGAGTGTCTGTTTGTATAATGCATATGTATGTTTACACGGTACATATGCCAAAATAACATTTTTTACAATTTTTGTCTGTCTATCTGTCTGTCTGTCTGTTCCGGGTAATCTCTGGAACGGCTAGACCGATTTCGACGGGACTTTCACTGGCAGATAGCTGATGACATAAGGAGTAACCTAGGCTACTTTTTTTAGACTAGCTTCGCCCCGCAGCGTTTCCCGCGGTTATAACAACAAACGCTTGTCTTAGCTAGTCTTAAATATATCTGTCTGAATGGTATGTTGGCCCAGTGGTAAGTGATCCTGACGCTTAGATAGAGGTCGTAGATTCGTTTCCCACCCAGGACAATATTAATTGGGCGTAATTTATCTATGATACTCGTATGTATGTAAATAAAAATATTTAATTAGGTTTATCAGCAGCCTGGTTACCATAGCACAGACTGCCTCGTGTGAGACGTGTGTAGTTATTTTATTTCATTATTAAATATGGAAAACAGTTGAAAAAGGCTGATTAAGACAATTCTGCCAATGTCGGATATGCATCCGAGACACATGTAGTTACAAATTGGTTGCAAATGTCTATGTCCGGCAGTAGACTGGGGCGCAGTGGTCTCTTTCTGTAAAGTTGTAATGCTCCAGAATAAGACCGCTGAACGGGATCGGGAGAGGGCCGATCCCGACCGTAGAGGACGTAGGCGACGATTCCAGCCGTCGACGGGGCCGCGACCCGCCAGAGAGTGGGGACCTCTGGTGGCAGATTGATTGATGCGTAAGGGGGTAGGATGGCGGCCTGATTGCGATAAGACGCAATTCGGCCGCCACGTCACGATTGAGGGGGGAAAGTGTTTTCCCCTGGGGTGGGGCCTGATTAAGCATGGTGTCAGTTCGAAGAGGACCTGAAATAACATGGTAACCTGAGGCCGGCCCTCGGGATGGTTTTTAGTGGAATCTGAGGAGCAGAAGCTCCGAAGGGATTTTATATCCCGTCAACAAAAAAGATCCTCTCCCATTTCACACCACTTCGATTCGATTTTCAGGCAATTAAACAGATAGATTTTATGTAATTGCCATATGTTTGAAAGTATAAATGAAGCCACCCACCAAAACAGTCTCGCCATGCAAGCTCTTCATCACTGGCGGTATAAAAACTCTTGCTAAAGCAATAGTACATGTTGAAAACAGTTTAACAACAAGGACAAACGAATCCAAAGTCCAAAGAGGAATTGCAGCAAGCCCGCCACTTCCCCACCACGGCAGAATCCATACTTCTTCTATAGTCCTAAATTTCCTCGCTACAGAACCTATAAAACGAACCAATGCGGTTGACCTATGCATGCAGCTAAATTAAAATTATTTAGATACAAATCTTGACTGTTATTGATAAAGGTTTGAAATGTCACTAAATGGCATTTAACTTTTTTAACTTTGACTAAGGAGGGGATGTATAAGGAGAACTGATTCTGTGTCCGGTCGTATTTGGCAGGTATTATAAGTTAAGTTAAGATTGAGATTTGAGGTTTGTGAAATACGAAGGAAGCATTGAGTAGACAGTTTTCAATACCCTTTATTAGCTTCACGTATGGGTATGTATGTAACGGAATCTGTGAACTAGATTTATGACATATGAATTCTATTACTAGTCTAGACATGAACTACGAGTAGTCATATGAATTCGAAATTTTGCACACCTGCCAACGTCTGATGACAATACCTACAATAATTTAATAACTATATCCGATTATCCTGATCAGTATCTTCAGGATTAACGACTTTTCTATATCTAAAAATTCGGGATTGTCTTGGGCCACGTATTAAGTGCATGTTTTGCTAAGCGGAGCGAGACCGGGAGAGGTTTAGAACTCTCCCGGAGCGCCAGGCCCGGCAACGGGCCCGGTACCGCAGACGACTCAGGCGCCGGAGGTCGCAGAATGTCCTCCGTCCTCCATAAGCGCAGGCCTGGGGGTGGTAGGTGAGGCCATCTGTCACCCTAGCAGAAGCAGGCCGGGGTGGTGGCCGCGCGCCCCCCTTTCGGGAGCACAAAGGGGACATAGGGGTTCCCACTCAGGAGGGGGTAATTTACGCAAGTAGATGACCCGAGGTACGTCGGGATATCAGGGTTTTCCTTCCTAGGGTACACCTGGTTCCCCGGCAACTGGTACCAGAGACGGCGTGCGGTTTTTGGTCGGTTCGAGTCCGACATAACCACCGGTGGGTGATATTCGAGGGGATTTCCGCACAGAAAAAACAGGGCCACATATTGAGGCGCGTACTAAAGCACATGTTACTTACATACTTGTTACTTTTTTTGGTCTTTAATGAGAAAATAATCATTATTACATCGTCATCACAAAGATTATGAAAGCAAAATTAAAAAATAATAGGTCTTTACCTATGAAATTGCCGTTTTGTATGCAATAAGTGAAAGTACTTATTTTTTCAAACTTTTTTATTTCTGTTATTCGAAGTAATCACCCATGCAATCGACGCATCTTTGCCAACGCATTGGCAGTTTATTGATGCCCTGCTTGTAAAAATCAGCTGGACGGGAAGCAACAAACTCTTCAAAGGTATTTTGTACTGCCTCTCGGGAATTGAATTTTTTACCCACTAAAGGTGCACCTACCGACTATTACTTTTTCTAAAATTTAGACAACTTTTTAGTGGGTAAAGAATTCAATTCCCGAGAGACAGTACAAAATGCCTTTGAAGAGTTTGTTGCCTCCCGTCCAGCTGATTTTTACAAGAATCAATCATCAATAAACTGCCAATGCGTTGGCAAAGATGCGTCGATTGCATAGGTGATTACTTCGAATAACAGAAATAAAAAAATAAAAAAATAAGTACTTTCACTTATTGCATACAAAACGGCAATTTCATAGGTAAAGACCTAATAGTTAAAAAAAACATGCTTTTGTAACTAACTAGGTGCGTTTTTAAGATATTTTATTGATATAAAATACACATACAGACAGATAAGATACAGACAGATATTGGTAAAAGTTGAGTTATTATGATTAATAACTGCACTTTTACCAATATCTGTCAATATATTACAATAAAATGATTTGATTAATAAATTACTTAAAGAAAATTATTTTCAACTTTTTAGTTCGGCTAGTTACAACAAGCGTGTTTTTTTTTGTTTTTTAAACTATTATTTATTAAGATTATTGGGTTTTTTCAATAGGTCTTGCAACTAACATATTTTACATGGTACGAAAGTATGTTATATATGAACCGGCTTCCCATACAAATTTGTATTATACACAATTGTAAATTATATAATACTATTGTATTATTGACGTGAAAGTAATTTTTACGCGGGAACAGCAAAAGGTATGTAATTCTTTGTATTCCTAGGTGGTGGGTGAGTAATAATAACCGTAATAATGGTACTTCTGTGTTTAAAATACGGATGCCTTGTAGACTTAATTAAAATGTTTGCGTTTATTATCTAAGCCTTTGTCTTTACGGTTTAGTCAACTATGTTCCACATCAACAGCCTATAATAGTCCACTGCTGGACATAAGCCTCTCCTTAGAAAGGAGGTTTTGGCCTACTATACCACGCTGGCCAGACGGGTTCGTATAGGGTTTGTGTGAAGTTTTCCTTCTCTCTGCAGTGCTGTTGTCCTGCGTTGTTTACTCCCTTAGTCGGCTCTTACGACACCCACGCGATGAATAGGGGTGGTGACACTCTGTATTCTGAATCCGTCACCACACGGATATTGAAACTAAGTTTACCTGGGTGATATCACCCGGGTGAATGAAGCAGATTTTTTGGGTTCATTTCACCTTGGAACACGTTCACATCACATTCACATAGATTTCCCTTTATCCTTGGGGGACAAAGATATGACTATAAAAGTTATCGCCTCCTTTAACAACTTCAACAGTCAATATCATTAACGTCAATTTTGACAAAGTGACCTGTCGCTAGCGGAGCGTATTTATTATTTATTACGGCTATTTAAGACTTGAAGTTATTTGTTATAAAATTGTTAACGTTAACTAGCTAAAACAATGGCTAAACCTCTCCAAAAAGAGAGAGAAAACAGATCGGCTGAGAAGAAAGATTTAACTTTTCACGCGTACACTATTTCACCGGAGAGTGCGCATACATCTATTTTGCTTTTAGAGTCTGCAGAAAGCGAAGTACTATGCCAGGTAAACGAAAATGGTACTGGTTATTGGACAGCAAGTAAAAGCAACATAATACTTAATAGTAAAAAATGTAATAAATACTTATAATGTAATAAAGAGAATAATAATAATAACTTTACACATCTCACACATGGCAGTTTAATCCCAAACCAGGCAGAGCCAAAAATATGAAAGTATATTTATCGGCAGTCTGGTTACTATAGTGGTAACCAGATTGCTGATAAACATACTGAGGTACATAGTTTAAATACATACATATTAAATAGGTAAAGATAAATTACACCATGACAGAACAAATGACACACACAACATTTCGTGAGCTTGTGTTTGGAAAATAATGTTAAAACTTTAACACCGTTTGAGAACCAGGCTTCGTCACATGCCTAGGGGCCGGCTTGCCCGGCGAAAAACCACGACCTCACAGAAATCTGGTGTTAATTATTAAGCGATTTCTCCCGTTGATCTTCATCGAGTGTCCGATAAAGTGTATTGACAGATAGACAAAGTGATCCTATAAGGGTTCCGTTTTTTCCTCTTGAGGTACGGAACCCTTAAAACGCATCACGATGACGGATCTGCAGGCAAAGTTGTGACTAACGAAAAGATAAGTTCAAGTTTGAAACATATTTATCTCTACTAGACATTCTGTATACAGAATTGTCGCGTCGACTAGAAGTTTCTCGGGATATTAATTATTTGGATTAGATTAGAAATCTATCTCGATTTCTTACTGCCGGGGAATTGTCTAAATTATTTTTTATGATTGGGCACAATCAATTTTCCCGAAAGTAATGAGTTGTCATTAACAGCATTCCAAATATACAGAAGTCTGATTGTCTGATGATATCAAACGCAATATGTGAACGTAACTTTTCGAAATTAGCACCACTAAAAAACTGTTTTCGTTCGTCAATGTCTCAAAGCTTCTTTCGTTGCTTTCACCAAGTTGGTCACCGGATCCCAAATCTTCCTTCTCCTATTCTGAGGGGAGGGCTCGCGTTTGCAGATAATACGTATACTAGTAGTATTACTAACGACACGCTTAATTTATATCTAAGAATCTACAAATCTGCCTGTCCTATAGATGTTGACAGATCTATGTTTTTATCTTTCTAATGGATTTAAAAAAAATTACGAGGTTCACAGTTCGGCTGTATATATATTTCTTTATAAATTTGTTTCCAAAAAACTCTGTCATTTATAAACTGATTTTACGGAGAAATTTTCTTTTGTTATTTTATAAAACCTTATTTGGTCTCATTCAATTTTCAAATGAAATACTACCCCTAATAATGGAAAATCAATTCAATGAAGATTACAGTTAATAACAATTTACTGTTATGCAGGCATATTGGATTTGGCGTTGATACTTTTTTTTAATTTATATAATTTCGTAAGGATGGTTGGCGCTCGTTGGGGATGGCCTTTGTTCAGCAGTGGACAGCAATAGGCTAAAGTATAATTTCTAATCTACAAACTGTATTAGTTTTGGCAAGAACGAAGAAAAATGAAGAAGCTGTTAATTGTGGTATACACGGCCTTACATTTTCATCTTATGATTTTAGTACACACAATACATTTTTTCCTTGTACACCTTAAAAATCATATAATTTTACTTCTCTACTACTTAATATGTGTATTTTTCTAGACACTTCGAGCAATAACGAAATTTTCGGCTCAGGAGATGCAAAACCGCCAAGTCCTGTACGATCTAAACGCCATCAAATATATTTTAAAACACGTAACTCACAATGAGCTTAATATAAGAAGGTTCGCACTCAAAGCTCTGGCACAGCTTTGCCAGCTGCCCAAAGGCCCTGAACAAGTACTACAGGACCCTCAGAATTTGAGGAATATTACTTACCTGCTCGTGAAGGTACATAAGTGAATAATATATCTATTAATTTTACTTATATCCTAATATGACAAAGCCAAAAGCAAGAGCTAACGTTCTTAACAGATTTTACTTTACGTTCGTATTTAAATACCTTTAGCGTAGCGTTTGAACTACTAAAGTCGATGTTCATGAAGAGAGAAAAAGAGAGAGAGAGAGAGAGAGAGATGTGTGTCCATTATATGTACATCTTGTGGCCCCCATAACATAGGCTTCACTCCAATGTCCACGTAATTAATTGGATTTTGGATGGTACGAAGATGTAACAACCAAAAACGGATCTCGTACTTTTTCACTCATACTCAATCATTTATGGCGTCCCATGATGTACATATTAGGTCTTTACCTATGAAATTTATTTAATTACTTAATTATTGAGTATGGCGGATGAGGAAGAGCTTCCAACCCCAGCTCTTGCAGCTTGGAGACTGTCTGTTGCGCAGTATGGGGTCGCGCGTTGTCGTGAAGGAGCAGTGGGGACGACCGATTGACCAAAGCTGGTTGCTTGGTACTCACCAGACCTTGCACCTACCGACTATTACTTTTTCCAAAATTTAGACAACTTTTTAGTGGGTAAAAAATTCAATTCCCGAGAGGCAGTACAAAATGCCTTTGAAGAGTTTGTTGCCTCCCGTCTAGCTGATTTTTACAAGAAGGGCATCAATAAACTGCCAATGCGTTGGCAAAGATGCGTCGATTGCATGGGTGATTACTTCGAATAACAGAAATAAAAAAGTTAAAAAAAAAAAAACTTTCACTTATTGCATACAAAACGGCAATTTCATAGGTAAAGGTCTATAAATGGTCTTAAAAATATAAAAATACAAAACCATTATGGACTCTGTCGGGCATAGCAGAAGGTTAGGCTTCTGTTGCTTTTTCTATCGCTTATTTGCCTATCGCTTTTAAGGAAAAGAATTTGAAATTAATACATTCACTATTTACGTATATTATTACCAACGTCAGCAGTTTAGAACATTTACGTTTAAAAAAGGTTTATAAACGCAAGATTTTACGCATTTTACTTCATTTATAACCTTATAGATAAAACTGCCAAAAGACTAAAAGGAGAAAAGGTAAAACCCGTTGGTTTAGTATGCTTGATTCTATTTTCAATAAGTTGAATGCATCTGAACTGATCTGCTCAAAAAATAATAATTACTTTGTTTGTTACTTTGAGTAATTCAGCATATTAGCGTACAACGTACAGTTTACAAATTAAATTGATGAATTCACGTTGCTTGTATTATATTTCAGAGTGAAGATGTTTTTGTTTTAGAATTTGCGTCTTTAGTGTTAGCCGAACTGACTAGAGAGCCACTCGGATGTGAACAGTTGGTTTCTGCAAACATTTTGGGTAGCTTATTCTCAAGAATGAAAAACAGTTTAGATCCGGATGTCCAGAAGAATTGTTTGCAGGTAAACAGGATGGACATGTTCAAATTATTGACTGCACGGATGGCGTAGTGGTTTAAGTGGTCGCCACGCCGCTTCCTACTACGCCGAGTGTTGTGGGTTCAAACCCCACATGGGACAACACTTTGTGTGATCCACAAATTGTTGTTCTGAGTCTGGGTGTTCTTTGTGTCCGTTTCATGTATGTTTGTGAAGTCCCCCGCGACACAGGAATATATATTCCTAATGCGGGCGTTGTCTTTTTTAAAGAAAAAAAAAAGAAAAAAATTATGACACATTAAAATGAAATTTACTCTAGTAACTTAAGAAAAAGTATAAATTAACGATATTGATGTAAAACTTTTCGATTTAATAAACTAGATTTTCAGGTAGGCCTTCTAATGAAAGCCATTCTGTAAAATCTAGATCAATATATGTGCTATCAATGAAATTCATAGATGCAATTCAAAATGCAAGAGAGCTAGGCATGATCATCTCGCCTCCGACCAAAGAGATAATTATCCTTGCTGGTAGGCCGCAGCCCAACCATTGATGTTGGAAAGTTGAATAAATGCTAATCGGCGTGAAAACTTTTCATATCACGATACAAGATTAGCATTCACTCCGTAGCTCCGTATGTCCTTGTTAAAATGCACTGCAGTAAATTTTCTTGGTTGTGGAAGTTGTCACACTATTAATTGTCTATCAAAATATTACATCGAAAATACAATAAACAAAATTTGAACGGATGATAATAACTAGATAATAGCTAAATCCTGATGCACAACTCTCAAAATAAGTACTTTTACACAGCAAAAACGAAAATCACCTTTTTTCTTTTCCCCCAAGACTTTAAGCAACCTCCTGGATGATCCGGTGTGCGCCTCCGAGGTCACAAAGAACCAGCAATTCAGTTGGCCTTCACCACTAGCTTTGATGCAAAGCAAATACCTGGCTATTCAGCATGCAGCTCTAAGGACTGTTGACCAATTAATCTGCAGATATAAAGACCAAAATGTCCAGAAGACTTTCCGAGCTTCAACGGGCGTACTTGATCTTTGTGATATTCTTGAGGTCAGTGTTTGAACATCAGAATAATTCGCTAGGTATGCATTTTTCGGAAATACGTTAAATACAAAAGTTACAGGAATTTGCCTTGGCTATCTATTGGTGACCTTAAAATTGACCTTGATCTCAACCTTGAAAGTTATCTCAAGGGTCAAGAGCAATTTTCGAATGGGATTGCATATTTGGAGCCCAGAATTGAAAAGGCGCAGATTCTGAGCTCTAAAGGTCACCTAGGTGTGCTCGTATACTGTCCGTTATATCTCCTTTTAGATGGAGAATAGCATTCTTACAAACACCCGTTAAAGTATATGCCCGTGACAAATATTATTAGCAAAATATCCTAAATATTACTTTTGTTTTGTTTTGACTTTTTTGTTTTGACTTTGCTCAAAACATGTTTTCAATTCCACGTCTCTCTACTTACTATCGCTGAGAGAGATTAATAATATCATTAACTGATCCTAATTAACTAGATGTAATTTGCAGCATTCGAATTTAATTCTCGTTGGTAAGGTACTGAGTGGAGTTCGATACTATTCAAGAACTTAGCTCTGTTGCTTTAAAAATTAGGCTAAGGCATTGCAGCTAACCCTTAGCTACTGCCAAAATATATGTAATCCCATTTTAAAATAAATTACCTAATACAGCCTGATGTCTATTGCAATAGGTTAACTTAAATGTCGAATTTCTCTTGTACCCTTAAAGTACCTTCATTGTCTCTGCTCAGTTAAAAGAAACATTTTTTTTATGTTCCATTATATTTCAGTCTTACGAATTTCGTGACGTCCATACGCTTGTTCTGGGCGTTCTTCGCAACTATGTGGAGACAGAAGAGAATGCCCATCACGTGTTTCAGTCAGGGTGTATATTAAGGCTGCTGGCTTACTTAGAGATGGCGCTACCGGCAATGAAGCCTTGCTGTCTAGCTGTACTGACTAAGATGTCTTTTAGTAACAATGGTAGAGATGTAAGTTGGATCATTTCATTTTATGATCAAGGATTAAGAAAAAGATTTCAACAACAACAGGTTGAGGTTCAACAACAACAGCCCTTATTATAGTTTTCGTCTCCTTCATGCAACTATTGTAGAAGTCGCATAGAAAACATTGGCATTTCTAGGCATTTCCGATTTTGAGGAAGAGTTACGAAATTATCTCTTTCTTTTGTAAACAAAAGACGTAAGTTCAATTATCCTGAGAAGTAAACATCAACTCTATTTTCCAAGAGCTAACGTTCTATTTAACATACAACTTTATATTTGTCTTTTACATGCACAAATTTAGCTGTATGCTAAATCAAACGTGTTTTTCCTATCTTCTACTACCTGTATTCAACCGGAGATACTGTTGAACTTGCCTGTTTTGATGACTGATTGCACACTCAGTATATGTGAAATTCACATAATGTTTCAGGCGCTATATGAAACGGGTACAGATCTGGTATTTTGCCATCAACTGCTCAGTTCCAACGTGGAGCTGCTAGCGGATGCCGCAATGGGTGTGGCCAATATGACGAAGCTCTTACCTTCAGCTGTTCGCATGTCTGATACGAATATAATAGAAGCACTATGTGGTAATCATTCTATCTTTATCGATATATGCATATATCCAAATGCATACATACATGCATTTGGAACTTTTCTACTAAAGTATAAATTTTCACACGATGACTCGATGTTTCTTGATCCTACAGCGCCATAGTACTAGCCTCTTTAATTAAGATTTGGGAAAAACTTAGGCATTGACAAATTTTAAATAAAAACTAGGGATGTTATTATTCTTTCTAGGGTATACCTGGTTCCCCGGCTATTAGTACCCGAGACGGCGTGCGGTTTTAGTCGGTTCGAGTCCGACATGCCACCGATAGGTGGTATCCGAAGGGATTTTCGAAAAAAAAAAGCGATGTTATTATTTGATACAAAAGACCTTCAAGTAAATAAAAACTTTTAATTTGCGAAATGGGTCGAATTATTAGTCAGAAATAAAATATTAGTAGGCTATAACGACATTTAGTGAGTGAGGTGAAGTGAGGTCTATCAGTAAAAGAAGAACAAAACATGGCTCCACATAGAAACAAATATCGATGTTATGCCGGTGCCGGACCAGCTCGCTGCGCACTGCGCTGACCCAGGACACTCAACGCAGTCCGCTACCACCACTGTGCCATCCGCAGTCACTTCTATAGATACTTATATAAATACTTATTTTCTATGAAAATATAAATACTCTATCTAATATATTGGATTGCAGCTATCTTAGGAGATGATGCTGCAGTTTGGTTTTACATCAGGATTAATTCGTTACGAGCCCTAGCAGAGCTGTGTCGCATTATTCCAAAGGCAGCTTTCAGCCTCGTGGAACCGAAGACTTTCGCAGCTCTCAGGAATATCAATAAGAAATGTATGGCTTATGCTTAAAGTTGTTTAGAAGATCTTATTTAGTTTTTATCCAACAATTTAAAATTTAAAATTTAAAATATATCTGACTTAAAAATCCTTGTTTACCTGACATCTATCATCATTCATGACTATTAGGATACTTTTTAAACGGCTGAAAACATTTTTTTTTTCAATTGCAAAGCAAAAGAGCACTTTATCAAGTCACCTTTATAGAGAACTAAATTCATATTGATCCACCCGCTTAGGAGTTGTGATGCCACAAACAGACACTCAGATACACAAGTTACACCCTTAATTTCGTTTTGCGTCTAAGGAAAGACGCTTTATTATTAAAAAGTAAAAATTTTCGAAGTAAACTTAAAAATTAGTAGAAAAACGAGCTGTCTAATCGTAGTCTTAAGCCATGCAAACGTTCTAAGACCAGGCTGATGTTTATCTGGGTGTCTTTTTAAATATTTTTTTAGTATAGGGAGGCAAAAGAACAGACTGGTTACCTGACGGTATGTGGCTACCTATGAACAGCTGTAAATCAAGAGTAAGAAGTGAGTCCCCTCTTCCCAGAGTGCAGTAACTCAGTGCGAGGAAAGGGGGTTAGGCTCCGGTGACCTCATTTAGTCGGTAAAAAGCAATTAAAGAATTGCTTAACAGAAAACCGGTGTTTATGTTAGGTCAGGGTATCTTTCCGGTTGAGCCGGGCTTTGTCTGTCGAAGAACGGCTCTCTAACGTGTTAGTTTTTTTTTTTATGTTAGAGGGGCAGACGAGCAGACGGGTCTCCTGATTCAAAGTGACCATCGCCGCCCATGAACGTCTGCAACTTAGAAGTCACAAAAGTGTTGCCGAGATTAGGTTAGGTTCGGAAATCATGCGTAATGTGTAAATGTCTATCTTCTCCAGTTAAGGATACCCCCATAGAAGCTCAGCGTTTGGCCGTACAAGTGTACATTAACTTACTGAACTACCACGTCAGCACTAAAGCCATGCTTAACGGAGATTTTATGCAAGAACTACTGAATATTTTACAGGTTTGTTGTTGTTGTTTTTTATCGTATTCTATTAGCATACATCACTTTATGATACAATACCATTGCGCACTTGCTAGTCCGTGTGGTGACAGATTAAGAATACGGAATGTCACGACTCTTATTCATCCCTTGGGTGTCGTAAGAGTCGACTGAGGGAGCAAACTACGCAGAACAACAGCACTGCAAAGAGAAGGAAAACTTGAAACAAACCCTATACCAACCCGTCTGGCCAGCGTGGCATATTAGGCCAAAACCTCCTTTCTAAGGAGAGGCATATGTCCAGCAGTGGACTGTTATAGGCTGTTGATGATGATTATGATGACTTGCTATAAGATATAAGAAAAAAAAAAAAAAAAAAAAAAAAAACACGTTACTCCAGATTCTTCATATTTAATAACTTTCTGATGATTTTGAGTGTTTCCATGGCCTACTCAAATGTTCTGTTGGCGCTAGTATCGCGCTTTGGGTCCTTGATCTTGACTAATATCGGTTTAGATGGCTGGGGGCCCATCTCGGCAGATGGGCCCTCAGCCATCTAAACCGTCTGTATGGACAGGCTGACTCAAAACTATGGTATTTTCTTCAAAAGGCCAACCCAGGCTCTACACTGTACTCGCACAGTTTTCTTTAACATTGTTTATAGACTAAAAAAAGGACACCTCTGTGGTATGTTTAGAGTGTGTGTCTTATGAAATGTAAATGAAATCTAGCTGTAAGTCCGACATGTAAAAATATCTGAAAAGATTTGCTCACAGTGATAAATATCATTTATCTTCTAAAAGTTGTGGCTTATCGATATGCCTGCAGCAGATCAAACCGTGCCGAACTTTAATACTTCTTAATTTATTATTCCGCAACTTTTTTCAGTTCGAATTATTACATTATTTATTTATGTTTTTCAATGAGTATCTTATATTCTAGCGCATCGATATTTGTTTGAAGATAATGACTTGCACAGCCCTCACTGGACTAATGGTTAATGATATGGCGAAAGAACTGTTTACGCAGCGAGAAGGGGAATCGGTTTGTATCTTTATATAAATAGATACTCTTTTTTTCTTCTTAAAAAGACAACGCCCCCATTAGGAATATATTCCTGTGTTTCGGGAGACTTTACAAACATACATGAAACGGACACAAAGAACACCCAGACTCAGGACAACAATTTTTGGATCACATAAAGTGTCGTCCCATGTGGGGTTTGAACCCACAACACTCAGCGTAGTAGGAAGCGGCGTGGCGACCACTTAAACCACTACGCCATCCGTGCAGATTTATGTGCACCGAGTGAGAACTCGATTCCAAAACCAACTATCATCGCTACACGAGTTGCCATGCTATTTTGCACTAAGTAGGTAAAATGTCTGTTTAGGTGGTTGCCAGCAATCTGTCTATTGAACACGTGGGGCTCCGGACAGCTTTGTGTATGTTAATTACAGCGAGCGTCACCGACGAGGGAGCCGATATGTATTTGGAGCTGGGAGCCATACATTAGTAAGACCAATTTGTTTCTCTTGTTGGTATACGTTTTAGCCTTACTATTCCTTAGGGTTAACTTACCAATCAGAAGAATAAAAGGTGGATAAATCAAAATGCTGTTTCAACACTTAATTTATTTCATTATTAAAACTTTCGTACCCAGTGATTACGACTCTATTCGGGGTGCGGCAAATGGGGTACATTTGAAAAGCGCTTTCATTGTGAAAAGTTTTAATGTGACTGGCCAAGATCTTAGCGTGGGATTAGACCTTTTTTTTCCGTGTCGAAATGCCCTGCCATACCACCCACCGACCAAAAACCGCACGCCGTCTCGGGTACCAGTTGCCGGGGAACCAGGTGTACCCTAGGAAAGAAGACCCTGCTATAGAATATCAGACTACAATGACATCGGTGTAATTTTGTCTACTCTACTTAAACACATGCCGTATTTCTTTATATATCTATATGCCGTATTTTTTTATTACGTGAAAATGTCACTGAACTCCACCTAAAGATGGAGGTTTCCATGTTCATCAAAATTGGTTCAATTAAAAAAAAGTGATGAACAATCCACACACAAACTATCCCAGATGCAAAAAGTTGCAAGGACCAAACAAATAGTTCATCAATATTTTTTTTAATTGAACCAATTTTCATGAATATGTTCCCCCCCCCCCCCCCCCCGACTTCATTTAACTTTAAAGCTTTTCTTGTTTATCGTAAGGTTTATATTTTAATGCTTTTTTGTTGAATAACTAATCCTCGTATTCTTAGTATGGTTGAAAACAGACAAGCTAGGTACGTGGTGGGCGCGTGGGAGCCTGCGATAGAAGCCATCTTTAGACATCACCCGTCTGCTAAGTTGGCGTACACAGGCAGACTTGACATTAACGATTTCACTTCAGTAAGTAACAAGTTACTCAGTCAGTTTAGCAACTAAACAATTTCAATTTGAACACGTTTTCAAGTTATCAATCAAAGAACTCCATTAGTATTTAAAGTTTCAGAATTTTTTCATACCCAAGTTCTGACTTCAACTGATTTGCACTGCTATTGCTTCACCGAAAGTCATTCCTGTTTTGCAAGTTGTTCTGTTTTAACATATGATTTAAAATTATGAAGATAATTTTGCAATAAAGAATTTTTTAGTATTTGTTTTATGGATTAGAATGTTTAGTTATGATAATATATCTAGTGGTATACCTACTGTTTTTTACCAGGAAGGTTTTTACTGCTTCAAGCGTCTGGGTAAGCGATTCCCCACGCTACAAGAGGCAGAAACTAAGCCACGCCTACCCTGGGAGCCTGTGTACGTCTGTATGTTTCATCCAGCACAGTGGGATGCTTCTGCACTTGATATTAGAACGCCTCATGGTGAGTGAAACATAAAAGAAACCTATTTTACTTACTTGAAGTAGAAATTCTGTACTCAGTGTTAATTCTGTTGTTTCTTTGTTTTATTTATTCAACTATTTGTTCTATTTATTCAGCTCTAAAGTGTGTTTGTGTGCAATTCACACACGGGAGAAGTGAAACTTCCGAAAAAAAAAATCTTTAATTTACTTTTTATTTTTATCTCAGAAAAACCCTATAAAATTTTGCCTGGCCTGGAAATCGAACTAAGGCAGCGTTTTTCAAATTCCCACAAACAAAGTCGCGGGTATCAGCTAGTATTAAATAATGATATATTTTAAATAAAGTGTAATGCATTCTATCTCATTCTCTTGCCGACTTAATCCTATACATTTATGTGTTTGTTTCTTTATCGTGACGCATTTTCGTTTCATCGAGTTACAAATCACAACGATTCTGAAGAAGTATCACTTCAAAAAGATCTATCTAGATCTCGCCCTTCAGATATGCTGTTGAGATGAGAAGATGGACACAATCTAACCATTTGTCTGTTAGGTGCATATTCATAAAGTGCGCGATACAATTACTTATTTGATAATAATAATAATATTTCGGGCATCTTACACACAACGCCATCTAGTTTCAAACTAAGCAGAGCTTGTACTATGAAAGCTAGATTGACTGATATATATATTTTTTAAATTAGTTAGTTAGTTGCAGTTCATGTAAATACAGTAACAGTGAAGAAAACCACAGGTGGTTTATGTATCACTGCCATCACTCGCTTTGTATGTAGTACATTGCAGATTATTATTATTATTATTTTTTTCCTTTTATACATAATTTTATATATATATATATATATATATATATATATATATATATATATATATATATATATATATAAATATTTATAAAGTTTTCTCATTCCTCTGTAAGGTAAACTTTTTTGAGAAGCGTTTTACATTTCCGCGGATTCTCCGAGAGTTTATCCACAATGTTGTTCTTTAGTTCGTTAAGTAGTTGTGGTACAACATATTGCCAACAACGCTTGCCATACATGCTGTTGTAAGATGGTAGTACATACCTTGGTAAATATGGCAAGCTACGTAGGTTATTTAATCTTATCCTTAATTTTAATGAAGCTACGTTCTCAATTTCATCACAGATAATGTACATCTTTATCTTGTTGTATATGTTTATGATTTTACAGTGTATACAACTTGTTAGTATGATTCCTGAATTTATTTCTAATAGCTAAAGGCACTATCGTTTTCAATAATTTTATTTGTAATTTGTAGATATCATTTATGTATGTATTATATGTTCTACCATAACTACTAAGACCGTATCCTATTATAGAATCTGCCAATGCATTATATAACATGCTCAGAGTGTGAAATGGTAATTTGAATTTGAGCAGAGACATTTTCGATAATATTATTCTTAACTTATTACAAACATAGTCTATATGCGGTCGCCAGTTGAATTTGTTATCAATTATTAGGTCGAGATAATACTTATATACTTTTTTTTGTAAATACATACATATTATACATCACATCATACATAGGAAACACACAAACTCCGAAACAAATATTTGCAGAGCGTATAAACATTTGGTCTGACCCGGGAATTGAACCATGCGCCACCGAGGCAGCCAAAGCCAAGCTTAGATATTATTTCATAGCGACAAAACGACTTAAAGAATATAAAGATATAAACATCCAGTATGTATTTATTTCCTGGAGATTTATTAATCTAATCTAAACATAATCTAATGACAGCCAACTCTTTGTGAGGGAGGATTTTTACTAACAACATATAAAGTGTGAAGAAAACATTTTCGACTCTGATGTACAAGAATAGCAGCAATGCAAAGACGGAATTAATCAATTCATTGACGGTTTTATCTAATTCTCATTCTATTCAATCGCACGATGTGTAAAAATTTACTTATTAACATCTGTGTTCAATGCTAATATTATGATATTCATTAACAGATCCTCCACCAGAGCCAAATTTAGTGGCGAGTCATTCCAGCAGGCACATCCCAGCGTTGCCTGATGACGTGAACTTAAGAAACTATCTTCTCAAGCTTAAGTTGTGGTTTGGTGATCCGTTAGTGTATTTTTTTTATTGTGGACTTTGAAACTATAAACGTCAAAATACAAAATTAATTTGAAGAGAATCCTTTTGTGTTTAAAAATATAAACTAATTATTGAGGAATGTCGGATTACAGAATTTTTACAATTATACGGTAATAAATATATCTATAGATAGATGTGAGATAGATGAATAAATGTAATGAAGAATTTGTAGTTAGAAAGTAATTCGGCTAACAATTATACATACAACTTACTTGAAAGGGCTTATATTAACACATTCCTAAGTATATCTACACATATAATTGACATATTACGATTACAAAGACCGCTTATATTTTTATAGATAATAAATTATAAAACGTTAATTGTGTAAACGTTCTTCTTTTTCAGAATGAAATCTTTGCATTATATCGAAATAGAACATGCGCATTATGAAGTCAGGTAAACAACACCTAGGTATTTATTTATTAGTCAAATACAAAAGTAGGTTATCGGTCGTCTGCGATATTTTAGCGATACGACCTCTAAACCTTCAAGGAAAGAGCGTACTCCTTCCTCAAAGGCTGGTTGTGACTCCTGAGCTACAGGCGTTCATGGGCTGTCGGTTTCCATCAGGTGACCCGTCTGCTTGTTTGCCCATATAATTAATTCATCCTCTCTTCCATAAAAAAATGTTTAGAACATTAAGATTACGTGTAATATGCTTTTCGCGCACACATGAGCTGGCACGATCGGACTGAAACCACGGCCTCGTAGAAAACCAAGTGTGTTAAGTAATGGTTTTGTTACTTTTCATCAAGTGAGTATAGTTACCGGAACATCCCAATTCCAAAAATTTTGAAGACACTTAGGGCAGGAATGCTCTTGTAATTTTTAAGTTGCATGTTTCTATGTGAGGCGCTAGACGCTCAGTATCAGATGACCGCTCTACTCACTTGCCCTATATACTGTAAATTAAAAAAATAATAATTAAAAAACCCCCGACACACGTCTTTGATTTTAAATTTGCCATATTGTATAGTATTCTACTAGTCAAGCCCCTTCATTTGATACCCGTATTGAGGGAGTTGTGAAAAAATATGTAATTCGCCATTTAGGGGCGGCGGCCATCTTGGACCGATTTTCATCAAACATGGCTGAGAAAACTCCCGCCAAATTCACCTTTTAAATAAAAAATCAAAATCTGTTTATCTGTTCGGGGGCTACGATGTCTACACCCCGTCGTTTTTGCGTCGTCGACTATTTTGTGCTTGGTATAATCCTAATGTGTGACGTCTTTTATTCAAATGATCAGATATCGAGACAAATGCGACGAAGTTTCAACATCGTTGAAACAAAAGGCGCGGATGTTGGCCGAGTTTGTTGCCGAAAATATGAGTGGACTCACACAAGAAAAAGATTGCTCCTTGCCTAGTGTCGGCTTGCATTTGACTGATTTAATGGTATATGACATGAATATAAATATTTCTAACACTTTATTTGTCACTTACTTCTTTTATGTAGTAGGTATGAGAGATAGTTCTCACACTTTTTTTTAAACTTCTCATCTTTTCTTCGGTCTTTGCCTAGTTTTAAACCTTCCAAATCCATACTCAGATTATCTGCCTGATATTTGTTTCAATCATGATAAACAGGCGTTTTTGCATCTTATGAAATTCTTATCTTGTCTGACCCAAAATATTTAAAAAACGACTCAAATTATCGCATGTACTCGACATGCGATAATTTTTTATCCGACTCCTAAAAGTGGAAACTACAAAAATCATTAAACTAATCGTAATGTATTTTAAACTAACAACCAGCTACTAGGCATTTCTGAGAGTAAGTAAGAGTAGGGCATCTGAGGACGGCCGTCGGGGTGGTTTTTAGTGAAATCACCACAAACTCCTAGCTCCTAGCCCCGAGGAGCAGGAGATCCGAAGGGATTCGCCACCCCGTCAAAAAAAAAGGCATTTCAATAATATGAGTTTGTGCTCAACTATTTAGTCCTCAACAACAATTTAGCAAGCTGAAGTGGCAGTGGGCTGGCCATATTAGCCGCAGAACCGATAACCGTTGGGGAAAACGAGTTCCTGAGTGGAGACCGCGTCTCGGTAAACGTAGTGTAGGACAGGCCAGGTGGATTGACGATTTGGTGACAAGATAGCTGGCAGGCTGGATGCGAGAAGACCAAAATCGATCTAAGTGGCGTGTAGTGTGAGAGGCCTATGTCCAGCAATGGACTGCGATAGGCTGATGATGATGATGATTTAGTCCTTCGAGCCATTGGTCTAAGTAAGTAAAACCGTAACCAATAAACGTCGACACTCGTTGCTATTACGAAGCACAATAAATAATACTTGACATTAACATTAACGTTATAGAGCGACTACATTGTTTTCAGATTGAGTTAAATTCACCAGTAGTAGGCATAGGCTGGGTGAAATGCGGCGGTGCCTTAGAGAGGGCGATACTGTACAAAGTGCTGGCGGATCGTCTGGGGGTGCCGTGTGCGCTGCATCGCACCACTAGCTCCTACGCGTGGTGTGAAGTCGCTGTACCTGAAATTGAACCGGTATTGTGTCTCCTTCTATTATCAAGATTTCACACACCTACACTGTCAATGAGGGCTGCAAAATTCTCCGTTTTTTTGTATGAGAATTTTAAAATTTAGATACAAAAAACGCCTTTCTTGTCTCAAAACTTTTTGTTGTGTGTGTTTAATGTATCTACTAACATTATAAAGCTAAAGTGTTTATGTTTGTTTATTTGGTTAAACGCGCTAATGTCAGGAACTACTGGATCAAATTGAAAAAAGATTTAAGTGTTGGATAGCCTATCTATTAGAAGGTTAGGTATATAACTTCACGCTACCGTCAATAGGAGCCGAGCAAAAATGTTGCAAAAACTTTTTTTTTTCTTTTGAGAGACGCACGGGTCATCTAGTTTAATATATAGAACTTTTTCATATACAATTACTGGTTAGAGAAATACATTATTACATTATCATTTTATGTCTATAGGAGGTAGACACGGAGGTGGAGAACTTTCCCGCGGGCCTGCTTCGAGCTAACTATGTAGTTGACCTGACAGTGAGACCAGGTCGCTTGCTGCCCTGTAATGGAAGAGAAGCTCGAAATATGTGTGGACCTAAGTGTGCCCCGCCGTACACTGCTGGAACACGTCCAGATATTTGTGTTTGCGAGGCCCCAGACACATCGGCTAAGGACGATAAACAGCAGAAGAAAATGAGGATAGCAGATTACTAAACCGAACAGGAATTCGAGATTGGATAGGATTATCATGCATGTTGTATGCCAACAGAGAATTTGGTAAAAATAACTCCTACAAATGAGACAAATGACATCTGATGTGGGGATATATCTTATACAGACCCTCGGTGCCAACAGAGAGTCGGTGGTGCAGTGGTAGTGTGTGCGAATGTGCGTACCTTATCATATCACGTTCACTCACAATAGAATAACAAACTTGATTATGAAAATTAAATTGATGTAACGAAATTATTAAGCGGCGGTAGCCTAGTGGCTAAGGCATTGGACTTGCGATCAAGAGGTCATAGGTTCGAATCAACACCGACGTGAACCCATTCCTAACACATGCAATTTAGCTTAGCTTTAGGGTTTAACGGGATTAGTAATTTCGGTTGCTAGTAAGCCTATTAAAAAAAAACTACATAAAATAAAGTTATACTGAGTCAGTCAGTGCAGTGGTAGCGTATGCGACTGCTGTACTGAGGTCTCGGGTTCGATTCCCGAGTCGGACCAAATGTTTGTATGGTCTGCAAATATTTGTTTCAGAGTTTGGGTGTTTTCCATGTATAATATGCATGTATTTACAAACAAAAGTATATAAGTATTCTATCAGTTAATCTAGTATCTATCTCTTTCATAGTACGAGCTCTGATTATTTTGAAACTAGATGGCGTTGTGTGTCAGATGTCCGAAATGTTATTATTATTATTATTATATAGTTTAGAAGAGCGTTACAATGAATTAAACATCTTAACTAACACAATATAGTAACAGTGAATTTATTTGTATGATATCTATGCTTTAACGCCTTAGATTTCTTTAGTCATAGCCTTTGTCAAAGGTACAGAAGTGGTACTGTACCCGAAGGTTCGAAACATTACTTTGAGATAGCAAGTAAAGCCGCGGGTAAAACCTAGTTCTTGCTTTTATACACATACACTCTCAATCTCTCTTCTTCTTTGGCTCTTCTTTACTCTCTACTCTTCTTTGTCAGTCGGGTAGCTGTTGAAGTTGCTCTGAAGTCCCAGCGTGATATATTAATATAATTATTTATTTTTGTGGAATAACAAATGCCTAATGCATTATTGTAGTCAATGTCTTAGGCATTGACTAATAGATGGCGCTTTACTAGAATGAAAATATGCCAAAACTTGCTTGTTTGAAAAGCTTATAATAACAATGTTTACAAGTTTTGTATTTCATGTTTAGTTTTTTTTAGGGGGGCAAACAGCAGTTAAAATATTAATTACACTAGATATTTCTTTAATTGTATTCTTATATTTCTGTATTTTGACCTAGTGTTTTTAGAAGTGTCACGAGTCACGAAACACTAGGGCAAATTCAGTGAGTAGTCGGGTAGTAGTGATTACTCATGCTGTCTTCAAAATCAAAGGTCGTGGTTTCGATTTCCATGCAGTACAAATATTGTATGATGATCGCTCTAAAATATTATATTGTATTTAGAAATATATATGTAAGTATGTTTATCATCATCAGCATTATATTGGCTCAGCCCAGTTTGGGACTAGACGGCCGCGTGTAATTTGTGTCCAGTTATTATTATTATGCTAACTATATTGGGTACCTATCTTTTCCTAGGTATATTCATCCCGTCCGTAGGGGTATCAGGGATGTCCTTTTAAAGTTCATCTGGTTCCCGGCTCTTAGTACCGGAGACAGCGTGCTGTTTTTAGTAGATTCGAGTCCGACATAACCACCCCACCCTTAGCTGGTATCGGAGGGGATTTCCGAACAAAAAAAAGGTATATTCATTCCCATTCTCATTTCGTGGGGCAAACAAGCAGACGGGTTACCTGATAGACAGTGACATCCAATGCCCATGAGTGGAGTGGTGGAGTGAACCCAAATTATTCAAGATGGCAGAGGTTGTAGTTACGAAGTAGTTCATAGTATTTTGTATAGATGGCGCTAATTACTTATGTCGCCAAATAACATTCACATTTTTTTTGTTAATGCTCTAACCTTTTTTTTTTTTTTTCCGTGCGGAAATCTCCTCGGATACCATATGTCGGTGGCATGTCGGACTCGAACCGACTAAAACCGCACGCCGTCTCGGGTACTAATAGCCGGGGAACCAGGTATACCCTAGAAAGGAAGTCCCTGGTGCCTGTTAATGCTGTAACCTAGTTTTCTATTCTTATCGATTATCGACTCATGCCTTAGCTATATTATCGATATAACTATTTTAATGTTTATTGTAAAATATCTACATATTATTATAATTAAACCTATGACTATTGTGTGGTTCTTTTTATTCACATGACAGATCTGTATCTTACACTTTGAGCGCACCCCCTCCTTCAGAATGAAGGCATGTTCACTCACTCGGTGAAAGCCAACGAAAGAGCCATTCTTCAGCACAACTGGGCGGAAGGCGAAGTGCGACCCGAGTGAAACCACAGCGTCACAGAAAATCAAATAGAGGGCAGAGTGCATTTGACATCGACTCGCTCTCGACGGCGAGCGCGTTTAGCGTTGCGATTGGTGTAGATTTCAGAGGCCCAAGTGCGATTTAATTTTACTTCTACCCGGTAGTCACGGTGTCCGCGTTCGGCGCTACGATTGGCCCGCACTGAAATCTCCACCAATCGCAACGCTAAACACGCTCGCCATCGAGGGCGAGTAGATGTACAATAAACTAGCACTTGGCCCTCAGTGCGGGCCAATCGTAGCGCCGAACGCGGTCACCGTGACGATCGGGTAGAAGTGAAATAGACTCGCATTTGGCCCACTATTCTTTAGTAAATTTTCACTTTGTGGGTTATAGGACGCACAAGTCTCCGAAATTTAAAAGCGTAAATAAAACGATTACATTTTAAAATTCATTTTATTCAAGCTATACACAGCGTGATTTAAAGTGGTCGACAATAAGGTCTATATAAATATAATTTATGTAAAAATAACCTAAAAGGCACATATATAATACATTGCACAGTAAATGGACGGACAAAACGATCACAAACGTTTATACTTATCACTAGTTAAGTGAATTACGCATTTTTACCAGATTTCTCATTAATAAATATAATTAATACTTACATTAATATTGTATTACAATTGCATTAAATAAAAATAAAAAACTTTTTAAAAGAAAATTCCTAATAAAAATTATAAAATAATTTCATTTTTATACAACGCTAGAATAAAAAAATAACCTTTGTATAGTTGCGAACGTTAAAATTAACTATACATACTGTATGTATATTGAAATATAACTTTTTAAATAAAAAAGAATTTTAAAATTTTAAAAATAAAAGCTCGTAGTACAGAAGATTACACAAAAACCTCGAGAACCGCTTTAAGTTTTAGATTTTTAATCGCATATACGAAGTTAAACATCACTGAAAATTCTCAGATTACCAAGTTAAAAATAAATTATTTATCACTAAATGTACAGCACGAATGGTCCTCATTTACCGATTTCTTGAATATCTTAAAATGAATTAAAAGTTTGTAATTAATTAAATGTTTAGGTCGAATCCTTTATTTCAGTACATTAATATGTTTTATGACCGCGTGGTGACGGATTAAGAATACAGAGTGTCACCATCCCTATTCATCCCGTGGGTGTCGTAAGAAGCGACTAAGGGAAAAAAACTAGGCAGGACAACAGCACTGCAGAGAGAAGGAAAACTTGACACAAACCCTATACCAACCCGTCTGGCCAGCGTGGTATAGTATAGGCCAAAACCTCCTTTCTGAGGAGAGGCCTATGTCCAGCAGTGGACTATTAAAGGCTGTTGATGATGATGATGAAAGATTTGTGTCAGCATCTGTACTACAGCTTTTCTACTATATCCTATCGTACTATCTTCGAATTTCAATTCATGATTATCTGTTCAAACAAAATTTTAATTTCGTTGATTCAAACATATATATTTGTATACAAATACGCTGTAATATCGAGGATCCTACTTAAATATATCAGTCTACATTATGGATCTGGTAATGGCATCTTCTTAAAGCAATTGCAGATAGCTGCCAGTATTAAAGTAAAAATAACAACCAATGTTAGATTAAAAATAAAACTTAAAAGAAAAAAAAACCAGTGAAGTCACATATTAGTGAATGTCGCTTAATACCTGTTGGTCTAGTGGTTAATGACACTGACTGCTAAGCTGAAGGTCGTGGGTTCGATTCCCACCCAGGACAAATATTTGTGTGATGAACACGATTGTTTGTTCTGTGTCTGGGTGTAATTTATCTTTAATATGTATGTATTTAGAAATATATAAGTATGTTTATCAGCAGTCTGGTTATCATACGGGCTCTGCCTAGTTTGGGATCAGACTGCCGTGTGTGAGATGTGCGAGGCTTTTATTTAATTTTAAATATTTAATATATTGCTTGCTAATAATTAGTAACTACGCTAATGTATCGTATGTACATGACATTGGTAAAATTAAACAAATATTTACACATAAACACATACAATATACATACAATTATATATGTGTTTATGTGTAAATATTTATTTAATTTTACCATTGCACCTTCAACTACTACTGTCTCTCCAAAACATTTTAATCCATCCTAAGGTTGCCTGGAAGAGATTGCTCTTAGCAATAAGGCCGCCCTTTGTATATTACATGTCTGAAATTTTTATGTACCATAATACTTTTAAAATGTGTGCAAATAAAGAGTTATCTATCTATCTAATTAGTAACTACGCTAAGTCCACTTTAGGTATAAAAGCTACAAGTAAATAGCGACCTCGATATGCCGGGCATGTTCAGTGCACTCCGGTGGTCGAGCAAATGTTGTCGCTGGTTACTTGGTTGGTGACTCACGGACAACGCCGTTTTGTTGGAATAACATTATTTATAATACAGGGTGAATGAACCACATTCGGCTCCTTAAATAATAATCAGGATACAAAACTCAAGTTGTTTTACACTTTCCATTAAAAATATGAAAAGATAAAGAAATGTGTGAAAGAGCGAGTCGTCAGAAGAAAAAAGAGGTCCGCGAATAAAATGCTTAGTTAAATATAACTGTGAGTCATTACAGATTTGCGACCTGAATTGCACTTTATTGTTATCGCAACAGAGTCGCTATTTATTTGAATGATTTTGCGGAGTGGGAATTATGTATTCCGTGGTAGTAATATCATCACTATTAGTGCTTGTGCTTTAAACTTAAAATAGTTTGTATGAAATTCAACATTAACTCTTATAATACCTACATCGGTACGATTTTGAGGTGTTTCCTTACTATTTATCTTAAAGTGCTGATAAATAAACTACTAACAAGTAGTAAAAATAAAAATTATTAATACGACGACCGAATGGCGTAGTGGTTTGTGTAACGGACTGCTATTCCAAAGGTCGCGGGTTCGATTTCCGCTCAAGTGAAACATTTGTGTGCATGAACATTTAATGTTTGATTTGGTCTGGGTTTTTTTATGAATATTATGTATGTATTTACAAAAAAAAAGTTTAAATGTATTTATATCAGTTGTCTAGTACCCATAGTACAAGCTCTGCTTAGTTTGGGACTAGATGGCGTTGTGTGAATGTCATAGAATATATATATATATATATATATTTATATATAAAGAATATAATAACATAAAACGTACTTACTATTAACTTAACATACACTACGCGACAAATTTCTTTCAGAAACACGTTTCCCAAATTTTATTTTATATTTCTTGGAGATCTAACTTTGCTCGAAGTTTTGTCTTACTTACTAAGAAGCATGTGTTTATAGTACATTTTAAAGCATCACTCCTTATATTTAAATATTTTTATGGTATATTCCGAACTTTTATGGAAAGTATTAAATTACACTAGAAACTGTAAAGCAAAATCATTTAAATTACACTAGAAACTGTAAAGCAAAATCATACTTAAATACAATGCATAGAAGTCACTCAGTCGGAAATTTGCTGCAGGTTGTAGCTAGAGCAAAAGAAACCTTATCACCTTGTATTTAGATACATAATTAAACGATAACAATCTTTGTGCTCCTTTAGTTATTTTCTTCAAGCATCGCTGAATAGAGTTTAAAGTATTTCTTATGTGAAGTAATTTAGACGGTGGTCTGAGGCACCCCGTGCACGATCTGTGTCCTGGAGCGGGCTCTGGGCAGCGGCTCTGGGACCCGCGACAAGGAACTCTCCTTTAGAGACATCGCCGAGCCTGTTGACGCCTCGGAGGGGGGGCGGGCGGCGAAGACTTGAGGCTGGCTTATCTGCACAAATATAATGTTAGTAATAACAGTGTTATGAGGTTCTAATGTAACAAAATAAGCAGCGCTGGCAGAGTGTTCAATGCAATTTTAGAGGACACGATTTCAAATGCTGTTGGACCATAATCCTAACATTCGCTTTCAGAGCCCCACGGCTCTGAAAAGCAGGAAAGGCAATAAGTTAGTTAGCCGATATATATAAGAATATGGAAAGCATCCTGAAAGTTTTTTCAGATACATGGGACTCTTCCTTTATTCAGAGGTGGATTTCCATTCACGTAAAATAAAAAAATTATAATAATCGAATAAATATCATTCAATACTAACACTAGTTTTTAAAACACATTGTTACTAACACTATATGGATGTAATAGTCCGAAATGAATAATTTGAATTGATTTGAAAATATAATACAATAGCCCGTGGTTTTACAAATAATTTGAATGAAGAAAGAAAATCATTTCTGTGCTGCATACATACAGCAATACAAAACAACTTAAACGCTGGTGACGTTGAGGGCGAAATATATCTGATTTCCATCAGATATATATATTTGATATACATATCCTTCTGGATATGAAATTCCACCATTTTGAATGTCTTGACAAACATTAATTCATTGGCTAATAATAATATAATCGAACTGTCATTAAGTTAAACTTTATAGCACATATTAATTTAAAAAAAATAATTGTGCACTTCTACATAATACATACATGTATGTAACTCAGCAAATATGTATGTGTACTTCAGTACGTATGTAAATCTGTCCATCTGTTTGTGTCCATCTAGTTAATTATTATCATCTCGTTAAAACAAAAAACTTAATTTTTAATGCATCTACTCAGAGATTTCCCCACCATCCAAAGATAGACTGGGAACAAAAAGGCCTGTGGGTATAAGTCCGCCATTGTATAATTAATTGCGTTTGTGCAAAAATAATTAAATAAAAAAAACATTAGGTACCTATTACAAATTTCTTCCGCCATATTTGTTTAAAATGGGTACGAAACATAACAATAACTTACAGTTCTAGGAATAGGCTGGGGCGTTTGTGACTTCTTGATCGGCAAATCTCTATATTCGTAGATATTGTCTCTGGAACGGGTCGAGTTGTCTATGCCACTCTCTTCTACTTCCGGCACCATGAATACGTCACCGTCGTAGTAACGATCTGTCTCACTACAATCATTAAACATATATTTCACATAAATATAATAAAATAATTATGATTAATAACTATTCTTTAAATTTAAGTGGCACGGCTTCATTCTAATAATGACAAAAAAGGATGCAACAAATACATGTATTTTAAAAAAGCAAACACATGCGTGTGTATGTGTAACAAAATACCTTTTGTTTTGACAGATTTTTACAAGCCGTGTAAAAATCTGTCAAAAATATACATACACAAAACAAAACCGCTCACAGCGGGCGAAATTCACACAAACGTTAGTTCCATACTTTCGTTTCATAGATTATACTGTTTCCTCATATTTCTTTATACATTTGCAATAAAAAAAAAATACATTTCATAATTTATTTTTACTTAACGGACAACTGCCGCACTAGGAATATATCCTATGTCGCGGGGGATTTTACAAACATACATGGTAACGGACACAAAAAGCACCCAGACTCAGAATAATAATATATATTATTAAAGTTAGCAAAAAGTGTCGTTACAACTTTTCGTGAGATTTTTTTCCGTCTAGCCCCCTTTCACAACGCGCGATAAGGAACTTCGTTCCAACAATTTGTATATCACACAAAGTGTTGTCCCGTGTGGGGGATCGAACCCACAACACTCAGCGCAGTAGAAAGCGGTGAGGTGACCGCTTAAACCACTACGCCATCCGCACAGTCTAATAGGGTATACTATATTATACGGTGAGCTACGCAAAGGTTTGTATGAAGGAATTTAAGAATATACATATGTATCATCATCAACAGTCCTTAAATAGTCCACTGCTGGATAGGAAAGGGGGTAGGAGTGCTAAGAAAGCGGTGAGCACTTATAGTAGAAATAAATGGTTTAAGGGAGTGTGTTATATATTCCTATGAGGTGATACATGTTCGTGAGTTACAAAAACCAATACTAAATTATCAAAACACATCAAGCAAAACTATTTACACTTTCCTAAAGCATTGGAAACAAAATGAAAGCTGTGAAAGGGACTTATTCCCTTTTGTTTCATAAATATTGCATTAAATCAAATGTATTTTATTAAAACGCTAGCAATTATTATTACTAGTGTAACCAAAACACTTGTAGCTAACTTATCAACGAAATCTTTTAACGCCAAGTTTCAAATTATTCTTTGATTTAATTGAAAACTTTGGTCGGAATCGATTTTTTACTGATCCATGATCAAAAGTATCATGAGTACTAGTGATGTGCCGGATCGTTAAAATTAAATATCCGCGGATACGGATCCGAATACGGATATTTGGTGACAAGATCACCGGATACGGATATTAACTTTTACTCAGTTGGTGTCGGTGCGCGTGACCTTAAAACGATAGTTGAAGCCACTTGACGCTTTTAATAATTATAATTAATATTTTATAAAAACTTCCTATAATTAATGTTTAAATATATCATTATTTTAATGAGCTTATTATAAAGATTTGTGATTGATCTCATTATAAAAATAATGGACTTAATGCCCTTGAATTATGTAATACTTGTACGATAACTCACATGCAAAATCCAAAATTACAAAATGTTTACAATATAAAAATAATTTGGATGGAATTTATAGTTTTTAATTACTATCTTATTATCTATATATAGAATTTCATCTTTCTGCTGAAATTTAATAAGGTAAAAGATCCGTAAAGTAACGGATATTCCTTCCCCCTTGGATATCGGACACATCACTAATTAGTAATATCGTTTCTTTCGTCGGGAGCATTTCCCTAAAACCCTGTATACAAATATATACGCATACATAGCACACAAAAAGCAACTATAAGCGTATTACAAATAAATGTTAGTTTCACCTACATCGCCGGTATCATTTTCCATTTTGGTGGTTTAGCCCTGTTAAAAAGGATTTGAAACAAATAAGTATAGGGTCTCACACAAACACGTCCTACACTATTTGTAACAAAATTGGTTATAATCGTAACTATACAGGCTGTTACAAAAGAGTATCTAATTTTTTAAACACGTATTTAGAAAAAAAATACCTTTTGCTTTGAAAAATGTTATTCCTATGTTAAGTGCGCATATCTAAACAACATATTATAATAATTTTTCAGGTTTATTTCAATATAAATATTTCTTCTTTTAATTTTTGAACGGACTGTATAATCTGTTACGTTATTCAATGTAGGGCTTTATACGATTATAAGACTATTTAACCAATTTTGATACAAAAGTGTACAAAAAATTGTCAGCAGGTATAATACATAGATACATTTTTTTTTTCATTCATACTATGGAGTATTCGATAATAGATATATTCGATAATAGACATACATGCAATACTATATACCCTAGAGAGATCTCACATAGCAATTCCATTACTTATCCCAATTTTAATAAAACCATAACATATTTGAAATAGTCCATCTCCAATCACATTAGACTATAACCCGGCAATCTCGTGCGCGACCGTCCCGCGGGGTGACAGACAGTGGCGGGGGCGAGGTAGCGCGTCATTCTAGCACACGGCTACACACGAAGAGAAGCGTTTCCCTTCCCCGCTACACCACCCGCTACCCGCTGACATCTTGAGTACCTCGTCCCCGCCACCGTCTGTCACCCCGACGCGCACGACGCGCACGACGCTGATGGACTATACTATAGCCCATTCACGTTAAGAAAACAGTGACGCCCTTAACCAGTCAAGTTCCAAGAAATGATCGTTTCTTACTAAAGCTTGAAACCTGATTGGTCAGGGGCTTGATCGATGCGTCACTATTTTCATAACGCGAATGGACTGTAGTATTATTAATACACGAACTCCAATATATTATCTTATGTTCTAAAAAGTTATGATATTCAAGAAATTAGTGTGTTGTCCTACCGTTTAGCGTTTCTCCAGAGCATGCAGCAGACGACCAACAGCACGATAAGAATGATGCAGGCGCTCGACACCGACCAGAACGCTATCTGCAATGGCTGATTGGGCTCCCACCAAAACTGGAGTAAAATATACATATTGTATTATATATATTTTACATATCGCTGTTTGAACTTGAACTAATCAGAGCTAGTTTAGAAATACTACCATTAACTATGATAAAACTTTTGCCTACGGTTTGACTGTGGGAGAGCCATGCTTTGGCATAAATTGGTCAGCTCGATTGGAGTAACACCACAGCCTCTCAGAAAACCGGTGTTACGCAATTCTTTCTTTTGCTTTTCACTAAGGGAGTGAGATTACCCAAACCTTCCCCTGCCCTTAGTTGCAGGGATCCATTCGCGACCCATTTGGTAGTTGATCTATTATTCCATAAAAAAACAGCGCTGTTTCTTTCATACCTCAGTGATAGGTGGGTAAGTAGGTACAAGCCTGCCTATAACGGTTGGCAGGTACATGTTCCAGAACGCCAGCTCCGTCTGTCTGTAGTTCAGCATTATGGAAGAGTTGAAGGTTGTGTTCAAGTTGAGGTACCGCAGCTGTCCTGCCTGAGCTAGCTCGAAGTGAACACCTAAAACTCGGGAGCGAGTTGGATTGCTGAAATAGGAAAAAAAAGAAATATGTAACTAAAATAATCCGGATTAGAGCAAGTCGAACTCACCCACCGAGGGTTGCGTACAAATTTGTAGGTACATTTTATAAATAGTTCAAGAATCGATCCTCGCAGATGTTTTTGGGCTGAACTTTAAATAAAGACTATGTTTATTTGTGATTTAATTACAAATGTATAGTTTAAAAAAAAACCCTGTACTTGTAATACAAGACGATGTTACTTGCCAAATTTCATAGATTTAGTCAACGGTAAGTACCCTATAAATATTGATTCCCTTGAGAGTATCGAAATATGCGTTTTTGCGACATAAACGGCCATTATTTTTTTTACTTTAACTTAGCCTTGACTGATCCGTCTGCTCGTTTGTCCCCTCATCCATAAAAAAAACTTACAAATGTCCAACTCACCCAAACCTGGCGAAGTCCGAATAAGTCCTCATAAAGAAATGGCTCATATTGCGATCGTTGCCGGTCCAGGCCTGCTGGTCCCTACGCTGCTTGTTGGGGAAGAACTCCTGGTCCATGAAGGGAGCGCCGGTGAGGAACAAGTGCTCTATGTCGTGCGAGTAGCGCCGCCACTCCGGGAAGTTGAAGGCCTCTATGGTCGTGTTGAGCACGTACATATACACCGGCACGTTCTGTTCCAGTAACAGTTTTACCATTTTGTCTGTAGGAGCACGGTACAGGAAGTCTGATAACAGCTGTGAAATGAAATATACCATTCTGTAAAATAGAAATTATTCGTGTGGTGACAGATTAAAAATACAGAGTGTCACCACCCTTATTCATTTCAGTGGGTGTCGTAAAAGCCGACTAAATGAGCAAACAACGCAGGACAACAGCACTGCAAAGAAAACTTGACACAAACCCGTCTGGCCAGGGGGTATAGTAGGTCAAGACCTCCTGTCTAAGAACAGGCCTATGCCCAGCAGTGGATTAAGAAGAGCTGTTGATGATGATGATAATATGAATACTGCAAATGTTATAGTGTCTAAACTATCTAAAACCGCTTTAACTTTGCAACTGATCCTGTTTAAAAAAAAGCTATTGTAATTATCCTTACATGATAATTGATCACCGAAATATTTACCTAGATTTTCCGATTTTTATTATATTTTTCAATTTTCTAACTGGCTTCAAAATAGAATAGGTCCATATTGATTTATGAATTTTTACCTATAAGTAAAACCTATGGATTGATTGAATTTTTGTTATTTCAAATGGCATGCGGAGTCAATTTTAAACCAGCCAAATGGGGTCTTCAGCTTAGAACCAGCTCCAAACAGACTGGTGCTTTTATATTGTTGTGTATTAAATAAAAGTTGCCACTGAATTGTAATTATTCAATTAAGTGTGCATTATTATTATTTTTTGTTTAAGTGCTTTTATGACTTTTTTGAAGTCTAGTAAGTAAGCATTTTTGCGTTTTAACATCGATAGACTTCAAACATCATCAATTATGTATGGAGTAGTGATGACTCCTTACAGGCCAGATGACCTTATTCCAATATGAGAGCATGATTCAGCACAGATAGGACGGCTCGCGCAGAGTGACCCAAAGCTAGCGGAAATCCAGTGTTATGACACCGGTGAAAACCGGTGTTATGCAGTGCCTTCCCAACTTTTAACCAATCGAGTGAGGTTACCAGAGCCCAAAACCCCCATGTCATTTTTTGGGGGGGATTCAATGGCGCAACCCATTTGTGACTTAATTTTAGGTGTCCATGCGCAGTAGTCACTTACCATCAGGTACCACAAGTCTTACAGTCGTTTCAGAAAGCAAATATATATATAACTTACATGAATATATTGATCCCTTATGGCACTGACATTATGCGGTTCTGGGTGATACGTGTACATGTAACGGATGGCTTCGAACACTCCTCGTGGGTTCAACGTGTAGTTGTATCTGAGGACCAGTTCTTGAACCTTTCGGTTGAACCAGTCTTCTGTTATCTCGAAGTTAGGAGCTAGAGATTCGTTGTTATCTGTAAAGTTAAAAACAATTTATTTTATAGGAGCGGGTTTAAATATCTGTCTGCAAGCTAAATTTATTTAATTTCTGTTGAGTTTGTTTCTGGTAATCATTGAACATTTGAGGATATATTAGCGGACCCGCGCAACTTTTGCAAAAGGTTTTCGCAACATTTTTCATTGATGTGCCGCTCCTATTGGTCGTAGCGTGATGTTATATAGCCTATAGCTTTTCTCGATATATGGGTTATTTAATACAAAAATATTTTTTCAATTCGAACGAGTAGTTCTTGAGATTAGGGTGTTCAACCAAACAAACAAACTCTTCAGCTTCATAATATTATTGCAGATATACAGGGTGTAAACCTCCTTTCTAAGGGGAGGCCTATGTCCAGCAGTGGACTATTAAAGGCTGTTGATGATTATGATGATGACAGGGTGTAAGGGACGTCGTAACGAATACTGAAATGGTGTATTCAGACCATGGTTCTGCGTCAAAAATACGTCCCTTACAGCCTGTATTACTGCATTTACAGCTGACGAAATACTGTATGGTTTTAGTTAGTTTAAGTCCGATACATCCTTGCCTTTAAGGGCCGGTGAGATTCCACAAAAATAAGGCTCGAACTTATTTAGCTTGTACTTTACTTTTACTAATCCCCCATTGCGCAAAAAAAGTTCTCATAACGTTTAGTATACATAACACAACAACTTCCCAACATCAACAGTTGGGCCAAGCATGATCACATCGCCTGGTCGGAAGATCCTTTCTTTGTGTTTAAGGGACATAGCGCCCATTATTCCACGAAAACACGTACAATTTTGCACTAAGCGGCAATCAAAGCCATGAACCATTGCTATGGCAGAATATGACCAATCAGGTTTCAAACTTTCGTATGAAACGATAATTTCTTGGGACCTGATTGGTCGGGTGCCTGGACTTGCTTGATGCGTCACTATTTTCTTAACGCGAATGGACTATAGTAACATTATAGTAGATAAATTAGTGTAAACAAGTGATACTACATTACACTTACATAAATAATAAGCAGCTTCCTGCGTAGTCACCCCGGTCATGTATCTCAGCGCCGGGTTGAATTGTCTCCTCTTAATTAATTCCTCTGGCATCGTGTTCAAGAAGTGCCAATCTCTTTCCCTCCAGCCGTCGTACCATTCGTCTCCGGGAAATGTGAAATTGTTTTCGAAAACTGGACCCCAGGGCATGAAGCCTACATGTGGCTAGAAATAAAAAACCAACTTATTTCACTTTTTTCTCGATTTTGAAAAATAAAGGTATATATTTAAAGAAAATACCTGAAATTCAGCATTCCCCAGTTCAAAAAAACTTCTGCCTTGTCTGAGACAGTTGACCAATCTCCACGAGGAATCTATAGGACAGCCGAGTAGTCGCCCGAAGACCAACGACGTATTCTGGACTCTAAACTTGTCTTCGATGAGCGCCCAGTCAGCCAGCGCTGATCCACTCTGTGTCAAAAATCAACGCTTATAAAAGAAATCGTTTTTAATACTAAGTTATGAGGTAGGCATAGGTTCGTGTTCTTACAGAATAAAGTTTATTTTATTTATTTTTTATTTTTGTTCGTGTCGACGGGCCTGTTGGTCTAGTGGTTAGTGACCCTGACTACTAAGAAGAGGTCGTGGGTTCGATTCCCACCCATGACTAATATTTGTGTGATGAGCACGATTGTTTGTTGTGTCTGGGTGTAATTTATCTATAATATGTTTGTATTTAGAAATATAGAAGTATGTTTATCAAAAGTCTGGTTACTATAGTACAGGCTCTGCCTAGTTTGGGATCAGACAGCCGTTTGTGAGATGTGTGTGAGGTTATTATTATTTTGAACCGAAAGATATATCCTAAACATATAAAGATTCAAAAAAATAATCTTAGAGTGTAGAGGAATCCACATAAGTTGTTAATAGTATTGTGAACGAAGGATTCGTAGGAAATAAGGCTTCGCTCTCCTAGTATCCGTTTGGTAGATGGTAAACCGTCTTTCTAGTTCTAACTTCAGAGGAAATGAGTGGTTCTAGAATGTTCTGAAGTTACTTCTTCTCAAGTTAGTTTTGCTTTACGCAAATAAACACATACCTGTGCTATGACTCTACTGATGAGATCCCTTGTCCGAGGTGCCACAGCCAGAAGACCGGCGGAGGCCCCGCCTGCTCCAGGGCCGAACAGCGTGATGGATGACCTGTCTCCGTTGAATGGAGTTATGTTATCGTACACCCAGCGGAGTGCCATTGCCTGGTCTAAGATGCCGTAGTTACCTGGGGAGTTCTCGTCGCCGGTTGATAGAAAACCTGAAATATGCATATCATTCAAAATTAAAGTTGATAACCCATACAATACAAGAAACGTGAGACAAAGATAGCAGGTAAAACCAAAAATTTTATAACTATTAAGGAGAGAATGACTGAATATCTAGTCCCTAAAATATTTAATGCAATAGAACTGTTGAGAACAGAAAAATACGTTCAAATTGAACTTGAAGAATCTACTGTGGCGAGGGTGTCACTACTATCAGTGAGGTCCATTAGTGCGAGGCAGTCGATCCATATATTTAGTCTTTGGGTTGGCCCCTTGTACATAGAACTTATGTTATGGTCCGTGTGGTGACGGATTAAGAATACAGAGTGTCACCACCCCTATTCATCCCGTGGGTGTCGTAAGAGCCGACTAAGGGAAAAAACTACGCAGAACAACAACACTGCAGAGAGAAGGAAAACTTGACACAAACCCTATACCAACCCGTCTGGCCAGCGTGGTATAGTAGGCCAAAACCTCCTTTCTAAGGAGATGTCTATGTCCAGCAGTCGACTATTAAAGGTTGTTGATGTGATGTGATGCTATGTACAAGCTCTAACATATACAATGTAGTTTTAAGGTCTTTACAATAAATATAAAATTGTTAAAAGCTTGGCGAGGAACTTATAAATGTTAACATTTTTTTTATGAATAAATGATTTAAAAAATCTAAGGTTCCCGAGGGTCGGCAAACATTTGTATATTTCATGTTAATCTATACACATAAAATTACCTGCCCTGACTGTTTTATCAAGGCAAAGCCAAAACGCTGGGGCTACAGACTTGAAATGTCATCTGCATCTGATGCTTTTTATGTTGTAAGCACCCACTAAGAAAAGGTTTTTGGAAATTTCCACAAGATAAGGGGTAAAATGAGGGATGAATGGTCGTATGGGAGTTCGTGATTTTCAAAAGTAAATAACACTGCAAAGTAAGTAACCAACTGCGGCCAATAGTTCGCTCAGACTCGAAGTTTCTAGCAAGCCAATACGAGTTACAGGTATCCAACCCTGGCAAAAACCTCTTTTCTACTATGTCCAGGAGTAAACTATTAAAGGCTGTTGATGATGATGAACCTAACCTATTACATAAGTGGGGCTAAATCCCCTTCGCTGATAAGTATGTGTGTATGCGAATTTATCGTTCAACTTACCAAGAGCTCCCAATCTATAGTTGAAGGAAACGACGATGACATTGTAGAAGGCGGCGAGCATATGACCAGGGAAGAGGTTAGAAGCACCCGATGTGAACTGACCACCGTGGATGTACACCATTACTGGGTACCTCTGGGCCGTGGAGCCTGCGTCAGTCTGAGAATAGAAACAATTAAAAACCTTACATTATCTATATGTATAAAAGAGGAACCTGACAGACTCGTCGATCAACGCACAGCTGCAACCGTTGGGTCTAAAAGCATGAATTTTTGCACAAATCTTCCTTAGGTTACGTAGGTGTGCAGTAAGAAATGATTTATGTAAAATCCACCTCCAAGGGTGCAAAATAGGGGTTGAAATTTTATATGAAACTTCGTTATTTTTGGGTAGTAGCGTATCCTCTACAATCTATGATGTCAACCACCACGCGAATGAAAACGTTAGCAAAAGTTAGTCTACTATAAAAATATCTCGTGCCTCGAGGTTTTGGTCGCACTGTTCCGAAACGGCTCGACCGATTTTAATGATTTTTGTTTTTGTATATTTGGTAGGTATGAGAATTGGTCGTAGTCTTTTTTTCTCTTTTACTATATTTCACGATTTAATTTCTTTCGTAATTTATATGGCAGCACAACGTTCCCGCAGTGCGGGAGTTGTAAAAACAAATTAAAAATATTGCGTGCCGAATATTTGCACCCAGCCAGCTGGTAGTAAAATCCCGAATGCTAACAAAACAAACATGAACATGAACAAATGATAATTTGTTGACAACGGGCCTGTTGGTCCAGTGGTTAGTGGCCTTGACTGCTATGCAGGAGGTCGGGGGTTCGATTTCCATATAGGACAAATAATCGTATGATGAGCACGATCAGTTGTTCTGTGTCTGAGTGCAATTTATCTTTAATATGTATGTATTTAGAAATATTTAAATATGTTTTTAGCAGTCTGGTTACCGTAGCACAGGCTCTGCCTAGTTTGGGATGTGTCAAGTTATAATTATTATTAATTACACCAATTTATTCACAGTAGGTAGCCGTAGTCTACTCAAGCATTTTGTTAGCTCCGTTCTGTCCATTAATCAATTATCTTAATGACTGCCAATTTGACATAAGTCGTACTAAAAAAAAATGTTACAGTACAATTTACAACCTTAGTCTAACTGCTGAGAGGCTTATTTTGCACGACATAAGTTTTACTTACTTATTTATGGGATGGCACCCAAACCGAAAGGTTTGAAGACTACCTCAAGAAACAGTTAATCATATTATACTTTATTCTACGGCGTTACAGTTCATTTTCGAGCAATATTTAGGAAGAGGATATCAACAGTACAGGCTAATTGAAAGCAGTTGGGCGGTAACTAATGAATCATTGTTGAATGAGCTCTGATGTCAATGAGCTAATTAGTACTTCATTAGCTGTGTTCAGTTAGTTTAGTACGTAAGTGTGTGTATGATGTGAGCATATGTATGGCTAGATACGGCGTCACGTTAAATTTATATCATTAACAACAGCCCCTGTTCAGACAAACGAAATGTCACTTTGGACGTAAATATATAGGTATAGTATATAGAAAATAATTTTTTTTTAAAAAACAAAAATAAATGCTTTTGTAACTAACCGAACTAAGAAGTCGTTTTTTTTTTTCTAAAAGTTCAAAAAGAAAAATAATTTTATCGTAAAAATACATGGGATGTCCTAGATGTCAATTGTTGTAAATATTTAATTGCAAGATATTGGTAAAAGTAAAGCTATTATATTATAAACTACTAGCTTTTGCCCGCGACTTGGCCCGCGTAAATGTCGGTTATCGCGGTAAAAAGTAGCCTATGTTTTTCCTCAAGAATCAAAGTATCTGCATACCAAATTTCATTCGAATGGGTTCAGCGGTTATTGATTCCCCATATAAAATTCTACCACCCCCCCCTTTCACCCTCCTAAAGGACGAGTTCTGGAATAAAAACTACCCTTTGTCCTTTCCCGGGACTTGGGCCATCTCTATACCAAATTTCATCTAATCGGTTCAGCGGTTTAAGCGTCAAGAGGTAACAGACAGACAAACTCACTTTCGCATTTAAAATATTAGTATGGATCTTGAAAAGCACTCTACGCTTTTTAATTAAGTTTTAAGTAATTTTGGCGTTGCTTTTGACCGAGTGAGTGACGTTACCGGAGCCAAACCAGCCACCCCTCCTCCTGGTTGTGGGGAGACAGGACACAAAGGGCGGCAACGTATTAGTGACTCTTGAGTAGCAAATGACACGGACGGTGGTAGTTACTTTCCATCCCTACACCGAAAAAAAAACATTGTTACTCCGGGAGTGCCGACAGAAGTGAATACTTATATACAGAGGTCTCGGTAACGGTAACAGTGTCGCGAGTTCAATTGTTTTTTCCCATCTCTAAAAATGCCCAACGCGCCTAAAGAAGTTTTCACTTCAACAGAGATGTCGGTAACGGTATCGCGAGTTCAATGGTTTTTTCCCATTAAATACATTATTTTGTTTGTTGTTAAAAAATGCACAACGCGCCTAAAGAAGTTAAAAACTTTCCGCCTTTTATGAAATGTATTCTCTGTTGTCTGATGTATACCCTGTTCACATTTAAGTTAATAATCAACAGGGAAATAAGATGTATGGAAGTTTAAAACAAAAATTACAATTTGCTTAGTATTTGATACAGTATACAGAGGTCTCGGTAACGGTAACAGTGTCGCGATTTCAATTGTTTTTTCCCATTTCGAAAAATGCCCAACGCGCCTAAAGAAGTTTTCACTTCAACAGAGATGTCGGTAACGGTATCGCGAGTTCAATGGTTTTTTCCCATTAAATACATTCTTTTGTTTGTTGTTAAAAAATGCACAACGCGCCTAAAGAAGTTAAAAACTTTCCGCCATTTATGAAATGTATTCTCTGTTGTCTGATGTATACCCTGTTCACATTTAAGTTAATAATCAACAGGGAAATAAGATGTATGGAAGTTTAAAAAAAATAATTCAATTTGCTTAGTATTTGATTACTTTAGATGGCGTTTCATATACTTGTAGAACCGAAATTAATCATTAAAAATTTAATTTTTAAATACATATTACACAATACAATACAACATTGCAAATGATTTGAAAATCATGTTTTTTTAATCTTTACATTCATAGAGTAAAATATTCTATTCCAACCAGGCCAACCAATTTAAATCTATGACACATTACATAACCATTGTAGTACAATATAATATTCATTATAAGGTGCATCAAGGACACCATACTCTAGGGACAAAGGCTCTGCTAACATCAGTTTAGTGTATTTGTAACAAGGCCTCATTCGTCCAAAGCAACTTTGTCTATGCAATAATGTTTAAAAAAAGCAGCAAATCCCATGTTTATTGTAGGCATGTCACAATTTGCACTTGGGAATAGGTTCATTTCATAGAAGCCATGATAATGAATTTCAGAATTTAGACTCAAGAATGGCCAACCAAGCTCATTCTAGAAGCATTAACCTACTGGGGCGTTCACAGGCATGTTGATAATATTAATTAGCCTATAATGTTTAGATTACGAAACTTGTCAACCTTCGAATATTCTTTTTGTATTTTATAATTTCTTGAGACATATTAATAAGCTTCAAAAAACCTCTAAGAGCAGAGTAGAGACCATTAAAACGCTTAACATAGGTGGGAATAGTATATTGAGCAGTCTGAACTCTTTAGGTTACAGTATAATACTTACGGTAGGTGAAAATATGTTGAGGTATAAACAGTCTTCATCCATATCTCTGACGCCTTTAGTAGCACCCGTGAAACGGACTGGTTGTGGACATGCTGGACCCCAATCAACAGCCTGTATTAGTTGCCAGCCTTGGTGTTGTCTTGGAGGCTACAAGAAAAGTTGTAGATATTAGTTTTATTACCTTTTTTAAAAAAACTATCCTATGAAACAAAATATTTCGTACGTATTCGGATTGATTCCTGTGTAATTTTAATAACTATTTGTGAACCACATAATTTTTTGTCCTTGAGAGATTTAATCACACAAGTCAGGAGTTGTTCGATTAAATCTCTCAAGGAAGTGGTAATAGTTTACCATAGTGTAAGTTCTAACAAAGGATATAGATAAATTATTTTATGATTTGCATTTTATGCTAGCCTGTTTTTTATTGGGGCAATTCCCGCTTCCTTACTTATAAGAAGGAGGGGGAAGGGGGCTTCTTAAGAGCGTAATAAAAGTTCGGTCACAATTCAATTTCAATCAACTTACTTACTACAGTAGCTTCTAACATTATTGTTTTTCACAATTTACTTTGTAAATGCAGACAAAGGACTTTTGTCTTTCAAGTTTGTAAATGTCAATAATATAAAATCTCTACTCTGTATTCTACAGTAAGAGTCATACCTTAAATCTGCCTTCAAGAACAGGTGGCCTCGCATATGGTATTCCCAGGAAAACGGACACTTCTCCTTGTATCCTTTCTACTGGGCTCAACCATGGCCTGAATCCAACGTCTGGATCTGGATTGTCATATAAGTATACCTGTTGAATTATTTCAAACATATTTAACTATTTATATAAATTGGGAAATATTAAATAAAAATTAACTAACTTAATTGAAAAATAAAATTGTCAGTTACATAAGTTATAAGTGAATTCCACAATAATAAAAAAAAAACATTGCCTTCAAAACCATATTGTAAGCTTTCTGAATCATGATAAGAAAACTTAAGGTTCAAACAAGAAAATAAAAATTTAATATTAAAATTATTCTCACCTTAAAACCCTGAACTTGTCCATAGTTAGTTGTGACAAAGATATCTCTCTTCAACTGCCTGGAGTCCCTTCTCTCTCTACCTTGTAAGTCAGGCCTCCATCCTCCGAGAATTCCAGGAAATGCAGCATCTGGATTATTTGGATCTCGGTTCTGTAACAATAGGATACAATACAATATTCTAAACAATAGTTACTTAATAAACAATCACCACCATTTCTAAAGCTATCATACCACATCAGTATCATAGAAGCTTATGGTGAGCATTACAATGTCAGAGAACCTGGAAACACATTGGACGGGCCAACAAGCATCTTATTTGGCAGTGTCTATGGGCAGCAGTTTGATCTGTACGAGGTTTTAGATAGCATCTTCGTGGCAATTTTTAAAATGGCTGTGCATGTGCATATGAGAGCGGCAGAAATGCCCATTCGACTTTGATCTGTTTACCATTAAAAATACACAAATATGATTGTTCTGCATACATTGCCTGTTTTCCTATGTGTCCTTCTCAATATCTATGTTTTTACTAGATATTTGTTAGTTTACCCTCTAAGAGGCAGAATTTTATTTGAAATTTCACCTACTAGAATAGGTTTTTCAAATTTTTTTTGTATTGGTTATTCAAGAGAAGGAAAACTTAACACAAACTTTATACCAACTCGTCTGGCACGTGTGTGTTTTTTTGGTGATGCAGTGGAATATATCTTCAGATCTCTGGCTCCTTGGGTGTATAGGAGCCACATGGAGTATGTGGTGTTTCCACTAAAAACCATGACAACGGCCACCTTAGGCGCCCTGCTATAGGGAGAACTGGGCCATGTGATTGTAACTCCCCCAGTTCGACAACGCACCTAACTAGGCTCTATCTCAGGTAAAGCTAAAAAGCTTCCCACTGCAGCCAGCATGGTATAGAAGTCAAAACCTCTTTTCTAAGGAGAGGCTTATGTCCAGACGTGAACTTTTAAAGGCTGTTAATGATGATGATGATTCAAAATAATGCAGTCTGATTTCTAAAATTGATTTTTTCTCTTCTATACAATCCCATGATTACAAGTAAAAAAAAATATATGTTGTATTTCAAGTTCTTCTAATTATTAACTACTTTTGTGCTGCTACACTGTACAGTGCTTTCACCGGTAAGCACTGTAAAGTGTAGCAGGAGGAGGAGGAGTTAATACTGACAAGCCTGTTGGTCTAGTGGTTAGTGCTTCTAACTGCAGAGCAAGAGGCCATGAGTTCGATTCTCACCTACCACAAATAATAATAATTTATCTATGATATGTAAATATAGGCCATATATCCTTTCTAAGGAGAGCCCTATGTCTAGCAATGGACTAGTAATGGATGTTGATGATGACGATGTAAATATATAAGTATGTTTGTCAGCGGTCTGGTTATCATAGTACAGGCTCTGCCTAGTTGGGGATCAGACGGCCGTGTGTGACGTGTGGGTTGTTATTATTAATATGTGTCATGAAGCTATAAAATATAATTTATGCTTTTAGAGTTTATTAAGAGTTTTTAGCCTATCTACATACTTTACTTTTTAAACACAGCTCATGAAGGTAAAAATAAATATGCATTTAAAGTTAAATAAATAAATACATACCATATTAAACTTGAATTGATCATCCAAGGGGTTTGGATTTATAGGGTTGTAAGGAAACCCACCAGGCTGATTTATATTTGGGTTATAAGGATTGTATCTTGTAGGGTCTGTTCCATATCTTCTGTTATTGAACACATAAGTCCTGTAATCACTATCGCCTGGACTAGGCCGACTTGTAGAACGAGATATATCTTCTCTAGAGTTGTAAAATTCATTTTGAATTTGTCCATTGTATAAATCTTTATTTGACTGACAAATAACACTAGTACACAAAAACACTGTCAATAAATATTTTTTAAACATTTTCACATCACTTGTAAACCTAAAAAGTTATTAAAAGATGAGTTTCCGGTTGAGTCACCATATTACACTTTGTAGTATTCTTTGCAATGTTATTGAAACAGGAGCAATTTTATGAATTAAAATACATTTGAATTCAGGCTCATTCACCGTGAATGATGTTAATTATCTATTATTTAGAGAGAATATTAGAATATGCATCAAAACATTGATAGAACAATGGGTGATAAAGTATTCATAACAGAATACTACTACTTTTAATCAATTCTTTATCTGTAAGGCCTAATTTTGATTTAGTACAATGTCGCAAGGGTACACGAGGGCTTATCTGTTTGTAATCAGTGAGTTATCAGTATCAGAGCGTACGGCAACGCCCAGCTCATCACAGTTTGTTTATTTCAACTTTTGAGTTTGCGAGTTTACTGTTTAACACAGATAACTATTATGATTAACTGATTTCGACATGCAATCAAATCAACTGCAATGCTCGAGACTTTGACTGATATTAACTTGTTGAGAAGGGTAACATTAGACCAACCATGTTTAATTTTTCCTCTCAGGAAATTAATGAAAATACAAGTAGTTGTAGTTTGTATTATAAAATTCAAGTATATATATAAATTTTAATTATAGCATTTAGTATAAACAAGTTTTGATAATTTTAAAATGTTTAAATTAAACTGTTGTGGAAGAAGTCACATGTTTAAGATTATAGAGAATGTCCAGCCTACCTTGACAGGGCATTGACTTCATTCGTTCAGAAATAGTGATGTTGATCACAGAGTACAGAAAAATAATTAATTATTATGTTCGTCATTTTTTAGGTATGTATTGCTAAATCAATATAAATATTAGGTCCTTACACATGAAATTAGCGTTTTGTCGTACTGACCACTTTGATCTGAAATATCTCCTCTTTGGTTAAGAATTCCAAATTCAAATCTATAAATTCATTTAGCTGGTACTTTTAAGTTTTGAAAACAGTCTTTCATTTCTTTTTTCCTCATTAATTTTTTTCTTTGGCGTCGCTTATTACCACACAATGGAAAACATGAAATATCGGTATATTTACGAGTACGAGTTCTACCGTGGCACCAGTGCTGCAGAAACAGCTCGAAGGATTAATGATATGTACGGCGCTGGTGTAGCAAAAGAAAGCACGGTACGTTTTTGGTTTGAACGTTTTCGTTCTGGAAATTTCGACCTTCAGAACCAACCCCTTGGACGGCCGGAGACCAAAGTGGAAAATGAAGAGTTAAAGGCTATTGTGGAAGCGGATCCATCACAAAGCACTTCATAGACAGCTAAATTAAAAAAAACTTGAACGATGGGTACCTCATGAATTGAGTGAATCGAACTTGCAAACACCCGTCGACTGCTGTGTTACTTTTGCTCAACCGACACAATAATGAAGGGATTTTAAATCGAATCACTACTTGTGATGAAAAGTGGATACTGTACGATAATCGGAAGCGCTCATCGCAATGGCTGAACCCTGGAGACCCATCTAAATCCTGCCCTAAACGAAAATTGACTCAGAAAAGTTACTTGTTAGTGTTTGGTGGACTAGCGCCGGTGTCGTTCACTACAGCTTTCTAAAATCTGGCTAAACGATTACGGCAGATATCTATTGTCAGCAACTGCAAACCATGCAGGAAGAACTAGCTGCTAAACAACCGAGATTGGTCAATCGCTCTAGGGCCACTGCTGCTTCACGACAACGCAAGACCACACACTGCACAACAAACAACCACTAAGTTAGATGAGCTACAATTGGAATGTCTGCGACATCCACCGTACTCCTCGGACCTTGCTCCAACAGATTAGCATTTTTTTTCCGGAATTTGGACAAATTCTTACAAGGAAAAAAAATTAACTCCCATGCGGCGGTCCAAACCGCCTTCAAAGGGTTTATTGATTCTCGCCCCCATGATTTTTTTAGTAAAGGGATCAATGAACTACCTATGAGATGGCAAAAGTGCATAGATAACAACGGTGCATACTTTGATTAATTAAATATACTTTATTAAACAGAAAAAATGACTTTAAATTCCACCCGTACAAAACGCCAATGTCATATGTAAGGACCTAATATATACTAAGCCATAGTTTCCATCACTTGACAACTCAGACAGACTCAATTGACGTCAATATTAGGCAGTACCGCCATAAAATGTAGAACAGTTACCAAACAAATCTAGTTGGCGAAATAGGCAATAATAAAAATAAAAGCCTTGTCTACTTCATGTGGTTCTTTACTTGACCCATTTTGGTTTATTTGCATTTCCATCTAAAGGGTTCAACAGTGCGTTTGTTGTTAAATAGCATGAATAACTAAGAATAATTCAAAAAATATATTCGGGCCAGTCGAAAGTAGCTGAGGAAAAGTAAATAGGTACTGTTTTTAGCGTTTTCTTCGGTCATGTGACCTGTGGAAGTTTCTACGAGATTTAACGGACATAAATTTAAGTTGTATTTCGGTTTAAACTGAAACCAGCGCTTGGTAATCCATGTGAAGTCCAAGCATAAGCTGACGCTTAGACCTTTTGCTTTCGGTATTATAGTTTTTCTGTATATTTCTAAAAGAGTGCTGTAATGCTGAAATCAATAAACTGGTATTCCATTCTATTCTATTCTATCTATGAAAGGGCTGTCTCACGTCCTGGTACACCGGAATATAACCGAATTTGAAACGTTATGTTTAGTTGACTTCCTTTCTAGGGTATACCTCGTTCGGGCACGCCGTCATCGCGGCGGTAAGACCCGTTATGGAGGATTGGCTCGAGAGGCGTCACGGGACCCTCTCATACCGACCGACGCAGGTGATAACTGGGAAAGGATTTTCGGGGATCACCGTGTCTGATCCGCAAGGAGCCAACGCCTGAGTGCCACCACTGCGATGGCCAGACCGTGGACACGGCTTTCCACACGCTGGCAGAGTGCCCGGCGTGGATTGAGCAGAGGCGAGACCTCGTGGCGGCCATCGGAGTGGGAGTTCTCTCGCTCGATAGCCTGATTGCGGCTATCGTGCGGAGCGAGAGTGCGTGGAACTCTGCCGTCTCCTTCTGCGAGCAAGTTATGCTCGCGAAGAAGACGGCTGAGCGGGACCGGCAGAGGTTTAGGACTCTCCCGGCCCGCCAGGCCCGGGAACGGGCTAGGTACCGCAGGCGACTCAGGCGCCGGAGGTCGCAGAACGACCTCCGTCCTCCATAAGCGCAGGCCTGGGGGTGACAGGTGAGGCCATCTGTCACCCTAGCAGAAGCAGGCCGGGGTTGCGAAGCGCGCTCGCTTCCAGGGAGCTCAGGGAACATGGGGTTCCCACACGGGGGGAGGTCGTCTACTGGTCTGTAGATGACCCGAGGTATGTCGGGGCACCAGGGACTTCCTTTCTAGGGTTCCTGGTTCCCCGGCTATTAGTACCCGAGACGGCGTGCGGTTTTAGTCGGTTCGAGTCCGACATGCCACCGACAGGTGGTATCCGAGGGGATTTCCGCACGGGAAAAAAAAAGGTGTACCGATCAATAAGCCATTTGTCCCGGTTTGGTAGCTAGGTGTACCTGCACGAATGGTATGAAACCAATATCGGAGCGAGATTTGGACGTTAAGTAGTGTTGTCCAATCTACTTATCGAAGGACCCACCGGATTTCAGAAACGATCTGAATTTGTTACTGTTTACCTTTTTCTATTTTTAAATAATAATAATAATAAAGTTTTTATTTCGGAAAGACAAAGTATCATAAAGTGTTAGTATTACATTAAATTTTTACTTATTACCTAGTGTTGGTACTAATCACCCTCTGTACAGAGTGTTTTATAACCGTAGAGTTGAAATTGTCCGCTATAATTACGTACACCTGATTGACTAGTGGGTCAATTCAATTCTGTGGAATAATGTATTTATGTGGGTAAACATTTTCATAAACTTGATGTACCTAATACGTCACAGTGTGTAGTCATTTGCTGCACTAATTTATACGCACTTCGCCTTTCATGTTAAACGTTTCAAGCGACATAAACTATGGAACAAATTAGATTAGCGGCTATGAGCAAATGATGGTTTCCATTAGAAGTGTTGAGCAGGAATCTGGAAGCAGGTACTGAAAGATCTGTTAAGTGTTGTAAATGGATGGTTCAAAATTTTGAATTCTAAAAGTAACACGAGAAAATTGCGTTCTTGAAATAAAACAGAAGAAGTCGTTTGACTGCATGGCTGGCGTAGTGGTTTTCGTAGAAATTTCCCCTCTCCGTGAAAATTTATACCTACAATTTACAAACCATGTAAGTCAGATTTTAAAATTTACCAGTACATAATTATTCCCAGTGTCACTCAGAATTATGACGTATCCAACGACGCAATCCACCAAGCAATTTAGGCTACAGAGCCTAGCAAGAAATATACATGCATTCAATCGAAAAACATAACACTCTCTCTCTGGAATTGGAATCCAGCTACCTTACTCACTGAATTGCTGAACACTGATTTTCTGTCAGCTGTATGGTATCACTCCGGTCGAGCCGACTCCTTGGTACCGCAGCATGGTAAAACTGTGCATAAAATAAACCCTTTTAAAAAAAAAGTTGAACCGACTTCAAAAAACACCGACAAAGAGCACTAAAAATTAAAAAATAATTACAAATCTAAGTAAAAAACTATAATAAGTACCCTCAATGTAACAGGTAACATTATAATACCAATAGTCCCTTCTAGTCGGTTTGAAGTCGGTGCCAAGCTCGATGCACAATAAGTAAAACTGGTCTATGTCAGCTTTATATTAGCACAATGAAAAATTAAGAATTCAAAATAATTCTAATGAAACATCGAAGATTTTGTTAATTAATAAAGACCAACCAGATCAAACGAAATGCGATGCCATCCATAGCAACAAAACGTCTATCCGAATTATTTTAACAAGATAAAATACAAAATTTCAACCTTTTCTTCTTATTAATACAACGAAAATTACTGTGGTGACATAAACACTGCAAGTTCTCTGCGCATCACATCGCGCAGTCTCTGACGGTTGCCATGGTTTTAAAGAAATACTCGTAGCTAAAACACGTTGTCGGGGCTGTCAAATTCCCAATAATTGTGAGGGTTTCCCTCGATTTCTCTAGGATCCCATCATCAGATTCTGAATTGGTGATAATGGGACCAATTGGGGAGCATACCCTTTCGATTACAAAAAGAATTTTGAAAATCGGTCCACAATTGACGGAGAAATCGCGTAACAAACATACATAAAAAAAAAATACAGACGAATTGAGAACCTCCTCTTTTGTGTTTTAGAAGTCGGTTAAAAAGAAAACATACTGTCGAATCAAAAACCCTCCTTTTTTGATGTTGGTTAAAAATCGACTAGCATGAAGCTCCTAGTCGAGACGAATCAAATGAGCACAAACACGGCGGAATTGCTTTATTTTATTACAGAGTTCCCATGGCTATTTACCGTCTCCATCATCAGACCCTGAATATCACATAGGATCGGAGTCCCTATTAATTAGACTCAAACACATTCAAATTCGATGGTATTACATAATTTTGTTACAGAGATCCCATACTCCTAAACCATTCATCATCAGCTTCATCATCAGCTCAGCAACATCAGATGGTGACCATTAGATGCAAAAATCTACATAGATTAAGATAATTTCTCATAAACAGTGTATATGCCTACAAAATTTGAGGGTTTCCCTAGATTTCCCCAGGATCCCATCATCAGATCCTGACCTGGTGACAATGGGACCACCTCTGACGTATGACCTACCAAATAAAAAAAGAATTATTCAAATCGGTTTATAATTGCCGGAGTAATCGCGTAACAAATATACAAAAAAAAAAAAAAAAAAAATACAGTCGAATTGAGAACCTCCTCCTTTTTTTGAAGTCGGTTAAAAACTAATAAACATACATTGGGTTACATATTAAATGTTGTTATTACATGGGATGCAGGTTTTGTTTGAAAAATATAAAAAAAAGTATTTAAAAATATGACAAAAAAGGTTACTCTGAGATAGTTCCTTTCACACGATACTTATAATTTAGGTCACGTTCATCTCTGCCGCCAGTAAAAGCAACGTCCTGTAAAATTCTATCAAAATCATTGGAAAATTGTAGACCGTGGATATTCTAGTTAGTAGGTATGATGCAGTTGTGACATAAAAGTTTTTGGTATTTGGGTGTAACATTTATGGGATCATCCATAAATTACGTCAAACGTTAAGCCGGGTACAAGAGGGGGAGGGGTGGGGGGGCTAAACTGTGGGGTTTAAAATACGATTGGTGATGTCCAATAAATTTTTGTGTATCTTTTGCTAATACATCATCTCCTACGGGCTTGTAGACTCTATTACGCGTCTCATAAATTTTCATGTTTTCTTCCTAAATATTGTGCTCTCCAAAAGTGTTCGATAAACATCTAACAACATTTTTATAGAAAAAATGAACGAATTGAAAGAACTCATTCGAGACAAAGTCCTCAACGTCAGCTATATTAACATACAGAACATTATCATAATTAATCTTTCGAGTTCTTTGCTTGACGGTTATGTCCGCCAAGTCGCCAGTATAAATCGACCTGTTCATTACAAGAGAAACAGTTTAAGAAAGGGATCTTCGTATTTTGGTTTTTGCCTTTGTATACTAATTAAAGGAATTTAGAATGAAAGCAGAAAACGACTTCCTTCATGGTCAATATGAAATCTGATAGCAGACTTCGGTGATTCATTGAACGCTCATAAAGTTTAAAATTTTTCTTGACTATAATTTTTCATTTTGACAAGTCCTTCAATACGATGTTAGTTGTACTTTAAGCTTATGCGTTCCGTGATATAAAGTTTGATATAAAGATACATTTGTCTATGGGAATTAAGACGATCACGTAATAGAGTCTATCCATAAATTACTTCACCTGAATTTCACGGTTTTTTGATCTCCAGCCCTGTCCTTGTCCTAGGTTTTTTTTTATGGAATAGGGGGCAAACGAGCAGACGGGTCACCTGAATGAAAGCGACTACCGCCGCCCATGAACGCCTACAACTCAGTAGTTACAAGCGTGTTGCCAGCCTTTGAGGAAGGAGTACGCTCTTTTTTTTTGAAGCTTTAAAGGTCCTATTGGTCCGGCAATACCGCAGTCGATGACTTGTTCCACAGGTTGGTAGTGCGAGCTGTAGTAGTCCTAGCTGTAATAGTCATATTTGTGAGCCCCCGCCCTCCCCAATCTCCCTCCAAAGTGTCACATCACATATTTAACAATTTTACACCTAGAAATCATCAAGTAAAAATAACAGTTTCAAAATCAGTTTTATTATTTTATTCTAGTTTTATTCCCATTTCAATTAATTTTAATTTTCCTGCCTCATATGTAGTTTCCGTTTGATATAAAAGCGATGCAATATGTTATTTCATTACATTTAAACTTAAAACTTGTATTCTTGCACAAAATCTAGTCGTTCTGAAGTCATTTAAAAAAACATTACATTTAGATTTGTTCTCTATCTCGGATATCTAGGAAAACGTTTAGAAAACAACAGTACTGTTAAAACATATCTAATTTTAAAACATGTTTCGGTTCTATTCAATATTTTAAAGTTACATAAGTCTTTGTTGTATTAGATAAACATTGTTAGCTCTTGGTAATCGATAACCCAATCGCCAGGGACTAATCAAGAGATTGAACATCCTTATGGGCAGCATGTACGCTTCCTTTGCCCGCTTTCATGTTAATGTTTACTTTGGCGGGAATATGTGCACTTAGGTAATTGGGAACGGGCATTATGAATATGTTTGTACAAGTTTTTTTACTTCGATTCCAAATTGAACTACTCTAATGTAACTTGAATGAAATGGTGTATCGATCTCCAAAATGAAAAGTCATTATTGTCTTTAATGTCTGTATATGTATATAACAACTTGCCATTATTTTGAGAAGCCTAAAAATCAAACAAATTAAAAAAAAACATAACGATTACGTGCATTTCAAAGACCTAGCGCATTTTAAAGAAAAATAACCAATTAATTATAGTTGTCTCTCATATTAAATCTCTGTTCATAAAATAGAGTAATTTATCTAAGCCAAAAGGCTCCAAGACAAATCGAAAGCCGCCTTGCCCTTTCTACATTTTTTTTTTCAAACATGTGGCGTTGTAAAATTGTTTATGAATTAAAATTTACTGTAAACCGGCTCGAACAGAGTGATAGATCGGCATCGCAGAAAACTGGTGTTAATAATAAGTAAATAGCCAAATTTCGGAGAGAAAGAGGGAGGGTAGGGAAGGGGTTGTGGGACAAAAGGCGGCAACGGACTTGTGTCCTCTAAGTTGCAGGTGTCTATGGCCGACGGTAGTCACCATTACAATAACAAAAAATATTACAAAATTACGTAAAAGTTCACAAGAAGTATATCGTGCAAGAAAGTTTTGTCATGTCGTACATTCAGGACAGATAAAATTACGGTTTGTTTACTAGATAAAATAGAGTAAGCATTTTGATTAATATTCACGGTGTTTATATATACATGAATTATATATTAATGTTTGTACGGCCATCTTACGTGTTCATTACTTTAGAGATTACGCAGCTGAATACGACTCATCTAGCAACTTGATGTCCGTCGTTAAATATTGATTTTAGATTACCAAGCCTATTTAGTTTAGAACTAAACACAAAATAGGATATCTGTATATGCGTACAAGCTGATTGTAAAGTTCGGAAATTCCATTGTAGACTGTGTTTCAAATATGGAAGAGAATGCTCTCATCATAATCGCTTTAAGATAGATAGATAGAAAACTCTTTATTAGTAGACCGTTTTACAAGAAGTATGATACATAAAGGTGTCAGATATATTATAATGTACAAAGGGCGGCTTTATTGCTAAGAGCAATCTCTTCCGCCTGGAAGGAACCTTCGGATGGATCAAAACGTTCCGGAGAGACAGGAGTAGTTGCTTTGTGTTTGAAGGCAAAATTATGTATTTCTATATAACTAAATGAAGTTGAGAGGATTAGAGGCATGCAACCGTTTTTTCTCTTGGGAGACCCATACTTTGCCATATATAGTGTTTTCATTGCCTCATTTAAAACCAGTGTTGAGCAATTTTTTTTTACTTTCCACCGAGTGAGTAAGATTACCGAATCATAAGACCACGACCAGAGTGTCACCATCCCTATTCATACTACTACGTTATATTACGTTCAGTACAGTTTTAATAAATTAAATTTAAGTAAGTGCTGCAAGGAATTATTGGGACCACTACCGGGCCGCAGCTTGCAGAACAGAAGAGGTCCTTATTTCACAGATTTTATGTTATCTGTGCTACAGCTTTGTCAATTGTGAAAAGATTATGTTATTTGTTTTAAAACAAATCTGTTGTAGGTACTAAACATTAATGCAATTTAAATTTGAATCAAATAAAAGGAATGAAAGTTAAGAGATAAAAGGAACAACTTGAAGCAATTAATCAAGATTTGGGCCCATCGGAGTATTTTATTTATTCAGCAAATACTTAATGAAAATACTTTTTAACAAAGTAGGCCATCCTATATCGTCATTTGTCGCTAATGGCTCACATCGTTATAACTCGACTTAATTCACGATGCTTGAATCCGTGTTGATTGAGTTGTCACATCGATTGCATAATACATGCCAATCTGAAGAACAATATGATTCAACAGGTAATACACCTAATAGAAAACAGCAATGGGAGCGTCCGGGTTCATGAAATCTGCCTTAGCTTACCTATATGCATCTAGTGCAATATCCATTTGCAATAAATGGATTAATAACCATTAAACAGATTAAACGTAATCCTATTTGGAAGAATTTCTTTTTCAATAAAAGGTCCCAAGCTGAATAAAAACTAATAAAACATTTCTCTTAGAAATATTTTCTCATAGACGTGAATATCGCTGTGTATGCATTTGTAAAATTAGTATTTTTCCTCGTGCCGGCTTTCAACCCTCCGCAAACTCTTTGAAAAATATTTCTCTTTCTTTAGTCACTAGTCTACACTTCTCCATGTTTAATTTATAAAGCTCTTTAGTAGGTTGTTTCGTTTATAACGTGTGTATTTCAATTTTAACTTTCACAACCGATTTAATTAAAAGAGATTTTCAATTTGGTTGTAATTTTTACAAATAGTAACCTCAGAACGAAAACATTCCCAAGGTGGGCGTTAAAATGGCAGTGATAAGTTGATGTCTTAAAAACCGCAAAAACCTATTTATTTTGGTTATAGGTAGTTTGATTTTCGACAAGAAAGATAAATTAAAATAATTTCAAATTCAAAAATCTTATACCTTATCTTAAACCTTTATATTTCTTACAATTATGAGATTTGTTTTAAAAATGATTATTCCGCCTCTCGAGTTTTAATTAATAACGCTGTAACTATGTTTATTTAATCGAGTAGATAACACGCAATATCAATGACATGTTTCAGCTTTTTATTATAAAAAAAGGCACATTTCATTTTTGGCTTGATAACTTTAATTCATTGATTGCAACAATGAGGTCAATGGCCAGCTGAACACAAAAACTTGTTTTTAACTATATGTTTTGTAGTATTAAGTAATATTTTAAACATATAATACTTGAAATTAAAATGAAAACTACATATATGAAAATTTGGTGTGTGTAAAGAAAAATATTCATTTATTCACAAAGTTTAGCGACATTCATAAAATAAACACTAGAAATAAAGATAAACTCGTGTTACCAATCACTAGACTACAAAAAGTAAGCAAGATTTTCGATGTCAGGGTGGGTGATTGTACAATAAAATGGCAAGCGAATTCCATGAATAAAGTATTAACATATTTAAGTCTTTAGTAATACTAAAACTCTGTGAAAAGGCTTACTACACGATTACAGATTATTTAGATGACAAATTTGCTTGGGATTGATGCTTCTCCTGCCTATCATTGTTGTTATGTTTGAGCGTGATGGACATTTAATTAATTCTTTTTTTTTGTATTTCGTATTTTGTTTGTTTTCAATTTGTTTATTTTTCGCTGAAATTGAATTGTATAGTATATTTTTTTGTAAGTATGTAAATGTAAGTAAATGTAGGCTTGTAATGTTAATTCGTAATTTGTAACTTTCTGGTGGTTTTGAGTGTTTCTACGGCCTACCCAAATGTCCTGCTGGCGGTAGTGTCGTGTTTCGGGTCCTTGATCTTGACCAATATCGGTTAAGCTACACGATGGTTGGGGCCTGTATGCCGTCTGTATGGACAGGCCGACTCAAAACTATGGTCCTTTCTTCAAAAGACCCACCCTGACCCTATACTGTACTCGAACAGTATTATTTAACTTTATTTACGGACTAAAAGGACTCTGCGGTTTGTTTCGGCGTTTCGTCCTAGACTAAGTCTTAGGAAACGGCGGCTCCATCTAGCTGTAAAAATATCTGAAAAGATTTACTTACAGAAATAAATATCATAATTTTTTTTGCTTTCAAACAAAACCTGAAAGTGCATACCTATGACTTGCTACAAATTGTTTTTCAATGAGTTTCTACAGAAGATAGCGTCTTCCCTTGTAATCAATGAAAAGTTGGCAAAAAAACTAGTACTTGTGATTTGTTCTTGTGACTTGTCACATGACGCAAAAAAGTCTCAACACTTCCTATTTTCAGATTAATTAAATCAACTTTTTTAATTTTCGAATCACGGTATGCGAAACTGCTGTTTCATACTTAAGGACCTTGTTAAATTCAAATATTTCACACCACCGTACATATTTATAGATAAATGCTTGAAGATAGTCCTAATACAGCTATTAAGACACTAAGTGTAGGTCTGTTACAAGACGATGGTATGGTTGTCCACATGGTTATGGATTTGAAACCCACACTATCATCATACATCCCATTACTCAATGTTCAATTTCATCATTCAGTTTCAGTAATGCAATTAATTGAATATAAATCCTTAGGTAAACCTTCAAAGGCTTATTTGGCGAACAGATTGACGAAGACTCAGTCATATCAGCAGTTACGGTGCGGGTCCATTGTGCATTTATTGATTCGTGGAGTTACGAAACGTTATTTTGATGTGTAATATAATTTCACGATTTACATCAATTTTCCACTTTAGTTCGACCCTTCCACGTTAAATGTTAGTTTCAAAAATCAATGTTTTTGATGATAGAAGATAGCTTATCTGCCAGACTCACTACTCCAAATCAACAGCCTTTAATAGTCCACTGCTGGACATAGAAAGGAGGTTTTGGCCTACTATACAACGCTGGCCAGACGGGTTGGTATAGGGTATGTGTCAAGTTTTCCTTCTCTTTGCAGGAACATAATGGATGTATATTTATCATTATTTAGTATAATTTTGTAGTATTTGAGAATAGCTTGTAGACAAAATGTTACAATTAAGAAAGTTACGATACATTATATGTATACGTGGCTCCTCAGACCATACATACGATTATCATTTTTCAAAGAAGCAGTCTTTTAGTTGATGCGCAATTTCTGCATCATTTAGTAGTAAGTATATTAAAGTAGTGTAAAGAATCAGTAATTAAAAATATGGCACATTTTAACTGGCTCCTCAAGTAAGATGCTTCGATAAATAGATTTGACTCCAATATGCTTATAGGTGGGCTTGATTGTGAGGAAATTTGGAACATAAAACATCTATATTTTCTATAAATTTAAACTAAATGTACGTATAATTCTATCATAAAAAGTACAGTATCTACGAACTTATTGACTATTCTTTATTTTCCTAACAATTTTTTGTGGGGTATCTATGAATAACTTTCGCCATTACTTTCATGGCAATTCACGCTCTTAAATATGGATTGAGGAGCCACATTAATAGTATTGTATATTCTTGAATATCAACAGTACTGAATTCAGATTTTTAGTAGGCCCTATACACAATTACTACTAAATGATACAAAATTTTTATTAAATACTTTTCGTGTTTCAGTTGGCTCCTCTTTTACATTGATATAACTTGTGATGTGTTCTACAAATTTCTGAATTTGTCAAAAAATATCTCCCTTTTTACTTTGATAAATAATGTGTGGCTCTGAATAGAACTAGTTTTAGTTACCTCCTATGCCTCATAAAATATTGTTTCAAGCTAAAAAAAGTATTCAAAATACAATCTCTGAACAAATTGTTAATATTGTCTGACGAGTAGGTAGGACGATTCTCTAGCTATCTTTTGCGATTTATCTAAAGCTTTTGATTGTGTTGATCAGGAAATTACAGCGCTATGGTATAAAAATAAAGCACTGGAACTTCTTGCTTCATATCTAAATAATATGATTTAGAAAGTTGATATTAATGGTGAGGGGTCTCCAGGCTCTGTGATAGAAATGGGCTTTCCACAAGGTTCTATTCTCGGCCCTTTTCTGTTTATTAGTATTATATACTCGTATTCACGACTTATACGTATACACTTAGTTTTTTTATCATTTAAAAGCAAATTGTTTACGTCTGTGAAATTAGTAAATGTCCGTTTAAGTCTAAAAAGTAGTGATGTATCATCTGCAAACAACACAATCTGGGATGGAATGGGGAATGGGGATGAAATTAGTTTCTTTCTTCATTGAGGCAGAATAATATACTGAACAGAACAGTAAAAAATATAACAAAATTAAATAATAAACAGAAAACACTATTCAAGAGATTTCTTGTCCTTGTAGTTAACAGTACCTTAATGATAACGAAACGTCGGGTCAGGTTAGGAAGAAGGTTCCCTACGAGGGCGTCTCCCCCCCGGGCTGGGTGTACTCTGCTACGCAGATGACACTTTAGTCACGGCCCGGGGGGCTAACTTCCAGGAGGCGGCGCGCCTGGCCGGCCACGTAAGTTTCACTGGTGGTCGGGCGCATTGAGGCGTTGAGTTTACGGGTGGCCCTGGATAAGACGGAGGCCCTACTATTCCATGGGCCCCGTTGTGATCCACCCACCGGCGCCTCAATCGAGGTAAGCTCGGTCCTTGTACCGGTCCGGGCCCAGATGAGGTACCTGGGTCTGGTCCTAGACGGTAGGTGGCTTGGTCCAAAGTTGGTGGACACTGCCTCCGCCCTAGGGCGACTTTTGCCCAATTTGGGCGGGGCCAGTGTTCCCACGAGGCGGCTGTACGCGGGGTTATCCGGTCCATGGCGCTGTATGGTGCACCGGTGTGGGTGGCGGCTCTGGCCGCCCCGAATAGGGCGCGCCTCTGACGGCCCCTGAGGATATTGGCGGTCAGAGCCATACGCGGATACCGCACGGTGTCCACCGAGGCGGCTTGCGCCTTGGCCGGAACACTCCCGTGGGATTTGGAGTATGGATATATAGGTCTCTCACTCTCACAACTTTACGATTTTATTAATTTTAAAAATATTAATTTATTTAAATTTGTTCCAGAAGTAAAGATAATCTTTACAAGAAACCAGAGCGACACGCTGACACACACCGCTCCAGATAAATAAGAATCTTTTGTTGACGAGGCCAACCGACGGTTGTTATGACTGTAGCTTTTCCTACTGTAAAGAAATCAGAAAACCAGAAAAATATACGTCCTCCTTTTTGACCTTGACAAAAGTGTGGCGGTTTCTGGGTATTGGTTAGAATCAGATTTTAGTTATCGAATAAATCAGAAGATACAAAACCAAAGCAACGGTCGGCGCCACATAATCGTGTATATATATATCTGATAATAATGTTTCTTCACAGGCTTTTGTGATCTTAGCCCTTTGCAATTTTAAGGTGACACTTGTTCAATCTATCTTCGGCATGCCTTTAATACAAAGCGGGTACGGGTATTAAATAGCTTACATTCCTAATGCAGCTGACTTTGGTGCAGAACATTTATAATTTACCAGCCAACATTTGATTGTTGCGACAAGAAATGAGGCCGGGATTTCCTGGTCAGGCGAAGTGGAGTGAATTTTCAATGTTTACAAAATTTGAAGTGAATTCGTGGGTAAATTACGAGGTCAACTCAGGAATGTTTTAGAATTATGTCAGAAGGAATTTTCAATTTTGTAAAGTGAATCGAAGTTTTCTGCTCTAAGAGATATGAGAAAATGCTTGTTTTAGGTAAAGATATTGTGTATCCATACAGATTGTCCTTGAAATACATTTCTTATTTGATGATCATCATTTATGAATAGTTAAGCAGCCATTGCGCCAACGATTAACTTGTCAGTTTCTGCATTGAGTACTATATGTAATAATTCTCACGTTGCGTATAGGAAGATAAAACCTTTCCGAAATCTTTACTAAGGAACCGGAGAAAGTGACTTTCAAGAGCTCTGTCTTCAAAACGCGTCCTTCTAACTCGACAAAAGACAGACAAACGAACTCTTGTAAGAGTTCTTGTACAGTAACTTGACAGATTAACTGAGAGCCCTTGCAATCCTCTCAACTATTGAAATCTTAATTTAATAATAAACAACACAAAGCCTTTAAGTTTACGAAACGCTTGTCGCGTTTCAGACGGATACTTAAATACATAATGCTAATTGATGTCCTGGGACACATTAACACCTCTATCTTAAGTAGAACTTGTGCCTCTTGTAGGTCCTAGAATAAGATGAACATACGTAACCTTGTTGTTAATTCATACTTGCACTAATTGAGTAGCTCCAAGCGAGTGTATAACTTGCTCTACTAAGATTAAACGCCCAAGTTAATCTCGAAATTTTGTTTTATTTTATTTGGGAACGTTATTTGAGCATTTAGATTACACATTTATCAGGTCATAAAAAAACGCGAATTTAGTAATGAATGATATGAATACTTATATGTTTATTACAATATATAATATATTATTATGAGGCGATATTTTCTCTTTAACCTATCTTAACAGAGGCTGATGAGAACATTGAGCGCTGACTGATCAGTGTAAAGATTTGTATGAATGTCATTTGTGTGTATGTTTATATTAGTTTGAGTTTTTGCTTTATTTTGTCATAAAGACAAGTTTTGAAAATGTAACTAAATGGTTTTCTTGACGTTAGAAACTTGCACCGCGTGAGAGCCATGCGTCGACCAAAATGTGCTGGCTCGACCAGAGTGATACCGTGGCCTCACAAAAATCAGTGTTAAGCAATTTTTTCGTTGTTTTTACCGAGTTAGTGAAATCCGCAAATCCCCTGATTCTTCTAGATCAAAGGGAGACAACACGCGTGTGACTTTTAAATTGCAGAAGGTTATGTCCTCCAAGCAGGCTCCTAACTTGTTTCCCTAAGATTAAACACCTATGCAATACATTAAATTTTGTTGTTAATTAAATACATACATCACATACATTTGAATTACTTTTTTAAAATTCAAGTCAGGTCATATAACCCGCCCCGCGTCGCTCCCGGTGCAAAGGTGCCCATGATACTGGCAGCATTGCCTCGCTGAATTGCAACGGACATCTTTTGCACCAGAAACGAGCTGAAGCGGAAGTCACCACACCTATGTATTTGTGACTTTATTTGAGCGGAGGCACGATACAACTTTTAGTGATTTAGTGATTGAACCCTTTCGCGATCCTCCATCAAAGCCTTAAATAATATATCGATCATGTATAATTTGTACACATTTGTATGTTTCTCCTTAGTCGGCACTTGTGTCATTATAATTGGTGGTGAATATTCTTCTGATTCTGGTTTTTTTTGTGGACCTATACGTTGTTGTGGAATAAAACATGGCCCTAAAATAGAAGAATAAAACTTATATTAAAAATAACTTTACACATCTCATGAGTTGATCCCAAATTAGACAGAGCCTATTGTAACCAGACTACTTATAAACATACTTATATATTTCTAAATTTATACATATTTTGGAAAAATTACATCCAGACACGACAAATGATTGTGCTCATCACATATTTATTTCTCCCACCCTAGCAGAAGCAGGCCGTGGTAGCGACGGGTTCGAATGGGAACATCGTGGTTCCCACATACGAGGGGGTCATCTACTAGCTGTATATGGCCCGGGGTCCAGCAGGGTAACTGGTATTTCCTTCCTTTCTAGAGTAGTTTTTGGTTGGTTTGAGTGCAACACAGCCATCGGTGGGTGGTATCCGAGGGCATTTCCGTACAAAAAATAGTGGTAATCGAACTCACTATCTCTGTCTTAGCTGTCGGTGCAGTGTCTGGGCATTAGTATTTTACGTGGATCTATAATACACTCACTCACTCACTCACTTTTAAAACTGAAATAATTTGGGCTCATTTTCTGAGAACGATAGGCGCTCTTACATATTCATCCAGCAGTCAGAGGCCAATTTTTTACAACAAAATGCTTTTCTTTCACGGGCAAAATGGTTGTGTCGATATCGGAAGCAAAGTGAAAAAAAACTGAACTGAATTAACACAAAGATGACAAAACAGAAAATGAAGAAGAGAAGAAATAATGATGGTTCTTATTCCATAACGTATGTTTTTACGTACGACGCGTTATTGAGGATAATAGGTGATTATCAGCATCTTGGTTACCATGTCCGCAGCGTAAGTCCTCTTCCTCTATAGTTTCTTTAACAGTAGCCTGATCACCGAAAACCTGAAATTAAAGACCGTTTTACAAATATAAACCAGATAACAATGAGGTACCAAGCGTCTACAATTTTATTTTTTAACTAGCTGAGACCCGCGGTATTACCCGCGTTTGGTGTTATAACCGCGGGCAACGCCGCGGGGCGAAGCTAGTCTAAAAAAGTAGCTTTATTTATTCCTTATGTCATCAGCTATCTGCCTGTGAAAGTCCCGTCGAAATCGGTCCAGCCGTTCCAGAGATTACCCGGAACAAACAGACAGACAGACAGACAAAAATTGAAAAAAAAATCGGTTGTCTGTAAAGTCGTTTTACTGACGATAGTTGAACGTGACAACGTCATAAGAAAATACTGATGGAATGGTTGCATTTTACGAAAACATGTAAATGTATTATTGTATAGCAGCTGTCCACGCGGACGCATCGCTCACTCAAGTAGGAGAGAGACAGATGTCAAACGCTGCCGAACGCGGAGGCCGATTGTGCCTCTTTGTCGCTTGTTCCGCGCTCTCGCTTGCACTTCAAGCCTTAAATGGAACGCCTCAGAGCGAGGTAACGCCGCATGAGTCATGTTTTTTCGTGCGTGCAGCCGGCTCCATCGAATTATAAGACGTTGTCACGTCAAAAAATATTTTGGCATATGTACCGTGTAAACATACATATGCATTTAGTAAAAAGCGGTTATTTTAATATTACAAACAGACACTCCAATTTTATTTATTTGTATAGATTAACTTACAATATTGAATAGCGCGATTATAATTATAACGAAACCTTTCATTGTTGCTTTCATCTTTTACATAAACTTTATAAAACAATATGCCAAATCAGAGGCGATGCTAATATCCAAAGTATGTAACAAAATTTTTATTGTATTTTTAATGAAGTGAACAAAGCAGTTAATTATTTATTACAACATTTATTTCCAATCTACTTTATGTCATTAATAGGCATAAGGCATTTGCGGTGTAATCATTTATTCATGGTCCTGAAGGTAGGTCAAGAATTTTCTCACACTAGAGAGTTCACTTTATGATTGTCTTATAGAAACACTTGGATGTGTTTCTGTATGTTCGTCCTTTTGTTGTTCGTCTGATAGCTTATTTAGGGATACCTGAATTCATAGGAATAATCTACATGCACAGAGAGAGAGCAATCAAAGAGATTGAGCAAACGCTCAGTTGGCGATTTAAAAGTTTCGTTGGAGAAAACTTCTCAGCGAAGAGCGACTTCGAGCCTTTCTATGAAGTTTATTTTTTGTGTTATATGGAGTAAACGAGTGACTTATTATCTGATGGTAAGTGATTACTACAGCCCTTGAACAAATGCAACTCAAGAGACAGAAGTAACTGAACTCTTTATTATTCAAGGGACAAAAAGCACATGCGAAGCGCACACACCGTATTATTTATAGATTTTGGTCTTTGCAGCTAATCTTAATACTGTTATTTATACATTAAGTGTATGTTACAAGAAAATGCTATCACATGTTTGCAGATTTGAATCTATGTTGTTTAGTTGTGATGTAACACGCTTCATATTGGAGTGTGTTGTGACTTAGAAAAGTCGTCTCTGTCCCTATCCTACGTCTTCGTAAGTATACTAATACGAAACACTTAACAACGAATGCAACCTACCACAAAAAACTTAACGCCATAGGTATGCAATCTCGAATAACCAAATCACTTATTCACCAATTCACCTTAACGATAAACGATTTTCATTGCTCTAACAGTTGCTCAAAATCCTAAGATATAATCCCTAAAGGTTATTTGTCAGATAGCCGCCTCCACTCAGGTTATAGCTCCGAAATCTTGCATCAATTCAATGTTGGATCACAATCTGTCGCCGGCATGCCTTTAATACAAAGCGACGGGTTCCAGATAGCTTACATTCCTAATGCAGCTGACTTTGGTGCAGAACATTGATAATTTACAAGCCAATATTTGATTGTTGCGACAAGAAATGACTACGGGATTTCCTGGTCAGGCGAAGTGAAGTGAATTTTCAATGTTTACGGTCTCTGGAGTGAATTTGTGGGTAAATTATGAGGTCCACTCGGGAATATGTTAGAATTATGTCAGAAGGAATTGCCAGTTTCGATTTTGTAAAGTGAATTGAAGTTTTCTGCTCTAAGAGATATGAGAAAATGCTTGTTTCATGTGTAGAAATATTGAAATTTGAGAGCATCCAGATATCACCCCCTATTCATCCTAAGAGTGTCGTAAGGGCCGACTAAGAGAGCAAACTACGCAGGACAATACCACTGCAAAGAGATGGAAAACTTGAATAATAATAATAATAATATTGTTTATGTAATTTAAAAACGTATTACAATATTCAATTACTTCTGCCAAACTGCACAGCAGTTTGTTGGCAGACGTAGCTCCCATTTATCATATTACACTTTTTATTATAATTTAACAATTACATTACCATATCCTTTTTACAAAAATAAAAAATAAAATAAAATTTAAAATAATCAAATAAATAACATGCAAAATTACAGTAACGATCATTTAATCAAATCAATTAAAATTACCTAGTGATTAGTTATTCTTATCAAAAATACTTAAGTAACATGACATAACAAACATGACAGGAACCCAAAGTATAGTCATAATAACTATACTTTAGGTTCCTGCCATGTTTTCACTGATCACATTTAGAAGAAACTTTGTTACTTTGTATTTAAACGACCGTTTTGAAGTACAAGCACTTTCTATGTCTGTAGGTAAACTGTTATATATAGTTGGTACTAAATATTTATTGCATCTTTGGCCATAATAATTATGGCAAATGGGCACCTCAAAAGTCCTACAATATTTTGCACCTCGAGGCCTTAGTTGCACAGCCCTGACTTTGTACTCTTGGTGGCAGTAATGATCTAATGCTACTAATAGCGCTACCTTCTCATGCACTGGCAGGATTTTACACTCGACAAACAATTCCTCATAGTTGGTTATTTTACACCGTAATTTTGTTTTATAGTTGTCTACTAACCTTTTCATAAATCTTGTTTGCAAGGCTTTAATCTTATCCAAGTACGTTTTAAACGTGCGTCCATAACATGCCAGTCCATAGGAAAGCAGCGAATCTACCAGCGCATAGTAAACAACAAACAAAGTAGCCCTGTCCAGTACGCCACTGAGGTGGTGGAATTTTACAAGGACAGATCGTAATTTATCACAAACTTTAGTAATGTGCGCTTTACAAGAAAAATTGGTGTCTATCACTAATCCTAAGTACCTGTACTCTCCCACCACCTCTATAGCCGCACACTCACACCGCGATCCACTGCTGTCGTACTCGCTATGCAGACATTCATAGCTGTGTCCTATAATGCGCGTCCTATAATGAAACAAACCCTATACTAACATGTCTGGCCAGCGTGGTATAGTAAGTCAAAACCTCCTTTCTAAGTAGAGGACTATGTCCAGCAGTGGACTATTAAAGGCTGTTAATGATAATCTATCCAGATTCTCCTTGAAATAAATTTCTTATTAGATTGTGATACTATTGAGCCATTGATTTTTTTTACTTTATTTCATAACTACTCGCCTCTATAACAGTATAGGAAGAAAAATCTTTCCGAAATCTTTACTAAACTATCGAAGAATGTGACATCCAAGAGCTTTGGTTTCAAAACGCCTCCTCCTAACTCGACAGAAGATAGACAAACGAACCCTTGTAAAGGTTTAAACACTAACTTGACAGATTAACTGAGAGCCCTTCCTTAAACTTCTTTGATTACCCTCTCAGCTATTGAAGGGCTAAGTTTATAATAAACAACTCAAAGCTTTTAAGTTTACGAAACATTTGTCGCGTTTCAGACGGATACTTAAATACATAATGCTAATTGATATCCTGGAACACATTAACATCGCTATCTTAAGGAGAATTTGTGCCTCGTGTAGGTCTTAGAATAGGATAAACATACGTAGAACTTTTCGTAAATGCATACACATTATATATAAATAAACAAAGCACTGAAAATAAGGCAGGTGTAAGTGAGCGATTATTACTTGTCGGTTCTTCATCCATCGTAGATGTAGGAAATAATACTGTGTATGCACGCAACTGTTATAATTACATCGAGTTAATACGAAATCACACTTAAATATTCACTCGAGGCTCAGATGTAATCGGATTACTTTACTTACTCGGAACGTGCGAAGTAGAAGGATATATATGTTTGCCCAAAAGTACCCGTTGATCGCCTACTGTTCATATGACAGCAAGCTGTCAACCGCTGTGTTGCCAATTACCCCATCTAAATACGCCCAAATTGATTAAACTTGACGTTCCGTTCCACGTTAACCGACATATTATATATATTCTTTTTCTCTATGTAACCCCCTGGTAAGTGACTACCGGCGCCCATGAATACCGTAACTCAAGAGACACAAGTGTGTTGCCATCCGGGGACGGGGATGACTATTCTAAGTCATGTAACACACTCCAATATGGAGCGTGTTACGAGTTCATGACAACGAAACAACATGGATTCAAACCTGTAAACATGTGATAGCATTTTCTTGTAACATACACTTAAGGTATAAACAACAGTATTTAGGTTAGCAACAGCCTTTAATAGTCCTCCTCTGCTGGACATAGGCCTCTCCTCAGAAAGGAGGTTCTGACCTACTATACCACGCTGGCCAGACGGGTTGGTATAGGGTTTGTATCAAGTTTTCCTTCTTTTTGCAGGTATTTAGGTTATGTGCAAAGCTTCTGATCTATAAATAATACGGTGTACGCGCTTCGCATGTGCTTTTTGTCCCTTGAATAATAAAGAGGTCAGTTAATTCAGCCTCTTGAGTTGCAGGTGTTCAAGGGCTGTGGTAGTCACTTACCATCAGATAATCAGTCACTCGTTAACTCCATATAACACAAAAAATAAACTTCATAGAAAGGCTCGAAGTCGCTCTTCGCTGAGAAGTTTTCTCCGACGAAACTTTTCAATCATCAACTGAGCGTATACTCAATCAAAGAGTACATGTAGATTATTCCAATGAATTCAGGTATCCCCAAATTAGGACAAACGAACAACAAAAGGACGAACATACAGAAGAATATCCAAATGTTTTTATAAGACAATCATAAAGTAAACTCTCTGGTGTGAGAAAACCCTTGACGACCACGAATAAATGATTACACCGCAAATGCCTCATCATCATCATCATCATCATCAACAGCCTTTAATAGTCCACTGCTGGACATAAGCCTCTCCTGAGAAAGGAGGTTTTGGCCTACTATACCACGCTGGCCAGACGGGTTGGTATAGGGTTTGTATCAAGTTTTCCTTCTTTTTGCAGGTATTTAGGTTATGTGCAAAGCTTCTGATCTATAAATAATACGGTGTACGCGCTTCGCATGTGCTTTTTGTCCCTTGAATAATAAAGAGGTCAGTTAATTCAGCCTCTTGAGTTGCAGGTGTTCAAGGGCTGTGGTAGTCACTTACCATCAGATAATCGGTCACTCGTTAACTCCATATAACACAAAAAATAAACTTCATAGAAAGGCTCGAAGTCGCTCTTCGCTGAGAAGTTTTCTCCGACGAAACTTTTCAATCATCAACTGAGCGTATACTCAATCAAAGAGTACATGTAGATTATTCCAATGAATTCAGGTATCCCCAAATTAGGACAAACGAACAACAAAAGGACGAACATACAGAAGAATATCTAAATGTTTTTATAAGACAATCATAAAGTAAACTCTCTGGTGTGAGAAAACCCTTGACGACCACGAATAAATGATTACACCGCAAATGCCTCATCATCATCATCATCATCATCATCAACAGCCTTTAATAATCCACTGCTGGACATAAGCCTCTCCTGAGAAAGGAGGTTTTGGCCTACTATACCACGCTGGCCAGACGGGTTGGTAAAGGGTTTGTGTCAAGTTTTCCTTCTCTCTGCAGTGCTGTTGTCCTGCTTAGTTTTTTCCCTTAGTCGGCTCTTACGACACCCACGGGATGAATAGGGGTTGTACGAGCAAACCCGCACATTTGTAGTAGTTAATGAAATAAGCTCGCGTTCACTCATTTGTATTGCACTCGTATTACATAGGTACTTACTTTACATACATAATTTTTGTACATAATTTAGTAGCAATAAAATCGTCATTTGCTAAAGTTGTCTACTCATTTATCAAACCAGCAATCTATCAGTAATGTTAGGGAAACTACCCCTACATTAATGGTCCTTCGAGTGTAACCGTAACACGGGACTATAACGCGAGTGTTCGATCAAGAATATATCGTGCGTCCGGTTACTGACTATCAGCGTACCTGTGGTCACTATCAGCGTCACTTCACGCTAAGAGCAGCCCCAGGAGTAAGCACAGCAGCACACGTACAGCCTGGCTTCCAGTCAGCAGTATTAAAGTAAGATCTTTCCTTTCTTTTCTGTACATCATGAGCCAAACAATGGAGGATCTTGCAGAAAACCAGAATCAAATAATGGTGGCCATGAACCAGTTCTTAGTTACTTTTAAGAAAACTGGGCATGAGCGTAGGACTCCAGACTATGTCAAGCGACGTCTAGAGACTTTAGATGCCTATTGGCAGGAATTTCAGATGAATCATGTTACTTTGAGCGGTTTTAAGGACGAATCTTTAGAGTATTTCGCTAAAAACCGCTATCAGCAAACAAAAGAATTTTATATATCTACTCACGAATACATAAAGCAAGCGACTACATCATCAGTTTTGAGACCCGCGACCCCTTTGGCTGGCACATCGGTCGGGGTGAGCGTGGAACAGCATACCAAGGATACGGCCGATACCGAAATTAAATCCTTACCCGCGGCTCCAATGTTTCGGTCTCAAGGTACAAATAGCAAACTGGATGACTGGATGAAGAAGCAAACCAGTAACTTTAAGGCTTTTTCACGCGCAATCAGAAACATAAACATAGATAGCATAAGAGAAAGGTGGGAGTTTCAGGATACATTAAAATCTTTAGAGGCGAGATGGTCTGCTATTGACTCCCTTCACTGGGAGTTAGATGGGGAGCTCGATGGTAAAGACCAGTCATACGAAGACGCTTATTCTGCCTATGAAACAGCTTTTAATTGCATGAAAAAGAAACTGAATAGCAAGTTGTGGTCAGTAGCACATAGGGATAAGTCAACCCCTAAGATGGATGTTCCTACATTTCAAGGCAATTATAATCATTGGGTTTCCTTTAAAGATTTATTCACGGAGACAATACATAACAACCCGTCGCTGTCGAATGCGCAGCGAATGCAATTTCTTAAAAGTAAAGTTAAGGGGGAGGCAGAAGCGTTGATACAACATTTACAGATTCATTTACAGATTAGTTCAGAAAATTACACTACTTGTTGGGAAATTCTGAACCATAGATATAATAACAAAAAGCGTATCTTTATGTCGCACCTAAGTATTCTGTGGAACCTTCCAGTCATGCAACAAGCATCCCTTAGCCATATCAAGCGCCTTCACGACACAACATACGAGTGTCTTAACGCGATCAAAAATCTAGGAGTAGATGTGAGCACGTGGGATCCCTTTCTTGTGTTCCTATTAACAAACAAGTTGGACCCTGAGACCCACGATGATTATTTAGGCTCTCTGAAACAACCACGTGAATTAACGATTTTATAGGACCTTTTAGACTTTTTGGAAAACAAATTCACGAACATGGAGTCCTCAAAGCGTAAACAGGAAACAAAATCTGTAAATTCTAACTCAAAATATTATTACATGAAAATCATTCCAATAACAATCAGAAGTTTCGTAACTTCAGACAAACATATTCAAGTAATAAAGTAGTTTCGCAATTAAATACTAAATCAAATTACAACAAAATCTGCCCATTATGCAAAAATGAACATGGTCTATAACATTGCGAAATGTTTATTGCGATGTCTCCAGTAAATAAAATACAATTTGTTAACAAGCACAAACTGTGCGAAAACTGCTTATACAATCATAACGGTAAGGCATGTTTTTCAACAAAACGTTGTCGTGAATGCACCGGATATCATAATACAATTTTACACGAAGCATTTACGCAATCCCCAACTAAGTCAAAAAATATTGCTCTAGCAAAATATGATACCGCACGTGTATCCGCTGATCAAGCACATCAAGTTAATTCGCACGTGGCACAAAAACGAGAAGTTCCAGAAATACTTTTATCGACAGCAGTAGTCAAGGTTCAAAAAATGGATGGGTCATACCTTACATTAAGAGCTCTGATTGATCAGGGTTCACAAATTTCCCTCATAACAGAGAATGCAGCACAACTATTATCATTACCGCGACAAAAATGTAACAATGTGATAACGGGTATCGGAGACAAAAATAATGCTTGCAAAGGAGTTGTTACCATAAACTGTACTTCCCGGAATGATTCTTACACTTTCAATACAAATGTTTTCATTATGAAAAACTTGACAAAAAGTTTACCGACTCACAGTTTCGCTAAGCCAACATGGGCATACTTAGACAATATATTCCTTGCCGATATAGATTTTAACATCAGCAGCCCTATTGATTTATTATTTGGCGCTGACATATATTCGAATATAATTATGGATGGCATATGCCGACTAGACAACACCATTCCCGTTGCTCAACAAACGCAGCTGGGGTGGATATTGTGTGGACATGTGAACAAAACTTTACAATGTAACGTTATACAGGTTCACACTGATCAGTTACGTAGATTTTGGGAAACCGAAGAAATATCCGAATCTACGTCTCTTTCTTCGGATGATGAAAGATGTATACAATTTTACAAGTCTTCCACGCGCCGATTGCAAGACGGAAGATACGAAGTAAGGCTCCCTCTTAAAACGGGCATTGAGGAACAGTTGGGTAAATCAAAGTCGAAAGCTATTGCCCAATTTAGCCACTTGGAACGAAAATTTGCAACAAATCAAAATATCGCCTTTGAATATAATAAAATTTATAAACGAGTACTTAGCGTTAGATCATATGACACGAGCTTTAAGTAACACGAAACTCGAATGTTTCTTACCGCATCATTGTGTACTGCGTGACTCAACAACAACGTCATTAAGAGTAGTATTCAATGCGTCATCAAAAACAACAAGTGGCCAAAGTTTGAATGATCTAATGTATAAGGGCCCAAATTTACAGCAAGACCTTCAGTTCCTTATACTAAAATGGAGACAATTTCAATTTGCTTTTACGGCAGACATCGAAAAGATGTTTCGCGGAATTTTAGTACATCCAGATGATCAGGCCTTACAGAAGATCGTGTGGAGGGAGAGCCCCACAGATATACTACAGGACTATCAATTAAAAACTGTCACATATGGCACGAAAGCAGCTCCATTTCTCGCTATGATGACTTTGAGACAGTTGGCTAGCGATGAAAGGAGCAAGTATCCAGAAGCAGCAAAGGTCCTAGAAGAGTCATTTTATATGGATGACTTGGTCCATGGGGCCCACAACATAGCCACAGCTTATCAATTACAACAGGATTTAATTACATTATTAAAGAGTGGTGGTTTCAACTTACGGAAGTGGGCTTCAAACGAGGCTCAGTTGTTACATGATGAGACATTACAACAGGAATCAATAACTTTTAAACAACCGGAGTCCACAAAAACTTTAGGACTTCGCTGGAATCCGTCACAAGATAATTTCACATTTAATTTCAAAATAAAACCAATAGTCAGCAAAGTTACAAAACGGTCCGTGTTATCTGAGATATCTCAGTTCTTTGACCCCTTAGGATGGCTTACACTTGTTACCACTAAACTTAAAATTCTATTTCAAAGAATTTGGGTATCGAATACGATGAATGGATCAAAATAAAATCAGAGATAGAACAAATCAATCACGTTCGATTACCGAGATGGCTAGGAACCAAACCAACCTACAAAATAGAGCTACATGGCTTTTGTGACTCGTCTACAAAGGCATATGCCTGTGTTATCTATTGTAAAGTTTACAACGACCAGTCAAACATTACTCTTGTCGCAGGAAAATCAAGAATAGTGCCGTCTAGTAAGAAAATAACATTACCACGATTAGAGCTTTGTGGAGCTCTTTTACTAGCGAATCTCATGGCTAAAGTTAAGTCATGTTTACAAGACTATAGAATTGACGTATACGGCTGGACCGACTCTACAGCCGTTCTAGGATGGCTCCAGGGAGAACCAGGCCGGTGGCAAACATTTGTCGCTAACAGAACAAGAGCAATCACAGAGACAATACCGTCTGCCTGCTGGCGACATGTGAAGTCTAGCGAAAACCCCGCTGACTGTGCAAGTAGAGGTTTACATATATCTCAATTAAATCAGCATCCCTTGTGGTGGCAAGGACCTTCGTGGTTGTTCACATTCAATAGCAATAACGAGGCGCAACAGCCTATTTACACAACCACAGAAGAATTAAAGAAACATAAACATATAAACAATGTTTTGATGCAAGATACCAGTAACAATATCATTACAAACTTATTGATACACTATAGCTCGTTAAATAAAATTGTGCACATACTAGCATGGATGTACCGTTTTATAACATATAAACAAAACAAATTGCGAGAGGAATATCTTACCGTAGAAGAAATCAGAAAAGCCAAATTATCGATTATCAAGCATGTGCAACAAGAAGAGTTTACAGAAGAGACGAGAAGTCTCAAGGAAAAAGGCAAGATAAGCAGTAAAAGTAAACTTCTAAATCTCAATCCCTATTTAGACAGTAAGGGTCTTTTACGTGTGGGAGGGAGATTACGACACGCTTACATCCATGCTGATATGCAGCATCCCATAATCATACCGCACAAAGGACGACTAACAGAGTTGATCATAGAAGAGGCTCACCGACTAACCTTTCATGGCGGTGCTCGATTAACGTTGGCGTTCATAAGACAAAAATATTGGATTGTGAGCGGTAACGACACCACTAAAAAACGGATACGTTTATGCTTAAAATGCAAAAAGATAAGTTCCCTTAAACAGCAACAGATCATGGGAGACTTACCCGAGGCAAGGTGTAATCCATCACGTCCGTTTGCCCACACTGGGGTAGACTTTACGGGACATATCCTGCTTAAAGCCAACAAGGGCCGTGGCATTAAGACAACCAAAGGTTACGTGGCCGTCTTCATTTGCCTGAGTACTAAAGCGGTACACTTAAAGCTAGCCTCAGACCTGAGTACCTCGACATTCATTGCAGCTTTAAGAAGAATGGCTGCTCGCAGAGGAACGCCTACTCACATATACAGTGACAACGGTAGGAACTTTGTCGGTGCAAACAAATTATTGCAAGCAGAATATCATGACCTACAGCAAATATTCAACAAGGATTTTTTTGCTGAAGTCACAGAAATGGAAATCAGTTGGCATTTTAACGCGCCAATCTGGCCCTCAGCAGGTGGCCTGTGGGAATCGGCCGTTAAAAGCTTTAAATATCATTTTAAAAGAGTGATTGGTGAACAAAAGTTAACGTACGAAGAGTTGTCAACGGTATTAGCCCAAATCGAAGCGTGCCTGAATTCTAGACCTCTGTGCCCACTAACTGAAGATCCACAAGATTTGGCATATCTGACACCGTCACACTTCTTGACTGGTGGATCAGCACTTACATTGGTTGAAACAGAAAGAGACTTGAGAACCAGATGGCAGCTGACTCAGAGAATTTTCAGTGACATTTGGAAACGATGGCGTTCTGAGTATCTAACACAATTAACAACACGTAGCAAATGGCGAAAGCCTCATGAAAATATCAAACTAAATGACGTAGTCCTTCTGCATGACGACAACCTACCACCGGGAAAATGGTCAATGGGTAGAGTGATAGAGCTGCATCCGGGTACAGACGGATATGTCCGGGTTGTTAGTCTAAAAACGAAAAACGGAGTACTCAAAAGACCCATCACAATATTATCAATTTTGCCAATTAACCCTTCCAAATCGGAGATATTTCAAAACGATAAAAAAGTTGTATCAGACACTACTCCTCCCCCACTCACAAGAGAAATATAAGAAGTTATAATATCGTATCACTGCTTACATCTTTAATATTTTTTTATGACTATCATATCAACTGTACAAAGCAGTTTTTATTTTACGAAATTTGGTCAAAAGCAAAGCCTTTATTTCGATAAATTATCCGATATGCAGATAATAAGGGACGATTAGAAATTAATTATTTACTACGACATGCAACCTTAGTGGGAGGGAATAAAATCTCTCAATAAATACTATACGTCTCTCGAACAAATGTGTAATACAATAAATCATACAATGAACAGCGATATTATATTACTACAATTGAATCAAGGTGTTGTTGAACTTGAATATTACAATCAGATGTTGCTCGGTCAGCATTCTAGCGCGCGACTGGACTCTCTGACCAGGCAGCGACGCGGTCTTGTAGACGGCGTAGGATATCTCGCTAACAGTCTGTTCGGCGTATTAGATAGATAAAAAGGATATCAGGTTACTGCGTGACAACCAACGGCATATTTCGTCATACTGGCAGAATCAAACATCTATTATCAAAACACAATATTTTACTGTGATTGCGCACAAAATGCAATCTAGTGAGTTGAACGTAAAACCTGAGGTATACGCTCCAGTAATACCACCAATAAATCAGATTATCAACATCCCTATCCCACACTTAGTTCCACTGAACGAATCGGAAGTGGAAAGTTATGATAAAGAACTGTCTAACATCGGCGAGAAAATTAAAATCATGAAAGATAATGCACATTTATCAGAAAGCATCTCGTATCATGACATACACCACTACACAGCGATCTACTGTATCGTCGGAATCGCAGGGGTAGCCGGTTTGATGATCGCGTGGCGACGAGTGCGCGCGTGGCGCGTACCGCCCGCGATCGCGCCGACATCGGCGGATCAGCAGAGAAGTAGCGACAGAGTGTTTTTCCATTGTGTTAGTGAAATAAACGACAGTGTTCCGTGTGTTAGATCGAATCTGGCTAGTTCTAGGGCACGTGTACTAAATGAAGCCTCGTCGCCCATTCTTATTCGTTAGTGCGTGCGATAGACTAAGGTGAACAATCAATAAAGTGAAAAAGTAACTAGGGACATTAAATGTTAATGTAATAATGTTCCATCCTTTTATATATTTACTTTAATATTTTTAATTTAGAAGTTATTTACTACAGATATTGAACTGCTAACATTGTTCTAGTTTATTTCATAAGCTATCATTTTACATAGTTATTTTCTCCTGTGTGGGAGCATGTACGAGCAAACCCGCACATTTGTAGTAGTTAATGAAATTAGCGCGCGTTAATTGTAATTGTAAAAAACTGGAGTATGTAGATAAATTTAAATATTTAGGGCTAACAATAGATAAGAACTTTAACTGGAGATTACATGTAAATGACATTTGCAATAGGCTAAGATCGGTGCTTAGTAAGTTTTACCAATTAACAAATGTATTGAACAAACAGACGCTAAGAACAGTCTATTTCGCACTAGCTGACTCGCTACTAAGTTATGGACTCCTTGTATACGGTCGAACCTTTATTACATATTTAAGAGATATAAAAGACATACAAAAAAGACTGATCAAATTTCTAGTGGGTAAAAATATTAAAGATAAGTGCAACAAAGATTATGATAAGTTATTTCCCATTTGTAAAATTATACCCATAGATAAAAAGGTAGATTATTTGATAGGTCTGGAATATTACTTTAAGGATGAATATAAAGTTAATGTTAAAAACAAGTACAACTCACGTAGGGTTAGAGAGAACAAACTGGTTCAACAACGGATAACAAATTATTATGGTAAAAGAACATCTAAGTATTTAGTACCTAAAGTGTTTAACAAAATAGATTTATTAAGAGAAAAAGTAATAATCAGTAAAGGGTCACTTAAGACAAAATTAAAAACCATTATATAGGATTGCGACTAGAGATAAATAAGTGTTCATTATAGTAAATTAAACCAAAAAAAATCATGTGTTTATATGCATATTACTATATTATGTACTATTGTGTCCAATATTAAGTGAATATGGGGTGAATCATGGTTATGTGAGAGAGCGCTTCTCGCCTTCAAACGTAAAAGTTTGGCGAGTTTAGAATTAAGTAACCTATGTACTATAATTTAATTATCAGAATAAAAAAAAAAAAAAAAAAAAAACTCATTTGTATTGCACTCGTATTACATAGGCACTTACTTTACATACATAATTTTTGTACATAATTTAGTAGCAATAAAATCATTATTCGGTAAAGTTGTCTACTCATTTATCAAACCAGCAATCTATCAGTAATGTTAGGGAAACTACCCCTACAGGGGTGGTGACACTCTGTATTCTTAATCCGTCACCACACGGACCAAATGCCTAATACCTATTAATTACATAAAGTAGATTGGAAATAAATGTTGTATTAAATAATTAACTGCTTTATTCACTTGATTAAAAATAAAATAAAAGTAATTTGATACATACTTTGGATATTAGCATCGCCTCTGATTTAGCACATTGTTATATAAAGTTTCTGTCAAAGATGACAGCAACAGTGAAAGGTTTCGTAATAATTATCATCGCGCACCAGTGAGGAACTGGTATCACTCCGCTCAGCAGTATACATGGCGAAATATGGCTCTCCCATGATAATAATAATAATTATTATTATTATAAAAAGTAGCTTATGTCTTCCCTCAAGAATCAAAGTATCTCCAAACCAAATTTCATCTAAATCGTTTTAGCGGTTATTGAATCCCCATACAAAATTCCACCACAATTTTCACCCCCTTAAAGGATGAGATCTGAAATAAAAATTACCCTATGTCCTTACCCGGGACTAGGACGATCTCTAGACCAAATTTCATGTAGATCGGTTCAGCGGTTTAAACGTGAAGAGGTAACAGATAGACATACAGACAGACACACTTTCGTATTTACAATATTAGTATGGATAATAATAGTAAGGTATATAAGCATAAGGAATGAGTCAAATAAAAATTAATTCTCAAGATTACTTAAGGAGTTCCTTTTAGATACTGTGAATGTGTGAATGTGTGAATGTAATGAGACTCAATTTTGTTCACACACACAAAGTTGTTTTATGAGGCACTTTATAACCTAATAGTCTAAATGTAAGCTTAATAATATACTAAATAAAAAAAAAACAGTGGTCATATTCCATTACTGTAAGTTACAAGTATTTCAGGTAATTCACGCTGATTAAATATTTAGTTTTTGAACACTGCTTAAAGTAACATGTCTGGAAACGAATTTTTAGCTTAACAAGTTGGGAAACTAATATCATGTTAGGAGGAAGGACTAAAGGTGCACTTAAGGTGGACTTATTTTGTATTGTAACTTTAGTTGTATGCAAGTTTTGAAATCCCAAAAATGCGAAGAAAAATGGTTAGATTTAGAATGAGATAATCCCACCAAAACATTTATATGGAAAATGTGGCCTAAATGAGACCATAATCGTACTGTCAAAAAGTTTTCATATCTCATGTAGAGCCAAGCTTCTAACTCTACAAGCCCTAACTTCACGAACTCTACACGTTAGTCAATATATGTGGCTTGGGCTCGTTCATTACTATAAGAACTATTGTACGTGGGGTATACTGAAAGTCTGGATCTGGCCGCTTACACTAAAATAATGAAAAAACAATTATGGAATTCGAAAATTTTTTTTTTCATTGTGATGTCCTTTCGAAAATTGTGTGTCGCTATCAAAATGAATTTAACTCGTGAACATATTTTTTCACATCTAAAGGTACCGCATGACTTCACGAAGGACCAGAAACGACTGCGGGTCCAGTGGTACTGTAAAATGATAAAAAAGTTTATGGTATGTCAACACTTGCTTGTCCAGAATATTAGAAAAAGTTCGCGAAAAGCGTCCTCGAAGCAATGTCCTCCTTCACCACGATAACGCATTCTCACATTCCGCTGAGGTAACATAAGCCTATCTGAAGGCTTCAAATGTGGAACTAATGACGCATCTGCGACTTCTTTTTGTTTCCATAAAGTAAAGACAAACTTAGAGTCACACGTTTTAGTAGCCTTGAATCGGCGGTGAATGCGTTTCATGAAGCTTTTGAAGAGGTCCCTAAGTAAGACTAGTCCAACTGCTTTGTACAGTGGTTTCACCGAATTCATTAATTGCGAGGGAATATAATTTGAAAAACAATAAATGTATCGTAAGTCTTATATCTAGTCTTATTTAACAGATTTTATAACAGAAAAGTAATGAACAGTGAATAAATTATTTCAAGTATTTCAGTCGCGTTTCAAAAACCAAGATATGTACAGTATTTTAATGAATGATTGAGCATCAAAGTATAAATTCAATATAGATTTGAATTATCATTTTGATATATGATAATGCATGTTTTTAACACACTTTTATTAGCTCAGTATGTATGTATTTAGCGGAATCTTCGAAAGTAATTTTGACCTACTTTCAAACGTCGAATGAAATTGAAACTTCGCACACTCACTCAAGGACCGATGACAATACAATAATTTGATAAATTTGGCCCATTATCCTGATCAGGATCTTCAGGATTAACGGCTTTTTCCATACATAAAAATATGGTAGTGTTATTTGCTACGTACTAAGAGGCGTGCACTGAAGCATATAAGTTACTTGTTACTTTTTTAGTCTTAATGAGAAAAAAATCATCATTAATGACCAAAGAAGCAAAAATAATCCGTCACCACACAATAGTTTAATTGATACGGTATAATAATTACCAGAGGGTTACAGGTATCTTTTTTTAGGGGAGTCCCGCAAAGATTACGTAAATGTCAGTTCAGTAGAACTCTGTTAAGTTTACTAACTTCAATTCATTCATCAACAGCCTTTAATAGTCCACTGCTGGACATAAGCCTCTCCTTAGAAAGGAGGTCAATTTATTCGTCTAACATTTATAAATTACGTTTCTTAACAAAATTTTAACCAACTGTCAGACCCTTTCATATAAAAATCATTTAAAAAGTTCCTTCACGACATATGGACATGAAAAATATCTAAGGTCATCTGAATTTTTTGACGATATTGCTTATTGTTGTAGTTGTGGGCTTGTGGAATGCGTTTCAAGTTACGTACTAATCGTTTTGGGAAAATGGTTTTTATAGTAAGAAGCCAGCCCTTTTGTAGTAAGAAGCCAATCTATTGTAACCGAATGCTTGATTGTTAAGTGATCTCGAGAATTTAGTATTCAGTTTGTAGGAAGAACAAAAAGTTTTAGGATAAAGAACTCCCAAACAAATGGATAAAAGGATTGAAATAAAAACAAAAATACTTGAAGAGCTGATTGTCTTGCAAAACAATTGGTCGGGATGATTTTTTCGAATAAATTACTCCATTGTCTGGACCATAATTCTTAAGATATTCGTTTAGGTATTGTAACAGCCCCTTGTCGTGGGCTTTTACAGGATGTGTTTTTCAAGAGGATCTCTGCCATGAAAGAGATGTGTTTAAAATGTCTAATTATCAGAAAAACTTCGTCATACACTTGTATGTAACTGTTATTTATTCTATCACCTAATCTTTGAAATGCAATAGGTGCCCATGACTCCCATAAATCCTCCTTTAGCATCATGGGCTCCCTACTATAGTGATAAATTAAGACCGAATGAGTTATTATTTCCTGACTCAGACAACTTCATCAACAGCCTTTAGCAGTCCACTGCTGGACATAGGCCTCTCCTTAGAAAGGAGGCTTTGGCCTACTATACCATGACCACTATATACTATATACCACTATATATATGGATGGGTGACCATTCTTAATACATAGAGACGCCTCCGTGCCTCGGGGTTGTTAGTCTCGGTTGCCATAAAAACATCTGTGGCAATCGTTACGGGTAGTAGGTGCCTTAAAAAGTCCCACAACAGTCTATCTACAGAACTTCGATATCGCCTAGTACTTGGGTTGTGGAGGTTTAATGGCAATGGCTCTATGTAACAATCGTAGTTCAGTTCAGAAGTATTTACTATGTTCTTAAGCTAAGCTAAGCTAAAATTAATTTGTAATTTGAGTTTTACCTTCTTAGTTCTGAGAATAACAAGTTCGTGTCCTATTTAACTTGACTCTTGTAAATAAATAGTGAAGTACTCCGCTCTTAAATGTAAGATTAATGTAGAAACTTCGGCGATTTAAAATTCATTAGCTATATACTGTAGCATATTTATAGCCTTTGTGATGAACATTTAAAATTATTTATTAATGACTGATATGTGAAAAGGCACCTGAAAGGAAAACTGATGAAAAAAAAAAGCCGTGTGGTGTCGTGGGACACCCGATTGGAACGAAGTTGTAACGATCGAGTAAAACATTTTAATTACAACGCCATCTATGAAAGCGGCTATTACCTACATATTTTTCAGTTGGTTTCTAATTAAAACAATTTATACATTGGTAAAATCTCCTTGAGAAATGATTTTCTATCTATTCGATAGATGGCGCTGAATGACTGACATAAAAAGATAGAAATGAAAGTATCTGGCTTGCTTTCTATAAGAGAGAGAGAGAGACAGACAGAGAAACATGCGACGCCGCACAGCTTACAATAGCTTACTATAGCAAAAAGTGTCGTGACCAATTTTCGTAAGAACTTTTTCCGTCTAGCCCCCTTTCACAACGCGCGATAAGGAACTTCGTTCCAATAAAGATTCCACAAATCCTGGACGGGTCGATTGAATCTCCATCGGCGACAACGATGACAAATCCTTGTCCTTATAAGACGTTTAAATTAACTTTTAAATTCATATTTTACATACAAGTACACACACATACACGCCAACGCCGATGTGAGCGTTCATATTTACATTCTACTTCCATCCGCAATAAGTACCAATCCTAATATTTTATTCACTCATACATATAAGGCAATCCTTCACACACAGAAACCCATTTATGTGGTAATCGTAGTAGATTGGTTTTATACACTTTATCGTGTATCCAGGGCCAACTGATAGGGAGACATTCGTTTTCGAGATTCAGAAATAAGTTAGCAAGTTCAGACTATCATCAGGATTTAACAGGTACTTTCTTCTGTAATTAATAGTAGTGTTTAATTTTTTTTAAGTTATTAACAATTTTGTGTTAAATTATTTTTAAGTAAAATTCGGTTAATCATTATATATTACTAGCTGACCCGGCAAACGTTGTTTTGCCATATACATTATTTCAAAATTTTTTGTCAAAAAAAAAAATTGGGGTAGGAAAAATAGATTTTGGCCGATTTCACAAAGACCTACCTGATATGCACACAAAATTTCACGAAAATCGGTCGAGCCGTTTCGGAGGAGTTCACACACACACCCCGTGACATGAGAATTTTATATATTAGATTATGATGGTGATGGAAAGTCCTGTTTTCTGAATATATCTTTAATAAAATAAATAAAAAACTCAAAATTGTTGCAATTGATATAAAAAAATCGAAACACGTTATAAAGAAAGGAAAACATATTCCGAAAAAAATATATAAAGGAGCATCAATTTTTTTAAACAATGTCATGTATTTGTTGCATTCACATAACAGTTCCTAAATTTCACAACACTTTTCTGTAACAATCTTTATACATATCATTATAAATTAATTGAAAAAATACAGAAAACATTAAAGAGCTTTTAATTCTATATTTTATGACGACAATGATGAAATATTCTTCAGTTAGTTGTCATTTCCATTACAAGCTTACAAACAAATCACCTATCGGTGGCATGTCGGACTCGAACCGACTAAAACCGCACGCCGTCTCGGGTACTAGTAGCCGGGGAACCAGGTATACCCTAGAAAGGAAGTCCCTGGTGCCCCGACATACCTCGGGCCATCTACAACAACAGGTAGATGACCCCCCTCGTGTGGGAACCCCATGTTCCCTCTGCTCCCTGGAAGCGAGCGCGCTTCGCAATGCGCTCGCCTCCACCCCGGCCTGCTTCTGCTAGGGTGACAGATGGCCTCACCTGTCGCTCCAGTTACCTGAAAAATTGATATACGCCTCGCATTGAAACGTTATCCATTCGTTTACATTCCCAAAGATACGTTAACTCATAAATCATTAAATAAAAATACTTATGTTGCTGTCAATCGTACAATACAGTGCCAATTTAAAAAAAGAATTAAATAATTCTAAATACCTATATTATACGTATTTAAAACCAATATAAAAATTACCATAGGGAACCGTACAGCTACCACGCCCTGACAGCAAACCAGGTGTTAAGCGAGAGAGTGAAATTATCGGATTTCAAACCCATCCTACCCCTGATTTTGGCAGGACGGGTGGAGGACTTAAAGGAGCAAAATACTTGTGACACTTGAGGGTCAGGTGTCTATGGACGGCAGTAGTTACTTATTAAAAGGTGACCCATCTGCTCGATATACTCCAAAAGAAAAAATGTTCTAACTTAATTACTACAAAAGCAAAAAAACGGTCACTTTATCACTACTACTGCGAATCATCATCATCATCAACAGCCTTTTATAGTACACTGCTGGTCATAGGCCTCTTCTTAGAAAGGAGGTTTTAGCGTACTGTATCACGCTGGCCAGACGTTTTGATACGAGGTTTGTATCAAGTTTTCTTTCTCTTTGCAGTGCTGTTGTTTTGCAAAGTTTGCTTCCTTAGTCGGCTCTCACGACACCCACGGGATGAATAGGGGTGGTAACACTCCGTATTCTTAATCCGTCACCACTCGCATAACTACTGCGATTACTGCAACGAAAATGTTCCTTTATAATTTGCTTATAGAATCAGAGTTCCTCGTCGTAGTTTTGTTCCTGTCCTATAACATAGTGGTTACTGCCCAGTCACAAATGCGAAGTAACTACAAATTTTACTCTACACAGACCGTGTAACATTTTTATTTTCTCTCGTTACGATAGCAAAATGTTCTGAGAAATTTTCAAACGGTTTGATACTGTGTACTGCTTTAAAACTGTCTGAGATTTTCTGAAAGTTAAATAGAGAAATTGATGGAATTAGTTTCAGATGTTTTAATAGCTTGTTGCCGTAGAGAATCAGAAGTTACGTGCTTTTGACGGGATCAGAGCAAGTGTCTAATAATTGAAGCGGAGGCCGACGATAGCCATTGCAACTCCATTAGTACAGAACAATGATGTATAGGAAACTAGATACGGTCTTTATAAAACCTCGTTAGATTGTGGTTGTATTGATCAGAATTGAGGAACAAAACTAACACGAAAAATAGCTAAAACAATCTTTGTAAAGATTTTTTTAGTTTTTGAAGCGAACATAAACAAACTTAACAACTCTACAACTGAGTTTATTGATTATAACTCTCATTAATTTATTTGTGTTTTTTTTTTTCTGTAGTTATGTGTAATTTTAGGTCCAACAACATATTAATAATATGTAAGGGTTTGTGTTGTTAATTCTAATTAGGATTTAATAATAATTAAGAATGTGTATGCCTATGGGTAAACCTATTTGAAAAATAAATCTCTAATATTAATTTCATTAAGCCAAAACCTCCTTTCTAAGAAGAGGCCTACGAGTATGTCCAGCAGTGGACTATTAAAGGCTGTTGATGATGATGATGATTAATTTTACCTACATTGAGAAATAAATATTTCTATTTCTTAACATTTTTATATATACCTTTTATAAAGTTTATCACCTATGCAAAATACTTTTATTCTCTCAAAGTTTTTAAAGTAAATATGGCAGATACTGCTATTGAACAAGCATATGGGTATTAGTATGTATGGGTGGGTAATTTTTTGTAATTTTTTTTTTAAGTATTACTTATTTAACATAGAACACAGGCCAGTGCAAGTAGACTTAGATTCATTCAACACTTATTTACGGGAATAACACCTGTGATCTCCGTCGTGGCGGTTTCATGCTTTGCCACTGTGCTACAGAGGTAAGTAAAAGTTATAACTCGATTCGACACTTGTCCTTGAAAATAAATTTAAAAAATTAAGCTTCTTGAATGCTCCAATCTGTTAAAACCTTCCGGGAAAAGTGGAAATATTTTCCGGAAAGTTTTTGATCTGCCTAAAAACTTACATTATAGGGGCTCTAACGAATCTGTAAGATTTAAACCGCACGGATTAAGACAATAAAGTTATAAACATTATTTAAAACATCACCTTTAAGTAATGTTTCATAAAACGTGAAACGGAGCTCGAGTATATTACTATTAATTTTTATCATGGAAGGAAAATACCGTTACGAACAAGGTGTACTGTTATTTCATTACTTGAAGCAAACTGTACTTGGACTTTGACTCATAAATTCTATTGATTATTTTTTGTATTATTTTTTAAAAAGACAACTCCCGCAGTAGGAATACATTCCTGTGTCGCGGGGGACTTTACAAACATATATGAAACGGACACAAAGAACACCCAGACTCAGAACAACAATTTGTGGATCACACAAAGTGTCGTTCCATGTGGGGTTTGAACCCACAACACTCGGCGCAGTAGGAAGCGGCGTGGCGACCGCTTAAACCATCCGTGCAGTTAAAATGTTGTTTATTGATCACTTAAAATAAAATTATAAAAAACATGTTTTTTTAATAATATATAGGGCATAAGAGCAGACGGGGCACCTGATAGAATGACGATACATCTAATAACCAGCTTCAATTACCATTTATAATAAGAAAAGTCTTTTAAAGTGGGGCTCATGGGTAAGTGGTAACCGAGTAGCTAAACACATTGCAAAGTTAAGCAATTCTAGCCAGGTCAGTCTATGGATGGGTGACTATTTCTTATCACATTGAGACCGAGTTAAGCCGTCGGTCCCTGTTGCCATACGAAGAACTGTGGTAATTGTTAAAGAGTCCGAGAGAACAGTCTTTCTACAGAACTTTGATATCATCTACTTGGATTGTGGAGGTCTGATTAAAAAAGGAGTAGGAAAAAATCGAAGTTCAGCCGTATCGTATAGTAGAGTTAAACCTGACCCCAACCTAGTTTGGGAAAAAGGCTCGGAGAAGGAAGGAAGAATTTAGTAAAATTCCATTTTTGCATATTAAAAAAAAAAGGTCAAAACTGAATAAGGACGAAACTAAGAGTTCTATAAAAAATCACGAGCGACATCCAGTAGCCAAATATGTATCTTTGTCAGTTACTTCCGTTCTGTTCGCGCCAATTAGCGGAGAGGACGAATCGATAAAATAACCGAATTATATCGGCATTCAGTACCCATTACAATTTGATAAACTCTCGTAAAATTATGTTCAAAAATGGTCTCTTTTTTGTCAGCTTTTTAACCCTCAGTATATTTACTTCATTCATATTGAAAAGTATAGAGGGTTTATGAATTACATTTAAGATTTATTTTAACTTTTATAGTTTTATGGAGTGATAAATTAAAGAATTTTTATCGTGGGAGAGGTTTGCTTCGGTATAAATGGGCCGGCTCGACCGGAGCGATAACACGGCCTCACAGAGACCCAGTGTTGAGTAATTGGACTGCCTGAATGGTGCGTCTGTTGCGTATGTACGTTGAGGTCTCGGTCAACCCAAATGTTTGTAGGTTCTGCAAATATTTGTTTCGGAGGTTGGGCGTTTTCTATGTATAAATATATATGTATTTAAAACAAAGTATATAAGTGTTTATCAGTAAATCTAGCTTTCGTAGTACCAGCTTTGCTTAGTTTAAAACTAGATGGCGTTATGTGTCAGATATCAGAAAATATTTATATTTTTATAAAAAAAAACTTTCGCTTTTTTACACCGGGTTTATATTTATCACGAAATATAACTAAATACATACTAGAATTATTTGAATATTTACATAATCCGATGCGGCTTTTACAATTAATAATGAATGTAGCAGTAACATCAAAGTAAAGCTCAGTATCGAGGGTAGGTAATATCTTATAAGTAACGTATGAATGTAAATTATTATACAAATAGAAACACTATTAAGATACGAATATAATAGGGGTTAAAGTATGAAATTGCCGTTATATAGTAATAATAATAGGTTTGAGATTTTCGAGTAAAACTTACTTCACATGATACCTATGAGGTTCTTCTTTTAAAATTGTGCAACATTCGATTTTCGACTTTCAATTGTCTTTTTTATTCAGCTTAGACGTGAAAGATGGATACTTCGAGAATCCGAGTCATTTTCCAATACGAGTTCCAACGCGGAAAAAACAGCCTAATTCTGTTGTTCGAAATCTCTCTGAACTAAATTAAAAATCATTAAAAATTTAGTTCAGTCCTGTGCAAACAAAGTTTCGTATTCTGATAAAGTAGTACTTGACAGGACTAAATTAATTTTCAGTGATTTTTTGTTTAGTTTAGAGAGTTTTCGAACAACAGAATTAGCACCAATGCCTGTTTGTCTATGATTATGTCTAATAATCTATGATTTAGTTGTCAAACCTCCTCAATCATGCATCATAACCTATTTATTTTCCTTTTGTAAAAACTATTGTGATTCATTTTATTCCGAAAGCTTACTGATCTGTCTTTTTGTATTTCTTATCATTTACATCTACCCTTAAGAGGTTTTTGTTATTCACAGCTATGTTTTCGTCTCAGTAACTATCGCGATAAGAGCTAGCTTGGTGCTCGTAGAGATTATATCTCTGTAAGTGTTTAGCGTGGTTTATTTATGGCCGAACGTGAGCTTGCATTGATTTATAGCTTTTGATAAGCGTTAGTTTTCCATGGTAACATACTTTTAGGTGCTTGTACACTTTGTACGAGACATTTTTAAATGCAATAAAGATTATTATTATTATTATTATTCAATTGAATTCTTACATAACTTTAATATTAACTTCACGCTTTTCACATACGGCAGTCTGATCCCACACTACGCAGAACCTGTACTATGGTAACCAAACTGTTGATAAACACACTTGAATATTTCTAAATACATACATATTATAGATAAATTGGTGGTGATGTATGGTGACGGATTAGGAATATGGAGTGTTATAACGCTTTTTTATCCCATGGATGGCGTAAGATCTGACTTAGGGGGTAGGTGAACTGCGTAGGACAATAGCAATGGAAAGAGAAGGAAAACCTCCTTTCTAAGAATTACTGAAGGCTGTTGATGAATGATGATGAAATAGATAAATTCTACATACATATTTCATCACACCATATTTTGCCCTGAGTGGGAATTGAACGTGTGAAAGTGGGTTACTAACTACTGAACTAAGAGGTCCGTCAAATAATTTGATTTTGATAAAAAGGAAGTTAGGAAAAAAAAAAGTAATAATTATTTAATATTCTAATAATTCATTAGTATTCAAATGATTATAGTAAAGTTTTTATTGCAACATAGTATATATTTGTCAAACCATTATTTAAGAATTATTTTTATGAATATAATCCTAATTTATATTGAGTGATTCATATTTGTATGCCATTAATAATATATAATAGATCGTAGCGTTCCTGTAAAATATTTTGAGTCCTGTAGATTAAAAAACTAAGAATGATTGTTAAGTTTGTTAAGCATTTGGTTTTTATTAAAAAATCATCTTTGATCAGTTTGAGATCACAACGTGTAGATAAGTATTTACACGACTCGGTAGCTTAGTTACTAAGGAAATACGTCTTAAGATCGAGTGGTTTTAGATTCAAATCCGTAAACGTAAACTTCAAACGATATGATTTAAGTTAAACGGTGAGATTAACAAGAATATTTGTGCTTTGATTAGTGAAGAGCAACATTATTAGTGATGTTATAAACATCATGTTTTCAAATACTTGATACACACACATATGTAATTTATATACAATATTAACAAAAATTAAAGGAACAAAAAATCAAAATATTTTCTGGGCTTTTGATGGGCTGTTGCTATGGTCGTATCGAAAATAAAAAATGAAAGAAAGAATTTAGTTATTGGATCCAAGATTTAAGTCAAATAATTACCGGGCCACCGTTTTAACGCAATTCGTGGAAATAGAAGAAATATAAAAAAAATTTAGTTATACTCGTATAATCATGTGGTTTAGATAATCTGCTCATTCGGCTCTAAATTTCTTTTATCCTAGTAACATCCACTTTTTCTCGGAGGTATTCGAAATTTAAAGAAAGTGTCATTATGACAATTTAAGACTATAATGACAGATGATTACAGAAACAATTTGGTTTCTTTTATTTATGATTATCTTAATATTTATTTATATCTGTGGTGTGGGCATTTACAGTAACATATATATTAAAGGCAGAACTCTCAACTGATCAAAAGTATTTTTAACTGGTATTGGGTAATGGGACTTTTGACTGCTGCGTCAGATTATCTCACCCTCTATTGATGGTGAATCATTTGGGTTAGACAAGATTATACCAGCATGATGTTGCCGTCAAAAGTAAATTGATTGATTTTGGCGGTTAAAAATATTTCGACCGGTTTAGAGTTCTGATTATAACATGTATACTGAATCTTCTTTCGGTGGCCAACTTTAGATTGTTTTTACATATTTTTTTAGATAATAGGGTAGTTAAGATAAGCTGTTTATTTATTACATAGAATAATGTTCTCGTTACTATTCATTTACATAGTTTTTATTGCTTCTTCAATAAAATTGTTTGTGTCAGGTTTTGTTACAAAAATATTTGTTCAGTTTTGTCTCCGCCGTGGATCGGTATCATAGCCCTTAGCGGGCATCAGACTGCTGCTATTTTTTTTTTTAAATTTATTTGTAAATTAGTTTTGTAATTTTTTAAACTTAAAAACATAACACAAGGTGTTATTAGCTTTGCTATGTGATCGTAAGTTTTATAAACAATTTCCAATCAAGTTTGATTCTTTGAAGGAAATCTTCAATAATTCCCACGGTTTGTGCCCACACGAATATGTAGACTCTTTTACGCAGTCCTTCATTTCATTGCAAAATAGATTTGGTTTTTTCTTTTATTTCCGGCCGCCTGTCTCACGCCAACCCTCCTTGGGACTGAAATCGCTCTTTGTACATCGAGTGAAGCGAAAAGATGTTACTAGCTCAGATCAAGTTTGAAGTAAAATTTGTAGTAATGGAATGTCAATTCAATACTCACGACAAATGACACTCTGTGACACTCGAATTTCAAATGTTGCTAATTATTTTAATCAGAAACAACACTTCCTCACGTCCATCACCTTAAAGCACTCAGTGTCATGGTTTCTCAAGTCATACTATGACACGGAGGGTACACTGTTTGCAGAACTGTCGCAGTTGGGGGTTTGAGGTGGTACAGCGCTTAGATGGTTCAATATATATAACTACAAATATTGACCTGTCATCGAATGAAAAAGTTAGTTAGTGTTAATATTAATAACAGTATTAGTTCACCGTGGTTGAAATTCAACCACCATTCGTGAGTTAGTGTTAATATTAATAACAGTATTAGTTCATCGTACTTGAAATTCAACCACCATTCGTGAGTTAGTGTTAATATTAATAACAGTATTAGTTCATCGTGCTTGAAATTCAACCACCATTCGTGAGTTAGTGTTAATATTAATAACAGTATTAGTTCATCGTGCTTGAAATTCAACCACCATTCGTGAGTTAGTGTTAATATTAATAACAGTTTTAGTTCATCGTGCTTGAAATTCAACCACCATTCGTGAGTTAGTGTTAATATTACTAGCAATATTAGTTCATGGTGCTTGAAATTCAACCACCATTCGTGAGTTAGTGTTAATATTAATAACAGTATTAGTTCATCGTGCTTGAAATTCAACCACCATTCGTGAGTTAGTGTTAATATTAATAACAGTTTTAGTTCATCGTGCTTGAAATTCAACCACCATTCGTGAGTTAGTGTTAATATTAATAACAGTTTTAGTTCATCGTTCTTGAAATTCAACCACCATTCGTGAGTTAGTGTTAATATTAATAACAGTTTTAGTTCATCGTGCTTGAAATTCAACCACCATTTGTGAGTTAGTGTTAATATTACTAGCAATATTAGTTTATCGTGCTTGAAATTCAACCACCATTCGTGAGTTAGTGTTAATATTAATAACAGTTTTAGTTCATCGTGCTTGAAATTCAACCACCATTCGTGAGTTAGTGTTAATATTAATAACAGTTTTAGTTCATCGTGCTTGAAATTCAACCACCATTCGTGAGTTAGTGTTAATATTAATAACAGTTTTAGTTCATCGTGCTTGAAATTCAACCACCATTCGTGAGTTAGTGTTAATATTACTAGCAATATTAGTTCATCGTGCTTGAAATTCAACCACCATTCGTGAGTTAGTGTTAATATTAATAACAGTTTTAGTTCATCGTACTTGAAATTCAACCGAAAAATATTAATAAAATTCAACCGAACGACGGTCTCTACTTCTAATATATACGTAAAATAGAATATATACATAAACCATTAATAAAACTGAAAAAAAAAACGATTTTTACCATCGGATAAGTACAAAAATAAACAAAAAAACACAGATTTAATCGACATTGTTTAATCTGTCCGAGCACTTATTGATTTTACGTGGCCGGTCTAACCTCTACCTGTCTGTGGCCTTTGATCGAAATGTTTGCAAACATAGGGTTCCGTGGAAATAAACACGATGTTAGGAAGTCATGTTTAGTTACTAGTGAGACTGTAAACCTTTTTTTATCTTATTTTTTTTCAATAAAAAAAACCTAGCAGACGAGTCACTTATTGGTAAGTGATCCCTGTCACCCATGGAAACCACACAGTCCCTGGCCCCAAGAATCAGAGAGAGTGGAGGTTCTGGCGGTGGTAACTTCACTCAGTCAGTGAAAAGTAACAAAAGAAATCACTCCGGTTGACCCAGCCTATTTGTGCTGAAGCATGGTTCTCCCAGAACATTTGATAGTCACAGTATAATTACATACACAAATATACACACACACACACACAAACACACACATGCACTTACACACATATTCATGCACAATTTAAAATCGAAAAAAAAAAACAAACAGTCCATTTTGTTCTCTTCGCTTACCTTACTGAACCATATTATTGCGTGGTATTGAATCCTAGCTGTTGTTTCAATACGAAAAGAATAAATATTGTATTCTAATTGTCCAAGGGTGGGGACCTCGTGATCTTAGGACAGGCATATGCCTATGTCAGACACCAGCTCCTCACATATACAGAAATATATGTAAGCACTCCACACTAAATATTATTGTACCATTAAGTTAAAATGTATATAATAAGGAAAAATAAACTTTATTATTATTATTCTCTTCATTTATTTTATATACATATTAGTTATATTATTAAACAAACACTATAAAAAAAACATATTTAAAAATATAAACACTAGTACACTACCGACCTCGGGTACAGGGACCAAGACAACGGCGGTTAGGACTCCAAAGATAGGAACCTTCTTCAATGTCAGGCTTATTGGCAATAATAGTCTTGTCTGTGATAATAGATCGATCCCAATACAACGTGGCCCGACCATTCTCGATAACTGGGTCGGGCACATACCTGTAGTATGGCACCTCTAGATTTGCAAGTTGGTATTTAAGAGCAAGCTGTTGGTGTACGATCCTGGCTACTTGGTTGTGCCTGTGCAAATATTCACCGTTAGCGAGACGAGAACAACGAAAACTAATATGCCTGATTGATTCCCCAGGACGGTGGCATGCCCGACAGATGTCAACCGTACAATCTTTCAGGATATATTTGCGATAGTTATTCGTCATTATAAATTGCATAATCGCACAATTTTGTTGAATCTGAAAGCTCTGTTCCTTCAGATTCTAATATCACGCCCATCTTGACACACATGAGTGCACACTTGTCTACACTAAATTCCATTTCGATAGAATTACTAATGTTTTCCGCCACCTATAGTAACGCTGTCAATTGTACTTTAGTAGGGGCTAGTCATTTCAAATCGTCCATATAAAGAAGGTGAGATATAACTTGATCATCTTTCTGCAACCTATAGGCTAGCCCTGAACCCTCTAATAGGGTGATAAGAGGGTTTAAAGCCAGACAAAACCACAAGGAACTCAGATTATCACCTTGAAATATACCCCGCTCGATCTTTATTAGTACATCGTTTAACGCAGTCTGCTGACATCCTGGACAGCGAAGTGCTGTTCTCCATTGCCCCATACATGACTCCCAGAAAGTGCACAGAGTTGTATCCATTTTATTTAACTCCAGCACTGTGAAAAGCCATGTATGTCTATCCAATATAAATTTATATATTGCATTTTATTATTATTATTTACTAATTCCATAAGGCTATGATTATATGATGGCATATCATGGTGTAAATAAGCTCGTAACCAAATTTCTAGCTTACTCGTTAAAAAATATTCACTTAAAATGGCTACGGAACTCGTCTTTAATAATTGCAGTTACTACTTGACCTTTGGCCGCTGCTCTGACCTAATTCCAGGACAGGTAATAAATGTTTGACTGTGTCCGTCTGTTTGTAAGTCATCACTTTTCGTTTGCGCAGATAGTTGAATTCAACATAACATACAACTCATAACATACAGTAACTTCGTATTTTTAAATTATAAACTAACGATTTAGTGCAAACTGCTGACTTTTTGTCAATATGGAATCGGTAAAGTGATTTTGGCTACAATCGGTATTTTACTATGTGGTCTTTTACTCAGCAGGAATGACTAAATTAGGACGTACGCAGACCATATTGATTGATAAAATTCGTGATGTTCATAAAGAAGATCAGGTCAGAAGGAGCCGGTTTCGGTTTTGATGAGTGAGTAAGAATAGATGTTTTTTTAAAATGGAATATAGGGCAAAGAGACAAAGCAGTTGGGTACCCTGATGGTAAGTGTACATCACCAACAATGGACTCCTGCAGCTCAAAAGTCATCCAGGCTCCGAGGCCCGGAGGAGGGCTGATTACCTCACTCACTAAAAAAATACTTAATATTGGTTTTACGTGAAGTCAAAGTATAGCTTCCCCACATTGTAGCTACGTGGTGTATGAAGAAAGGGGCGGGCTATTTTCTGTGTCAATTTATGTTATTTTTGCAGTTTCAATGAAAGACTAAAACAGATGTTATTGATACTGGAGTTTTATCAGTGGGCTAGTTATTTATAGATATCTTGGACGTGTGGTGATGGATTAAGAATATGTAGCGTCACCACCCCTATTCATCCCGTGGGTGTTGTAAGAGCCAACTAAGGGAACAAACTACGCAGGGCAACAGCACTGCAAAAAGAAGGAAAACTTGACACAAAGCGTTTTATACTAGGCCAAAACCTCTTTTTTTAAGGAGAGGCTTATGTCCTAGGTTTGGGCTATTAGAAGCTGATGATGAAATTTAGTTTTAATTTTCATACATTATTCTTATAATGAGGTAATGAACTTTCTACCTCTGAAAAACAAAATCATATAGTTTGCATTAAAGTTTTTTTTTATTAGGAAAAGTATTCAATATTGAAATTTAGGACGGTTTACATGCACCGAAGCATCCTTTTACCTTGCCTTACCTTACCTTTTAATACATATAATCAAAAAGCCTAAATAATACTCTTCATACTCGTATAACTCTTGAATGTCTAATGTTATTAGAAACCCAATATTAGATCTGATAAAAGAATTATTCTCTTTCTTTTATGAAAACCTATAACTCACAGGCGTTACAAGCCTTCGGGCCATAGCGCCAATATATCTTTACAATTACTTTATGTAACCTTAAGTTCAAATGGTTAGGTGTAGTAGGCGTGTGCTGTTTTAGTCGGTTCGAGTGTGCGATTTTAGTCGGTTCGAGTCCGACATGCCACCGATAGGTGGTATCCGAGGGGGGATGTAATTTATATGTATATTTAATGAAATAAAGAGAATAATAATAAAAACTTTACACATCTCACACACGGTAACCAATCTGGTAAATGATCCTTCAGTAACATATAATATCTTTGCGATTTCGGTTAATTACTATAGGTACCTTTATTTGGAAACTTATTTTATTTTATAATAACAAATAGCCCGTGGGTGTTGTAAGAGGCGACTAAGGGAACAAACTACGCAGGACAACAGCACTGAAGAGAGTAGGAAAACTTGACACAAATCCTAAACCAACCCGTCTGGCCAGCGTGGTATAGTAGGCCAAAACCTCCTTTCTAAGAAAAGGCCTATGTCCAGCTGTGGACTATTAAAGGCTGTTGATGATGATGAACATGAACTAACAGCTATTGCCCGCGGCTCCGAACGCGTGTATGTCGATTATCGCGGTAACAAGTAGCCTTATCCCTCGCTGATAATGTAGTTTTACATTGGTGAAAGAATTTTCAAAATCGATTTAGTGGTTTAGGCGTGAAAGCGTAACAAATAAACTCACTTTCACTTTTATAACATAAGTATGGAAGTAAATAACTATGGATAACTATTTTAATAAATTAAAAATTATGTTACTTCTGGTTTTAGTTTAGTAGTGTTGAAGTTTACAAACAAACCAAAAATAGGGTTCATAATGATCTAGTGATCTATTTAGTCCTTCATTTTTCATCAATGCAGCCACAATGTGCCAAAGCGATGCGTGGCAGCTACTGATAGTATACCTATAAAGCTGAATGATTCAATACATTACATTTTATCGTGAGAATTGTGGGGCGGAGTTTACATCCTACCCATATATCGTACTTATTGCAGCCAGGATGTGACTTATGTTATTTAGAAGATCCTCTGAATTTTATCCTCTTAGAAAAGAAATAGAAATAAATTTAAAGTATTTTTTTTGGAAATCGTTGACTATTAATCACAACATTATTAATACATAGCAGCATAAATAAATTCAAATAAGTATGTTACTATTTCTGAGTTATTATTTGTAAAACACTAGGCGAAATTAGACCACTGGGTACGTAGAGAGAAAACTAAAAAAAACATACCTCTTTTTTGAACCATGGATACATGTAATAAAATACAGCTTTATAACATTTTACTTTAAATAAAACAGTTTAGTATCATTCAATTCTTTATTAATAAAATATAAGCAACACAGTATACACCAAATCGCTTATATCTATGCTAATTTTAACAAAAATAAACTAAATACTATTACAATTGTAAAACTCAGACCATCAAAAAGAAACAACATAAAATTTGTAAACAAAAACAACCTTACATCAACTTAGGAACTAATATATAAAATAAAATAAAAATATATAGTAAAATTACTCTTTAAAATTTAGATATGTATAAATATGTTTTAAAATTATGCTTTGGGAGTCGAAAAATATATCTGCATCTGGACTATACTGAAGGAACTCATTGATAAGCCTAATTGCTATAGCAGTGGGGCTATGGCTAGCCTGGGGAGAGCGCCACGTAGGCGGACAGCACAGGAGTCTATGTTGTCGTCTTCCAACGGCACGCATATATTGGTCGGGAACATAAAAATGTATTGTTTCCCGTACAACAGGGCTATCTACCTTATTCGCCAGTATCAAACAATAATGCATTATATGTGTAGATCTTCACTGTTCCAAAAAATAATTATGATTTGATATGATTTAGTTTCTTCTCTACGCACTGGTTTAATTTTGCCAAGTGTTTTATAAAGAATAACTCAGAAATAGATCCCTATATATTTTAAAAGCAGTTATTTATGCTGCTATGTATTGATTTTAGAATCTAGTTTTTGCTATGAGACAAATATGTAGTCAATGATTTCCAAAGTAAACATTTTTCGAAGAGGATCGAATACCAAAGACCTTTTAAATCATATAAGTCACATCCTCGCTACTATAACAACGATATATGGGCCGGTTGTAGAATCCGCCCCTCAAGTCTCACGATAAAATGTAAAATATTGAATCATTCAGCTTTATGTGTTTGTACTGTGACCTTCCACGCGGTGCAGGTTCTCCTTAGTTTGAGATCAGACGGTATTGTGTGTATTTCAATTTATTATTATTAGTTCTAACAATAAATTAAAATAAAATATAAATTATCTGTAGAAGAAGAAGAATTTCAAGTTATTAAATATCCTATAAATGATTTGTTATTATTCAGATAGCGTTGCAGAACTTCAATGAGGGTTTTCGATACTTTTTCAGCCACCAGATGGCGCTTCGTATGCGTCAGGTCCAAACAGCTGTCAGATAGCACAGATTCTTACCGAACGTATAATATTTTAGTGAAATTCTATGAATTTGGAAGTGTTTTTGAGTTTATTATAGATTACGGCTAGAGAAAGGTTGCCGAACTGAAGATTGCACACATAGGCACTGCACAACAGGTGTAGGTGGTTGTACCTGACGCTACAGTGCTGCCATATAACGTGGAACATTTCAAAAAACTCTCATTGTACCTAATTAAATTACTACCTGATCAATAAATTGAATCGACAGTATGGATTGAAAATTTCCGAGAAATTTGTTTTAATTTCGGATTTGCAGTATTTGTAATAAACGCATAAATTTTGTGAAAACCGATTACTGATCTGTAATCTGATAAAATCCAAAGTTTACACATATTATGTAGGTAATTGTGTTCTAAAGGGTGTTTCAGTGAGAGTGCACTTTTTGATTTTAAAATAAAAACATGTATTTTATGAAAGAGATGTGATATTTTTATTGGATTGTAAAGATGACATGTTCTAATTAAGTATGGAATACAAAATCTGGTAAATAGAAACCACGGCTCTGATGACAGGCCATTACTCTTTTTATGAAATTTTTCATGACTTTTACACAGAACATCTCTGTGTAAAAGGCTGTATCTCACCGATGACGCGTTGGATCTCTGATTTGAGACCAGGAATTGTTTCTATTCGCATAAACCCGAGATTCTACAAATCCCCAAGGAAAAAATCGCACGATATTGGTGGCCAGTTGACATCAGAATTTCGTGAGATAATGTGTTCTGGAAACCGTTGCTGCAATAGGTCGATTGTTTCATGCGCGGTGTTGCAGGTGGCGCCGTCCTGCTGAAACCACATGTTGTTCAGACCCATGCCATCCAGTTGAGGCCATAAGAACTCCGTTATCATATTCCTGTAACATATGCCGTTTACAGTCACTGCAATTTCAGCCTCATCTTCCAAAAAGTAAGGCCCAATCACGTGAAGTTGTTGAGAACGATGCCGAATTGATGTTTTCGGGTTTTCGGCGACACTCTCGTTTACAGCAGCAATGTTTTCCAAAGACAGACCATTATGTTGACTTAAAGGATTCTTAATATCCATAATCGACCCAGTTTCTTCAAATTTTTTGACCACTCTTCGAATGGTTATCACATTAGAAGCACTTGCCCGACTGAAAATTTGGCGAAGTTTGCGAGCGGTTACAGCGTAACTTTTCCCATTTTTGTAATGAGTTATCACAATTAAAATGCGTTGTTCTTTCGAAAAGCGCTCCATTTTGAATAATCGGAATATACATAGGTGACAGCTGTCAAATTTCAGAGTTGCTACTTGCACGAAAAAAAAAAAGATTCTAAATTTAAAAAGTGCACTCTTACTGAGACAGCAGTGAGTCCTCGCTTTAGTAGCGCAATGTATTGCATATCCTCATCATCATCATAAACAGCCTTTAATAGTCCACTGCTGGACATAGGCCTCTCCTTGGAAAGGAGGTTTTGGCCTACTATACCACGCTGGCTAGACGGGTTGGTATTGGGTTTGTGTCAAGTTTTCCTTCTTTTTGCAGTGCTGGTATCCTGCGTTGTTTTGCGCCCTTAGTCGGCTCATACGACATCCACGGGATGAATTGAGGTAGTGACATTCCGTATTCTTAATCCGTCACTACACCGACAGAACTTCTAAACATTTAATTTAATATATTGGGATGCTGGGAAGGTGGGTCACACATTGCCACTTAAAAGCGAGGGACAATTATGCTTTTTCATAACTGGGAAGACTTGATTGAAGAGATATCATAGCCTCACAGAATAAAGGTATTAGGTTTAAATACTTTCGCTGCTTTTCAACGATTGAGTAATTATTACCGGAAGCCAAACCCTCTTACTTCCTTCCAATTCTGTTAAGAAGGCACTGAAAGGGCAGCTGGCGTCACTTATCATCATCCAATGCCATAAAAAATACTTGTCCTAGAAGTTGGTTCATGTCAGAAAGTTGGGGCTCAAACCAGCAACCGACTTGATCATACGTGTGCCGCAATGATAAAATTAGAGGCATTACGTTGATATTAGATTAATTATGAATTAATAAGATTATTCACACTAAACGGAGCAGTGATAGGAATGAAAACGTAGTAGGTAGATACATTTTTAAATAAATAAAAAAAATGATAAGCAAAGCATAAATAAATAAGCCAACTTTTTTGAATTCTAATGTTTTTTTGCAATTTTTTAAGATTTGCATTGCAAGAAGATTTAATATCAAGAGTGAGATAAATTAGTTTATTTATTTAGAGGTAATTTACGCTATGCCTTACTGAAAAAAAAAAATAAGTTGAATATATGTATATTATATTTTACTATCTTAAAGGTTATAATAAAACTTTCAAGGATAAATGCGGTTAGATATTCTGCTTTTACAAACATAATGAACGTAAACTGTGTTAGTAATAAACAAAATAAAAAAGTATTCTTGACGTTATGAATTCATAAAACGCCCCCTCGACAGCGTCATGCTTATTTCTTCCATTTTTAAACGTATGGAGTTATATTGTGTGTGCAACTGCAGTGTTATTTATTTTGTCTTTGAATTAAGTCCAAAATGTGTGATAAAGTTAAATTTAGTCATTTTGAATGTTAAGTTATTCGCAACTTTGTTATAATTGCACTAATGTTGATTATTTTCACTTATTTTTCATTTATTATTTAGATTATTCACTGCCTCGGTGGCGCAGTGATAGCGTATGTGACTGCTATGCTGAGGTCGAAGTTACTCTGAACTAATAATAGTAATTATAGTAACCCTAAAACTTATCTATAAATTATCTATATCTTATAAATTATCTTAAAAAACTTTAGAAGGTTGTAGTTCCTAACTGCTACGGAATTTGGAATTGTTTTTTTTTTGGTGATACATATTGTGATAAACTGTAACCAAAACAATTCATCCTCATAAAGGAATTAAAAAATTAAACCCAAAACAAAAAAAAAACGCCGTTCTTTTTAAGCATAGAATATTGAGTTTTTTTGTGGCAAACAATGATGTTTGTAAACATATTTACATGTCCTATAAGCAATAAAAAGTGTTGATTTTCAAAGTAAAAATATTTTTATATTTTCCATAGAAATACTTTGATGTCAAATACCTTACGTTTAAATCAAAATTGTAGCACGGGAGTTCTACTCTTCCATTGAAAAAGATTTCATTTATCGATATTTTAAATCAAATAAGATGTCCGTTTTTTCGGACAAAAATGTGCATGTGCAGCGTTTGCAATGTAAGAGCACCAAAAACATGTTTTTTATGACAAATCTTTGCAATTCTCGGATTTTCTCTACTATAATAAGCATATATTATACATATGAACTTTCCTCTCTCTTCATTCTCTCTGTTGATGAAAACCGCATTAAAATCCGTTGCTTAGTTAATAAGATCTAAGCGTACAACACAAAAAAGCGACTTTATTTTATGCTATGTAAAGATATATTTAGCTATATTTTAGGATAAATATATTTGACAGGCCTATTGTTCTGGTAGTTAGTGACCATGACTGCTAAGCGAGAGGTCATAGGTTCAATTCCCATCCCAAAATATTTGTTTGATTTATTTCCATTAAAAATATACTGGTTTAGCCCAATGCGATAGTGTTATACCATCTACTTATTTATTATAAGTACGATCATTTGTTCTGTGTCTGGGTGTAATTTATGTACAACATATGTTAAGAACGTCTAGCGCCATCTAGGACCTTGGGGAGGAACTGTGAGGATTGAAGATTGAAAAGGAAGTACCGCTCTTTTGATTGTATTTGGTTCGTTACTTTTTGAAATCTCAACGATCACTTATATATATATATAGATCACACTTGTAACGTGAACACTTACCATATGAATTTTGTCTGTACTACTTACCTTAAATATACGCATTTATATAATATATTAAAATAAAGGAATTCATTGAAGAAAGCCCTACCGACCTAAATATTCACCAGAAGAACATACACAAATTGACAACATATATGTGGTTAGATATATTTACAGTGAAATTAGTCTCGAGAAATTTTTGCATATGTAGTGGTGTGTATATTACTCAGATCTTAGAGCGCGTTTCCACAATATCGTTCTGGCCTATACAAAAATGTTTCGATATCCTAACATTACTATTTAATTTTATACTTATCCCTAGCAACACTTTGATTTTTGTTTTCAATAAAAACAAGTTTTTATTTTAAAGAAAAAGGTTTTGACTTTATAAAAAAAAAGGTGTGTGTGCGATTCACACACGATAGAAGTGAAACTTCAAAAAGGAGAGACCGATATTTAAATATTTTTTTTTTTTTTTATTTCATCTAGGTTTTTAAAAGTCAACAAACAAACAAACAAACTCTTCAGCTTTATAATATTAGTATAGATGTTTAGTTACCAGACCAATAATTGTTTTTAGCGTTTTCGACCTAATTTAATATCCGTATGTTTGCTAGTTATTTTATTTCGTGCGCCTGTTACGTTCCACATCTGTCAAAAGTTGAGGCGCGCGCCGTCTGTGCGTAAGTAGGAATGAATTTTAGCGCACTCTGTTTTGATTCAAATTGTATAATGTACTATATTATGTTTGTGGGTCGTGTCTGAGACTAATATTTTTTCGTCGCCACTTAAATTTACCACTACGTAGACTTTTAAGGGACTTAGTATGCTATTTTCTGTCCAAGAAGATAGTGGAGGATATTTGTGGGGTTTGCTGATCATATCTAGGCGTGATTAGGTCACTCAGATAAGTTAAAAATAATATTCATAATTACAGGCTTGAGAAAGACAAACAAACAAACAAGTTTATTGAACCATCAAAGTTATATTTTGACAAGTGCTCTGTCTCCTAAACTAGGCTAATCCTGTATCGCGATATGAAGAATTCTCTCGAAGATTAGCATATATAAAATTGCCCAACAACAACCGTGGGGCCGCAACCCACCAGGCATGATCACCTCGCCTGATAGGAGGATCCCCCCTTTGTGTTGGAGGGACATGACCCCCTTTCCTCCACAGTGGTGAACCCGACGTGATTGAAAGCAGCCTTCTAAAGAAGCAGATCATCAGCAGCACCATCGTGTACACTCCCACATGAGCAGTAATCAAGTCTCAGCCGTCCAGCAACCTCGGCCATAACAGGGATACGACAGGGGTAGCGATGGAGGGATGGAATGGTGCGAAAGCATTCCCCGCTTAAAAAAAAATAGATGTATAGTATATGTTTATTATAAAAGAAATGAAGAGTTATTTCAAACAACTCTGAAAAAGCGACTTTTTCCACATTAATGGTTCCGTACCATATAAATGAGCAGCGTCGTGGCAACGGTGCTTTCATTTATTGTATGTTCATTTTTAGCTGTCGTGAACATTCGTATCGGACTGTGCCTACCTTGTTAAATTCTCTATGAAAATCAATTCACTGGTTTTTGGGAGCCAACGCTTTTTTTATAACTTCCTACACTTGAAAAATTTCATAACTGAAGAAAAGGAAGGTTCTTCATAACTGACTGCCATGATGAATGATGAACATTATTGGGATCAGTGGTTAGCGAATTGTGTAATCAGAACGATCATTATTTTGTGCCGTGTCTGGGTTTAATTTTATCTAGAATAAAAGCTTCAGCTCGCGGCTCCGCCCGCGTGTATGTCGGTTATTGCGGTAAAAAGAAGCCTATGGTTATTGTGGGGGAAGGGATGTCATGTGCCTCCAACATAAAGAGAGGATCCTCCGAGGTGATCATGCCTGGCGGGCCGCGGGCCAACGGTTGATGTTGGGCAATTGTATATATGCTAATCGGCGAGCGGATTAGCAATTCTCAGTTAGTAGTTACTCCGTAGTTCGTTGTGTCTTCGTTAGATAGCGCTGTAGTATGTTTCTGTTTCTTTGTATGTGGGAGTCGCCACAGTCATATATAGACGGCTTAGCAAAATTCTTTTTTTGTTCGAACGGGGTTTATTTCGAAATGGTCCCGCTTAAATTTCATATACATCTGATGATGAGCTTCGGAGACAGTCAACGGAACTCTTCGAAAAATGACAGCAAATCAACCGAGATTGCTGCTAGGTGTTAGTGCTCCTTGTTAGTGCTCCCTTCCGAACCGACTTCAAACAATACTATTGTTTGAAGTCGGTTCAACTTTTTTAAAAGGGATTTTTAACTGTCTACGTCTTAGAGTAAGCATTGCCAATCAGCTTATGACTAGACTGATGGATAATACTTATTCAAAAAGCTACAAAAACTCTATCCATCAGTTAATGAAACTTTTATTAAAGGTTTTGGTTATTCCTTATATTCCGAGCAGTCAAACTCATCAAGTCTGAAAATCTGAGGCACATACCGCGGTACTTGATGTTGAGACTAACTTTAATTTTCAGACTTAGGGTTAAATAAGCTTAAGCGACTGCCAGCCTAAACTACAAGAACCCAGCAACTTAAAGTCAACTTAATCTATATATAAATAGGTAAAGAAAAAAAACAGTACCTTTCCTTCTCTAATTGTCAATCGATTATCTTTTTTTTTTAATTTCCCTGTACGAAGCTCTCTCACTAATTCTACAGAATATATGTTTGAAGAATATGAGCAAAATTCATTTAAGCCCTTTTGTTCTGTAACTTTCTAAATGCCATAAATTCACTGTCTACCATATATCATGTTAATTACAACAGCTTTCACACACGGAGATACACAACACAACACAGTAAGTATTGCAGTATGTTTGTCTTCGATGTCAAGTCGTAAATCTTCCGTCTCGACTTAGTTTTTGCTTGACTTCGACAAAGGCAGAATGTAGGTAATGTTTTTCGTGTAAATCGTGGAACACATATAGATATTTATAAGCTGTCTTTGTGTGTGATAGGGAGGCACATAAATCAATGTGGCGATAATTGCGGACGCCTTTTCACGCTGAATTCGTACCTGCACATATCTACAGCGACACATCTATTGTTAGAAATCCAATACTTAAAACGACAAAAGTTACATCTTGTATATGTTAAAATACTTTATTTCACAGAAAGTATGAAATATTTAATTATCAATACAATGATATTTTAGGTAAATAGTTTAAAATTTTGTAAATACATCTGGTCGGATTTAAAAAAACAAAATTAATAGAGTTTCTTAACCGATAATAAACTTTCCTGAATAACAGATGAGTGTGAATTGTTAGAGATAAGTAAAAATAAATAAATACATTATGTAAAACTAAAAAACTTAAGGCCGAATCAAATAAAAAAATAGAAAGATTTCTACTATCCGCTTATGACTTGCTGATTTTATCATCAGATTATTATTACTACCTACGCACAATTTGTTGGATTCTAAACCAATTTTTTGAGTCAAAACTTGAGGGTAATGCTATGAGCCAATAAACATTTCTACTGTCCTCTTCTGGCTCTATATTCAAGTCAGCTCCAAGATGCAAAATTATAGTATTGTTTATAATCAGAAGTGTTTAAAATTCAGTCCAAGATTCATTTGCACAGTTAGTAAGTTACCTAGATAGTTATTGGAAAAAGACGTTAAATACACAGCTTTTTATATTCCACTAACTAAGCCACATATTTCAACAATATTATTTTTCTTTATATATTAACACACAAAGCTATACAAATAACAAATCCAGACGCATACACGCTCAGTCATACCCACGTACTAAACACAATTACAGACACAATTAATGAATGAAATCGTTTCTGTCAAGTGGTTTAGCTCTATTCAAACACAACCTGGATAAGATACAGAATTATTGAACACTACTGAGTACGTTTCAATTAGTAGTTAAGGCGATGTGCTTCTTATAAATATATTCGATGCCTGGGTCGGACATAATGTTTGTAAGATTTGCAAATATTTGTTTCGGAGTTTGGGTATTTCTATGGATGGTATGAAAACACTGGACGTGAAAGTCACTAAGTCATTAAAGTCGTTGCTCGGGATAGCAACATCTGCAGACCCGTCAACGTTGTACAGGGGCTCGAATAACTTTGGAATGAAATTAAAAAGACAGTTACCAAAATGCATGTCTTGTCAAAATCACAAGCCAAAATCGTGAGATCCCTTCCAAAAGACAAAAATTCATCAGAGCTCGAGTCATGGCTCCAATTCCACAAGAAATTCATGGTGGGTACGCAGTCTAGTAGAGTTGGATTAGGAAATGCTAGAAGACAGACCGACAAAGAGAAAAAATCATTCCTAAAACAAGATAAAAACAAGACCTACAAGGTGCATGCCATTAACCTAGAAATGCAGATTAAATGGTTAACTCTAGGAGAATTTTGTATCCCACCAGCTTTGAAATGGCGCACACTTTTATACGATTGGTCACCTGCCCCAGTAAAATTTTACCTCAACGCCTTTAATTGACTGTGTCCGATCAAAGCAACCTAGTAAGCTGGGGAAAAGCTACAGAAGAGGCTTGTACGATGTGCAGTGCGGAAACAGGTACAGCCAGGTACTTACTGACAGGTTGTAAGGCGCTATTAGACCGGGGTCATTATTCACGTTGCTATGAGAGGGTATTATAAATTATACGCGAAGCTATGAGTTTATCACTGGCGATAGCGAAAAAAGGAATAACAACAAACATAAGAACTAACAGGATCAACAAAAACGGCTTCACAAAAGCCGCACTCAATTATAAATACCGCCAGTGACTGGACATTATTAGTGAACACGTATGGAAATCATTACAGAGTACCGGTGGATATCTGTGCCTCGGCGTCCAGACCATATATATTTCTTTATGCAATTTCAATTAAGCGTGTGGTACTAGTAGAACTCACGGTGCCATGGGAAGCGAACATTCCTAAAGACCCCGCTTTAAAAGAAACAAGTACTTTGACTTAACCGACGAAATAACTAAAAATGGTATGTCGCTGCATTGTATGCCGTGGAAGTGGGTGCGAGGAGTATACCATCTAAATCCCTATATAACCTGCTTAAAGACCTTGGATTGCCAAGAGCTTCAGTAAGCTCTTTTCTTGAACGAATATCCAAAGCGGGATTGCTAGGCTCGTATAAAATATGGCTAGATAGAGGGGGTAACACAGCAAACAGTGGAGGTGAGCGCTGACGCGTCGCAAGGAGTACTCCCTAAACCTATACCTGGGTCGCAAGTCCCAGGCGATGTCGAAGTCGCATGTGTTGCCCCCATGTATCACGCAATGGACCCGGTACCCGGTGAATCCATGGCACGCTAAAAAATAGGTCTTTTTGATATGAATGTATTTACAAAAAAAAAAACTAAAGTATTCTATCAGTCAATCTAGCTTTTATGGTACAAGCTCTGCTTAGTTTTAAACTAGATGGCGTTTTGTGTCCGAAATATTATTATTATTTTTATTCCATATTTATATGGAAAAGTTAAAAAAAAAAACAAATTCCTTCCCACATTAAGAATATTCTCCTTCAAATAAAGGAGAATATTCTTAATTGTATTTGGCTGTATTGGTTAGGCTGTATTTGTTACCTCAGAACGCCGCCATTTATGAATCGGTTTGGATAATTATGTTTTCATTTGTGAGAGTAAATATTCCGTAATTCTTTAAGGAAAGCACAATACAGTTTACTGGCCTGTTTTAGATTGTTGTTATTGTGTGTGTTGATCTATGATTTTAGTCTACATAAAAGACGATTTCAAACATTTTTTTTAAATGAAATGAACATATTTTGAGTTTGAGTTTTTTGAAATATATAGTTTGAGTTGTTAGTGATCCTGACCGCTAAGGGTTCAATTCTCATCCAGGATAAAGAAATGTGTTATGAGTATGATCATTTGTTCTGCGTCTGGGTGTGATTTATTTATAGAAATATTTTAGTATGTTTATCGGCAGTCTGGTTACCATAGGCTCTGCCTGGTTTGGGATCAGACAGTTATTATATTATATTATAATTAAGTATGTGTCATTGCAGTATTCGATACTTATTGGATTTCTGTATTAACATGTTAACACAACTCAGCAAGCAGTATTTAATCCAGCACTCATGTTTTTAATTTAGCTAGTTTTTATTTACCATGTTCAATTAACCATATTAAAAAAGTGATTCTAAAATAAATAAATAGTGTGTGATAAAAACATATATCCAGACTAATACGAGTATATCTACTGATATTTTTTAAATTCTCATAGCTATTATTTACCGGTTATTTTCAAACGAATTTTTTTTTTGTTTGTAGAAAGATAATTAATATAAAAAATAATGATCACATGAGGGAAATAACGAAAGCTAATTATTCTGAAATACGTTTTTTTTTAATTGTAGACAAGATTTACAAAATATAAAAACACTAGACGAACTTTCCCTTAAGGAAATGGCGGGTCTTTGGTTATAAATTCAAATATTGACTCGCCCAGCGCCGGGCACCGATAGGATTACACGATTGCACTAGTATGGTATGTACCTTAACAATCTTGATTGGTATTCTCATATTAACAAATTGCGATATAACAATTACATTGTATCAACAGATATCTCAGGTATAAGGCGGTCCAGCGCATGCCTCGAGCGGGGCCAGTTTCCGAAATTGTGGAGGACGGGGAAACTGGTCCTCATCCGAAAGGAGGGGCGCCCGGCGGACTCACCGTCCGCCTACCGGCCCATAGTGTTGCTTGACGAGGTGTGCAAGCTCTTTGAAAGAGTGATTGCAAGGCGCCTCGTCAAGCATCTCGTGATGGTTGGGCCGGATCTGGCGGACAACCAGTACGGTTTCCGTCAGGGGCGCTCCACCGTGGATGCGATCATGCGCGTGAAGGCTCTGGCGGAGGAAGCAGTCTCCCGGGGCGAAGTGGTGTTGGCGGTGTCCTTGGACATCGCCAACGCGTTCAACACTATGCCCTGGAGCTGCATCAGGGATGCGCTCGTGTATCACGAAGTGCCTCTCTACCTCCGCCGCATAGTCGGGGCATATTTGTCGGAGAGAGCCGTCGTCTACCCCAGTAGGACCGGTCTCGGTAGGCGTGAAATGTCGTGCGGTGTTCCGCAGGGGTCGGTGTTAGGGCCACTCTTGTGGAACATCGGCTACGACTGGGTGCTTCGTGGTGCCTTCTTGGATGGTGTCGCCGTCGTGTGCTACGCGGACGACACACTCGTGACGGCGCGCGGCAAGACGCACCACGAGGCAACCCTGAGGGCCACGGCCGGGGTTGCCCAAGTCGTTGAGCGTATCCGGCGGCTGGGTCTCGAGGTGGCTCTGCACAAGTCCGAGGCCCTGTTCTTCCACGGGCTTCGGAGGAAGCCGCCTGAGGGATCTAGCCTCACGGTAGGAGGCACTCGCATCGGCATCGAGCCCTCGATCAGGTATCTGGGGCTCGTACTCGATGGCCGATGGGACTTCGGATATCATTTCCGAGGTCTGGTCCCTAAGTTGGTTGGGGCAGCGCGTGCGTTGGCGCGGCTGCTGCCCAACATGAAGGGACCCGATGACTCCTGCAGGAGACTCTACTCGGGGGTTGTGCGGTCCATGGCCCTTTACGGGTGCCCGGTATGGGCGGGGGCCCTTAAGGCCAGCAACGTCGCGATACTGCGACGACCGCAGCGAATGCTGGCCATCAGGATCATAAGGGGGTACCGCACGATCTCCTTTGAGGCAGCGAGTCTCCTGGCCGGAACTCCACCGTGGGACCTGGAGGCGAGAGCCCTTGCGGCACTGTATCAGTGGCGCAAGGAGGCGCAGGAGTTGGGTCGATGCCCCGAGATTCGAGAAATCGATGACCGGAAATCCCAACTCCGCCAGGTCATCATAGGGGAGTGGAGGGAACGACTCGGGCAACCGAGCGCTAGGCACGCCGTCATTGCGGCGGTAAGACCCGTTATGGAGGATTGGCTCGAGAGGCGTCACGGGACCCTCTCATACCGATTGACGCAGGTGATCACTGGGAAGGGATGTTTCGGAGATCACCTGTGTCTGATCCGCAAGGAGCCAACGCCTGAGTGCCACCACTGCGATGGCCAGACCGTGGACACGGCTCTCCACACGCTGGCAGAGTGCCCGGCGTGGGTTGAGCAGAGGCGAGACCTCGTGGCGGCCATCGGAGTGGGAGTTCTCTCGCTCGATAGCCTGATTGCGGCTATCGTGCGGAGCGAGAGTGCGTGGAACTCTGCCGTCTCCTTCTGCGAGCAAGTTATGCTCGCGAAGGAGACGGCGGAGCGGGACCGGGAGAGGTTTGAACTCTCCCGGCCCGCCAGGCCCGGGCACGGGCCAGGCAGCGCAGGTGACTCAGGCGCCGGAGGTCGCAGAACGACCTCCGTCCTCCATAAGCGCAGGCCTGGGGGTGACAGGTGAGGCCATCTGTCACCCTAGCAGAAGCAGGCCGGGGTGGCGGCGAGCGCGTTGCGAAGCGCGCTCGCTTCCAGGGAGCACAGGGAACATGGGGTTCCCACACGGGGCGGGGGTCGTCTACTCGTCTGTAGATGACCCGAGGTATGTCGGGGCACCAGGGCCTTCCTTTCTAGGGTATACCTGGTTCCCCGGCTATTAGTACCCGGCGAAGGCGTGCGGTTTTAGTCGGTTCGAGTCCGACATGCCACCGACAGGTGGTATCCGAGGGGATTTCCGCACGAAAAAAAAAAAAAAAAGGTATAAGGCGGTCGTCCTATCAGGGTATACGAGGGGCCAACGGGTCGGAACCGAACCGTCTTAAACCACAAAGCGCTTAAAATGGAAAAATCCGGGAACATCTGTTATTCAGTATCGTTTACATTCTTTTCTATAGAAAAAGAAGGCGTGTGTATATGTTTATTTATATGTCACAGATGTGTATTAATTCCGTTAGTATCTAAAGTAGTACCTAAAGTCCTCTTCTCTCTAACTCTCACTAAGAATAAATCCTGTGTCACGAGGGACTTTACAAACATACATGTAACGGACAAAAAGAACACCCAGACTTAGAACAAATATTTGTGGATTACACAAAGTGCTGTTCCACGTGGGGATCGAACCCACGACACTCAATGCAGTAGAAAAAGGCGTGGCGACCGCTTAAACCACTACGCCATCTGTGCAGTAAAAGCAGATTATGCTTCAATGCAAATTAAATGTTTAAAAACATTAAGGGTTGGCGACCAACCTATCTGCTATTACCTACTCTTGGGAAATCAAAGTTTCCGCACAATAGCCTCTGTGAGATTATTTCGACAATTTTGATGGCAACCAAGTTTATATAAACAAATGCTCTCCACAATGAAAATTTCAATATCTGTTGGAATATTTGGACAGTATTGTCTGGCCTCAGTAAAGTGGCCATAACGGGAAGAGGTCATTTATGAAGATATAAAAAACTCAAAGGAATATAAAATTGTGACATTACTGGTTTTAGAATTAGGGGGAGGATTGGAATTGTACTTTGGTTACCTGAATGGGGTAACCAAAGTCCATTCCATCCCTCCCCCTAATTATTTGGTGTAAAGCAATGAAAAAAATATTTTTTTGCGGTTTTCTGTAAAGCCATATCACTCGAAGCATGGATTTTCTACGTTTAGTCTAGTTAGTTAGTTTTCATTAATCATCAACAACCTTTAACATTCCACTGCTGGATATAGGTCTCACCTTAAAAAATAGGTTTTGGCCTACTACACCACGCTGGGCAGACGGATTGGTATAGGGTTTTTGTCAAGATCTCTTTGCAGTGCTGTTATCCTGCGTAGTTTGGTCCCTAGGTCGGTTCTTACGACACCCACGAGACGAATAGGGGTGAAATTCCGTATTTTTAATCCGACACCACACGGAGAGATAGTTAGTTTTAATCCAGCAGAACCAAAACTAAATAAAAATGTACTATTCTAAGTATTAAAACAATATTATGTTAACAATACGGTGACAAACACAAGAAAGCAATTACGGCGAGTCTTCAAAAGAATTTACGACTTATGTTTCAGCTAAGTGTTAGTGTAGAACCAGATCATAAAATAAGGAATTGATGACAGATCTTAAACAGCATGTAAGTAGTGAATATTAAGCTAGAAGGATATATAAATTGGCAATAGAAGGGAAAGTTTTATAGACGACTAAAAGAAATGTAGGTGAGAGTAACAAAACGATCGAGAAAGCAGTTTAGTACATAAGAAATAAAGTATTTGACGACTGGATGGCGTAGTGGTTTGTGCAACGGACTGCTATTCCAAAGGTCAAGGGTTCGATTCCCGCTCAAGTCAAACATTTGTGTGCATGAACATTTGATGTTTGATTTGGTCTGGGTGTTTCTATGTATAATATGTATGTATTTACAAAAAAAAAAAGTATATACGTATTTATATCAGTTGTCCAGTACCCATAGTACAAGCTCTGCTTAGTTTGGGACTAGATGGCGTTGTGTGTATGTGGTAGAATGTATGTATGTATGTATTGTATTTGGTGTTGTTCTGACAATTTCTGAAGTGAAAACTTCTTTAGACGCGTTGGGCATTTTGGAGCAAGAAACAAAAGAATGTATTTTATGGTTTAACAAAAAAAAACTTATTTTTTGAGATAAGAAAAAGCCATTAAACTCCCGAAACTGTTACCGACACCTATGTTGAAGTGAAAACTTCTTCAGACGCGTTGGGTATTTTTTGAGATGGAAAAAAAAACAATTGAACTCGGGACACTGTTACCGTTACTGACACCTCTGTATATAAGTTTTTTTTGCTTTTTATCGAGTGTGTGATACCAAGGGAGCCCAAAACTCCTTCTCTCCTAATTCTTAAGGGATTCAAAGGACCATGAAAATAAACAATATAGTAATAAGTTAAAATCGAGATTACAAATAAGTATAATACACTTACAAGAAAAACCTCTAAAGGAGATCCTATGATTATTTGCCATCCTGTACTACCTTTTAGTTCTCTTAGAAGTAAAATAAAATATTATTCTAGTTATTTTGTTCAAGCAAAGTCTGAAGGTTAATACGAGTAAATAATTCACAAGGGACTACCCAAATCAAGTAGCGACACACACAATATCCGTTGACACGGACCACAAAATTTAACTATTTATTGTCAGCGATCTGAAACCAATCGGACCTAGTTGGGACTTACAAGATATTCGGGTGAAAAGGGTCAAACTTCAATTGACCCTTTATAGTGAGAACTTAACTTTATGGCAAAACAAACGATGTAGGAACCATATATTTATATCACTATTTTTATGTACGAGCTTTGAATTAAAATTAGAAATGCTGTGAATGATATGTGTATTTTATTCTTTTGTCCTTTTCTGCTGTTGTACCTACATGATCTATTTAATATCAACCGTCGGGTCCGATTGCGTTATGAGACTTCTGAAATATTTCAGACATGCGTACATCCGTTACTGTATAATGTACATGCTCTCCATATGGTGACGGATTAAGAATACAGAACGTTACCATCTCTATTCATCCCGTTGGTATCATAAGAGCCGACCGAGGGACTACGCAGGACAACGATGTTTCTGAACCAATCTTTCTTAAATAGTTTAATCAGACAGAGCGGTTGGGTGATTCGAAGTGAGAGGTTGCACTAGATTGCCAACTCTCGTCATAAAAGTTCGGTCTCAATTCAATTCCGATCAACTGTCGATCTTAAAACTGTCATAAAAGGTGTATAAAGTATTATCCAACGTTGACTGTAATGTGATTACATCGTATTGTAACCGAAAATTGAATCGGTATTCTGCTAGTCTTAGTATAACTACAAAAATAACTTTTATGATAGTTGTGATATTGAAAGTTGATCGGAACTGAATTGTGATCAAACTTTTATTAGGAGAATTGGCCTTCAAGTCCTACAAGTCCGTGTCACACAAGAACCTGGTGCAAATTAACCGCATCTAGTAAGCCACCTGCCGTCTGCCCAAACTGCCAATTGTCAAGTATTGAAAGAAAAAGATTTAAAGTATTAGAAAAAAACCCATATGGCCCTTTTGTGTATGTCGAACTTAAAAATGGCTTTTAGCCATTTTTAAAGTACATTCACCATATTAAAATTATCAGGCAAATGCTTCTGTAGTTCTACATTTTAACTTTATTTCCGAACGACGAACGAGAAACGATTTCTCATGAATAATATTTTCCCAAGCACGGGCAAAAAGTTCAAATTACATTCAAAAAACGAGTGAATGATGAAACGAAACATGCAACATACGAGAGGCTGATTATAAAGAAAAGTATAAATTGAACAAAAATGCGCTCCAGAAAAGTTTCATAAAATTATCTATCTCTAGAGATCTCTATTTAGTTTAAATTTCAAACGTGGAACGCTCCGGAGAAGTACTAGTTAGTACTACTAGTTTTTTACTGTCCTGATATGAAGATGAATATGAAGATAACAAAGTAGTGGCTGGCTTGCTTTTGAATTCGATATTCTTCGAATTACTATTACTAGGGTGCATTGTTGAGTTACCATTTTCTAAATAAACGTAGTTTTATTTGTCTAAATTCTATTTTTTTCAGCCCGTATTTTTTTTAAATTTTACACATTCAGCAAATACCTATTTATATGTTTTTAACAATTTTCAGTTGCCACCTTTAAAAAAAAACAAAAGTAGTCTTCTTGTTTATGGTGATAGCGTACCCTCAACATTTCGAACAATAATGGCTGGCCAGTTATTGACCGCAATATCCGCTCAGCCAATATTAATCTTTGGAATATACCTTATTATATTCGTATTGCTGCGATTATAGTCGATCATTTATAAATGGGTCTTACATATTATATACTGGCTCAAGAGGTATAGGCTTTTTACGATATAGGCTTTAGCTTTTATTTTTACGATGTAATTTTCAGATTAGATCAACAACCTTCTTGTTCGCCTTATCTTCTCTACTTTTTTTTATTTTGTTTAATAAGACAACTGACGCGGAGTACTTTATAGACATACATGAACACCTAGACTCAGAACAACAATTTGTGGATCACACGAAGTGTTTTCCCATGTGGGGATCGGACCCACAACACTAATCGTAGTAGGAAGCGGCGAGGTGACCGCTTAAACCAATACGCCATCTGTGCAGTGCACTATACATATAAACATTCAGAAAAAAAGCATTCACATACATATTTTTAATGGGTATACAGCACCGATGCAGTCTTCGACAAGGTCAAATCGTAAATAACAGAAAGGAAAAACCAGAAGGTGCTTGCTGTTAGTTTTGATAACACACTAATATTATAAAGATGAACGTTTGTGAGTGTATGTGGTTGTATGTTCGTTACTTTTTCACTCTCCAACGGCTGGACAAACTATGATATAATCTGGTAAAGAGGTAGCTGACTTTTTGTTTACACACGTTAATAAATGGTGGTCTGAAATTGCCTATAGAACATACTATATTAATTTTTTGGGTACCTAAATCCTCTGTTCTGACAGAAAACAAAAATATGCTTCTTAGCCGTTACAGTATAAATTTTAAATGGTAATAACAAAAGTTGCCTACTAAAGAATAACATTAAGGAAAATGCTTTAATAAAATGGAGTTAGCCAAGGGACTTAACCCAATTACAAATAGGACAAATTTATACCCATATAGGATGTTGCAAGGTACATTTTACCCTTGGGTAAAGGTTGAATTGTATCGCAATTTACTTATTCAAAATTAAGTTGTACCTTTTCATATCTTTTGTTAATTTGTTCATTTCGATAAATAAATTTATCTGCATTGATAGGAAGGTTTTACGAGATAATTTATTGGGAATTGACTGCACGGATGACGTAGTGGTTTAGGCGGTCACCACGCCACTTCCTACTACGCCGAGTGTTTTAGGTTCAAACCCCACATGGGATGACACTTTGTGTGATCCTCAAATTGTTGTTCTGAGTCTGGGTGTTATTTGTGTCCGTTTCATGTATGTTTGTAAAGTCCCCCGCGACACAGGATATATTCTATCCTTAGAAAGGAGATTTTGGCCTACTATACCACGCTGGCCAAACGGGTTGGTATAGGGTTTGTTTCAAGTTTTCCTTCTCTTAGCAGTGCTGTCGTCCTGCGTAGTTTGCTCCCTTAGTCGGCTCTTACGACACCCACGGGATGAATAGGGGTGGTGACATTCCGTATTCTTAATCCGTCACCACACGGACAGAAGAAAAGACATAATATAAAAATAAAAATAATTAATGCAATGTTTTTGTTAATGTGCTTCACTCTATTTTATTCATGTGCTTGCTATTTTGGTACAGAATTCTTCTGTAAAATATATATATAATATATATCCCACACATCTCACATAGGGCCGTCTGATCCCAAACTAGGCAGAGCCTGTACTATGGTAACCAGACTGCTGATAAACATACTTATATATTTTTAAATACATACATATTTTAGATAAATTACACCCAGACATAAAATAAATGACCGTACTCATCACACAATATTTGTCCTGGGTAGAGAGAACCACTAGACAAACAGGTCCGTCTATAACTTAAGATAACTAGACACAGTGCTGTACTGTATTTAAGAAGGGTATCAAAGGTAATATGTTATTGTAAATTGAAAATTACACCTTGTTGTGAGTAAGCATTACAGTATTCTTTTGTTTGTCGGACCTAGTTCGTATTTTAAATCAATAAAATGAGTACATATTACATACAGTTTTATTCACGTATACCTGACCTCTTAACTTAATCGTAAAAAAATAAGGATTACATTTTTATTTCTGAAATAGGCTTTTTTTTATTAAAAAGTAGTTTTTCTTTAAAACACATACGAGTATACCCATTTGTAACAAGTTTTATTTGTGCATTTCTTAGATCTGACTAAGTATAGTACATGGCTACTCAGCCGCGCTACGCGGTTTTTTAATGTTTCCGTCTAAACTAACAAAACTCTGTATAAATTTGAAATTTGATTAAAAACACTTAAGCCGCTTTTGACGTAATCGATATAAATACTTATGAATTTATAAAACAACAAAATTGATCGTGTAATGTTAATTGAAATTTTAGGTAAAACATTCATATTATTTTACAGTAAATGAGGGCAGAACTTCATACATTGACATAATAAAGGTTGAGACCATACAGAGCCAAGCTTTCTGGCAACCGCGAGAGCATCAGCTTTTTCAAATATCTATCAAAAGAGAATTAATCGACCAAAACTCATTTCATAAAATCCATACTACGTATAATTTCCTCCATACTGAGACTAGCCAATGATGGTGACCAAGGCTTACCTTGAAGGCTCATAAAGGTTAAGTGAATAGCACTTTATACGGATCGTTAGCCTGTCAGGGTCTCGGTTAACGACCCGTACCATCTTAACAAGGTAGGCGTGCCACATGTTTTTGTCTCCTGTGTATAAAGATTGGGGTTTCGTGACATGACATCTATTTAAAGATGGACAAGTTTGGTAACTATAAAAAATATGTCATCATAGAATCAGCTTATAATGATCTACCATGACAAGCAGTAACTTTAATAAATTGTTTTGTAACCTAAAATTACCTACCCCTTTTTTTCTTTTTCTTTCTGTGTGGAAATAACCTCGAATACCACCCACCGCTGGCTATGTCGGACTCGATCTATCTCGGGCCATCTACGGCGGGTAGATGACCCCCTTCTGTGTGGGAACCCCATGTTCCCTTTGTGCTCCCGGAAGGCTCTGGCTCTGGTGCTCTGCCGCTACCCTGGTCTGCTTCTGCTAGGGTGACAAATGGTCTCACCTGCCAGCCTGCCACCTGCGAGGCCTGGAGGGACGGGAGAGTTCTAAACCTCTCCCTGTCCCGCTCCGCCATCAAGAATAACTTGCACGCAGAAGGAGACGGCAGAGTTCCACGCATTCTCACTCCGCACCATGGCCGCAATTATGGTTCCGAGCGAGGGAACCTAAAAGTACCCCTTGAAGTAAATCTTGAGTATATAAACTTCAATTTAAAAAGTAATCACAATATTATATTGAAATCTCAGAAAGCGATGTGTATCAATTCAATCCAATTTCCTGCAACACGGTGTTCTATGTTGAAACTATGATATATTTGAACATGTGAAAATGTTTTAAGAGACGCCCATAACACGGTATGAGATGTTAGCTTCAATATCGTTCATTCGTCGATTATACGACCGACGTCGACGGGCCTGTTTGTCTATTGGTTAGTGACCCTGACTGCTAAAGCGGAGGTCGTGGGTTCGATTCAAACCCAGGACAAATATTATGTGACGAGCATGGTCCTTTTTTCTGTGTCTGGGTGTAATTTATCTATAATATGTATCTATTTAAAAATATATATATATGTTTATCAGCAGCCTGGTTACCGTAGTACAGGCTCTGCCTAGTTTGGGATCAGATCGCCGAGTGTAAGATGTGTAAGATAAAATAAATAAATTACTGTGTTTCATTTCTATGAAATAAGGACACTTAATCTTAATATTAGCTTAGATAGAGTGTTAAACTTCACGTATGGGCCGGCTCGGCCAGAATGAGAGAAACCTCTCAGAAAACCGGTGTTAAGTTTTTTCTGGTTGTTCGCGATTAATGGAGGGGATGGAGAACAAAGGGTCGCAACGTGCTGGTCTTTTTAAGTTTCTATCGCCCATAGACACTCGTGCATGGCCGATGGCAGTCCCAATACATGCTCGTGTTCTTGTGTCTCATGTGCTATAAACAAAACACATAACTTTGATTTGTTTTATCACTTAAGGTGTTAGCATAATACCAGTGATGATTCTTACTAAGTGGTACACTTTTAAACTTATTCAGATGCATTATGCTTAGTTTTTAAATAAAACAAGAAAATCCTTATTAAAAAAAGTTGAACCGACTTGAAAGAGCACTAAAAACCTAGCAGCAATCGCGGTTGATTTGCTGTCATTTTTTGAAGTGTTCCGTTGTCTGTCTCCAAAACTCATCATCAGATCTATATGAAATTTAAATAGGACCTCTTTCGAATAAAAAAAAAACCGTCTATATATGTTTTGTTTGTTTTTTTATGTAAAAAAAGACAACTCCCGCACTAGGAATAAATCCTGTGTCGCGGAGGACTTTACAAACATACATGAAACGGACACAAATAACACCCAGACTCAGAACAACAATTTGTGAATCACACAAAGTGTCGTCCCATGTGGGGATCGGACCCACAACACTCAGCGTAGTAGTGAGCGGCGTGGCGACCGCTTAAACCACTACGCCATCCGTGCAGTCGATATGACAGTTATGTCCGAACATACAAAAAATAATATAAATAAACAACCAAATTGATAACTTCTTCCTTTTTGAAGTCGATTAAAAAACACTGTACACTGTACTGTCTAAAAATTGTGAATTGATTTAAATAAAAAAAGTGTTTGTATTGCGTAGGACATAGATTCCTGCTTCGAATCAAGGCCGTGTAACTTCAGATACATATATACGTACATACGCCTCATTTCCGTCCAGGGTAGGCAGAGACGATGAAATGCTATTTGTCATGGTCCTGACGTACAGCTCACGCCTTTTGTACATTCATGAAGCCTATTATACATGCTCGTCGATAGCGGCTGCTTTTAACAAAACCTTCAGAATTACTGTGGTAAACATTTCACACAATTTTACGAGCTAAAGAAGTGTGAACATCATGTTGGTCAGATTTATTTATTTATTTTATTTATTTAACTTTATGCACTTTTGTACATCGGCGGACTTAATGCCTGGGGAATTCTTCCAGTCAACCTTTGGGTGGTATAGAAATCTTGTAAGGTAGGTGCACAGAGGTTACGTCTTAATACATTAAGTAATTAATGACATATATGTAACGGTTGGCTACGTACACAAACTTATACATACTCATATACAACACAACACATCATAAATACATACATATATAATCATACACATAAATATATATTTATTTATATTTATATAGATACATAGACGTATTATATTCGCACACTATGAATACCGCAATATGAGGTATCCTATCGATTAGATAGTTCTTCCATTTCGTTACAACTCTAAATTCTCACATTTTTCATCTGGACTACAAATAGAACAACAGGAAGGTAAAAAGGGGAAAGAGTTCGTGAAATAACTTAAAATCTTCTACTTTTCAGAGACTTAGCTCAGATGAAGTTATGGCTGCCGTACTTTAATTTAAGTCTAAAACGATGCACAGAAATAAAACGGGCGTGTCACAGCAACTTTTGATTTGCATAAAGGCTATATAGTACACTTTTGACCAGCGTAGCGTATTTTTGTCCCTTTGACGAGTCAGCACTACAAGAGTTATTTGTGAGCCTCTGAACCAGTTATGTACAGACGCGTAATAAGTGGAAACTTCAAAATTCTTCTATTAAAATGAATATTTGAAACTATTTGAGTGTATGTATTTTAAGTGTAGTCAAGATTGAATGTTAATTTTCAAATAACTGTTGCTAGCTTTTGCCCACGGCTCCGTCTACGTGTAAGTCGGATATCGCTTAAAAGCAGCCTATGTTACTCGCTGGCTACTTCCCATTGGTGAAGGAATGTTTAAAATCGGTTTGGTATCTTATGCATGGAAGCGAAACAAAGAAACTCACTTTCAAATTGCCAATATAAGTATAAAAGAATGGATTTATAGTTACAAATATGAGTGAAGATGTAGTGTATAAATATAACTAATATTATAAATGTGAAAATATTATTTTACTGAAGTGTTCTTGTTTTTACACTTTAGAGTAAGTTGTGTTCTACTGATATATATGAAATTTTGCATACACGTCACCAGGAGTACAGAAAATACTTTTTATTTCATCAACCGGTATCTTCCATTTACCATCATCACCATCCTAAGAGCAAATACTAATCCTAAAAGATACCCCAATTGGCTGTTTGAAATAGCAGAAACAATAAATTTTATCTACGAAGAATTTTATAAATGATTTCTTTGACCAAAAACGGAAAACTTTTACTAACAGACTTAATTAACAGAATAATTTTATTAAAGAAGGATAGTTTTCCGGACAAAAATAAATTTTAAAACGTTCCTTGAAAAGTAAAACCAAAATCAAATATCCCGATTATAATAACAATATGACATTTATAAGAATTAAGATTTACATTTTTAAAATTGGTTAAAATTCTGTATTAGGTTGAAGTTACACTTTACGAAATTCTCTATACCAAAAATATTAAAAAATCTGAGAAAAACCTACTGAATCGAAGTGCTCGCACAGAGCCAGTGTCGATAGAAGGACATCAGTGTGGAAAGCTTACGAACCGTGCTTTTTCGCTCCATGAGTTTTGCACAAAGCGAGCTACGGGGACTTTCTGCTTTTTTACTCCAGCTCCGTGTTGGTGCCGTGACGTGTAGTGCTTTAGCATTTATACGAATCTGTGCTTCAACTGTGATATACGCTCTGAAATATGGTCTAAAAATAAATGTACTAGTAATGTCATTGCAATTTACGATATTTTTGGTACGAAGTTCCTTATCGCGCGCTACACGCTCTGAGCGGTTGGGAGCGGGCCCGAAAAATGTGTTACAAGACTTTTTTCCAACACTATAGGAAATGTCTACCAAAAGGCGAAAAGAACTCCATTCCGACCGGGTGACCATATACGTCTCATTTTTTCATTTTAGAAATGTAATTTGTTTTTGGAACGAGGTTCCTTATCGCGCGTTGTGAAAGGGGGCTAGACGGAAAAAAATCTCACGAAAAGTTGTAATGACACTTTTTATTTTGAATGGTCACTTGTCAGTCATTCAGCGCCATCTATAAATGTATTAATTGTCTTAATTAGAAACCAACTGAAAAATATGTAGGTAGTAGACGCTTTCATAGATGGCGTTGTAATTAAAATCGTGTCGAATCAGTTTTACCCGACCGTCACAACTTCGTTCCTATCGGGTGTCCCACGACGCCACACGGCTTTTTGTAATGTTTTGGGGGCAAATGAGCTGACGGTGCAGCCGCCGCTCATGGACACCTACGACTAAAGAGTCACAAGTGCATTGCCACATTTTGAGCCCCCCCTCATTAATAGTGAGAGAAGCTGGGCTCCGGTAACGTCGCTCGGCCAATATGTTTGCTGCCAGCATTGCTCTCCTTCAGACTTAATTGTACAATAATAAACCCTGCAGACTCACTAACCTTTAAATGAAAATGTAATAAAACTTATTTCTGAAACTAGTTCCAATATAACCGCCATGATTGCTAAACGTCATGTATCATAAGCCGAAGCATCGTTTCTTTGTTAATTTCCCCAGTGGGTTGTCATACATCGGCGATATGGTTTACCGCCAATCTCTCAGCCTGTAGTTTTCTTTGAAACACTTCGTTCTAGTTATTTAACTTTAAGTTCTATTTGTGATGTTTTGACAGTTCCAATTGCCGAGCGATAAATTGTTTCACCACCGAACCACTTACACCATACCCACTACCGGATAAATCATTGAACTATGAATATAAATTTGTCTGAACATTTATTTATTTATTGAGCCAGGAAGGAAACGTATTGGATAAGGCGGACTTAATGCCTCAGGCATTTTCTTCCAGTCAAACCTTTGGGTGTTGCAAAGCTGTGTGTGGATGTTGTATTTTTGGGACAGGTAAAGATGAGACTGAATTAAGAAATGTTACAATGGCAGAAAAGAAAAAATCCTACAGATATATAAGTACTAGGTATACATACATAAAGTTTATACATATAACTATCATTATAAATTTCAAAATATATATAATACGAAGATAATAAATATACTCTTATTTATGTATATAATAACTGGTTATGTAAATATAATTAACTTTTATGAGTGCATATCTAATATACTTACACAATCTTTCCACAAGTTAAATAGTTTTTTGAATCTACACTGCATGCTACGTAGACCAAATTCTTAATTACTCTGGTTTTTAATTAATTTCAATTTATCGATCTAAGGTAGAGACGGTACCGTGGCCTGATGGTCTACTGGTCAGAGACCTTTGACTCAGCAAGAAATGAAATGAAATGACATTTATTTCTGCAAGTAATTCTTTTCAGGTAATTTTACAAGTCGGACTTTACAGCTAGAAGGAGCCGGCATTTCTGGGAAGAAACGCCGGAACAAACCACAGAGGTGTGTTTTTTTAAGTCCGTATACAATGTTAAAGATAACTAAGTGAGTGCAGTATAGGGTCTTTGGAAGAAAGGACCATGGTATTGAGTCGGCCCGTCCATACAGACGGCATACGAGCCCCAGTCATTGTGTAGCCTAACCGATATAGTCAGGATCAACAACCCGGAACACGACACTTCCACCCGCAGGACACTTGAATAGGCCGTGGAAACACTCAAAATCCCAAGAAAGTTACTAAAATATGAACTAACATTACAAGCCTACACTATACTCACATTTACATACTTACACAAAAAAAACTATACAATTCAATTTCAAATAAAAAAATTGAAAACAAACGAAATACTGATTACAGCAAGTTCAGCACTTTCAAATATGGAAGTGAGCAGCATCAATGCCAAGCAAATTTGTTATCTAAATAATCTGTAAATGTGTAGTAAGCATTTTAACATATATTTTTTTAGCTAAATACTTAAATTTGTTAATACCTAATTCAAGAAATTTGCTTGGTATTTCATTGTCTGATCGCACACCCTGACATTAAAAATACTTTCTTACTTTTTGAAGTTTAGTCGTTGGCAACACGAGTTTATATTTATTTCTAGTGTTTATATTATGAATGTCGGTAAACTTTGTGAATAAATGAATATTTTTCTTAATATACACTAAATTTTCATAAATGTATTGAGATGCGACTATGATAACACCAATTTCTTTAAAGTTAACCCTCAATGACTGCCTATAACTGAGATTATAAATTGCACGAATAGCTTTCTTTTGCAACACAAAGATACTCTGAATGTCAGCAGCATTACACAATGAAAATAGCTAAAATCTTCACACTACACTAGACTAGCTGTTTCTACATCGGTTAATTGACAACTTTATAAACCACGTATGCTGCAGAGCTGAGTCTATTCGACAATCCATCAATGTGTGGGTCCCACTGCAATTTAGAGTCTATAGTTATACCGTAAAAAAAAAAGAGAAAAAGAGGTTATGGATTTGATTTCTATCTGGTTTAAGTAGGTATTTGTGTGATGAGGTCGATCATTCGTGTGTGTGTAATTTATAAATTTTATGTATGTATCTATTTTTTTATTTTTAACATGCTTTTTTATTAGCTTGACCTGTATGTATGTGTGTATCTATGTAAAAAAAAATTTCAACGCAATTTTCACCAACTTCAAGACGTCTAATTGATTTTAAACTTCGCACACTTATCAAAGACCGATGACAATACAATAATATGATGAATTTGGCTTAATCCTTATCAAGATCTTCAGGATTAACGGCTTTTTCCATACCTAAAGAATTTAGATTAATTCTGATCAAGATGTTCAGGATTAATGGCTTTTCCATATCTAAAGATACGGTAGTATCTTTTGCTACGTACTAAGAGACTGAAGCAAATGTGACTTACTTATTTCTTACGGTGTACTTGTTACGAAAAGAAAAACCATTTTATCGTTAAAAAAGCGTGGGGTGGACCCTACACAATGGGTCTTTGTTATTCTTAAACAAATACCTTGTTGTAATGAATATAGAAAAAATGCTGTCGTTACAAACCTTGATTCCTATTCATTTCGTAACTTGTAAGGTTATGTAAACATAAAATACTGACTATTTCTTTTTCTTAAATAAATAGCTCTTGTATTATTATTAAAAAGAGTATATTTTAATGTCAATGTTAATGATTATACTTTTAATGTCGCCGCGGTCGTTGAACCCAAATTATAGACGGTTACGTAAATATGAAACAATTTGAATGCTCCTTATTATGAATAGTGTTCATCAGCCTATTGAATAATTTTCTCTATTATGATAATAATAACTACACATATCTCAAACACGGTCGTCTGATAGACGGGCCTGTTGGTCTAGTGGTTGGTGACCCTGACTGCTAAACCGGAGGTCGTGGGTTCGATTCCCACCCAGGACAAATATTTATCTAAAATATGTATCTATTTAAAAATATATAAGTATGTTAATCGGCAGTCTGGTTACCATAGTACATAGTACAGGCTCTGCCTAGTTTGGGATCAGACGGCCGTGTGTGAGATATGTGAGATATATTATTATTATCTCGAATCGGGAGAGCCTGTACTAAGGTAACTGAAATGCTGATAAGCATACTTATATATTTCTAAACACATACATAGAAAATAAATAAAAAGCACCCATACACATAACAATTGGTCGTGCTCATCACACTACTACTTATACTTGTGGGAATCGAACCCACGACCACCGTCAATAACCACTAGACCAACAGGTCTGTCAAAACTATTAATGAGGTACATATATTAGACATATACGTTTTAAGTCCTCTATGCTTTTGCTTATAAGACCGCAACTCCTCTAGGTTATTAATAATAATTAAAGCCTGGTTGCACTTTGTCAGATTGCGAGGGTAGTAAGTAATGAATCTTACACCACCCCTATTTAATTAATCCACATTCGTCTTCATTAGTTTGTTCGGTTCATTAGTTTAATACGCTAACTACTGGGAGATTGGCTTTGATTTAATGAGAAAATAATGATTAATTTTAAGTTATATTTTTAGAATAATCGTAATAAAAAAAAAATACAATTGTGACTATAGTCTGGGCGGTGAAATTATAATAATTTGTATGAACAATTTTACTAATGAAATCTGTGAACGGTATGAGTTTTTGTTTACATAAGACAAGAAATGATTTTAGCGATTAAGTCGCATTTTTGTACATTATACCAGAGTCTAGAATCTTTAAGCCTAGAATCTTCCTTTGAATTGCCTTCAATTTTTAAAGGGTTTTGGTAAAGTTTGCTATCATGTTCACATCAACATCACATCAACAGCCTTTAATAGTCCACTGCTGGACACAGGCCTCTCCTTAGAAAGGAGGTTTTAGCCTACTATACCATGCTGGCGAGACGGGTTGGCATAGGGTTTTGTACCTATATATAGGCAAAGTACCTGAGGCGGCTAGTGGCAGACTATTTAGAGGAGCGTACCGTCGTGTACGAGGACCGAGAAGGTAATCTGAGGTGTCGGCCCATGTCGTGCGGTGTTCCACAGGGGTCTGTTCTTGGACCCCTCTTGTGGAACATAGGGTACGACTGGGCCCTTCGCACCGATTTCCCCCCCGGGCTGGGTGTAATCTGTTACGCAGACGATACCCTGGTGACAGCCCGGGGGGCAAACTTCCAAGAGGCGGCGCGCCTGGCCACAGTGGGAGTCTCCCTGGTGGTCAGGCGCATTGAGGCGCTGGGCTTACGGGTGGCCCTAGATAAGACGGAGGCCCTGTTATTTCATGGGCCCCGTCGTGGTCTACCCCCTGGCGCCTCAATCGTGGTCAACTCGGTCCTCGTACCGGTTCGGGCCCAGATGAAATATCTGGGCCTGATCCTCGACGGGAGGTGGCTCTTCGACGAGCACTTCCGACAGCTTGCTCCAAAGCTGGTCGGCGCTGCGTCTGCCCTAGGGCAACTTTTGCCCAATATGGGTGGACCCAGCGTCGCGACAAGACGGCTGTACACGGGGGTTGTCCGGTCAATGGCACTGTACGGTGCACCGGTGTGGGCGGCGGCTCAGACCGCCCAGAATAGGGTACGCCTCTGGCGCCCTCAGAGGGTAATGGCGGTCAGAGCCATACGCGGTTACCGCACCGTTTCGACAGAGGTGGCATGCGCGTTGGCCGGAACTCCCCCGTGGGATTTGGAGGCGGAAGTGCTCGCCGAAGTTTATCGGCGAGTGGCTGACTCCCGGGCGGAGAGCAGATTTCGCCCTCCGCCCGAGGATGTGCGCGAGTGGCGCGAAGCCGCTCGCCGAGCCACGATGGCTCGTTGGTCGTTCCGGCTGGAGACTCCACGCGCTGGCTTCGCCGCCGTGGAGGCTCTCCAGCCGGTCATCGCCGAGTGGGCAGGGCGGCAGCACGGGACCCTTTCCTTCCGGCTGACGCAGGTGCTTTCCGGGCACGGTTGCTTCGGAAAGTACCTGCACACGGTCGCTAGGAGGGAACTGAGTCCCGCCTGCCACCACTGCGACTGCAGTGAGGACTCGGCCCAGCACACGCTGGTGGTCTGCCCCGCATGGGCGGCGCAGCGCCGGGCCCTCACTGCAGTCATCGGAGTGGATCTCTCGCTACCGGCCGTAGTACGCTCCATGGCCGGTAGCGACAGTTGTTTTACCGCGGTCGCAACCTTCTGCGAGGTAGTAATCTCGCGGAAGGAGGCGGCGGAGAGGGCCCGGGAGGACGACCTCCACTCGGACCCGACGGCATGAGGCTGTGATAGGCCCGCCCGGCTGTCACAGCCTCATGCCGCCCTGAGTGTGGCCGCGGGTGGACGGGGTGGGTTTCCCCTCCACCCGCATTAGTTTGGCCAGCCGCGAGGGGGCGGCGTCCGCGTGTGCCGGACGTCGCCTAAAGAGAGGAACATCAACATTGAGACGGAGCCCGCACCAGGAGCGGGCTGGCGCTAGGAGGGGTCCGGATGTCTTAACAACAGCTGTTCCCGGATCCCTCCTGTTACAGGCGCAGAGTGGCACACCGTGTGGTTTTAGTCGGTCCGAGTCCGACACACCACCCCGCCGCAAACCCCGGAGGGGTGACGGTCCGAGGGGATTTCCACACGTTAAAAAAAAAAAAAAAAGGGTTTTGTGTCAAGTTTTCCTTCTTTTTGCCTTTTTGCTCTTAGTCGGCTTTTACGACACCCACGGGATGAATTGGGGTAGTGACATTCCGTATTCTTAATCCGTCACTACATGTCCGTCATGTTATTATACGTATTTTTTAAACGGTTTTAAATGTAGTGACTTTGCCTATAGTGTTAATAGTTTAATTAAGAGAATAGTCAGTTCGAATTACAGATATTGGCTATTGCGTAAGCCACAATGCTGGGCCTCAAATCTGCTGTTTATATTATATCAATAGACTGTCGATGAAATGTCGTCGAATAGTGTTGCACTTTGCCTATTCTACTAACTATGTAAGACCAATGGCCTCCCGATGACTTGTCACTGATACAAATGTCGTCGATGTCTTTTTAATATTTTGGTACAAACGATACTTTTAAATTTGTAAAAAAAGTGAAACATTTAATTTGCCTGGTATGGCAATATTGTTGATATCACCATTGATGACCTATATTACTATATCGACAGTCTATTGACACTGTGGATTGATGTTAGTAGAATACTGATATTTTGACCGATGTCAATGGGGTCTCAATGGCATCTCAATAGCGTGTCAGTGGAATGACAGTGGCTTGGCGTAAACATAAAATAGCAGAATTGAGGCCCTGGTCGACGAACAAAATGTATTTCTAGTTAACAAATAAATCATAAGAAAACTATTTTTTAACCTGTTCTCTGGAAATCGGCAGAACTAGTGAAAATATAAGATATAGGAATATAATTATTTGATTAATAAATATTTATGTAGGTTTGTTATACAAAATCCATTTAGAGATTTGAATTCTGTCTTATTATATCATCTTATTTTATACAAGCGTGACAGGCATCTTAATGTAAACCTAGGACTGAAAACTCTTGTTTATGGTTTGCATTTCAAACCATAAACAAGAGTTTTCGGTCATGGGTTTATATAACTACTAGCTGACCCGCGCAACTTCGTCTGCGTCTCTCAATAGTAATAAATTTTCTCCGTTTTTGAAACATTCTTCATTGGTGCTCCGCTCCTATTGGTCTTAGCGTGATGATATATAGCCTATAGCCTTCCTCGATAAATGGGCTATCTAACACTGAAAGAATTTAAATCGGACCAGTAGTTCCTGAGATTAGCGCGTTCAAACAAACAAACTCTTCAGCTTTATAATATTAGTATAAGCTTCTCTCTCTCTTCTCTTCAGCTTTATACTATACATAAACACATGAAGTGTATATAACTATATATCAGTAAATGTACTGATCATTATTACATCATTTATGTATTCAAATAATAACCGTGATGAGCAAAAAAGCAATAACATAATTTATAGTTTAATCATATTTTTTCAAACAGCTGTGATATTAAATTGTATTTGTGCTCTTCTTTAATCTAGTAAGCAGTTTTAACTCCGAAGAACTCATACTGGTTTATTCATTTTTAGATAGCGTAATTCATTTTCCTTTCAGCTTCATAAAATATGGGTACACAATTACGTTTTAGAGCCTTGTTACAACAACGTGGTTTCCACCGCAGTTTAATAAAAAAGTGATTGTACTAGCGCCAACAATAAAATGAAAATGGCTACCTGAGTGAATGAATAGTAGAGCCCAATGGGAAATCAGTGGCAAGACCAATAAATAGAGTGTTTCTTACATGCAAACAAAGGAGTTTGTAGGCCATTGTTTTATGTTCATAAAAGTAATTGGATAGTATATAGTTAATGGTTACTGGTATGAATAAAAAATGGAAACTAGCCAGGTAACATCGGGCTGGTCATATAAAACATCCAAAAGCCAAGCCAATTGAAAAGAGGACAGGAAAATGATATAACAAAAAAATGAGACTGTGGCGACTTCCACATACCATGAAACAAAAACATACTACAGCGCCATCTAACGGAGATACACCGAACTACAAAGTAGCTGCTAATCCTGTATCGCGATATGAATAATTCTCACGCCGGTTAGCATATATACAACTTCCCAATTGTTGAGCCGCGGCACATCAGGCATGATCATCTTGCCTGGTCGGAGGATCCTCCCTTTGTGTTGGAGGGACATTCCTCAAAAAACTTCAATGTGCATGATTAACGCTGAGCATGTTTATATCATTGTTTTTAGTTTTATCTTTTTTTGTACAGGATATATGGTGTACCAAACCCGAATTAATGTAATTTTAAAATCGATCCCAGTTTAACTTCTTTAATTCTTATTTTAATACAGACCGTAGAAATGTTTTACTCTTAAGGACCCTCCCCCTGAGAGCAAGGCCGCTATTTAATTTCATTCAGTTTCGAAAAGATTTCATTAAAATAATTACATTTTGCCAATAATATTCAAGTGTTGCCTTTATACAGCGTTATCAAAATACATACTATAACAGAGGTACTTTTAGACATGGTATGGATATTTTTAGCGCAAAGGAACAAAGGGCGGGAAACTAGCTGTATCTTATTTGAATAAGGAGCGGTATAAAAGCTTGGCCGCGCATTGGAATGGGCCACAGTGTAGTTAATATGCAGTAGGTAATAAAACATTCTTGAATGATTTTGATGATTCATCACTCACTACTCAATGGCTTATTTAAAAAGGTAAAAAAATGTAGATTTTTTTAAACCGTGACAATGGAGTCTGAAAAACGCTTGTGTTTCTGCTGTTTTCTCAAATTTATTCGTGGTTTTTTACATAAGGAATTAATAACAAGTTAAAGTTTAACAAGATTCATCATTATCATAACATCAACAGCCTTTAACAGTCCACTACTGGACATAAGCTTCTCCTTAGAAAGGAGGTTTTGGCCTACTATACCACGCTGGCCAGACGGCTTGGTATAGGGTTTGTGTCAAGTTTTCCTTCTCTCTGGAGTGCTGTTGTTCTTCGTAGTGTTTGCCCTTAGTCGGCTCTTACAACACCCACGGGATGAAAAGGGGTAGTGACACTCTGTATTCTTAATCCGTCACCACACGGACTTTAAGCTTAACAAGATTACTAAACTTCAAATCTTATTAAGTTTTAGTCTTTAATTATATATTAGCATTGTGGGAGATTTAAAACTTTACCTATTGGTAGTTATTCTATAATCGTTCAGTACTTATCCTTCTGTTTAGTTTTCTGTACATGGAAATCAACAGCGGTTATTATGAATTTCATTTCACGCTGACCTCAACGTGGCCATGTTTTTACATCGCCCGCTGCAGTAACAACCGCAAAGCTATAAGTTATGAGAGATCTAGCCTTTTGAGTGCAGTTTAATCGAATGTGTACTGGCCTCAAAAGAACTTTTGCTGCAATAATAAATGTATGTTAATATTTTAGTGTCGTCAAAACTAAAAAAGGAAATTTGAATGTTTGAAAAAGACGTGTCGAAAATAAAATAAAACTTTATTCTGGAAAAAACACAGCAAACAACTAAAAAAGTTAAAATCAAAAAAAACAAAGAATGCGAATTTTATATGATTATGATTAGGTGGTTCTCACATTTTTTAAGGCTTCCAACTATTAAACTGTTGTACGCGCAACACAAGGCGATGTCATATCGACGGATGCAAAGTAAAAAGAGTTACATACGAAACAGCTACTGTTCAGGAGATGCGCTCTCCTGAACAGTAGCTGTTTTGTAATAGGAAAAAGTGCTCCCATTTTGATAATTTAAAACAAAATTTGTTGAAATTTTTATCACTGCTACATTATTTAATAAGACATACACATGTATATATTTTGATTTCTTCGAATTATGTTTAATTTACGAAGAATTGCAGTTTCCTATTGCGTCTGACTGATGACGCAACAGGAAAGATGTGTCCCCCGCGCGTCCTGCTCTTCGTTTACTTGACAAAAGTACAAGAAATGAAACGATATTTGTATTTTTTATTTTGCCAATTTTTTAGTTAGTAACTGCAATAAAAAACACTCAAAAATGCAGTTAACTTTTTTTGATTTGCACCGTCGATATATCGCTGACTACCTGTGTTATCTATGGTCATGGTCAAATATGACGTGGCGCTGACGTGGTGATCACTAATTTTAGGTTATTTATGGTACAAAAGAGTAAACTGAGAATGAGAAAAATGAGACTACTCATAGTATGATACTTCAACTTACTTAACTACTTAACCGGTATTGAGGAATACTTTCGTTTCTCTTCTCCACGTATGTGAAGTTACCAGAACCCAAACTCCTTCTCTTTCTTATTCTAAAGGCGGACACAAAGGATGAGAACGAATTTGTGACTTTTGAGTTGCAGGTGATAAAAGGCAGCGGTTCTCACTTACCATCAGGTGACCCGACGGCTCGTTTGCCTTCCTATGCCATAAAAAAACTTCTTCGATTACTGTAACTGATTCTGTACTTTCATCCTCTAGTGCAGTAAATCAAATAAAAAAAAACTCAATTATTTTCTTTCTGAAAGTTGTCTCCCTTGGAACCTTGAAGAATGGAGTGTACTCCCGCCACAAAGAACGTCAACGAACTCATGACTTTTGGATTACAGATGCTAATGGGCGTCGGTAGTCTCTTATAAGGTGACCCGTCTGCCATTTGCCTCTTATATTGTAAGAAACAACAAGAAAACCATTTTCAAACTATTTTTTTTGTGAATAAACTGATAAACAATTGTTGTTTATTTTTAATTATAAATAAATTGTAATTAATAATAATTAATTGTAATTAATTTAATAATTATACAAACACTAATATGTCAATGATCTGATTTTTATCTCTTTATTACGTAGTTTTTACCTAACCACGCTAAATTATTTTCATAAAAAATATTTTGTTTATAAATGGTAAACTTTTTAAATTGTTTTATTTAAAAAATGCTCTCTAAATTTTAAATTACAATAATAAAAAAATTAATAGCGTGAGTTTCATCTATATTATTGTGTTATTATATTATACGCTTTTAAGTTTTATAATAATATCCGTAGAAATGTTTACATGTATAAGTACAAAATAAATATTTTTCATTATTTCTTTCTACTTTTCTTTCTTTGATATATCATAGTCATCATCAACAGCCTTTAATAGTCCACTGCTGGACATATGCCTCTCCTTAGAAAAGAGGTTTTGGCCTACTATACCACGCTTCCCAGACGGGTTGGTATAGGGTTTGTGTCAAGTTTCCTTCTCTCTGCAGTGTTATTGTCCTGCGTAGTTTGCTCCCTTAGTCGGCTCTTACGACACCCACGGGATGAATAGGGGTGGTGACAGTCTGTATTCTTAATCCGTCACCACACGGATTTCATATATATAAAGAAAAAAGGTATTCTTACTTCTATATTACTTTCAGTATTGAAACAAACCGGAACTCACAAGGTAGGTGCAAAGCAGAACAAAGAAAATGAAAACGAACTGCTTATATAAAAACTGACGTGAAATAAATATGAAAATGGCTTAGCTTAAATAGCAATAAAATTTATAAAATTATATTATATTTAGTGGGTAAATCAGTTCTCCGGGGTCCCACACACGCCCTGCGTTTCCCCAACGGAGGGTATGGTGCGAAAAGCATTCCCCGCTTTAAAAAAAAGGTACTAGCTACTAATACAATAAATGCATTCTATTTATTACTTCGCACTCCGCTTTTATTTCCTGTTACGACCACAACGGATGACTTTTTTCACATGCAGATCCTTATACGGATAACAGGCAGTATCGATATTTTCAATCCATATTTATGATTCAACCTTTCGTTGGATTAAAAGGGTATCGAATTAAGCTTCATATCGACCGATGTTAAAAGTATTTAATGTTCACGATACGACTACGAGACGACATTAACGAGATCTTTTTGGAAAAAATGCGAATATCGTCTTACTAGAAAGTAATGTCCGGTTGGAAATATATACTGTGAACATGTTAACGAACGCAAGTAGTATTCTCTAAATTATTTCAAATTATTAAAACGAAATGTTTAGAAAATCGTTTGTTTAGAATCTTGTCGGTAGCAAATTCTTTTATTTTAGCACAAATAAACAGTAATGCTACCCTTTTTACTTTCTATGTTTGACATATTTATATGTATGATACATCTATTGTACTCGTAACATCATCATCATATCACATGAACAGCCTATCATTGTCCACTGCTGGACATAGGTCTCTCCTTAGAAAGGAGGGTTTAGCCTACTATACCACGCTGGCCAGACGGGTTGGTGTAAGATTTGTTTCAAGTTTTCCTTCTCTTTGCAGTGTTGTCTTGGGTAGTTTTCTCTCTTAGTCGACTTTAACGACACCCACGGGATGCATAGCGGTGGTGACATTACGTATTCTTAATCCGTCACCACACTGGTCCGTCACAACAATGGTTTACAAAGTATCATTTATCTGTCTATGTAACCATTCACATTTAAAAAATATGTTTTGAAAATTTGACATTATTTCTACTCAATAATATCATACAAATAAACTAACAAACTTAATGAATATTTTAGTATTTATGAGAGTGTCTATCGTAGATTAGATACTCGCCTTATACTTCTGTCTATGTTGTCGTCTTTGATTTTTTTTAATGTTTTCATTAACTGTTAATCTATGCCAGTGGTAATCAAAAATCGTGTGGTATAAATATAAGCATGTGTAAAATTTTCACAGTAAACGCACGTGCCACGAATATTAGAAGCAAGTTTTCGCATAAATCTCGAATATTTACTTCTGTTTTACGTTTTAAACTTACAGCTGCAGCTCAATTGATTCCTTTTATGAGTCTTAATTTCATGTGTAATAAAAACTTGATTTTTAAGTTATGCAAACAGGGGAATATTTGATATTTATTACTATATTATTCACCTATTATAAAACCTCTTTACTAACGAGAGGCCTAATGGTGTTGATAAGGCTGTTGATGATTGTCATTTATATACACTCAATTCTTTACCCCAAAGGCGATCCTTAAAATACTTTCTAATAAGAAACCTTTAATAATGTGTATGTCCACAATACTATACTCTATTCCTCTTAATGACCGTATGGCGTAGTTGTTTGTGTAGCGGACTGTTAGATTGGACAGTCCGGCACTTTTAAAAAAAACCACCACTGACTATCACAATTATTTATTTTATAACTCTACACAACTTTTGGCAACTTAATATAGACACAAACTTATACAACACCACTTAACACGAATTATACGCGTTTTTATTGGCCCCAGCGAAGGGCAGAATAGACCCGGAGTATATTATTGCTCTAGAATTCCTTGCTGAAAACCAACCAAGGTTGGGGAGTAGTCAGAGACCACAAATTATATCAGCACTAGAGAATAATAACTGACTAATTTAAGAAAAGGATTGGTATTTATAGTGTATTTATTGCTGATCTGCAATGTTAAATTTACGTCATTTTGCTATTATTGCAAGTCAGCAATATTGTATTGCATTCCTATGCAATATCATCAAAATTAGGGATGTAACAGGACTGCTATTACAAAGATCGCGGGCTCGATTCCCGCTCAACTCAAACATTTGTGTGCATGAACATTTAATGTTTGATTTTGTCTGGGTGTTTCTATGTATAATAAGTATGTATTTACAAAAAAAAAGCATATATTATTATGTATTTATATCAGTTATCTAGTAGTCATAGTACAAGCTCTGCTTAGTTTGGGACTAGATGGCGTTGTGTTAATGTAGTAGAATATTATTACTATTGACTAAATATTTCGTTTCTCAGTGACATCTCACTCACACTCTCTTCGTAATAACCTTCTGTGATAAGTAACGGTCGCTTTCGGTTCGCGACATTCAAAATCTCTTTATCAAGCAACTGACACTCCATTTCAGCAGAATTTATTGCTCGAATAAGTTAGTGAGCACTTGATGTAAGCGAGTATACTTAATTGTACGAATTTTAATAGTTGACAGTGGTAAGATATATTTTTTGGCAATATCGACCTTATGTGAATCGAGCAGAGCGTATTAATCTCTAAGTGTGCTATGTTTAAGTTACTTACTATTACATTTATTTTCGTTTACTGTTTCTTATACTCGTAGTTACTTAATATATCCATACTAATATTATAAATGCGATAGTGTATCTGTCTGTTACCTCTTTACGCTTAAACTGCTGAACCGATTTACCTAGATGACATTTGGAGTTGAAAAAGATTGAGTCCCGGGAAAGGATATAGGATAGGTTTTTATCTCAGAAACTATCATTTAAGGGGGTGAAAGGTGAGGTGGAAATTGTATGGGGAATCAATTACCGGGGAAGGATATATAATTTTTAATCCTAAAATCATTCGTTAAGGGTGGAAATGTGTAAAAGGAATCTTAAAAAAAAGGACTATAAGACTTTTAACATTTAAGTTTTCGTTAGAAATAAAGAACGTAATGCATTTTTGATCAATTAGTAATTTTACTACTCATTGTGATATCATTTGTCATCATTTTTAAGGAGAAGAATGGAAAAGAAAATAATTGATGAATTTTCCGGCAGAACATTTCAATGATTTCCGACTCAGAATCATGGACTGAATACACTATTTCAGTATTCGGTACGATGTCCTTTATATATATGTAATGAAATGAATGATATTTCATTAATTTGAATTTCGCGCATCGAAGTGACATGTGAACTATGATTCAATGGCGGATGACGCTTAGATTATTTTGTGCATTTTATTGTTATAAAAATTTGTAGAGAGATAAACCGATGGATACGATTGAGGAAGCGATATTAGTGAACTTTAAATGTCGTTTCTTTGTATTTTCAGGTGAGATAGAAGTGTAATTGTCATAACTTATAATTGTTGTAATATTGTAAAGGCGTATTAAATAAAACAGAACTTTGTATTTTCAGAGAAACAATTTATGGTTTATTTTGAAGATCCTCAATAATATACCTTATATATATATATTTCATTATATATTATAGATAAAATACCTAACAGTTACATTAAATTTAAAATCTATATTTAATATGGTGTGCTATAAAAAACCCTCTCTCTTTTTCTAACGTTTTTATTTATTTTTTAAACTATATAATGCAAACCCAAATTTAAACATAATGGGATATTCACAATTTCTAGAATAATTATTCCAAATTTATATTTTCAGGGTTACCAGCCTACGCTCAATAGCAATGGTTAACCGGTTATATCGTATTCAGTTTATTGAACTATTGTTTTATACCGAGCTTTTGTGAAAACAAAGGGCTATCATTACCTTGTCTCCGTACCTCATTACCATAGAAATTCAACCAAAGCTATGTTCATTCAAGTCATCCCTCTTTATGTTTAATTTTTGTTCACAAATTACGTAATATTTCGCGGCTTGTGCAGTTTAATACTGCTTAATTTTAGCAAGGAAAAGTTTAGATTTTATTTTTGTACTAGCTTTGTTCGCGTGGAAAGCGCTGCCTTAGTGGGTTCGATGCCCGGACCGGGCAAAATTTTAAAGGGCTTTTCTGAGAAGAAAAATAGCCTAAGTTAATCCTTATGACCTACCTGCTACCTAGTAATAAAACATTATCGAAATCGGTCCAGCCGTTTAGAACAGACAGACAGACAAAAAAAATTAAACTGGTTTTAAGGCATAGGTATCGTGCTATAACCGTGTGAGCATGTAAAAAAAACCTATAATTTTGATATTACAAACAGACACTTCAATTATTTATTTGTATTAGATGAGAGGAAAAATTAAAGAAATATGGCGTCTGTTTACCTACATTATTGAGAATATTTTAGATGGTGACCACGTCTGTTTTCCCAAATGCAGTAAAATAAGAGCGATAAAGCGTTCACAGTTTATTACTTAATTTTGATATGTAGTATCTATCTAAACGTAAAGAAAAGAAGAATGGAAAATGATTTAAAGACACAGCACTTATAAATTTTGATTTCAAATTATAGTTGTAAGTTAAGGGCGTACCGGCTGTTAAACATTTGAAAGTGTTATCAAGTAAAATAAACGATACTTTCAAAGATCACAAAGTCTGAATATTCTTAAGAGTAACTGCGGAGAATCGGATGGCGAATCTTATTGTTGTTAAATCTATTTAACCCAAATTTATATAATTTTGTGCCTAAACTATTAAATAAACAAATTAAAAATCATAAAGGTTTTGAGTTGTCTCCTTCTGCGAGCAGGTTATGCTTGCGAAGGAGATAGCGGAGCGAGACCGGGAGAGGGTCAGAACCCTCTCGGCTCGCAGGTACTGCACACGACTCGGGCGCCGGAGGTCGCAGACCGACCTCCGTCCTCCATAAGCGCAGGCCTGAGGGTGACAGGTGAGGCCATCTGTCACTCTAGCAGAAGCAGGCCGGGGACCCACGCGCGCGCTCTTCTGAGCAGGAAGGGAACATCCGGGTTCCCACACAGGAGGGGTCATCTATAAGACGTAGATGGCCTAAGGTACGTCGTGGTACTAGGGCTTTCCTTTCTAGGGTATACCTGGTTCCCGGCTACTGGTACCTGGAGACAGCGTGCGGTTTTTGGTCGGTTCGAGTCCGACATAATCACCCACTGGTGGGTGGTATCCGAGGGGAGTTCCGCACAGAAAAAAAAGGGTTTTGAGTTGACTGCTTAATTCATTTAATAAACAAACAGCTGATTTTTAATAATCAAAGTTTTTTTTAATTTCGTTATTTATTCCATTCCATTTATGTCATGAAGTAATGCAGTAATGCTGCTTTGGGTACATGCACGAGCTTACACCGAAAGCTTTTCTTGGAACAATGTTATGGAATCGAAACGTGTGCATGATGCAAACGGGTGCATGTTGCATTATAAATTTGTTACGTATGGTAACTCCCACAGGCTGTTGCCAATATATTAGAACAAACATTACATCATCTATAAATAGGAGCTGGTAGGTTTGCTTATACTTAGATAAGCCCGATTCAATTAATATATCTCGAGGCGCAAGGATTTTGCTTTAAACAACTTATTCCAATATAGATTGTTTATATTTAATCTCGACGCCTTTAAATTTATTACACACAGCAACAATGTGTATGATCGAACCTCGATAAAAACGGTATTGATTTAACGTAATAGAATGGAAGCCTTCGAAATACTTGAAGAGCAAATATTATTGTTGGCAAGTCAGTGCAAGCTTTTAGTTCAGTGCTACCTAGAGACGAATTGTTTGCACGTTCACCTCAACTGATCGAAAACCTTATTTCAAGGATTAGCACTCACAAAAATGCTAACAATATTCTTATTGTCGTGAATGTTATTTATATAGCTGTGTTCCAAGTGACACCAGCACTGCAAAAAGACGGCAAACTTGACACAAACCCTATACCAACCCGCCTGGCCAGCGTGGTATAGTAGGCCAAAACCTTCTTTCTAAGGTGAGGCCTATGTCCAGCAGTGGACTATTAAAGGCTGTTGATGTGATGTGATGTGATGTGATGTTCCAAGTATAAAGTAAGTCCTTATCTATCTTCTTTGACGGCCGGATGGCGTAATGGTTCGTGTAACGGACTGGTATTCCAAAGGTCGCGGGTTCGATTCCCACTCAAGTCAAACATTTGTGTGCATGAACACTTTCTGTTTGATTTGGTCTGGGTGTTTCTATGTATAATATGTATGTATTTTCAAAAAAAAAGTATATATGTATTTATATCAGTTGTCTAGTACCCATAGTACAAGCTCTGCTTAGTTTGGGACTAGATGGCGTTGTGTGAATGTGGTAGAATATTATATTATATTATTATAATATAAAACACGGTGTGTTTTCTCGTATTTATGAAATACTAGGTTTGGCCCGCGGCTCTGTCAGCGCTTATGTCTGTTATCACGGTAAAAGTAGCCTGTCATTTCTTAAGAGTCTATCTCCATACAAAATTTCATATAAATCGGTTTAGCGGTTATTGATTTCCCATAAAAAAATTTACCGCCTTAAAGGATGTCTTCTAAGATAAAAACTATGTCCTTTGCCGGGACTCAAACTGTCTCTATACCAAAATTTCATCTAAATCGGTTGAGCGGAAGACCTCTTTACGCTTAAACCGCTGAACAGATAGACAGACACATGGATTTGTAATTTTGTTATTAGTTTAGAAATTAATATACTATTGTCGGTTCCTGTCATGAACGTATAAGTTTAAACACATATGTTATTTTGAGGTCTAAATGTAAACCATCAACGTAAATAAAAAATTGCAAGATTCATAAAATTTGATGGGAACGGCGATGATATCGCCGATCTTATGTTTGAAGTTTTATTTATTAACCTAAAGTCATACTTTGGGTTTACATAACATTTATGTATCTTTCAATATTTTAATGTGAAGACTTTTTAAAATTTACAATTAAATACTAATAAAGCTCAGATACATTACGTTTTAACTTCATTATGTAATTTATATGTATATAAAATAATAATGTATATAAAATAAAATACAAAAAGCTAGTGAAGGATTTTTATTTGACATTATAAATTCTGTTGGTTTTATTATATATAGTATATATTTTGGACTATTTGTATATATATATATATATATACATATTTAAATTAATTTTATATATGTGTGTATGTATGTATGTGTATTTATCTATATGTAATGTGAACAGATGTATATTTGTGTATGAATGCTTTCGTTATTTTTTTTTTATATTTACGTGATTATGTGTTACGTGTATGTAAACTAACCAACTTTTTAAATATCTAATATTAAGGTTGTCTGTAAGAGATCGCCGTGAGCGATAAGACCGCCGTGTTAACTGTATACAATATAGAAATAAATAAGAATAATGAAAATGTTATGTTTGTTTGTGTAACCTTCAAAAACTTAAAAAGTTCTTCACCAATTTAGCTCGAAAATTTTAACACCATAGACACCAAGCTTCAAATATTGTTTTTATCTATCTTTCGCTTCAGGTTTGTTACTCATTTCTCATCAGTGCAAACACAATGTGTCACTACGAAGCTTGGCAGAGCACAGCTCTAAAAATATTGTTCATAAAAAGCGGATATTCAAGAATTCGTCTCACAAATTTAAGCGAAAGTCTATAAAATATGAACTTTAATGAACGCTTTATTTCATAATTTAAGCACTAGGAATACTTAAGTACTACTTTGTAATTATAAAACCAACTTAAGTAGCAACCCTTAAATGTTATTGTTTCTAGGGCTGACGCAAAATGATATCATAAAACAAGTTTATAGTTTTGATCTTAAATTGTTTTGCACGATTCGACTGCACGGATGGCGTAATGGTTCAAGGGGTCGCCACGCCGCTTACTATTACTCTGAGTGTTGTGAGTCCGATCCAAACATGGGACGACACTTTGTGTGATCCACAAATTGTTGTTCTGAGTCCAGATATTCTTTGTGTCCTTTTCATGTATGTTTGTAAAGTCCCCCGCGACACCGGAATTATTACTAGTGCGGGAGCTGTCTTTTTTTAAAAAGGAACAAAAAAATCCCCGATTGGAAAGTAATACGTAAAGCAAAATGTTGCCATTGACTAAACTTAACTATTTATCGAATCACCTCACTCACATGTTTTAAAGGAATATCATCATCATCATAATCATCAACAGCCTTTAATAGACCACTGCTGGACATAGGCCTCTCCTTAGAAATGAGGTTTTGGCCTACTATACCACGCTGGCCAGACGGGTTTTTATAGGTTTTGTTTAAAGTTTTCCTTCTCTTTGCAGTGCTGTTGTCCTGATTATTTTTCTCTATTAGTTGCCTCTTACGACACCCACGGGATGAATAGGGGTGGTGACACTCTGTATTCTAAATATATTTACTTAAAAAAATAGTCTGTGAAATTTACAGGTAACAATTTCTATAAACGTAAATACTTGAATTAACCAAATTTAAGATGAGATTACTACCTGACCGTCTTGTTGCATCTGTAGTGATGAATGGAAGGTGCTTGCAGTAATTTTGATGTCTTGATAGATGAGTATTGATCTTGTTCATGGGTATATCGATGACTGCTAATTAAGGTTTTTAAACCGCCGAGGGTACAACTCATACTCCCAAGAGGGGAAGCATAATGAGCCAATTTGATCTTATTTTATACAGTGGGGGAGAGTCAAATCTCCTCTTTTCTTGGGCCAAAAATGTCATTTTTGGCCCAAGATATAAGACGATGATAATATAATATAAGACTTTAGAAGTTCTAAAAATTAACATACATACATACTTGAACCCTGAAAACATATACACACATAAGTTTACACGGCATCTATACTAAATTGTTTTTTGGTTTATTTTCGACTGTGTGTGTTTGTTTTTGCTTATCTGCAATAGGGAAGAATCGATTTTGACACTTAGGAGAATACCTTATGCTACTTTTACTTACACACACAGTTTATTATGTTTTTTACAAGCAATTACTAGCATAAAGTTTTACATAATGAAAATAATGAAAAGTACAATAAAGTTATATAATTGTAGGCAAGTAGATTGATTGATGATGAAGCAGGTAACTAAATTTTTATATCGAAATTAGTAGTATATATATATATATATATATTGTACCACATTCACACAACGTCATCTAGTAACAAACTAAGCAGAGCTTGTACTATGGGTACTAGACAACTGATATAAATACACATATACTTTTTTTTTTTGTAAATACATACTTATTATACATAAAAAACACCCAGACCAAATCAAACATTAAATGTTCATACACACAAATGTTTGACTTGAGCGGGAATCGAACCCGCGACCTTTGGAATAGCAGTCCGTTACACAAACCACTACGCCATTCGGTCGTCGGTCGTCGTCGGTCGAGTACTTACGATGATTGAGAAATTGAAATCATTAAATAATGATAACATAAGGATGAGAGAGAATAAGTATATTAAGATTGCTTTATGATTAACAGTATCAAACACCCGTTTTAAAAACTGGGTAATATTTTCTTAAATCGAAACGACCAACAATCGTTTAGTCACATTTTTAACGATATATATCCTAAATAAAACTTTAAGCAGAATAAACGGGAACTAATCGCATACATTCTTCAAATACTTCAAGAGAAAACTCTTCATTATTTCTTCAGTCAGGTAAGTTTCTGAAGATCGAGTGAACACAAAACACCCAGAGTCCCAAACAAATACAATCAACGTGGACTACATTCGAGGGACCCCTTTATTTGGAAGGATACTTACACTAATTCGTTTACATTTATTTGGCTTCCTGCTTATTTAGGCGTCAGAAGTTAATAAAATCATTCGGAAAATTCAAGTAACAAAAAAACTAAACAAGATAATACTCCGAACAGGAATCAATCAGGTCTAGAGGTTAGTGACCCTGACTGCTAATCCGGAAGTCATGGGTTCGACTCCCACCCAGGACAAATAATTGTGTGATGAGCACGATGATTTGTTCTGTGTCTGGGTGTAATTTATCTAATATATATATATGTATTTAGGAATATATAAGTATGTTTATCAGCAGTCTGGTTACTATAGCACAGGCTTTGCATAGTCTGGATTCCAGACTCTGGAATCAGACGGACGTGTGTGTGATGTGGGAAGTTATTATTAGGACCTGTTTTTTTTTTTGGTAAATTTTCTACTAATGAAACCTAGCTAGATCGATTAATAGCAACCCGAAATCGCCTGCTACACTAAATTTAGTGAAAATCGTTGGAGCCGTTTCCGAGATTTAGATTATATATATATATACATATATACAAGAATTGCTCGTTTAAAGGTATTATATTATAATTTACATAAAAGGATATTTAATTATATCGGGAATTCACGATAGAGGTACAAGTTAATGAATTAAAATAATAATTTAAGTTTTTTATTGGATATTCCTACTAGTAAGGCTGATGGAATCCGTCGTTTATGCTTAATTTCTTTTTAAGAAACAATTAAAAAATATATAGCAAAATTTCAAGATGAAACATAGAACGATGCTGTCTTGCACAAATAAAAAAAAGACGCTGAGAAGAAATCATAACCTTTTTGTTTGTAAATATAGTAATGTTCTTGCTGCTACACAACTCCAACGAAAACTATGGTAGAAGAGAATGTTGTGATTTAAAGTGAAGTAATAATTCATTCTATATACTGTGAGTGATACCAAAGAGATCCTTTGCAAAAGGGTCTCTAAGGATTTCTTTCACCACCCCCAATAACAATTTATTTTATTTCCAAAAAAAAATAATCATAAACATCAATAAAAATTAAGATTTATTATTAACAGTCACTACGAGTCATGTAATCAGTCAAAAAAATAAATTATGTATAATTGTCAATTTCTTTTTTTTTTAAAGACTGTCCTCCTGAAATCCTGTGTTGCTGGTGACTTTACAAACATACATGAAACGGACACAAATGACACCCAGATTTAGGACAACAATTTGTGGATCACACAAAGTGTCGTCCCATGTTGGGTTTGAACCCACAACACTCGACGCAGTAGGAAGCGGCGAGGTGAGCACTTAAACCGCGCAGTTTTGACGTAACTATTTAGAATGTAACAATAAATAATAATATACAATGCCAATTTAGTACCAACAGTAATTAATGTGTTTTGATCAGACAAAATACAGAACATAGAAACTGAAATAATTACAAAACTCCAGCTCCATAGGAGCCCAGAGATAATTAAAGCCCAACATCGTCGTTCCTATATGACAGTAGTACGTAAACAAGGTTCTGCTATTAGTACCATCAACATCATACTCGAATATATAGGTATATAGGCTGCTTGTGTACATACGTCGTTACACTGAAGTAAAGTTAGCTCCGTACAAAGATATAGCCTGTGGCGGTAAACATATCGGTGGCCTCGTGAAACTTGTTTGTTTATTTTGGCGATCAACAACCCTGCAGGTTGATGGAAATAGGGTTGGCTCGCGTTAACTAGATTAACATGTTATATTAAAGTTTATTTGAAGGGTTTTCAAATTAACAGATTGGTATCTTAAATTGTTGTCGTCATAACTTGCTTTACAATGCTTTTGTAAAATCTGGTAATTCGAAATTTTTGATATTGTACATGTTTAGTGAACTTAAATTTTAAAAAGCTGAACATACATTTCAATGTGCTAATTGTTATTATTAACGTCTTTTTATTTTGAAGGATTTGTCCTTACGCTCAAGATTTTAACTTAAGTTATCAAAACGACATGTGTAGAAAGCTTTTATAACTCATTTTGTGACAAATTAAATATTACATCTGTCTTTATAGACATTATTGATAATCTTTGAATAATAAATTTGGTATTCGGTGACAATCATAACAAAGTTATAACTCTCACTATAATGAAAAGGATCTCATAAGCCATCTACTTTTATTTGATTACCCGAACATAATCAGACATTCATAATTTATATTGACAACCCTAAATAAGAACAGGGCTACCGCTTATACTCCCGATTTTTGACAGACATTTTCGGGATGTGTTTTTTATTCTATTTTTCTTTCACGCCCCAATAGTATTTGGACAATAGATGCTTCAACGGCGGAGGTATTGACTCTGCAGGGGAATGACCTTTTTTTTTAATATTTATGTACGTGGTGATAAAAGCCTGCGCTTTCATTCTTTACTTTATTCTTTCAGGGGCGACGAGTTGAAAGGATCGTGTTAGTTATCTTATGGTTTTTTTTTAATATTTGTTCGGTTTCTAATGGAAAGTTTTGTTAGGTATCTTAAACTAGTAAAACATTGGAGTATTTGTCTTACAAGACTTACTTTAAATATTTATATAAAGTATGTTGCCAAAACAAAAGATTAATAATAATAAATAATAATAAAAATTCTTTATTTAAAACTAAAAACACTGATTACAATATTTCAAATGTGTTTGATAATGACTGCATTAGTGAAACACTGTGGCGCAGTCACTAACGCCCACCTTTGGATCTGATGCAAACGTTCCATTATATTCTACCACATTACAACTCTAAAAACTAAGCATGGAGTAAAACGTTGAGGATTTGAGAGTGTATGTGTGTTGTGTGTGTGTGTGTGCACGTGTGTGTGTGTGTCTGTGCGAGAGTGTGTGTGTGTGTATCTGTGTGAGCGTGCCTGCGTGTGGGAGTGCATGTGAGTGTGCGTGTTGCGTTATATAATAGATGCGACTAAGTCTTCGGTGAAAAGAGTATTAGTAATTGTAAAACACGGTATTTACGGATATGTAAATCAATAGCTTGGATAGAGAGCTAACGGGAGATACCTGCTTGAATAGGTAGCAATGGCGATTGCTCCCTATCCAGGAAGGTATACGGGTATCCCTTAGGATAGAACACGCCTTTGCGATCATTAGAAAGTTTCGTATAAATGTTGTCAGAGATACAAAATGGATTAAGGGTAACCATAAATCCGAATAAATATATCCTCAAAGTATATTTATCATGGAGAGTGCTCCGAGGAATTGTTCGGACTAATACTGGCCGCAACGTTCCGCCATCGTTCCACACGGCATAATTTTCATCCCCACCACTGAATAATCGGCGCTCCTCCACTATACGCTTTTCAAGACACAATCTGTGAAAGAAGTTATCGGCTGCGGTATTTCCGGACCGATACGACCTTCAAACCTTCAAGAAAAGACCATACTCCTTCCTTAAAGGCTGGCAACGCGCTTGTGACTCCTGAGTTGCAGGCTTTTATGGGCGGCGGTAGTCGCTTTCCATCAGGTAGACCGTCTGCTCGTTTGCCCCCTATTTCATAAAAATAAAATATTTGAATTAATTATTATTAATTACAAGAACGTGAGTAAAGCTTTGAGAAATAGCTCGGGTCGATCAAAATCGGTACTAATATTCTACTAACTTGGTGCCACTGCTTTTAATGGCCCTGATTATCAGTTCTTTTATAATTTCTTAGCCGTATCTTTGGCTAGAAGATAGACATTACCCTAAATAGTACCGCTCCCCACTTTCTTCTTCAACAGTCTTTTAATCCTTATCAATTATTCTCGCCTGAAATACTCCTAGGCATTGAAAAATTTTATTTAACATAATTGCTTATATCTTAGAAACATTTTTAATCTTATTGAACTTTCATATTTTAAATGCCTCTCAAAATTAATTTCTGAAGGCATATATTAATTATAAAACCCACCTTTATTTCCTATTACATCGTCTATCACTGCAATGTAAATCTAACTGCCGAGGTAAGGCTGAAATTGGATTTAGAAATGGGAATCGAATTGCGAACCTCATTTCGACTCTGGCAATAATAGCGAGAGCCTGTTGAGTTATACCACTTCGATTGTAGAACGGGAGCTTTGATTTGATTTGCTTTGATTGTCGATAAATCGGAAATATTGTTATTAAGAAGGTCGTGTCTCTTCAACTTGCCTATTTTACAATAAAATTCATTATTAATAGACTGCCATAGTTAAGAAAAAAAACTAAGATATTTTTTTACAGTAGTTTTTTGTTTCGCGATTCGTCAAATCTTATTATTTTTATATCAAAGCGAAATAGTAAAATTGTTTGATTTGCTTAATCGCCACAGGTCATAATCTCGTTACAATTTTTAATAACTTATGTAATGATTACTTCTTCACTTTTGCCCAGGCCGAGCGTGAAACAGTAATGCAGACTCGAACCGACGAAGATCCTGTGAGGTTTTCGTCGTCGGTCGTTTTGCATCACAAGTGAAAAATATTTTAAGTATAGAATATAAGACAGAAAATAAAATAAAATGTTGCCAACTAAATATAAATAAAATTCGAAATGAACATCTTTCTGTGGCAATAATTTTAACAATCTTAAATGTGTACTTCAAATTTGTATCTTTTAATTTTAATGTTAGTCTTAAAAAAACTTAATCCCATCTCCCCTACTATTTTACAATATAGAACCATCAATGCAGCGAAGGCTGAGGTATTCACCTGTATATAGAACCATCAATATAAGTCCGCTGCATAACTACTTAACATCCGAAACTTGCTTGAAATCGCTGTGGCACGCTATCTTTATCATCAGTAATAGCCATATGATTGAATTTAAATGCTTTTTTACTTTTCATCACATCACATAAACAGCCTTTAAAAGTCCACTGCTGGACATAGGCCTCTAATTAGAAAGGAGGTTTTGACCTACTATACCACGCTCGCCAGACGGGTTGGTATAGGGTTTGTGATTGACTGCGGCGGACTGTGTTTCCGCTGCGGTCAACCGGGGCATAAGGCGGCAGAATGCTCTGCCGCCCCTCACTGCCCAGTGTGTGCGGCGGGCAATAAGCCCGCCAATCACCAGATGGGGCAGAGAGGCTGCAAGCCTCCCTGCAGTTCTCGGCAGACGTCAGGGGCCAGGCTACCCCCGACGTCAATATTGCGTCGACGTCGTCGCCCATGGAGGAGGTTGTAGAGACGATCCAGTAATGGATCAAGTCTCCAACCTCCTGGTCCAGACGAACCTGAACCACTGTGCCGCGGCGCAGGATCTCTTCCTGCAAACCATGGCACAGTGGTCCGTCCAAACTGGATGGGTGACTGGGACGGCTCCGTGGCAGTCGTCGGTTCCACGACGGCTCATTCCCCGCCCTTGTCGCTAAGAGACAAGGGCACTGGATATGTTGCCGTCGAGTGGGGGGGGATCACCATATATGGTGTCTATTTCTCCCCCAACCGGAGTTTGAACGACTTCGAGGTTTTCACAATCAGCTTGGAGACCTCGATACGGCGACTAGCGTCTGGGCACGTCCTTGTGCTGGGGGACTTCAACGCAAAGTCCATTGCGTGGGGTTCCCCCAGGACGGACGCAAGGGGCGAGGCCGTAGAGGAGTGGGCGGCCTCGGTGGGCCTCTGTCTTCTCAACAGAGGCTCCACCAACACGTGCGTGCGACAGCAGGGGGGTCGATAGTGGACCTTTCGTTCGCTACCCCTGCCCTCGCCGCACGAGTAAGGAACTGGCGTGTCCTGGAAGAGGTTGAGACGCTCTCGGATCATCTGTATATCCGATTTGAGCTCTCCCGGACCCAGGACTCCAGTAAGGGTCACGTGGCGCGGCGTTTATCCCGCTTTCCGCGGTGGGCTGTTGCCAGACTGAACCGGGACCTACTAGAGGAGGCAGCCATAATTCACTCGTGGCTGTCTCCTCAGGCTCCGACCGAGGAGGTCGACGTGGGGGCTGGTCGCTTTCGCGATGCGATTACGCATGTATGCGATGCGGCCATGCCCCGCATTCGAGGTCGTCGGCCTCCAAGGAAGGAGGTCTACTGGTGGTCCCAGGAGCTGGCGGACCTCCGTGCGGCCTGTACACGTGCCCGGAGGTCCTACACGCGCAGTCGGCGGCGTCACCGTGGAGACGGTGAGGAGGACCGGCTTCATGAGGAGTACCGACGGGCGCGGGAAACTCTGAAGCTGGCCATTAGCCGCGCCAAAGAAGAAAAGAGACAGGAGATGCTGGAGGGTCTTAATCGTGACCCCTGGGGTCGCCCTTACCGCGCGGTGCGACAAAAGCTCCGCGCGTCGGGCCCCCCCCTTACGGAGACTCTCCAGCCCAGCTTCCTGCGAGAAGTGGTTGAGGGCCTTTTCCCACAACGGGCGGAACACACTCCCCCGTCGATGGCCTCCCTGGCCGGAGACGACGGGGAGCACGGGGAGGATAATGTTCCGCCCGTCCGGGATTCGGAGGTAGGGGCGGCTGTTCTACGGATCCGTTCCAAGAACACCGCCCCTGGGCCAGACGGGGTACCGGCCCGAGTGCTGGCCCTGGCCCTCAACCACATGGCAGACCGCCTCGGGGAGGTGTTCGACGCTAGCTTGGCGTCGGGACGCTTCCCTGAGTGCTGGAAAAGCGGGAAGCTGGTCCTATTGAGGAAGCCGGGACGGCCAGCCGATTCGGTCGCGGCCTATAGGCCCATCGTGCTGCTGGACGAGGCGGGCAAATTGTTTGCGAGGGTTCTTTCTGCCCGCATCGTCCGGCACCTCTGCGAGGTGGGCCCCGATCTGTCGGACGCCCAATTTGGTTTTCGGGCGGGGCGTTCGACAGTCGACGCCGTGTTGCGCCTGAGGGCCGTGACCGAAGAGGCCGTGAGCTGTGGCGGCGTGCTGTTGGCGGTGTCATTAGACATCGCCAACGCATTCAATAGTCTGCCATTCAGCTGCATCAGGGAAGCACTCCACTATCATGGGGTGCCAAAGTACCTGAGGCGGCTAGTGGCAGACTATTTAGAGGAGCGTACCGTCGTGTACGAGGACCGAGAAGGTAATCTGAGGTGTCGGCCCATGTCGTGCGGTGTTCCACAGGGGTCTGTTCTTGGACCCCTCTTGTGGAACATAGGGTACGACTGGGCCCTTCGCGCCGATTTCCCCCCCGGGCTGGGTGTAATCTGTTACGCAGACGATACCCTGGTGACAGCCCGGGGGGCAAACTTCCAAGAGGCAGCGCGCCTGGCCACAGGGGGAGTCTCCCTGGTGGTCGGGCGCATTGAGGCGCTGGGCTTACGGGTGGCCCTAGATAAGACGGAGGCCCTGTTATTTCATGGGCCCCGTCGTGGTCCACCCCCTGGCGCCTCAATCGTGGTCAACTCGGTCCTCGTACCGGTTCGGGCCCAGATGAAATATCTGGGCCTGATCCTCGACGGGAGGTGGCTCTTCGACGAGCACTTCCGACAGCTTGCTCCAAAGCTGGTCGGCGCTGCGTCTGCCCTAGGGCGACTCTTGCCCAATATGGGTGGACCCAGCGTCGCGACAAGACGGCTGTACACGGGGGTTGTCCGGTCAATGGGACTGTACGGTGCACCGGTGTGGGCGGCGGCTCTGACCGCCCAGAATAGGGTACGCCTCTGGCGCCCTCAGAGGGTAATGGCGGTCAGAGCCATACGCGGTTACCGCACCGTTTCTACGGAGGTGGCATGCGCGTTGGCCGGAACTCCCCCGTGGGATTTGGAGGCGGAAGTGCTCGCCGAAGTTTATCGGCGAGTGGCTGACTCCCGGGCGGAGAGCGGATTTCGCCCTCCGCCCGAGGATGTGCGCGAGTGGCGCGAAGCCGCTCGCCGAGCCACGATGGCTCGTTGGTCGTTCCGGCTGGAGACTCCACGCGCTGGCTTTGCCGCCGTGGAGGCTCTCCAGCCGGTCATCGCCGAGTGGGCAGGGCGGCAGCACGGGACCCTTTCCTTCCGGCTGACGCAGGTGCTTTCCGGGCACGGTTGCTTCGGAAAGTACCTGCACACGGTCGCTAGGAGGGAACTGAGTCCCGCCTGCCACCACTGCGACTGCAGTGAGGACTCGGGCCAGCACACGCTGGCGGTCTGCCCAGCATGGGCGGCGCAGCGCCGGGCCCTCACTGCAGTCATCGGAGTGGATCTCTCGCTACCGGCCGTAGTACGCTCCATGGCCGGTAGCGACAGTTGTTTTACCGCGGTCGCAACCTTCTGCGAGGTAGTAATCTCGCGGAAGGAGGCGGCGGAGAGGGCCCGGGAGGACGACCTCCACTCGGACCCGATCCGCCGCCGGCGAACCGGGCGGCGGAGGCCCGCCTATCACAGCCTCATGCCGCCCTGAGTGTGGCCGCGGGTGGACGGGGTGGGTTTCCCCTCCACCCGCATTAGTTTGGCCAGCCGCGAGGGGGCGGCGTCCGCGTGTGCCGGACGTCGCCTAAAGAGAGGAAAACAAAATATTGAGACGGAGCCCGCACCAGGAGCGGGCTGGCGCTAGGAGGGGTCCGGATGTCTTAACAACAGCTGTTCCCGGATCCCTCCTGTTACAGGCGCAGAGTGGCACACCGTGTGGTTTTAGTCGGTCCGAGTCCGACACACCACCCCGCCGCAAACCCCGGAGGGGTGACGGTCCGAGGGGATTTCTACACGTTAAAAAAAAAAAAAAAAACAAAAAAAAAAAAAAAGGGTTTGTGACAAGTTTTCCTTCTTTTTGCAGTGCTGGTGTCCTGCGTTGTTTTGCGCCCTTAGTCGGCTCTTACAACACCCACGGGATGAATTGGGGTAGTGACATTCCGTATTCTTAATCCGCCACTACATATTTTTCTATTATAATTTCTTAAAATCAGCCCAGTTTATAAATTGTCTCACTAATGGATATGTAATGTACTTTCTATTTAAATGGAAGAAGTTTGCGGTTGGTCGTAGTCTACCAAGCAGGTCAGGTGCGAGCTCAACGAAATCACATTTGGGAGTTTTATCTCAAATTTTATTTTCAGATACATTCGTGGGTTTAACTCCAATTAGCATTAGTACAAAGTCTGGCAAATGGCTTTTAGAAATGGAAGTTGTTTAAAATGATTGTTTTTTAGTCAATATCAGCTTATGGCCGTATTTTCGCCTTTTAACACTGAGTCCTAGTTTGAAATACATTTTGTTTTTTTTAAAACTGACAAAGAATATGCAGAATTTTAAAGTGACTTGACTTGACTAGTAAAGTAAGGAAAAGTAACAAAATGGCTGATTTACTATCACATTTATAATATTTATTTACTCTTGTTCGTGGTTTATTGTGAAAAAATGAAAATTTAGTCGATCAATTCAAGTATCTCTTTTTTATGGTATAGAGAGGGCAAACGAGAAGACGGTCACCTGAAGTGACTTTCACTGCTCATGGAGACCCGCAAGTGTAGAGACACAACCGACTTGCTTATCTTCTAGATGAAAAATGCTCTTTCTGCATGAGGCGGACTTAATGCCATAAGCATTATCTGCCAGCCAACCATTGGATGATGCAAAGCCGTGTATGGTAGAAGTATCTGCCACTAACTGCCACGGTGGTGCGTTGGTAGCGTATGCGACTGTATTGCTGAGGTCTCGGACGCAATACCCGGGCCGCGAATCTGTATGTCCGTCACTAGAACAGTGATAGCTACTGGCCTTATTATTTGCAGTTATAATAAAAATTGTTACTTCACTCTCATAATTCCGGTGTTAAGCTACTCTTCGGCCTGCTCCTGAGTCCCCGTGGAGTAGGAGATCCGAAGGGATTTCAGTCCCCGTCAACAAAAATAAAAACAAAAAAACCTACTCTTTCGTATCATTTGCCCAATTCATCATCATCATCAACATCCTTTAATAGTCTACTACTGGACATAGGCCTCTTTAGAAAGGAGGTTTCCCCGACGGAAAGGTGGCCAAATCTACCAAACCCTCCTCCTTGACTTGCAGGGCCCTCAAAGGCAGATGACCTGCTTGTAATTTTTAAGTTGGATAAACACTGGTCACCTGATGGAAAGCGACTTCCATCGAACATGAACACCTGCAACTTTATTCTGTATTTTTTTTAAGAAAACTCCCGCACTGGAAATAAATCCTGTGTCAAAAACAACACAAAGAACACTCAGAACAACAATTTGTGGATCACACAAAGTGTTGTCAAATGTGGCAACCGAACCCACAACACTCAGCGCATAAACCACTACGTCATCCGTGCAGTCACAGACGTCACTGCTTTTGAGGCTGACGTACGCTTTTTTCTCTTCTTTTTAGGGTTCCGTACCCAAAGGGTAAAACGGGACCCTATTACTAAGACTCCGCAGTCCTTCCGTCCGTCTGTCTGTCTGTATATCTGTTTTAATATAGAACCTTTACTTTTCAGTCAAGACGCTTTAGACTCATGACTAAACAGACACACTACCTAAAGTTTGAAACTAATTTGTCCCACCATTATATCTTAGTTCATGAATATAATTACTGTGAGGTGTGTTCTCAAGCCGCAAGACCGCACCAGCCGTGTATGCAATAATAGACTTAATATGTCGAACAATGCCCAACATAGTTGTACAGGTGACATAACCACGGAATGCAGTGCTACCACAGGTTTTGGAACGCCACACCTATGTACAATATCTATGTATTTATGGTTACGTACCTACTGTTTGAGGGCTATCTGTTTATTGAGAAGGTAGCAAAGTTTCATATTAAATCATGTAATGTGAATATTCAGTTGGTGGTGTTATAATAATATGTTTGTTTAATAGACTGCTATTCCAAAGGTCGCGGGTTCGATTGCCGCTCAAGTCAAACATTTGTGTGCATGAACATTTTATGTTTGATTTGGTCTGGGTGTTTCTATGTACAAGCTCTGCTTAGTTTGGGTCTAGATGGTGTTGTGTGAAAGTGGTAGAATGTCATTATTTTTAATTTATTCAAAATGGCTACAAAATAGGTTCATGGCTATTGTTATCTCTTATGATTTGAATAGAGTGTAAAGATACACTTTATTGCAAGAAAAGTATTATCATTATCAACAGTCTTTAGTAGTCCACTGCTGGACATAGGCCTCTACTTACTGTTACTGGCCTACTATGCCACGCTGGCCAGACGGGTTGGTATAGTTTTTGTTTCAAGTTTTCCTTTTCTTCGCAGTGCTGTTGTCCTGCGTAGTTTGCTCCCTTAGTCGACTTTTACGATACCCACGGGATGAATAGGGGTGGTGACACTCCGTATTCTAAAACCGTCACCACAAGGATTATACAAGTTAGAAATTTATTAAGAAACAGTACAATCAAGATCGACAACAACCACAAAATAATAATAGTTAAAAAAAATACAAAAACACTCTTTTTATAGAAAACCAAACTAAAAAATTGAAAATAAATTTTAATAAATTTGAAAAAAAAACGTGGGGTGCTTTTTACTATGAAAAACAGGCATCCAACGCTTTTTTTTAAAATTTTATTTTTAATCTAAAAACGTGTTTGTTAGTTTTTTTTAAACTATTATTATTATTTTAAATTAGTTTATTGTCATCGGTCCTCGATATATCAAAGTTTGAACGAATTCCGACCGTTTAAAGTCAGTCACAATCACGCCCAAAGAAGTCGGTTACAAGCAAACATACAGGTGAAGCTAATAAAAAAAGCGTGTAATAATAACTAAAAATCTTTATACAATATTTAGTTATTATAAAGATAAGTAGTGATCTTTGAGGAGTTTCTGAAAAACAGGGACTATACCTGTCGGATTTATCACCCATCATCATCATCATCCAAAATAGCTCGATTGATTACAAATGATACATATATGAGAAAAAAGAAAGCATAAAAAAGTTAGTTAACAAGTATAATACTGTGGGTAAACGACAGAAATAACTGCAAATGGAAAGTTTCAGGGCACCGTAATATACATCTAAGTGTCTGACCATTTGTACTGAGAATTCACACGAGGTGTAGGTGCAAAGCATTCGTTATTTTCTACGATTACAAAAGGTCTTATGTCTGCATACATTCTAAACTGTTATGTGTTTTAATATATAAGAAAATCCGATAATATATATTTATACTAGTATAGTAAAGCTTAAGAGATGTTTTTGTTTCGTTGTCGTCTTGTTTATTTAAACAAGATCTCTTGAACTGCTTGCCATGCTGGCTGGATTTGATGATTAACATTTCTTGTAACACTCAGGCCAACCTTTACCTAAAAAGAAACTACTTTATAAGAATTCAAAGTTATGTTAAATTCAAGATCAAGATACATTTCTTTATTGTTATTTTAAAGGATCAACATCAATAGCCTATAACAGTCCACTGCTGTACATAGGCCTCTCCTTAGAAAGGAGGTTTTGACCTACTTTACCACGCTGGCCAGACGGGTTGATATCGGGTTTGTTTCAAGTTTTCTTTCTCTTTGCAGTGCTGTTGTCCTGCGTAGTTTGCTACCTTAGTCGGCTCTTACGACACCCACGGGATGAATAGGGGTGGTGACATTCCGCACGTTCCGTACATTCCGACTTTTTTGTACAGGATATGATACATCTTTTAAATCTATTACCTATTCCTAAGTTACAAACTGAAATGAACTCGAGTAACTTGCTGTGAACGAAAATTTGTGGACCTATAAGCAATATTAACACTCTTTTAAGCGAGAGATAAATGATTTCTTTACATGTATCGCACATAAGTACCTAATTGTTATTTACGTGTGAAATATAGTACATAAGTACTATATTTTAACATACCCTATATTCATGGTAGAGGATCCTACCTAGGTCAGTCTGTGGACGGGTGATTGGGCCATTTCTTAACGCATTGAGACCCCTCTGTGCGTCAGAGGACACTTTGGTCCCGGTTGCCATACGAACATCTGTGGTAAACGTTACGGGTTGGAGTCCTAAAAAGTCCGACAAGTCTTTCTACTGAACTTCGATATCGCCAACTTGGGTTGTGGAAGCACAAGTTCGAGTGTCGAAGTTCTGTAGAAAGACTGACTGTTCAAGTAGACTTAAAGCCGACCCCAACCTAAGTTTCTGAAAAAGGCTTTTAGGAAGAATCCGTGTAAAGGAATAATTTATCTAAATGATTCTGAATCTGTATGATTGATCAGCACCTGTGTATACAGCCTAAGCCATACGCCCCTATAAGTATTTCAATTTTCGAACATTACCGTTCAAATTATATTAGTGGGTATTTTGCTGTTATTCACAAGCATTATTGCAAAGAAGAAAACAAACATTTACTTACTTGAGTTATTGTTTGTGTTTATTACCTTAAAACTCTTTTGAATTTATGAACCGATTTGAATATTTTTTTTGTACTTTAGTCTGAAGGACACATAAAAGACACATTTACACATAAAGATTCATTGAAAAGTTATCTAAATAACGGTTTAAATACTAGTGACCCCTCCCTACCAAACGAAAAGGGGTGGGGTGAGTTGTCACCTTTTGAACGCCCATGTCCCGTAAAGTTGGAAAGGGGGGTGTGAGTTGTCACCTTTTGAGGGCCCACCTCCCGTAAAGTTGGAAAGGGGGGGGTGAGTTGTCACCTTTTGAGTGCCCACCTCCCGTAAAGTTGGAAAGGGGGGGTGAGTTGTCACCTTTTGAGTGCTCAACTCCCGTAAAGTTTTAAAGGGAGGGGGGGTTACAAAGTTCAACAACAAAGTTTAACCTAAAACTTAGACGTAAGGTCTTAAGTTTCAGGTTTCCGTGGTGGCAGTAGTCATTTGGCATCAGGTCATCCGCCTGCTCATTTGGACTAAATCAATAATATTATATACATACAAGAGGTAGATATGCCACAAACGCACAAAACGTGAGGATCTATTAATTAATTCGAAAAAATCATAAAATGCCTTCTGTCGCTTTACTGATTATAAACAGCTGTCTCTTTCACTCTTATGCTTTCCCTATTTCCTATCGTATATTCCTAAGTATAGTGTTACGGAATATATATTTTGTGCTCGCTGTAAAAATATAACGTATATCTTCCTTAAAATATCATTAACCTCAGTATACAAAAACCCTATATAATAATGAACCTTAAGAAAAGACCAAAACTATCGAACGGTAAAATATCATCACACATCAACAGCCTTTAACAGTCCCCTGCTCGTCATAAGCCTCTCCTTAGAAAGGAGGTTTTGGCCTACTATACCACGCTGGCTAGACGGGTTGGTATAGGGTTTGCGTCAAGTTTTCCTTCTCTCTGCAGTGCTGTTGTTCTGCGTAGTTTTTTTCCCTTAGTGCCGACTAACACGACACCCACGGGATGAATAGGGGTGGTGACACTCTGTATTCTTAATCCGTCACCATGCGGACAAAAATATAATTACATTAAATACGTAAGAATTGCTATTTTAGTATACCTACATAATTTTAATCTTCAAAACTGTACCAGGATGGTATAAAGTCGGTAAAGCATTTCTAACTGATGACAAAGTTAGAAAGTACAGGTTTGTTGTTCGGAAATTATGAAGTGCCTCGGAAACGAGTTTTGTTTACGGCTTCAAGTTTTGATAGCTGCCTTACGTTGAACCGTTAAACAAAGTCGAAGAAATTCTTGTGTACTTGTACGGTTAAATGGCCTTAGGCATTGTTTACACGCCTTCCAAAGACCAAACCACGGCGTCCAATGCAACGACCAGCAGTTGCACGCGGAAGGTGGTACACGCGACTTAAAATTACTGGCGCGGCCAATGTGGTTCTTGGCACGGGGCGGGTGGCCCAATGGCCACGAGTGGGGCGACGGGACTGCCCTCGGAATCTTCACACTGAGCGGAGTGACTGACGGTGGTCAATGCCGAACACCGGCAACCGGACGGCCCGACCCGCAGACGCCGACTAATCGGGAGCGGGGGCCTTTTACCTATGTAGGAGACTGGCCAAGAGGAGGAAACCAGGGACAGGGACCCATGGGGGCGCCCTTACAAAATTGTACTGGGCAAGCTCAGACCGTGGGTCCCGCCACTGACGCAGACCTTGGACCCGGAGTTTGTGCGAGGAGTGGTAGATACCCTCTTCCCCGGGGACCGGGTCAGTCCCTCACGCCCTCCGTCGCCGTCGGAACCATTCACGTGGTCCGACGACTTTGACGTGACGGAGGAAGAGCTGGACCGAGCCGTGAAGCGACTCGCCGCCCGCAACACTGCCCCGGGCCCTGATGGGATCCCGGGCCGAGCATGGGTGTGCGCTTTGGTGGTCCTAGGGAATAGGCTGAGGCGGCTGTTTAACAGCTGCCTCCGTAATAGCGTATTCCCTGCCTCCTGGAAGGAAGCCAGGCTGGTACTTATCCAGAAACCTGGCAGGGCCGCAGATTCTCCCTCGGCGTTCCGACCGATATGCCTGTTGGACGAGGTGGCGAAACTCTTTGAAAGAGTTATCGCCGCCCGTATCAACCAGCACCTGTCGCGAGTGGGCCCCGACTTATCAGACAACCAATTTGGCTTTCGACAGGGACGCTCGACGCTGGACGCGATTGCACGCGTCCGCTCCTTGTCGGAAGAGGTTGTCTGTCGGGGGGGAGTGTCGTTGGCCGTTAGTCTTGACATTGTCAACGCCTTTAACTCTCTTCCGTGGTGGGCGATTAGGGAGGCACTTGTGTATCACCAGTTGCCTCCCTATCTGCGGAATATCATCGGGGTTTATCTCTGTGACAGATCCATATCGTATATGGGTCGGGACGGCCAAGATTGTCGAAGGGAGGTCACGTGCGGGGTTCCCCAGGGGTCGGTCCTGGGACCTCTTCTGTGGAACCTCGCGTATGACGCCGTCCTGAGGACCAGCCTTCCCCCAGGATTGAGTGTCGTCTGCTACGCGGACGACACTTTGGTACTAGCTGGGGGACATGGCTTCCAGGAAGTTCTGGAGCTCGCCGAGTTAGGGGTGGCTTGTGTCGTCCAAGGGATCAGCGGTCTGGGTCTAAGGGTTGCACCTCATAAGACGGAAGCCCTGTGGTTTCACAGGAAACGCAGAGGTGCAGTTCCCACCAGAACGCTTATTAAAGTGGGGGGAACAGAGGTCGAGGTCGGGCGGTACATTAAATACCTCGGCCTCACCCTGGACAGCCGCTGGAGCTTCGAGGAGCATTTCGAGCGGATGATCCCCCGAGTTCGCGGGGTGGCGGGCTCCCTACAGAGGCTATTGCCTAATCTAGGGGGTCCGCGGGAGGAAGTTCGCCGCCTCTACTGTGCGGTGATACGATCCATGGCCCTCTACGGAGCGCCAATATGGGCCAAGCGCCTATCGGCCTCCTCCCGCTGCCGAGCGAAGCTCAATCAAGCGCAGCGGGTAGCGGCCATTAGGATCGTACGAGGTTACCGCACAATTTCGTCGGAGGCGGCGACAGTCCTGGCACGTTTCCCACCCTTTGATATCCTGGCGGATATGGACGCGAGGGTCTATGACCAGACTTGCGTGATCCGCCGGGGTGAGGGTGGGGAAGACCAGGATGAGCTCGAAATGCGGCGGAACGCCCACCGACAGGCACTGGTGCAGTGGCGCGCACGACTGGAGCAGCCGCGGAATGCGCGCCAACGCGCTGTCGGTGCCGTTCTGCCTAACCTTGAAGCTTGGGTAGGTAGGGAGGGAGGTTGCGTCACCTACCGACTGACGCAGGTACTCACTGGGCATGGTTGCTTCGGGGAGTACCTGAATCGGATTGGACGCGAGGAGACGGCACAATGCCAGCACTGCGCAGCCGACTGGGACTCCGCCCAGCATACGCTGGAAGACTGCCCCTCGTGGGCGTCTGAACGCGAGGTCCTGGTCGACCAAATCGGACGAGACCTGTCCCCGCCAGCAATCATTGCTGCCATGCTGGCGGGTGAGGAGGGCTGGGGCGCAGTGGTCTCTTTCTGTGAAGCTGTAATGCTCCAGAAAGAGACCGCTGAACGGGATCGGGAGAGGGCCGATCCCGAACGTAGAAGACGTCGGCGGCGATATCAGCAGTCGACGGGGCCGCGGGCCGCCAGAGAGTGGGGACCTCTGGTGGCAGATTGATTGCTGCGGTAGGGAATGGAATGGCCGGCCTGATTGCAGTAAGATGCGATCGGGCCACCATGCTGCGATTGAAGGGGGAAGTGTTGTCCCCTGGGATAGGGCCTGATTAGGCATGGTGTCAATTCGGGGAGGTCCTGAAATAACATGGTCCGGGTCCTCCCCAGAGTAGGACACCTAAGGCCGGCCGTCGGGGTGGTTTTTAGTGGAATCACCACATACTCCGGGCTCCTGAGTCCCCGAGGAGCCGGAGATCCGAAGGGATTTTCCACCCCGTCAACAAAAAAAAAAAAAAAAAAAAAGGCATTGTTTACACACTGAGCAATTTAATACTATTCATGTAAGGACACTGTGTACAATGGGAGACGCTTGCGATAGGCTAATGATGATGATGAAAGATATTAGTATCATCAATCATCATTTGGATAACATTTCAACCGTGGGAGAGGCATGCATTCAAAATATCCAATGTATCCAATATTCAAAGTATCTCTTATAAGACTTATACAACACATGGTGATATAAGGATAAATCATAAAAAATATATTTATTAAGTTACTGTAAGTAAGTTTTTTAAATGCTTAAGTTTTAGGTTAATATGTTTGAGCCATTGTTTTTTAAGGCTGTGATATTTTTGGACACTGATGACGACACATGACTTCCAATCTTTAAGAAAAGACCGTACGAACACCTGAAAGGTCAGTACCGGACGTTCCATGGACGGTGGTAGTAACTAAGTCAAGTGCTCTGCTTCTGTGCCCCTGTATCATGATAGGAGTATATTGGTTACCAATATTTTTATTGCGTGTGAGCCAAAACGTCCGTGTGGCGACGGATTAAGAATACGGAGTGTCACCACCAATATTCTTCCTATAAGTGTCGTAAGTGCCGACTAAGGTAACAAACTAAGCAGGACAACAGTACTCCAAAGAGAAGGAAAACTTATAACAAACTCTATACTAACCCGTCTGGCTAGCATGGTATAGTAGGCCAAAACATTCTTTCTTAGGAAAGCAGTGGACTATTAAAGGCTGTTGATGATGCTGATGAGCCAAAAGATTATAACCAGAAATTTCAGATGTATTTAATACATACCATACTTTGACGCTTATAAAATAGGGGTAAACCTATCGCACCAGGGATTTCCTTTCTAGGGTACACCTGGTTCCCCGACTACTGGTACCTGAGACGGCGTGCGGTTTTAGTCAGTTCGAGTCCGACATTGTCACCGGTAAGTGGTATCGGAGAGGATTTCCGCTCACATAAACAAAAAAAAAATGGGGTAAACCTATTGTAGTCGTAATCAAGTATTGATGGTTTTGGAATGAAAAATGAGAAAATTTGAGGTGTATTGAAAGTAAAGGGTGAGCTAGAAGGGAAGGCATTAGAGGACAGAGATCTTGCAAATTTGGATGGATTCGCATACAAATTTGAGTAGGTCTCGGTATTGAATGTAACTTGAACTTTTAATGCCGGAAAGCCCGGGACCTCTCCATTCAAAAATGATAACAATTAGATATTGGAGATTAATTTAAGATATTTTCAAAGGTTCGGTATTGTAACGTTATAGGGAAAGTTACAGAGAATGTTTAACAAATACTGTAAAGTAACACTATTCAAAATAAATTCTTTAGAATTTGACTGCACACTTTGTCTGTACGGATGGCGTAGTGGTGTAAGCGGCTGCCACGCCACTTACTACTACGCTGTGTTACATAAAGTGTCGTGCCCACATGGAACGACACTTTGTGTGATCCACAAATTGTTGTTCTGAGTCTGGGTGTTCTTTATGTCCGTTTCATGTATGTTTGTAAAGTCCCCCGCTACACAGGATATATACATAACGCCTGAGTTGTCTTTTTAAAAAGAAAAGAAAAAATATTACACATTGTTAAGCATCGAAAGGCTTTCAGAATGCTCACTATCAGTATTACGAGTACTAAACGTATTATATTGTATAAATATGATTTCACTCAACTATCACCTTATTGGAACACGCCTTTATTTTAAGAATTTAACAAATAATTTGAACGATTTTAAGTGATTTTGAAAATCAACAAATAACGAATCGTGAAATGATAAATATTTTTTTTTTGTATTAAGAGAACTACAATAAGTATAAAAATGTTGCTTCAATTTCCTTTACTACGTAACGACACGCAATTCCGTCATTTATGTACAAAGTTGCAAATCAGTATAAGTTTTTCCTTTTCTCAATTGTAAGTTTTACTCAAAATTAGTGTGTGGTCACTCTTTGCGTTATTCATTTCATTTTGCAGACTTGATCACCTTTGAATATTATGTGCTTACTACCCAACGAGTGTTTGTTATATACGAGCAGACGGGTCAACTGACGGAAAGCGACCACCGCCGCCCATGAACGCCTGCAACTCAGGAGTCACAAGTGCGTTGCCGGTCTTTGAGGAAGGAGTACGCTCTTTTCTTGAAGGTTTGAAGGTCGTATCGAAAAATACATAATTTATTGGTTGTAATACTCTAGAGTAGAGCCCCTAGTTCGAAAGATATGCCCATTTCCTACAAATAAATCAAGAGCTATTAAGAAAAAGTCTACTGGGAATTCTTATTTAGAAACCCAAGAATGTAACAATATTATTGTTCGTATTTTAGGCTTACAGTTTGATACTCTAGCAATGGGTCGAAAACCCCAGCTTACTGTCAATTATAACTGCAGACGGTTATTTATTGAGGTTGTGAACTTAGCCTTACTAATTGGAAGTACGTGAGCTAAATGCTAAGTGTTGTAGAAATTATTTTTAGCTCTGACAGCTTTGTTTGTGTAGGTGTAGTGTTGTGCTGCAGGCAATTATTTATCTACCTAAACCTACCATATTTTGTATAAAGTTAGAATAGTTTTATAGCCTTTTAACTTTGCTAAACAAAAAAAAAATAGTTTTAAAAAACTAAAAAAACACGCTTTCTATAGAAAACCAAACTAAAAAATAGAAAATAAATTTGAAAAAAAAGCGTGGGGTGCCTGTTGTCAATAGTAAAAAGCATCCCAGCATTTTTTTTTTAAATTAGTGTGTTCTCATCGGTCCTCGATATATCTACAAAGTTTAAACGAATTCTGACCTTTTAAAGTCAGTCAAAATCACGCCCAAAGAAGTCGGTTACAAGCATACAAACAAACATACAAGTGAAGCTAATATAAAGCGTGTAAAAAGAGGAAATTTATAGACGTATCATTCACAGAGTGTAATTCTTTTTCTATTTTACTATCTAATATCATGAACTGAAAGCCCTTTTTCCATTATCCATACTCATCTTGTTTTAAACAATACACATTTTTTTAACACCTTTGGTAATGTATAATCACGAAGAAATTCTTGCAATGTTTTATCAATAAGTTTTTTTTTGTAAACGGGAGTCAAGTGTTTAAGCTAAAAACCAGCGCTTGGTAATACATGAAAAGTTCAAGCATAAGCTGACGCTTAGACCTTTTGCTTTTTTTATTATTGTTTTTCTGTATATTTCTACAAAAGTGTTATAATGCATTTTTTTATGGTAAACGAGTAAACGGGTCACCTGACGGTGAGCAACTACCGCCGGACGATACGATATCTAACTTTGCTGAAATCAATAAACTGGTATTCTATTCTATAATAGACTGAAACCAGAATGGACTCACTCGGTGAAAAGTAACGATAAGAATTGCATAACACCGGTTTTCTATGAGGCCCTGGTTTCACCCCGGTCGAAAACACCCATATAATGTCTCTCTCACCATAAACCTATCATGTAATCATCTTATCAACTCATTTAATGTTGAATAACTTCAATTATTTATTTTTATTTATTTATTTCCATACTTATATAGGTTTACAGGTTATTACCTAATACAATACGAGGGCGGGTCAATAAGTCCGTGACTTTTGGAATAAAACACAGATTTTTTGATAAATAAATCATTTTATTTTTCAACGTAGTCTCCCTTGAGCTCTATAGACTTTGTCCAACGCTTCTCCAATTTTTTTATCCCTTCCAAAAAATATGATTTGTCGAGGTCCTCAAAATAGGCCTTTGTTTGCGAGATGACTTCATCATTGGAGTCAAATCTTTTTCCACCAAGCCATTTCTTCAGGTTGGGAACAAGAAGTAGTCACTCAGAGCCAAATCTGGAGAATAGGGCATAGATGAGGGAGCAATTCATAGCCCAATTCATGGATTTTTGCCATGGCAACTGCACATGTGTGCACCCTTGCATTGTCTTGGTGGAAAAGAACTTTTTTCTTGGCCCAATGAGGTCGGTTTTTTTTCAAATCGTCATTGAATCGGTCCAATAAGTTGGCATAATATTCCCCATTGATTGTTCTTCTCTTTTGAAGGTAGTCAAGTAAGAGAACCTGTATTCTACTTAAATACCATTTCTAATTAAAAGTCCAATTATAGAGCCAGTGAAACAGACTTGTTTGATTGATGGGATGTTACTGGTATGCAGTCGGTTTTGCTTTTCATTCCGTGATGAATGATTCGCTTCGTGTAGCTACCGAATTCAACTAGACTTCTACAATCATAGACAAGACAACAGTATTTTCATTCCAATTGCATTATTAAAGTTTGACAAGGAAATACTGATTTAATTTTTTGTTTGACAGACAGTTTTTTTTTTATATACTCGTAGTTCATAAGTTGAATTAGAGGCAAGTGGTCAGTGGTAGACTATTACCGCCAACGGGAGACACCACTGTTTATTTATCATGGCTATTATAGCCCATTGATAAATGGACTAATGTTTGTTCACCTTTTCTAAGTCTCACTTTTAGAAGAGACTTAATTATGTGAAGAATCTTGGTTGAAAACACACTTTGACGGAATTTGTTCTTTTGATATATTGTTTTTATGCTAGGCTGTCCTATTACTTCTGATGCTGAAAACATTAATGAAAAAACGATTTATCAAGCGTGACTTCTCAATGAAAACAAAAAATGGCAGCCAATTAACTAAATGTTCACAGGTATTTATGACTGAAACGCATAAAATAAATATCGCGAAGTTAATGTTTATTCATAAAACTCTGAGCAACGAAAACAGATTAATATCACGTCACCCATACAAATTACTAGTACACATAAATATCGAAATAATTAGTTTAAAATTTATTTTATATCATAAACAGCGTATTAACAAAAGCGCGTCTTAAAGTCGTTGAATGAACGTCTTCTAAAAACGGATAGAGTGGCCTTTGATTACAGATCTGTGGAACGGGTTATCATCTGCGGTGTTTTGCGGACCGATACGACCTTCAAACCTTCAAGAAAAGAGCGTACTCCTTCCTAAAAGGCCGGCAACGCGTTTGTGACTCCTGAGTTGCAGACCTTCAGACGTCTGCTCGTCTGCTCCCTCTAACATAAAATAAACCTATACCTAATTACTTAGTAATTACACATATAGAAAAACAACCGACCTTTACTTTCAAAGTAAAATCTGTACTGTAATGACCTTCATAAACTTTTCTGATTATATATTCATAGCTAAACATTATCAAAGCCATTTGTGCAGGTGCCCAATTGCTAGTTAAACTGTCACATTTTAAAACCACTAAACATGAAATATACTATTATATCATAAACCGCCTTAACTTTGCAATAACAGGGTAAAAAAGGTTGAATAATAAATAGGTACGAGTATATGACTAGGAGTAATATTGCAGCGCTGTGCAAGCTGGTGCTAGCCGCGTCCGTTGCACTTATACAAAGATTAAAGTGCATAATTTGATTCAGACGGGCAATTAGGCAAATATGTGGTAGTCAAACATAGCCCTGTTAGTCTAAAAGTTAGTAACTCTTACTACTGAATAATCGAACTGAAATTCTAAGTAGAATCGAATTGAATTTGTTCGATTATCATCATCTATCGTGTTGTTCATGTATCATATGTCGTATTCGTCGAATCAAATTACTCAGTTAGATAGAAATTCACCAAATAAAACATCAATAAACATGTTTTATTTATTTTGTTTACTTAAAACGTTTACCACCACATTAAAGGTCAGAATACAGAGTGTCACCACCCCTATTCATCCCGTGGGTATCGTAAGAGGAAAATAATCAGGACAACAGCACTGCAAAGAGAAGGAAAACTTGAAAAAAAACCTATACCAACCCGTCTGACCAGCGCGGTATAGTAGGCCAAAACCTCCTTTCTAAGGAGAGGCCTATGTCTAGCAATGGACTATTAAAGGCTGTTGATGATGATGAAAATATTTTTTGTTTTATAAATTGAAAAGAGGTAGTTTTTTTTTTAATTTAGAGAATCTTTTCTCTTTAATTCAGACATACACCTTAATGGCCACTTATAGACACACAAATATACAATTTATCATCTCATTTATGTACATTTATTGTTTTGTATTTAATTATTATCTATAAATGGTAATTTCTTATTTTAAAAATATCAATAACTCAAACCATTTTCGACATAGTCTTTGGCACATTGCGGTAAGTCGTAGCGCAGATTAAATTGCACGTAAGCGAATGCACCGATGCAATGGGCTAATTGTTCGCACCAACACATTGACTAATATTTTGATTATTTTGCTGTTTGTAACTTAATGAAACACGAATGTTTAACTCGGAATATAGGGTTAGAAGGGGTGGTTATATATACTACGTATACTTGAATTTATTACGTGCAATGGTATATACTGGTATACCCACCACAGTATCGCGCATGTTTTGAACGTAAGCTTTATTTTAGAATCCTTATTGTTTAAAGTGTCCTCTACTATAAGGATAATGAATGGCTATGATCATTAACAGTACAGTAATAATATTTTATTTCTATGCAAGCTGCGAATATTAAGGTCCTGCCAACTTTCTACCATGTGAGCTTGCCCACATTTTTGATACTATATGCATACCTGGGAAGACACTAACTTCTAAGATACAGACTCGGCCTAGTTTAGTCGTTAGAGATCATGGATTAATATAAACACTTAGTTCACGAGTACGTCATAACTATATTTATATGTTAAAAATCAATTGTATTATCGTGGTGTTGGTATCAATAAATTATTATTGTTATTACTTATGACTTACCTATATAACATGGTATTGGGACTAATCCCTCCCACACGCCCACCACTGTAACTCCTGTCCACCAGGATCAACAGCAGTGACCCACAAACACACAATTTGACTTGTTGTGACACTCGGAAGTCCCAAGAAAAAAAAACTGTCTTGGAACCAGAAACGAAATTAATCAGAAGAAAATTGAGGGAGTAAAATAAATAAATCTATTTCCGTCCTTAGAAAAGTGGGAGAGAAAATGAAGTAAAATAGGCATACACCCTTTTAAACAGGAAAGCACTAGGGCCACAAAATATTATGGTATGGTATGCACGGATGAAGAATACAGAGTTTCATACTATTCATCCCGTGGGTGTCGTAAGAGGCGACTAAGGAAGCAAAGCACACAGGACAACAGCACTGCAGAGAGAAGGAAAACTTGACACAAATCCTATACCAACCCGTCAGGCCAGCGCTGTGTAGTAGGCTACAATCTCCTTTCTAAGGAGAGGCCTATGTCCAGCAGTTAACTAGAAAAGGCTGTTGATGATGTTGTTTACATGTTATGGTGAACTTGCCTGTTAGTTTAGTGGTTAGCAATCCTGGCTACTAAACAAGAGATCGTGGGTTCTATTCCCATACAGGACAAATATTGTGTGATGAGCCCGACCATTATCTGGGCATAGTTTATCTATAATTTTATGTATGTGTTCAGAGATATATAAGTTTTTTAATAGCAGTTTGATTACACTCACAGGCGTTATCTAGTTAGGGATCAGGACCGTATGTCTGGCATGTCAAATTATTATTACTATTGTAAGTGATCTTGCTTGCATAACTAGCTTAAAAAACAACAACATTAAAAACAAAAAAAAAGTAAAAAAAGAAAACATTAATGCAAATTTTACTGATACATCCAATTAAAAGTCTTGTCGTGAGAGTCTCAAAAACATATTTTTTCCTTGCTTTGTCTTGCTTTGATTTGCATCTATGTGAATTAATCTTTAAACATGTTTTAAAATTACTAAAATACACACTTTAGTGAATTGAACTGATATTTGCAGTAAAAGAGATCATTGGCAGTAAAAAGTACCCAAGGCTGTTTTACAATACAAACTAATTGCAGCTTTTTGTTCAGCCCTCCTTAACTACGAAATTGAAAAAAAAAACTTTAAAAAAATAAAAGGAATATTTCTTTACTTATAGAAGTAAAAAAATATATAAACTTTATCTTCGTAAAATAACACTGTAAATTCACAATCCCATTTGTAGTTCAACTTACAATTGGCCATTATGAAATTTAATAAACTTTAATAAAGGACCTTTAACGAGAACATATTTCGTACTAAAATGAACTAAATATAATACAAGTATGACACTCCATATTATTTTAATCTTTATATTATTTAAATTAAGTTCATACAGTATCTTTAAGCTTCGTACACGATTTATGTAATAGCCGAAGTTTTTAAAATTGCTTTGGTAACTTGCAGACTTGTATTACCGAAGCACATGAAATATTGGGGTTTATTGCTTTGCCTTTATTTTAATTGCGTATAAAGTGCATCGTAAAATGACTATGGCGTTTTACGTAATGATTGCAGCTATGACCTGGAATTCTTTTGAAACTAAGTAATTGTTTTGGAAAATATTATAATAAAAATTTGACTAGAAGGATAACCCAAAGGTTGGACTGGAATAAAATTCCTGTGGCATTAAGCCCGCCTTATGCACCTTATGCAATATGTCTGCAGAAAGTCTCAATAAATAAATATGCTTTTTGTCTTAAATTAATAACATCGTCATAATTTTATCATTCTTTCACTCTCAATGATATATACGATAGAGAATGCAGAGTAAAGCTACATCTCCACATAACGCCAAAGGATCAAGCCGATCGGAAATCTTTTGGCTATCGACGAATTCGGCACCTTCAGACAATCACATCTAAAAGGCAGTTTGCATTCTTATCTCCATTCTTGAAAGTATTTTTTTAAACTGAGCTAAAGCGTATACAACTGGTATTTCAAAGCATCCCTCACTGATTGATGGGAGTAAGCGGCGAACAACCCTAAGTGCCGAGGAGACTGTTACAAACTGGCTAAGTTTCGTCATTTGGACAAGTTCCTCCGCATTTGCTGCATTTGTTTTTGTTGTACCGCGTTTTGACCGTAATAGCAACTGCTAGAAATTGAGATTAAGTGGCCTTTGTTCTGTAATAATTTGAATTCATGTCCATATATATACATATATATGTTTTTTAAACTGGACTTGCTTTCATTTAAATGAACTTTCAACTGAGTAAAATTTACATAACTGTATTATATTTGGAAATTTATTTTCAAATATTTTTTCTTTACGTTTTTTTAAGCATAATTGTGTTCATGATATAACTGCAAAAGCGATAAATTATATGCTGAGTGGTATTTAAGTAAAGTTTTCTACTAGAAATATTAACAAGTCTTCCAAATATAATACAGTTATGTAAATTTTACTCAGTTAAAAGTTCATTTAAATGAAAGCAAGTCCAGTTTAAAAACTCACTCTAATATGCTCAGCATCTAATTTGACGTGACTCGTAATATGTACGCTTCTCATATCATCGTTTAATTATCGTAATCGGCAACATTATATATAATGTATATTGTTCCTAACATTCCTTCCTATTTCAAAGCTTTCTTTTTATCTCGGTTTTTCATTTAGAGACGCTGTTCGGTTCAGCACTCGTAAGAGTGAGCTCCTTTAATTGAGATTTTTTTGACTTTAAAGTGTTTGTAATTGAAGAAAAACTAAGTGTTAATAAGCCATCTAAACTTAATGATATATTTGAATTAAGTTTGTCTTCTTTTAAAAAGAAACTATTATTGTTAAACTCAGAATAATAGTTTGACTGCACGGATGGCGTAGTGGTTTAAGCGGTCGCCACGCCGCTTCCTACTACGCCGAGTGTTGTGGGTTCAAACCCCACATGGGACGACACTTTGTGTGATCCACAAATTGTTGTTCTGAGTCTGGTTGTTCTTTGTGTCCGTTTCATGTATGTTTGTAAAGTCCCCCGCGACACAGGATTTATTCCTAATGCGGGCGTTGTCTTTTAAAAAATAAAAAAAAAAGAAGAAAAAATAAAAGTTTCTTTTTGAGTTGTATTGTAGATTTCAAAATATATTATATTTAAGAAAATGTTTGTTCGTGTTTTTTAAGGAGAAGCCTCTTTAACTATCTTTTATTAACATGTTTTCCGTGGCAACCTGTAATTAAGGCAGCACTAATGCTTGTATACCACTGTCTGTCTCTCTAAGCTTATAAGGTGTAATAGTATGTACTTGGTGGTTGTCCAAATAAATAAAAGAAAATAAAATGCAGCAGTGTATTTATTTCTAGTACAATATATTAACAGATACATCTGTCATGTCATTGCGCAGATATTCTTCTGTAAACATGTATTTCGTACTCTTTATTCTCGAATATCATAAGCAAGAAGTCGAAACTAAAACACATTTATGATTCTTAAAGTTTGTCTTAGCTTCGTGTTTATTCAGGTAAAAATCAAACCACTTTATGTTATATAGGAAGTAAGGCTTCTGAGAAGCGACAATAGCCTAGGGCAAAACCTATCGACGAGAAATCAATAAGTCGTTAGGTCAACTCTTAGCTAGACAAAGTATTGTTGCGAACCGGCGACTGCGTTTGTGTATTTTGGTTGGCTTCCAGATAGCGGTTTATATTATATTGAATCTTTTAAAGTTGCAAGGAAATTAGTATTTGCTGGTTTAACAGAACTACAATGAAATATAAGTATATATGCAATAAAGATTCGCAACTTTTACAGAGTCATATTCCCTCACCCTATAGGTAATCCAATGTAGTCATTGGGCTGATTAGCGGAAGCAGGATATTGACTATATGGGCGCGGCTGCGATTCGTGGGGAACCTAGAATTCTCATGGCCTTGGTCCTCTTCAGAGTAGGGTGTCTAAGGCTGGCCGTCAAGGTGGTTTTCAACTTCTGCCTCCTATATGATCGCCGCGATGAGGTCCCCCCGGAGCCGGCGATTCGAAGGGATATCCAACCCCGTCACCAAAAAAGGGCTTTGAAATTATCTTATTGCAAAATAAATAAGACATCCCCTATTGTCGATGTATTGTTTCGTTTCTCTCTAGTTCTGTCAGGCATAGTACTTCTACTGTACTTATGTAAGACTTTCTTGCTGCCTCATTTATGTTTTTATTAAAAACAACTTTAAATTTAGTCTACTAAAAGAAACAAAATGAATCTCTAAAGCAAATTCGAACCTTCAGTTTTCAGTTTCATTAAAACATGTCAGAAATATTATCTTTTCCTGACATAAACACACAAGTATATGAAAGCTTTAATATAAAGTGAGTTCGCAATGTGTAGCGACAACATCGCTCGCCGCAGCTGCGTTGAAACTTGCAAAGTCTGTGTTTTGTGTACAAGTCACGAGCTCGCCTGCTTCCGCACATATGGCGTATTCAATAATTTCTTAAGTATACGAACACTTGAATAACGATTTAGGGACAGAAAAAATGGTCGTTTTTTAGGAGTACTGTTAAATGAAGATATTTTACCAAAAATCCTAAAAATGCGTATTTGCTTCTTCAGTTTTTTTATTATTTCTTGTCAATACTCTCTGCCGCTCCAATAGCTTCAGAATATATTACATCACATCAACAGCCTATATTCGTCTACTGCTGGACATAGGCTTCTCCTTAGAAAGGAGGTTTTGGCCTGGCCAGACGGGTTGGTATAGGGCTTGTGTCAAGTTTTCCTTCCCAAATAAGTAATAATATAATGAACGAGTTTTACCATGTGATTAGGTTACTTTTGTTTAAAGTCAGAATTTAATTTCACACCGAATTAATTGGTAACGCTTTGCATGGAATATTAAATATAAATACGAGAACAATGTTGAAGGTTTTTCAAAGTTATTGTAGGACTGGATGAAATTTTTGAAATGATTAGGCGATTTAGTGTCGATTTTGAGGTTTACGAGAATTGCTGTTTAAATACGAGTGACTACGTGACCAACCACCTGACCCATATTATTCTTTGCACTCCTGTCCATCTAAAGGTTGCTTGAAAGATATCGTTTCTTAAGATAAGGTTGCCCATTGCGCATTTTATGTATAATAATATAATAATATTTTTACACATCTCACACACGGCCGCCTGATCCCAAACTAGGCAGAGCCTGTACTATGGTAACCAGACTGCTGATAAACACACTTATATATTTCTAAATACATTCATACATATTATAGATAAATTACACCCAGACACGGAACAAATAACCACGCTTATCACACAATTATTTGTCCTGGGTAGGAATCGAACTCACGACCTTTGGAGTAGCAATCAGGGTCACTAACCACTAGACTAACAGGCCAGTATGCTTTATCTTATTTATTTTTGTTATCTTTCTTTTGTTTATTTGTTTTCTTCCTTTGGTGTACAAAATTATATTTATAATGCATGATTACGTGCTACTTATATTCAGCCCTTTCTGCTACTTAACTATGTTACTGTACGCTCATTGCAGGAAAGTTTAAACAACGTCTGTGTTGATTAAGAATGCTGTGTGTTACATTTTTTTTAAGACCCCTAATCGCAAGTTTGATTTACTGCCGCTCAAGCCATTACACAGTCCTCATTAATTGAAAACTCTATTTCAGTATACCTAATTACTACCTAGAATAGAGGTCATTAATAACAATAAAAATATTCTACTACATTCACACAACGAGATCTAGTCCTAAACAAAGCAGAGCTTGTACTGCGGCTACTAGACAACTGATATAAAAACATGTCCGTCCGTCTGTCCGTGTGGTGACGGATTAAGAATACGAAGTGTCACCACTCCCATTGATCCCGTGGGTGTCGTAAGAGCTGACTAAGGGAAAAAACTACGCAGAACAACAGCACTGTAAAGAGAATCAAAACTTGACACAAACCCTATACCAACACGTTTGGCAGGCGTGGTATTGTAGGCCAAAACCTCATTTCTAAGGAGAAGCCTATGTCCAGCAGTGGACTATTAAAGGCTGTTGGTGATGATGACAAAAGTAACTGCATGTTTTTATAGATGTGTCTTTTTATACGTATTGGCTTTAACTATAAATTATAAAATGTGTGAAACTACCTACCCTAAACATTTATGCTACATTATTAATGTTTAATGAGATGAAAAGACTCGTGACGGCTGTGAAAATGATATGTCCTATGGAGCGAAATGGAAGACTAACATCGAGATGGCGTTCACTACTCAAAATAAAGAACAAAGAAATTTTTATTATCTCCTGATCCATGAATGGACTTTGAACTTAAATGCTGGCGAGTCTCACAACTACTCTACTCTCTCTCCAACTCTCTACTATTCTTATTTTTTTATTTTAAACATACAATTTTAATAATCCTACAAAGACTGAATTCTTAGCTTAACTGGTAGCGTCGTTTATTCCGCATATTTATCGCTTGGTTTTATTTCTTGTGGCTAGCCTCAGTAAGCGCAGGTACACTTTGCAGTTGATTTAGTACGGCTGTTACAGCGTATCGCCCCGGATTTGGATTCGTTAGTGGGGGTTTAGCTGGGTGAAGGTTTGGTTTGTATCTAAAGGGTCCCGTGATGGAATTATAAACCTACTGTAAGAGAAATAAAATTCTCTTTTCATGTTAAAGAGAACACTTTCTTTAGAGTCTGATTAAATGTATATAGTAAAGGAATACATGGCTATAACAATAATAATTGAATATTTAATTTATTTAATAAAAGCTTACACATGTTTGACCGCACAGATGGCGTAGTGGTTTAAGCGGTCGCCACGCCGCTTACTACTGAGCTGAGTGTTGTGAGTCCGATCCCCATATGGGACGACACTTTGTGTGATCCACAAATTGTTGTTCTGAGTCTTTGAGTTCTTTGTGTCCGTTTCATGTATATTTGTAAAGTCCACCGCGACTCAGGATATATTCCGAATGTGGGAGTTGTCTTCGACTTGTTTGGTTTTTTATCTCTACACTGAGTTAAAAGGTTACCGGAGCCTAAGCCCACCCTAACCCGGAACCCATCTTAAAGGAGTCCAACGCACTTGGGACTCTTGAGGTGTAGGTGTCCATGGGTAGGTACTCACCATCAGGTGACGTTCGTGCTCGTTTATCCCTTTATACCATCACAAATAGGGAGACTTCTAACTTTTTTTTCAAGCAAGACAAGTCTCACTTTTACCAAAACATGTTAGACAAAAACATTTATTTATTTATTTATTTATTTATTTAAAACATAACCAGTCACGGCTCAACATACGCACTAAGTGAGAATTATTATTATGTGATACAGGAACTTAGTTACTACGCAGTTCGATTTGTATACGCTAGATGGCGACCACGTAAGTTTTTTAAACAATCTTTCACAACCGCTGACTCTGTATCTAGTGAAAATAAATTCTTCTTCATTATGTTGTTTGTTGATTAAGATGGAAGCAAAGTAAAATATCAGCCTTGTAATGATGACGCTGAGCTGCGGAAATTTAACAATCCCTTTGATGACTCAGTACATTCTTTGTTAAATATTTAAAAGCAACAGAGCGCGTACCGCAAACTGCAGCCAGTAAATGGTTTAAAAGTTGAATTAAAAAAAAAACATCTGTATACCAATACCATCTATGAATTTGGGTCTTGAGAATAATCTTGAACTAAATGTGATTTGAATACAGATCCTTCGGAGAAATATATGTTCAAATTAAACGGCTTAAACATCGATGACAAAGTTTGTGCGTTGTGCACATTTACGAAAATATTTTCCTTTGTGGCATATAAACATCTGTGAGATTTATCGGTACGCAATGATTCGCACCAAGCGACTATAGAACAGTATACGGAGCCCAGAATATGTGAAATGGCCGTTTTGTATCGGCCATTTCACATATGGCTGTTCTGTAAATTAAAAAACTCCAGGGTTTTGTACCAAAACGTTCACAGTTTATTTTTTCTCTATTTTTCATTGTAAATCTGTAGATCTTGTTTACAGCAAAAGGTTTTAGCTTATCCTTTATTAGTTAGAGGTTATCTGAATCTTCGTTTTGTATTTTCCGCAATAAATGAGGCCAGGGGAAATATTTAGGGTGCTTTGTTTTTAATCCGTTGTCAATATATTTAAGTATTATTTGAGTTTTAACGCATTTATAAAAAAAATACGGTAGTCAAAGTATAACATAAAAATGTAGGTACAACTACTTATAAAATATATTTTTTTTGTGTTAGATTTTGTTTCTTCGTTTATTGTAGAATTATTTATGGATAATTTTACGTTGACTTAAATGACGTTTGCAGATTTAAGTTGTAAATAAATAAAAAAAACTACTTTACTATTAATAACGTAAATAATTCAAAGTTATCGCCATATGAGTTTGTATGACGCACGCACATGGCGCACAACGCCAACACATCCACTCTTCCGTAGAAAACGGAGATCCAGCAAAAGTCTGGAAATTTCTAAGAACATTGGGAGTCGGGAGGTCTCGCCAAGAGCCTATTCCCAAAAATGTCAACATTGACTTACTCAATAAACATTTCTCTGCCTCGTCTGACATTAGTGACAGTACAAAAGCTAATACTCTTAGATATATTTCTACTACCCCTACTCCCAACTATCCACCTCTCGTCTTTGATCAGTTGTCCGCTTGTGATGTTAGGAAGGCCATTCTGGCGATCTCATCCAGCGCAGTGGGAAGTGACTGCATCAGTCGAAATATGATTATTCCTATCCTTGACGAAATTCTACTTATCCTATGCAATATCCTTAATCACTCCGTCACAAGCGGTGTTTTTCCATCTGCATGGAAAGATGCCCAAGTAATCCCTCTTCCAAAAAAAGCTAAACCCTCTTCATTTTCTGACTATCGGCCCATATCTATTTTACCTTTCCTATCCAAAGTACTTGAACGCCTCATCCACGCTCAACTGACTAACTTCCTCTCCAAAAATTCTCTACTGAACCCCTTCCAATCCGGTTTTCGCCCTGGCCATAGCACAACTTCTGCGCTGGTACACATTACAGACAGCATCAGACTAGGCATGGATAGTGGAAAGATCACAGTTCTCACCTTACTTGATTTTAGCAATGCCTTCAATACTGTGGATTTTCACATTCTGCTTGGCGTACTACGGTCTCTTAACATATCTCCAAGGACAATTGATTGGTTTCATAGTTACCTGTCTGGTCGCCGGCAACGGATTTGCATTGATGACTCCATGTCCTCTTGGTGCAGTATTTCTGCTGGTGTACCGCAGGGTGGCGTTCTATCTCCATTACTCTTCGCTGTTTTTATAAACTCAATCTCTAATCAACTAAGTTCCTTCTACCACCTTTATGCAGATGATTTACAAATATATACACAAGCTCCGATTAACATGTTATCGGATGCATTCAACATAATTAATGCTGACCTTCAACGCATTGGCGAGTGGAGTTATAACTATGGACTTATGATTAATCCTATGAAGACACAGGTGTGTGTTATTGGCAGCCCCAGGCTGATCTCAAAAGTTAACTGGACTCTACTGCCCCAAATTCAGTTCGGTGGCACAACTCTTGAGATAAGCACCACTGTAAAAAATTTAGGGATCTGCATAGACAACACTTTATCATGGGGTTCACAGATGCAAGAGGTAAGTCGCAGGATATTTGCTTCAGCCGGTTCTCTTCGAAGACTACGCAAATTCCTTCCAACTGCAACTAGGGTTGCGCTTGCACAAGCACTTCTCCTCCCAATTCTCGACTATGCCGATGTCAGCTATCTGAATCTCACTGAAGCACAACTCGATAAGCTTGAGCGACTTCAAAATATGTGTATACGATTCGTATTTGGTTTACGAAAATACGATCACGTCTCTGAATTCCGTCAAATGCTCAAGTGGCTTCCAATTCGCTCTCGCCGGAATACTCATATCCTCATTTTCCTTTACAACATTTTGTTTAATCCCAAAACCCCTTTCTACCTCAAAGAACGATTCAAGTTCCTTAATGACACACACGAAAAATGTCTGCGGTCATCCGTAAGTTTACAACTGGAGATGCCACTGCATTCCACCAAATTTTATGATCAATCCTTCACTGTTGAAGCTGTGCGCTTGTGGAATGCACTGCCGCTTAACATCAGGCAGGCGCAAACATTAAACAGATTTAAGAAAATGGTACAGGACTTTTATTCACCTTAATTGAGTCCATCACGCTTGAGGGTGTAACGAAACTGTTTCTCTTTCTATATGTTTATTCATTTAAGAATGCGTATTTATATATGTATGTGTATATGTATATTTGCTGGTATAGTATGTAGGTACTTATTAAAATGTAGGTTTATTTATTGTGATATGCATTGTAGATGTAAGTATAAAAATTGTAAATGTTTGTAGATAATATAATATGTCTAGTATATGTAATGTGTATAGTAGATAATGATAAACTAATAGTAGTTTCACAAAGATATTCAACTACTACTGTCTCTCTGCAACTTTTGATCCATCCTAAGGTTGCCTGGAAGAAATTGCATTTAGCAATAAGGCCGCCCTTTGTACACTCGATATTTGATCGCTGTGTTCCTTTCTTGTAACTCTGTAATTTAGTGTGCAAATAAAGAGTTTTCTATCTATCTATCTATCTATCTATGAGTTGTTTGGGGCGGTTGTAGATCGGCACAGGCATATCACAGATTTTGTATAAGTTTCATTTTTATTAAATTTATTTTGCTTACTATTTGACAAAACAGAGATTGTTGCTATTGTGTGTGTTGATCTATGTCTTTAGAGTCTACATAAAAGACGATTTCAAACTATTTTGTTTTTATGAAATAAAGATATTTTGAATTTGAGTTTATTTTACCGTATATTACGGTATAAGGGAGAAAACGAGCAGACGGGTAACTTAATGTTACTTTACTTGTTAGTCACTACCGCTAACCAATGACAGCTGCAATTCAGGAGTTAGAAGTGCTTAGAAGCCCTTTCATTACCTCCCCCCTAGAATTTGCAGAAAGTTGTTGGGTTCCGGAAACCACACTCACTCGACGAAAAAAAAAAACAAAAAATTGTTACAAACTGGTTTTTCATGAGGCCGTGGTATCCACCCCGATCGAGCTGGCCCATTTGGGCTATCGCGTGGCTCTTCCTTTTTGGTTGAAAGTGACATGTGAAATCACTAGAACATACATACAACCATAATATTGTAAAGAATTTATGAACCGTATTTCAATAATCTTCATTTTTTTACTTTTAACTTTCGAGGCCTATGTCCAGCAGCGGACTATTAAAGGCCGTTGATGATCATTGTTTGACACACAACGCCATCTAGGTTCAAACTAAGCAGAATTTGTACTTTGAAAGCTAGATTGACTGATAGGACACTTATTTTTTTGTTGTAAATACATAGATATTAAATATAAATATTTGCAGATTATACAAACATTTGGTCTGGCCCGGGAACCGAACCCGAGACCTCAGCAAAAAATAGGGGAGAGTAACCAATATTGAACCGGTGCTTAAATTGGACCACTTATGTATTTCTACCAAAATGGCACTATTTGGTATTGTATATTTGCACTAAAAGGAGCGCTACAAAATGGCGGAGTATTAGTGGTGCTATTAGTAGTGTAAAAAAATAGTGATATTTTGGTAGAAATATAGAAATGGTCCAATTTAAGCATCGTTTCAATTGTGGTTACTCTCCCCTATTAATGGTAATAGACATTTTTCTGATTATGTACAGCATTTATATTTCGTAGCGCTGTTCCTGGCGCTTTATTCCTTATTTTTATAGGAACATGAAAATTAAGTAATTGAAATACTAAAGCTACAAAAATATTATTGTTTGCCACTATAGGAGGAAAACGCTATATAATCAGTGAAAACAGTTTAATAAATTTTATATTAGGTCTTTACCTACGAAATTGCCGTTTTGTATGCAATAAGTGAAAGGTCTGGTGAGTATGGCGGATGAGGGAGAGCGTCCAACCCCAGCTCTTGCAGTTTGGTGACTGTCTGTTGCGCAGTATGGGGTCGCGCGTTGTCGTGAAGGAGCAGTGGGGACGACCGATTGACCAAAGCTGGTTGCAGATGTGACCACCAGACCTTGCACCTACCGACTATTACTTTTTCCAAAATTTAGACAACTTTTTAGTGGGTAAAAAATTCAATTCCCGAGAGGCAGAACAAAATTCCTTTGAAGAGTTTTTTGCCTCCCGTCCAGCTGATTTTTACAAGAAGGGCATCAATAAACTGCCAATGCGTTGACAAAGATGCGTCGATTGCATGGGTGATTACTTCGAATAACAGAAATAAAAAAGTTTGAAAAAATAAGTACTTTCACTTATTGCATACAAAACGGCAATTTCATAGGTAAAGACCTATTATAACATACACATAAAAGCATATTCCGCAATTAATATTTAGTGTCTTCGCAACTGTAGGTAAAATATTTATTTTAAATAATATAAGATAGCCCTCAGATGCAGCCACATCACGCCGTTATAAGCATTTTTAAGACTTGTAAAATAAACTCTTACTGGATTCTTGCCGCCTTGACAGCCGTGTGTGAGATGTGTTAAGTTATTTAATTATTTATGTTTACTTGATTTAGTTAATAGCATTTCAGGATTTATATCGAAAATTCTATTTCAGCTATATAAAGTTAATAGCTAAGTTGCCAACGTTAGATTTGTCTTATTAACTTGTCTGAGTAAATATACTTAGTGTCCTAGCCCAATTCAACTAAGTAGTGCTTACATAGAGGTTTTAGCCAGTCTGCTTGAATTCATTTATGTTTTAATGTATCTTGTACAGATACAAATACAGAGTTTATGTCAAACGTTCGGCGAACATTTTTACTGCTTAATTTCAATATTTAAATCAAATTATTAATTTAATTTCATTAAAATATTAAATATGGAAATATGGATTTAATTATTAAATCATAAAAGTGTTTAGGTTATTTACAAACGAGTAGAACAAAAATTGTTTTTCTTGAATTGTAATCAATATTTACCTCTTTATACACACTAGGAAAGAAAAATCCTATAATGTTACTTTCACTCAATTTCTTGTTTTACGGTAGACTTCTAGTGTCAGTAATCGATTTGCTCTAAATGAGTAATTAAAATATCTATGGAATTTTATTCTTGTCTCTCGCGTTCCATCGAATTTTTTCAATCAATAATAATATTAACATCAATCTTTCCTAAACAAACGAATCCATAAATTAAATTCTGTAGTGTAACAAAAACAAACGCAACGACTTATTAGGTGACTTGTTCCCACATAAAATTTAAATTTTAGATGAACTTTCAAATTATTTTTATCAGCCGCGGTCCCTAGACATCTTTGAGTTATTACGGCCCAACTTGTAAACTTTTATAAAATAAGATTGTTCCCACTTCTTTTAAATCGGGTGGGGCCATTACTTAGCTGTGGGAAAGAAGTTAAATTACCCTTCACGCCTATAGAACTTTTTCTGACCTTTTTGTTGAGCCCACGCGATGCCACAAAAATAATATCAAGCAGATTTTATCTAAACATTTCAAGTTTTATAATATTGGAAGGTAGTAGAATAACACTTGGCTTTCATCGACTTTTTTTGGAACGAAGTTCCTGATTGCACGTTTCACGTTCTGAGCGGATCGGGGCGAGACCGAAAAATGTGTAACTAAAACTTTTTTCTGACACTTCTGCTACTATACTTCGTTCCGACCGGGGGGTCCATAGACCCATAACGCTGTTTTTATTTTTTATAATATAACAGGCAAAAAAAACACACTAGCCCACATTACATTTCCAATGAAGAAATTGAGCTTTGCTAAATTAATCCCAAGCATTTTTGTCTTCTATGTAATCCACAAATGAGTAATAGGCTTTCTGACATAATTTACGTTTTATTGCGGATTTAAATTTGTTAATACTTAGGCCTTAAATGTTTTTTGGGATTTTATTATAAAATCGAAACGACTTGTTTATCTTTTGAAGCCTAGAGGTAGGCACTACAAGTTTGTTTCTATTTCTGGTATTTATAGAATGTACATCACTTCATTTCGAAAAGATATCCTTGTTTTTATGAACATATATTATATTTTCAAATATATATTGACATGCCACTGTCATTTTGATTATTTCTTTAATTTTCTGCCTCCAATTTAATCCCTCAGCATCAATTCGGATTCAGACAGGGTCATGGAATAATAGAGCAAGTACATAGGCTAGTGGCAAAAATAAATTATGCTTAAATATAAACTACACATCTCAGCAGTATTTCTTCATATATCGCAAGCCTTTGACATAATAAGGCATGAACACTTTACAAGGTAAATTCATTATCACGGTATAGATTTTATCCAGTTTCACTGTTAATCATTTTCATTGCTACTTTTAATCTACGAACTTATAAAGCCTTAGAGACTTAGCCAACTTAAAAAGTTTCCTAAACAGCTTCGAATATTCTTTTACATAATTATGAAACTGTTCACTTTTATTATAATTCCCCTCATCATATAGCTCTTATAATCTTTTCCTACTTCTGAGTAAGCCAGTGGTAGCTTATTCATTTAATGTGGCGTTACCGTTAATCACTAGCGTTTTTGGTGTAGAAATGGTGTTAAATGTTGAAGTTTAAAAAGTGTCAGGGTTATTCTATACGCAGAGTACTGAACTATTAAAAGCAGTTTTAAGTTTATCCTTAAAGTTTTCACAACGCTTGGCGGTTCACCACAATTCTTCTTTCTGCCATTTTCATACCTATTACAGAAAGATGCTAATTGAACACAGTTGTCAGAGTGTAACTGACTGTTTTTTTCTTGTCCTTAATTACAATCTCTGTAAATACATTGTCTAAACATGTGGCAGTGGTTGCAGTGATTCGTGTAACTCGGTAACTTCACTCACTCTTTTTAGTAAGGTGGTGGTAAAACTACAGCCTAGGTATGCTGAAGCATGGCTCTCTACTCATTTGGTATAGTGGTCTCAGATTAATGTTTTATTTTAACCCTTTTGTATGACTTTTTTTATTATTATACAGACTGACCTCAAAACTCGGGTCCTATTGGTACGGGAGTACCCAGAACATATAAACTTTTCGTCTTTATAATATTAGTATGTATATTGTAGGTATAGGAGGCAAACAAACAGATATGTCACGTGGTAAGTGACTACCGCTGACCTACCTAAACTACCGCCGCCTAAACTACTGAACAGGTTTTAAAAATTCTTTCACTAATAGAAAGCTACATTATCAGCATTATTAGCGAGTAACATTGGCTACTTTTAACCATGCTAACCGATATAAACCCGGGCGAAGACGCAGACAAAAGATACTGAGAATATAAACTTGGAAATGCACTTTTATACACACGAACAGTTTTATGGTCTTCTAATGTGAATCCAACCATCTGTTAAGAAGGAGCTTTACTAAGCCGATTATAAGATCGTTTTGCACGCGGTTAAGGAAAATCGCTTTTGAGACTTACGAGTTCAATAGCGCTGGGAGCTCAGGGTAGTGGATAATTCCAAGTCTTTACTTCACGTCATTATATGATGTTAAGTATATGTGAGTTATTATTTAGAGAATTTCTGCAAGATGTGATCACTTTTTTGCTTGGTTCGATTTTTTAATAAGGAATAAAAAAGATATTAATAGATCACTTAGAAGCTCAAATTATTTTCATATTACAGTATCATAAAATTATTATTCTTTGCGAAACTATATCTAAAAAAACTCAAACGTAAAGGAATCTTGTTTATTAAATAATTGGGTTTTGTATTCATTAGGTGTAAATAACGTTCCTACATAATTGATTTTTAATCCGTGTATCGGAGAGAGAGCTCACTCAGCCGTCGGTCCCGGTTGCCATATGAACATCAGTAACAATCGTTACGGGTATTTCATCTACAGCCCTTAACAGTCCACTTCCTGACATAGGCCTCTCCTTACAATGGAGTTTTTGGCCTACTATACCACGCTGGCCAGACGGGTTGGTATATTGTTTGTTTTAAGTTTTCCTTCTCTTTGCAGTGCTGTTGTCCTGCGTAGTTTGCTCCCTTAGTCGGCTCTTACGACGCCCACGGGATGAATAGGGGTGGTGACACTCTCTATTCTTAATCCGTCACCACACGTTGAGTATTATTATTGAATTTTTAATTCTGGTTGCCTGAGAACCAGTCTCTAATTTACATAGGTTACTTTTAGTTTATAAAATGAAATTTTTCACTGGTTAGAAAACTTATTTTCAATGAGCATAGTCGCGGGCATAAGCTAATACTTAATAAAAAAAAGCTTTGTTCAACAATGTAACGTAAAGAAATATACCTTATTTGCAAAATGATAGCTGGGCAAAAAAAGACATTTAGTACCAAATGCGTCCGAGCAAGATAATCCGAGTGTAATAAATTCTGCCCAAGAATTACTTACTTTAGCCAAAGAAGCTAAACTTTATCCATTTTTTTAGAGTCAATGCTGGGAGCAGTTAAGTTTTTGCGTTAATTTGTTTTGTTTACACGGTCATGTTTGAAAAGTGAGGAAAATTCGTTTGGCTTAGTGAAATCGTAACAAAGATAATACTGTGGAATTAATCTCTGGAATGTGGAAAAAAGTTTGTTGTTTTAAATGTATCTTTATTCTGTTTTTATCGTAAGGTGATAAATAAATTTACATAACTGTAACTGGTAAATAAAATAAAATAACCCATTTATTTTACTACTTTGTTGCGAAAAGAAAATTGAAGCCCAAAATCGATCTATGTGGCGTGCAATGGGAGAGGCCTATGTCCAGCAGTGGACTGCGATAGGCTGATGATGATGATGATGATTCTACTACTAAATTATTTTAACAATCTTGATGAGAATATATAGTAATGTATAGTATGTATAAAACATGTACAAAACTTAATTTCTTATCCTAAATATTAAATAACATTGTAATAAATTTGATAAACTAGTTAATTGTGGTAAATATTAAATAATCTTCCAATGAATTGTATAATGATTAATTAATTGTACTAGAAAAAATAAATAACATTGTAATTAATTGTAAAATAATTAATTATTTGTGCTAAATAATAAATAACATTTAGTGATATCTTTTATAATCAGCAAATTATTTTATTTTTAGAAAATTTGTTTTTTTTTTTAAATTGAGTCATTCTGTATCACATCATTTTAAATATATATATATATATATATATATATATATATATATATATATATATATATATATATTATATATATATATATATAATATATATATATATATATAATATATATTATATATTATAATATTATTTAATCCATATTATTTCACAATTTTGGCCTATGCAGACGGTACATCCTGGTAAAAAAAACAAGTTTTCACTAGTATGTTTCGATCTCTATTAAAACCTGCCATTGGAGTATTGGTTAGAATGGGGTAAAATCTAGATCTGTCGGTTCTGAAATAGTGTATGGCAAAATATAGATTTTTTTCTGATTTGATTTTAATATTTTCATAATAAAGAACTGTGTTATGGGTACTAACGTTGCTTCTATTCAGCTTATCTATAGTGTGCATGTATTTAATTACCAATGTGTGGGTTTAACAGCAGTCTGTTTACCATATGGTAAGTAGGACCAGCCTGTGTTAGATCTTCCTACAGTACCAAAACATTGCACCTCATGTGTCAAGTAAAACCCCATTTTTGATAATGATGATGATGCCACTTTTCAACAATCCGTTTACGATTATACTCATACGTTTCTGTTTCTGGTTACCAAGTTACCAATGTGTGGTACATAACTCGCTAAATTGAAATAATAATAATACTAAGGAGGAGGTTTCTGTCTCTGGAGTCCTAACCACCGATATCTTGGTCCCTGTACTCGATACCGATGTGACATTTTTTTTTTAAATGTAGTTTTTTTGTACATAAAAATTTAAAAAAATGTAATTTATATGTATATTTAATGAAATAAAGAGATTATAATTATAATAAAAACCTCACACATCTCACACACCGCCGTCTACTCCCAAACTAGGCAAAACCTGTGCTATGGTAACCAGACTGCTGATAAACATATTATATATTTTAAATGCATACATATTATAGATAAATTACACCCAGACATAGAATAAATGACCGTGCTCATAACATAAATATTTGTTCTGTGTGGCAATCGAACCCACGACCTCCGGGTTAGCAGTCAGGGTCACTAACCACTAGACCAACAGGCCGGGTATGGTTTTAATACGCGGTTACAAAAGCATAGTGAAGCTCACCGTGGTATAATTTTCCAAAAGTAGATTATATTTTAAATCCATTGTAAATAATAAATAAGATTCGTTAGCAACGTTAGCTTTTGTTTTGAAGAAATAAATGGAAAAAGGTCATTCTATCAAGATATACATTTTATTTTTTGTGACATTTCTAACATATGTAAACAATCTGCTTTTAAGATTTTAATCTGCTGCTGCGGCTGTCTAATCACATTATGAGAGTGGTGATTTATGTATCAGGAATACAATAAAATTCTTCATACTCTTAACAAGTTTTATTGAGTTGGCAAGTATTTAACTAACTTGATTTAAGAGTATGCCTCAAATAAGGCGTAACAAGAGGTCTTCAGCTGAACAGTATTTATCTCTTGGCACATGTCCAACGGTCCAGAGCATCAGCTTTTGTGTTTGAAAAAGCTATCCGATCGAAACAAGTACCTATGTTGGTCACTGCTACAATCTATTCATACAAGATATCACTAGAATATAATCGTTTTTACAAGAAATTTATACTAAGATAATGAAAATTTGTCAGATTTGAATGGTTTTTTTTTTAATTTGAGAGATTTAAAACTTGAGTATTACCTAAATAATATCTGTTTAACGTAGTAATAGTTAAGTAATTAGATGTAGTTTCCCGGCTAAATTAGCTTAAGCATTTGGTATTGGTTAAGGTACCTTTGATTGTGATAGAATGATTAATGACCCTTTATAGCTGAGGTGCCACCCAGGTTTGACATCCAAGCCGCTGTCATTGTCATACGGTTATTTATTTATTTGAAGGAAAACCAACAGCTTTAACATTGAGATAGTGACAATAGTATAAAACATTTAGCCAATTAAAGATCTTCACAGATAAGCACTATTTTACATAATTTCGTGCGGCCAATGTATGTATCATATTAATTACACATATGCTATTACTCAATTACAAGAAAGGGAGAAAGAAATCTTGGCTTAGCACCCGACGTACTGTAGTTGTTTTAGTGTTGAAAATATCAATATCATGTGACTCGCAGATGTTATTTAAGGTCTTGCTAGCTCGCCAAAGAAACGTATTCCGTCGATAATTTGATGATGCATTGGTAAGGTGAATAGGTGCGTGATGTCTCATAGTCCTTACCGGTGCCTCAAACCCAATTTGCCTAAGAAGTTATTCTTATTCTATTAGTTATTGTTATTCTTCAGTGACCCGTTATTGTGGAGTATTTATGATGTGGTTAATACATGCCGTATGCTTCAGTGAAGGGCGTTTTAATGGGCGGATCCTGTGGTCGGCTTACGGGAAAGCGCTGACGCTCCTGATGCTCTGGTGGAGAGAGAGGCGCACGCTTTGTGTCCGATAGCATAGGGGCTAATGAAACACCAGAGGAGCAGTATTCATGTGTCTGACCTTGCGGCCTTGACCATTCAGTTTTAGAAGTTGATTGATTCACTCTAAACGCTTAAGCGCACAGTGAATGGAAGTCAGTTAAGCAAAGCACAACGAATAACAATGTATTTAATTTAATGTAGTTATTTCATAATATAGATTTTAATTCCCTCTTATCGCGGTCTCGTGTTGTATATTCAAACGTTAAAAAGCCAGTGGAAAGTTGTCAAGTCAGGATCTCATCTTACAGCCTAAAGCGGATCTGGAGGGGCGTTAGACCTCCTCCACAGGAAGGGGAGTTGACTGCTATGTGTTTTATAGCTGAAAACAGCTTTACGCAAGGGTTATTGAGATACCATCACAATATGTAATTTATCAACATAAACAAGACTTCTAAATGTGTACATTATAGTCGCTAAAATGTTTGGGTTCAATACATGTCTGTCTCCTCTTGGAGGATAAAGACATTTGTGTATGTATGTATGTGAATATTAGGTTCTACGAAGAAAAAAAACAGATGACTGTACATTAAAGAGCCCGCCTCTCTCTTATCCGCCTCTAAGATTAAAAAAAAAATTAAGTCATTTCACAATACACATACAGTAAATTTATTTATATAGATTTTGTAAACATTGTTTTATTTTCATCATCCTCCGAGGCTTTTCCTAAACTAGATTAAGGTCAACTTTCAGTTTACATCAACTTGGATTTTTTACGTTAGACTTTCACAACTCAAGTACTAGGCGATGTCGAAGTTCTGTAGATAGACTGTTCTCGGATTTTTTAGAGCTTCAATACATAATAATGGTTGCCACAGATGTTATTATGGTTAACATGCTCCTTGGAGAGCGTACGTTTTCCTAAACAAACTTCTGACACCGCAATAACTTGTCTCATTCAATTGAGTTCAAAAACAATAGTTTCGCCAAGAATTAGATGCTTAAAGACATTTCAATCTTTTCAACCAGGAAAACGACAATTTAATCAAGGCATAACCAAAGTTTACGTAACAAGAACACTTAGAAAACAATTTCAAAGTTTCTCCGCTTTTTCGATTAAACATTTCGTAACATAGAACGTGGGGTACGTTCGTCCATCTGGTGTCGACTCCTCATTCAATAGACTCTTTCCTAAGTACGTTTTTTAAATATTTTATTTGGACATAGAAATCATATCAACATAATATACACAACAGTTACCCTTTAAGATACTTTATTATTAATCTAATATCTGGTAGCAGTAACCAGATATGTAAACCTTGTAAATTAACATTCGTTTTTATAAAATAATTTCTAAGCTAGATAATGAGGGTATAATACTCAGGCTTAAAAAACTAAGTCAGTATCTCGATATAAAAATGTTAAAATAATAACATTTTCGGACGTCTGACATACGATCCCATCTAGTTTTTAACTAAGCAGAGCTTGAACTATGAAAGCTAGATTGACTCATAGTATACTTTTAAATATATTTTTTGTAAAAACATACATATTATACAAAGAAAACACCCAAACTCCGAAACAAATATTTTGAATACGAGTCCTTAGCACAGCAGTCGCATACGGGACCTGCGCCACTGAGGCAGTCAAAATGATCTCTAAAGTGGGATTTGTTATCTATTTAAAGAAAAAACTTTCAAGTACGAGTCTAGTTCCAATTTGTGAAAGTATAAACTTTGAGATTTGCTCGATTTTTCCTAGTATGTTTAAAAAACAGTGATCTTGTAAGGGTTCCTTTCATTCTTTTGAATAATGATATCTTAAAAACAATGTCACAGATCAGCAGTAATTATGGAACGCTTTAAATATATTTTATTATAATAACATCATAATTGTTCGATGCTGTTCTCATTCACGATGAATGAGTAATGAAAGAACTGCGCAAAACCGATTTTCTGAGAGACCGTGGCATCACTCCCGTCGAGCCTGGTGAAGTAGATATGTTTTATATGTAACTAGTTAAAGTCTAGTTTAATATAGAAAAAGAAAGACAAGAGACTTTATTGAGGGATTACCTTCATAATTTGTACAAGTTTGTAGGGAAACATACGCGAACTGTGGTTTAAGGCGTAAACGTTCGACTTGTTCTTGAATATCATATCTACCAGGTACATCCACGTCACGGTACAATTATAATACAGTACTCCAACTTCATACAAACGGACGAAACGCGAGCTATACCTACGCGCCTCGATCTCGGGGTGCGCTCGGGGCGCAGACAGTCACGGCTGTACCGCAGTGTCGAACGGACGGTGTGTTTTTTTTTTTAACAATAACCGCGCGATTTTTTTTTCTCTAAAAATCAGTTAATATGACGAGTAGGAAATATTGTGCTGTTTTTGGTTGTATGAATTCGTCAATAACGCATCCAGACATAAGGTTTTTTTAAATTACCTGGAAACTCTGAAAGGTAAGACTATAAAATAATTTTACTTACTAGTAGGTAGGTACATAATGTGTGTCTTTTTTATGGATAAGTATTTCCTTTTATCTTACGAAAAAAAAGGTGTTTGGATTAATTAATAAAGCGAATAGAGTAACGGAAAGTTATTGAGACGAGTGAAATAGGTAGTTATATGAGGTTCTGAATGAATCATGATACGGTAGGTACCTACCTACTTACGCTTGTGTTAAAACTTCGGTGCATGTGTGTTTTGTTACTTTGCATAATTCAAAGTAAAGACGTGGTATTTTATTTTTAATAATATTTGTTTATTATCTGTGTGTATGAATAATACTAGAAAAAAATTTTTACCGTCTGTGTGTCATTAGATAGTTTTCGAAATTTTCACAAAGTGTTTCTGCTGCTACTGTAACAACATATACCATTAAAAACTCCTCCAATGCAGAAAGAAAATAAAATAATTAAATCTACCAATCAAAAAACAACACGCATTTTTATTGAACACTTCCTATTCAATATACAAAGTATTTCATTTATTTATATAAAAAGGATATTTACAATCACAAATCTAAATAGAAACAGAAAGTAGGCAAATATAATTAAAATGCTGGAGACGGGCAGCCCTAACGCATGTTTACGTACCGCGCGGCTGTAGGCATTTATTTCTATCATGCGGCCAAGTTACACTACTGTATTATAATAGTACCGTGTCCACGTCCAGCGTCGATAGTGTTTGTGAATCTGTCACTGTTATTGTCAGTGTAATCAAAACAAAGCAAAATGTAATTACTTAAAATGTAGGTAAAAATACAATTTAGATATTGTGGGCAAATGGGCCTGTTCGATTGAAGATCCACGGACTCACAGAAAACCAGTTTTAAGCAGTTTTTTCGTAACTTTTCATCGAGTGTGTGAGGTTACTGAGCTCAAACTCCCATACCCCTAGTTCTAAGTCGAGGGTCTCAAAGGCATCAACGCGCTTATGACTCGTGAGTTACTCGTACATGTGTCTATGTGCGGCGTTAGTCACTCAGCATCAGGTAACCCATCTGTTCGTTTACCCTCTTATACAAAAAATAACCTCAAAATAATATTGGATATTGAAGCTCCTAATGTTTTACAAATATTCTGACAAATAAATTTATCTTTATCCAAAGATTCTATCATACGTCCATAAATATTGATTATACTGACTTGTCAGCGCCTTTTATGATTCTGTACATTTTTTATTTCAGAGATACGACCGTGTTTCATGAGATACTTACTGGGAAAACAAGTAAATGCCTTTCTTAGCCCCCAAATATTGAGTAATATATAGATTTATTGTTCTAGTGGGCTTGTTTCTTTTGTTTGTTACAATCCACTTATGGCCAACATCCTAAATGACTATTATTACTTTTCTTTACACTGTTGTAGTTCATTAAGAGACAGAATAAACGGACCGAGTTTTTGTTGTGATGTAGCATTGATTGTTGTGGTATGACATATAAATAACATTTACTATTAATGTGTTTGACATATATAATAGAATATTGAAGCGATTTAATGTTTTTTAACCAGTAAGTTTACAAGATCATAAAGAATAAATAGAAATAAATAGCATCTATAAGGATCTAGAAGAAGTAAGATAAGTTACAATATTTTTAAATTGTTAGCTAAAGAAACTGTATCAGGTGAGTTTCATTAGCGGTTTTACTTTGTATGTATTGATATCTTAGACAGGAGTACTTAATAAGAACAAAACTCTATTAATCTCTGGGTATTTAGTCTAAATACTCTCTATTTTGTCTAGTAGCTCCGTAGTATAAACTGCATACCTCGTCCCCGCCACCGTCTGTCACCCCGCAGGACGGTCGCGCACGTTGATGAACTATAACTAGTTGTTCCCTGTCACGCTTCGCTGTGACATATTGTGGTCGCATTGATGAGAAATTAGGCTTAAAACTCTGAATCTTTAAAAAAATAACTCCTTCCAATATGCTTTTTACAATAATTAGCGATTTTTCTACATAACTATATTATACACTAGCGTCCGCGTTTAATTATAATCTGGTGCAGAGAGAAATGAAACAGAACAAAGAAGGAAATAATTTGCTGTGTACTACTTCCTTTTTCTAGGTCCCATCTATGTTATTACCATTCATCGAAATTGGTCCAGCGGTTTAGGCGTGGCGGTGTAACAGGCAGACAGGGTCACTTTGAGAGGTCCTTGTTCTATATGTAATGTATGTAATGTACGTAATTCTATGTGTAATGTACGCATGTAAATTAAGAGATATTTGATGATTATTCATAATATGCAAAAGTTATAAATAAATAATTAGGTAGTTACCGCAAAACACTTCTACAAACTATCTTTAATGTTATTTTTTTGGTCTGCGTAAACATGCAGATTTTGTGATGTAGAAACGCGTGAGCAAACTACGTAGAGCTGGCCGTGGGAAGAACTTGGCGTACAAACATGTATTCTGCTACTTTTAAGGTTTGACCCTGTGATTTGTTGAGTCATTGAAAATGCAACTTTTAATGGGAACTGCAGACGCCTAAAATTAAATGGCAAGTTGTTAGGTTTATAAGCACATTGTCTTCACCTTGGCTTCACCAGTCAACAAGTGCAACAATTGCCAAGATTTAGGCTCATTAATATTGGTTACACTTTTGTAGAAAGATAATTATTTTATGTTAAGACCAGCAGCATTGTCTGTTTCTCCCAAAAGGAATAAATGTTTCCCGTTTTCAGAACATCGTCATTGATGCTCGGCTCCTATTGGTGGTAGCGTAATGTTATATAGATAGCCTATAGCCTTCCTCGATAAATGAGTTATCAAACACTAAAAGTTTTCTTCAGTTCGAACCAGTAGTTTCTGAGATTGGCGCGTTTAACCAAAAAAAAGCTAGGACCGATAGAAACGAAGTTGCTTATGTTTTTTTCCCAAACTAGGTTTGGGTCGGCTTTAAGTCTACCACGATACGGCTGAACTTCGATTTTTTACGTGAAGCGACTGCCATCAGACCTGCACAACCCAAGTACTAGGCGATATCGAAATTCTGTAGAAAAACTGTTGTTTGGCTTTTTGTTTTAGTTCATCAACTACCCGCAACGATAACACAATGTGTACACCATCTATGTACCATTAAATATTGCCCTACCCTCATTAGGAAATTTATTTTGTTTTCATGTTAACTTGATATTTTTGACTCACGCATTGTTACAACTTCGCTAATGATGTATAGCTGCAAATTTAAAAAAAATATTAACCTGTATTAAAGTTGTCTCCATAGCGATATGTTAAAGACAGTAACTAAGCTACCAGCTATTATTCGAGCAACCCGCTCCTGAGTTCGATATTAAATCTTGGATTGATTGATAGTTTCATGGTTACCCGCAAGAGGTAAGGTAAGAATGTATTATGGGGTATGACAGCATATTAGAATACAAATAAATAAATATATCTTTAGTCTTTAAATACAAAAAAATAACGTTAAGATAGTGGGGTCCGAGTGCTCGTTCTGTGTATAAAGAACTAACTAAGCAACTCCTGTATGGAAATATTGTATATATGTGTAACTTTATTACATAACTTATTTTGAAACTTTATTACATAACTTATTTTTAATTAGGTTATAAAAGCGTGTTAAAATTTATGCAATCTAATTATGTACTATTATTTTTCCGCGCCTGCGCTCGCGTGTATGACGGTTATCACGGTAAAGTAGCCAATGTAACCCGCTGATAATGTAGCTTTCCACTGGTGCAAAAATTATCATAATCGGTTGAGTGGTTTAGGCGTGTAAGCGTAATAAACAAATAAACTCATTTCATATCTATACAAATAAATAAAATTGAAGTGTCTGTTTGTAATGTCCAAATTATATATATTTTTCATGCCCATGATATTTGCATTATACCTATGCCTAAAAACCAGTTTAATTTTTTTTTTGTCTATCTGTCTGTTCGTTCCGCGTAATCTTCTAAACGGCTGAACTGATTTCGATAATATTTTACTACCAGGTAGCTGTCTACATTAGGAATAACTTAGGCTATTTCTCCTCTCAGAAAAACCCTTTAAATTTTGCGCGTTCCAGGCATCGAACCCACTAAGGTTTTAAATTCCACGCGAACGAAGTCGCGGGTACCAGCTAGTTTATGATATAAGTATGGATATTAATACATGAAGATATTTTTTTAAAGGGAATATGAGAATAGGACAAAATACCTATTTTTAACGATGTGAAACTTTGTTAAAAAATTCAGGAAATATGAATTCCTGACACCGTTGGTTACGCTTGTTAGTAAAGTTTAACATAGTTGTTCATAGTTTTCGTCCCGGGTGCCGACCGACCGAATACCGATATTTTACCAGTATTTGAAGCATTTGGAGATTTTCGGCGCCCTCATAAATCTAAAAACCACGTTTTGCTTTAAAGGTTTCCCTTTATTTATTATTAGGATTGGCTGGTAACTTTTTGCAGACAAGCCAAGGTGTGTATATATGGCTCATTAAAACCTTGTTCAAAGTATTTTCGTAGGGATATGTACGTGATTTTCAAAACCGCTTCATAATAAAGTGTGCGACGAAATGTTATAATGCCTATTACTATTTTACGGCGAAACGAAGAAACATACTACAGCGCAATCTAACAAAGACCCACTGAACTACGGAGTAACTGATAGTCCTGTATCGCGGTATGAATAATCCTCACGCCGATATATACAACTTCCCAACATCAACCGTAGTTCCCCGGCGCGCCAGAAATGTTCACCTCGCCTGGTCGGAGGATCCTTCCTTTGTTTTATAGGAACATAAAACCCGTATCTCCACAATTCTAAAAGGAAAATTGATAAATATCCATCTTATGTGAGGCCGTGGTATAGGAGCACTTGTCTCTCTGGAGCTGTAGTTATCAATGGGCAGCGGTACTCAGGTGACCTGCTTGCGCGTTTACCCTTAACAATCTAATTTATTGCAAACAAAATGGCGTGAGGGGTCAATGGACCCCCGGTCGGAACGAATTCCTTTCGCTTTTTAGTAGACGTCTGCTATAGTGTCGGAAAAGAGTGTTGTTGTACATTTTTCGGTGTCCCACCCGCTCAGAGTTACACACACAGAGTTACAGACTTAAAAGTTACACATCAGCGAGTTCCACATCACATCACTCTCGCAATTTAGACGCCACCTCTCAAGCCGAAAGTCATTATACCGTTTAGACTACAGAGTGTGCCAAAGAAATATACATATATACATACATACACTGGAACAACATAACCCTCCTTCTGCCAAAGTCGTCTAAATAATATTCTGAACACCATATTCGTTTCGCAGTCCTTGTATGTTTTACATATATTCACATTACGGAGCGCTATCAATCATTATTGTCGGCAACATTAGTGTGGTTTCAAAGGAAAATAAAAGGAAAATCCCGGTGTTGAGAATATCGACAGTCTTTGTGCAAAGTTGTGAAAATTCAAATAAATAATGACACACGATTAACTCGTTTAGCTTTTAGGGGTGCTTTTAAATAACAAAACTCTATTATTTTTATACGTAGGGCAGTATATTCGATACACGACATACTAAAAGGCATAGTAGATATCTCGTCGCGTATTTGCTTTTTACAAAACCAGATCTAGGTGGTAATATTTTTTTTTTCGTTTTACAACATTTTAATTGAAAACCACGTAATTAAATTATTGAATATGCGTTTTCATTAGACTTCAAAAAATAAAAAATCTCAGAATTCCGTTTTTTATGAATCGCTTTAGAAAACAATTTTCTTTTTGTAGAGGTATAACTTCCAATGGGTCTCATTTATATTTGAAAAAAATATCCATATCTAAGGGACATCGTCAACAGCCCTTAACTGTCCACTGGACAAAGGCCTCTCCTTACAATGGAGGTTTTAAGGGTGAAAAATAAAGAAATAGCAATAAAGTACTTACACGATTTATGACTTGCAGTTTTGTACTTGTCGATTTAAAAGCTGAAAATTAAATTTAATGTACTAAATTCAGTTTTATTAATAAAAAAAATTGTCAATAGCTGTAAGCCATGAAAAATGTAATAACTATTTAATTAAAAATATCTTCTTAATTTTTCTTTCAACATAAGTTGTTTGTTGTGTTTTTTCACAAACTGTAGTTTATTTTTATTTATTTAAATAAATAGAATAAAAAAATTTAAAAATGTAAATTATATGTATATTTAATGAAATAAAGAGAATAATAACAAATTTATTAGTCAAGAAACATTTTCACCTCACATATCACCAAAGTATTGATAAGTATTGTTTAAGTTGATATGGTAAACGTTCAGCCGTACTAGTATGAACTGTGTGTTAGTTTGTGATGCAGTTGGGATTATACAATATTTAAAGCGAGACATCTAGCACACGTTACACAAAACAGTAATTGTAAGATTCATTTAAAGTTGAAAATCAATAATAAAAAAAAGAATCATACATAAAATTAAAAATTTAACCAACATGCATGGAATGTGTATGTATGTATGTTTGTGTGTGTGTTGGTGTGTGTGTGTGTGTGCGCGTGCGTGCGTGTATGTATGAGGATATATGCGCTTGTGCAAGACTTTTACATTTAAATACAGACATGTTTAAATGTAAAAGTTTTTATGCCATTAAGTAATTAGGTTTTCAGTTAACGAGTAAGATTGATTTTGTAGCCACTGTTTTAATTTATTTTTAGTTTGTTTATTGTTTAATTGGATATTTTATGGTTTAATTTAAATCATTGTTGACTCTATTATAGATACGGGTGCTGATAATAAAATATTGGCGTGCTGCAAGTGCTGTTTTATGAGCTTCAGTGAAGCATACACGTGCATTTCTACGACGGGAATTAGGTGGATTGCAATAGAATAGAATAATCTTTATTGCATATCAAAAATATTTTGTTTTGACAACAGACTCTGTTAAAGTCTTATCGCTAAAAAGAAATTTCTCACATGCGTTTGGATAGACAAAATGACTGTAAATATAGACGAATTCGTGGGTAGTTTTGGTGCGAACAGAACACAAAACACATACCAACACAAAATAATTGATGTGAGTGTACGTATGTATGTATGTGTTTAGGTTTATTCAAACTACTCTATACAAGTTGTAATACGAAGATAAACAAGACGAGACTAATGCAATCTAGCAACATCTACACTTCCTCGTTTAACGATAGAACAAATTGCTTCCACTGATTCAAGCCGGCCATTGTTGTAAACGAATTATACACATCAAGAATTCTACACTTAGGTTTTAATCACCAACAACATTTTGTTGGCTTTCTAGGACAGTTGAATGAAGTTTAAATGTTCTTGGAGTAGTTCAGGTACTATTAATCGAAGATTTGTATCCTCGATAATTGTTATTAATAAATTATTTGGTCGAGAAAACAAGTGTTTAGACTATTTTAAAAATATTTTACCTAAAATCTGCGGATAAAATTGTCACCCGCGGTATTTACCGAAGGGATACAACTTTCAAACTCTCAAGAAATGGGCATGGGTGCACCTAAATCAATGGAAGGTAATGCACTTACGTTCCAGGTATCCATAGGCGGAGATAATCACCTCCGTCGTTCACTTCGTTTTACTTTGTATCATAAAAAAATATGGTGAAGGATTAACGCAACAAATCATAGCTTTAATCACGAGGGCACATGATAACCTCTTACAGGTACTACTAGATTAAACTAGGCATTTCATCATCATCATCAACAGCCTTTAGAGTCTGCTGCTGGACATAAACCTCTCCTTAAAAAAGACCAAACAAAGATTTCAAAAATAACTCATCGTACCCATATGCTAAAAAATATTCGTGAATATATTACAATAGGATTAACGAGTTTATTCTGACATTTATATCTCACGAATAACTTTAAGTTACTTAAAAATAATATTTTAAAATTTCACATCATTTTATTTAGTCGGCATATTAGTGGCTTTTCTAGCTGATTCCTTGAAGACTGAGTACCACATAAATATACTAGATAAATTCATGTTATCATGTTATATCTTAATAAGTTGAATAAATACTACGATAAGGAGGAACTTTGACGTTCTCATGACGATGACGTCGCACAAATATTCCGAATATTGGAGTATTTCGACAAGTATCTACGAACTACGCTGTTTTGCTTTCGCGTTTTTCATTTAAATAACATAGTGTACTATGCCATATGTTCAAGATATTATGTTATTACATAGTGTTCCAAGACTTTATGATGTATGGGGAGAAACGAACAGACCCGATACTCCGGTGTCCATAGGCAGAAGATAGCATACATCCATATGTATGCAACTTAGGAGTCACAGACGCATTGCCAGCTTCTGAAGTAGGAGTACGTTCTTTTCGAAACGGTAAAATTGATCCTGAAATGCAACAGGCGACAATTTGTTGCAAAGATTGATTGTGCAAGGCAAAAGTTTTTCGAAAAGCACACAGAGGAGGAGTAGCAACTATCCAAGTGATCGCGATATAAATTTTAATGAGGAAAAATGCAACCAATAAACATTTCTAAATTAACTACTACTTGTGGTTGTCTAGTTGCTTTTTTACAATTCCAGACTTGTAGTCTGAAATTAGTAAAAAACACAACACTGAGATATTCACAATGAAAATAAATTGACCTGTCAAAGTAAAACCACAGCACCCGCAAGTAAACATTGCAGGCGATTTAAAAACGTCAGTGAAACAAATGAAATTCTGCGGCAACAAAACTGCTACTTTGAAAAAGATTCAACTGTTTTGCCGACCCTCTTTTAGCAAAAAAAACATAGTATGACGTAAGCAATCGTTTACTTCTGTGCTAGAACTTATATTAGACATGGCAGAGTTACATTTCTGGAATATAAACTATAATATATCTTTGTATGATGAATGACAAACCTTTCTTCTCAAATTCTTCTTTCATCCTTGGCATTTTATCCTTCCTGAAAGAAGTAGAAGACTGTTCATAACTTGAAGATTACTGGCAGAGTGGGTTTATCAGGCAAAAAGAGCCTCTAATAATTTTTATTTTGAATAACCTATTTCAGATCAAGTCGAGCCATGACTTTTTTCAGTTTTTGACGTTTGTATGTATGTTGATAACTCTGTCTTGTATACATATCCACTAAAAAGACACACTCATACATTGTTAAGTATAGGGCACTATTTTAGTCTGTAAGCTTTTGAGTTACAGATTGACTCAGTGCTCTGCTCAAAACTATCTAGAAGCAAAACCCGATTCTCCACTAAAGACTTAAAAATATTAGCCAAGACACCAATCAAAAACAGATAAGACTTCGCTTACAGAGCAGGGATTTTTTAGATCAGAAATAAAAACAATAACTTTAAACAGTTTTGTCATTGCATTAGTGATTATATTTATTGCATTTATTACTGCATAATTACCGATATATTAGAACAGTCACTTAAGGCATAACCTTCAAAATTGAAGTTTATAACTTAAGATTTACAAGAAATACGAAATGGCATGTCTTGTGAAGCATCTTGATAATATCAGATTCAACTGATAAGAACTAATAGGGTAAACTTCAAATCAATTCGTCTACCATTTCCCTTCCTTTGAGCTAAAATTTAATTCAGTATTTGAAACGTGAATTGAAATCCGAGAAGTTAAAGTAGAATCTCCATTTAGCATTAATTGTGGGTAGAATTAAAATAATAGGTAGCCTCGCGAGATTCATGATTTTTTTGCGCAGAAATACCTCCTACGTGTTTAATGTTGGTGTTGAAAGTTTGCGATTTGTCGCATTAGCAATAACTTTTAATTTGAATAAATTAAATAATTACGCTTTCTCTCGGGTCTCGTTATTTTTTTTTACATCTGGTAATTGAATTTTTTTATATCTGTCTCGTCCGTCGCTAAAGCTTTATGTAAAAGTTTATATTTTTTGGTACTGTTAGAAAATTTGCAGAAATAAGTATTATATGGTTTTAGTGGGTGGTACCACTAGTATTTAACATTGTACTATACTAAAATTCAATACACTACTAGCAACTGGCTTGATAAGAAGAATGGAGGAGAAATTTCACCATTATAAAAAAATTAAAACTAAATGACACCTCCACATTTCTGGTTAAAATATAGTAGTATTTGATCACACCCACTTTACTTTATTTTAAGTCTTATGTTAGTTGTAATATGTACTTCAATAGTTTGTTACACAACGATATTTGATTGTCCGCCGCTAATTTATGAACATTAATACAAATTCCTGATCGATATAACTTCATTACCGGTGTCAAATTATAGACTAGTGATGATTGACATTTTGATGGAACACATATTGTGAGTACAAAATCGTAAAACCGCAATATGTTAGAATTAATGTACCTACAGTATCGCAATGGAATAATTCTGTAAGGATATTGTAAGAAAATAAATAAATGATAATCTCAGATAATCAAAATGCTCTAAATAATTTACCGCATACCACTTTTCATAAAAGTGAGCGCCGTCCGCAACGGAAAGATTTTAAAAAGCTCCATAAAAAGATTTTTTTTTGATTGAAAGCCTAAAATTACAGAGACCAAAAGCCCGTAATTTCTGTAATACAATGGCTCGTAAAAAATAAACATCGAACGAACCATCTATTTTCCTTCTATGGAAAGGGTAATTTAATTTTGTGCCTTAATCGAGTTTCTTCAGCCAACTTGAGGTGAAAACAAAGAAAAAACGAGGAACGAAAATAAATGTTCCCTCCTATTATAACCTAGCGTTTCATGCCCCCTTTATGCAGTGCTAAATCATATTTTATGTTTCTTTTTTATATAGTCATTTTCTTTTATTCCTTTTTGTTATTTCTATTTTTTATATTGTTACGATTTATTTTGTTAGAAATAAAGAATTAATCAATTATAAGACATATAATGAGCTAGCAATTGTTGAGTAGTTCTGTAAGATCCCCTTTTACGTGCGGTCAAAACTAAATGATGTTTCTTGGTTTTATCTATACTAATATTATAAAGCTGAAGAGTTTGTTTGTTTGTTTGTTTGTTTGTTTGTTTGAACGCGCTAATCTCAGGAACTACTGGTCCGATTTGAGAAATTCTTTCAGTGTATGATAGCCCATTTATCGAGGAAGGCTATAGGCCATATATCATCACGCTAAGACCAATAGGAGCGGAGCACCAATGAAGAATGTTTCAAAAACGGAGAGAATTTATTACTATTGAGAGACGCAGACGAAGTTGCGCGGGTCAGCTAGTATGTTAATAATTGTACGCCAGGTTTTAGTAAATAAACCACATCAATGCAGATTTATGCCTAGAGTTTAGTTCCCCGGCTACTGGTACCTGAGAAGGCGTGCAGTTTTTGGTCGGTTCGAGTCCTATATATCCACCATGGGGGATATTCGAGGGGATTTCTGCACAAAATTAAAGGAAAAAAAAGGAAAGAGAGACATTCTAATGAACAAAAAAGTGATAGATACATACTCGTACAGTCAAGCATTTATATAGGTTTTTTTATCTGTAGGGGGAAAATCTATTACCGAAAAGTGATATGATTATATTTATGTAAAAAAACATATTTAGTTTTAAACGCCATCTAGTTTTAAACTAAGCAGAGCTTGTAGGAAAGCTAGATTTTTTTATGCAAATACATACATATTATAACTAGAAAGCAACTAAACTCTGAAACAAATATTTGCAAATCATATAAACATTTGGTCCGACCCGGGATTTAACCCCGAGAATTCGGCACAGCAGTCACATAAACTACCACTGCGCCACGGAGGCAGTCAGATGTGATGCAATGAATTTATAATTATTCAACTACTATAAAATATTTAAATTTAATTTAATTATATTCACATTAATTTGTCCTGCATGTTTCAGATATATACAGTTTATCATCTTAATTTCTTTTAAAGGCAATGAATAATATTATTAAAATGAGTACTGATCTACTCCTTTTTTTTTACAAAAACAACTCCCGCATTAGAAATATATCCTGCGTCGCGGGGGACTTTACAAACATACATGAAACGGACACAAAGAACACCCAGACTCAGAACAACAATTTGTGGATCACACAAAGTGTCGCCCCATGTGTGGTTTGAACCCACAACAGTCGGCGTAGGAAGCGGCGTGGTGACCGCTTAAACCACTACGCCATCAGTGCAGTCATGCTGTACTGCAATGAAGAACTTTTAACTATTAACAAAAACAAAAAGCCGTGTGGTGTCGTGGGACACCCGACAGGAACGAAGTTGTGACGATGGAGTAAAACTGATTTGACACGATTTTAATTACAACGCCATCTATGAAAGCGGCTATTACCTACATATTAAAAACAATTAAAACAATTTATACATTGGTAAAATCTCCTTGCGAAATGATTTCCTATCTATTCGATAGATGGCGCTGAATGTCTGACAAGATGACACGAAAATAAAGAGCAAAAAGCCAACATCACGTGGTATTCCCAGGCGGTCACCCATCCAAGTACTAACCACGCCCGATGTTGCTTACCTTCGGTGATCGGACGATATATCAGACGGATATATCGTCCGATCACCGAACGTTGGACGTTGGCGAACGTTAACGCAAAATTTAATGTATGGTATCCACAGTTAGACGTCAATTTATATTAAAAGTGTCGTTCCAAATTTTCGTACGATTTTTTTCCGTCTAGCCACCTTTCACAACGCGCGATAAGGAACTTCGTTCCAATAATTTTATTGGTACACTTTATTTGCTTAACCTAAAACGACTGTATAAACTAACCCAATGTGTACAAAGGCTGTATTGTGTTGTGTAACAATAGATCGTCCTTTTATTACTCCCAGGTTGAGCTCATCCATAAAGCAAATAGCTGCATATTTCATACTAATTGCTATGGACGGATCAATATGTAAGTATGTGTAGGTGTAAGGTATTATGTAGTTCGGGGAACAAATATAAGATAGATGATGCAATTAAACCCCTTAACCAGTTTTCTTATAAAATATACATATATTTTATGACAGAGGTCATTAACATGTGAATGTTGTTGTTAATCATGTGAATGTTGTGTTAGCTCGTAAGTGGCACGTATATCAGAACCTAATTACTTAGATTTTAAAATAAATATTACAAAAAATATTCAGTGTGGTTGTGGAGGGGCAGTAGAGGGTAGGGATTTTTTAACCTCACTCACTCGGTGAAATGCAACCAAAAATTGCCTAACATTAGAGTATTAGTAGTAGTAGTAGTAGTATTATGAATAAACTTATCGGCTTACTTACCAAAACAAAATTAATTTTTTATGTCACACAAGTTTAACAAGTTCTTAAATATCTTCGATGATTACATGCTTCGTCTTCGGCACGAATGGACCGGCTCAACCGGAGTGATACGGCCTTACAGAAAACCGGTGTTAAGCAATTCTTTCACTGAGTGAGTGAGGTTACAGGAGCCCAAATCCCTTCTCCCGCTGAATATAAACGCGGAGTATAAGATATATATAAGATAAAGCGTTATATAAAGACTAATAAAGAAGAATTATTTAGTACAATATAACGATATAATTATATTATTTAATACCACTCCCAACTTACTTCATAGTTTTTTTAATATCTGTCTGGATTTTTTAAATATCTCTCTAAGAAAGAGCATTAAGGCAAGAGCACAGACAAAGAGTAAATTTTCTTAAATCCAAAGAGATTAAATCTCGTCACGTTTATAAGTAAACTTTTCACATCACTTTACACTAATAAGCCTTTCATGAACCCATCAACAGCCACTAATTATGTACCAACGAGCAAGTCATGGAACTACATTATTATTTAAGCTAATTAATTCTTGCGACAAATTGGCGTGTGTTTAAAATTAATAATGTACACTTCAACGTCCATATACTGAGACGACGTTACTAGAAGACGGAAATTTCTAGGTTATATTCATAGCATTGTGAAAACTTGCAAGGAATATAATATATATTTGATTCCAAGAATTCGTCTATCTACAGTCTTATTGTTCATCCAAATGTTGCCTGTGAGACGTTGCTTTTTAACGATAAGGTCGCCATTTGTACACGGTCATTAGCTTTAAATACTGTATATTGTATGTAAGATGTACAATAAAGTTTATTCTATCCTACTAAACATACATTTACGTGTTTTATCTGTGAAGGGGTAGGTAGAGAAGCATTTTGCCGACAACACGACGCCTATTTCTGTAAACCAGGCACATAATTTACACATGCTTATAATATATTCCTAACCACATTTATAGAAAAATTATACCCAGACATAGAACAAGTGATATTGCTCATACTACGATATTTGTCTTCGGTGGGAATCGAAGCAACAACCTCTGGCTGAGCACAATCACTATCGTTAACAGCTAACAACTAGGCCAATAGGCTAGTTATATAAACAGTACTTTCCTCGTATCTTAGTTTTTGATTGACTTGATGAACCATGATGCACAAGTATCAATAATACACAAGTATCACAATACATACAATCTATACATCAAAAATGACTTGCCCTGAGTGACTGCTTCAACAAAGTAACACGCAAATTTGAAATTTTACAGCTAATGCTTTTAACAGCTTTAATTAACGGCTCCGACGGCGAGTTGGCTATACTAAAAAAGGATTATTGGAAATCCTGTCCCTTTGAGGGTAAAATTAAGGATTAACAGATGTACAGAAGTTCAATATTTTCCAAGTTAGAAAGATGAAAAAAGAAATAAATACGCGAACGAAGAACAAATAACTAGTCATACCGATATCTCCGAAGAAATGGACAGAGGAATAATAAACGCCCACATGTTGCCAACTATAATTTTAGTCCAACTTAATTAATAGAGGACAAGTCTATTGGCATTATCCGGACACTTAGTGATACGGATGAGAAAATTAGAATTATATTGTTAGGAAAGGATAACGGCTTGTAACTTTCTTTATGTAAAAAAAGCTGTGAATGTTTATGCTCAGAATTATTTGCTATTACACATTCTAGAGGTTTCTTTGCGTATATTTTTTTTGTTATGGTATAGGGCGGCATATCATGAGGTGATCCGACAGCAAACCAAGGTCTTCGACAAAGCCCACTGGATCAGAAAGCTGAGGTGACTGTGGGCTAGCCATATTAGCCGCAGAACTAACAACCGTTGGCGTCAACGAGTTCTTGAGTGGAGTTTAGGACGCCTATAGGCTAGGTGAAGTGACGTTTTGCGTAAGATGGCTGGCAGGAGCAATAGGAGAGGCCTATGTCTAGTAGTGGACTGCGATAGGCTGATGCTGATGATCATGATAGAGATTATTACAAGCATGGATACCTGCAACTCAAGAATCACGCGTTTGAGTTCCTTCCACCAGAATCAGAGAGGAGGGGGGGGGGGGTACCGATTTCCTGTGATATCATTCCAGTCAAGCTAATCCATTTATGTCGAAGCATAGTTTACTCATGGGTAAAATATAGATGCAAATAAATTATCATCATCATCAGCCTATCGCAGCCCACTGCTGGACATAGGCCATAAACATAGGATGTAAATAAATAAAGAAGTAAAAAATAAATAAATTGAGTTAACGGCTAAGTCAGTTTTATTCCAGTAATAAGTATAACCACATTGCGCTTATTCAGCCAAATACACAAAGAAAATACTAGTTTCATTTAACTTCTGCTTTGTAGAGTGCAATTTCGACTGCTCAAACTATAAGTAGCTTCTGCAAGATAGCGTCTTCAAGTCTCAACTCGGGATTTGTAATAAAAACATCCTTCTGCAAGTCAGATCTGCAGTATGTGTTCCATCTCGAGAATAATTAAAACTAAACCTTTTTAGTTCGTAATAAAATAAGTTATACAATAGGTAATAAAGATATATCGTTGTTTTGTACTGATGGTTATATTTCGAATACTCTTTATCTCTTTAGTCGAGGAGCGAAACGACCCGTTTCGTTGGCGTCAGGTGGTATTAATCGCTCAAAGAAGTATCTAGAACTAGTGAGATTACCACTGAAAGGAGTCGATACTCCTTTCAGTGGGAATCTCACTGGTTTTCCAACAATTGGACTATTGAAGAGAACTTCATACTGCGATGACAAGCCATCAGCACTCTTTTTACGTTTCATCACTTTCAGTTAATTAGCACAATGTTTTTAAGGGCCTAGGAGTACAAAGTGAAGACCTGTGTCCTGACCTGAAGATAAGAGACCACCACTCATGAATATCTGCAACTCAAGAGACACAAGTGGCCAACTCCACCCTTCTAACTTTGAGCGCCCGCGAAAGTCGCTCACTCGATAAAATGCAAAAAAAAATGGTTGCTTAATACCAGTTTTCTGTGAGGCCATGTTATTACTCTGGTCGAGTCGGCCAATATTTTCTGAAGTATGGCTCTATCATATAACTTTCCTTTGCCTGTCCCTTATATAATTTTATATATAGGTCTATGCTCTTTTGACGACTCGATACTCTCCCATTCTTTCCATATGACCAATACAGCAAAGTCGATGTCAATAGGATCGCATCGTCAAAAGAGCATATTTCAGCCAAAGCATAGGGCGGTGGCCGGTGGGACGACCCAGGTATTGCTGGAAAGATGAAGTTACCACAGATCTGAAAGACATGAAAGTGCCCGATTGGTCTGAACTTGCATAGAATGGAAGAGAATACCGCGTTTTAATGTCGGACTCTAAGACACATTTTGACTAAGACACAATGTTAGTGTGAGTAGACAAATTCATTCCGACTCGAATTCGTAAAACTTTTCATAAAGTCCTTATACATTCAAAGACTCAAGTCGATTCAAACGGTGCAATACTAAATCTTCAAAGTAAGGTTCTTACGGCTCATTACTGGTCTTCCAATAACGAGTCAGCCTGTTAATAAGTGGAACGCCGTCCAAATATTAATTACCTTTGAGATATGCTTACTCTTTATGACAAAGGCAAGTAGTAATGGAACAAAATTAAATGGCACAAATTGAAAGTCTGATATTGATTATAGACAACGGCTTTAAGATGTTTTTTTTGCATCGAATATTTGTAGAATCTCAGTACAGTGGTATAATCGTTCGCTAATACCACTGTACTACGATATGCTTTGATTTTTATCCAGTTTATGAGTTTTGATATAAAAGTGACATCAATTTTAAGAAGATATTAAATAAATAATTCGGTCATCTAATCACACAACGCCATCTAGTTTCAAACTAAGCTTGTACTGTGAAAGCTAGATTGACTGTTTTTTTTTGGTAAATACATACATATAATACATTTGATCCGACCCGGGAATCGAACCCGAGACCTCAGTACAGCAGTCGCATACGTAGGAGTAGATAGTAAACCTTTGTTTTCTTATGGTTTGGGGGGCAAGCGAGCACATAGGTCACTTGATGGTAAATGGCTACCACAGCCCATGAATATTTTCACCTCAAGAGACACAAATGCGTTACAGCTCTTTGAGTGCCCCTTCCACAATTAGGGGAGGAGGGAGGATGGACCTACAGTAATGTGTAGCGTGTACATACACGCATTAACAACCTTTTATTTTGTGACAATATTTTTTTTCGCAAGTTTTAGAAATGTTACACAATTTTTTATGTTTATGCTTTCGTTGAATACTGTTTTTATATTTTTAAATACGACATAGAATATTATACTGACTATTATTAAAAGTAAAGCACTACGCGTCTAGAATACCAGTCTTGAAATACGGAGTCGTTAAAATTCAAGAGGAATAAACTCTCCCGCCAATAACACTAAAGACTCCGCCATATTGCGAAGGTCATTTGCAAAACTTATTTTAAAAACGCTACGCAATAGAAAACTGTTCTAAGAATCACACCCATGTTTTTCTATGGCATTGTAACTATAAATATATAGACTGAAAGATTGTTATTCTTGGCAACCAGCAGACGGATGACCTGATGATAAGTGCCAACCGTCACCTATGGAAACCTACAACTTAAGAGTCACAAGTATGTTATAGATCTTTCAGTCTTTGACCCCTCGCCCCTCCCCCCAGAGTCAAAGTGGACAGAGGCGTATTAAAAAAACCCACAAAATATGTTTGGGCTATATTTCTTACTCCTAAGAGGCAAGCCTATTGCGTCAGCCGACACTTATAGGTATATTTAAAAATTTGTTTTTAAATAAATATAATTCTAAATACTCGTATATTACAAGTAAAAAAGAGTATCGATAGATAGATAATACTTTATTTGTACAGTAATTTATAGGTATTGTAAAGTAAAAAATGTACATCAGAAATAATATACAAAGGGCAGCCTTATCGCTGTAAGCTATTATAAACAGGTGATAAGTATTTACGAGTTCAAGCAATAAAATAGTCACGTATAAGTCTTCTCTGTAAAAATAAACTAAACTTCTCCTAAGTCTAGCCACTGCCATTTAATGAACATATTATGTGTCTGTAAAGTCTCACCTCTCTGTAATTACAAATCTTGATGTTCTCTCTGAACGCGACTTTTGAACGAAGTCTGTTCACAAGTCGCAAACTGTAGTCGACAACTGCTCAAACTACCGCCAGATACTGAATCTTGTTAAAACTAAGCAAACGTGTGAGAAGTATTACTTTTGTTTAAATCGCTTGAAAGTTCTTCATAGTTGTAAGAAGCTAGTTACAGTTTCATGTAAATTAAAATTTTACGAAGTCACACTATACAAACATATCACATCAACAGACTTTATTGGTCAACTGCAGGACATAGGCCTCTCATTAGAAATGACGTTTAGGCCTAGTCTACCACGCTGTCCAGACGGGTTGGTATAGGGTTTGTGTCAAGTTTTCCTTCTCTTTGCAGTGCTGTTGTCCTGCATAGTTAGCTCCCTTAGTCGTCTTTTACGACACCCACGAGGGGAATATAGGTGGTGATAATCCGTATTCTCAATCCGTCACCACCACTCCCGTCTTTTATGTCCGAAGGTATACTGAAGCTCATTAAACGCACAAATGTTGATGACTATATTCATTGGAGTCTAAGTCTATTTATTGCCGTATACCTGGTACATATTTTTCTAAATAAACATTATACATCATAATACAAACAATTTATCAATACATTCATATTATTGAAAGATTACTTAGACAAATCATTCAATTATTTCGCCTAGATGGGAATAGACCCCACGACTTCTGACTAACAGAAAAGTCAATTAAGTTACTTATTATAAAATATATGTCTTTGAAAATAAATAAAATTATTACAGATCTATCCAGATCAAATGCATAATGGGCATTTTTTGGAGTATCACTATTTCGGCACCAATTTTTTCAGCATCTATGGTTTCAGTACCTAAGCTATTCCACTAACAGCACCAATAGGTATATTACCTTTATACTCAATGTGGAGAAAAAACCTATGAAACTTTATTCCTCATTTATCACCTACGTTCGGTAGTTTCTGGTGGGCTTAAGTATTAGTTACAGGTTTTTATCGCCAAGTTTTACTTAAAACCATAGGTGCTGAAAAATTAGTTACCGAAAGAGGAATACTCCCATTTTTTTAAATTGAAACCCCGATTTTGTTCTGATTAAATACGGAACGTATAAGCATAAATGAAGGATGTATTGTTTCATATTTCTCATCAATCATAAGAGTATTAAGTCATTTTCAATTTGCAATAATTTACACTTTTAATGCTGACATGACATCATGACAAATGCGCAACATGGCGTGTGACGTTTTCGTTAATTTAAGTGTTAGTGGACGAAAATTTAAATAAAGTTAAATTAAAATAGATTTTTATCTCACATATCGAATTCGATTTAGTACAATTCGTTTGTTTACTATTTACCCATACCCATAAGTTTAATTTTAAAACTAAAAAAATAACCTAGTAAAATAAATACTTGAAGAATTTAAATCTTGGGGGAAATCATTATGGATTGCATCTGTTTCGATACTCAAGAAAGGCTAAAGACAGATGATATTGCACAGACTGTTTAGGAAATACAATAACACGCAATAAAAAACCTGTTACTACCGAAATGATCCGCAAAAAATCGTCGTTTAATCAATTGCCAACAAAATCGTATCGCATCATTTACACTAGATTCAAACCACCAAAGCGGGAATCCACCAACAGATTTATATTTCTGTCTGGCACAACTCCAAAATAGCAACAAGTAAGTGTATTTTAATGCCCCGGGGCTCGAACGCTAAACGCCCCTTAACACTACCGCAATTACTTTACACGGCCTTTATGTGCCTATACTTCAGATTTGATGAGGGAGTGGAACATTACCTAATGCTTAATGAAAAAAAAAATCTGACCTCTTACGTCATTCACCAATAAGAGAAGTGTTCTTATATTTAGGCACTTACTTTTTATTGTAGCTTTATGTCCTGTCAATTGTGTGGATATTTTTTGCTAGTTGGTTTTTTTTTCAATGAAAACAGTAAACGTCAACAATCATTGAATGTTTTCATTAGCGTTCTTTAGCGTTCCTCGAAGTTTTTGTCTTGGTGAAGATTAATACTCATTTCCTATGGTTCTGTTTAATTCGTATCTTCTTTGTTACAAACATTGTGTACCTCAATGTAATGGTTTTGATTCGATTCGAATCTATCATCCTATGTCAGTGGTAACAACAGTAAGGATCTAACTGCATTTTAAATAAATTAATAATGATTATTTATTCACCCTGCGAAGATGTTAGGACTTATAATCATATTATACTCGTATATGACTAAACCTGCATTTGTAATTGTGTGGTCCATAATACAGAGACACTTTTTTTGTCAACAGGGTGGAAGAGCCTCATGGATGTGAAGCTCATTGAGGGTGGCGAAGGGGTCTGTCGGACTCTTACCGACTAAAAACCACGATTTGCCGATGTTCTTACTGTTAAAACTTAAACTTTTCAAGTCTTACGTCATCAACAACATAATTTGCCTGTTTTTGACCATTTTATTTGGGGTTCAGCGCAATGTGAAACATAGTAAAAGGGATTTGAAAGGTTTCTTTTATGATCAGCCTACTGTATTTCAGACCTGCGGAACCAATACTGGGGAGCCTAACGTACTAGGGTATGGATATGGCAAGTCTCGAATGGGGAAATCAGATTAAGACGGCAGTAACTAAAAGATGCCGGGTCGCGTACTGATAAAGGAGTCGTATCATTGAAAAGCCACTAGTATAAGGACATCACCTGTATGACTTTAGAATAAAATAAACTATTCTCCGGCATACGCTCTAAACTAACTAATTAACAATAATTTAAAAAATAATTTTTTTTCCTTTGTGCGGTACAATGAAAATTAAATTAATTAAGTTACATCATTAGTGCATGTATCACATCAAAATAATTCCGATTTTAAATAATGTTCCTATAAAATACGCAATTAACCAATTTATTTCGGATGCAATTAACCAGAACCTCACAATGTGCAGCCAAATAATTAAATTTTAATGTGAACCTACGAATTATTTTGATACAAAGTTACGTTCATTGCGTCTCTCTCGTTAATGCTACAAAGTTGTAGTCACATCTCTTTCTTTTGAAGCGTAACCTTGCCATCCGATATTATTTAAATTAAGTAAGATAAAATACAACGAGGTTTAATATCTTAGGCGGTGCACCTGAGCATGAATAAATGTGACGTGGAGGTAATACGGAGGTTTGAAAAACTTTTATTAGCTTCAAATTAATAGTATTTGTAAAAGATTTTATTTGAAACGTAACGTAACGTAACGAAAAGGATGCGTATTATGGCTAGCAGCCCGGTCACAGTCAATTTAGAAAATCGAAATGTTCTGGAATCACATCACATCAGCAGTCTTTAATAGTCCACTGCTGGACATAGGGCCTTGCCTTATAATGGAAGTTTTGGCCTACTACCACCCTGGAATATGTCATGGAATACATTCTGATTTTGAATTATTTTTAGTGTTGGTAGTTTAAAACAAAAACATTTTTTATCTGTTAAGATTGGAGTATAGTAGGTGCTTATTTGATTATTTTTATTATATATATACTCGTATATATCTTATATATAAAATTATCGTGTTACGGTGTTAGAAGTTGAATTCCTCCGAACCGGCTTGACCGATTTTCGTGAAATTTTGTGTGCATATCGGGTAGGTCTGAGAATCGGCCAACATCTATTTTTCATACCCCTAATATATATTTGATTGACAATTTTATTTGAAAAAATGTACATGGCAGAACAACGTTTGCCGGGACAGGTAGTACCTATATATCTATACAAATAAATAAAATTGGAGTGTCTGTTTGTAATATTAAAATAACCGCTTTTTACTAAATGCATATGTATGTTTACACGGTATATATGCCAAAATAACATTTTTTACAATTTTTGTCTGACTGTCTGTCTGTATGCCTTTTTGTTCCGGGTAATCTCTGGAACGGCTGGACCGATTTCGACGGGACTTTCACTGGCAGATAGCTGATGACAGAAGGAGTAACTTAGGCTACTTTTTTTAGACTAGCTTCGCCCCGCGGCGTTGCCCGCGGTTATAACAACAAACGAGGGTAACACCGCGGGTCTCAGGTAGTATATATATATTATATATATATATATATGCTATGCTTATTTTATTTTTCGAACAAATTCAAAATAACAGTAAGAAATGACAATGTGTGTGACACATGTGATTCATAGTAAGAAATGACACTGCTATAATTTAATTAACACCTTTAAATAAAGTAAAGAGTACTTGAGAGTGTCATTTTGAAGAACTCTATTCTCTGATATAGAAATTATATTTTGATTGTTCGTTTAACGATTAACTGCGTTCAACGTTATATTATTTGACGACCGGATGGCGTAGTGGTTTGTGTAACGGACTGATATTCCAAAGTTCGCGGGTTCGATTCCCGCTCAAGTCAAACATTTGTGTGCATGAACATTTGATGTTTGATTTGGTCTGGGTGTTTCTATGTATAATATGTATGTATTTACAAAAAAAAAGTATATATGTATGTATTTATATCAGTTGTCTAGTACCCATAGTACAAGCTCTGCTTAGTTTGGGACTAGATGGCGTTGTGTGTATGTGGGAGAATATTATTATTATTATTTTTTATACATATTCTCAACAAAATATACTTGTATCTTTAAAGCTGAAGGCGTAGGTAGAGGCGTGGTAACGCCAGAATTTAGCAATTTTATTTTAGTCCCTCATAATAATCCCGCATAAAAGGCGACAAGCCTCTTTAAAACAGCCGGGTTCATATCTTTAAGTATGTTGATATTTATAGTTCCCAAAATCATTAAATTCTTGAATTATAATAAAAAGAACCCTGACAGTTGAACTGCGACACTAAAAGGATAATTTAGTTATGAATTTTGATTGTATTAACCAACCATTTCAAGGATCTTAATATTACATAATAAAAGGCTTTTCCATTCGAATGTTGAGTCACGAAACATGCCATGTCAGATTTAATTGAAAGTTCGTACAAAACTAAATTACAGCTCGGTCTGGTCTGACCGATATCACGTCAAAAACATTTTACTCACTGAAAAGGGATTTCATTTATTACAAAGAACCAGTAATATGTTTGCTCTGCAACCAAAGTGACGTATGTTAATTTTTGTTCAATATTTTTTATCAATTTTTTGCAGAGGGATTCTGATCAGATAAAAGAATAATTTGGGTACATCAATCATCGGTTCTATGTCTGCGTTGACAACTCTGTTACGAGTTCATAGTCAATGTTTAAGTATTGAAGAACTTTTTACTATGCACTTCTAAAAAGATCGTTAAGTATTCTTTGGGAGGAACCCGCATTCGTAGCGTATATATTATACCGTTACCGTTATATGAGTAAATGCGTTACAATAATCGAAGTCTATTATAATTTTCTTGAACTAAACTTAGTTGATAGCTTAGAGCAAAATATTTTTAAATGGTATCTTTCAAAGCTGTACACCTTTGTCTATTCTTAAGATACTGGAGCTTTGACGCTCAATAAAATGATGATGAATAGCGAAGATAATTGATTTTAATGTAAATATTCGTTTTATTACAGTAATGTTCACAATTCGTGTCCGTTCGTAATGTATTTTGAATAACAAGTCACAAATGGTGGGTAGTAATTGTTCTTTCATTAAAAAATCGTATATTTCCAATTACCGTCATGACTGTTTTCGTTGTGAATGATTGTCAGGCGTTAACAACCTTTAAAAAGAAAAAAAATGGAAAGTAAAGACGTCAAGACCTACGTATAATTATATGATAGTGTTAATAGTAATAGTTAGTACAAATAAAAGTAAATGTTTTTGTAAAATGTAAACTTATTTGTAAATAACGGAATTAAAACAATGAATAGACCCTTACGTACATTTCAATGTGTCCCAAGTTGCACTGATCCTGGTCAAACGTGCACTGAGCTCTGAGTCACAGGGTGTATATTAATTTCGGTAATTCCCTTTCTATAATTTTGATTATTACACAATCTAAAAATTAGTTAAAAATGTAAAGGCTTTAAACTAAGTTAACCTAAGTTAACCTATTCAACAGAATTTGTGATTCTTTGAAGAACAATACAAGCTTACATTTAAGTTAAATTGTACAAAAACTAAGTGAAGGGTTAAGTATAACCTCAGTAACGTAAGTACTTTCAGAAAGTGCTATTCACTTCATTAGCAGAAATTTATGGCGAGCTGAATTGCCTAAGTGCTCTACAGAAGGGAACGTAATCCAATGTATTCAAAAGATTCCATCTGATAAATAAAACCCGAAGCTAAACATAAAAGTGTATAATTTTAATTAGAAGGGTTATTCTCTATCTTCTACCCTATCGCAATCACGAATATTCGATAACAAGGTTTAATTACAGAATACACCTCTTTATCTAATAGCCGGTATATTCATGTCACGTCGTTTAGTGACGTCATCTAATGAACCCCTTTCGTACAATTTTTAAAGTAGCTTTGCGATGAGAAAAGAAACTTTTTAGTTGAAAATTAACTGGAGTTAAATAATAAAAATAAACTTAGAATATTTTGATGAAAAGTTCAGTTTTCCAAAGTCAGAGACTAGATTGTAAAACTGATAACTTTTTTATTTTATTATTCTAGCGAGATGTCGAGTTAGTATTCCTTTCCTCAGACGGTTGCCCTCATTACAAAAAACCAGGGTTATAACCAGTTCCTCCATGAGCGCATCCTCCATAAGCGCAGGCCTGGGAGTGACAGGTGAGGCCATCTGTCACCCCAGCAGAAGCAGTTGCAGCGCGTTGCGAAGCGCGCTCGCTTCCAGGGAGCAGAGGGAACATGGGGTTTCCACACGGGGGGGGAGGTCGTCGTGTTGTAGATGGCTCGAGGTATGTCGAGGCACCAGGGACTTCCTTCCTAGGGTATACCTGGTTCCCCGGCTATTAGTACCCGAGACGGCGTTCGGTTTTAGTCGGTTCGTGTCCGACATGCCACCGATAAGTGGTATCCGAGAGGATTTCCGCACGGAAAAAAAAAAAAAAAGGGTTTTAACCAGTGCATAGACGGTCTCATAAATATAAGACTATAAGATAAGTTTTCTCAAAAAGAAGTCTATTCCTTGATCTTGCTGATAACCTCAGAAAGAGACAAAACCATGCTTTTGCCGCTACAGTACCATCATCAGATGTAAGATATGTACAACATATGTTATGGAAGTTTAGTTAATTTAGTTAAAATTGTAACTTGACTGGCTATACTGATATTGAGTCTAGTAATACGTTTTACGGTCCATTTAATTAAAACTATACCTACACTGTAATTTATTTACATTATGTGTGTTTTTAAAACTTTATAGGTATATTTGATTACTCTCTATAGAATGGGAACACCGTGACACACGATTGGGTCATGTACGAGTACAAGCCGTAGGTGGTCCGGGGTCCGTCGGGGTGCCAGGGATTTCCTTCCTAGGGTACACCTGGTCCCTGGCTACTGATACCCGAGACGGCGTGTGGTGTGACGGCGGGTGCCACCGATGGGTGGTATTCGAGGGGATTTCCGCACAGAATAAAAGGGGAATATGGCAATTAACAAAAAATCCGCACTCTTATAGACGCATGTTAGCGTTAACATATATAGATATTTTCATAAATTCACAGCTTACGTTTAAAACAAGTCGATATAAAACTCCCTACAAAATGCTCAGTTAAAATGATCGCTATTTCCTCACAGCAACGTGAAGATTAATTTACTGCTACCTCTATTATCTTCAGTCAACGGTTCATTAATTTGAACGTTTAGAGACAGGAAGGAAAATATTATAAGAAAAGCATTAGGGATAATGCTTTTTTGTGTGACGGAACTTTCTATTTATCAGAGGATATCGAGGGAAACCTAAATAATTAATTATACTTGCAATATGATGCTAGGAAAATCTTTCAACAAACGTCTTTCTGAATTCCTAACAAAGCTTTTCTCATTACATTTGTACATTAATTTTTTAAAGACAATAAATCCTGACAACGGACACTAAGGACACAAATACTCAGAACAACAATAAGTGAATTACACAAAATTTTGTGCGAAGTGGGAATCGAACCCATCACACTCAGCGCAGTAGGAAGCAGCGAGGTGATCGCTTAAACCACTACGCCATACGTGGAGTCGTGTTTATTAGAAAACAAAATATAGTATTAACACCCACAATGTTTTAGCTTTCTTATTGTTGTAATATAGCTTAGACATTTACTGCGGTATCGTCATTAACAGCCTTTTGTAGTCCACCGCTGGACGTAGACCTCTTCTTAGAAAGGAGGTATAAAATTATGTATTATCGGAATCTACGTGTTATATTTTATTTATACAGATTTATTATACACAAAACAGTTTTAAATAAGATTTGGTTCAAAAACTTTGAGATTGATTGATTTTATATTTTTTTATCTTCCAATTAAGATTTGTTACGAAAAATCTGTTATTTTTATTTGCAGCTGAGAAAAGACTACAACCAGATTATTGAATAGGTAAAATATACACAGACACTAGCTGACCCGGCAAACGTTGTATTGCAAAACAAAAAAAAAGTAGGGATGGGTCACCCTTACCATTTAGGGGTATGAAAAATAGATGTTGGCCGATTCTCAGACCTACCCGATGTGCACACAAAATTTCATGAGAATCGGTCAAGCCGTTTCGGAGGAGTACGGGAGCGAACATTGTGACACGAGAATTTTATATACAAGATATATACATAGGAAGGAGGATAGCTAACAAAATGCAAAAACAAAAATGTATTGAGGACTACAATAATTTTAGTAAGTTGTAACTCTAACTAGCCCTGATTGACTGATAGATAGAGAGAATATAGCAGAATCTGCTATATTCTCAGATTAACTATATGAAACCGTACAATACAAGTATTTTAAAGCGCAATATACCTACAACCTTTTTACACAATGGAAATCTTTCCAAAATAATGTCGTCAAATAAATATATAATTATAATATATAATATAAATATATAATATAATTATTCCCTATGAATCATATTTGTGTAATACGTTTCATTATAAAAACATGAATTCCGAATTAAACAAACTCGCTATCATAAACTGACATTACGCCGATATGAAACGAGATTTATCAGCCATTTTAATTTTCTGTCATATCCCACAGGGATTCAGATATTTTGTTTATGGCCACAAGGTCCTAATGGAGTTTTATTTTAATGATATTGTGATTTCACACAGAAATGACAAAGGTTTGAATGTTGGTTGTAAATTTATTTGCTACTAACACTAAGTACATATTTACAAATAATGATGGGCCTGTTTGATCTAATGGTTAGCCATTAGATCAAACCAGCCAGAGGTCGTGGGTTTCCCCCGGGCTGGGCGTTATTTGTTACGCCACGCTGGTTACAGCCCGGGAAACGGATTTTCAAGAGGGGGTCTATCCACAAGGGGAGTCTCTCTGGTGGTCGGGCGCATTGAGGCGCTGGGCTTACACGAGGGTGGCCCTGGATAAGACGGAAGCTCTCTTGTTCCATGGGCCCCGTCGTGGTCCACCCCCCGGCGCCTCCATCGTGGTCGATTCGGTCCTCGTACCGGTTCAGGCCCAGATGAAGTATCTGGATATCTGGATATCGCTGTCGCCTAAATAGAGAATGTACCTGAAGCGCCCGCGCCGTTGCGGGCAGGCGCTAGGAGGAATCCGGATGTCTTAATAACAGCAGTTCCCGGATCCCCCCTATTACAGGCGCAGGTTTTAGTCGGTCCGATTCCAACACACAACCCTGTCGCGAAACCCGGTGGGGTGACGGCCCGAGGAACCCCCTCGGGCAGTTAAACTGCACACGTAAAAAAAAAATGGTTCGTCGTGGGTTCGATTTTCACAAAAGAAAAATATCGTGTTATGTGCACAATCATTCTGTACACAGACTGTCGCTGGTCTTTTTCGGGCTCTTAAATTTGTAAGTATCTTAATTAGCAGTCTGGTTACCATAACACGGGCTCTTCCTAGTTGGGGATTATTATTATTTTTATTAAATATTTATTTTTACATAATAATATAATAATAAACACCACATTCATAAAACGCCACCTAGTCCCAAGCTAAGCAGAGCTTGTACTATGGCTACTAGACAACTGATATAAATATCTACTTTTTTTTGTAAATACATACATATTATATACATAGAAACACCCAGACCAAATCAAACATTAAAAGTTAATGCACTCAAATGTTTGACTTGAGTGGGAATCGAACCCGCGACCTTTGGAATAGCAGTCCGTTACACAAACCACTACGCCGTCCGGTCGTCATCACATGTTAGATTTCTCTACCTGAGACTAAACCATTTTATATTTTATAAAATATAATAACAAATTTGTGTTTTTCTACAGTTTTTTTCAATAACTCCTTACAACAAAAGTTATGACTTACACCCTCGTTCCAATGACATAGTGTAGTTCCTATACTTTCCCTAAAACTATTTCAAACTAATATCGAAATCAGTGCACATATCTTCTAAACACTTGACAGAAGTTTTGTACTGTGTACTTACCTTAATATAAGAGGTTTTTCTATATGGACTTTTGTACTTTATGTTAATAAAATACGACCCATAATAACCAACTACATTTGTGAGTTAAATATTTTTCGTTGCATATATTGTGATGGGTATTTAATTTAAAGACTTGGATAGTAAATCTACAAAAAGAATAATAACTGGTGATTAGAATTTTAAAACGCTAACTATTATTAAGTGACTTGTGTGAATTCTACTATCACAGTTTTTCTTCGTTATTTTTTCTCATGGTATAAGGTGGCAAATGAGCACACGGGTCACCTGATGGTAAGCAACTACTGCTACCCATGGACACCTGCAACTCAAAAGTCACAAGTGCGTTGCTGCCCTTGAAGTCCGTGGATTTGGGCGCCGGTAACCTCACTCACTCAGTGAAATGCAACGAAAGAATTGCTTAACACCGGTTTTCTGTGAGGTCGTTGTATCACTCCGGTCGAGCCGGCCCGTTCGTGGGGAAGCATGGCTCTCCCATTGCTGTTTCTTTTTTAAAGACAACTCCCGGACTACGAATATATCCTGTGTCACTTGGTATTTAACAAACATTCATGAAACTGACACAAAGAACACCCAGACTCAGAACAACAATTTGTGGATCACACAAAGTGTTGTCCCATGTGGGGATCGAACCCACAACACTAAACGTACTAAGAAGCGGCGAGGTGACCGCTTAAACCAGTCGTACTTTAACGTACTTTGTCATCCCGTACATTGATTCATGAAAAAGGACAAAGGCTTCTTTGATGCTACTGTGATGACTAAAATACACGCATGCCAAAATCTAGTACTAAATCACCAGTTACCGGTTAAAAAAAACAGAAACAGTGCCCAGCGTCATCCACATACCAATATTTTAGCACTTTGTTAAAACCTCTAATAACATACAACCCATCAATCATTGCGTCCCTTTCTGCTTCTGACATAACCACGTTTTTATCTCGTTTCGGATAAAACAGAAACGAACATTTTTAACATTTAATAAGTACTTTTTAGGATGAAACTGATTTCACGCTTGCTGCTTTATTATAGGACTTATTTTTATACACCGTTTTTGGAACGAAAGATCACGATCTAATCGAATTCTGTCAGTAGTATTACAATTTGCAACTGATTGATTGAACTGAAGATTACACATGACTAATTTTATGATATGGGGGTCAAGCGAGCAATTTTTTGGAAATTTAGCCGTAAGCTCCCTTAATATAATAAAATATTGCCGCCAGAGAGGGGGGCATGCATTTTGACGTGCGGGGCCAGAAGAGAAGAAGCCGGGTCACCTGATAGTGACTGCTGCCGCCCATGGTAACCTACAATTCTACAGTCACAAAAGCTTTGCCATCATCTGAGTCCGACTTCCCAGAATGAGAGGTAGGGGGGGTTTGGCCTACGGTAACCTCACTCACCTGATAAAAAATAATTATAATAACTTGACAGATCTACAGAACTAGACAGAGCCTGCACCATGGTAACCAGACAGTTGATAAACATACTCATACAAACATATTCGAAATACATACAGCTTTTTGACTGCCTCGGTGGAGCAGAGGTCTCGGTTCGATTCCCAGGTGTCCGACCCTGGAATCGAACAAATGTTTGTATGATTTGTTTCGTAGTTTGGGTGTTTCTATATATATGTATTTGCAAAAAAAAAGTATTGTATTAGTGAATCTAGCTTTTATAGTAAAAGCTCTGCTTAGTTTAAAACTAGATGGCGTTGTGTCAGATGTCTGAAATATTATTATTATTATATACATAGATAAATAACACCCAGACATAGAATTAATGCACAAATATACCAACCATACAATTAGGCCGCCCGTCAACACATCAAAGTTCGAATCATACGTAACTAATATTATCTCTGAACACGGATATGTTGAATGAGAATACGCCAGTTAAAGCTGGACTGTGTGTAGATCGGAAATTGATGCATTTTAGAAGCCTAAAATGACAGGCATAAATGATACTGTATTTGTGATTGGATGACGCCGCTTGAATTTTGCACTGTGCTTAATTTAAGCCTGAACTAGCGAGCTGCTAAATTTGGTTAACGCTCAATGCGAAATTCAAATGCGTGTAGTTTATTTGTTTGTTTTTTTGTTCTTAATCTATGTAACTTAGCGATAGTTGTTTTTTTTTATTATTAATTCAATGATATAATTAATTTGTTGGAACAAAAGCTGAGGAATTGAAAATAGAAGAGATTTTTTTCAAACAAACATAGTTATATTTAATAAGATAAGCATACTTACTCATAGCAATTTTGTTTTTTGTTATATTTAAACAAAAAAAAATTGCTAATAAACTACAGCTAGTAGTATAAAAAAAGCAGCATTTTTTAAATTCAAAAATTGAATAACTCGAATACTATTGATTGTAGATAAACAAACTGGTAATTTTATGGATAAGGGGGCAAACGAGCAGACGGGTCACCTGGTAAGCAACTACCGCAATGGACACCTTCAACTCAAAAGTCACAAGTGCGTTGCAGCCCTTGGAGTCCCTCCCGCTCGAGTCAGCGGCAGTGAAGGGCAACGAAAGAAGTGCTTAACACCGGTTTTCTGTGAGGCTGTGTTCTGTGTTCTGTGAGGTCACACTGGTAAGATAATTAAAATATTTTGTCAATACAATTGTTTCCACTTAAGCTTTATATTCAATTTATGTATCAGCAGTGGTATATTTTCTGGTAACCTAAAAACGGCAATAATAATACCGTTGCTTAGAAAGGAGGATAAAGAGTTGATGAAATCATTTAGAGCAATTGCTCTAAATTCCTATTATTTCCAAGGTTTTTGACAAATACATTCATAATAAGCTGTACTGTCCAGAACAAAAAGGTTTTAGAAAAAATAAAAGCATTGACTGGACCTAATATGATTCCTATAAAACAATCATTGCCAATAAAAGAGTTCCTACTTGCGCTGTATACTGCGACATGACTCAGGCCTTTGATTATGTGGATCACCAAATACTAGCAAAACTACAATTATATATGCGGCAACGTTTTAAACTTAAAAGCTGTGGATGATGATGAATTGAAATTTATGATGCTAAGCGATATTCATAACATGGACTGCCACTCAAGAGTCATAACTGTGTCGTCACCCTGTCAATTTCTTCCCCCACACTAGACTTAAGAGGAGGAACTTTGGACTCCAATAATTAATAATATAATTTGCTGAATAATAAAATAATTGGGCTGAAATACGAATAAACACATATTTTTTTTTGTTTTAAAACAACTCACACTAGGAATCAATCAATCGCAGGAGACTTTATAAACATACATGATACGGACACAAAGAACACACACCAGATTTAAGTGCCCAGTTTTTTTACAGCTATTTACTTTTCTCATCGATGCATTGGCGGCAGGCGTTACCCTTGATACACTGTGATTCACTACACGGTATCCTTTCATTTGATTTTCGAAATTGAAAGCTTCATGTATCACAGACGGAATTATTTACTAACACAAACCTTGAATCAACACGGTCGCCCTTTTTATAAGCTTTATATTAGCTTCACTTGTAGGTTTGTATGTATGTTTGTTTGTAACCGACTCCTTTGGGCGTGATTTTGACTGACTTTAAATGGTCAGAATTCGTTCAAACTTTGTAGATATATCGAGGACCGATGACAATATACTAATTTAAAAAAAAACAATTGTTTAAAAAACTAAAAAACCAAACTAAATTACAGTCTATTTGTCCATCCAAAGGTTGCCTGTAAGATATTGCTTTTTAGCGATAAGGCCGCCATTTGTACATGGTCATTAACTTTGAATACTATTGTATGTATAATATCCTGAATTGGTGTACAATAAAGATTATTCTATTGTATTCTATTCTAAAAAACACGCTTTTTATAGAAAACCAAACTAAAAAATATAAAAATAAAGAGGTGTGCTTTTTACTATTGACAACAGGCACCCAACGCTTTTTTTCAAATTTATTAAAATTTATTTTCTATTTTTTAGTTTGGTTTGTATAAATTGATTGGTTTTCTATAGGTTTATTGGTGTGGACGTTATTACAAGCTGACAACTTCGCCAAGAGTCTATAGGGGTAATACTATCTCTTTGATCGGTCGGTCGACGGTCTCGTTGGCAAAGGTTGGATTTTAGATTCTTTATTTGAGTCCTAGACTATATTCGAAAAATTCCAATGAACATCTTGAAGAAATGTAAAAAAAAAACTCCACGGCCTGTCTTGGAAGTCAGGATCACTAGTCAATTAAGCAACAAGTCCATCGAGTGTTTGATGTATCAATGGCTGCTCTTTTTCATTCAAGTTCGTTCAAGGTATTTATCAACACTTGTCATGATAAATTGTCAAACAAAGTTTTGTTCTTATGTTTCTAATTTTTTTATTGCTAGAATAATTTTATACTTTAAAAACCCAAAGATTGTTGTAATTTTAATTAAAACAAGTATTGTAAATATGAATTTCAGTGAACTTAATATCAATTAAGGTAAATTAAAGTGAATTGATTATGTGTGACAAGTAATTTTTTTCGTAAATAAAGTAAAGTAGATCTTTCGAAATTATTCAGAAACAAATCATCGTAAAATACATTCATTCCCCACTAAAATGTTTCAGCTTATCTCACGTAAACAAAGATCATATTTGTCAAAATCTATACCTGAGTAAAGATTTCGACATAAACATCGTTCTAAAATAACTTATCACTCACTTGAGTAGGGATCGGTGAATCTCATTTTAAGTGACGTTCAATAATAAAATCTCTACTTAAAATTAGTTTTAAGACTAGATTCACGACTGAGACACCTTTTAAAATACGGGCGGAGTATATCCTGCGTCACGGGGGACTTTACAGACGTACATGAAACGGATACAAGGAACATCTATCACAAAACTGTTGTCCTACCGATTGGATCGGATCGATCGGGGATTGAACCCACAATAGTCAGCCCAGCAGGAAGTGGCGAGGTTATCGCTTAAACTACTAAACCCTCCGTGCAGTCGAATATTTATACCATAACTACAGATTTACAGTTTATTACCGTTTTAAAAGGTATTAAAACTTTAATGGGGGTTTCAAATTACTCAATATTACTTGTAATTGCCGGCCCTTTGTAATCGTTACCATTAAAAGTCCATTCACGAACTAAAACTCTCGATTCTGACCCGCAGAATTAGTGTTATTTATATTATCGGGAGAATTACGTGTTTTGTATAAACAGTAGTAAAGTAATACTTAGAACTGTATAATAATTGTACTATGAAAGAGCGAAGTTTAAATTGGTTTCTGTTAAATACTCGAATAAACTCCATGAAGTGCTTCAACTGAGACGTTTTGGTGGTGACGTTTGATAGGTATTGTGGATTGTGTTGTCAAAATGTTTTAAGGACTTTTAATTAATAAGTATGTCTTTATCATTAAAAAAAAATAGTAGTATCATATCAACAGTCTTTACTAGTCCGCTATAAAACATGGCCTATATCCAAACTTCCATATTTATATTACAAATTAATGTGAAAGTGAGTTTCTTTGTTGTTACGCTTTCAGAACCACTAAACCGATATTTAAAAGTTCTTTAACCAATGGAAAGCTACGTGATCAGCGAGTAACATAGGATACTTTTACCGAGATAACCGAAATACACGCAGGCGGAGCTGCGGGCAAGAGTTAGTGTTTAGTATAATATAATATACCTCACACATCTCACACGCGGCCGTCTAATCCCAAACTAGGCAGAGCCTGAGCTATGGTGACCAGACTGCTGATAAACATACTTATATATTTTTAAAAACATACATATTATAGATAAATTACACCCAGATACAGAACAAATGATCATGCTCATCACACAATATTTGTCCTGGGTGGGAATCGAACCCACGACCTCCGGCTTAGCAGTCAGGGGCACTAACCACTCGACCAACAGGCCCGTCGCTCGTCGTCGTTTTATAATTGAATGATTCCCAATTCATCCCGTGGGTGTCGTAAGAGCCGACTAAGGGAGCAAACTAAGCAGGACAACAGCACTGCAAAGAGAAGGAAAACTTGAAACAAACCCTATACCAACCCGTCTGGCCAGCGTGGTATAGTAGGCCAAAACCTCCTTGCTAAGGAGAGGCCTATGTCCAGCAGTGGACTAGTATAGGCTGTTGATGTGATGATGTGATTTCTAAATATACATATATTACATATTATAAAGAAATTACACAACAGCAAATCATCGCAGTCATGTATAATTATGTATCCTGAGTGGGCATTGAACCTACGACCACGGTCTCAGCAGTCAACACTAACTACTAGAACAACATGAATGATTATTTGATTACTGCAACATGATGTTTTTTCAGTAATCAAATAATTAATGTATTCAATGCGACTGCACGTATGGCGTAGATTTTTAAACGATCGCCACGCTGCTTCCTACTACGCCGAGTGTTGTGGGTTCGAACCCCACATGTGATGGGTGTTCTTTGTGTCCGTTTCATGTATATTTGTAAAGTTCCCTGCTACACAGGAAGATTCCTAATGCGGTTATCACAAAAAAAAGTTTCAACATAACACAAAAAAATGGTCAAGGAAAAAAAAAACCTAAATCGTATTATAATTACCAGTAATCACTGCTTATCCTCCATTTCCCACAAACCAATATATATACTCATCAATCTTAAAGGAATCTTAGACTAAATCTCGAGATAAGTACTAAAAGTGGGGAGTTTTGGACCAGAAGTAATTGACACCCATTATAATGATGATTCGTTCTTGTCAGATATAGAAGATTCTTTAGACCGATATCTCAGGATATCCTAAAAGATAACAAACTGGAGAATCTTTAGCCTTAGCCTTACTGGAGAGACGTATGATGACCAGAAACCATGTAATAAAGGTTTAATGTGCTTAATATATTAATGAACCTTTTTATTCAAGGTTAAGGAATTGCAGTTCTTAAGGAATTACAGAATTATGTGCGCTACATCTATACTAATATTATAAAGCTGAAGAGTTTGTTTGTTTGAACGCGCTAATCTCAGGAACTACTGGTCCAATTTGAAAAATTCTTTCAGTGTTAGATAGGCCATTTATCGAGGAAGGCTATAGGCTATATATCATCACGCTAAGACCAATAGGCGCGGAGCACCAATGAATAATATTTCAAAAACGGAGAAAATTTATTACTATTGAGAGACGCAGACGAAGTTGCGCGGGTCAGCTAGTATTATATATTTGGTTATTGTTTCATTTTCATGGAGCATTAAATTAAAGATTAACCATTTAAATTCAATATCTTTATATTATTTTATTAGAAATGATCACCACCGACACTATCCATTGTTAAAATATATGTAAATATATCTTTTTCATCACTAAAATCTCATGACTATTTTGATTTGTTTTTCTACTGAGGCTTCCAACTGAAAAGTGTTTTTTTTTCAACCACTTTTGCGCCGTGGTTGTTTTTTTTTAATATTTATTTAATTTGTTTTAAAATTAATTTATTAATTATTACTTATTTATTAATTATATTTAATATACATAATTGAAAATTATAGATAAGAACACACAAAGTCACTGCAAGGACTGTTTGTTCACCACCTGTTTCTAAATGTTTGAGTTTTCTAAGAAGAAATCGACTAAACGAATTCAAATTAATAGATAGTTACAACACTATATATATATATAATATCACTACTCCACATACAAACTACATTATTGCTATCTGTTTAGCTATATTTGAGATGCACTGTATTAGGTATATTCATGCAGAATGTTTACTCTTGCTGTGTTTACTTCAATTAATTGTGTACCTCGTAATTGGCGTATTGTTCGACTATTATCATGTATAATATATACTGTCAGCTGTGAAGAACCTAAGTATTAAATAAATAAACAATAAAACAACAGCACGGCTTTGTTGTGTGCCAAAAAGAAGAAAAACAAAAAAACTTCTCACAGGTTATTTTTAACTTGAACATGACTAAATAAATTACGGTGAGAGGTATCCATTATAATAACACTGGAATTCTTTGTAAAAAGCAAGGGTAAGTACGTAAAGCAAGTAGATAATTCAAGTTAAACTTTATCAAGAAAATCTTTATTGATTTGTCCGTTACTATAAGTTAAATGAAACAACGAACATGAACATAAAGAAATCCTCTCACGTCGTAGTCAAGGCTATCTCAGTTATCTATTACTGCCCATTATCGTCCCAAGTGTACTGAAACCGAATCCATGATTGAGCTCAACTCAAAGTCACGAGAAAATACGGCCTTCATATAAATGACTTCCTTCATGTTGTACAATCATTTTGATGTTTTATTTCGTTGCATTCAAACTTTTAAATAAAGTTGATAATTTAGATTAAGTGTCCTACTTAAACTAAAATAGTCTATTAACTTTAAATAAGTTAAAAATACTCTTTTATCATAACCTAACGTCAACACCGATAGTGAAGGACATCAAGGGTAAAAGCAAATTGTCGTGTCAATAACAAGTGGAGAATCTCCAAAATACACTTGTAAATATAATGTACATCTTGAACAAAATATGTCATCAAATAAGAACAGTAATCCACGACATCTAAACAAATGGAAAAAATAAATTAAAAAAAAAGCCTTGTGGTGTCATGGGACATCCGATAGGCACAAAGTTCCTCATGCTATTTGACAAATATTTCAATTAGAAATTTTGATTACGGGATTTTTTAGATAATAATAATAATATCCTAAACCTGGGTCGCAAGTAACATGCTCTGTCGAAGTCGCAAGTGTTGCAACTGTTACGATTACTACTATATTCTTAAACAGTGAGAAAATACTGACTATTTGTAATTTTTTTTTGTTAATGTTAGAGGAGGCAGACGAGCACTCTGGTCACCTGATGGAGAGTGACCATCGCCGCCCATGATCGTCTGCAACTCAGGAGTCACAAACGGCCTTTTAGGAAAGAGTACGCTTTTTTCTTGAAGGTTTGAAGGTCATATCGGTCCGGCGATACCGCAGACGATAACCCGTTCCACAGATTGGTTGTTTGGGCAAAAAGCGTCTCGAGAAGAGCACATCAGTGGAGCTGTAACTATTCAGGTGATGACATATCACAAAAACTTAGTCTTTTACCACTAATCTCAATATCAACCTAACTGATATTAAAAAAGTGATAATCAGTCTTTCTCTTATATATATATATATAACTAACTGAGACCCGCGGTGTTACCCGCGTTAGTTGTTATAACCGCGGGCAACGCCGCGGGGCGAAGCTAGTCTAAAAAAAGTAAGTTACTCCTTATGTCATCAGCTATCTGCCAGTGAAAGTCCCGTCGAAATCGGTCCAGCCGTTCCAGAGATTACCCGGAACAAACAGACAGACAGACAGACAGTCAGATAGACAGACAGACTGACAAAAATTGTAAAAAATGTTATTTTGGCATATGTACCGTGTAAACATACATATGCATTTACCTAAAATCGGTTATTTTAATATTACAAACAGACACTCCAATTTTATTTATTTGTATTGATATCTTTTAGGTTAAATATCTTATATGAAATTACGAGTATAACTAACAGAAATATTCAATCGATACTTAAGGAAGGGTTTCAAAGCGCCAGTTATCCAGGAAAAGGATTTACCTGAATTTATTCATAAAGTTGTCACAAGCGAAACCACAGTCAACGCTTGTATAAAATAAGTAACTAACACATAAGCCCTCGAAACGTCTGATTAACAGTGTTAAAGGCAATTAGAAGTGTTAATTGCTGAACCAAAATAACCCTTTGAACTCATAACATGCCTCCTCCATTAGTACGGTATAACATCCTAGCTATACACCTAATGACTTAAGTTGAACGTGTAGAGTCAGGATTCCTCAAAGGCAACTGTTCGTCTAGTCCCTCTACAATCTATGTTATTAATGGGACTGGTGTAATTTAGTTGAAGAATTATAGGTTCGATTTTATTTGTTTGCTTAAAGAGGCTTATCTTTGTAACTATCAGTCCGATGTGAATAATTAGGATCGTTAAAGCCAATGTTACAATCAACACCATGACCATTATAGTCGACCCCATGTTAATTTATATGACTGCCCCGTTTTGATAAGACAAAAATGTCTTCTAAAGTGTTTTCAAATTATTAGCCTTTTTCATCATTAATAATATTCTACCACATTCACACAACGCCATCTAGTCCCAAACTAAGCAGAGCTTGTATTATGGGTACTAGACAACTGATATACATATATTTGCTGATCATACAAACATTTGGTGCGATCTGGGAATCGAAGCCGACACCTCAGCACAGCACCTCCGTGGCGTGAATTACAAATTAGCAGTAGTTATAGACCGCTAGTCACAAATAATCATGTTCTATTATCATCATCATCAACAGCATTTACTAGTCCACTGCTGAACACAGGCCTCTACTTAGAAAGGAGGTTTTGGCCTACTACACCACGCTGGCCAGACGGGTTGGTATGTGTCTATTATTTTTTACTATAGTTCTATTATACAAATGGAAACTTCAAGTACAGACATCAGAATGTCGTTTTTTATAACATGGAGCTTGGAAACTTTTCCCTTTCTCAGTAATCTCGGTTGGAGTAGTCACAGTAACGGTGCCCTTAACAAAGGGTCGATCAATCATTCGATGACAAGACTGACAATGTAAGCGATTTGTTCGTAATATATTACCTATATATATGTGAAAGTCGATTTATAATAGGTTTTTCAACATTTTTTACTTTCTTATCGTGTAAAGTATGTGTCTGTATATTAGTGTAGATAATAATTTCTGCACTGAATTACAAAAAGACTGGTGCTAAATACCTTACTTAGAATTATAAACTGTATAATGAATGTTTTTTTTTTTATGGTACAGGAAGCAAACGAGCATACGGGTCACCCGTAACGAAACACCCCCACAAGAGTCAAACGTGTGTCGCCGCCCTTTGAATTGGAGAGAGGAGGGAGGTAGACTTTGGTTGCCTTGACAGGCCTGTTGGTCTAGTGGTTAGTGGCCCTGACTGCTAAGCCGGAGGTAGTGGGTTCGATTCCCACCCAGGACAAATATTGTGTGATGAGCACGGTCATTTGTTCTGTGTCTGGGTGTAATTTATCTATAATATGTATGTATTTAAAAATATATAAGTATGTTTATCAGCAGTCTGGTTACCATAGTACAGGCTCTGCCTAGTTTGGGATCAGACGGCCGTGTGTGAGATGTGTGAGATATATTATTATTATTATTATTAATTAACTCCGTGTAAAGCATCAAAAGAATTGCTAAAACCGATTTTCTGTGAGTGTGTGTGTATCACTCTAGTCGAACCTGTCCATTTGTGTCGAAAATTATTTAATGGTAATCTTTGTGGTTCATGAATGCAAAAAAAAGGTCTGCACATTGAAAATAAAGTAAAATACAACTTGAACAAGTCATAAACAAGAAAAACTTTCACATAAACTTAATTCGTCATACATAACAACTTTTTTTTTTACCACATTTACACAACGCCATCTAGTCCTAGTCTAAGCAGAGCTTGTACTATGGGTACTAGACAACTGATATAAATACATATATACTTTTTTTTTGTAAATACATACACATTATACATAGAAACACCCAGACCAAGTCAAACATTAAAAGTTCATGCACACAAATGTTTGACTTGATCGGGAATCGAACCCGCGACCTTTAGAATAGCAGTCCGTTACACAAACCACTCGCCATCCGGCCGTCCAAAATTTACAATTTGTATATATTCGTCTAAAATGTATCCCATTTATATTTATTTAACCGTCTAAAATTTATATATATATATATATATATATATATATATATATATATATATATAATATTAAATTAAATGCGACTAATCAACACATTCCACCAAGAAATTTAAATAATTCATAGAATATATATGTACACACACAATTACACCTTCTTAGCAACACTATTTCAAAGCCTAAACACATAGCAGCTAACAAAGATTTAGAGCGAATGTTTCACAAACAACCAAAACACGCCACACATTAGCTACCTTGAGGCATCATTTGTCACATTTCAGGTACCCAACTATCATGTCCAAGTTACAGCTTCAACTACGTGTGAAGTGCTGGCTGCTCTTGCTGAAGATTAATAACTTAATTCGTAAGTAGGTGTTGAAATATTACTTGGCAGGTGTGGAAGTTATACTCCAATATTAACAATAGTCACTAGTCTATTTATATATGAAAATGTTTTGGTAAAATGTTGTTTACTTTTTGGTTTTCTACTTCAATACAAAGAGATATACAAACATTCTCATAGGTCGTGGGTTCGATTCCCACCCAGGACAAATAATTGTGTGATGAGCACGATCATTTGTTCTGTGTCTGGGTGTAATTTATCTATATTATGTATGTATTTAGAAATATATAAGTATGTTTATCAGCAGTCTGATTACCATAGTACAGGCTCTGCCTAGTTTGGGATCAGACGGCCGTGTGTGAGATGTGTGAAATTATTATTATTATTATTCTTTCATCAAGCTGGATGCCTGATGAACCGCACCTGAATGAAGAGTTTTGGGATGTTGTGAACAGATTAATAAATGTGAAAACTTTTATTGCGCGATGCAGGTACTGTAATTGCTATGTAGTTTGACGAATCTTCACTAGAACAAATCATTTTTTTAATTTATAATTAAAAATAAGTCTATGTGAGTTAAATATATATTTTCAAATTAATGTGTCCTCTTTATATTAATTTACAGTTTAACCTTGAAATATTAAGAATGTGCTTTTTTGCAAGCAGTAGCATTTTGTTTTAATATGTTGAAATGTTTATTTTTCTTTCCTCTGGTGATTGTGAAATTTATACCTGGAATACTGTGTTACGCGTAATGAGTTTGTATAAAGCTTCGTAAAACGTCAAGACCTAAACCTAATAAAATGTAATATAGTGAACATGACTTCGAATATTCATAATTATTAAGCTCTAGCTTCTGCCTGTGGCCCCGCCCTCGTGTAAAAAGTAGACTATGTTACTCGCTGATAATGTAGCTTTCCTCTGGTGAAAGAATTATTAAAGTCTGTTCAGTAGTTTAACAAATAAACTCACTTTCTGTTTCTGATATAAGAATAGAAGAATGGATCTATAGGTTTAAAGAACCTTATTTATGTTTTATGGAACGCAACAACAAGGCTAAATTATAGGATACAATTTAATACAGAATTTCTCAAAACGAAATACCTGTAGCGGGTTCATTGGAGAACAGCCAAGAGGTTGTTTGTCGCGGAGACTGAATTTATTGCTTTAACAACTTCGGTACATTGTTCGAACGATCAACTATTAATATTATTATGTTAAATTGAGCAATAACCAACATTGGTCACGTTGGTGCTCCAATCTGTGGATTGAGCAATTCTCTTTGATTAGTTTAGGTTTTAGTAAGGAATATGACCGAGAGCAAAGACTCCGATACGGATTTGGAATACCTTTAAAAGGTTACACTAACTTATGGAGTACGCCGCAAGGACCTTTTTGTGTACCAAGTAATCAAGTATAAAGTAATAAAAGTAACTACCAAGTATGCTTTGGACGAGATCGTACGATTCGTGAACTACAAATTGCTTTCACAAAACAATGGTAGAATAAGTTACACAAAACTGTAAAAGTCTAAACTTCTTGCACAGCATGCCAAACCGCATATCAGCAGTAATGGCGGCCCGAAGAGGAAAATAAAATAAAAAATTAAAAAGTGGTAGAAAAATATGGTGTTGTTTTTTTTTTTTGTTTTAAATTAAGAGTATATTTAATTAAAGCCTGCTTACTTATGCATTAAACACAATTTTTGATTATCTTAATGTTAATCGAGTTCATTGTTCTAGCGTGTATTACCATGCCTTTCGTAAGTAATCTCTTTATAACGCTATTCATTACTGAATGAGCCAAAAACAAGCAAATAAAAATTATTATAAAAGTAGGCTGTGGGGAAGTGTGTCATAGCATGTAAGAGTACTAATCTCACAGAAAACTGACCCTGACTTTGTATTTCGATTTGTAAAATAATTACGTTAAATACGTTATTTTTAAGTTATTTAGGTTTAAGTGCGTGCAGGGAGGCCAGTGTTATATTCTAAAAAAAACTATTTAATTAAATTATTTATATCACCAGTCTTTATTAGCATAAGTCAACGTGTACTGTAAGCATTATTAAATGAAATACAAAAAATTTACTTCACATATCTCACACTCGGCAGTCTGATCTCAAACTAGGCAGAGCCTGTACTATTGTAACTAGATTACTGATAAACATACGTATATATTTTTACAATACATATTATAGATAAATTACACCAGACACAGAACAATGATCATCATGATCATTTCATGTGTGAGTGGGTTTGAATCGAACCCACGACCTCTTGCTCAGCAGTCAGGGTTACTAACCACTAAACCGACAGGCCCGTCAGATGGTTTAAATTTAGTAGATACAAAAAGTTAACATCTATACAAATCAATAAAATTGGAGTGTCTGTTTGTAATATTAAAATAACCGTTTTTTACTAAATGCATATGTATGTTTACACGGTACATATGCCAAAATAACATTTTTTACAATTTTTGTCGGTCTGTCTGTCTGTCTGTTTGTTCCGGGTAATCTCTGGAACGGCTGGACCGATTTCGACGGGACTTTCACTGGCAGATAGCTGATGACATAAGGAGTAACTTAGGGTACTTTTTTTAGACTAGCTTAGCCCCGCGGCGTTGTCCGCGATTATAACAACAAACGGGGGTAACACCGCGGGTCTCAGCTAGTACCTTATAGTGACGATTGATTTAGCATTTTTAGAGATTACTAGCTGACCCGGCAAACGTTGTTTTGCCATATACATTACTTGTAGGAAATATTGAAAAAAAAATTTTAGGGGTGGGTCACCCTTGTCATTTAGGGGTATAAAAAATAGATGTTGGCCGATTCTCAGACCTACCCGATGTGCACACAAAATTTCATTAAAATCGGTTCAGCCGTTTCGAAGGAGTATGGTAACTAACATTGTGACACGAGAATTTAATATATAAGATCTGAGATGTGTGAGGTTATTATCATTATTATTTTCAGAGATTATTAATAAGCATATTTTATACGCAGTCATAATATCATCTTTAAAAATAAATAAAATTGAAGGGTCTGTTTGTAATGTCAAAACAATAGGTTTTTTCATGCTCACGGTTATTTGAACAATACCTATACCTAAAAACTAGTTTAAATATTTTTTGTCTTTCTGTTTGTTCCGGGTAATTTTCAAAATGGCTGGACCGCTTTTGAAAATATTTTACGTTCAGGCAGCTGTCTATATGTGGAGTAACTTAGGTTTTTTTACTCTCAGAAAAACCCTATAAAATTTTGCCCGGTAAGGGAATCGAACCCGGCCTTATTGACTGCAGTTGCGTACCGTACTACATTTCATTACTAAATTTATTACAATTAAACAAACGTTTAACAGCATTTATATGAAAGATTCAAAACGCTTGTTAAATCCAATCAATTTTTACCGAAGTAATCCTGTAGCGATTTGATTTCTATGAAATCGCTGATTTTCCACGTTATGAATATTTGATCTACCTGTCGTGCTTAAGAATTCAATGTTTCTTATAGTATTTGATTCAATAGATATACTTACAAATAAAAACGGACTTTGACTGCACGGATGGCGTAGTGGTTTAAGCAGTCTCTTAGCTTACTACTACGCTGAGTGTTGTGGGTCGGATCCCCACATGGGATGACACTGTGTGATACACAAATTGTTATTCTCAGTATGGGTGTTTTTGGTGTCCGTTTCATGAATGTTTGTAAAGTTCACAATATCACGCCTTATCAAATTGTAAAAACGATATATGTACGTGTTTTAGTGTAAACAAAAATATTACTTTTTGCTCCTTATGCAATGACTTTCGAAAACAACTAAGAAAGTTACTGTAGGAGAGTCATGCTTCGTCGTATAAGCGACACTTGTATGGAGTGATGATGGTATTGGGCTCAGAGAAACTAGGTATGAAGGAGTTCTTTCGTTGATTGTCACTTATCACCAAGGTGTGTGAAATTACTGGAGCAACAATCACTTTCCACTTCACTGTTGAATAACGCATTCAACACGTGCTCAAGGATAGCAGCGCGAGAGAGGAAGAGAGGGGAGGAGATGCGCGCGCGCCGGTCTCAAGCGTGGCACTCAGCTGATCGACGCGAATAGATACATATCTGCTCGCAGTCCTTATATATATTTCTTACTTTTATATTCTTTTCCCGACAACGACAACCCTGTACTTAACCAGTATTTTAAATAACTATTTATGCAGTCCACTCTTTTTATTCCGCCTAACACCAAAGGAATCATACCAACACTCACCAAAGCAGACAACAATACGGGAAAGATCTCAAAGGATAGGTAAGCGGCAAATTGAAGTACCCCTTTGTAACAACTACTATGGGCAAAGGTCCAGTAAATATTTAGTGCACGTAATTTTTAACAGCTTCCCAGAAGAGATTTCTAACATTTGTTATATTTCTAATAGCTCTCATTCAAGAGGAATCTTCAAATCGAGGTTGGTGAAGTACCTTCTTGAGAATCTACATAGTAATTAATGTGTAATAGGAATTAATATACAATGTATATCGAAACAGATTTTTATTTTTTCATGTAGTACTTAAAGGAAATATGTTAAAGTATTTAAAAAAAAAAAATTAAATAAGGAGTTACGTCTGCCAACAAACTTTCCTGCAGCTTGGCAGAAGTAAACAATATGTAAAATGGTAGTAATAATTTTATAATAAACATGTTTTTTTAATGGTGGGGAAATTGGGAATTTTCCAAGTGCGTCAAAGCACTTGTGTATTACTATGCAGTTGCAGTGTCCCCGGCTTTAGTAAGTTCCGACCAGGTGACAATTCTGTTAGTTCACTCCTATAACATGAAAAAAGTTAAAACTGAGTACTAATTATTTATTTTTCGTGTTTATATATAAACCACGATGTTAATTCTTGAGATTTCTTCATTCATCAAGAAGGATTATTATTACAACGTACTTATTTAAAGCACTACCCACGTAATCGGGCTTTTAATAAAGGAAAAGCCTTCCTAAAATCTTCATACTCGTCCTATCGATTGATTATTCTAAAATATTATTATAAAATAAATAACTCGCCGCAGTGACATTTTTCGATCAATTAAAACGTTATTCAATTGGCTTAATAACACTCTTTCTAGTATTAAGTTTAAGCTATTCGAAATAGGTTTTAGCTTAATTACTATTGGTTTACGATCAGTAATTTAAAATATGTATATACTTTATGATATTTAGAATGAACATATATTTCGCTTAGTTACATTGGAAAATTCATAAACCATTAAATGCTGAATGACTTACAGACTTGGTCAGTCAGGTCACTCAACCTTTAGGTCCATGTCCTCCCAGAGGAGGGCACCTGAGTCCGGCTGTCGGGGTGGTTTTTAGTGTAATCACCACATACCTACTCCTGGCTCCTGAGTCCACGAGGAACAGGAGATCCGAAGGGTTTTAATACATCAAAAAAAAGAAAGGTAACAACATTTGATGGTATATTGTAATGTTACTTAGATACACCTATCAAACCACCAATAGAAAAACAACATTATGGTTAGTTGTCTGAGAATCTTGAACACTCAAGCGGCTCCGTATTAACTACATACCAGTTAATATATTAACTTATATACCTACTAACTATTGCCACCAGCTCTGCCATAGAGAGATATGGAGATATAATAGAGGGAGCAAACTGGTTTTTTCCTCTGTAGCTGGTAGCGTAGCCGTTAGACAAAGAAAGAATATTGTTTTGGTCTTGCATCTCTCTCTCTTCTGCACTACCTGGCTGATAATGAAGAGGGCATTCGAATTAGTCAATCAGTGACAAAAGCAGAGAGAGATGCAAGACCAAAACAATCTTCTTTCTCTCTTTGCTAACCGTATGCGATAGCGCCTTGTTCGCTTCCTATATATTTGCAAGCTCCATATTTTATACACATTTCCATATTATTGTATTACATACATACATATGTATATCCATATTTGTAACCATGTCGGTTACCGTGGTAAAAAGTAGTCTGTTACTCGTTGATAATGTAGCTTCTGCGGTTTGGTGGTTTGGGTGTAAAAGCGTAACAAATAAACTCACATTCACGGTTATAGTATAAGTATAGCTAAACTGAAAATCAGTAAAATCATGAGCTATAACCATAAAGAAACCGAACAATTGCTAAAAATCTCCAAATAAGAATGAAAACTGACAGACAGACGAATACACATACTTAGACATATACACACAAATACACACACAGGCTCACAAACTATCACACACACACACACACACACACATAGCTCCAAGTTAAACTTAGCCAATTAAATAAATATAGATTGTAGTAAACTGCGATCTCTTTCTATTGTTTCATATGAGATTTCTAAAAGATTCTAATATTATTGCTACTGTCCTAATGTATAATCGTTTTTGTATTGATAGCCTCGATACAGGCTAAGCCTAGTGTAGCTATCATTGTTAAACAAATTTTGTAAATCTTTACTTTAAATAAAGTTATTATTATATATCGGTATATACGAGTGCACACAAAAAAACAAAACAAAAGAAAAAAAAAACTTGTCAACGGGTCAACTATTAGTGTGACCTTTGCGAATGACCTTATTTGTAGTTATTGTCGGACACCGGTGGCTGCTTACCATCTTAATACCCTTTTCGCTTTAGTTATCAATTTTAACAAGTATATACTGAAAAATTATCTTAAAGTTTATTCAGAACTTCATAAGAAAACTTTAATACTTAACTATAAAACACTAAAAAAAACTAAGACCATCTCTGAGCATAAAAAACAAAGCATAATTTGTGTAAAAGACACATCTGTATAAAAGTTATATAGCACTTTTATAACGACTACAAATCTAAAATAACGGGAATAGTTCTGCCATCTGTTTAATATATTAGTCTCGAGAACTCGTGGTAGTGTTTCAGTCTATAAAACACCTATTTTAAAGCGAAGTCTCAAGCAATTCTTGTCATTGCCCATAGTACCACCTGCTCCGCCAGATTTTAACGTTGGCTTATTACAAGTTGTTCATAAAGTACTGAAACGACTTGAAAGCCGAACGGCTTGAGCCAAACGACTTCAAAGTTATTCCCGACTTACGCTGTCAAAATCTTTTGCGTTTTAACGTTAAGTTGTTTTATTATGTTGAAAAGTTTTGTACGCATTTGATGTCACAGCTATAAAAGAATAGCTTTTAAATTAGTTAAAATTATGTTTACATGTACATCTATCATCATCATCATCAACAGCCTTTAATAGCTAGTCAGTGGACTGTAGCAGTGGCTGGACATGGCCTCTCCTTAGAAGGGAGGTTTTGCCTACTATACCACGCTGGCCAGACGGGTTGGTATAGGGTTTTTGTCAAGTTCTCCTTCTCTTTGCAGTGCTGGTTGTCCTACCTTAGCTCCCTTAGTCGCGTCTTACGACTTCCCCATGGACATGTGTCCGTGTAGTGACGGATTAAAAATACATCTATATTAATATATATTTATTTAATGTTGGTTTGTGTTTGCTTCAGAAACTCAATAAGTTCTGGACTAAATAATATAAGCTCAAATTTTGCAATGATGTAGGTATTGTTAGGTATTGTTTTTAACGGACTGCTATTCCAAAGGTCGCGGGTACGATTCCCACTCAAGTCAAACATTTGTGTGCATGAACATTTAATGGTCTGGGTGTTTCTATGTATAATAAGTATGTATTTACAAAAAAAAGAATATATTTATTGATATCACTTGTCTAGTAGCCATAGTACAAGCTCTGCTTAATTTGGGACTAGATGACGTTGTGTGAATGTGGTAGAATATTATATTATATTATTTGTCGCATCAGTTTCGTTCCTCATTTCTCAATCAATGGAAGCACAATATGCCACAGCAAAGCGTGACAGGTTCCAGCTAGTTGTTTTTATTAACAATATATACGAGTATATAAGGCAATTGATACCACAAACCCCCACCCATTTTTCAGGGACATCGTTTCAAGTAACTCTGTAAAATCGACCGGTATTTTTCTTGTTTCCACCATCAGGCAAAATAATTATTTTTTATTTTGACTTTCTACTCTTTAACTCTAAAAGGTTTCATTGTTTACAATTCCAAAATTCCTATCGAGTTCGCATTACTGCATCGGCGAACAGATGAGTCCAAATACAGTGACTTTCTGTTCGGTATTATAAGCGAGTCATACTCGTGTAAACTATACAATTCAATGTTCAGTAAATTATTATATTTTTGTTAATCCTCAAGAATCCTTTGAAATCTAAATTATTGCATAAAAATATAAATTAAATAGATATAATACTTTGTTTAACAGAGGCCAGATTATGACACTAATCTTTTTAATTGTTAATTAGCACGTAATAAGCTTATTTAAGTTAAACAGAAACATTCGCTAAGCCCTCTTTCAAGACCTTACAATTCGCGCAGCTAACCGGGCATAACAATGTCAAATGAGACTCTCGCACTGTCTTTAAGCACACAATTTAAGATTTAATTTAATAAAGAAATTAATTTGCAGAAGCTCTTAGAAATCGTTTAGACTCAGTTTAATTTGCAACCAGTGACATGAAGTGTTTTGTAATATTCGTAAAACTCCTTGCAGTTAAAATACGTTGTACAAATTTACAGGGTAAATGAAAACCGAGATTCGAAAGGAAAATAATTAATTAAAACTTACTTTAATTAAATTATTTAATAAATTACCTAATTATAAAAGGCAATAGGTGATGGTAGACTTAGCAATTCTTTTTTATTTACCGAGCCTACATAAACTTTTTTGTTAAAAAAAAACTGGTAACTGAATAATGCACCTTTATTTCAAATAACGGAAACTGTTACATTCAGAAAAAATCTTTCATCTGCCATCTTAATGCTTTAAAATGTATAATTGTGTAAGAGTTCTGCGTAATATATATAATATAATATTTGTATTCAGAAAGAAAGAAAGAAAAAAAATTTAAATATTTTGTCATATTTAATGTTATTTAGGAGGTTTTCTCACTATGTTACTTTTGAATTAGTTTTGTATTAGGTATAAGTTTGGATATTCTATTGCGTGCTGTGGTCTCCTATAACTGAAGGACTACACTATTCAAAAAACTAAGTGTGTATTATATATACTTTTGTGTATATCCTTTGTTGGAGATCCAATAAATAAATAAAATAAATAATATGAATAAACTTACAGCTGGTTTAAAAGTCTCTCTATCTAAAAGCCATAATATCCAATATACAAAACTAAAAAAAAATGTTCTTAGGAAGTACTCTTCATTACGGTACACAATCAATAACACAAAGCTATTATATATATTTGTGTCTCACATTCTTAACTGTAATTGCCATCCATTTGTTAATTTTATAGCCGATACAAAGATCCAGGCATTCATAATTGCCAACAACGAAATTACGAAACACACAATTTATTGAGTAATAATTTTAAGGATACCGACAATTCTGTAAGGCTTGGCTCACATTTGACTACGCGGTATGTTCAAATGAAAATAAGCTTTTGAATCAAATGTATTGTAATTAATATATTTAAACAGTAATTATTTATAATACCGGGGAAATTTGATTACTGTGTGTTAAGAAACCTAAAATGTTTGGATGATTGTTTATCGGTTTAAATGCAGCAAGATTTAAATAAAAAAACATCATACATGATATTCAGACACTCATACCTATATTCCGCGAAAGGAAGTGGAAGAAGTGTATTAAATGCTTACACTCTGCTATTTTTTATTAATTTTGTCTCATTTACGTTATAGAAATCAGACAGTCAATGGGACAGCATCTTAGGGATTAAACAGATACTTCTAATCTAGCCAATATTGGTAGAAAAGCGATAAAGCTTACACGAATGCATTTGGGAATGTATTTGGAAATAAAAATCAATAAACCAAGTAATAATAATTAATAATTAATCAGATGTAACTAGTGAAAATGTGTTAGTATGGCGTCCTCAATGATTCATCACATCACATCAACAGCCTATAATAGTCCACTGCTGGACATAGGCCTCTCCTTAGAAAGGAGGTTTTGGCCTACTGTACCCACGCTGGCCAGACGGGTTGGTATAGGGTTTGTGTCAAGTTTTCCTTCTTTTTGCAGTGCTGGCGTCCTGCGTTGTTTTGAGCCATTAGTCGGCTCTTACTACACCCACGGGATGAATAGGGGTAGTGACATTCCGTATTCTTAATCCGTCATACATTATCAATCGTAATTAAATTGTTTATCAATTATTGGGAGATCTGACATATTGTGATGAATATTTGAAACTAACCAAAAAACATATTGTGTTATTGGTCCAAAGCTATCTTTTTTTTTAATATAGAATAGCCTAAACGCGATGGAAAGCGAGTATAACAGTTTTCATCAGTGTAGTGTGAGCCAAGACTAATGATCTCTGAGGTTTTGCCATTGTGAAAGTAGGCAAAATTATTCGCTAGTGAGGAAACTATTCAAATGAATCACGGCCTATTTATTGAGTTGGGTAAATACTCTGTGACAATGGGTGCTATTTCTAGTCGCCATAACAATAATAGTTCGTTATAAGGGGAAAGGCAAATTTTGAAAATAATACCACCACCAATATTTATATGCAAAAGAATAAAAACAAAATATTTAAGTACCTTGGTACTTAATAAAATAAACAGGTATCGCCCAGATAGTCAAATCATTTGTTTCTTGTTTGTTTTTAAATAAAAAGGCAACTTCCGCATTAGGAATATATCCTGTGTCGCGGGGGACTTTACAAACATACATGAAACGGACACAAAGAGCACCCAGACTCAAAACAATAATTTGTGGATCACACAAAGTGTCGTCCCATGTGATGATCGGACCCACAACACTCAGCGTAGTGGTGAGCGGCGTGGCGAGCGCTTAAACCACTACCCCATCCGTGCAGTGAATTGTTCTTTTCATTAGCATTTTTTTATTTTTTTCTGTCTATCCTCATATAAATTGTTTGTCCGTGTATCTTAGAAATAAAATATGTTTTCTTTCTTTCTTTTTTCATTAAAAAATTACAACAACTTAATCAATTAAGGAAAGCACATAAGAAAGCGTGAGTAACGAGTCCGTTGCTCAGGACCTCTTATAACCATCGTCTAGTGGGAAGTGATCCTAACTGCTAAACCAGATGGTCCTAGCTTCGATTCCTACCCAGAACATTTTTTTTTTCTGTCCTGATGTAATTTATCTACAATATGCATGTAATAACGTAAAAGTATGTTAATCACTAGTCTGGTTACGATAATACAGGCTCTGCTAATTTATGATCAAACAATCGCGTTTGCGGTGTCTCAAACTACACTGTTCCCTCAGTGGTAGTCTAACTAAAAAAGCAAGTGTAGTTTAATATTAATTCAAGCCATCAAAAAGATTATAAAATTTATCTAAGAAGCTACACAATTCCTTATGAGCAATATATCTAATAGTATTCGATCTGTAATGTTTTACCTTGAAATAGTAAGTACGTATAACCAAAGACAATCCAGCTCAACTAGATTGCTACCTGGGCGTCCATTAATGCTCAGTGTGGACCGGTTAGGTAAACCAATTCTGACAATTCTCTACATCTGCAATAGTGGTGTGTTAAGTGCTTGCTGGTTGGATTGTCACGTTTTACGTTTGTACCGATTAAGACAGTAGATGTAAGACCGTAACTGAAGTATTTGTGTTTTGGTATTGCTAGTAGTTAGGTCTTTTTTCGTTTTGCTACTTTCTTTTTATAATAAATAATTATACCTACCTATACCAACCCGTCTGACCAGCGTGGTATAGTAGGCCGAAACCTCCGTTGTAAGGAGAGGCCTATGTCCAGCAGTGGACTGTTAAGGGCTGCTGATGATGATGATGAAATAATAATCAATATTTCGGACATCTGACACCCAACGCCATCTAATTTCAAAACTAAGCAGAGCTTGTACTATGAAAGCTAGACTGAAAAAAAAAAGTAATTACACATATATGTGGGTATCTGCTCAGGAATTAAAGCGAAAACCTGATTGCGTATATTATAATTTGCCAGATATTTCGATCAGTTCTAACACTAACCGTGGTCACAGCCTGATTTTGTGGCAGCCTAAATTAAAGTCAAAATATCTAGATTTCATAAAAAATCTTTTAAAATTATGGGTGGTTATAATCACTTACAATTAGGTGGCCTGTGCTTGTTTGCCTCCTGTGCTAAAATAAAAAAAAAAACTACGTCACAAAGATGATCCTGTGATAAAAAACACACAACCTCGTGGCCGCAGCCAGTGCAGGCCGATTGAAACACCACACATTTAAATGCATAAGAAATATCTCATTTAATAAAAGAAAGTTAAAAGCTTTCGTTCTTATCGAGAAAGACTTAGCTTTTTAAATTACTTTATATTATTTTTATTAATATATAATGTTATATCATTTTATTTAATAAGTTTCTAAAATAAATTATTATGTTTAAGTATTTCGAGGTAAAAGATCTCCAATCATATTTACTACATCTACATCATGTATCCTCGCGTTCTCCACTTTCAAAGAATATCTAGCATCAAATGAAAACTGAGTGTAACAAACCCGACAATTGCACAGAATCACGTACAAATATGATCTCTAGTCACATCGCTGCTACTTCCGTTATACTCTACAACGAAGCCTTATTCCACTCCCTTTTATTAAAAATAATTTTAAAAACTAGATAAGTGGAATGAGGCTTTAAGTTCTCTTGGGACTAGTCCCACAAAGATTTTAAAAAGAATATGGACATATGGGAGGATTTTTTAGTCAAAGCAGTCAAATTATTATGAATGCCGAAATCTGTATTTTAGCTAAAGTTTATGCAAATGGGATAGGAATCATCATCAACAGCCTTTACTAGTCGACTGCTGGACATAGACCTCTCCCCAGAAAGCAGGTTGTGGCCTACTATACCACGCTTGCCAGACGGGTTATTAGGGTGTTTCAATTTGTTTTCCTATTCAAGCAAGTCTAATTGCGACAGAAATCAAATATAAAACATCAAGCGGTTAGATTTACATTGAATGCCATAAAAATATTAGAAATTTTATATCAAAATAGTATACAAGATAGAAATGAAAAGCTTACTTCTTTTCTAACAAATTGTTTAGCCCACTACCCATTTCAGAGTAAGCTTCTGTTACTGCTTACCCCAAAATACTGCACGTAGCAGAATAGCACTGCGGGACGTGCCAGGCATACTGAACCTTCGGTACCCTAACACCTGACGTCCGGCGATATGCTTCGAATAAACAGATTGCATTGAGACTACAATGTTTTGTAGGCTTCAAAGTTCAAAAAATTATGGAAGAGTCAACAACGCGGTAAAATACCTAAAAAAAATATTAATAATTATTAAAGCCATCAAAAATTGATATTTACTTGATATTTTTTTCTGTTCTTATTTTTAACAGTGATACTTAAGGATTGTATCATTTAAAATTAAATAATCTCTTAGATGTATACGTTATCCATAAAATTACAAATTCTTTCAATTGACCATCAGTTTGGCTCACAAAATCTGAAGTCTGAGGTTTTACTTTTTTAAATTTAATTAATGTTTCTCAATAATGGTATTTGGTATGTTTTTAATATTACTGTACTTGGAGTAGTTTTAGTGTATATTAAGACCCGGTGACTTGTACGAGTAATACAGGTTTAAATACCTACAATAGACCAAACTTTGACATTGGATTTTAGTTTTAATTACTGTTTTGCTGACAAATGAGGAAGGAATAAAACATGTTGAAAAATGCTTAAATGATTGAAAAACAATACAAAATATAATAAATAATTTATATTATATGTATTTCAAGTTAGAATAATAATGCAATACAGTTTTAAAAAGAAAATTGAAAAAGTTTCAATCAAATATAAACATTGTCAAAATATGTAGACAACATCCAAGATTATGTTTAAAAAATAACGCAAAGCCAGTTGGGCTTAGGAATTCCCTGGAGTATCGTCTCGATCATTATATAGCACTGATTTTATCCTTTCGATATGGAAGAAACCCCATCCTAAGTGTTGGAACAAAGTCGGTTAATACAAACTTTCCGAAGGGACCGTGTATCGAATAAACGAAGCGATTTCAAGATTGTAACAATAAAATGTTTAACTTGTTCATGGCTCAGTTGGCTTTGTGCTCACAAGCAGTCAATCTATTGTATAAACATTTTAAAGGCATCACTCCATGTAAGACTGTTTCAGAAAGTATAAGTCTAAGACTGTTTCATGGTCATCGGAAGATCAGCGTTGGAAATAGGAGTGTTACATCTACAACTGGACAGAAGGTTAGTAAAAAGATCTTAATTTTTTTGACCAATAAACTTTTGACATAAACACCTTACTTTTAAGTTCAGTAATAATTTTCGTACTATCTTATAATTTTTGAATCAATCGACTGCATGGATGTCGTAGTGGTTTAAGCGGTCGTCACGCCGCTTCCTACGGCGCCGAGTATTGTGGGTTCAAACCCCACATGGGAAGATACTTTGTGTTATCCACAAATTGTTGTTCGGAGTCTGGGTGTTCTTTGTATCCGTTACATGTATGTTTGTAAAGTCCCCCGCGACACAGGATATATTCCTAATGCGGAAGTTGTCTTGAAAAAAGGAAAACTTGTAAGTAATTATAATCATTTCCGCTCAAGTCAAACATTTGTGTGGATGAACATTTGATGTTTGATTTGGTCTGGGTGTTTCTATGTATAATATGTATGTATTTACAAAAAAAAAAGTATATATGTATTTATATCAGTTGTCTAGTACCCATAGTACAAGCTCTGCTTAGTTTGGGACTAGATGACGTTGTGTGTATGTGGTAGAATATTATTATTATTATTATTCAATACAGAAGCATCCATAAAAGAATGAATCATTGACGTCGTCCGCAGCGTTCCAAAATACGAACCCGTAATGATTTGCATCGGAGGCGATAGAATATATCCTGCACTTGCAAGCTTGCAAAATGAAAATTGTGGGTTAGTGAAGGTTCGAATACGAGGGTACAAATTTTACGGCTGTTGATTTATTAAGTCGAACTCGTTTTCTTCAAGAAATTTGGTGTCAAACGGAAGTGTACCCTCAGTTATGATTGTCTGTATAAACACTTAAGCGCCTATGTTAAAAGAAGGCAGCTGAAATAGTTTTGATATAACTGCAGGTCGAGACATAAGCACGATAATATATAAAAGGTATTTTATCTTTTTAATTATCTACCAAATTTAAAAAAAATGTGATTAACTGGTGGAGCTCATCACCACTTCATTTGTTGTTTATTATTATCGTTCGCAGTATTAGTATTATCGTTCGTTTACTAGTATTTAGTAAACTTTTTTTTTTTCTCGGATACCACCTATCGGTGGCATGTCGGACTCAAGCCGACTAAAACCGCACGCCGTCCACCGCCAGGGAACCAGGTATATCCTAGAAAGGAAGTCCCTGGTGCCCCGACATACCTCGGGCCATCTACAGACGAGTAGACGACCCCGTGTGGGAACCCCATGTTCCCTCTGTTCTCTGGAAGCGAGCGCGCTTCCAGAGAACAGCCACCCCGGCCTGCTTCTGCTAGGGTGACAGATGGCCTCACCTGTCACCCCCAGGCCTGCGCTTATGGAGGACGGAGGTCGTTCTGCGACCTCCAGCGCCTGAGTCGCCTGCGGTACCTAGCCCATTCCGAGAACTCCCACTCCGATGGCCGCCACGAGGTCTCGCCTCTGCTCAACCCACGCCGGGCACTCTGCCAGCGTGTGGAGAGCCGTGTCCACGGTCTGGCCATCGCAGTGGTGGCACTCAGGCGTTGGCTCCTTGCGGATCAGACACAGGTGATCCCCGAAACATCCTTTCCCAGTTATCACCTGCGTCAGTCGGTATGAGAGGGTCCCGTGACGCCTCTCGAGCCAATCCTCCATAACGGGTCTTACCGCCGCGATGACGGCATGCCCGGCGCTCGGTTGCCCGAGTCGTTCCCTCCACTCCCCTATGATGACCTGGCGGAGTTGGGCTTTCCGGTCATCGATTTCTCGAATCTCGGGACAATGACCCAACTCCCGCGCCTCCTTGCGCCACTGATACAGAGCCGCAAGGGCTCTCGCATCCAGGTCCAACGGTGGAGTTCCGGCCAGGAGGCTCGCCGCCTCAAAGGAGATCGTGCGGAACCCCCTTATGATCCTGATGGCCAGCACTAGCTGCGGTCGTCGCAGTATCGCGACGTTGCTGGCCTTCAGGGCCCCCGCCCATACTGGGCACCCGTAAAGGGCCATGGACCGCACAACCCCCGAGTAGAGTCTCCTACAGGAGTCATCGGGTCCCTTCATGTTGGGCAGCAGCCGCGCCAACGCACGCGCTGCCCCAACCAACTTGGGGACCAGACCTCGGAAATGATATCCGAAGTCCCATCGGAGTATTTAGTAAACCTGGGAATATAAAACCTATTTCTTGGTTAAGCTAATAATAATCAAAATTCATAATTAAGAATTTTGAACAATAGAGACTACTACCTACTATAGAGGAGGATGTTCCACTGTATTTTTAGTAGTCTAATAAGTAAGATGAAAATGTGAAATTCAAAATATGGGCATAATACATCGCTGCCTCTCTCTGCCAGTCTCTGTGAAAATAAAAACGTATTTGAACAGAACAGAAGAACAGAAAATTGTTATTCATTAAAAACAATATTTTTCCATTCCGTACTTCCCGCATTTTTGAAATTCAAATCTAATGCAGAATTGCAGAAAGTACTCGTATATACTAAAAGTTGCCTGTACGTCGTTTCCATTTGCAATTTAAAATACAACGACGTGTAATGTTTTCGACGTGAATGTAACTAAATATCTTAGGATTCGATCTACGGAACGACAGACTGAGACTATTTGTAGTGTGACTAGGGTATTAGTGTGACTAAGGATTTTTTGACACCAATATTTGCCAATCACAGTAATGTACATAATGTACTATATGCCTACATAATATATTTGTAACTAGCTGAGACCCGCGGTGTTACCCGCGTTTGTTGTTATAACCGCGGGCAACGCCGCGGAGCAAAAATAGTCTAAAAAAAGTAGCCTAACTGACTTCTTATGTCATCAGCTATCTGCCAGTGAAAGTCCAGTCGAAATCGGTCCAGCTGTTCCAGAGATTACCCGGAACAAACAGACAGACAGCCAGACAAAAAATTTTAAAAATGTTATTTTGGCATATGTTCCGTGTAAACATACAAATGCATTTAGTAAAAAGCGGTTATTTTAATATTACAAACAGACAGTCCAATTTAATTTATTTGTATAGAAAGAATAGATATAGATTATGTATATTCATAATTATACCTAGTACAGGCCAGGCTTGGACAGCATGATATAGATGTTTTAACTTTTATCTTATTCGTAGATTAACTACTAAGATAAACAAGTTCACATTTACTGAAAACATGAAAAAATAAAAAACAAAACAAGTGTTCCAGTCAAAGTTCCTGACAAAGGCAAAAAAAAAAAAACATATTTAGGAATGTAGTTAAATTGTTTAATATAAAATTGTATGAGATGAAATGAGGAGTTGCTGATTATAGGGAAATAGTGACTGCTGAAGCTTTTTTCTTAACAAACACCAACATGTGAATCTTATCCACTGAATCTCTCACAACATACTTTTCTATTTTCAAAATAACAGTTAAGAATAATCCACCGGCCTCGGGCTTTCAAACCATTTCTTTTACATTTTTTTGTGGTTAATTGATTCTTAAATTTTTTTTTTTTAATAACGTGTGGTTATATAGATCGGCGAAAAAGTGTTTCGTGTTTTGTATGCATAAAATTAATGAAAAATCTCTTTAGTGTACAACCAATCATCTTTGTACTTAACTGGTTTTAAATTCAATAGATGTAAAACATTAAGTAAAGTAAAAAACACTTTCCCGCCACTATTAAATGTTTTTCTGTTTGCCGAAATGAGAGAATCAAAAAACCGAAATAAAAAAATACGATTAATTCTGAAGTTTTATTCCCAAAGAAAAGGAAAAAATGCGACTTTGAATGCGAAAATTTTGTAACGTTTATGGACCAATGCAGTCTCAATATAGAGTAGTAAAAATTTGCTTCAAGCGTTTTCAGTCCAGGAATTTTTAAAGTAAAAGTTTCAGCTCACTCTGGTCGTCCTCATACGTGCCCTATGTCGTTCTTAAAACTGTTAAAAAAATGTATGCAAAACTTTTTAAATAATCCTTGAAAGCATATTAAAAAACAAACACACACACTCACCTTCGCATTTTTCATGATATTAGTTAGGATTGATAGGTGTTTTCAGAATTTACTAATAAAATATCAAGCAAAGTTGGCATAACTAAAATCCAAGTCAAAAACAAAAAGTACTAAAAGTAGTTGTTGACTAACTACCATAACAGAAGTCACGATTAATGTCACGTGCAGGAAAGCGTTACGTTAGCATGAATTTTACGCACGCATGGTCACCCTACATCGCATAGAGTGTAGCGAAACATTGAGATGTGTCCCGCCTCTTATAAATCACGAGGGCATCCTACATAACGACTTTGCAACTTGGGGCCGCTAAAATGTTAGGATGCAGTAAGTTTTGACATAAATAAACCATTTAGTTATAAATTTTAGCTTATGATGTTTAACAAATATATCAGTTTATGTGGTGACGGATTAAGAATGCAGTATCACCACCCCTATTCGTCGTTAGTATTATACCTACATTATACTATACTCCATCTATTCAGAATCTGGAAGGTCCGGTAATGTGTCATACAGGTCTCCTAGTACAGATACCAATCTCCTACACAGATTTGCTAAATAAAACTGTAAATTTCACTTTAAATCCCTTCACTATTTTTTTAATTATGTAGAAAGAACAAAATAAAGATTATTTGTATTTCCCAATGTGCGATAGTACTCTCTAACTGAAACTCAAGACTGTACGGATGGCGTAGTGGATTAAGCGGTTGCCACGCCGCTCACTACTACGCTGAGTCTTGTGGGTCCGATCCCAACATGGGACGACACTGTGTGATCCACAAATTGTTGTTCTGAGTCTGCGTGTTCTTTGTATCCGTTTCGTGTATGTTTGTTAAGTCCCCCGCGACACAGGATGTATTCCTAATGCGGGAGTTGTTTAAAAAAAAAGGTTCAAAGAGCTGTGACTGCTCTTTTCTATTTATAAGCGCAGTATTTTTCAGTTTGATTAATTGATTTCATCAACAAGCGTCATTTTATGAGCCCCGAACTCTGGTGACTTTATTTGACTTTTCACTGTACATAAATTTCCCCAGACATTTTGTGAATCAAAATTCTTAATTTCAGTGGTTCGTCAGTTTCAATATTAACGCTATTCTGAGTAGACAGGACAGCTCTTGGATACATCTTATGAATAACCTCTTTCATACAAAGCGATTCAAGTGAAGTACCTGTGAAGGTGCTCTACTTATGGACCCATATTTTATTGTTGACCTATATTTTATACATATTCCAGTTCGAGTTTGACCGGTTTATCTGTTATATGTATCCTTGAAGCCCATTGAATTTGAACATGATTTGATTTTTTTTATGGCCATCTATATTCTTATTTCTTTCCATCCAAAACTACAGTAAAGTAGCAACAAAAAAGGAGCTTTCAAGGGTTGTTAAAGCGAATTTTCACATGTAATCTATAAAGGACTAGGTGGTCTAGTGGTAAGTGATTCTGACTGCTAAACCAAGAGGTCCTATTCTCACACAGTACAAATTATTGTTTGATGAGCAAGATCATTTTTTCTGTGTCTGGTTGTAATTTGTCTATCATGATCTTCGTCATCAAGAGCTCCTAACAGTCCACTGCTGGACATAGGCCTCTCCTTAGAAAAGAGGTTTTGGCCTAGTATACCACGATGGTCAGACGGGTTGGTAAGTTTTGTTTCAAGTTTTTCTTCTCTTTGAAGTGCTTTTGTCCTCCATATTTTGCTGTCTTAGTCGGCTCTTACGATACTCACGGGGTAAATAGGGGTGGTAACACTCCGCAATCCGTCACCACACTGACAAGAATTTGTCTATCATCATCATCATCAACAGCCTATACTAGTCCACTGCTGGACATAGGCCTCTCCTTAGAAATTGTCTATAATATATATGTATTTAGAAATATATAAGTATGTTTACCTGTAGTCTAGTTTATTTCATTAATCAGACGGCCGTGTGTGAGATTAAGTTATTATTTATAAAAAAACCAACCAGGAACTAGCTACTAAGAGAGCGTCTGTTTCTGTTTTTTTTTTTTCATTTCAGAGGGGGCAGACGAGCAGACGGGTCACATCACATCATCACACATCAACAGCCTTTAATAGTCCACTGCTGGACATAGGCCTCTCCTTAGAAAGGAAGTTTTGGCCTACTATACCACGCTGGCCAGACGGGTTGGTATAGGGTTTGTGTCAAGTTTTCCTTCTTTTTGCAGTGGTGGTGACCTGCCTTATTTTGCGCCCTTAGTCGGCTCTTACGACACCCACGAGATGAATTGGGGTAGTGACATTCCGTATTCTTAATCCGTCACTACACGGACTTACGTCACTACACGGACTCAGACGGGTCACCTGATGGAAAGTGACCATCGCCATGAACGTCTGCAACTCAGGAGTCACAAACGCCTTGCCGGACCTTTAGGAAGGAGTACGCTCTGTTCTTGAAGGTTTGAAGGTCGTATCGGTTCGGAAATACAGTACATAGTAGCGACTGTTTGTGTATGAACTTAGTTACTTTAAACATGTTTTCCTATTTTGCTATAATATAAGCTGCTTCAGCAGACAAGAATATTGTTGCTTGGTAAATTATTTCATACTTCGTGTCTTAATTTTGTATCTTACTTTTGAAGTAGAATGCAAAGCGTATACATCTAAATTATATTTATCTAGAATAAAATCTCCAAGTATACTATAAAAATTTAAATTTTAAGAGTAGAAAACTCTTGGCAAAAGGACAAATCTACCTTTATGAGCAGCAACATGTTTGAGTACTCAAAACAATGATAAGGTACAGTTTAAAATGAACAATATTCTAACATTCCTGTAAGTATTTCGCACTTTGTTTTCATGTAAGACACATGAATAAAAAGTGCACCGTACTTGCACGTGTATCGTATTAGCACGTTAGACTGAATGCAAAAACTTCTACACACAACTAACTTTTAAACTTTCGCGTTCCATGATAATTAATATTATTTAACGGGAATTAACGCGATCTCTTATTTAGGGTATTACATAGGCTGACTCACCACCTGTGACCACGGCCGGTGCAACCTGGTCGAAACGTCAGGCAAACCAGAGGTATGTAATACCCTAAATAAGAGATCGCGTTAATTCCCGTTAAATAATATTAATTATCTTCTACACACAAGTTTAACTCAGATATAACAGATCAACAAATGAATGATCCTGTTATTAATTGCCACCAACTGAGTGTGTAAGTCAGTAATCTAGCTAAGTCTATAAAACGTATGTTTGTGGACCGGACGGCGTTGTGGACGGAGATTGTGGAATACAATGGTCTTCCTATACCTTTGATTACTTTCAGCATCTTCTAGGGTTCCGTCTAAGGTCTTATATAAAGGAACGGGCATCTTGTCGCTCCGGTAAAAACAACAAAAGAATTGTCTAATACCGGTTCTTTGTGAGGCCGTGGTATCACGTGGTCTTTGGTCAAGCCGGATTTGTCCCGCAGCATAGCTCTCCGTCCAGTTTAGGTAATCATGCTTGGTGGACCGTAGCCCTACGGTTTATGTTATGAAGTTTTATAAATACTATTCGGCGTGAGAATTTTTCGTAACTCAGGTAGCACTGTAGTACATTTTTAGATCATTTTATGTGGATTTCGCAGAGTGCTCACAAGATAGTAAATAAGATTAAATTGAAAGGATTCTCAATACGAATATAAACTCAATTATTTAATATACATTATGAAATGAAACACACTTGTAGTTATGTTCCACTATTTAATTTTATTTTGACCTGACCAGTTTCACTTTATAGCATTCTCAAAGGTTACTGAGTATTGAGTTTTTTTGAACAAGTTCCACCAAATGTCGATAATCGAGAGTATAAACCAATTGTTTAACACATCTAAACACGTGTACACTTCAAAAGTAAAGTTAGTGGTAAAACGAATCTCAAAATAGTTCAACAAATTCTCAGCTCAAGTAATTATCTGAAAGAAAAACTTTCGCATTCGTATTTCTGGAGTGTGTTCTGAAGAATTTTCTTATATCTGTTAAATGGCCGTTTGTTACCCAACGGACGTAAGCGTACCGATGTAGGTACAGTCGGCAAAGCGTTTATGTGAATATTTCATGCTGTTATGGGATAGGCGAGCGTCTGTCGCGACACATTCTTGTCATTTAGATAAGTTGTTATTGTTTTTGAAGAGGACTCTATGAAATTGTTGAATGATATTTGTGTTTCTTAGAAGAAATAGTGAAAGATAATACTTAGTTATAGGTCGATATTTTTAATGGTCTGGTCCGTGTGGTGACGGATTAAAAAATACAGAGTGTCACCACCCCTATTCATCCCGTGGGTGTCGTAAGAGGCGACTAAGGGAAAAAACTACGCAGAACAACAGCATTGCAGAGAGAAGGTAAACTTGACACAAACCCTATACCAACCCGTCTGGGCAGACTGGTATAGTAGACCAGAACCTCCTTTCTAAGGAGAGGCTTATGTCCAGCAGTGGACTGTTAAAGGCTGTTGATTTGATGATTTTTAATGAACGCCTTCATATACCGCGTTCCGGTAGTCCTATGATCTTTATTGATAGAATACTCAATACTTAATTGTTGCCATAATTTAAATTTTACAGTCGGTAAAAACTTAAGCTAGGTATCAATTATGGACCCTGTCGGGCACAGCATAGAAGAGAGAGAGAGAGGGGAATGATTATTACTATATTTATTTATAATATATAATATATATATATATTTAACCTGTATAGCCATTATTTTATTTTTATTTAAATATTTAGTAATTATTTATTGCACTAAGTTTGTACTATTTGTTATAAAGGTGATTAGTATTATTGTGATTTATTTTGTTAATTATTGCAATTGGTTTTGGTCAGGCTTGACTATGGTCTCGTGATGTTTTTTTTTTCTGAAACAAGTAGGTGATAAAATGTTTTATAATGTTGTTAAATGCATTGTCACAAATTGTTTATTTCATCCATATATTCTTTTACACTGTAATAGCTTTTTCGCAACAGGAAAAGTTTTAACTTATTAATGAAAATGTTATTTTTTTCATCGTTCTTAATCGTTTCTGGTAGTTTATTATAAATTTTTATAGACATAACTAAGGGCCTTGTAGAATGCATAGTTGGGAGGTTAAGTCTATTTTTATGTCTTAGTGTGAATATTTCAACCTATTGCAACGACTGCATTAAGTCATAGGTTACAACCATGCTTTTTTGTATACATACGCACTTTTAAACATCTAATTTTTTTTTTTACTGTTAATATTTAATTTCTACATTCATTATTGTCATCTCCTTTAGCAACTAAAATTATAATTCTATCTCATAATATCTCAATCTCAATATCTCATATATTTCTATATCAATGAGGGTCTTTGATACTTTTTCTGCCACCAGACGGCGATTCGTATGCGTCAGGTCCAAACAGCTGTCAGATAGCACAGATTCTTACCGAACGTATAATATTTTAGTGAAATTCTATGAATTTGGAAGTGTTATTGAGTTTATTATAGATTACGGCCAGAGAAAGGGTGCCGAACTGAAGATTGAGCTCAAAAAGAGAGGCGCAAAAGTTTTATTTGCACACATAGGCACTGCACAACACTGTGGCATTTTAGAAATCAGTATTCCTTTTGTAACGTTTTTAAGAATGATTGTGTATGTGTTTTGACAGGTGGTTGGACCTGACGCTACAGTGCTGCCATCTCACGTGGAACACTTCAGAAAACCCTCATTATATGAAAATAAAAGTAAACAATCAAAGTAAATTGTCAAGGTCGCGAGAGGGCTGACGCACGATTGGACCAAACAGTTGTCATAACAACGCCCGGGAGACACCCTCTCGAGCCTTCAAAATGTGATAACATTTGATTTTTACACGATTTGTTTAGATGCCCAACAGTACCCTTGATCATTGAATCAAACATGATCAAAGAGTTTAATCATTTTTGAGTTGAGCTTTTTGGGGCAAAACGATTTTATCTCTTTGAAGGTGTTTCTTGGAGACGCGTAACTTAAAAGCGAAATTCAAATAAATTCGTAGTTTTTAAGAAGTTTTGTTGAGCCTGGAGGTACAAAATTCTTTCAACAATCAACCGTTTGTACCTACATGAAATTGAATATTCAATATAAAATAATATTAAAAAAATATTTTCTTCCTTTTTAATAATTTACCGTACGTGATGATCCGATTACATTTAGCTAAATAAATGTAATCGGATCATGCATAACTCCGTAATTTCCTCTTATATATTTTGTATTGTGAACGTTTTTGTTACGGCTTAGGGACTAAACACACACATAAACATATACATTACGTGTCACACTGCCACTTATGCTCTAAACACTTTTATTATGCTCTAAACACGAGCGAACGATTCAAAATTTAAGTGGTACACAAAGCGCTTTATATTAAGCTATTTCTGGTACTACTAAAAAAACTACTATTTAGAGAAAATTTGCAGGAAGCTTCAGAAAATAATCTTATATATTACGAAATAAATAGTTATTTTGTAAAGTAAATAAAAAAGAATAAGGTAACTCGGGATTGCCATCCGGCACCAATTACAATCTTAATAGATCCGATTGAATCACGACCAATCTGATCGGATCCAATTAGATCATAACGAAATATAATTTTGTATTTCTGCTTAATATTAATACTATTAATATTCTACCACTTTCACACAACGCCGTCTAGTCCCAAACTAAGCAGAGCTTGTACTATGGCTACTAGACAAATGATATAAATACATAAATACTTTTATTTTGTAAATACATACATTTAATACATAAAAACACCCAGATCAAATCAAACATTAAATGTTCATGTACACAAATATTTGACTTGAGCGGGAATCGAACCTGCGACCTTTGGAATAGCAGTCCGTTACATAAACCACTACGCCATCCGGTCATCAATTAGTGGGTCGTCAAATATGTCGACCAATTAGTTTGGTGAAATGTTTCTACTGTTGTATTAGTAGGGATGGCGGTTTTATCCGGCTGGCATGTCATAACAGTCCTTTATTTGTCGATAAAATTAAAAAAAACGTTTTTTTTATATTTTAATAAAGAGGACCACTAGGCTTCCTTCAGCTCCCCCCCCCCTTCCCACTCAACCAGAAATAGTGGGAGGGGGATCCCGAAAGTATACTCACTCTGTAAAAAGCAAAATAAAATGCTGACTTTAATGATTTATATTGAGGATTGATTAGAATTAGTAACCCTTAGACATCCGCTGGTCCTCCAACTCAACTAAATTAAGTGGACAAAGGTCAAATTAAAGAACTCATTCCAGTTAGTGTTTGAAGAACCGAACGAATTGCTTTCTTCAATTAAAATCTTCCAAAAAAGACTGCTATGTATTCATAAGAAATGTACAGGGCAAAATTACATTTGAGTGTAACTTGAGTAAGGAGAAGATTAATTGATTTTCAGTCTTTCTTTTTTTTAAAAAAAAAGACAACTCCCGCATTAGGAATATATCCTGTGTCGCGGGGGACTTTACAAACATACATGAAACGGACACAAAAATCATCCAGATTCAGAACAACAATTTGTGGATCACTCAAAGTATGGGGTTAGAACCCACAACACTCGGCGTAGTAGTAAGCGTGGCGACCGTTTAAACCACTACGCCATCCGTGCAGTCCGTTTTTATTTCTAAGTATATCTATTGAATCAAATAATATAAGAAGCGTTGAATTGTTAAGCACGACAGTTAAATCAAATATTCATATCGTGGAATATCAGCGATTTCATAGAAATCAAATCGCTACAGGATTACTTCGGTAACAATTGATTGGATTTAACAATGTTTGATGATAAATGCGTGCACCAAAAGGTATTGTAGCATGCATTTATCACAAAGGGTTATTAAATAAAAATTAAGCAAATCGCTTGGATCGAGCTGCGGGACGGGTTTGGAATAGAGTTTTTATTTTTTATTAATATTTAAAATTGATTTCATGCATTACTTTAAACTCCTTTCCTTTCTTTTTAACGCAATTTCAAGTAACAAAGACAGTTTCACTTGTTACTCATTAACCGATAATGTAGTCGATTTCAATTACAACCCTATAACATGTTGCATTTACATTTAACAAAAGCTGAAAACTGAATTTAAACCCGACAGAATTTGACCCGCATAATTCATTTTACAGAAGTTACTGAGGATCTCCTGATAGATATGGATATCTAGAAGATTTCTATTATCTAGATTTTTTTTCTATGAAATTAAACTTATAACATACCTAGCTACATTCCTTCGTTGTGACATATTGTAGTTGCATTGCTGAGAAATGAGAAATAATACTGACACGAAAAGTAGACAAAAACAATCTTGAAAGCAGGTTTTATATCGTGTCAAAATTTGAGATCAATCGGTGCAGAACTTTTTGAATCTTTGAAGTCTGTACAAACAACGTAATTTTTTATGTTATTTGTAAGAATATAATCAATAATAAACAAAGATTTCGCTTTCGTAACTTCTGAAAGCCAACGCTTCACAGATTCCAACTTTCCACCCAAAGGAGCACAATGGTAAATAAACAGTTGCCTTCCTTCCTCACAAATGTTTTTTTCAAACAAACAGTCTCACGAGGCTTATAATGAGGGATGTGCACGAAAGTTGGCTCACTCCAATATGTCTGAATAAAAGAAAAATATAAGACACTGACAACATGTATATAATAGCTGAGAATATATCCGATCGTTGAGATATCGTTGTCCGAGATAATGTATATCCTACACCCATGAAGAAAAGAAATTCTATTAATTTTTATCTCTTATGATTTCAGAATTGGTTTAAAAAGTTTTTAACTAATTTTAATATACTTTGGAAGAGAATACGCATCTAATCCTTCGTTTTTTAGGGTTACGTACCTCAAAAGGAAAAAACGGAACCCTTATAAGATCAGTTTGTTTCTGTCTGTCTATCCGTGTGTCAAGACCCCTTTATCTAAGAACGAATGGATTTATCGAGTTGAAATTAAAACGATTCCATACTCAGGTCTACAGTCCCTTGAAGCTGTAATTAAATTAAACTTCTAAGTTAACGTAAAATGGTTCGGCCATTTTTCCACAAAAAAAATACATATTTCGACACTCTCATGGAAATAAAAACTCACAGGATACTTCGCGTTGACCTAGAACTATGAAATTTAGCAAGTTGAAATTAAAAATCTGAAAATTATTAAATTTTGTAAATAAACAAGTATAAGTATAAGTAATAACAGGTTTTGGAAACTGAATTTCAGAGAAAAACTCAGCAAAACCTGCGAGACTCGAGTTCTACGGCACCCTCGGTGGGGAGCCCGACTCGCACTTGACCGTATTTTGCCTTATTGTCGTTTTTTTTTACTTATTGTTATCTTAATCTATCATTATCATTAATAAAAAAGTACAGAGCTTATCGTTAAAATTATAAAGGTGATACGAAATACTCTATTAAACTACCGATGTTGTGGTTAAAGCAAACAGGTTCTAAAGTGGAGACTGCAAATCGGAAAACAAACAGTACAACGTCAATCAAGGAAGATTTGCTGACGATCTACAGAGGGTTGTTGGTATGCAATCACACACGCATGCACGTGCATCCCTATATTCACACCCACACACATACGCATATGCACAATCAACACTTACATAGGATTTCAAATACTACCTTTACTAACTTCCCTTCTATTTGAAATACTAATCTCTTCAACAGAAACTGAGTTTTGCCTTTATCAGTTAGTATAGCTATGCGTTTCTCTGTACGTTGCAAAATAACGCCTCGAGCGTAGATGCAAATGCAGAGCATAGTTCATTTCATGGAAATTATATTCAGCGTAGTATTGGTACGTAACAGTTCTGTCTGTTTTAGTTTGTATTTAGATTTCAATTTATGAAAGCATATGCTACATTTGTTCATAAATGAGTATAAAATTGTATCATGCCGAGATAAAACTACGGAGTAAACTACGCAGAACAACAACACTGTAAAGAGAAGGAAAACTTAAAACAAACCCTATACCAACCCGTCTGGCCAGCGTGGTATAGTAGGCCAAAACCTCCTTTCTGAGGAGAGACCTATGTCTAGCAGTAGACTAGTAAAGCCTTTTGATGATGATGATGATGAGATAAAATGTGAGTCTGTGTGTAAATGATTAATGTGCTTGTGATAAATTCTTGTTAAAAGTGTAAATAAAAGTAAGAGTTCAGTATCCTTAAATCAAGAAAACTCCCATCATTTTGCGATAATATTTATGAGAAATGTATATAGTTTTACTTTGTTAGGGATAGTCCGACTTAATGGGCAAATTCACGAGACAAAATCAGTGAGGTAATTGCAAAAGAAACACAATTCTATTTTAGTTATTTAGTAAAAGTAGGTAAGTGATTTTAGTCCACCATTGTCGTCAAACCCGTTGTAACTTATTTCAATATATGTAATTTAAAATAAAGCTACTTACAATAATACCATATGCTCAGAATACCAAAATTTACATCTCTAAAAAATTCCAATGGCAATGTGCCGAGAAAAACAATTATTAAGAAACATGTATATTCGTTATAACACTATTCAGAACTTGTTTAAAGCTGTCAATAAGGACAAACGTTTTCAATCTAGTATTCCAAGAACTCTGATATTATGTTACAGCTTCATACTACGAGTACAAAATCAGGTATTATGTAGATAGTTCCAACTATTGACACTTGAATATAGCTACTCATATTTGTGCGCAGACGATCTAGATTAGTTCGCGGAAAAATGTCCTTTGTAGTTAGGACTACAAAGGATATTTTTCCCCTTACTACGATATAGCAACCTAGTAAGGTGGGGAACAGCTACAGAAAAGGCTTGTACGTTGTGAACAGGTTGTAAGGCGCTATTAGACCGGGGTCATTATTCACGTCACCACGATAAATAAATAAATAAAAAGCCTTTATTGTTGTTTTTAGTTTAAATTACAAAAATATATCTATATGTACCTAACTAACTTATTAACTTTATTAGTACTCGTAACTATTTACTATCTTAATTAATTTATTATTAATGAATTAACTGTTATAGTATATTGCGTTAGGCAAACGGTATTCACTCTTCAACTTGTCTTCCGACAAAGGCCTCCTCTAAAGATCTCCATTCTGTCCTATTCTTTGCTGTTCGGATCCATGTTGGACCCGCTATTTTCCTGAAGTCATCCTCCCATCTCTTCGTCTGTCTCCCTCTGTTTCTTTTGCCATCTATTGGATACCACTCTGTTATCAGTCTTGTCCATTTTTCTTTCTTCTCTCTCGCCATATGTCCTGTCCACCTCCACTTTAATTGTTTGTATGTTGTGTTTGCATTCTTGAATTTTGTTTTACCTTTTATGTCTTTTAATTTCTCTCTGTCTTTTCTTTTAACTCCTATTGTACTTCTTTCAATACTATTTTGGCAAACTTTTATTTTGTTTGCCAGTTGTTCCGTCATTGCCCAAGTTTGACACCCGTATAATAAACATGGTACAATACACATATTATATACTTTTCTTTTTTCCTTCATCGGCATTTCATTGTTCTTCATTACTTCGCTAAGTGACCAATATCGTTTCCACGTGTTAGTTATTCTTCTTTCTATTTCTTTTTTCATGCAGTCTTCGGTAGATATTAACTGTCCCAAATATATGTATTCATGTACGTATTCTATTTGCTCATTATTGACTTTAACTGACTCTGTTTGTGATGAGTTTGACATAATTTTTGTTTTATTTAAATTCATTGTTAGCCCTGCCTTGTAACTCTCATCGGCTAGTTGTTGCAGCATTGTTTCCAGTGATTTTGGGTTATTAGAAAATATAATGAGGTCGTCAGCAAAACGTAAATGACTCAGGTTTTCGCCGTTTATGTTTATTCCATTATTCCTCCAATCTAGGTTCCTGAATATCATTTCTAAGACGGCTGAAAATAATTTTGGTGAGATGGGGTCTCCTTGGCGTACGCCTCTCTTGATAGGGAATTCTTCACCAAGAGTTTCTAGCTTTACCTGCCCAGTGCTCTTAGTATATACGTTTTGAAGTATTCGTACGTATTTTAACTGTACCCCTTGTGTTTTTAATGCATCCCAGATATATCCATGTTCCAGTGTGTCAAATGCCTTATTAAAATCAACAAACCCTAGATAGTAGATCTTGTTATATTCTTTATATTTTTGTAATATTTGTCTAAGGGTATGGATATGATCCATGGTTGAAAAACTTCGACGGAATCCAGCTTGTTCTTTGGGCTGATTTTCTTCGAGAGTGTTGGCAATTCTGGACAGTATAATTTTTGAAAACACCTCATAGACATTAGACATTAAGCTAATGGGCCTATAGTTAGCTATATCTCCTTTATCGCCTTTTTTGTGTAGTAATATAATGGTCGATTTAGACCAATCCTCATGAATCTTTTCTGTTTCGATAATTTCGTTAAATATTTCTGTAAACTTTTGAGCTATCACTGGTAATGTCGTTTTCAGTAGTTCATTTGTAACGAGATCTGATCCGGGAGCTTTATCGTTCATTTGTGTACTTATTGCTTTTATAGTTTCTTCTTTTAATAGTTCAGGTATTTCCTCTTCATTGGTTGCTGTATAATATTCTTTTCCTGTCAAGCCCCCCAATTTTTGGCTTTGATATAGATTTCGGTAAAATTCTGTGGCAACTTTTAGTATCTCAGATCTTTTTCCTGTATTTTTTCCATCTTTCTTCTTCATGCTAGGTATCCAATCCTTTTTGAGATTTAGTGTTTTCAGTGCCTTTTTATTCCTCCGGTTTTTTCTATAAAATTCTTCATTGTGTTAGTCCGTTTGGTTTTTCTCTCTCTCCGCAGTTGCTCGCTAATTACTTTGCTTATTTCTGTTATTTTACGACGATTGTCTTTGGTTTTCTTTCCTTGCATTAGTTCTTTACGTTTCTGTAGTGGTTGTTTACTTTTAATTGAGATTTCGTTCTTGTTATTCGTGGTTGTTTCTCTAGTTACAGTTTTTAATTGGTGCATTAATTTATTATATTTTTCTTGTAGCGATAGATAATCTTCGCTGTTTAGTGACGTCCGGAGATTATTAAGTAATACTTCTGTTTCGCCATTGTATTGAATAACTGCATTTTTGTTATGGTACCGTCTGGTTTTCTTGAGGGGTGTTCCTGACATTATTGCCCGAACCATTCTATGGTCTGAGTTAAAATTTAAATTTTGTATGACGGAGACGTATTTGAAAGCTTTTCTGTTATTAGACATAATAAAATCTATTTCGTTCTTGTGAAGTCCATTAGGTGATATCCATGTCCATTTATTTGTTATTTTCTTTTTGTAAAAGCTATTTAGAATGCTTAATCTGTTTTCTAGTGAAAAATTTACTAGTCTTGCGCCATTTTTACTTCTAGTGCCATAACCGTGCCTTCCCATAATATGTTCTTCGCCGTTGTTTTGTATTCCGATTTTACCATTAAAATCTCCCATCACAATTACGTTTTTATGTGCCGTTTCGATAGTGTTTCGCAAGTCTTCGTAAAAAATTTCAAATTTTATTACGTCTTCCTTTTTGTCTGATTCCGTTGGTGAATATGCCTGGATAATGGACCATTCTTCTTCTTCTCCATAAAGTTTTATGTTAAGAATTGCGATACGTTCAGAAATTCCTCTTAATTCTTTTATGTTGTTTGCCAATGTTTTTCTAACCATTAAACCGACTCCATACATTCCTGGCGTTTCTCCTTTATAACGTAGTATATATTTTCCATGATCTTCTATATGTTCTCCAAATCTTCTCACTTCACTGATCCCTATGATATCCCATTTTATTTCTTCTATTGCTATTTCTAGTTCTTGGAGTTTTTCGGGGGTTCTAAGGGATCGACAGTTGACAGTTGCTATATATATATCGTTGTTTTTCTTTTTAGTTTGCATCTTGGCGCTATTTTTAACCTTTAGAGGGTCGTGGTCATTTTCCCCCACGAGGACCAGTCGGCTTGGGGGAGTGATGATAAAGGGGACAGACGAGCAGATGGGTCACCTAATGGAAAGTTGACCATCGCCGCCCAGGAACGTCTGCAACTCAGGAGTCACAAACGCGTTACCGGCCTTTTAGGAAGGAGTACGCTCCTTTCTTAAAGGTTCCGTATCCCACGGCACCTTGAGTTCTACTAGTACTACACGCTTAGTTGATATTGCATAAAGAAATATGTCTGGTCTGGACGCTGAGGCACAGATATTCTCCAGTATTCTGTAATAAGTTCACTTACGAACAGGTTGTAAGGCGCTATTAGACCGGGGTCATTATTCACGTCACCACGATAGGATATTACAAATCATATGCGAAGATATGAGTTTATTACTGGTGAGAGCGAAAAAAGGGATAACAACAAACATAAGATCGAGTTTTGTAAAGAAAGGCTCAACAAAAAAGACTTTACAAAAGCCGTCCTCAATTATAAATACTTAGTGACTGGACATTATTAATGGACTCGTATAAAAAATATTACAGAATACTGGTGAATATCTGTGCCTCAGCGTCCAGACCAGATATATTTCTTTATGCAATGTCAACTAAGCGTGTAGTACTAGTAGAACTCAAGGTGCCGTTAGATACGGAACCTTAAAGAAAAGAGCGTACTCCTTCCTAAAAGGCCGGCAACGCATTTGTGACTCCTGAGTTGTAGACGTTCCTGGGCGGCGATGGTCAACTTTCCATTAGGTGACCCATCTGCTCGTCTGTCCCCTTTATCATAAGAAAACGAGCATCCCTAAAGACCACATTTAAAAAAGAAACACGTACTTTGACTTAACCAATGAAATAACTAAAAATTGTTATTTCGTTGTGTTGCATGCCGTGGAAGTGAGTGCTGGGTTTATACCAGCTAAATCGATGGATTGGATTGCCAAGAGCTTCGGTAAGCTCTTTTCTTGAAAGAATATCCGAAGCGGCATTACTAGGCTCGTATCAAATATGGTTAGGTAGAGGGGGTAACACAGCAGACAGGGAGGTAAGCGCTGACGCGTCGCAAGGAGTACACCTTAAACCTATACCTAAGTCGCAATTCCCAGGCGCTGACAAAGCCGCATGTATTGCCCCCATCTATCACGTGATGGTTAGTTATGTTCTATACGCAAGTTATGATTTAACATACATGGGATCGCTCGACCGGAGTCACATGAACCAGTATTAAGAGTTTCTTTCGCTGGATTTTACCATACTAATTGAGGTTACCAGAGGCCTATTCTACTTCTCCCTGTAAATTTGAAGTGATCCCCTCGATCAGTCAAAGGGTGACTAAGCGTTTGTGGCTTTTGACTTTCAGTAGGCGGTAATAGCTTACTATCAGGTAAAAGGTCTGCTCGTTTGCCTAAAAAAAATTACTGATTTCAATAGCTAGTTAGTTGTGAATAGACCCAAAATAGGATGCACTAATCATGGGAACAGGTTAGTTAGCCAGTAATCAAATGCATAAAATGAAATCCGTGGTTAATTATCGTTAGCATAATCAGACAACTGGAAAGTTTAAAAGAAGAACTTTTTTGTTTTATTTTGTTCTATGTTAAATGCTCTTTAGTTCTATACTACTAGTTTATTATAGTAACTTAAAGGTAAGTCAACATTGCTCGAGGTATATTAAGTTGTACTAATTAAAACTTTTGTTATGTGAGCACTCTGTACTAAGAAGAAGTTGGACTTATGTTATTGAAAATAGTTTTACTTTAGCTATAAAAGGGACGAAAACGATTGGCAATCTTTATGTAGTTTTATAATTTCTATTCCAGAAACTATATATATAGGTTGTGTGTGTGTATATATATATCTTATGTATGTACCTATAAGTATTTGTTTTTATGAATATAAATATGTATGTGTATTTGTATATATCTATATATATATATGTGTGTCTGTATATTTCTTTTATTTTTTTTTTTTTTTTTTTTTATTGGGACTAATCCCACCCACACGCCCACCACTGTAACTCCTGTACACCAGGATCCACAGCAGTGACCCACGAACACACCGAGTTATGACACTCGGGAAGTCCCAGGAAGAAATTAAACTGTCTTGGAACCCGCAACGAAATTAATCAGAAGAAAATTGGAGGAGTTGGAAATACAGTAAATCCACTTCCCTCCTTAGCAAAGCGGGAGACAAAATGAAGTAAAATGGGCATACACCCTTTTAAACAGGGAAGCACCACGGCCACAAATATTACGGGTCCTACGTGAGCTATGTTTGATTTCTATAATATGTATGGCAGAATCGCCTAAACGCACGGAAATTCACCCTAGTTGACACAAGATCCCCATAGTATACCGCCCCAGATGTCACCTGCAAGCTATTCAGCATTATATTACGTTCATTATACCAAAGACTACATTCCCAGAGGATATGATGAGCAGACTGTTCATAGTGAGAGTTAGGTGTTGAGCATTGACACAATAGTGACTCGACTAATTTAAATGAATAAAGCTTGCTCTTAAAGTTACCATGACCCGTAAGAAATTGAGCGACACAGTGATCCACCTCAAGCCATATCCTCGACAACCGTTCGCGAACAAATGGAAAGAATTGGCGCCCCTTGGATGATTCATCCCAGCGTTGTTGCCATTCGTCTATGAGGTCATTATAGACATCGGGCTGCTGTTGAAGCAATCTTGTAATTTTACCGCGATCCCGCGCGCCCAAAAAATCGCATTCCATGTTTTGTTGTCTTGAATAGTACATGGCTGCACGTCTCTGCACCTCGAGATCGACCGGAAGGACACCCGCCAACACCGGCAAAGCCTCAGTGCTAACCGTCCTATATGCCTTACACAAGAATATCAGTGCAAGTCGTTGGCCTTGTAACAGTTTGCGACGGACAGCGCCTACGGTCGCCCTATCGGCCCATACAGGTGCACCATAGCACATAGAACCTAAATAAGTAGCTCCGTATATGATCTTTAATGTATTAAATGATAGACCCCATGTCGCAGTTGATATCCTTGTCAATGCACAGAAACTCTTTTTAGACTTTTCATTAACTATTTTAATATGTTCGATAAATGAAAAGTTTCTTTCTAAAACTAATCCTAGATAACACACTGTAGTTTTATTTTTTACAGTAACATTGTCAAATCTAATGCTCGGCGGTGATTTGAGGTTACCTTTTAAAAGTAGCTGGAAGGTTTTGTTGGGTGCAAAAGTTAAGCGATTACGTTCACCCCATTGAGATATCAAGTTCAAACATCTATTGGCTAATCTCTCAAGCCCCGCCCTAGTATCAGATTCCACCAGTAATAAGCCGTCATCAGCATACGCGTTCAGAATACATCCGGATGGTATTGGTATCGCAAGAAAATCGTCGAAGCCGATATTCCACAAGTATGGACCTAGCACCGATCCCTGAGGACATCCCATTGTAAGCGCCTTCGACACAGAATGATGACCAAGTCTTAGTTTAGTTGTACCTTGTGAAAAGTACGAAGTGATAAGGGAATAAATATTTTTAAAGCACCCCCGTGATTTTAATTTCAGCAACAGCATGGGCCACCATGCGTTGTCGAAGGCGCCAGATATATCTAAGAAAATAGCCAGCACGTATTGAAATTTTGACTCTGTGACAAACTTTCTAACCGATATAACAGCGTCAGTTGTCGATTTACCCAACGTAAATCCAAATTGTCTATCATGAAATTTGACTCCACCTGGCAGAAGCCGGGGCACTACAAGACGTTCTAAAAGCTTTCCTAACGATGGTAATAATGTGATTGGTCGGTAGGATTTAGGATCATCCGGTGGCTTGTCGCCACTTTTTGGTATTATACGAATATTACCGCACCGCCATATACGAGGATATATTTCTTATATTATATATATATGTAGTTATTATCTCTTTTATATTCGTTAGTAATTAACCTGAATAACTCATTTCACCATCAACTACTACTATCTCTCCCGAACATTTTGATCCATCCTATGGTTGCCTGGAAGAGATTGCTCTTAGCAATAAGGCCGCCCTTTGTACATTGTATATCCAACACTTTCATGTAACTATCATGCTTCTTGTAAAATGGTGTACAAATAAAGAGTTCTATCCATCTATCTTTCTATATATATATATATATATATTATGTTTATGTATCTATGTGTAATGTGAACAGGTGTTTATTTGTGTATGTATGCTTTTGTTTATATTTTTAACTATTCACGTGATAATGCGTTACGTGTATGTAAACTACCCAACTTTTTAAATATCGAATATCTGTATTAAGGTTGTCTGTAAGAGACCGCGATAAGACCGCCGATTTTTACGTCTATATACTTGTAAGTTCTTATGTGTTAACTGTAAACGACAAAAATATAAATGAATAAAAAAATATATATCCACTTATGATGCCGTTGGTCTTGATAAAAATCGTTAACTGTTTACAGAAATCAATGTGAAACTTAAATCTATGAAGCAGAGAACAATATAGAACAGCACGTATTTAATGATAGCTGATAAGAAGAATATAATATTGAGATACCTTACTACCCAAACTCACAGAGACACAATGAATCATCGTCAGACAATATTAAAATCGAACCTACAATATCTGGTTCAGAAATCAGAATCACTAACCAATAGAGCAAAATGATATTCCTCTACAAAAGCTAAAATTCTGAATTCTTGCATTAGGTTGTTATAACCATCATCATCATCATCATCAACAACCTTTAACAGTCCACGGCTCACTGGCCTCTCCTTAGAAAGGAGGTTTTGGCCTACTTCAGGACGCTGGCCAGACGGGTTGGTACAGAATTTGTTTCAAGTTTTCCTTCTTTTGGCAGTGCTGTTGTCCTGCGTAGTTTGTTCCCTTAGTCAGCTATTACGACACCCACGGGATGAATAGGGGTGGTGACACTCCGTATTCTTAATTCATCACCACACGGATTTGGTTGTTATAATAATTCATTTAAAATATTGTTAAAGTAAGAATAAGTAGTCAAGTTATTAAAAAATAAATCAGTAACCGGCTTTCTTCCTACTACGTTACCGGGACCACATTTACCACGTCCCAATTCGTTCTACTTTTTATATAAAGGACAAACAAACAAACCCGTCGGGGGTTGAACAAATATTATGCGATAAACAATATAAGTTCGAAAAAAAATCATACTTGTTACTTCTTTCTTCTTAATCTCAATCTTACTTGTTATATCTTTCTTGTTACTTTAGTTGAAAGCTAATTTAAGAATTACCATTAAATAATGTTATTGATAAGGTAATTCTTGAACAGGTAGTTTAAGTAAACGGAGCAGTGATAATTAATTTATTTGATGCTGTACGTAACCGTTAGTAATTAGGAAAAAATATATAGAGTATGTTATGTGTTATAAATTTACTTTGCCAAAGGAACATTGCTCATTTTGGCCTGAATGTGAAGTATCCTAGTATTTTTTTCCTTTTCCAACTTTTTCCCCAAAAAAATGATAGACTTATATCTCAGAAACACGTTTCATGTTACAATAGACAGCAAAAACCTTAACACATTTGTACCGGTGTCGAGCCAAGTGGCCAGCTATAAACACCTCCCCGCCATCCAGTAACCGCGGTGGAACGGGGTCAAGTACACCGTGAGAAATATGTTACGACCCTGTATTTACGGGCAGGTCAAGATTCTCATTTTATGTGTTATGCGCTTATGGAACTGGCAAAAAAAAAATACCTCCTTAATGGAGTGCTTTAATAATAAACTGCAGAGAAATACTCATATTTATTAAAGAAATACGGTTGTACGCACATTGTGTATTTCAGACCTCGTGTGGTGACGGATTAAGAATACGGAGTGTCACCACCCATATTCATCCCGTGGGTGTTGTAAGAGAACGACTAAGGGAGCAAACTACGCAGGACAACAGCACTGCAAAGAGAAGGAAAACTCGGCACAAACCTTATACCAACCCGTCTGGCCAGCGTGGTATAGTGGACCAAAACCTCCTTTCTAAGGAGAGGCCTATGTCCAGCAGTGGACTGAACAAAAGCCTTTAACAGTCCACTGCTGGACAGCAGTGGACTGTTAAAGGCTTTTGTTGATGATGACTCACAGCACTGTTAACGCTTTTCGGGAAAGAAGACCATGCGTTGGGTTTGAAACTAGTTTTATTAAATATTGAGATATTTTTATTTCTTGTTTGGTTAAACGAGACGGTCTCTAAATATTTCAGTCAGATTTAAATGTTTTTTTGTATTGGTTTAAATTTAGAAAAAATATAGGATATAAAATATCAATATACGACCCCGACGATACGGATCTGGTCACTGTTCTGTGATCACAAGCACATCTGCAACTGCAGAGAATAAGAATTTTATTATGAAAGAATAGTTTGTATTTAGGTGTTGATTTAAAAGAACCTAATTTAACTGTTGATTAAGTGGGAACCTTATGCTCTACACTATATCGAGGATAGTAAACACAAACTCTCTTTATTTCATAAAAAAATTAAAATTGTTTGAAATCGTCTTTATGTAGACTCTTAAGTCATAGATCAACACACACAATAACAACAATCTCGGTTTTGCCAAATAGTAAGCAAATCTATACTAATATTATAAAGCTGAAGAGTTTGTTTGTTTGTTTGTTTGTTTGTTTGTTTGAACGCGATAATCTCAGGAACTACTGGTCCGATTTGAAAAATTCTTTCAGTGTTAGATAGCCCATTTATCGAGGAAGGCTATAGGCTATATATCATCACGCTAAGACCAATAGGAGCGGAGCACCAATAAAGAATGTTTCAAAAACGGAGAAAATTTATTACTATTGAGAGACGCAGACGAAGTTGCGCCGGTCAGCTAGTAATTTAATAAAAATTAAACTTATACAAAATCTATGATATGCCAGTGCCGATCTACAACCGCCCTTTTCCAAGGTGTTGAGCCTATGAGAAGAAAGGGCAAACAAACTCTTGGCAACTCTTTTGCAATTCACAGATAGATACAATGGCATTATTAAATATAGCACAACATTGTATTGATGTGTGCCAGTATGCCCGTTATTAAGGACTAAAAGGTAAAAAGACAATAGAGAGAAAACAAATTAAGAAAAAAACGAATAAAAGAGAAAATGAAGTAAAATAGAAATAATAGAAAATAATAACAATAAAAAACAGTGTGGGCTAGTGGCCCACACCACATTTTTACTTAACTTTTGACCTACTATTCCACGCTGTCCAGATGGGTTGGTATAAGGTTGTGTCAAGTTTTTATTCTCGTTGTCAAACATCATATAACACTATAGGGATCGCTCGTTTTTTCATTGTTTTTTTTATAGGGAACAAGTTATTTTAATTCAACTGCACGGATGGCGTAGTGGTTTAGGCGGTCGCCACGCCGCTTGCTACTACGTTGTGTTTTTTTCCTTTAAAAAGACAACTCCCGCATTAGGAATAAGTATATCCTGTGGCGCGGGGGACTTTACAAACATACATGAATCGTCCCGTGTGGGGATCGGACCCATAGCACTTAGCGTAGTAGTAAGCGGCGTGGCGACCGCTTAAACCACTAAGCCATCCGTGCAGTCACCGCACACCGTGCAGGCGTGTGATCCACAAATTGTTGTTCTGAGTCTCGGTGTTCTTTGTGTCCGTTTCACGTATGTTTGCAAAGTCCCCCGTGACATAGGATATGTGCGTAATGGAGTGGAGTGGAGTGGGAGTTGTCTTTTTATAAAAGAAAAAATAAGGAATAGATACGTGTGATCCTAACACTACAATAAACGGAATATATTTATGGCATTCTTAAAAATAATGTTTCTCTTATAGTCTTATTATATCAGTCTACTAAAAACATAACTGACCTTTGTGACCACTGCTATTAAGTCCTAATGGAACATAATGAAACCATAACAATGGTCATTTCGGACTGTCTATTATGACCAATAATAGAAGGCGCAAATCGTCTGCAGCTAATGACCACGTTAATATTAAACGAACTGGTGACGTGTCCGTCTCAACAGTACTGTGTTGTTTTGTGGACAGGGGATCAGGTTACTGATAAATTAGTCTGTAATGGTGTTAACTCAAGGGGGAAGTGACTCAACTTTTATAGTACAGATCAATTTTCCTTTCTCCTGGTAGAATTTGTAGCACCAAAACATCGCTAGCCTACGCCAACACCTTAAAAAAGTTTAGCTTTCAATTGATAGAACTTATAGCGAATTATTAGGTAAACACTTCTAGATATTATTTAGTCTGCATTTTGTTTCTGTGTTACTAATAAATATGAAAAAAAAACTTAATATGACGATTAGAGGAGAATTGATAAAATAATATACGAGTATCTTCAAACGACTGAATCAATTTTCTTAAATTATAGCTGTGAATAATCTCGAGCAAGTCTCTTTTGAAGAAAAGAATTAATTCGAGATCGGCCTATCCATTTGTATAAGTTCAAATATCGCAGATAATCATAAAGATAAAAACGTTAAACGTTAACGTTACGTTATATAACGTATACGCAAAATTTAAGGCACCCATCTAAACTCCGATACCTTTTAGAAGCCCTATCAGTAAGTCAAATACTTTTGATGGGAACGGGTTATAGTCAGTACTTAAGTTGAGTCAGTACTTTTTGCCTTTTTGTTCATTCTTAATTAAAGGTCTTATTAAAAAAATACTTTTTAAAAATACAAAAGGTTTTCTAACATAAATATAACAATAAAAGAATGTGTATGCAGTATTCTTGGCATTGTGGGTAAACATAAACAGTGTTATTTGCACTTAAGCGCAGAAGACTTTAAGGTATTTGACCAATAGTATCTCATGACAGATTCCATTTTTTTAAATATAGAATAGTTTTTTTTTATATTAAAATCAAGATACTTACACTTGTGGTATGAATATTTTTTAAATTTTCATTTAAAGCAACCTAATTTAACAAAACTATTTCAAACATAATTATTCCAATGATAACAACTAGGTAAAATTCTTAGAATCCACGTTTCCTCATTCCATTATTTTCATCTTATTCGAGAAAACGATTTTCTTGTCGCAAACGAGCGGAATCAGCGCGAAACTGATTTGAGTGTAATGACTGCTCGCTCAAGTATTCACTCAATTTCACAAATCGGACCCATTCTAATTAGAGAGAGGTCATAGTGAGAAAGTTCTGGGGTCACCAAAAGAGCGGAGACCGTTATAAGTCTACACCTGGATGGATGGAACCAGTGGATAGTGGTTGAGGTGGTTTCAAAAAAGCTTTTTGTTTTTATTTTCTTACATTAATGTGTTGTACGTATGTGTTACGAATGTTATTAAGGAATTATGATATTTTATTGCCTGTTGGTCTAGTGGTTAGTGGCCCTGACTGCTAAGCCGGAGGTCGTGGGTTCGATACCCACACAGGACAAATATTGTGTGATGAGCACGGTCATTTGTTCCGCATCTGGGTGTAATTTATCTAAAATATGTATGTATTTAAAAATTTATAAGTGTGTTTATCAGCAGTCTGGTTACCATTGTACAGGCTCTGCCTAGTTTGGTATTAGACGGCCGTGTGTGAGATGTGTGAAGTTATTATTTTTACTATTATTATTGTGATGCGTCGTGTCTCTTGAAAGTATGTATACTATATAATTCATTAGTTCACATTAAGTGTGTGGTAAATTACAATGATTCATTAGTATGCCAATAACTGTGCGAAATATGTATCATAAAATATGAATTATATCAAATTATTTATTGAATAGTTTAAAGTGCCATAATGGTAAAAGTACGCAATCCTCAGCTGTTCCATTTCTCCATATGAGATTCACGGTATCTCTTATTAGTTTTTTACTTATTAGATTTACCTCAACTCATTTCTTCCATTGTCTGGAAGAAGAGGAAATTATATTGTTCAAGTTGTGTTCTACGTCAGTTCTTCTTTAGAAATTGACTGAGGCAAGATTGGTTAGGTGGATTACTAAAATCTTCATATTAACAAAAACCCTATTTGAAATCTTAATTATCCGTGTGGTGACGGATTAAGAATAGAGAGTGTCACCACCCGTATTCATCCCGTGGGTATCGTAAGAGCCGACTAGGGGAGTAAACTACGCAGGACAACAGCACTGCAAAGAGAAGGAAAACTTGAAGAAAGTCTATACCAATCCGCCTGGCCAGCGTGGCTAAATCCTACTTTCTAATTAGAAGCTTATGTCCAGCAGTGGACTAGTAAAGGCTGTTGATGATGAAATTTCATAAATTATTATTTTTGAAATATTGAGATAAATGAAAAGACAATCACAAATAAAATTATTCTAGGTTTCATGAACATCAATAATATTTCAATATTTCTTTCAATGTGTAATACTAACCATGTAACCAACCTGTAAGCGGTTTAATCTGAACATCCCAATAACGAAGAACAAATGATGGTGCTCATCACACAATTATTTGTCCTTGGTGGGAATCTAAACGACTACCCCCACCTTAGCAGTCAGGTTTATTAACCACTAGACCAATAAGCCAGTTAAAAAATTTATAGTTTATAATATTTTGTATGTATGCACAATGCATAATCCTAAAGTGTATAATTATGTTTAATTTTACACTCACATTTGCCAGCTACTTTAATGATCTCACGTAGTAAGTGAGGAGGTTACTGTGGTCTGGCTTTTTGGCTGCTCTGAACACTTAAATTATATAAAAGAGAAACACAAACAAACGTTACTTTATGGAATAGGATTTATGAAACAGTTACTTAAAATATTAGATAGACGTAATTTCAAGAAGAACATTCAACGAATATATTAAAAAAAAACGCAGCTGTAACCTGCGTTTCTGGAAACTTCTACAAGCCATGGTAACTGCAACCAGATCAAACAAAACGTTGGGCTAATTCCCAGAACCTGATCTTTGTGAAAAATTTTTGTTTATGTTTGTATATCTCCTCACTGTTTGCGATAGGTACAATGAGTTCAGAAAGTGTGTCATCGCTTATCTCTTGGCCTCAGTCGATATTGAGAAGGTTTCTAATAATCTGTAGGAATATGGGAAAAATAAAAGAACGCCGACATTCAAGCTTTAATCAATTAAGAAAAAAAATGTACAGCCTTTCAGATAATGCAAAATTAAGTTTCAATGTTAGTTTGTTTTTGTATACTTTGGCTAATATTTTTTGTACTTTTTGCAAACTTAGCATAGGGTTGTCTTCATCTTTTAAATAATATTGTGGACTTTCTATTCACTATATAATTAACGTCCCGAATAAAATATATATTTTTATTGCACCTCAGTCAGTTGTATTTAAATTGTCTGCACTTGAAAGAAAGTTAACGAAACACGATGTAGATATTTTATTGAGTTGAAATGGTTTATTTAGAAAAGAAAATTAAAACCTTAACACTTGGTAATGAGCTGGCTTAGTCAAATGAAGGACTGCTGGTTGAGGACGAAATTTAATTAATCTTAAGATAAATCAGAAGTAAAAGATGATGAATTTTCAAATAATTCAAACAAAAACATACAAATACCTAACAGTAGCTAGGCATTTTAGTAGTACCTGCCCTATGTTGTACGGAGGCACAATGCGAAGCCTATCCGCTCATCAACTATCCACACATTTCCGTTTAGTTCTGAACTTCTGTTGGGGGGTTAATCTCTCCTATTATATCGCCTGAAGCTCTATTGTAGCAGTCACTATAAGTATCACCTTAAAAGAACATATGAATTTTGTATAAATCTTTATAAACGTAGCTAGGTTTGATAAACCTATAAACTTTTTTAATGGCTACTACTAATGTTGCTGGTATGTATTTTAAATAATATTTGATAAATGTACTTCATATATATATATATATATATTTATAATTATTATTTTTCTTCAAAAAGACAACTCCGGCACTAGGAATATATCCTATGTCGCGGGGTAATTTACAAACGTACATGAAGTGGACACAAGGAATACCCAGACTCAGAATGTCAATTTTTGGATCACACAAAGTGTAGGGCCATGTGGGGATCGAACGGTGACTGTTTAAACCACTACGCTATCCGCGTAGTCATCTGAAGTAGGCAGAGTTTGTAGAACAGTATTTTCCTAAACCCTAACAAAAGAGCTCGCGGTTCTACAACATGCTCGCTGGTTACGGATGCTTTCAACGAGGCCCTGCTTCAATATACTTTATTTATTCTTCAAAAAATAAATTATTCTTCATCCCTTAATTAAACAAAAAATATTTATTTTATTTTATAAAAAGCTCAGTAAAAGCTAAGTAAGTAAAGTAGACGAAATACATTAAAAACAAAGATATCGTGTAACATACATGCTCAACAAAATTTGTGGAATTGAGAACCTCCTCTGTTCGAAATTCGGCTACAAAAGACCAAACTAATATAGGTACTGATTAAAGGTTCTTGTAATCTCAATTTGACGTGTCAACAAAGGATATAATTCAATATACATACGTTAGGAATGTTTTATGTAGATGTGCTCAATGAATTCTCGGTATCGTTTCAGTAAATTTCAATTGGTTGAAGTTTACTGAATTCTCGATAACGGCTCAATCGAGTTGAATTGTTTGAACACTATTTTGAAAGAATTTTCCATTTTTTAATAAATTTGGAAAATAATAGCGCTTTACAAACTTATTATGTGAACACTAATGCGTTACTATGACAATATTGTAATTCAAAATGAAATTCCTATTTGTGTAATTAACTTTTTTTGAAAGGAAGACACAACACATATCTGCTTTTGTTAATTAAAGACCTTTTTCGTTATGTAGCATTTTTACTGTACAGAAATTCATAGCACTCCTATTGCAATATTGCTTTTAAATGTACACAGTGTGCTTCATTCCGTAAGTGTATTCTTCAAAAATTTTTTTTTTTTAATTTAAATTCAATCAATTTTTAAAATAAAATGATTGGAATCAGTTTACAAATAGGAAAATTGAGTGCCATACCGTGGGAGAGCCGGATAGGCTCGACCGGAGTAATACCATGCCTCACAGAAAACCGGTGTCAATCTTTTCGTTGCTTTTTAGTAAGGTTGCCGGAGCCCAAACCCCTCCTCCTTCTGATTCTAGGGGAAAGACTCAAAGAGGGGAAAAACTCAAGAGTCACATTTGACTCTTGAGTTTCAGGAATCCATGGACTTTAGCAGTTATGTACTATCACCTCGTTTGCCCTTCTATACAACAGAAAAAAAAAAAAAAAAAACAAATTAAGTTTTTGAAGTGAAATCTTTAGGCGCGCTGGGCATTTTTAAACAACAGACAAAAGAATGTATTTTTTGATATGGGAAAAAACCTTTGAACTCGCGACACTGTTACCGTTACCGACACCTCTATATAAGTATCTACATATATTGGCCCCGTTTACACGGGAGTTGAGTTTGGGTTGAAATACATTGATCATATAAACATAAATTGTGTATATACGTACAACATAGATATAATATTCATGTCGGAAATTTTCGAATCGAAAAAACAAAAATTGGTACTTTTATAATCAAAGATTTTTCTCCCGGAGTACCACTGTTATTTTTAAATATTAATATATTTATTTTTGAATTCCAATATTTACATATTTTACTATGTAAAATAACTTGTGAAATGCGTACATTATATTCAAATAATGAACCCACTCACATGTTACAACAGCTGCTCGTGCTCTTTAGAGGTATTTACGCTCCAAGGAGAAGAATAATCGCTCCCCTTGAGACAGAATACAGGTCAGGAGCCGTTCTAAGCAACGTCATAAATTTCAGTTTGTTAGATTACATCGACGTCTTGGGTATCTACAATTTCTAGTAAAGTATACCAGAACATTTTTTGTTTCACATTTATTGAATTTTATTACTAGCTATTGATAACGGATTCGTATTTTGAGGTTCTCACTTTGAAAATGTCGAACTCCATACAACTGTACATCCCTTATTTAACTCCCCTAGGGGTGAAATTTTTAATAATCCTTCCTAATGGGTGCTTACAACATAAAAAGCAACAGTTGTCAAAGTTTCAGGTTTTTATCCCCAGCGGTTTAGGCTTTGCGTTGATAAATCAGTCAATCACAACTTGTTTTATATTACATCACATTAACAGCCTTTAATAGTCCACTGCTGGACATAGGCCTCTCCTTAGAAAGGAGGTTTTGGTCTACTATACCACGTTGGTCAGACGGGTTGGGATAGGGTTTGGGGTGCTGGCTAGAAAACCTCCCCGTGGTGCACCCTGGAAACGCTGGCGATGGTACTGTTTCCTCCTTGTCCTCTTGGAGGAGAGGATTATCGCCAGCGGCCAATATTCTAGCAGAAGAGGCAGCCGTTCATCGGCTCTCGGGCAAGGCCTGGTCCAGCAGGGTGGGCGTGTCTGCCGGTTGCCCTGCTGGCTCTTCGCTCTTCGGAGCATGGAGGAGGAAACCTCGGTAAAAAACCTGATGGCGGGGCCCTGTAGGGGCCACAGTTTCTCCGCTGACAGCGGTGGAGAAAGGAGGACGGGCTCGGCGTGTACTCACACTACCACCGAGCAGGCAGGGGGACGTAGTCTCCCTGTCAACCGTCGGCATATCGTAATCCCGAGAAGAGCGCTGTGGTTAAGTCTCGCGGCTCTGATCGGGGGCGAGGGTCTTGGCTTAACCGCCCGGACCGCGAGGAAGATAACCTCTCTAAAAAATTCCCCGAATCCCGTGTTCTGGTGCGTGGCCAGGGGATGCATGGCTGATGGGAAGTTCAGTCGCGAGCGCACTCCAAGCCGAGGTACCTGCGGACCCCTCGGTTGGGTTAAAAACTTACGCTTGCCCGGGTAATGGTTGATCTCTGCCCGGGTGGACCTTTTAGTTCTCCCCCACTCGTGGGATTTATTATGAATTTGAATACAAATAAAAATACAAAGAAACGGACACAAACAGAAAACAAACAAAACCAGGCAAACAAAACGGACACTGAAACAAAAGGTGCAAGGGAGAAGAGGAACAGTGGAGTCGATGGGTCGTCCACTGAGGGTGAGGTGGCGTCGGGAACGCCCATCTCGATGGGGCTCCCAGAAGTCAGTCTGACTCTGATCTCTGGGAGCCGAAGAGCATCGGATCGGCTGCCCTCCGGATCCGCCGCTTCGTCGGATGGCGCGGAGGCCATGGAAGCGGAGCGAAGCGACAGCCGAAAACGCGGACGCTCAGGGGACGTGGAAACCGACACGTCCGGCGATATGATGCCACCAAAGGTGGCAAGCAGCCGCCGAGGGAGGGCGCGCAAACCGGCCTCGGCCCCGGTCTTAACCCCGTCAGGCTCCGCGTTCTCAAACGCGGAGTCCTACAGAAGTGTACGGGTGGACGGCGAGGCCGTAGCGGAGGAGGAGATCGCGGATCTCCTGCTCAAGGTTCGGGAGCCGGTGGGGGGAAATGCCCCCCAGGCTCCCGTGTCCGTGCAGGAGAGGGCGAAAGCGGCGGTGGCCGTCATTCACAAGGTGGCCACCAAGTCCGTGAACCTTAAGGGCTCGTTTGTGAGGGCCCTTAAGGACTCCTCCTCCGCTTTGTCGGAGGTCGTGGAGGGCCTAGTGGGCGACGTTTCGCGCCTACAGGTGGCCAACGAGAGGCTGATGGAGCGGGTGAATGAGCTGAGTGCTCAGTTCGCCCGCTTCCAGGCGAACCTCCCCGAGCGGGAAGCCCCGTCCGCGTCCCAGCCTGCCCCTACCACCAACTCAGGGGCATTTGACTCCCAACTGCGAGAAATCCTCATCGCAGTTGGGAATATGCTGGACGGACGCCTGGCTGGCCTGGAGGCGCGACTGCCCCCTGCGCCAATTATGCGCCCCCCGCTCGCGTCGGCACAGCGGCCTAAGGCCGCCGCTCCGACCGCGCTCCCCGTTGTGGGAGGCCGCGTTTCTTACGCGGCGGCGGCGTCTGCCCCTACTCCATCGGCTCCACAAAAGCCGAGGAGGGGGGCCAAGGCACCGGCCCAGGCGCCGGCCAAGGCACCGGCTAAGGCGCCGGCCAAGGCACATCTCCAGGCGCCGGCCAAGACGGGGCCTAAAACGGCGCCGAGGAGCGGAGTGGCATTCCCTCCGCTCCCCACTCCGACACCCCTGCCGGGCCCCTCCGCACCTGCCCCCTCCAACGAGGGTTGGCAGGAGGCGAGGGGCTCCAAGAAGTCCCGAAGGCGGGCCAGAAAGGCTGCCCAAAAAGCAGCCCAAGCCCAGCCTTCGCCACCGGTGGAAACGGCCTCTGCAAAGAGGCCGCGGAAGCTGCAGCCGCCCAAAACCGCGGCTGTAGTTGTGACCTTGTCCCCGGAGGCGGCCGACGGCGGGCTGTCCTATGCGGCCGTCTTCAAAAAGGCCCGGGACAGCCTCGCCAACGAGTTTGGGACGGTGGGGGTCAGGATGCGCCTCGCCCAGACGGGAGCTCGAGTTCTCGAGTTCCCTGGGGCTGAAGGCGCAAAGACGGCGGACTCCTTCGCTGAGAAGCTGCGGGGAATATTTGCAGCCACAGATGGTGTCAGGGTCGCCAGGCCTACCAAATGCGCGGAACTGCGCATCTCGGGCCTGGACGACTCAGTGACGGCCGAAGATGTCCGCGCTGTAATCCGGGAGAAGACGGGGTGCAGCGCGGACAACGTCAGGGTCGGCACCATCCGCCCCGGTCCAGGAGGGCTTGGCGCCGTGTGGGTCAGCTGTCCCGTAGCGTCGGCCAAAGTATTGGCCGACGCAGGCAGGCTGCTCATCGGTTTCGTGAGCGCCAGGATCACAGTCCTGGCGGCGAGACCGATGAGGTGTTTTAAATGCCTGGCCGCGGGACACACGCGCGTCAAGTGCGACAGTTGTTTTGACTGCGGCGGACTGTGTTTCCGCTGCGGTCAACCGGGGCATAAGGCGGCAGAATGCTCTGCCGCCCCTCACTGCCCAGTGTGTGCGGCGGGAAATAAGCCCGCCAATCACCAGATGGGGCAGAGAGGCTGCAAGCCTCCCCGCAGTTCTCGGCAGACGTCGGGGGTTAGCCAGTCGACCCAGGCTGCCTCCGATGTAGTTCGTGCGTCGACGTCGTCGCCCATGGAGGAGGTTGTAGAGACGATCCAGTAATGGATCAAGTCTCCAACCTCCTGGTCCAGACGAACCTGAACCACTGTGCCGCGGCGCAGGATCTCTTCCTGCAAACCATGGCACAGTGGTTGATAGGTGTTGCCGTAGTCGCGGAGCCCTATTCTGTCCCTCCCCGTCCAAACTGGATGGGTGACTGGGACGGCTCCGTGGCAGTCGTCGGTTCCACGACGGCTCATTCCCCGCCCTTGTCGCTAAGAGACAAGGGCACTGGATATGTTGCCGTCGAGTGGGGGGGGGATCACCATATATGGTGTCTATTTCTCCCCCAACCGGAGTTTGAACGACTTCGAGGTTTTCCTAACCAGCTTGGAGACCTCGATACGGCGACTAGCGTCTGGGCACGTCCTTGTGCTGGGGGACTTCAACGCAAAGTCCATTGCGTGGGGTTCCCCCAGGACGGACGCCAGGGGCGAGGCCGTAGAGGAGTGGGCGGCCTCGGTGGGCCTCTGTCTTCTAAACAGAGGCTCCACCAACACGTGCGTGCGACAGCAGGGGGGGTCGATAGTTGACCTTTCGTTCGCTACCCCTGTCCTCGCCGCACGAGTAAGGAACTGGTGTGTCCTGGAAGAGGTTGAGACGCTCTCGGATCACCTGTATATCCGATTTGAGCTCTCCCGGACCCAGGACTCAGTAGGGGTCACGTGGCGCGGCGTTTATCCCGCTTTCCGCGGTGGGCTGTTGCCAGGCTGAACCGGGACCTACTAGAGGAGGCAGCCATAATTCACTCGTGGCTGTCTCCTCAGGCTCCGACCGAGGAGGTCGACGTGGGGGCTGGCCGCTTTCGCGATGCGATTACGCATGTATGCGATGCGGCCATGCCCCGCGTTCGAGGTCGTCGGCCTCCAAGGAAGGAGGTCTACTGGTGGTCCCAGGAGCTGGCGGACCTCCGTGCGGCCTGTACACGTGCCCGGAGGTCCTACACGCGCAGTCGGCGGCGTCACCGTGGAGACGGTGAGGAGGACCGGCTTCATGAGGAGTACCGACGGGCGCGGAAAACTCTGAAGCTGGCCATTAGCCGCGCCAAAGAGGAAAAAAGACAGGAGATGCTGGAGGGTCTTAATCGTGACCCCTGGGGTCGCCCTTACCGCGCGGTGCGACAAAAGCTCCGCGCGTCGGGCCCCCCCCTTACGGAGACTCTCCAGCCCAGCTTCCTGCGAGAAGTGGTTGAGGGCCTTTTCCCACAACGGGCGGAACACACTCCCCCGTCGATGGCCTCCCTGGCCGGAGACGACGGGGAGCACGGGGAGGACAATGTTCCGCCCGTCCGGGAATCGGAGGTAGGGGCGGCTGTTCTACGGATCCGTTCCAAGAACACCGCCCCTGGGCCAGACGGGGTACCGGCCCGAGTGCTGGCCCTGGCCCTCAACCACATGGCAGACCGCCTCGGGGAGGTGTTCGACGCTAGCTTGGCGTCGGGACGCTTCCCTGAGTGCTGGAAGAGCGGGAAGCTGGTCCTATTGACGAAGCCGGGACGGCCTGCCGATTCGGTCGCGGCCTATAGGCCCATCGTGCTGCTGGACGAGGCGGGCAAATTGTTTGAGAGGGTTCTTTCTGCCCGCATCGTCCGGCACCTCTGCGAGGTGGGCCCCGATCTGTCGGACGCCCAATTTGGTTTTCGGGCGGGGCGTTCGACAGTCGACGCCGTGTTGCGCCTGAGGGCCGTGACCGAAGAGGCCGTGAGCTGTGGCGGCGTGCTGTTGGCGGTGTCATTAGACATCGCCAACGCATTCAATAGTCTGCCATTCAGCTGCATCAGGGAAGCACTCCACTATCATGGGGTGCCAAAGTACCTGAGGCGGCTGGTGGCAGACTATTTAGAGGAGCGTACCGTCGTGTACGAGGACCGAGAAGGTAATCTGAGGTGTCGGCCCATGTCGTGCGGTGTTCCACAGGGGTCTGTTCTTGGACCCCTCTTGTGGAACATAGGGTACGACTGGGCCCTTCGCGCCGATTTCCCCCCCGGGCTGGGTGTAATCTGTTACGCAGACGATACCCTCGTGACGGCCCGGGGGGCAAACTTCCAAGAGGCGGCGCGCCTGGCCACAGGGGGAGTCTCCCTGGTGGTCGGGCGCATTGAGGCGCTGGGCTTACGGGTGGCCCTAGATAAGACGGAGGCCCTGTTATTCCATGGGCCCCGTCGTGGTCCACCCCCTGGCGCCTCAATAGTGGTCAACTCGGTCCTCGTACCGGTTCGGGCCCAGATGAAATATCTGGGCCTGATCCTCGACGGGAGGTGGCTCTTCGACGAGCACTTCCGACAGCTTGCTCCAAAGCTGGTCGGCGCTGCGTCTGCCCTAGGGCGACTTTTGCCCAATATGGGTGGACCCAGCGTCGCGACAAGACGGCTGTACACGGGGGTTGTCCGGTCAATGGCACTGTACGGTGCACCGGTGTGGGCGGCGGCTCTGACCGCCCAGAATAGGGTACGCCTCTGGCGCCCTCAGAGGGTAATGGCGGTCAGAGCCATACGCGGTTACCGCACCGTTTCGACGGAGGTGGCGTGCGCATTGGCCGGAACTCCCCCGTGGGATTTGGAGGCGGAAGTGCTCGCCGAAGTTTATCGGCGAGTGGCTGACTTCCGGGCGGAGAGCGGATTTCGCCCTCCGCCCGAGGATGTGCGCGAGTGGTGCGAAGCCGCTCGCCGAGCCACGATGTGTGTGTCCGAGCCACGAGTGGGCAGGGCGGCAGCACGGGACCCTTTCCTTCCGGCTGACGCAGGTGCTTTCCGGGCATGGTTGCTTCGGAAAGTACCTGCACACGGTCGCTAGGAGGGAACTGAGTCCCGCCTGCCACCACTGCGACTGCAGTGAGGACTCGGCCCAGCACACGCTGGCGGTCTGCCCCGCATGGGCGGCGCAGCGCCGGGCCCTCACTGCAGTCATCGGAGTGGATCTCTCGCTACCGGCCGTAGTACGCTCCATGGCCGGTAGCGACAGTTGTTTTACCGCGGTCGCAACCTTCTGCGAGGTAGTAATCTCGCGGAAGGAGGCGGCGGAGAGGGCCCGGGAGGACGACCTCCACTCGGACCCGATCCGCCGCCGGCGAACCGGGCGGCGGAGGCCCGCCTACCACAGCCTCATGCCGCCCTGAGTGTGGCCGCGGGTGGACGGGGTGGGTTTCCCCTCCACCCGCATTAGTTGGCCAGCCGCGAGGGGGCGGCGTCCGCGTGTGCCGGACGTCGCCTAAAGAGAGGAACATCTACATTGAGACGGAGCCCGCACCAGGAGCGGGCTGGCGCTAGGAGGGGTCCGGATGTCTTAACAACAGCTGTTCCCGGATCCCTCCTGTTACAGGCGCAGAGTGGCACACCGTGTGGTTTTAGTCGGTCCGAGTCCGACACACCACCCCGCCGCAAACCCCGGAGGGGTGACGGTCCGAGGGGATTTCCACACGTTAAAAAAAAAAAAAAAAAAAAAAAAAAAAGGGTTTGTGTCAAGTTTTCCTTCTCTTTCCAGTGCTGTTGTTCTGCGTAGTTTGCTCCTTTAGTCGGCTCTTACGAAACCAGCGGGATGAATAGGGGTGGTTACACTCTGTGTTACACTCGTTGTTTGTCGTTATAGCTAGATCCTAAGTTCGATGCTTTTGCTAAACAGTTTACAAATAGATTCTAATAATTTGCATTTCAAAGTTTTACTGGAAATTTACGAGAAGTTTAAATATGCAGTATTTTGACACAAAAACAATGTAATCAAAAAGTACCTACCTATTTCTTACTTTGCACTTTAATCCCATGTCAGAGCTGATTTCGTGCCAAAAACATGGCGACAGTTTACACAAACTTCAACTTAGTTTTAGTTCTTTTGACAAATGTTATCGTTTTCCCTATCATTGAATCAGCTTATAGTAATACCCCATCTGTTAGAAAGTTATAACGGTTCTATGAATTCCTAATGTAAACGAAAATGAATTCTTTCTAATCAGATAAATAGGCAATTGCAATCACTTTAAGCAGATTAATAACTGAAGGTAATCAGAATAGTTTAAAAAATCGTAGATATTGATGTCGCTTTATATCTGAATATTTCTAAAGATTAAACAATCACGCTTCTAGTATATAAATAACTAGCTATGCCCTGCTACACTTCGCTGTGTCACATAATGATTGTATTGATGATACAGATAAAAAAAATATTTGAAGTGGGTTGTACGAGTATATCATGTCCAAATTATAGCTTACTCGGTGCAGAAATTTTTGAGTTTTTGAAGCGTAAACAAACCAACTTAACATTTTTATATATATGTATATATATATACTGATATTCTGGACTTGTTAATTGAATTTTTATTTTTGTGTTCCGAACTGTAAGGCAAAGACAAATTAAATGCAGAAATTATCTCAACAGTGATTTGGCTCATCAAAACCGTAAATATATTTAAGAATATAATAAAAAGGATACTACAGTGGACACTATTAGTTATATAACAGTTAAAGAAGTTCAAGGTTGCATTGTGGTCAATCACACTGGCTATTGATAGAAACTTCAAGCCGTAAGTCATTTTTTTTTCTTTTTTTTTAAGTACGTCTGTAAGTAAAGAATATTCTTTTTTTTAAGACATCTCCCGCAATAGAGATGAATCCTGTATCGCGGGGGACTTTACAAACATACATGAAACGATCACCTAGAACACCCAGACTCAGGACAACAATTTGTGGATAACACAAATTGTCGTCCCATGTGGGGATCGAACCCACAACACTCAGCGCAGTAGTAAGCGGCGTGGCGACCGCTTAAACCGCTACGCCATCCGTGCAGTCAAAAAGACTAATCTTATTTGAAAAATTCAAATGTATTATCATATTATAATGATAATACAGTATATATAGTTGAAATTAATTAATTATGGAAGTAAAAACAACTTCTTACCCATAATACCCATAAATACCCACTATACTCAAATCCGTGTGGTGACGGATTAAGAATACGGAGTGTCACCAACCCTATTCATCCCGTGGGTGTCGTAAGAGCCGACTAAGGGAAAAAACTACGCAGAACACCAGCACTGAAGAGAGAAGGAAAACTTGACACCAACCCTATACCAACCCGTCTGGCCAGCGTGGTATAGTAGGCCAAAACCTCCTTTCTAAGGAGAGGCCTATGTCCAGCAGTGGACTATAAAAGGCTGTTGATGTGATGATTTGATGTAATAATCAAATCACTTTAATCAGAATAGAATGAAATAGAAACGGATTTTAAACAAAAATACGCACAGAAAATATATCGCAAAAATTTCAAACATTTCTGATCCATCTTTATTAATAAGACAAGTTTAATGTGTCAAAATGACCATGATAATATAACTGAAACAGAGGAATGTCAAAATTGACGCAAACACAAGGGTTGAGAACCCCGTCTAACGACCCATAATAGACCTCGCAAATTAAATTCCTTCGCTGGATTATGTTGATATATACAATTTTAGAACGATCTTTATGAAGCTTGCTTACATTTATATATATACTGGCTCTTGCCCGCGGCTCCACCCGGTTATCGCGGTAAAAAGTAACCTATGTTACTCGCTGATAATACAGCTTTCAATTGATGAAAGAATTTTCAATATCAGTTGAGTGAAAGCACGATAAACCAACTCACTTTCACATTTGCAACATAAGAATGGATTTCGTCAGCACACTTCGGAGTACAGAAATTACGACTGATGGGTATAAAAAGGACTAACATTGTGAAGCTTAAATTGAAATAAAGTGAGAATAAATTTTTCTTCTTCAAACACCACTCTTACTAGCGTAGGTTGGCATTCAGCTATGTATATGTCACCTTGTTCTTAGTAAGACGAAAAACACAGGCAATAATTGCAGTTCCCGTTCATTCTCGGATGTTTCACCAGTTACTTTTTTCTGCGATGAATACCTCTTCTTCTGATTTATTTTTCTGTAGATTTAATGTGTTTAAGTACATGCCTTTTATGCCTAATCAGTATTCTTGTAAAGTTGCAAAAGTTGTTATTTATTGTTGGTTCTTGGTTTAAAGTTAGAACATAAAATTATTTTTAAATAAACTTAAGCGTTTATTTATTGCTTTGTAATTTAAAACAAAATAAAAGAAAAAATTAACAGTAGACTTCTTCCGGGAGATTATTAAAAAAATATTTATTACTTATTTGCCAAGTATAAATATGAAAGCAACGCAAACTGTAATTTGGCTAGTTTCTTTTAAGGCCAATCTAGGCTAGTCAACAAGTTCAAATACGCGTTATTTCTTGATAAAGCTCCTAATATAATGAATTGAAAAAAAAACACACCAATGTGATGATTTGAAAAATTCCCTATTTTCAGTGTTGAATTAAAATTATAAACAATAGAGGTAGTTCCAAGCGTCGGAACTTTTTTCGTGGAAATTTCCCCCTCTTTAAGGATCTTTTTTTTTAATTCCTTAAATATTAATATTTTTGAGTTATTAATAAAAAACTAAATGCCATTTTTTTCTTATCTTAATGTGTTAATCACAATTAAAAAAATGAATGTGCTAATACATCTTTTTGATAAATCTTTTTAGACGTCATTCCGAATCGAATGAGCCATCGCTCATATTTTTAGGATCTTTATCGAGACTTAACACATTTTTAAACTTGTTACTAGCTTATCGTCCGCTTAGGAATTTATTCGTCCTCAAATATTTATTTATGAAAGAAAGTAAATTATGGTAAGTCTCTGACAGGGAAATGAAACTAAAACTGAATCTACTCGAAGAGACTGAGATCAAGTATCCGTATCTCCAAGTAATATTCAGTTTAAAAAACCATATCTATACTAAAATTTAAGGTTGATGAGTTTGTTTGGTTGAATGCGCTAATCTTAGAAACTACTGGTTCGAATTGAAAATTTTTTTTAGTGTTCGAGATCTCGGTTTAATGATAACATTTATAGGCACGTGTGTAAACAAAACTTTTCTTTATACCATTCGACCACAAACAATATTTCCACCATTGTCAGCGAGAATAATCGACTGACTGAACGCAACACTCATTTACTAGAGAAGCTTACTCACACTCAGAGCTGTATAATTAAAATATAATCCTGTTTAATCCGATGATATCTGATGCTGGTATCAGACGGATTGTTGGAAATTTTCGACCTTATCTGTCAAAAAGTAAGGCTTTAATAAAGTCTGTCTATGTCTAGTCTCGTAATTAATTATTGCTTGACATTACATGACAATTAATTATTACATAAGACACTTGAAAAAAAATATCAAATGGCGGCATTCTTAGATAACACGTCGGTTAGTAACAATTTGATAAAATGATACACTCCTGGAATAAAAACATCATATTTTAAAACAAAGTCCACGACGTGTATCTTTATTAACGGCCACTAACGATACAACATAATTAGGCAACATTATTCAAAGTGTACATAAAATTATGAGGATTAAAAAAACGACGAAATTCTTAGAAAAAAAGCCTAGCGCTTCGCTTGGCTTGTCTTGGCGGTTGCGCTACCGTACCACCAGATTAATACACTTAAAATTGATTCATAAACTTATTATTTAAAGATTCATTTTCTTAAGAAAAACATTTAATAAAAATCTTATTTTTTGTATCCCAAAAGACAAGTAAAAATATTACTTGACTTTAATGCATTTTATTACATACTTCTACTTAGAAAATATGAAATTTATTATTTTGAAAATCTGCAGACAAATGCTAGAAATAATTTATAAAATACAGTTCAATCTCCTTCTTTCATGTAGTCCTTTTCGGACGGGTCTGTTGGTCTAGTGGTTAGTAGCCCTGACTGCTAAGCCGGAGGCCGTGGGTTTGATTCTCATCCAAGACAAATATTGTGTGAGCCTGTGAGGAGCCTTTGTTCTGTGTCTGGGTGTAATTTATCCATAATATGTATGTATTTAAAGAAAATATATAAGTATGTTTATCAGCAGTCTGGTTCCCATATTACAAGCTCTGCCTAGTTTGGGATCAGACTGCCGTGTGTGAGATGTGTGATGTTATTATTATTGTTTAAAACATGTTGAATCATCATCTGTCCCAGCACATGAACTTACAAAGCAATGCAAAGGTAGGTAGGTTTTCCCAGCTACGTTTCGTTTAAAACAAATGAAAAGCTAATATCGCGATATCAATACATACCTATATAAATACACACACTATAAAATTGATCTCCATCAAATACCATAAACATTATACTTTTTGCAAGAAATATTATTTCAAGATGGCTGGCAGGAGCTGGATGCGAGAAGCCCAAAATCGATCTATGTGGCGTGCAATGGGAGAGGCCTATGTCCAGCAGTGGACTGCGATAGGCTGATGATGATGATTATTTCATTTCCAGAATTTAAGCATAAGTGGTGGAAAATAACTTAAAGATTTTCAATGTAAGAAAACCTACAACAATAGTATTTTATATTTTTTTATGGTATAAGGGGGCAAATGAGCAGACGTGTCACCTAATGGTAAGCAACTACCGCCGCCCATCGACACCTGCAACTCAAAAGTCACAATCACAAGAATCAGCGAGAGGGGGGATTTGAGCTCCGGTAACCTCACTCACTCAGTGAAAGGCAACGAAAGAATTGCTTAAAACCGGTTTTGGTGGTGCCGAAGCATTGCTCTCTCATGGCAAGAATGTATCATCTTCTGTATTTTACATAGATAACATATTTTTCTATATTTCTAGCATCTCAAATTCCAATAACTGAACCCTCTGCAAATAGTATTAATATAATATTTCCTGGGCTGGGGTTGCTCTATCTGTTTTCCCGGAGTTGTTCTATCAGCGAATGCCTGTTTGTATAAAAATATGTCCATGTTTATTTCGACATCATCTTTTTGGCTTCCGATTTTCGTAGAGGTTATTTTCAACACCTAACTAGCTATTTTTTAGGGTATAGATACTGCAAGGAGTTTTCTTTTTAAGTGATGCTTGCCTAGCAAAACCTGGACAAAATGTGAGTGATACAAATGTTCTAGCTACTGCGTGAGTGACCGTCAAGTGACGGTGGTGTTAATTTGCCCCTGTTTCTGTACTTAAACCTGTTTCAGTCTATTTTGTAACTGCATCGATACCACGTTGCATTTCGGTCATATACTGCGTTCAATTATAATTAATTGTTGCGTCGGGATTCCGTAAATTTACAAAACCAAAGTTGGCTAACAATAAATTATCATTTTACTTTAATAGCGTTACATTTACACACAGATACCAAATATGTTCCTAAAATGACAATTTTTAATTAAGTTTTTGTTCAAAATAATAAATTAATTCTGAAAATCCTGATTAGGTAAATGATTAGGAGAATATGATTTAGTATGATCATTATATATATGTATAAATTTCAACAGTAATGTATTTATTTCTATTTTATTTTATTGTTTGGTACCATTGTACCATTGTCCGTGTGGGAACGGATTAAGAGTACGAAGTGTCACCACACCTTTTCATCAATAGATGTCGTAATATCCAACTAAGGGAGCAAACTACGCAGTTCAACAACTCTGCACAGAGAAGGAAAACTTGACACAAACCCTATACCAACCCGTCTGGCCAGCGTGGTATGGTAGGCCAAAACCTCCTTCCTAAGGAGAAGACCATGTCCAGCAGTGGATTATTACAAGCAGTTGATGATTATTGATCACAATAATTTCTTAACAATAAAATTTCTATTTATGTATTGTTATAATTTTAATTATGTTGATACTGGTAGAGAGACTATTAGGAACGTGTGTTAAATTGTATCGAAACTTTGACATCTCAACGACTATTTGTACAGAAAAACAAATAGTACAAACGGAGCCGGAAAACTTCTGTATTTCCTGGTAATTATGAATAATGGCACAGCTGTCCGCTAGTAACTCGTAGTTACGAAATCAAGGCAAAGCGCCAGTAATCTGAGTAAATAAGCGAATACATCATAGAACAATGGCGGCTCTCCATACAAAAAATATTTGGCATCAACTTGCAGCGTCAACAAAAATAGACGAATTTTTTATATTTTTTTTACTACAATTAAAAAAAAAAACAAATTCGACTGTTTTTTAGAATCTATGTGTAAAACAATTTTTGTTTGGGAAAGGCTAGGAAAAAAGATATAATCATTTGTTACGCACCGCATTTTTTTATCTGCGGAATCTTTTTAAATGAGTTTTATAATATAGCTGCATAACGTTTCCTTTATTTTATCAATTTGTCTATGGCTATCGACTTTTCAAATTGGTGTTTGTATTGCTTTAGGTACATAATTATTTGATAATTATAACTATGTAGTATGTCTGCCATTTAAATAAAATAAAAAAAGATTATAAAGAATTATTTTGGTCCACTTTCGTAGGTTATAATCTTATGTCACTTTTAAAGTGTCTGATGCATTCAATAATCATCTTATACCTTTATATAATATCCACTAAGAATGTTTCTTTTCTTTAATTTATTACCTATTTCAACATGTAATGAATTGTAAATTCTAAACCTTAACTAATATAATCGGCGGCGCGGCGGCCATTCGCCGCTTGTCGCGTCTGACGTTTAACTTTTATATTTAAAGACGGAGCGCAAACGTCTGTCAAGAGTTGTCAAAAAACCTTTGCTTTTTTCAGCTTGCAGTTGCCCCTTTTTTTTACTTACTTAAATTAAACTACAGGATTTTCAAATAAATAAATACCTAATGCGTTTAACAATGCACCACAAACTATATTCTTTATTGATTCAGTACTTTAGTTAGTTCAGTACTTTAATTATAAAATTATTATCTGATTACCATATTACTATCAAGTGATTATCATATTACGACACTTTCATCAACATCAACAGCCTATACTAGTCCACTGCTGGACATAGGCCTCTCCTTAGAAAGGAGGTTTTGGTTTTGGTTTTGGCGACACTTTATTGGACGGTATTTCCACTACTTGAAAAAAAGTCTGTAAAATGGTAACACTAAAGTGATAAAGGTAATTAAAATAATCAAATAAGCATATGATATTTTTCTTTCTTTTCCTGGGATTTTACTGACTGAGACGATAGTTTCAAAAACCGTAAATATTAACTGGAGTTAGTATTCTATAAATGACATTTTAAGACACTCAAATTATACTCAACTACGAATTCGCCATTTCTTTTTATATTCTTACTAAGACAACTCCCGCATTAGGAATATATATCCTGGCGTCGCGGGGGACTTTACAAACATACATGAAACGGATACAAAGAACACCCAGACTCAGAACAACAATTTGTGAATCACACAAAGTACGTCACTTTGTCATATTGGGTTTGAACCCACAACACTCAGCGTAGTAGTGAGCGGCGTGGCGAACGCTTAAACCACTGCGCCATCCGTGCAGTCATTTTTCATTCATGCAAATAGGAAACTTATTTGCATGCTTGATGAAAAATAAGAAATTATGAGGATTTCAAATATTTTTCATACATTATTTCAGAAAATAAAAAAAAGAATTGTCAGAATTGTTTTAATTAAAAAAATTGTACAGCAAACACATTTTTTTCGTAACCTGAATTTTCCGACTTATTTTCAAGTAAGTGCAAAAAGTGCGATAGTGCAAAGCGACAAATATTTGTAAATTAATTGTAATGTATTCAGGCCACCTGTGTTCGTGTGTATATACTGTAGTATGTACATAGATTAGATAATAATAATAATAAAACGTTTATTTAGAACTTAAAACGAAAACGATAAATAAATATTTAAAACATTACGAGTCCGCATTTGTCGCATTAAGTTATTTGTAGATTACATAAAGTTTTGTTCACTATGGGAATTGAATCTCAACCTTGACTCGTTGTTTGTTTGAAGCAACAATACAAAACATTTTCCCTTGAGTGCATTCAAACATAGACACAAGACACACACATAACTTGATCATACAGTTTTCGAATACATAATTTCTTTTTTCACCATATTTTAGTAAAAGTTGGCTTTTCCACATTTTTCCCATTCCCATTCCCATTCCCATCCCAAAGTTTTGTAGGTGTACTTAAAAATATTTGAAATTCCTTTGTACACGAAATTATAACTTAAAATAAGGTACAAAGAATTCATTTTACAAATTTACATATAGATACACTTAATGTACACATATGTGTGTGTTTGTGTATGTTAATGTGATCCTAATGTGCAAAGATTTCGTCAACACACCAAAAGGCCTCTTATCAAAGCCGCAACATTTGCAACCAATAACAGTACAATTGAATATGGAGTCCCTGCTCACGTCAAATACAAGTTTACTTATAATTCCATGAATATTAGTAAAACACTCTTAATTCTTTGTGATAGAGTTCAATGTACCTGCAAAGGTAGTGTTGTATTCATGTATGACACGAAAACTCATGAATAGATATTGCGATGACAAAACCGCGTAAAATTGGAGTTTGGTGTGATGTAGAATTATTGTTTTATGCTGTACTACGTTTAGACGAATGGGTGTAAAGGGAATAATAAATATGAGGTCTTAGCGTTTACAAAATTAAATAACGTCGCGGGGATACATTATATCAAGTGACATGTACAATGACGTCACAAAACATGTATTTTTATAGACTTGGATTGTTGATCTAATGGTTTGTGATTCTCAATGGTAACCAGAGGTTATAGATTCTCTCTCAAGACAAATTATTGAATATTTATTATATTATAGGTTACTTAGGAGTAGGCTACTAGCTTACTCTGTGTCTGAGCGTAATTTATATTCAAGTTTATTAGGAATCTTGTAACCGTACTGCAGTTTGGAATCAAAAGGCCTTGTGTCTCAAGGTATAATAATAAATAGCAAACAAAAAGAGGGACTATATTCTGTTAAGCGATTAGAAAAAAAAGGAGTATTATTATATGGAGATATTGCAAGCTAATCTGTTTTTTCTGTGCGTCAATTCACATTCATAATAGTCATACGAAAAGCAAAAACAAAAAAAGATCAATAAAAAATGAAAAACAGAATTAAATGGTTTTTGAATTTTAAAAAAGTGTCACGTGAAAACGCAAGTAAAATAATGTTTTCAGTTCTATATATATTTATGTAGATATGATTCCAGGTATGTTTATTTTATCATAACTCCTAAATGCCTATCCAATTTTAGATGTTTAGTTAGAATCATTCCATTCATTACATCATCCCGAGTGACAGTGGCTGTACCTTCTTTTTATTTGTTGACGGGTTTGGAAATCCCTTCGAATCTCCTGCTCCTCGGGGACTCAGGAGCCAGGAGTACGACGTAAAAAACCTGTTTAACCTCTTTACCTAACATACGTTAACTTTTATTTAAAAGATTGACAACGGTCTACATGTGGCCTGGGATAGCCCAAAGACTGGTGGATACGTCAGTCGGTTCAAAAGTATTATTATATTATATCATATTATTCTACCACATTCACACAACGCCATCTAGTCCCAAACTAAGCAGAGCTTGTACTATGGGTACTAGACAACTGATATAAATACATATATACCTTTTTGTAAATACATACATATTATACATAGAAACACCCAAACCAAATCAAACATTAAATGTTTATATGTTTGAATGTTTGACTTGAGCGAGAATCGAACCCGCGACCTTTGGAATAGCAGTCCGTTACACAAACCACTACGCCATCCGATCCAGTATGGGTAAATCTATTACATGATCGCCTTAATCCAGTATGTATATGTATACAGATTTTATAAGGCAAATGTATCATACTAACCCTCACTAAACCACCGATAGAAAGCCTCTGTGCCAAAGTTTATTGCCCCTTATTATACCAGTAAATAAACTGTCCCTAGATCTCCGAACAAATTAAACCTAAGGCTCTATGACAAACTTCCATCATTTAAGATAATACCACAGGTGATACATTTTACCAAACTACAGCCGAGGGAAGTAAGGTATTATGAAATGCAATTATGGAGACCATTAAATTTCGTACCGAGTAGGAGGTGGAAGGTGACTAAATGGTGGATATGCCTGCTGAATAATGGAGGTGAAATCATCTTGTTTAACTACGTAGTAGATGTCAATGCATTATGGTGGAAGCGACGACTTTTAATTATTGATGATAAGGTTTACGATTGATTTAGATGTGTGGGGATATGGAGGGACAGAGTAAGACCTTGGCTGGTTACTATAGTGCAGGTTCTGCTTACTTTACGCTCAGATGGTGTGTGAGTTATCCTCAAGGTTACTGTTATGTAATTCCTTGTACCTCATGTTTTCGAAACTCAAAGATGCTTAGTAGAATTGTTAACGCTTTAACGCACAACAAAGAAACTTTTTCAATTTCGCATTAATATTATTAGATAGAATATTCATCTATACGTACGAAAACAATCTAAATATATTCTAGAACCTAAAATATTCTTCTAGAATAACTACTACAATTATGCTTTACATTTACACAAATACCTCCTCCGTCCTTGTTGTTAAAATACATCGTTCGTTACGACAAGTTCAACATTACTCCAGCAGTTATTAATAATAAAATGCAAGGCTTTTTGGACTGCCGATTTTCTTATCTAGAATTAAAGTCATATGTATTTAAAGCTCCTTTATAAGGCGAGTTCTATGTCCAGCAGCGGACTATTGATTAAGGAATGTACATACCTAATCTACTTGTGACTATAATATATCTCATACATCTGATTCCAAACTAAGCTGAGCCCGTACTATGGTAACCAGTCTGCCGATAAACATACTTATGTATTTTTAAATGGATACATATTATAGATAAATTATTTGCTCATCCCACAATATTTGTCTTGGGTGGGAATCGAACTCACGAACTTCGGTTTAGCAATCAGGGTCAGTAACTACTAAACCAGCAGGCCCGTCTACTCAGCCCGTGTAAGTGGAGCTTACACATTTCTGAGATCGGTATAGACCCGGAATAGTGACATATCTCCACAATTGTCACTGTGTGATTCGATTGAAAAGTTTATGTAACCGAATAATATTTTACTAAAGGTCTTCTCTTTCTACTCACACTGTGGGCAACAATAATCTCTTGTGCATTGAGTAAACCAACACGACTCAATACAAAAACGCCTACAGACAATGTTAAAATTTATCGAGCATATGACTTCTAATATACTTCAAATATTTGCAGAACTTTATTATTTACTTATGCTTTATGTGACCTTTAAAAAGTTCAGTGCGTTACCAGATACTTAAGAACTAATACGTACGCAGTGTGAAGGCAAAAGAGACAAATTTACCGCTGTATCATTTCATTTTATTTATTTATTTAATTTTGTGATACATAGGGGGTTACAGATGTCAATTTTATTATGTACAAGCTATGTCCCACCGATAGGCATACGAAATATTAAGTACATTCTTTAAATATTCCAAGAGGATATAACTGTTCAAATAAAACATTTATTTTAATAATACTTTTTGATCCACATAATCAAAGTCCGTGACATATCTATATACATTGCAGTTACCTAAGTTATAGTGTATTTTTTCAAGAAATTGATATACGCCCAAAGGTTTTGCCCTTTCTAAACCGTGTGGTTTTAACCGTGTGGTGACTGATTAAGAATACGGAGTGTCACCACCCCTAATCATCCCGTGGGTGTCGCAAGAGACGACTAAGGAGGAGCTAACAACGCAGGAACACAGCACTGCAAAGAGAAGGAAAATTTGACACAAACCCTATACCAACCCGTCTGGCCAGCGTGGTATAGTAGGCCAAATCCTCCTTTCTACAGAGAGGCCTATGTTCATCAGTGGGCTATTAAAGACTGTTAATGATAATGCTCTTTCTAAAACCCATCTGTTCCCCGCAGAAGATGTTATTTTTTTCAAGGTAATTATTTTGAGAATTAGAAATAACCCTTTCAAAGATTTTTGAGAACACTGGTATCGATGCTACAGGCCTATAGTTGCAAATATTGGTCTTATCTTCCTTCTTATGTATTGGCTTAACAATTGAGACTTTTAATTTTGGAAATATGTCATTTATTATCGAGCTGTTTATGATATCACATAATACAGGAGCAATGATAGAGCCTACTGATTTTATTACACGAGTATTTATTTCATTATAGCCAGTGCTGTTAGTGTTCTTTAAATTATTTATTATACAAACTATTTATTTTTGGACAGTTGGTTGAATGAATATGGACTTATCAGAGCGCAAATTATTAGTCACATTATAGGTCCCCCAACAGTCATTGGACTGAAATAAGTTCACGAAGTAATCGGTAAAGTGCTGCGATATAGTTTAAGGGTTTGTTATGTTTGCGTACGCTGTACGCGAATCAATGTTCGTTTTTGGGGTGTCCTGCCTTATACTGATGACAACCTTTCAGGTTGCCTTAGATTTGTTAGGTACTACTTGTCTCAATATAGTAACTGTTCTGAGCCTTTTTTTGTTAGCTTAATAACACGTTGGTGACGCTTAGTAAACGTTTCAAAGGCTGTTTTTGTGTTAATATCAGGAGTTAATGTGTATTTCCAAAGCAAAGCTCGTCGTTTCCTATTACAGCTTTTTATTTTATAAACTTTAAATGTTTTCCATACAAACTTTAAATGTTCTAAATATCGAGCAACTTTTTCCATACAACAATTAATTATTTAGCACTTCCATGTAATATTTATATTAAAAGCGATTTTAATAAAAAAAGTTTTTAAAAATATTTAATGGTAAAAAAGTTAGATAATAAATAAAAATAATAATACTTCATAATAATTAATGATAACATAATTTGTGTCATAAATTTCCGCAAAATATAATTGAATGCTGAAACTTTTCTCCTCATACTTTTAACCCATTTGTTGTATAAAATGTCCAACTTTAGTATGAAAAGAAAGTAGAGTTCATCATAAAACTACAACCTTGTCCTGAAAATAAAGATACCAAAACAACTAATCAACGTATCAGAATCGACCCTCAGTATTACGAGCAATCCTTCACCGGAGGTTGTATATCGAGAGAATACAAACCATAAATCTAACTGCGGGAGGTCGAATGAAATACTCTTGCACTCAGAGATAAGACAAAAAAAATCTATACGAACTCGAAGCCGGGAATAAGGATTTACGATCTCATACCATATTTTTCCATCAACTGAAATTCGGTAATGGTGTAATAGGAATCCATCCTTTGTTCTAGAACAAAGCTAATATTATATCTACATTTCCTAGAAATTCATCGTTTTTTATGAGTTTTCAATTAGGATAGTCAGCTATGCATTTGGTTCACTAGTTTCAATTTTAAGATATTACAATGCGACCTAGTCCTAGTTTCTGTTTAGGAATAATTGAATACTTGGTTTTAAATATTAAAATGAAAAGTGCTTCAAGAAGGTAACGCCCAAATACTCCAAAATATTTTATTCCAAATTTCGGTGTTTCGATTTTCAAAATTGCAAATTTTATAATGCTTAAGAATTATAATGTCTATTATTAAAATTCACGAAATTTGTTTTCCGATTTTTTTAAGTTCGAAGAATTAAATGCTCGATGGGTTGGGGTCCGAAAAACGATATTCCGATTTTCAATCCTCTAAATAAACTGCTAAAATTAGAATTCTAATTCTGATTCCGTTAGAATAATTCTGTGTATTAATATTTTTTTTGTGTTTTCTCCGTCTCCTTATACCTGTATCACATACCATCTACTAATATTGAATTGTTTGTGTTAGGTTAGGCTGGAACAGTGGCGACTAACGCCACATACTCTCTTTGTTACTGACTGGTGAATTTTAGATTTTTTGAATTATCATTAAGTCAGACTTTTTGTTATTCGATCTATTGAAACTCGGTATTTTGAGCATAAACGTTAGGAATATTGAAATTTTTGAATTATAAAAATAGGATAAATAAAAAATTAGAGTTGTTATATTCGGAATTATGAAAATCATTATTTTGAAGTTCGTATTTGTGACTGACGGAATAAAGTTTTTATGTATTTCTGTAGTGTACCCCTTTAAGAACCATATTCTTGTCAAATGTTTATAAGAACATATTTTTATATTGCTTATAATGTACATAATATGTAATTATGTACGTAGATTGAAAAATAATCTTATGTCTTTGTATATTAAATTCTGTAAGATAACACTCTCCTTACACACAAAGGGATATATTTATCAGACTTTTTGTTATTCGATCTATTGAAACTCGGTATTTTGAGCATAAACGTTAGGAATATTGAAATTTTTGAATTATAAAAATAGGATAAATAAAAAATTAGAGTTGTTATATTCGGAATTATGAAAATCATTATTTTGAAGTTCGTATTTGTGACTGACGGAATAAAGTTTTTATGTATTTCTGTAGTGTACCCCTTTAAGAACCATATTCTTGTCAAATGTTTATAAGAACATATTTTTATATTGCTTATAATGTACATAATATGTAATTATGTACGTAGATTGAAAAATAATCTTATGTCTTTGTATATTAAATTCTGTAAGATAACACTCTCCTTACACACAAAGGGATATATTTATCTTTACAAAATTGTATTTTATATCAAGCTATCACGAGAATTTTTGCTCTCTAAGACCCGTTTCTTAGAACACATCTTTTTTACGACTTCTTCTTACAACTATAAAAGATGTTCACACAGTAATATACTAAAAACCTTCCTCTGAATTTCCGCCTTGCTGTACCAAAACACGTTCCAGATTCATCAAAGTCACGATTCATGTTTAAATTGTATGCACGTTTTAAGCTAAAACAACAGAAATTGCCAGTGAAAGATGACGTCATAATTTATAAATTCTCAAAACGCGGCCAGGGTTCATCAAGCCGAGTTGAATTAGTTATGGCGGAGCCTGGAGTGGAAGGTCCGATGTCGTGTGAATATATTAACGCGACAACGCTGGGTAGGGTCAAAAAGGCCTAGCCTATAATCTAATAAGTAGTTACTCTAACACAACAAAGAAAAAATAAATGGTTACTCTATGGTTTGCCTTACTTTATGGTATCTCAATGAGAAATAAGATTTTTTCAAACAAGGAAACCTTAATTTCTTAGTAAAAATTCAATGACTACTTCGCTCCAGTTAAAATTTAATATTGTATTATTCTGATAGTAATATAAGTATTAGCAACTTGAAAATATAGAAGTTCCTAGCTGCACCCTGCCGTGTTACGCTGTGGCATATCGTAGTTGCATAAATGGGGAACAAAAGTGACGGGAAGAATAGACAAAAACCATCTTTGAGACGCAAAATTTGAGCTAAATCGGTGCGAAAATTTTTGATTTCAAAACCTAAAGCGTACACAAACCAACTTAACATCTTATGTAAGTAGATATTATTTTGTACGTTTTTCGGAAAAACTGTATCTGAATATATTTACACGTGTTTCAGAATACTAATAGTATAAGTTTAATTCAGTTTGGATCTGATAGCTCTCTATATTTTTTTCTAAAATCTGGTTTTACCTACATGTATATCAAATTAAATCTACCACCATCCAATGAGGTGACAGTTTGCCGACCCTGTATTTCTAAAGATATATTTTTATGATATAAACTTATGGTAAAATAAGACCCAAGTAGGGTCTTATAGACCTAAAAAGTAATATGAAATTCATGCAGTATCGAACATGTTACGAGTACCAAAGTTGCTATAAAGAGGTGAATTAATATATTATTTTTTATGTAAGAGGGGGAAGAAGAACTGACGGGTCACCTGGTGAAAAGTGACTACCACCGTCCATGAACGTCTGCAACTCAGGAGTCACAAGCGCGTTGCCGGCTTTTTAGGAAGTAGTACGCTTTTGTAATACTTATTCTTTGAACAAAGTAAAGTTGGACATTTTTTTTAAACAACAAATGGGTTAAAAGTATGAGTAGAAAAGTTTCAGCATTCAATTATATTTTTCGGAAATTCATTACACAAATAATATTATTATTAATTATTATGAAGTGTTATTATTTTATTAATATTTATATAAATTATATTTTTGCTCCATAGTTTAAAAACATTCAAGGTGGATTAACTGCTAATATTGATAAAATAATTGGGCTTGATTACCATGATAATCATATGTATGTATTTCTCAATCGACTTATTACTTTGAATAATGTTAATTATAATACTGAGGTTTTAAAAAACAAACCACTGAAAAAACTAATCTGCAAATTGCATTACTGTTTACAAAATTTAAATGAAAAGCTTCAGACTTTACGGCAAAAGCCAGTTTGAGTGAAAGGAACGTGACCCTGACCTGTTCAAGTTATTGTTTACATTCCCCAATCCATCCTTATTATAGTCCATCTAAAGTAAGAAGTACCGTTTGACAGTTCTGACAGATTGAAGAATAGGGAGGCGGGTCAAAGAAATCGATTACTTCAATATCCGATTCTTAAAAGATATTAATTACATGTCATTTTTTTACAAATGGATTTCTGTTTTACAGATTTATGGATGTTGTTAAGGTATATCTTAGGTTTAACTAGCCAATGTTAGTATATACCAAGGTGAGTAGGTAAATGTCAGAATTTTATATTATTTTTAGATAATTTTTAGAGGTTTTCACTTCCATCCTTTTTTTTTTTTACGTGTGGAATACCCCTCGGACCGTCACCGCACCGGGGTTTGCGGCGGGGTGGTGTGTCGGACTCGGAGCAACTAAAACCACACGGTGTGCCACTCTGCGCCTGTAATAGGAGGGATCCGGGAACAGCTGTTATCAAGACATCCGGACCCCTCCTAGCGCCGGCCCGTTGCGGGCTCCGTCTCAAAATTTTTTCCTCTCTTTAGGCGACGTCCGGCACACGCGGACGCCGCCCCCTCGCGGCTGGCCAAACTAATGCGGGTGGAGGGGAAACCCACCCCGTCCACCCGCGGCCATACTCAGGGCGGCATGAGGCGGTGATAAGTGCGCCTCCGCCGCCCGGTTCGCCGGCGGCGGATCGGGTCCGAGTGGAGGTCGTCCTCCCGGGCCTTCTCCGCCGCCTCCTTCTGCGAGATTACTTCCTCGCAGAAGGTTGCGACCGCGGTAAAACAACTGTCGCTACCGGCCATGGAGCGTACTACGGCCGGTAGCGAGAGATCCACTCCGATGATCCTTTTGTTTTTTTTTTTTTTTTTTTTTTACTTAACCTAGATAATTAAAAAAGAAAAAAGTTATTGAAATTGTGTGAGTTAGGCCCATACAAAGTTGTTTCGGTTGTTGAAAGTATGAAACGTCAAATGGTACTTCTTAGATTTGATTTTTTGTACCATTGTCTTCTCTTTATATCTCTGGTTCGCTAACGGCTCGCCGTTAACCCTTGTCATTCCCTCCCTTAACATAAGTGGGACTAACATATAAGTCGCCAAAATCTGGGCGTTTAATACGACTCTGTTTACCCCTTTACTGACATAAATGTGAGTGTTTATATGTATGTGTGTATATATATATTTTTCAAGAAGAAATAAATTTACTTACAACTTTAACTGTCAAACTTTGTAAATTGTGATAAAAAACAAATATAAATAACATTTAAAAACTAAAGCTTAATAAATCACTTTGTATTTATACTCTTTTTAAAAGAGAAATAAAAACACAAACAATTAAAATTAAAACAAACAACATAAAACGTTATTCAGTTATGTTTTAATAAAAAAACACTAAATTATTATTTTTTTAATTAAAAAAACCATTTGCATTGTTTGTTTACAAATTTACTACCTCCAATAAACTTTTATTCAAGTACCAAATAACTCGAAAATATTTTTCATTTTGTACGCTCCTAGAGGCCGAATAAAAGACTTTTAGACTCTACAGTTACAACATGGTAGTTATACTAATAACAATTATACGATAATGAATGCTTATATATATAGTTTTTTTTTTATCTTAATTATTTACTTCAGTCATAAATTTTTGTAAGCAATAAATTATTCACAATATTATTTTAAGATTTGTATGCCGTATGGCAGAATGTACCAGGAACTTACTTTACTTACACAATATCTAATTTGTATTTTTTACCTACATTCTAAACAAATAAAGTTTGATTTGATTTGATTTATTGATTGATAGATTTTTTTTCTTATATGTGAGAACAGACAGAACCTCTGTTAGTAAGGCACTAACGCTGCATTTACAACTCAAAAGACACATTTGCATTGCCGCCCTATGAGTGGCTGCCTACAATGGGTCAGAAATAAGCGTAGACTAACTTCAACATACTAGTACTAGTTTCCAGACCGATACGACCTTTAAACCTTCAAGAAAAGAGCGTACTCGTTCCTAAAAGGCCGGCAACGCGTTTGTGACTCCTGAGTTGCAGACGTTCGTGGGCGGCGATGGTCACTTTCCATCAGGTGACCCGTCTGCTCGTCTGCCTCCTCTGACATAAAAAAAGAACAAATATCTAAAGACAATTTATGTGCAAGTTCTAGAATATAAAATTCCGAAGTATTGTCAAGTATTGCAGTGGCATGCACAGTCAAATGACTGTGCATGCCACTGCCCATCAGACGAGCACAAAGACTAGCTAATTATAAAAAAATATTGAAGGAGCATTTCCTAAATTGTTGAGTTATGAGGACCTTGATGCCCTTAAATTCTATTTTGTGCAGTGGATATACTTGTCTAATAATGTATGTAGGTGTTTAGTATGCTTATTTATTATTATTATATTGTTAGTCTTAATTATATCGTACTGCAAATTGCAACTCCCTTTATCATCCTTAATTTCCTTCTCCATCCAGTGGTTGCCTGGAAGACATCGCCAATCGCGATAAGGCCGCCAATTGTACACCTTTTTTATATAATTATTTTTACCTTTTTTGTGTAACTATCCCTAGATCATAAGACTTATACAAATATATATACAAACTGGTCTGTTATTATGTTTTTTTTTTTTTGTAAAATAAAGAGTTATCTATCTATATATTTATGTTTAGTCTGCTACGTAAAAAAATAAAAGACAATTTTACTACCAATACATAAAGAGGAAAGTATTTAATAACTTGCAATAATTATTTTTTTATTTTTTTATTTATTTATCACATAAAGCAACTTGACAGAGAAAATGTACCAAACGACAGCTTCTGGAGAAACCACATAGGTTTATGTTTGAGCTGTCGAGAGTTTACATTTTATTACAATGTAAGTGAATGAGGGTAGTTATATACTAAAATTTGTCCACTATATGGTACACTAATTACGAGTACTGTGTGCTTTGAAAACATTACATAACTACACAATAATCAAATAATAATAGCTACATTAGGTTAAGGAAGTATTGCTTTAGTTTACATTTAATATTTTTGTCGGTTACACTATTAACTAATTCATGTGGCAAGTTATTAATAAATCGAGGTACAAGGTAGTTGGTGGTTCGCTTGCCGTAAGTATTGTTGGCGCGTGACGTACACAACCGGTTCTTAGAGATAGCACGAGTGTATACAGAATGTTCCATTGGTGATTTCAATGATTCATTAAAAAATTGTTCTTTTAATATATTAAAATGTATTTGTTTATGTATCGGTAAACTTTTGCAGTGTTTGAAAAGACCATTGGGATTGTCTTGGAATTTGGATTTTATATTATTAGAAACAATAATTTTAAGGATCTTTACTTGTAAATTATAAATCTGGTCCAGGTATGTTTTGTAATTATAATTTATTATTGTTTCTTGTATCTATTGTTGTGTATATTCTTGTTACCTTGGTCCGAACAGTAAGGACTTATAGTAAAAATATTTTTGATACTCAGCACCCATGTTTTGTGTCAAAGAGAAATAAAAATCGTTTGGTTGTCGTTATCGTTACGTTTAAATACGTCATATTGATAACAGTCGGCATTTCGGAATTACCAATAGTTGCTGTATAATATATGTGAATCCATTGGAATTTTGAATACACGGTCGAAGTAAGTGTTTTATAGTGTACTCGTAGTAATTGCATTTATTCATACGGTACACTTACCGACTCAATGAATAGACATTCAATATATCATAGTAACAATGTGTACTAGATATAGTGTAAAACCCCATCTTTGAATTATGGTTTTATTTATATCATACTTAAATTAATAGCAGTTTGGTAATTTTTAAATTAAGATTAAGAATTTAATAATGTTTCAATAAGCTAATCCCAGGAGGCACTGATCGAAATTTGTTCAACTTAAAAAGTTTGTAGTGGCCTTCTTTGGGTTTGTTTTAGAAGAGGACTTTAATGAATGACATTAATTTCCTAGTCAGTATTAATTTCAACCAGAATTACTCCTGATCCAGGTTTTAACTTCGTGGATTGTCTCTTCGTGCCTGTAACTTAATTTGGTATCAACAGCTAGGACTCTGTCAGTGCACTTAAAACTTACTACAATATTAAAAATGTGAAAGCTTTGGTATATATTTGTTAGCGAATAACGTTAGAACGGCTGAACGTATCTGAATGTTTTTTTTTGGCACAGAGAAGTTTATAATAGATGGGACACATTTTTTACGAAAAAAATAATTGATAAAATCAACATAACGTAAACAAAACATTATAAAGTAAACAAATATAAGTATAGACTTTAGATTATTTGAATTAGAATTAAAACAAAACATATATATTCTCAAGTTAACTCCTCTGTCTAAAAATGAATATTAAATATATTGTACTTTCAATAATTGCAACTCCTAAAGTGGTACTAATAATTAATTTAACGGGCGGACACCCTCGTTCTAGAGATGTCATCTTCAGACGTCGAAGGACGTGACTGCCCTACGCACTTTCCTGCAATGTCCGGATATTCGTATTGCTGATTACGTCCGGGACAAAATTGAGACCTTCTACTTAAAATTTGAGAAGTCTCGAATACTCAAAAGTTTCAAGTGTGTCTGAAAGTGAGGGACAGAGAGACTTTCAACTGTTGGAGTCTTAACTTCGCCTATATAACTGTTTTAAATAATGCGGATTTACAACATTTACTAAAAAAAAACAAATATTCTGAAGACTGCAATTATAAGAATCTTTTGGAAATTTGTAGACGTTTAAATAAATATTGACATCGTCATCATCAACAGCCTTTAATAGGCCACTGCTGGACATAGGCATCTTCTTAGAAAGAAGGTTAGGTTCTTGGTATAGGGTCGCCTCTTACAACACCCATGGGATGAATAGGGGTGGCGATACTCCGTATTCTTGATCCGTCACCACACTTCAAATTTTAAATTATAAATCTAAATTTATTTCTAAATATAGTTAGATAATGATCCTTGCATGATTATTATAGTGGATATAATTATAATCGACAATGACATAAATGTCGAAGCTGTATACAACTGAATAATACGTTTCGACGTTTAATCATTCACTTAAACAATAATAAAATCTTGGCATGTACTAAATAAATATAAAATTGCGCCATAACCCTCATAAAGCGTGGCCTCTTCATTTTTGGCTGACCCTTGGCATAAAAACGTTACGTCACTTTGGTAAAATATGTCGTAAAAATAATAAATGGCTACAAGTCACTTGTTGCTTACTTCACTATGGTGAACGTCATGTGTCACGTCAAACTTCTGTCATAATAGTAAAAGTAAGTTATTGTAAGTACAGTCAATTATACCGCCACATAACACGACTCACTGTATGTATGATAACAGGGGCAGAATTCTGATTTATTCTTTGTATGAATTGCTTAAAGAAACTTGGACAGAAACTGACACATGGACTTATTAAAAAAGTTTTTGACCTGTAAAGAACTTCGAAGAAACTGTTAGTTGAAAGTACCTGAAATCTAGCCTCAAACGTGCTACACGGTCTAACATATTATTAAAAACTATTCTACTAATAATTTCCTGAATTTAATATCAGTATTAACCTCCCAGTATTTAATACCAGTATTAGCTTCGCACTTTACTGTTGCTGTTTCACTAAAACAAACAACAAAACATCAAAAATTACAAATGCGAGTCACGCTTAAACCGCTAAACCGATTTTGATGAAATTTGGTACAAAGATTGTCCGAGTCCCGGGGAAGGGGACATAGGAGTTTTCATCCCAGAAATCATGCTTTAAGGAGGTGCGAAAGGGGGTAAAATTTGGATGGGGATTCAATAACCGCTGAACCCATTTAGATGAAATTTGGTTTGATACTTTCTTACTTAGTAACTTTTGAGCTGCGGGTAAAAGCTAGTGAGATAATTAATAACTTTACAAGTTATCAATACAAGTCATCTTTCTCCAACCATTGCACTTTGGTACGCAATGGTAATTGGGCTGTTTATCGTGAAAGCGTATTTCTGATTCGCTACGTGAACCACCAAACGAAATTGATAAATACGATTTTAATGATATTGGAAGGTTGAGATTTATTTATTGAGTCTATATAATGCTACTTTTTTCTTATTCTTAACTTTTTCTAAACAAGTACTTATAAAATCTTATAAACTGTTAATTTTTGTGAGTAAAGTGGAAAATCTAATAAGACGCTATGTACATATACAGTCCGTGTGGTGACGGATTAAGAATATGGAATGTCACCACCCCTATTCGTCTCGTGGGTGTCGTAAGAGTCGACTAAGGGAACAAACCTCGCAGGACAACAGCACTCCAAAGAAAAAACAAACTTGAAACAAACCCTTTTTTTTTTTTTTTAACGTGTGGTTAAATCCCCTCGGACCGTCACCCCGCCGGGGCTCTCGTTCGGCGGGGCGGTGTGTCGGACTCGAACCGACTAAAACCACACGGTGTGCCCTCTTTGCGCTTCCAGTTTAGGAGGGGTCCAGGTAGTTATCGCCTTCTGGACCCCTCCCAGCGCCGGCCCGCTCCTGGTGCGGGCTCCGTCTCAAAATGTTTACTTCTCTTTAGGCGGCGTCCGGCACACGCGGACGCCGCCCCCTCGCGCCTGGCCAACTAATGCGGGTGGAGGGGAGAACCCATCCCGTCCACCCGCCGCCATACTCAGGGCGGCATGAGGCGCAGGTGGTTCAGGTTCGCCGGCGGCGGATCAAGTCCGAGTGGAGGTCGTCCTCCCGGGCCTTCTCCGCCGCCTCCTTCTGCGAGATTACCTCCTCGCAGAAGGTTGCGACCGCGGTAAAACAACTGTCGCTACCGGCCATGGAGCGAATTACGGCCGGTAGCGAGAGATCTGCTCCGATGACTGCAGTGAGGGCCCGGCGCTGCGTCGCCCATGCGGGGCAAACCGCCAGCGTGTGTTGGGCCGAATCCTCACTGCAGTCGCAGTGGTGGCAGGCGGGACTCGATTCCCTCCTAGCGACCGAGTACAGGTACTTTCCGAAGCAACCGTGCCCGGAAAGCACCTGCGTCAGCCGGAAGGTAAGGGTCCCGTGCTGCCGTCCTGCCCACTCGGCGATGACCGGCTGGAGAGCCTCCACGGCGGCGAAGCCTCCAGCCGGAACGACCATCTGACCATGGTGGCTCGGTGAGCGGCTTCGCGCCACTCGCGCACGTCTTCGGGCGGAGGGCGAAATCCGCTCTCCGCCCGGAAGTCAGCCACTCGCCGATAAACTTCGGCGAGCACTTCCGCTCCAAGTGTTCCGGCCAGGGCGCAAGCCGCCTTGGTGGACACCGTGCGGTATCCGCGTATGGCTCTGACCGCCAATATCCTCTGGGGGCGCCAGAGGCGCGCCCTATTCGGGGCGGTCAGAGCCGCCACCCACACCGGTGCACCATACAGCGCCATGGACCGGACAACCCCCGCGTACAGCCGCCTCGTGGGAACACTGGCCCCGCCCAAATTGGGCAAAAGTTGCCCTAGTGCGTTGGCAGTGTCCACCAGCTTCGGACCAGGCTGTCGGAAGTGCTCGTCGAAGAGCCACCTACCGTCTAGGACCAGACCCAGATACCTCATCTGGGCCCGGACCGGTACGAGGACCGAGCCGACCTCGATTGAGGCGCCGGCGGGTGGACCACGACGGAAATAGTAGGTCCTCCGTCTTATCCAGGGCTACCCGCAAACCCAACGCCTCAATGCGCCCGACCACCAGGGAAACTCCCGTCGCCGCCAGGCGCGCCGCCTCCTGGAAGTTAGCCCCCCGGGCCGTGACTAAAGTGTCATCTGCGTAGCAGAGTACACCCAGCCCGGGGGGAGACGCCCTCGTAGGACCCAGTCGTATCCGATGTTCCACAGGAGTGGTCCTAGGACAGACCCCTGCGGAACACCGCACGACATGGCCCTGCGTCTCAAGACGCCATCTCGGTCCTCGTACATGACGGTTCGCTCCTCAAGATAGTCTGCCACCAGCCGCCTCAGGTACTCTGGCACTCCGTGGTAGCGGAGCGCTTCCCTGATGCAGCTGAATGGCACACTATTGAAGGCGTTGGCGATGTCCAAGGACACCGCCAACACCACTCCGCCGGAGCTCACGGCCTCCTCGGTTACGGCCCTAAGGCGCATTACGGCATCGATCGTCGAACGCCCCTCTCGGAAACCCAATTAGGCGTCCGACAGATCGGGGCCAACCTCGCAAAGGTGCCGGACGATGCGGGCAGAGAGCACCCTCTCAAAAAGTTTACCCGCCTCGTCCAGCAACACGATAGGCCTATAGGCCGCGACCGATTCGGCAGGCCGTCCCGGCTTCTGGGAAGTGGGAAGTGTCTGGACGCCAGGCTAGCGTCCAACACTTCCCTGAGGTGGCCCGACATATAGTCGAGGGCTCGGGCCATCACTCGGGCTGGAACCCCGTCCGGCCCGGGGGCGGTGTTCTTGGATCGAATCCGTAGAACAGCCGACCCAACTCCGATTCCCTGACGGGCAGAACATCAACCTTGCTGCCCCCGTCGTCTCCGGCTGATGCAGCCATCGACGGGGGTGTGTGCTCCGCCCGCTGCGGGAATAGGCCCTCGACCACTTCCTGCAGGAAGCCCGACGTGCGGAGCTCACCGACCCCGCGGTGACGTCGCCGACTACGGGTGAGGGACCTCCGGGCACGTACACAGGCCGCACGGAGGTCCGCCAACTCCTGGGACCACCAGTAGACCTCCTTCCTTGGAGACGGACAACCACGAACGCGGGGAACCACCATCGTAAATCTGCGTAATCGCATCGCAGAAGCGACCAGCCCCCATGTCGACCTCCTCGGTCGGGGCCTGCGGAGACAGCCAAGAGTGAATAATGGAAACTTGAAACAAACCCTATACCAACCCGTCTGGCCAGCGTGGTAGGCCAAAACCTGCTTTCTATGGAGAGGCCTATGTCCACCAGTGGACTATTAAAGGCTGTTGATGATGTACATATAAACGTTATGTTGGTTTGTGTATGATTTAAAAACTCAAAATTTTCTTTACCTATTGAGTCGCATCCGCTTCAAAGATGGAAGAGTCTATTTTTTGTGTTAGTTTTGTTCTTTATTTCTCATCAATGCAACCGCAATGTCCAACAGCGAAACGTGGTGATAAAAAATTAAATTTAGATTACGAGTCCACTTCCGACTTGTTTCTTTGAATGCCTTAATTGTTAATGCCAATCTTCACCACTATACCAAAAAAGTAAATAAAGGATACATTGAAAAATAAGATACTTTTATCTTAATTCTACACAATACCGTCAGTATATCAAATAAATGACTAAATATAACATTTAATAGAGCGAAGCCAGACCCTTATAAGTAGACTATTAAATCGGCAATTTATTTATTGAAGCATCCATTTTTCCGTCTGAACGCATCCGATCAATACGGTATTATAAATGAGAAACGGCGTATTAAATATCTTGTATATCGTTACTGTAGTAGAAATTCACAGACTTATTTGTATACCTGACACGTGTGTGGAGATAGGAATGATAATGGTGTTTATTCTGTTGTTCGAAAACTCTCTAAACTAAACTAAAAATCAATGAAAATTTGTTTAGTTCTGTCAAACGACGTTTCCTATTCTGAAAACGTAATATTTGACAGGAGAACAGAATTAGCACCAATGTCAGTCTATTTCATTTTGACAAAAAGTTTCATCCATATAATACACGCCTATACAACACTTGTTTGTTAGAAATAAATCAACCACAAGTGATCTACTCACGCCTATCGACTTCACTTTCATCAAAAATACTATGGTAAAGCATTCAACCGGATTGTCCATAAAATACTTTTCCGAAAACTGTTGCGTGCGGGAGTTTATCGTAGCTACTTTAGATAGTTCACTTCTTATATCCAGAAGAGGTTACAAGCGGTTGTATCAAATGGTTGTGTGCCTTTCCCAATGGTTCCCCAGGGATCATTGTTGGGTCCTTCATAACTTATTCATCAATCATATTGGGCTTCTTACATTCACTATTCCAAATGTATAGAGATTATTTAATTATACATACATAGGTAATTAATGCTCCTTAGTATTATAAAATAAGTTTTAAAGTTAAGTTAAAAATAAATAATAAGTAACCAAATTTTACTAATTATTGATTGGTAAAATAAATATAGTAAAAAATAAGTAAATATTTCTGTATTAAAACACAAAATGTTCATCAATAAAATAGATTCTAAATAGTCAATGTTTTCGTACTTTTAACGAATGTAACTCAAAGTTACTTGAGAAGAAATACATTTAAATTTACCATAAAAACATTATTTACAATGTTTAATTAAAAACTAAACCGGTTCTTTGACGACGAATAACGCATTCAAATGAGGGTAAACAAAATTGTACACAATTAGTAAGGCAAATGAAGTAGCTTCGGCTTAAATGCTAATGCGTGCCGAAACTACTCCGTTCTACAAAGCAAATATGTTCTTTAGCTACTATAAGTACCTACCTACTCTTAGCACGAGTTATTGGTGCAAAATTGTACTTTGAACGCACTAATATTCATCAACAGCCTTTACTAGTCCACTGCTGGACATAGGCCTCTTCTTAGAAAGGAGGTTTTGTCCTACTATAACCCGCTGGCCAGACGGATTGGTATAGGGTTTGTGTCAAGTTTTCTTTCTCTCTGCAGTGCTGTTGTCTATGGTGGTGACACTCTGTATTCTAATATTCAATAATGATTAAGTAGGTATATACGCAAAATAAAAAAGGCGGAGTCGATTTGTTAACTAAGTGCTCAAATATTGACTTTGATTGATTCAGATCTTAAAATGTAATAGAATTGTGTACTTTTTTTTTTGCTAAACATCCAACGTCCATACCATGTTGAATACACCGGTTCTCGTCCGATCACCGAAGTTAAGCAACATCGGGCGTGGTTAGTACTTGGATGGGTGACCGCCTGGGAATACCACGTGATGTTGGCTTTTTGTTTAGCTTTTTATGTAACTATTTACGTATTTATTTATGGGGATTGATTATTATTTAACGAGATCGAGATAAAACGTTGCCAATAAAGGTTTTTTTTTTAATTCTACGTATGCTTCAATTTCACCCCGAAGAGGTGGAATATTGCCTTATAATTTCAACTTTAAGACAAGACAACTTATACAGAATCTATGATTGCAGTTTAGTATATGAAAGACCTTCAAGGACCACACGAACCTAAGTTCCTTAATCGTTTTATCTATACACTGCTGCAATCGTACTAGCCACTAATTAATAAAATCTTTGTAAACACGTAATGTACAATTACTATTTGCATAAGTACGCTAAAATCGTAACTGAAATTACGACTGTTTAGTCTATTAGTATGTTTATACTTATAAATGCAATACACGCTTATTAAATCAATTGTTACCAATTACATGAAATAGAGAAATTTAATTTGAATTTGACGCGGAACCTTTAGGATGATGTAATAATTTTCTTGTCATTGTAACTTGAATGATAAAAGTTTCTTCCTACAGACAAACATATGACTTATAGTTGATCGAAATACAGGCTTCTACCAATATGCTTAATAATTTTACGATAAAAAGTTTTTGAACTTTAATTTCTTGCAAAATAGTGCGCCCGGTTACTGTCAACGGAGTCATAGTATTACTGACGTGATTCCAGTAAATTGTGAATTTAAAATATTGAACTAGAAGTGCCAAGGTTCTCGTCCGATCACCGAAGTTAAGCAACATCCGGAGTGGTTAATACTTGGATGGGTGACCGCCTGGGAATACCACGTGATGTTGGCTTTTTGTACTTACTTGTAGCCTAGCCTATTAACAGGAATATTACATCTATTCTTCCCCGATAAAACTTCCTCCTCCTCACTTACTCCTCTAAAATACTCAATGAAGAGTTTTGTGTGCCAGTCAATATTTACTTCTATAGTTCAATCATCATCACAATCAACAGCCATTACTAGTCCACTGCTGGACATAGGCCTCTCCTTAGACAGGAGGTTTTGGCCTACTATACCACTCTGGCCAGACGGGTTGGTATAGGGTTTGTTTCAAGTTTTCCTTCTCCCTGCAGTGCTGTTGTTCTGCGTAGTTTGCTCTCTTAGTCGCCTCTTACGACACCCACGGGATGATTAGGGGTGATGACATTCGGCATTCTTAATCCGTCACCACACGGACCAAGACCACCTATAGTTCAAGAGCTACCTTAATTACTTAAACAGTTTCTGTAGTTTATCACTTGCATTTGTGAGAGCTAAACTGCGGTACGCGGCTAATATTTAAAGATAGTGTCGTTTCCAACTTCTTTGTGGATAAATGGCACAAAAAAAGGACAATTAGATTAAGAAATATGGAGAGGAGTCTGGGATAAGAGATACCGCAAGTTTTGTATAGGAAACGGGACTGAGTACTGCTGTACCTTAAAGAGGATTAGAGAAATAAAGAGAATTATTAGTAACAGAGTAATTCGAGACGCCATGTGACCAATGCAAGCTGAAATGCGGACCAGGATTGGTGCAACCATGTGAAGTTTTTTATGAATTCAAAATTCTGATATGATTTATCTATCTAAACTTTTATGTAAATACTATGAATAATAAATAAATAAAATCCATTAGCGGGCAAACATTTGTTAAAAACTCATACAACATTTATGAGATTGAAGTATGCTTCCTAAAGGTGACGGGGATCTGATGTCATTGAGAGTTGCGTCACAACAAAGTGTTGTACGGAAATTGAAAATGTTCCGAACTTGTCTACTGGTGGTCCCATGCGTGATTTTGTTCCCCCTAAATCTGGGGATTGCATCAAATTTGTTACCTTATACCAGACCGATCAATTTGTAACTTTAGAAGGTAAGACTTAGATTTATGGAACTAAATGGATGTAACTTGTATGTTTTTTTTTGTTTTATTACTGAACACAAATGTGGTAAGTTCATTCAGTAAGTGGTAAGTAAATTCAGTAAGTGATTTCATATTATTAATTTACACCTGGACTCTGTTGTAACTGCGTATAAAAATGTGTTAAGCTGATTTTTGTGTTTAATTGTCAAAACGCCTTAATTTCTGAAAGTATCAGACCGATTTAAATTGTTAGTTTTTGATAAGATAGAATATTTATTGAGGAAGGCTTTCTAGACAACATAAAATTTACTTATAGTAGTATTAATTAACTCTTCATGATCATAACCTCAGTCGAAAGAAACCCTACAAGATGATCCGAGGACCTTACTTGCAACGGGCCTGTTGGTCTAGTGGTTAGTGACACTAACTGCTAAACCGGACGTCGTGGGTTCGATTCCCACCCAGGACAAATATTGTGTGATGAGCACGGTCATTTGTTCTGTGTCTGGGTGTAATTTATCTATTATATGTAAGTATGTTGTATGTAAAAATATATAAGTATGTTTATCAGCAGTCTGGTTACCATAGTACAGGCTCTGCCTAGTTTGGGATCAGACAGCCGTGTGTGAGTGTGTGTGATATATTATTATTATTATCTTCCAGTACGTGGTCAGTACAAAAGAATTTTTTGGCCCCACAGGCCGCCTTTTCTGTGAGCAACGTGTCCCGCCACTGCCACTTAAGTATATCAATTCTCCAAGCAATACTGGCTACGGTATTTATTAACATTTTAATCAAATTCGTCACAACATATTGTTTCAAAGTTCTAAAGTAACCTTCCAATTGGCACTTAACGTGTGAAATTTATGACATTAGTGCTAACAAAGTACTTTAGAAACTTTGGAGAAGGTGATTACTTCCCGAAACATTTCAGCAAGTTACCTTGTAAAAACTTTGGCCTATACCGCAGTAACTTACTGACCTGTATGTTCTATTTCCTTAGCTATATTAAATTTGTTGTCAGTATTGGATGCATCATCATAACTGTAACGCTAGTGACGTTACTTCTATTTGGCCAACATTGTAATTTCTCCTTAGTATAACTAGCAATCCTACTCATAATATCCAAAACAATGTTATAAAATAGAATAGAGATGGACTGGAATAGACATAATAGAGATAGAATGGAATTAAACCGATGTGTGGTTCCTTGCAAATATGACCCTGAAGCGTTCAAGAGTAGAGTGAATATCATCTATCCATGTTGACGTGAAAGTGATGGACATATTTTTTTTGGTGTATTTCGTATTTTGTTTGTTTTAATTGGTTAATTTTTCATTGAATTTGAATTGTATAGTTTTTTTTTGTGTAGGTATGTTAATGTGAGTGTAGTGTAGGCTTGTAATGTTTATTCATATTTTAGTAACTTTCTGGTGGTTTTGAGTGTGTCCACGGCCTACCCAAATATCCTGCTGGCGGTAGTGTCATGCGTCGGGTCGTTGATCTTGACCAATATCGGTTAGGCTACACAATGGCTGGAGCCTGTATGCCGTCTGTATGGGCAGGCCGACTCAAAGCTATGGTCCTTTCTTCAAAAGGCCTACCCAGACCCTACATTGTAATATATCTGAAAAGATTTACTTACAGAAATAAATATCATTTATTATTTATGACGAGTAAAAGCAAATAAAGCTCGCCAGAAAAATGTATCCAATAGTGGACTGTTAAGGGCTGTTGATGATGATATTACATATATTTAATTACACCCACATCAACTGACAAATAAAATAACTTGAATAACAGTTTTATCTATTGAAATGAATAGCGTACGTAACATATAGGTACCTACCTCTGCCAGGTCCATGCCACATAAACTATATTGTCGAGTCGACTGCATCTGCGAATGAGTTATGTCACAGTTTTAATATAAACGTTAAGATGAGCAGGTTCATTATCTACTTATCACAACGCTTATCATCTAAAAGGATTTAATATACAAGTGTAAAACAATATAACAATATATATATATATATATATATATATATATATATAAATATTTATATATTTTTTTAAAGACAACTCCCGCGTTAGGTATATAACTTGTGTCATAAATCATATGCTTAACATTTTTAAGCATATTTTGCTCCTAACAATGATTTTAACTTTTTTCTTGAATAGACAAAAATAAATTTATAATAAAATTTTCAAACATCACACGCGGCCGTCTGATCCCAAACTAGGCAGAGCCTGTGGTATGGTAACTAGACTACTGATAAACATACTTATATATTTCTAAACACATACATATTACTGATAAATTACACCCAAACACCCCCCCGACACACCATCCCGCCGCAAACCCCGGAGGGGTGACGGTCCGAGGGGATTACCACACGTAAAAAAAAAAAAAAAAAAAATGGTAACTAGACTGCTGATAAACATACTTTTTTCTAAATACATACATATTAAAGGTATAGTACATCCAGGTACAGAACAAATGACCGTGGTCATCACACAATTATTGGTCCTGGTTGGGAATCGGACCCACGATCTCTGGCGTAGCAGTCAGGGTCACTAACCACTAGACCAACAGGCCAGTCAAAGATAAAAATAATAATAATATAATAATAATATATTTCACTACATTCACACAACGCCATCTAGTCCCAAACTAAGCTGAGCTTGTACTATGGGTACTAGACAACTGATATAAATACATATATACTTTTTTTTTGTAAATACATACATATTATACATAGAAACACCCAGACCAAATCAAACATTAAATGTTCATGCACACAAATGTTTGACTTGAGCGGGAATCGAACTCGCGACCTTTGGAATAGCAGTCCGTTACACAAACCACTATGCCATCCGGTCGTCAAAGATACAAAGATTATGTAAAGTTTTTGCTGATTTTGCATAGCTTTGGTTACAACAATTGTCATAACTCCTAGACTATACTATTACCGTCGCCCAGACACTTCTAGATTAAAAGGAAAGGTTGCGAAAAGATATACTCGTAAGCATAGTACGTCAGGGACGCTTACCTGTAACTCGGGCCATTTCACACAAAAAATCAGTATACAAACAAATAATAAATTCACACCAAAAATCAACGCAACCGCTCCAAGAAGGGCGTGAAATTTCCAAATTACGATAATGGCGACATTTTGTCTACGCGACCCTCATACCGTTACCGTCGCTTTATCAAATACCACAATTTGCTTGTAAATCATACGGTGAATGGCACTTTTTTGTTTACTAAATGGAAGCTCGTTTCACGAAAATATTTCACTTATTTTTGCATGAGATACTTTTTTTGTGTGAATTTTTTCGGCCAACGCAAACACGATTTTATAGCTATGAACGAACATTTTTGTAGGGAAAAGAGAAGAACAGTTTTCGACCTATGTGAATTTGACTGCAATTTGGAATTTGCACTCAGTCTTATAGACGAACGAAGCCGAAATGAAAGTGAAAAACTAGCGTTTTAGTATATTTTACGAAACATTAACATTAAATTAAGAAGTAGAAGCTCCTTGGTCAATTTTCAATTATGATTTTTTTCGCCAACAGCTATTAGATAAATTAATTGGGGAAATAAGTTCGACTGGCCTGTTGGTTAAGTGGTTAGTGGTCCTGATTGCTAGATATAGTGAATTCGATTCCAGACCCAGAACAAATAATTTAATTTTCTTGACTGCACGGATGGTGTACTGGTTTAAACGGTCACCTCGCCGCTTTCTACTGCGCTGAGTATTGTGGGTTTGATCCCCACATGGGACGGCACTTTGTGTGATTCACAATTTTTTTTTCTGAGTCTGGGTGTTCTTTGTGTCCGTTTCATGTATGTCCGTAAAGTCCCAAGCGACACAAGATATTTTCGTAATGCAGGAGTTGGTTTTAAAGAAAAAAGAAAAAAATTGTGAGCGCGATCATTTGTTCTGTATGTAGATGTAATTTATTTGTGAAGTGTATGTATTTAGAAATATATGACTATTTTTCAGCAGTCTGATTGCCATAGCACAGGCTCAACCTAGTTAAGGAACAGACGGTCGTTATTTTTTTTCTTAAAGGCTTATTAGCAACCGAAATTACTAGTATTCCCGTTAACCCCTCCAGCTAAGCTAATTTTTTTGTGCTAGGAGTGTAGTGTACTGGTCAGGATTCGAACCCACGACCTCTTGATCCCAAGTCCAATGCCTTAACCACTAGGCTAACACCACTTACTGGCGGTCGTGTGTGAGATGTGTGGAGTAATTATTAAAAACTAAAAATTGATTGAAAATCAGAGGAGAATAAGGAAAGAGTCTGTTTATTTTATCAATTTTATAGATTAGCTATCATTGAAATGCTATAAGAAAAAATTTTTATAGGTTTCTCCAAAATTTTCTCTGAAAATTAAGTCCACCCAAATGCCCATGATGGGCAGGTCAGGTCTTCATTTTTGATAATGTCCAACGTCCAGAGGGCTTTAGCCTAAACGTTCTCACACTAAAGAAAGATAGACAAACAGATATCAGTAAATCCATTGACTTAGATACCAAAACTGTATCATAGTCTCATCTTAAGTAAAAGTCCACGTACATATTTTTTGGGTTTTGTGTATACTGAAAGTCAACTGTCATTTGTAATTGCGACGATTTTATTTATTTTCATGCTCATGTTTGCACTATAGTTTCTGCAATATTCTATCAAACGCGTTAGGCGGAGGAATTGTTCGCTGAGATCCATCAGATTTATCTAACAGGGGTCAGTCAGAAGCACATTAACTGGTTTAAATTAACTTCTCACATTCGTGTATCAAATCGTTAAGACGGCTGATCGTATCTTACAAACAGACGTAAAAGATGGATTCTTTGAAAATCCAAGTCTTCTTTGAATACGAGTTCCGAAGCGAAACTAACGCGGTAAAAACGGCTCGCAATATCAATAGCGATTGGAGGAGACTGCTAATGAACGTACCATGCGTTTGTGGTTTAAACGCTTTCGCAATGCAAACTTCGACTTGAAGAAGGAATCACGTGGAAGACCGCCCACACAGGTGAATAACGCTGAATTGAAGGAGATGGTGGAAGCCGATCCGAGAAGTAAATTATATATCTGTTATTAACTTGGTTCTGTAAAATTTTCTTACTTATAATTAGGACTAGGATCAATAATTGCCAAACCCATTCTATCTATTCTATATATTCTAACTCCTATTTCTATTTTTTAATAATAATAACTTGATAAATCACACACATATTTCTATTAAATACACTCTAAAGTAATGAAGCCGGGTTACATAAAAGAACCTGTATTGCCTAACGAAACTAAGAGTGTTATCTTAGTAAAATTATGTTTATTTTATATTTAATAAAGACTTATATACTCTTTATAGGAAATTAATAAAATTTATTTTGTTATGTCTATTGTATATATATAAAGTACTTATATGGATTGATGACTTTGTTTATGTTAACAATACTCTTAGAATATTTAAGGAATGTACCTAATTTCAATGACGTATTATAATATTGCTTTGTTTATATATCATTGCCTAATATTTTGTATGCCTTTCGGCGGGACATAGCTTTTACATAATAAAATTGACATCTTAACCACCTATGTATCACAAAATTGAATAAATAAATAAAATGAAATGAAAGTCTTTAAATAAATTTATGAAAAGTAGTAAAATACACACACACACTTTACAATTTTCTTAATTTTTGATATTTTGTGTTACATCCAAATGCTGTTTGTCATGCTGTATACCAAGTTTCTTTTCTGAAGTTAGGAGACATACTCTCTTTCTTCTCCCAGAGCAATTTTGAGCTCCTAATCGTTCCGGGAGTCACGTAAAGCATGCGCGACTACCTGATGATGAATGCTTCAAGAATGCTCGATTAGTTGGAGATCCTACTGCGTGCTGGCCACTCAATATGGTTCACCTAATGGACTCACACCTTTCACGATCATACCCAGAGAGTACCCTTTCAAGAGTAATAGTAACTATAATAGTCATATGACTGCATATTGAAACAGATTCTATAAATTTACTTCTATATTCTTACATAATGATTGAAGCTCAGAACAATTTCTGCAAATCTCAGTTCTCATTGAACAATCTATCAAGTCCTTACGCAGCAGGCCATGCTTCACAAAATTAGCAGAGCAAAATTGAACCCAGAGATTTTCAGGGAAATTAATCTTGATAACTGAGACGAGAAAAAGTTGGAAAGAGGCAACTTATGTCCCGGCAAAGCGGAAAACTTTGAATCGGTTATGGACGGGGATCTATTAAGATGAAACGTTGAATTTCAGTTTTCTATCAAAATGGAACTTGTTGGAAAAAAATTCAAAGTGTATGCGCAATTGTTGATCGCTTCGAGAGGGTTTGGTGTTTTGTTTATTTTTGTTTTACAAATGCACAATGCATGTATGGTTCGAGCTTTCTGTTAAAAAAGAAATCACTCTCAATATCACATTTAAAACAGTTTTTTAATTCTCCTTAAAACAGCGAGAATTTGATTATAGTGTTAATGTTTTATTTAAATTGAAGCCGTAGTGACTGTAAGGACAGAAAATTTATTCACCTGCTGGTCGTATTTCGATCATGATATTTGTTTAATATCATGATTTTGTAAATACTGTCACTACCACAACGGTTCAGCCAAACACCTAGACACCTGTAGAATATTAAAGTCAATATTGAAAAAAAAATACTACGTAAACAGATAAATTTAAAGTTTTATATGAAAGTTTGAGATCCCCTATAACACGTTGAATTTTCGTCAAATTCAAGTTGGTGACGGACACATTAGGGTTAAGGTAAACAAAATACAAGGTACTTAAATTGCAAGCTATTGGTATAAGCGGTGATCTGTTTAGGTGGTTTAAGTCATACATTGAAAATCGATGCCAGACAGTAGTTCTGAATGGTTACAGCTCTAGGACAGTCTTTATTCCCTCGGGAATATCTCAAGGATCACTTCTTGGCCCGCTTCTATTTACTATATTTATTAATGATATCCATACATGCTTTACTCATTCAAAAATAATACTTTACGCTGATGACATGAAGATCCTATGTGCAATATCAAATCTTAGTGACTGCCTTAACCTCCAAAAAGACTTAAATGAGCTGCAGAAATATTGCCATAACAATAAACTTGAGCTTAATGTAACTAAATGGTTTCGTAAATAGTTATACCCGCAAGCCTAACCCTAATACCTTCCAATACATACTACATAGCACCATTATAAGTCGGACTAATGTCATCAGAGACCTGGACGTCACATTTGATGCGAAGTTACTTTTGGATTCCCACGTCGAAAACATCATAAGTAGAGCGTCAAAAGCCCTCGGTTTTGTTTTAAGGCTTTCTACGGATTTGTGTTAAAACATGATGAAAACACAAAAATGTTAAAACATTTAAAATCCTTTACTGCACGTTTGTTCGCAGCCACTTAGAATTTATGTCTCAGATCTGGAACCCGATCTATAACACATACATAAATAGAATCGAGTGCATACAGAAGCGGTTTTTGCGATTTTTACAACATAAAACCCGCTATTACTCATCTAGTTACACTGCCCGATTTAAAAAGTTTCACATCCTACCCTTGTATGAGCGTAGACAAATTGCAGACATAGCATAGGTACTTATCCAAAATCGTCAATGGTTCAGTGGAGTGCCCCAAGTTGTTGGGTAAGATAGAATTAGTAACACATCCCACAATTCTGCGCAATCCTAGTCTTTTGCATGTTCCTTGCGTAAGGAGTACATACAGACGAAATTCATTTTTAATACGCGCGAGTTGACAGTATAATAAAATTTCATCTCAATATATATGGTACCAGTGTTTCTAAACTTAAAAAAATGTAAGCTAAGAAATTTTTCGATTGACTACGTGTGCTGGCTTTGTCTTTGTTTACTGACTTCTAATTTAATGTTACGCGTGTATTTTCTAATCGCGGATATTTGTAAATTGCCTTCAGATGCTTATGTATTATGTCTTATGCGTTTATTAACAATATTCCAAATACAAAAACTGTCAAATATATTTTATTATTCGTCGTAAACAACCTTCAAGCCGTGAATACTCAATTTACAAAAGAACCTGCATAAATGTATTCACTTACACTGATCAACAAAAAAAATAATTTGAATAATTACAAAGGGAAAAACATGAAAACAAATGTAAATTAAACCCTGAATAAAGTAGATGAAAGCTCAGGAAAATACGAATCAACGCCTCTCCAAGAGGGCTTCAACAAATCGATGAGGTAAATAAAGACTTTATTAAGGACACTTAACATCAAAGGATGGCCATTGGCAGTGGAAATTTAAAAGAATCATCTATCAGGCTGTGTTCTTTGAGTCACTTGATGAATGCAGAAGTGCAATCTTGTGCCATTGAGGGTTAATGGAAGGCATTTTATGAAATTATTGAAGTATTCTTTTTTATTTATAGTTTCTTCTTTATAGAACAGTAAAAGACGACTCAGAGCTCTGAATTATTTTGATGGGCCCATTCGACTGGTGGTCCTGTCTACCAAGCCGGAGGTCGTGGGTTTGATCCCACTCAGGATAAATCATTGTGTGATGAGCACGATAATTTGTTCTTTGTCAAGGTGTAACTTATCTATAACATGTATGGATTTAGAAATATATAAGTATGTTTATCAGCAGTCTAGTTACGATTAGGCAGCCATGAGTGAGATGTGTGTAGTTACTATGAAGTTATAAGTAATTATTACTAGGTAGAGCATGAATTAATAAACTTTATACACATTTTTATCTACTTGATGACTTCTTCATTGGACTCATTTCTTTCTTGTTAAAAATTACAATATATACGAATTATATTAGTATGCAAGAAGAAGAATACTTGAAAAATGGTTACGTACATTCATGTCTTGAAAATCCTCTAAAAAAATTATATAAATGCCCTTAATCCCCGTAAAGTAACTGATACAAATAAAGACAAATCCTGTAGTATCCTGTTATCCATATGATCAGATTTTAAAGCAACTATAGGAATATAATGAATCATGTCTTAATTTAGAAATCAGCGATTTTTTTTGGCTGGCGCTATATTTAGAAATTAGATTGAAGAAATTTATTTGACAGTTTAATAACCTTACGCCTACGTTACAGTCAAAATATCTATTAAGCAACAAAACCGTTAAAAATGCGGTGGAGTAAAATATTTTATAAAAACCTGAGAAATATTTTAAACAATAAAACAAAATTACTAAAAAGAAATAGAAATACTATGAAGAAATTAATCATCCCTTGTAGAGAATAAGTCTAATAAAAGAAAATGAAGCTTAACCCTGTCTGTATAAGTTATTTTAAAAATACACTAACCTTTAGACATAGTTATTCTTTTTACCTGCCGTTTCGAATAAACTACATTCTATAATGATTGTACTAATTAGACCGACATCGATTTCAATGTGTAAGTGGTATAGCATACATCTCCAACTCAATTTACTCATTTAAATCATGGAACAAAATGTCGATAGTCTCGTGGTAAGAGTAGGTCATAAACTGAGCCTGGCTAGCTCTCAATCTGAAAACAGGCCTTTACGAATTTAGCGTACTCATACAGCGCCACATTGCTGAAAATAGACTGATGTTTATCCCCCACTAACTTGGGCTATATTTACTCAATACAAAATAACTGAATTGGTACAGAAGTTCAGCCCGACCAATGACGCTTAGTACATGAGTTTCATACCAACAGTGCAGATAGAACCTAGTCTGCTATTACCAGAAATTATGTTTTAAATACAAGCAGTCTTGTAACGTGCGAAATACTGCACGATCCAAATGGTTTCGACTTCAACATAAATATGTTAGAAACAAAAAGGTTTTCTAAAGTTGATAAATTGAATAACTATCCTTATTCATAAGTACAAAATTACATCTCTTAGAAATGGTGCTAAGAGTATTTGGATGCACATAATTTAGTAATTAAGGAATAGTAACCAATATTGAACTGGCGCTTCAAATGAACCACTTATGTATTTCTACCAAAATGGCACTAGTTGGTATAGTCTATTGGCACAAAAAGGAGCGCTACAAAATGGAGGAGTGGATGGAGTACTAGTGGCGCAAGCGCTCCTTTTTTGTTACTAGTTTTTAAAAAATAGTGCAATTGTGGTATAAATACAGAAGTGATCCAATTTAGTGTTCAATATTGGTTACTCTCCGCTATGTAGCAACTACATAGATACACAATTCTGGCTATAAATTCTTTAATTACTTACAATAGTCAAATTAACGCATATTCGATAATCTACACTATAATCTAAGTGCAATTAAGGTACCAGAGTCATAATTAATTAAGTAGCAGCAAATAGCGATATAGCATCTTGGACAATTTTCCCATTTTGTAAAACTAGAACGTTAAAAAAAAAACAATATCATCGAAGGTAGACTATTGTACTCGCTTATATATTTTTAGATCTTGCGAATAATTTTGGTTGTCAGCATTTCAGGTTTGGGTTTCAAATCAGCGTTTTAATAAAAACAAAAAAAAAAAACAACAAATTTTACGTCACTGAATAAAGGTGCTACGTATTATTTTCATATAATAAAGCTTCATTAAGTTTTGTTTTATTATTTAAATACGCTAACCTCGCTTATATTTGGTTCTGATATAATAATAAAAAAGAAAGATTATACGTTATGGGATTGGTGTTACTTTTTCAGAACTAGTTTTTATCTATCTAAAACCAAACTATAAACCGGACAAATTATGTAAGATTTAATAAAAAAATGCCATCTATTGTGCGATCAATCCTTCTCTTCTTCTCCTCTCATAAACTGCTAAACGAAGGCAATGAAATCAATTTAATTCAGAATAGTAGAGTAATGTTCGTAACTTGTAAGTGCAATACAATAAGTGCTCATGAAATTAACACATCGGGAATTTTATAAAATTTCTCCATTCTTCACTTATGTTCACTCTGAACATTAGTACTATTAAATTACTATCGTAGCGCGTGTGACTGTACTCGGAATGAAAACGAAAACCGCATCCAAAGTGCTTTACATTTATATTTCCTAAGATATAACAAATGTACCCAAAAAAATCTATTCTTATTTTATTCGTCAAAGTAAATTCACAAATCAAATCATAACCTATGACATAACGCAGAAACTACTACTGTAACAATCTTAGTGAACGTCAAATAGTAAGCATCAAGTTTATTCCATTTCCTTTTACCTTTGCAAATGCATGATAACTTCGATAACTTTACAACAACAAAATAATACAGAACTATTTAAATGGAGTTGAGCGCTAGAGATAAATTTCAAATGTTTACGTGCTCAACCCTCGTAGAGTAGGACTACGACTCTGTGAGGTTCATTGTGGAGTTCAGTTTAACTTGCGGCATTATAACCTATTTGCAAACTAGAATATAGAGGGAGAGAGCTTTTGCAAATACGCTTCTTATTTGCATCTTTATCCTTTTAATTCATCTTAATTTATTTTTCTTAAAAATAATTGTCAAATTGACTGTTGACGCCGTCACCATACGGATAATATGTGATATGTAAGTATAGTATATAATATATATTCTGATTATAAGACTTCCTAGCAACAGCTGACTATCTCGAGTACAGTCTCCTATCCACCTTTTTAAAATAAATAATTTTCCTTGCGAATTACCTCTGCCTTACCCTGTGTTGCACCAAGCTGCGTAGTTGAAATGAATTCACACAGTGGTGACACTCCGTATTCTTAATCCGTTATCACACGGATGGATAAAATTAAATTTCCTAAAATATCTCCTTAGCATTTTAATACTTTACATGAAATATCCCTGTGTATCAACAAATACAAAATACAATAAGCTCCAAATAGTTTATTTTAAGCTACTTCGAGGCTGAATGAACCATTAAACCATCCCTGTATTAAAAGTACTTTAATAACAATATTACTTAAAAGAATTACAAGTTCTAAAGTATCACAGTTCTTTTAAGAAAATCTGAAGACTTGCTAACATTTTTATGCATAACTAGTTTCGTGTTAAGTAAATTTTCATCACAACGTACCACAAAACATGATCAAGTTTCATAAACTGTCAACAACTTTCGACAAGGATTTTGAAGAAACATCGTGTGAATATAGGGTTGTCACTACGAAGTGTATATTTTAACCAAGTTCAAATAAATTGGAATCTCTAGAGAGACTCCAATTTATGCTCATAGGATAGATTCTGTTGAATTTCTTTTTTCCGAACTGTTATCAATTATGAATCGACTCAAGAAAGCAGGTGTTTATCTGGGAAGACATACTTTTTACGTGATTATTTAATTTTATTATTATTTTATATATTATTTAATTTATAATTTAAGATCCTAATTGATTTGAAGAAAGAATCCAACCCTTAAGGTGGAAAATTTAAGAGGTATAGCAAAAAGTCAGTGATACTTTTTTTAAAGTAATTTTCTTAGGAAGCTCTAGCATACCTATTGTGGTGACCCTAAAGTTTAGCAATGCTAATTGACACCACGTAAACAAAACATGGTAAATTACTTGGCCCTCCATAACAAAATAAACACTCTTACGTTGATTGGACACCTGTATTGAAGGGGTACCACACACTATTTTGCACGAATATTTTATAAGAGAAAATCGCCTAGTAAAATTAATTTTGAACAGTTTAATTTCGTATCAAATCTCTAAAGGTTTAAAAAATTGTTGGCATAATGATATTGACTTTTTTTCATTATGTCATGCATTAAAGAAGAGTTTAGGTAGTCTTAGTCTAAATCTTAAATTAGAAATGCGATGGTCATTATATCTCTTTGCTCGTTGTTAAGTTATTACTCTTGAACCGCTGTAACAATTTAGAGAAGGTTTGGTATAGTGATAGACGGAACCTTAGAAAGGGCATAGATAACATATACTCATGGCAGTATTCTATGTTGAATTGTAAATATTCGGTCAGATTAATTTGGTCCGAGTCACTTGACTTGACTGCACGGATGGCGTAGTGGTTTAAGCGGTCGCCACGAGCGAGCGCCAGCGAGTGTTGTGAGTTCGATTCCTACATAGAATGACACTTTGTGTAATCCCCAATTTCTTGTTCTGAGTCTGGGTGTTCTTTGTGTCCGTTTCGAGTATAGTGTAAAACTCCCCCGCTACACAGTATGTGATCGTGTGCGACAGAAAAGCGTGTCAAGAATAAACGATTTTTTTTAGTTAATAATAGATTAAAAAAATTACTAATTTTTGTGTGGCATCCCTTATTTGACGTTGACTTCAATCACGCAACGTGTCTACGCTCACCATTACCTAGCTGTACCTATAAACGGTTCACCGTCGCAAGACATACAACGGTCTTCGTAAACGGCCCGTGGTCGTAACGCCCACCACGAACATTAGAAAAATAACTTCAATATAGAAACCTACCGCACGGCACGTTCAAGCGCTGCCTTGTATTATATACCATTTTGTTAATTTAGATGATTTATACATAATATATACTCATTGTAAAAGCTGATTAAACGTTACCTACCGAAAGAAGTCATACTTATTGAAGAGCCCCGGAATACCAAACATATTTATGGTGACCCCGACGTGATTTAGATGATGCAACCAGGAAGGCAAGATATCCCGGAATAAGTGAACACTGGATCCGAGGGAAGTACGCCCGTTCCTAATAAAATTAATCCTATCCTTGTGAAAGTATTTGTTTTCGAGTTGTGTTGATTGAGTGCGATAGTTCCGGTGCAGTTAGTGTGTGAGATTTCGATCGGTGGGTACCGACCTACTCATATTTGTTAACAAATTTTTGTAATTATTCTAACTTTATGCAAGATTTACATTAAAACAAATTCATTACAGTGTAAAAGTAAATAAAAATTAAGTATTTACATTATAAAACTATTCCATCATCTTCAAAATTAAAGTTAAATATAGTGTGTTAACACAGTGTTACACAGTGTCCAATCTCGTTGTTAGAAAATTACAATTTACATTAAATTTGAACAAATAATAGACCCGCTCAAATAAAGAAATAAATTTTGTATAGATACTTAAACGTAACTGCCGACTATTTCAGAAAAATATCGACGAATGAGACGGCGAGAACAAGTGCCTTTGCCAACGACTGTGCTCAGCGGTTTCCAGCAAGCGCACCGAGTGACACTGTGTCGCAGCGCTCGGCCGCCCGGTACATACTTGTGAATATCTGTTAAAAGTTATCAGCGGTCAGCTGTTCGACTCACCGTTACGAGGTTGGATTCTTTTTAATTACTCTATAACTTATACTTGTTTTGTTATTTGCGCCCACATTATGACCGAATTAAAGGAGCTTATAAAGCAAAGGGCTACAATAAGGAGCCGCATAACATTATTCGAAAGGTTTTTAACTCCATTAAAATGTCTCGATAGTGTAACTGAGCGTAACAAATTAATTAATAATGAGTTAAGTTTAAGATTAACTAAATTTCAAGAGTTAAGCTACACTTTCGACGAAGTTCAAAGTAAAATCGAGGGATTAGATTCCGATTTATCAAAACAGATGGAAGAAAGGGAACAAACAGAAAACCAGTTCTTCCAGCTGATCGTAACCGCTCAGGAATTCTTAGAAGCTTATAATGATAGCAAATTAAAACAGGGAGACGAATCTTCATGCCGCGGCAGTTCTGCTTCTATTACAAATCACGTTAAACTGCCGCCGTTAAAAATTCCTCCTTACAGTGGCGACACTAGTAAATGGCTTCAGTTTCGAGATATGTACCTATCTCTCATTCACAACAATGATAGTTTAGACAATATCAGTAAATTTCATTATTTAAAAACATATTTGGAGGGTTCCGCATTAGCGGTTATTAATTCGGTCAGCGTTTCGGCAGATAATTATCAAACTGCTTGGTCGTTGCTTTGCGATAGGTATAATAATAAGAGTCTATTAATTAATGAACACATTAAGTGTCTATTTTCAATTAAGGCGCTGTCTAGGGAGTCCGACCGGGGCCTGCGCAACTTGGTTGATGCAATTTCCAAAAATGTAAGTGCCTTAAAGTCGTTAGGCGAGCCAACCGATGGTTGGGACACGTTTATCATTTACCTAGGCTCATCGAAGTTGGACTCGGTGACCGCCCGAAATTGGGAGGAGCATCGAAGCAAATTAGAGATCCATACTTTAAACGATTTTTTGAACTTTCTTCGTCAAAGGGCAACTGTATTAGAAACAGTCTACGCCACCAAAACTTTAAATAATTCTAACCATAATAATAAGGTCGAAAATCGTAACAATTATAATAGGTCTAAATCATTTGTTTCTTCTCCGCTCGATACAGTTACCCGTGGTAATTGTTTAGCCTGTAAACAAGATCATAAACTATACGATTGTAATAAATTTAAATCTATGTCTGTTCAAGAACGAAATGCAAAGGTTTATCAATGGAAAATATGTAGTAATTGCTTACGTAATGATCATCTATCGTACCAATGCCGCCTTGCGGGTTGCCGCGTCTGCAAAAGGAGGCACAATACTTTACTTCATAGATCAAACAACTTACCCAGTGGTTCTCAACCTCGTCAATCGCAATCATCATCATCTCCACGGCATGAAATACAAAATAACGTGGAACCATCCACGAACAACTTACCTAATAGCCTTGAAGCAACTATTAATAGTAAAAACGGGTCGGCCAGCCCTAATCCGATAGTTACAGTGTCTGCTGGCTCCTCAAACCTGGCTCTTCTTGCTACGGCTGTGGTTGAGGTGTCAAACAATGGCAACATATTTAAATTACGCGCCCTTTTAGGTAATGGCTCGCAATATTCCTTTATTACGGAGGCGGCTCGGGCTAAGTTAGCTTGTGTTACAACAAAAGAATCTCAATATGTGTCCGGTCTTCAAAATGCGACAGTAGGCATTGCCGAACACTGCAATATCAAGGTGCAGTCGACGTATAGCTCGTACAGCTGTGATGTGACATGTTATGTCTTACCAGTTATTACCGACGTTCTTCCTCAAGCGGAAATCCGCGTGAATGAGCTGGATATACCCAGCAACCTCCAATTAGCGGATCCGGCCTTCTTTCGCCCAGGAGACATTGATCTGCTATTAGGCGCAGAGATCTTCTGGGACGTTCTGGGTTCTTCTCAAGTGAAGCTCGGACGAGATAAACCCGTTCTTCGGGAGACACTCCTTGGATGGATCGTAGCCGGCCGTAATTGGGTTAATTATTATAAACGGCCTAACAAGGTCTATTGCAACTTTAGTAAAACTATACAAGAGCAACTTGTCAAGTTTTGGGAGTTAGAAGAAATTCCTAACAGTAAACCTACATCAAATAGTGACGATTATTGTGAAACACTTTATAATGAAACTACGCAGCGCGAAGGGGATGGTAGATTTTGTGTACAAATCCCTCTGCGTGATTCACCAGATGTTCTAGGCGACTCATTTAAGACAGCCGAAAGGCGACTTATTCAAATGGAAAAAAAGATGAAACAAAACTCGGAATTTAAAGAGGAATATACTAAATTTATGCAAGAGTATGGGAGCCTGGGACATATGAGTGAGATTTCTAAACCTGAAAAGGGATGCTACCTCCCTCATCACGCTGTGATACGACACAATAGTGAAACTACGCGCTTACGCGTCGTTTTTGATGCGTCGTCGAAAACGTCGTCAGGACTGTCTTTTAACGATATCCAATACGTGGGACCAGTAGTCCAAGACGACCTCTTCTCCATATTGCTGCGATTTAGACAACACAAATATGTAGTAACTGCAGACGTTGAGAAGATGTACCGACAAATTCTAGTTAAACCCGAACAACGTCATCTCCAGATGATTTTATGGCGTGAGCAGTCGGATCAGCCAATTAAAATATACCAACTAAATACAATTACATACGGTACATCTTCTGCGCCGTTCTTAAGTACACGGTGCCTAGTTCAGCTCGCTAACGAGTGCAATGATAATAGAATTGCAAACGTAATAAAACATGATTTTTATATTGATGACGTCATCACCGGAAGTAGTTCAAAGGAAGACCTATGTTATACAATAAATTCAATAACGGAAATTCTTCATACAGCGCACTTGCCATTGCGTAAATTTCGTTCTAACATCGGGTCCATCCTGAAAGATAACACGAGCATCTTAATACCTAAAGATTTAGACTTCAGTACTCAATCTAGTGCGTTGGGACTCAAATGGGATCCACGCTCGGATACCTTTAACTTTCCTGTCGAAATAAAAGGTTCATCTGTAGCGACCAAACGGTCTATTCTCTCAAACTCAGCTAGACTATTTGACCCTCTCGGGTTGTTGAGTTTGTGCACAATCATACCAAAAATAATACTTAAAAATTTATGGCTCTCAAAGTTAGATTGGGATGATGCTATTCCCACAAATTTGTCAAAATCATGGTTTTCGTTTGTGTCGGGACTTAAAAGCCTAATTAATTTCCGAATTCCGAGATTTGTTCTTGGCAACAATTCCGAAGCTATAATTGAAATGCATACATTTTGCGATGCGTCACAAGATGCATACGCTGCGTGCGTTTATTTGCGCTCGATCACTTGTTCAGGTAAAGTAACAGTTAACTTGCTATGCGCGAAAACAAGGGTCTCTTCGGTGACAGTCCAGACCATTCCACGTCTTGAATTATGTGGAGCCTTATTGGCTGCTAGGTTAAGCGCGAAAGTAATAGAAGCTTTACGGCTCACAATCACAAACATTTATTATTGGACTGACTCTTCTGTAGTACTCGGATGGATCCGTACTCCGTCACAGAATCTCAAAACGTTTGTGTCAAACCGTGTCGCAGAGATTCAACAACTAACAGCTGTTGGATCCTGGAGGCATGTTCCAGGCATTCAAAACCCTGCAGATTTAGCGTCACGTGGCGTCAGTCCAACACAAGTTGCTGAAACTGATTTATGGTGGCGTGGTCCTTCGTTCCTTTTAGAAAGGCCATCAGCCTGGCCTGAAGTAATAAAACTCAGCTCCGATATATCTGAAATGAAAAACAAAATTAGTACTCAACACAAACTAAATCAAACTAAAACTACATCTAAAACATGCACTACAACGTTAAAATTAACTTCTGACAACTTGATAAATTGTGAAAAATTCTCTAAGTTTAAAATTTTACTAAGAAGTTTAGCTTATGCATATCGTTTTACCTACAATCTAAAACACTTAAACAATAAAACTACAGGTCATCTGACAGCAGATGAACTGCAATCCTCATTAGAACATCTAGTAAAACAACATCAAAGGGAATGTTTCGAACTCGAACTAGGATTATTAAATAATAAAAAATGCTTACCTCCGAAGTCTCGAATACTCTCCCTCAGACCATTTGTAGACCAAAAGGGCGTTCTCCGAGTAGGCGGACGAATTCAAAACTCATCTGAAATCTTTAGTAAAAAACATCCGATAATTTTAGATTCAAAAAATCACTTTACTAAATTATTGTTCGAACACGAACATATAAAGTTGTGTCATGGGGGTGCACAGCTCTTACTGACTAACATTAGACAGTTATTCTGGCCTGTTGGGGGAAGAAAACTAGCTAAATCCACTGTAAATAATTGTAAGATATGTAAAATTCTAAAAGCTAAAACAGTTACTCCAATTATGGGAAACTTACCCTCCGCTCGAGTCAATCCTACCTTTGCATTTGAGGTTGCCGGTGTCGACTTCGCCGGTCCTTTTCCAACTCGTGACCGAAAGGGGCGTGGTTGCAGGATAATAAAAAGCTACTTATGTATTTTTGTTTGTTTCACAACCAAAGCACTTCATTTGGAAATTGCATCAGACTTGAGCGCGGAGGCATTTATAATGTGTTTAAACCGTTTCATCTCTCGCAGAGGAAAGCCTAGCGTGATTTACTGCGATAATGGCCGAAACTTTGTGGGTGCAAATAACGAATTCAGGAGATTTTTAGAATCTTGTCGCGAATCCATTTCGTCATACGCTGCCGGTGAATTTATTCAATTTAAGTTCTCGCCTGCTTATTCACCGCATTTTAACGGACTTAGTGAAGCAGGCGTAAAGGCCGCCAAACATCATTTAACTCGGATGATAGGGAACACTAATCTCACTTTCGAGGAATTGTCGTCTTTGTTTGCACAGGTCGAAGCAATTTTGAACTCTCGACCTTTAACCCCTTTATCAGCCGATCCTACAGACTTTTATCCTTTGTGTCCCGGGCACTTTCTCATCGGTAAACCTCTCACTTCATTGCCATCTCCGTCCCTTACCGAATTCAATACAAGTCGTCTCAGAAGATACGAACAAATCGAGAAGATTCGGCAGCAATTCTGGGAGAGATGGCGCACAGAGTACCTTAACGAGCTACAGCAGCGAAGTAAATGGCGCGTCAATGAAGGAAAGCTTGTTGAAGGCGATATGGTGGTCCTCAAGGAACCAAACATACCACCACTTAAGTGGCACATGGGCCGCATCTATAAATTATATCCTGGCGCTGATGGTATCGCACGCGTCGCAGATGTTAACACCGCCCGGGGTCTTATCCGTCGTGCCATCACAAACCTCTGCCCGCTACCTAATGAGCGTGATGAAGATCCTCGAAGTCCCAAGGTCTTCGAGGGGGGGAAGATGTCTACGCTCACCATTACCTAGCTGTACCTATAAACGGTTCACCGTCGCAAGACATACAACGGTCTTCGTAAACGGCCCGTGGTCGTAACGCCCACCACGAACATTAGAAAAATAACTTCAATATAGAAACCTACCGCACGGCACGTTCAAGCGCTGCCTTGTATTATATACCATTTTGTTAATTTAGATGATTTATACATAATATATACTCATTGTAAAAGCTGATTAAACGTTACCTACCGAAAGAAGTCATACTTATTGAAGAGCCCCGGAATACCAAACACAACGTCTTCCACGATTCTTAAGTTGCGTCAACTGCACGCTACATACCTACGTGGTATGTGATGTCGTAAACTCGTTAGCGTATTGTGACAGTTAAAAAGATCTTAAATATCGTATAGTTCTTGCAGTACCTTGTTTTTTAAATAAACGAAGTTAAATTGACTGTTAGTGAAAGCGCTAATCTCGTCATTCGGAAGTGTATAATATTTTGGGAAAAGCTAGAATCCCTACGAGAGCTGTACCTAAAACAAAAAACAACAAAAAAATAAAAGATATTTACAAGAGGACTTTAAAAACAATTTAGATCATTTATTTGATATAACACACGCGAATGCTTTGCAATGGATGAAAATTGAAGCAGATTAAATATTTTTACAAAAACAAAGAGAACCAGAGCGTTCAGGGTGTTTAGAAGACAAAAAGTGCGCCGAAAAAGAAGAAAGGGCAAAACAAAGAAAATTAAATGAAGAGAAAAAAGATATGAACAAATGTGTTTCGGAGGTTTATCCTTATCTGTTACTACGCAAGATTTTATACAAAAGTAAGGACATCACGATCAACTTACCAGCTCTGACGCAAAACCTTAAGGAACCCTTGCAATCCTCAAATTGTAAGCTCTGAAACTACTACAAAAAGAGGAAGGAAAGTCGTTATCACGACTAAGTAGCTTTAGATAGGTGTCAATTAAGCATATTCTGTCTTTCTGGGATTCTCTCTATATACTTCAAGCTGTAGTAGAAGCACTAGATCTTAGCTGTGATGATGTTCCGGCAAACAAATCGTCCATTCAACACATTCAACAAAGATAGAGCGGAATCTATAAAATCAAATTTTCGGAATAATTTGCCTGAAATGGTGACCGTTCACTGGGATGGGAAATTGCTACATGGACTTGACGTGAGAAGTTCTAAAGAAGAACGCCTGCAAATTAAATTAGAATTTGCAGGCGAAAAGGAACAACTTCTTGATTTACCCAAAGTGTAGAGCTCTTCTGGCCAGGATCAAGCTGAAGCTGTGTTGAACGCACTTTATGACTGGAACCTCGATGACAAAGAGCAAATAATGTGGTGTGACACAACTGCGTCTAATACAGGAAGATTGAAATTAACTTATGTACTTTTGGAACAAAAACTAGACAGGGAATTACTACTCTTTGCTAACCGCCATCATGTTTACGAACTGGTTTTAAAATGTGTGTTTGAAACAAAAATCCACCAAGTCAGAAGTAGCCCTGATATCTCACTGTTCAAAAAGCTTTTAGATAACTGGCAAACTATTAAATCCTACTGCCATTGAAATATACACCGATATCGTCACACGATATTTTTATAATAGAACAATAGAAGATTTGTTGACATTTTATAATCAAAAACTGCGAAAAAACATTGTACGTGACGATTATCGGAAACTGATTGAACTATCAATTATTTTCTTAGGAGAAGACAGTGAAAAAAAAAAAATTGACCTCGTGGAGCGATGTATCAAGCAAGGTGGATGGCTAAAGCTATTTACTTTTTGAAAACATGTTTGTTGCAATCCCAATTAAAAGTTAGAGCCAAGGATAAACGAGCACTTCAAGACGTCTTCAAGAATAACATTTTAAAAAAATCAACGGAACTCAATAATAAACTGTTAAATGTACACACTTTCAAATGTTAAAATGAAAAATAAAACTATAATTATACTGGCGGAAACAAATTAGTAAACAATGCTTATCACATGAAAAAAAAAAATGGCCCCCGCGAACATGGCGTCAACGAACATTTCCGATTACTCCGAACTAACTTCAGTAGCCTGCGGCTGGAGGCGGGGAAATAAAATAAATGGGTGTGTGCGTATGCGAACTGTGCACGGACACTAAAATTACTACACACATGCGAACAAATGTCCTGCGGGACGCGACGGCATGAGTTGGTTGGTTAGGTACAGCACCGCTTGCTTGTCGGTAAACGCCTGGCAAACATAATGTTTGTGTGGTGCTATTTTTAAATAGTAGGCGTTTATAAGTTATTATATTTCGTTTATTCATTTATTTACTATTAATTAAAGTCATCTAAAACGTATTAAACGTAATTTGTATTACTGGTGGAACCAAGCCTGCGTTTAGTTTCTGTGAACATTTAAAATAACATTCATATTTTTCTTATTTATGTTTATAATTTAATTTTTATTGTTTATTATTGTATATTACTATTATAAAATATTTATTACACTAGTAACTTTGTCCTTTTCTCTCTCTGTATCATAAAGTGACAGCTCATAGATCACCGGTGTTAAGCCGGAACCCAAAGTCACAAATTCATTTAACTATCACATTATTCTCTGAAATAAATCACTGGACATGCTCTTAAATATACTTTAAATTTAATTGTAATATCTTACCAAACTTCGTCCTTAAACCTTTTATCCACGAAAAATACAGGATAAGTGCCACCCTCGAATTCCAATGGCTAATAGAATAAAATCTTTTTAAAACGCCATAAATTCACGACACCCATCGATAGGGCTGCTACTCAATTGCTTATAAATCCTACGAAATGATCATTGGGTGAAAAATGGATGAATTTGTAAGATGCTCTGTGGTTAATTTAACAGCCTTGTTTATTTTGTACATTTAGAAACCGTCTGTTGTCCTGTAATAAGATTAGACAGTATTGAGGTGATATTTAGGCGGGACGCGTATTTTGACCTATTTGAACATGAATCAGGTACAACTGAATTACTGTGGGTTGATTTCATCATGTATAACTTTACACAACTCACACACGACCTACTGGATACTGTCTGCAGTCTGAATACTATACTATAGCCTGTACTATGGTATCCAGACTGCAGATACACATACTTTAAATAGAAATATAGATAAATTACACTCAGATACAGAAAAACGCTATCGCTCTTCACACAATGATTTATTTAGGGTAAGAAGTAAACCCACAACATCTGACTTAATTAATAGCCCAGATATATAGATATGAAGTAAACATATAACTGTTTTATACAATATATTGTAGTAACGTACATTGTAATAAGATCATGAAAGAAAATCTGACAGAACCCATAAACTATTCCTTGGAGCAAAACGAAGCAAAATATTCTTGGAATCTTATCTTAGTAGGTTATTAATAGGCCCTTTGTGAAGTCAAAAGAACACAAAATCTTTTCTTTAGAGGCGGTGAAGCTGAAACTGAAAGGGGACTATAAATTTCAGTTCAATTTAAAGTTATAAAATTATAGCCAAAGAATTATATTAAGTAAGAACTGTTTGTATCGGAGTCATAAAAAATATAACGTCTAACCATCCTTAGAGTCATATAATTGGACGTTGTGATTGGATAATCAAAACGTTTATAACTAAGCTGATAACCAATACACATGCAGGAATCAAATAATTGAATACCATGTTAAAGGCTCCATGATTTTTTACAGAATCACGTCATAAGATAATGAACGAAATATTATAATAATAATATTTCGGACATCTGACACAACGCCATCTAGTTTCCAAATATTTACATATCATACAAAGAAACATTTTTTTGCAGCTCATACAAACATTTGGTCTGACCCGTAAATCGAATCCAAGACCTAAGCACAGCAGTCGTATAAACTACCACTGCTCACGCATGTAAATTTTTCATCTCAGTACTAAAATGATCATGAACTCATGACGTAGCCATGAGCTACGAACCGTAGCTTTTGTAGCACATGCCTACGGAATTCGTAGACGTGACTCTAAAAGCCTTAAATAATTCGTTACGCTTGCCACATTTACGTATGTCGTAAACGTGCTAAGCTTAGTAAGCTTGTGAATTTGTTGGTTCTAGAGGAGACAGTGAGGTGAATGTTTGTACTATTAGCGATGTTTTATACAGAGATTTACCTTATGTATATTCCAGCTACGTTAGATTCTAGATTACTTTTTTTTTTTTGAAATGGTCAAGAGATACTTACTTGGTCGTAAATAAAAATATCACTCTAAAGTTTTACATTTTGCAAACGAATTTCTTAATGACAAAACAGTTTTCACACCTACTAAATGTCTTTAAAATACCTATGTACTATTTCAAAATTTCATTTCACACTAGCTATACCCTGTCACGCCTCACTATGGCATATTGGCGTTGCATGCACAAAACTAACGAGAAAAATAGCTAAAACCAATCTTTGAAGTGTCAAAGTTTGAGCTCAATCTGTACAAAACTTTTTGAGTTTTATAAGCGTACACAAACCAACTTAACATTTGTGTAAATATGGATTTACAGTCGGGAAAAAAGTTGTCGTATGATAACAATTCTTTTTTTAATTTTTCCCCATTCAAAAGTTAATTGTCTGTATGATAATAATCCTACTGACTACTGATGACGACTGGCGATGGCGTAGTGGTTTGTGTAACGGACTGCTATTCTAAAGGTCGCGGGTTCGATTCCCGCTCAAGTCAAACATTTGTGTGCATGAACTTTTAATATTTGATTTGGTCTGGGTGTTTCTATGAATAATATGTATGTATCTCCAAAAAAACTATCAGTTGTCTAGTACCCATAATACAAGCTCTGCTTAGTTTGGGACTAGATGAATGTGGACCAATATCATATCATATCACTACAATTAATTATTGGTGAATTATAGGTAACCAGTTTAATTGGGAACGCAAAGCAGACACATGGTCATACATGGACAATACATACATATTGCTCGTATATATTTTTTGTCATTTATTATGATATTTATATGTATAAACTATATGTATCTATATCTAGTACTTATATATCTGTAGGATTTGTTCTTTTCTGCCATTGTAACATGGCTTCATTCAGTCTCATCTTTACCTGTCCCAAATATACACCTGCCACACACAGCTTTGCAACACCCAAAGGTTTGACTGGAAGAAAATGCCTGAGGCATTAAGTCCGCCTTATGCAATATGTTTGCAGGAAGACTCAATAAATAAATAAATAAATAATAAAAGGGTACTTATTTCATTATTTATTTGAAATTGCTATTGAATTGAATCCAGTTCAACTCATATTTATGTAAAATTATTATACAGAATGCATGAACACATTTCGCAATAATTTAATATTTTTAATGACGTACGGAATATTACAGTTCATTTATTGAACACAACTCTTTACCCACTGCTTTATTCATATTTATTTTTAACTAGCTGAGACCCGCGGTGTTACCCGCGGTTGTTGTTATAACCGCGGGCAACGCCGCGGGGCGAAGCTAGTCTAAAAAAAGTAGCCTAAGTTACTCCTTATGTCATCAGCTATCTGCCAGTGAAAGTCCCGTCGAAATCGGTCTAAGTAAATAAAATTGGAGTGTCTGTTTGTAATATTAAAATAACCGCTTTTTACTAAATGCACATGTATGTTTACACGGTACATATGCCAAAATAACATTTTTTACAATTTTTGTCTGTCTGTTTGTTCCGTGTAATCTCTGGAACGGCTGGACCGATTTCGACGGCACTTTCAATACAATCCAGCCTACTCAAAATCATGAGTAGGGTGCTGTTAGTGCTGGCTTGAACCCTGCTCAACAGGAATGCACATCGAAAGAGAGAGACACATGAGAAAGTCGTGATAGAACAAGTGATAGTATTCATCACACAATTATATGTCCTAGGTAGGAATCCATGACTCGACTTTCTTCTTTCTGCTTCTTTAATAATAAGCCCATAATTTGTATTTGTATATGAACATTTACATCATTACTTAATTCACGAAAACAAAATGAAATTACAATTTACAGTATTGCGTGCTGTACGGCACTTGAGAATGAGTTGAACAAACTCAATTTTATCGTATTTAGTTTAGTCAGGTAATAAACTTGTAGAATTAAGACGTCATTACCTAAACTAAGGTGTGTGACTCGATTAATTAACAAGCTCCAAACAAAACAATCTAATAAGCAAAGTTGAGTGCAAAGTCGTACGTTTGACACATACTGTATGAGTGTCAAGTTATGAACTATGGCGATTTAATCAATTAAAACCGTATGGCTTTTTCTAACAACTTATTACATAATATCTTTTTTAAAACATCCGGTTCTCATTGAGTCTAAAGATGTGTGATATGTGACCAAAACTACACCTGTCAAAAAATCATTCTACTTTATTACTTAATTTCGACCATTTTGTTTCTTTTTTAGAAATTAAACGAAAGAGTCTATTAAGTATATCAAGTCATACTTAATTTTACACAACGTTTTAATTAGTATAAACTCTCAGAAGGTCAAAATTAAATGTAAATTGATCAAATAACCCCTTTCTGCTTTCAAAGATCGTTGTAAAAGAATTTTAAGTGTAACGTGTTTTTTTTTTAATTTTAGAGGCCTAATAAAGAACCCTTATATTTTTATAGCGTCCGTTTGTCTATGTATTCTATCTGAGAATTAATTTAGAGGCTATTAGTGCTAGTAAAAATATAAATGATTAGCAATCATACTGACAAAGATAAAACTAAATTTAAAAAATAAGTACACATACACCCACACTAAAAGCACTTGACCACATTTTAATCCCTTTATCAATGTGGTGTATACTTATCTAGATGTATTAAACATACAAACGATAGCCAAAATACAATGAAAAAATGAATTCATTAAACCAACTTTAAAATTTTTGAGTAATTTTTTTATTTGTTGATAACGCCACAATCCGCTCTCACCTGTGTTTCACGCCACTCATATTCCGTAAACCGATTTCAGTCGCTTCGGGACTGTGGTACAAACTTAGTTAGCACATGTTAGATGTTAGCCGTGAGCTACCTACAACTCCTGGGTGTTATGTTTTCATACATTAAGTTAAAGCGACGACGGAGCTGGCAATGTAGTATTTAGCTTAATAATGTTCTCATTTGAACTAAGTTCACTTTCAATACGTTTCCCTCCACGACTGTAAAAAGGACACAAAAACTCGCAGCTCCTTCTTTCTCTACGACCCGGCTGGACCTCGATACGGAGTTTCCAGGACCGTTGCCCTGAGTCTACCTTTGTATCTCAAACTGTAGTATATGTGTTTTAATATTGAATTATAAAAAAAACCAGTACCAATTTAACCTGAGATTATAGGTTAGCACATTGCAAAGTTAAGCAATCCTAGCCAAGTCAGTGTGCGGATGGGTGACCATTCTTAACACATTGAGACTCCTCAGTGCCTGGGAGGTTTAGCCGTCGATCTCGGTTGCCATAGGAACATCTGTGGCAATCGTTACTGGTAGTTGGAACCCTAAACAGTTCGCAACAGTGTTTCTGTAGAACTTCGAAATCGCCTAGTAATTGTGTTGTTGAGGTCTGATGGCAAGCGCTCAGCATAAAAAATCGAAGTTCATCAGTATTGTAGTGGACTCAAAGTCAATCCCAACCTAGTTTAGCTCGGAGGTAGATCACAGATTAAACAACACAGAGGTTCGACGGCTCAGGCTTTCCATAGACAATTGGTGTTACAGTTTTAAGACTCTGACCAGTTCAAGCTAGTGCTTATAGCCTCATCTACTATAACTTTCCTTTCAGGGAACAATCCTTTGAACATAATCCCGACTCCCCCATCTATCCCTAAGGTGCCCGGTTTACTGCAATGCCTTTTGAAGATATAATTGTAAGTGTATGTGTGTATGTGTGAATATAAATTCTATTTTTAGGGATCCGTAGCCAATATGGCAAAAACGGCACCCCTATAGTTTCCTTCGTCTGTCCGTCCGTCTGTCCACACTATATCTCACAGACTATTATTGCTAGAAACCTGTTCATAAAGATTTTTTTTTTAGGTAATAATTTAGGGCGGCTTGCATTTCTGGATTGAAAAGGAACCAAAATTTATCGTCTTTGAGGGATATTATTATAATATTGAAACCTGAGTTATTTTTCACCTTTACAAGCAATAATTTCTTCTATTTGTCTTTTTTTAATTTAAAAAACAAATGTCTGACGGATAAACCTAAAATGATTCAAAAAAATCAATCGACATCTCAGTAATTAATACTAAAATATATCTAATACGTTTCGATAAAAAAAAGGATTTCCAAAAATGCATATTTTTTTTAAATAACTTTTTTTTTAAATAACAAAAATATGTTTAAATATATTTATCGTTCTTTAATAGACATGTCTACTACATACATTTAAGGATTGTTTTCGTCACGGGCGAAAGTTTGAATCGACATGGCCCCGATCGTAAATTCTTACTCCCGTACGTGCTAAGAACTCAATCTTTTGTGAGGCTTGCATTTTACGATGCTGTGTTTGATGTAGGGAAAATGAAACATACTTGTGCAAGGCGAATTAATTGAATGATATAAGCCTTATACGGGATTTTAAAATGATTTTTTAAAATTAAAATCGAACTTACACATAAGAAATGAGTGTTTTTAACACTTTTAACACGCTTTAATCGTATTGATTGATATGTATCTATGACTAAAGGAACCTTTGAACGGGATTCTCACCCACTCTGAAACGTCGAACTGAATAGAAACTTACTTAACAAGGACCGATGATAATACAAAAATTTAATAAATTGGTTTGATTATCCTCATCAGTATCTTCAGGATTAACGGTTTTTCCATATATACAAATACGGTAGTGCCTTATGCCCCCTAACTAAGGCGTGTACTGAAGCATAATGTAACTTACTTAATTGTTACTTTTTTGTCTTAATGAGAAAATAATCATCTTTCTATAATATAATACCTTCGTCGACAGCCTCTTGCCGTCCACTGCTGAACGCAGACCTCCCGCGGTCTTAGCTGAACGAACCGATGAACCGATTTCAAATTTGGCATAGAGATGGTTCAGCGGTTTAAGCGTGAAGAGATTACAGGGAGGCAGACAGACACACTTTCGCATTTATAATATTAGTAGGGATGTATGGTGTGACGGATTAAGAATAAAGAGTGTCACCACCCCTATTCATCCCGTAGGTGTCGTAAGAGCCGACTAAGGGAGAAAACTACGCAGAACAACAATACTGCAGAGAGAAGTAAAACTTGACACAAACCCTATACCAACCCGTCTGGCCAGTGTGGTATAGTAGGCCAAAACCTTTGCTGCATAATATAATTTGCCGACTAATAATATAATATAATTCTAATAAATAATAGTATGTGATTTATCTAATGTCGTTCTCAATGGGTGGTAGTGTCTTATTCTCAATAGTTTTACTTAATATGAAATACACATTAGGAACGAAATTATTTAAAAAAACTGGCCTGGTTGTCAACTGGTTAGTGATCCAGACTGTTCAGCCATAGATTTTTGGTTTCATTCTCATCCAGTAGAAATAGTTTCATTATGATGAGCATGGCAATTTGTTCTCGCTCTTAGTGTAATTTTGTACAATATGTATGTGTTTAGAAACATAAACGTAAGGGAAAAAGTATTAAGGGTTTACTTCACTGCAGGCTATGCTGATTAGGATCAGATGGAGGTGTTTGAGATGTGAGACATATTCATAAAATAAAGTCGCTTTTTTTGTGTTGTACGCTTAGATCTTTTAAACTAAGCAACGGATTTTAATGCGGTTTTCATCAATAAAGAGAATGTTTTAAGAGGAAGGTTTATGAGTATAATCGAGGCATATTATAGTATAGAAAATTCGAGAATTTCAAAGTTTTGTCGTAAAAAACAAAGCTTCAATTGCAAACGCTGGCTAAACCGTATGAGATAGACCAAAATAATGTACCACGGAATTGTATACCTTAAAAAGATCTACAAAATAGTGAATTATAGTATATGTCTATATCCTAAGGATAAACCACAGTAACCATTTTTATCTTTTAAATATTACAAAAATAAAAGGGTTAAAAAATAAAAAATATATACCTCACACATCTCACACACGGCCGTCTGATCCCAAACTAGGCAGAACCTGTACTATGGTAACCAGACTGCTGATAAACATACTTATATATTTTTAAATAGATACATATTATAGATAAACTACACCCAGACACAGAACAAATGACCGTGCTCATCACACAATATTTGTCCTGGGTGGGAATCGAACCCACGACCTCCGGTTTAGCAGTCAGGGTCACTAACCACTAGACCAACAGGCCTGTCGAATGGTCTGTCTGTCTGTCTCTGGTCCTGTCTGGTTATTTACGAAGCTATTTTATACAATACTCTATTATTCCTTATCCAAATAATTACGTTAGACACGTTAAGCGTTTAATGTAGATTAAAATTGCTCTGTACAGCATATCATTAAAATGAATATTTTAGAAGATATTAGGTTTAAAATTCGGGGGCCAACGACCGTCGTGTGTAATAATAATAGATAATTAATTACTCCACACTGACACCACATTAGTAGTATTAGTGGTATCTACATAGCACCCGTACGCCGGGGCGGATCTCAAGTAAGGTATATTCAAACAAAAGTATGAATTGAAGTGAAGTTAATAAAAAAACCCATAACTATAACTTTGTCAAGATAAATGAATGAAACATCTAGAATCATTCTTCTTATATCAATTGTGTTGTAATACTTTTCCCAGGTCCGTAACCTCTAACTCCGAACGGAGGCAAACGACACATGTTTACGAGCAATAAAGGGACCTTTTACTTTTTACTGCAATTCTCAGTGCGTGATTACGTTGTACTACAGATCTTACGCTTTTTATTACCAGCGGTCTCCTGTCTGAGACGGATTCTTTGTAGGAACATTTTGGGTGCGAAATAACGTGGAAGCATAAATTGTAGATAGTTTTTTTTTATATTGAGGGAGAAGGCAAGTACATGAATCAGTTGGAAATGATGAAATGAACGCTGGATACTCAGGTGTCACCAGCCTTCAGCAACCTTCCATAGCTATCATAGGTCATATTGTTCGGATTATTCCGTGTGGTTACGGATTAAGAATACGGAGTGTCACCACCCTATTCATCCCACGGATGTCGTAAGATTCGACTTAAGGAGCAAACCACGCAGGATAACAACACTGTGAAGAGAATGACAACTGGAAACAAATCCAAAAGATGGGAATGGGATGTTTTGCCGTATGTTACGATGATGGAAAGCTGAGGCCGGTATTAATCCAGACAAAATCTCCGAGAGATATTGCTACTCCATAATATAAACGATACAAAATGTAAAAAACTAAAGCTGTTTGTTCGGTATTTTATTTTTTAAATCGTGCATCAACATATTAGTATTTTAACCAACACTCACATTAAGTTAAATTGTTTGTGGTAGGGATGGATTAACGTGGTCGTTGTGGTCTCCAAATGTAAGTGCAGTGGTTTAGTCGAACTTTACTTAGGCGTGAAATGTCTAAAATAGTATTTTACACATATCTAGAATGTATTTTAAAAGTTTCGCCTATTCATTTTATTGTGTCGACTGTGGTGCTCTAATTAAAATATAATCAAAATCTGTTTTTCATAAATTATGCAAAATAGTATAAGTCAAGTATAAGTAATGCCGGCTGACAAAAAATATTGTTGCGCTATAGGATTAAATGGTTTGATTGTATGTAAAATGTGGAGGACAGCACCATATAGTATCGGCTAAAGTACATCTATTAAGATTGTGATTAATACGAGTAGTTCTGATCCTTAGAGCTCTAAAATTCTTGTTGTTTGGAACGGACTATCGAATAGTATGAATTTTCTAGTAAAATTCAAAAGCGAAATAAAAGCGGAGCGTGTTGGCCGTCCGACACAGTTTCGGTTTACGACACAGCGAATGAACATCGTAGTGAATTTCTAGTGTGACTAACAAGATATACTCGTATAGTGATTCCTAGTAGTGTGTTTGTAAATAATGTGAAATAAAGTAATTAACCGACAACTTTTAATGTTTAAATACCCAGCTCGTGAAAATATAAAAAAAAAAAGATCTTTTACAGGAGATCGACATAGAAATTTTGTTGCATTTAACAAGAGCAGAAAGCTGCGACCATTATAAGTTCAAAAAATTAAGTAAAAGTTTATATAAATATTAATTCAAGACTGCCAATTTCATCTATGTTCAAAGTAATTGAAGATATGTTTTATAAGCATAGTGAGTTTTCATAGTTCAACAAAATAATCTAAACAATACAAGGAAAAAAGAGTCACGAAGCATCGTTTTTTGTCTAACACTTTAACTTAATTTTTTGAGGCAAAGGGGTATCAACTTTCCATTGTAACTCTTTTTACCTTTCCTCGTCCATTTACTCTCTCCTAAACTATTTCGAAGTATTTTGTACTAAGAAAAAGTTCACAATAAAAACATCACGTACCTGAGCGTGTTACCAGTGAGCCCGTTCACCAGGTGTCATACTATTCAATTCACAGCGCGTTCATCACGACACGTGCCAATTTGTACCGGAGTCACGTACTGGCACGAATTCAGGACACATGTAGGACGACTTGTTTGACAGGTGAAATAATTTGTTGGGCAGATATTTAAATTTGAAAAGCGGGAACTAAATATGTTCGAAAGTCAATGGAATGTTGCCAACGGAAAATATCGAAAGTCAATGGAATGTTGCCAACGGAAAATATCATAACAGCATAAAATATTGGCAAGTAGGTAACATTTCGAAGCTAATATTTTACATAGTTTACAAAAAAATGACGTAGATTAATTTCGTAGACACGTAATTGGTAGTAAACATTTTTTGTGGTAGGTACTAGATTATAATACATTTTTTTTAAAAGGTTTACTAGCAACCGAAATTACTAGTATTCCCTTTAACCCCTCCCGCTAAGCTAAATTGTTTATGTTAGGAGTGGGTTTACGTCGGTAGTGTACTGGTCAGGATTTTAACTCACGACCTCTTGATTGCAAGTCCAACGCTTTAAGCACTAGGCTACCGCCGTTTCTATTTAATTAAATATTTCATTAAATTTAATTAAATAGATAATTCTTTATGAGTGACTTCATTATTTATATATGTATGTATGTGTGTATGGATAACTTTTGTAAAAAATATTTAATTAATTAATTCACCTCATTTCTTCAACTGTACACCGGTCACACATAGATGAGCATCACCCAAAGATTGGCTGAAACAAAATGCTTGTGACGTTGTGCGTATTTTACAATAGTAATATTTATAAGACAATTTTCTGTACTAATTTTCTAATGTTCCTAATTTAACTAAATTTAAATATTTAATTCTATTGAAATATTCTAACTGTGACATTGTAAAGGCCACACTTATGTTTTTGATATTTACTTCAACTTGAAACCTCAACGTATTCCAGACAATAGAAAAAGACAGACAGACAGATTTTATTATTCGGAACTCTAAATAAAGTTATAATATTCTGAAAATAAACCTTAATTTTCTATTTTTAAAAGACACCGAAGTACAAAAGTGGCCAATAATCTATTATACATCTAATTGAAAACTTTCTTAGAAGTTATATTAAAGTTATACCCGTAATAAAATATACAATACAATACAAAAAAAAGGTCATCGCAACATACTTAAAGTGCCTATGTTCACAATTACCTACAACGTATAACGCATTGTGCAAGGACAATAAGTAACCCTAATTCTATTAAACTCAACTCGAAGTCCCTTATTTGGGGACTTTTTGTTTGAAAAGAAATGTACTTTGCCTATTTTTTAACACATCCTTGTTTAGGTAGATAAAAAAAAGAGGTAGACACACATCTTATGTATAAAAATGTTATGTTGGTTTTTATGCGTTTCAAAAACTCATTAAGTTCTGTACCGGTTGAGTTCAAATTTTGACACGATGTAGAATATGCTTTATAGATAGTTTTTAATCTATTTTCACGTTACTTTTGTTCTTTAGTTCCCACCAATGTATCAAAGCGAAGTGTGGTAAGGTACAGATGGTACTATATATTATGTTAAAATAAAGGTTACTGAGACAAACGTTTAATCGTAAGAAACTTAAAATCGTAAGACTCTTGTGTCGATATGAGAAATGTTTTATTTTATCATTAATATAATACTACGGAATACTAACGCCTAGTAGTTATGTGGCTATTTTCACTTATAGTAGTGACCCCGATTGTTTAGGAATGTATGTCATGTGCATCTACTAAGACTAAGGCAGATTATCATGCCTGGTGGACTGTAACCCATCGGTTAGAGTTAAGACGTTATATATATGCTAATCGACGTGAGAACTTTTCATATCGTGATGCAGGAATAACAGTTTCTACATAGTTAGGTGTGTTTTCGTTAGATGGTACTGAAAGTGTGTTTTTGTTTCAGTGTATGTAGAAATTACTACAATTACTAAAGTGTAATGGGAGCGGCCTATGTCCAGCAGTGGACTGCGATAGATTAATAATAATGATGACTAAAGTGTAAGTTGGGATCACATAATACAAAAACATCATCATCAGTTTAGACTATAGATGGTTCAATATTAGGATTATCTCCAATCACAGGACACGACACTCTTCAAGTTATTGCAATCCAATTCCCGTTTCTTCATCCGAGACTTGCAATTTACCTGATGCAGTCTCCCTCCTCCTAGTTATTTTCCTTACCCCAATTAATCTTTTTCCTTTATGAAAACTATTACATTCCCATGGAGGGCATGTGTTAGACAGGTGGTCGGCCATAAAAGAAACCAACAGTAATCGACATAGACCACTCCTTAGAAATGAGGTTTTTGCGTACTATACCACGCTGGCGAAACGGGTTGGTATAGAGTTTGTTTTAAGTTTTAATTCTCTTCGAAGTGCTGGTATCCTGAATGATTTGCTACCTTAGTCAGCTTTTACGACACCCAGTGGATGAATAGGGGGTTACACTCCATATTTATAATCCGTCGCCACGCGGATTGTGATAATAAATCGAAATTTTGGTCATTTCTAAATTATTATTAACATTGATTTATCATCTTGAAAAATTTCGATGTCTAACCGCAAATTAATTGAGCAATTATGGCATACACTTCGAAAATTGCGTTTAATGAGTGCTGGCGTTAGTTTGAACAAACAATATTATTCATTTGTCCGGTACTATCTAAACTAGATAAATTGGTAAATAGTTTGATGAGTAGAAAAACAACGACGCGCTTCATTTGTTAAACAATAGTAAATCAGAATTATTTTCAACGATCTCAAGTACCTTTGTAATAAGAAAGTACCTTTTGGATGAAGTAATAATCGTTACTGTACAATAGGCTTGTGTTCACTAATAACAAATTGCTTGGTTTGTAGTTTTAAATTATAAATGAAGAGACATAGATAAGAAAAAAACAGTCTATTTCTCATAAAAGTTAAAGATTATTAATATTTTTATAAAACAAATTCGAACAAAATAAGTCACGGCATTAAGTCACGTGACAGCGAACACTAATCGGAAAGTGTTACGTCACGCCACGCAAAACATCATTGTTGTTGTTGACGTTTTCATACAACATACCAGGTTACTCCTTATTGTTTTTCGTTTTTAGCATATTTTCTGACCTTAATACAGTGTCAGTTGACACTGGATACAGATGTAAACAGTTTTGTTACGCAGCCTGTGACGTCATTCAAGACGCCATGACACTATTCAGCGTTTTCAATAGAAATTTAATTTGTTTGAAAAAAATACAAAGTACGTAATGTAAATATTGCTTTTTCTTTAAAATATAGATTTTTGGGATAAAATAGATATTAAAGTATATAATTAACCAAGTTTTCGAATTGAGTCAACTAGCCTATTGGGGCTATGCAAAACTCGAACATTCGTTAATAGAACTGTATAGTATAATAAATAAATAATAGAAAAATCACAATCAATCTTTCTCTCGGCAAAATAAAATACAATTAGTTGTCTATTGTCATTTATTGCTTACAATCGACCTTTCAATCTGGCTACGCATGTCAGTGCGTACCGTTCCAATTATATAGGAATAGGCACAACCACCGGGGGCCATTCCGCTTCATTTGAGGGACGTGACTTCGTGCACAGACCGTTGTCCGTCCCAAATATAACAGCATGTTACATGCCTTGTGAGCATGGGAGACCTTTCTGTGCAAGATAAAAAAAAAAAGGACACAGGAAAAAGTTTAATGCCTGCCACGTACTTAGATAAGAAATGCAGTTAATCCTTGAAACTTTATCTTGTTTGAAATGGTAGATCTTACATTATATTTATCAATTTTAACCTTCACTGGTTTGTTTTAACTAGTTCTATTCATACCTCTAACTTTGCTAGTTAGAACCTGATGACTCTTATTCCAGTATCTTTTAAATTCTAGCAACTCATGGCTAGCTCCGAGCCCTATTGCTGGGGTCACTGCAGCTGTATCTTGTGGCATATGGTAGATTATCACAGCTCAGCACCTACCGTCTGTCCATCATTATCGAACCTCTGGGCCGTGGCAGTAGTGCAATTGGCTGCTAAACCGGATTTAAGGGATGTCGAATGCCGCAGGAACAATTTATGTAAAATGTTCAAAGTTTGAAAAAAAAGTGTATTTGTAAGTTGTAGTGTATCAGGTTATAGGTATTATGATTCTCTTTATTACATTATATCCACATATATTACAAAAGAAAAAAAAACATTTAAAAATAAAAAAATAGTAGACCACCGACATCGGGTACAGGGACCAAGACACCGGTGGTTAGGACTCCAAAGACAGGAACCTCCTTACTATACGAGCAGTGTCAAGGAGAACTGCCTTCTGCATCAGACCCTTGATTCAGCCGGCTATCGTGAGCCTCTTATGGTGTTGGTCGAGGCTGAGGTGAGCAGATACGACTATCGGAACAATGATCACTGAACCGACATTCCACATATCGCCAATCTCGTGAGATAAATCTAAATATTTTATTTGTTTTTCTTTTTTCAACTTTCACGAGGCTATCGTCATGAGGAACGGCGATATCAACAATCATTGCGCGGCGCTCTAATCGATCTATCACTATTGGCAACAATAGTTCTAACTGTGATAATAGATCGATCCCAATACAACGTGGCTCGACCATTCTCGAGAATTGGGTCGGGCACATACCTGTAGTATGGAACCTCTAGATTCACATTCAAGTTGCTATTTAAAGCTAAGCTGTTGGTGACACCCTAGTATGAGGTAGCGTCGATCGCAGAGTATTGTTACTGAAAATGAGACTAAACGAGACAGAGGTGTTCTATTCAGAGACAGATGTCTAATAAATCCCTATCCATCATCATCAGAGCAAGATGAAGCCATCCTGGTATGTTACTCTCTAGTAAGAAAATATTACAGCCTTGTATAAAAAGTCACTAAAATTTTAGACTTCATCTTTTCCATTCAAATTTATTTAATTCGTGTGAAATAAAAAAAAGCCATAAAAATAAATATTTCTAATCATACTCCAAACAGTATTTGTTTTAGTACCAAGGATCATAAAACCGATTAATCTAAGTGTTAAGTCATATCGTAAAATACCAGTCAGAGTTTATGAGCACGTGAAATTTGAAATGGACGAAATAATATATAATAATTCTTGGGTAGCTGTTTATGGTTTCCAACCGCTGCCAGTACTGCGTGGATTTTAGTTGAAAATTTAATTCGGATTTAAACACACACCTTTATTCGTTCTCTTTATTAAGTCATACATGCTTTTTATAGAAAAGAGACAAAAGAAGGCAAAGGAGTTCACTATTAAAAGTTATCCAAAGACATTACTTTGGATAAGTTTAAGTAGTGAAATCTTTTGCCTCATTTTTTTTTGAAGCAAATGTGCAGATGGAATACCTGATGGTAAGTCAATACTGCTGCTCATGGACAAATACAAATACTTTAGTTGCTTTTAATGAGGATACACTGAAGCGGTGAAAAACTATGACAGAGAATTCCTTAACACCTTGTCAGACCGTATCCCCATTCTAGTCCAGCCGACAGGTTTATGCCGAATCTTTCCCGCGGCAAGCCACGGCAGTATGTTAATTATGTTTTTTTTTACTCGTATAAATTAGCTGCTGGACAAAGGTCTCTCCTTAGAAAGCAGGTTTTGGCCTAATATACACGCTGGCCAAACGGGTTCCTATAGTGCTGTTGTCCTGCGTAGTTTGCTGCCTTAATCGGCTTTTACGATACTCACGGGATGAATAGGGGTGGTGACACTCCGTATTTTTAATCCGTCACTATCCGTCCGGACAGTAGTAACCCAAACCCTTTTTTCTAAGGAGAGGCCTGTGTCCATCAGTGGACTATTAAAGACTGTTGATGATTGATAATAAATTAGCTGAAATACGAACCAAAACGCGAACAGGTATAGTAGTCACGCAAAGGAAGCATTAAGAGGAATACGAAGAAACCCGTAAAAACAATATAAGGTATAGTAAAGGAAAATCGCTTGATTTTTACCAAGTAACTCCTCTTTCTATGTATATCTAATTTAGATTCTGTCATAATGTTATTTCTTGCTTAAGTGTAGTAATTATGAATGACTGCAAGTGCACTTACATACTTTATACAATGACATAATTTAATAATAATATTTCGGACATCTGGCACACAACGCCATCTAGTTTCAAACTAAGTAGAGCTTGTACTATAAAAGATAGATTGACTTATACAATACTTACTAATATTAATGTGTGTTTTGATGAGGGAATGGACTTCGCTTCTCGTCCTGTTAGGTTCGATTTTAATCCAGCACATATGATATAATGGACAAACTAGCAGATTGGTTACCCGGTGGCAGCTGATTACCGCCATCCATGAACATCTACAACTTATGAGCACTTGACATTCCCGCCCACTTATTCTTATGGTAGAGGAGGGCATACAAGCAGCCCGGTCGCCTGATGGTAAGTGACAACCTCCACGCGTCGCCAACGGACAAGAGTCAGAAGTGAGATACAGTCCTTTAAGGTTCCCTCCACAAAAATAGGTGAAAAGGGATTTTAGACTCTGGTAACTTTACTCACTCGGTGAAAAGCAACGATAGATTTACTTGACAACGGTTTTCTGTGAAACTGTGGTATCACTTCCACCGACCCGACCCATTTATGCTGAAGCATGGCTCTCCCATAGAATAACAATAATATTTATTATACCAATACTGACAAATACAATTTTTTCAACATAAAACAAGTATAAGTTACACACAAAACATGAGATAGCCTCCGTTACCAAACTAGGTAAAAAACCTGTATTTCGGCTTACGGCAGCCATTCGTTACATAAAGTAAGTACAATAATTCTATAGTATGGCTATACATTAAGAATAAATAAAATAAAATGTGTGAAGTGAACCTCTCTTTACGTGTGAGCATGTGTGTGTGTACGTGTGTGTGTGTGTGAGAGAGATTTTGTTTGTACATGTGTGTTCTGGTGTGCGTGTGTTTGAGAGGATGTGTATGTTAAGAGTTTATTAACGGAGGAATTTTATGCTTAAATGAAGACTATAATTTACTAATTTCAATGTATTAAAGTACATACTAAGATAAAAATACTAAAATTTCCTACTACTAAAAATAAGTCCCCCGTATACAGACCACAAGTCTTAGACAGGAAACAGGATAGCAAGGTCACCCGTATCTCCGTTCTATGTTAGGAGAGGTCTCTGGGGGACGCAGACATTCAATGGCTATGCTTTTTAAACAATAGTTTCAAAAACACAATACAAAAAAAACCTTGTTCTTTCCTCTATAGTTAAAGAAAATCAATACAAAAGTTACATTCACTTAACTTTCCGAACACTGTTTAACGTCGGTCTGTCAAATTTATAAAGAATCTATTAAAGCGAACATGACATAATATAAACATATTTTCACCATGTTATTTTGAAAGTTGCTGAAGACGTGCCTTCAGTACAAACGAGAAAAGTTTTCCCATTAAAAATCAAGTGAGACTTCATCGTGCTGTATCTAGTCCAGCTCAAGAAATATAATCCGTGGGTATTATTAGTTTTATTTTTGAGTAGTTTGTGCCCGTTGCTCCATCTTTTTAACAATCAGTATAAAGGAAATATATTGGCATAGCTTATCTAATCTAATTTTAAGACTGATATTAACAAATGGGTGTAACGGTAAATAGAGATACAATGACGACCGACGAATATATTTTACAATTTAAAATTTATTTCTTTCAGAACCCCCATGAACGCCTCCATTGCCGGCCTTCGAGGAAGGAGTACGCTCTTTTCTTAAAGGTTTGAAGGTCATATCGGAAAACTAAAATGTCCAAAAAAGTAAAATAAAAAAGGACATTTCTTAGTCCTTCAAAAATATTTTATTGCAAACTATTTTACATATTATTATGTTAGGCTTAATAAATAAATAATGTAACACATAAAATGAAAATCAGTCAATTTCATTTCCATTCATTGTAATCTAACAAAATGTTTCACGAAATTAACTGGCTATGGCTTTTATTGACAGATACCCATTATTTGGTTTACAAATTGCTATTCGTGGGTGGGAAAAACAGTTACAGTATGAGGGTTTTACTTTGACGGCCGCTGTGTTAGTTGACGTCATGACTATATACAAACATATTATAGATAAAGTACACTCAGCCACAGAACAATTGAGTATGCCTATGATCTCCGGATAAGTCATCCGAATTACTGACCAATAGATCAGGATATCAGTTTTGATAGATCCGTCCAAATAGTCCGTCAAACAGTCTTTTTTTTTTCCGTGCGGAAATCCCCTCGGATACCACCTGTCGGTGGCATGTCGGACTCGAACCGACTAAAACCGCACGCCGTCTCGGGTACTAATAGCCGGGGAACCAGATATACCCTAGAAAAGAAGTCCCTGGTGAACCGTCAAAGAGTCTGTCTAAAATAAATAATCGTTTTATGTCACTATATTCCTACTATAATTCTTTATTTAACATTTTAGCTGTGTTCATCGTTTCGTTGGAACCAACTTAAATTATCGAAAAATTAAGATGTCGAAATGTCACTTCAATTTACCCTGTTACATCAACGCCTGGTCGCGTCGGTAGCCCAAAGCAAAATTGTATATCAAATTCAAAGTGAAAGACATTTTCTGACGTTTCGTTATATTAAAATTAATGACTTCGCAAAGGGATAATTTACTTTACTTTCTCATTGTCCACATTAATTGACTTAATGAATTAAAGGTTCAATTGATTAATGAAAAGCTTGACAAATGATATTTATCATTTAACGGATAAATTTTGCTTTTCAAGTAAGAAACGATATTTTAATTATGAACCTTATTTTATTAAACACTGAATGGATTTTATATTATCAAATACTTTTACCATTCAAGCAATACGAGGAGAATCCTACTAAATTATATTTTTTTGTTTATCATTGCTAACTGAGGGCGTAGTGGTTTATGCTGAGTGTCGTGGGTCCGATCCCACATGGGAAGACACTTTGTGTAAACCACAAAATTTAGTTCTGAGTCTGGGTGTTCTTTGTGTCCGTTTCATGTATGTTTGTAGTCTCCCGCGACACATGATATATAAGTAATACGGGAATTGTCTTTAAAACCAAAAACCGAATTTCTTGAAAGTTTTGTCTTCTTTGTCGTTTTTCTTGGAAGTCTTGAAGAGCTAGCTGGTCTAGTGGCTAGTGATCGTGACTGCTAAGCCTGAGGTCGTGAGTTCGATTCCCCAGAGCAATAATTGTGTGATGATCAATATCATTTGTTCCGTGTCTGAGTGTAATTTATCTATGATATGTATGCATTCGGAAGTTTATAAGTATCTTAATCAACAGTCTGGTTACCATAGCACAGGCTCGCCCTAGTTCGGGATCAGAAAGAGTTAAACGTGTGAGGTCATTATTAGCTAAGCTAAAGGTAGTGCAGTTAACGTTTCGATCAGACATGAAACGCAAAGACAATCAACGTGCCACTACAACTTAAGGGTTAAAGATTGGAACTTTCTTGATTGCAGTCATTAGCTGGATAAATCTGCATAATGACATCAGTGATTCAATTTTAAACTTTGTGCCTTTGGTATTTTGATGCATATGTACTCGTAAATATCCTAAGCAGAGCTTGTACTATAGCAACCAGATGGCTAATAAATATAGATATAATAATAATAATAACCTCACACATCTCACACACGGCTGTCTGATCCCAAACTCGGCAGAGCCTGTGCTATGGTAACCAAACTGCTGATAAACATACTTATATATTTCTAAATACATACATATTATAGATAAATTACACCCAGACACGGAACAAACGATCACATTAATATTTGTTTAGGGTGGGAATCGACGGGCACGCCGTCATCGCGGCGGTAAGACCCGTTATAGAGGATTGGCTCGAGAGGCGTCACGGGACCCTCTCATACCGATTGACGCAGGTGATCACTGGGAAGGGATGTTTCGGAGATCACCTGTGTCTGATCCGCAAGGAGCCAACGCCTGAGTGCCACCACTGCGATGGCCAGACCGTGGACACGGCTCTCCACACGCTGGCAGAGTGCCCGGCGTGGGTTGAGCAGAGGCGAGACCTCGTGGCGGCCATCGGAGTGGGAGTTCTCTCGCTCGATAGCCTGATTGCGGCTATCGTGCGGAGCGAGAGTGCGTGGAACTCTGCCGTCTCCTTCTGCGAGCAAGTTATGCTCGCGAAGGAGACGGCGGAGCGGGACCGGGAGAGGTTTAGAACTCTCCCGGCCCGCCAGGCCCGGTAACGGGCCAGGTACCGCAGGCGACTCAGGCGCCGGAGGTCGCAGAACGACCTCCGTCCTCCATAAGCGCAGGCCTGGGGGTGACAGGTGAGGCCACCTGTCACCCTAGCAGAAGCAGGCCGGGGTGGCTGCGAGCGCGTTGCGAAGCGCGCTCGCTTCCAGGGAGCACAGGGAACATGGGGTTCCCACACGGGGGGGGGGGGTCGTCTACTCGTCTGTAGATGACCCGAGGTATGTCGGGGCACCAGGGACTTCCTTTCTAGGGTATACCTGGTTCCCCGGCTATTAGCACCCGGCGACGGCGTGCGGTTTTAGTCGGTTCGAGTCCGACATGCCACCGACAGGTGGTATCCGAGGGGATTTCCGCACAGAAAAAAAAAAAAAAAAAAAAAACGGGTGGGAATCGAATCCACGACCTCCGGTTTAGCAGTCAGGGTCACTAACCACTAGACCAACAGGTCCGTCGAATATATATTTATATTACTAAACAAATACTATCACACACGATTCTCAATCTGGATTACTTACCAGTCATTATTGTTAGTATATTTTGCTTATGAACTGTATTTTAAGTAATTTTTATTAAGTTACTATCTTTGTCAAAAAACAGCTTATGTTACTCGCTGATAACGTAGCTTTCCATTGACGCAAGTTTTTTAGAAAAGGTTTAGTCGTTTAAGCGTAAAAGCGTAACAAACAAAACAAAGAAATAAACTCACTCACTTTTATAATTTATTAGCTTTTTTCCGCAGCCCCACTCGCGTGTATGTCGGCTATCGAGGTTAATGAACCCTTTGTTACTCGCTGACAATGTAGCTTTCCTTCCTTATTGGTAAAAAATTACAATCGGTTTAGTGGTTTAAGCGAGAAAGCGTAATAAATAAACAAATTTCACATTTATAATAAAAGTATGGACTAGCTTTTACTCGCGGCTTCGTCCGCGTTTATGTGGGTTATCGCCGTTATTACTTGAAGCTACATTAGCTTTCCATTGGTGAAAGAATTTTCAAAATACGTTTTATGGTTTAGGCGTGAAAGCATAACAAACAAACAAACTCTCACATTTATATAAAACATCTATGGTATGAAAGTATGCACTAGCTTTTGCCTGTGGTTCCACCTGCGTGCATGTCGCTTATTATGGTAAAATGTATTCTATGTTACTTGCTAATGATGTAACTTTCCATTGGTGAAATAATTTTTAAAATCAGTTTAGTGATTTAGGCGTAAAAGCTTAACAAACAAACAAACATACTCACTTTCACATTTTTTATGTAAGTATTGAATTATCGGTGGTGTACATGTGTTTATCCTTTTATTTTCTTATCTATCTTCAGGCTTTACCAGGCATTTACTAAGTACATACATAAACTCACGTTTTTATGTTCTAATTGGTAGACAAAGCCTTATTAAATGCTCACATTTTGTAGCAAACCTATCGCCGTCAACTAGGCACAAACATTTCTAGAAAAACCCTGTATATTTCTATACATTATATGTAGATAAATAAATTACATCCATTTACAGAACTAAAATAATAATATTTCATCATCAATAATAACTCATCTAGTTTCAAAATAAGTAGAGCTTGTACTAAGCTAGATTGACTGATAGAATACTTATATACTGTTTTTCTTCACTCACATCATCACATCAACAGCCTATACTAGTCCACTGCTGGACATAGGCCTCTCCTTAGAAAGGAGGTTTTGGCCTACTATACCACGCTGGCCAGACGGGTTGGTATAGGGTTTGTTTCAAGTTTTCCTTCTCTTTGCAGTGCTGTTGTCCTGCTTAGTTTGCTCCCTTAGTCGGCTCTTACGACACCCACGGGATGAATTGGGGTGGTGACAATTTATATTCTTAATCCGTCACCACACGGTTCTTCACTAAATACCCTATTATATATTATACATAGAAAACACTCAAGCACCCAAATATTTGCAGATTATACAAACTTTTGGTCCGACCCGGGAATCAAACTCGAGGCACCACCGAGGTAGTCAAAATGATCTTGCTCATCAAACAGTATTCATCCGGGATGGTAATTGAACCAATCATTAACCACTGACTAACAAGCCAGCCTTTTCAGAAGATATTAGATTAATAATGATTTTCCTGGATCCAATTATTTCCGTGAGCACTATGTTTGCAATTCAACTATTCTCGAAGTTATATCGTTATCAGAATACGGTTTGAGTTTAAGCAAATATTCGCTGGAATGGTACTGCCAACTCGTTATAGTTGACTGTATAACATGGCTTCCATAATAGAGATAAGGATACTTTTACTAAAATTAGCACAATTTAGCTTCTGCTCGAGAGCTGCTTTGCTAGACAAGTGTGTTTATATAATTATTTAATTCATTAAATATTCTTAAAGAATTTTTAATCCAATTTGCTATGGTAGTTAATACGTTTTATATAATTCTCTCTATCATTTTTAACTTTATGTAACCATAATTTTTATGTGGATTCAACGCTTTGTAGATAAAATTTTCATTACAATATTTCCATAAGCCTCGATAAAAGCTCTTCAAAGTACATTGCTCTTCTCTTCTGCCCTTCTTCTTTCTATTATTCTTTTTAAACCCTGACCAACACAGTCTCTATACCCCTATAACTTCTTCTGCCTACTCACTCTTCTTCTCGCTTTTGTTTCTTTTTAAAATGAGATTTTTGTTCCAAGTTCATATCAAAAATAAAATGGTTCAATAGAAAACTTGGTGTTTATCTGTTGCTTTTTAGTAGGATTGTGTTTTGTTGTGTGATTAATCGGACAGTCGTAAACAGGTATTAGCGAAAATAGACGACTCCATTTAAAGTCTTAAATTATTCACATAGGCACATGTAACGTGTAGTTGATATTTGCAAGTTGATAGTATTTTGGGTTATACGCTGTTGGTATTATTTGGATACCATAATGTATATTTGTCGATGTTTGCCTGTAGTTAAAACTCATTACTTTAAGAGACGATTTGCTTGAAAAAGGATTGTAGTATATTTGACTGTCATTTACCTAAATAATGCTCTTACTACTTTCATATATGATTTGACTTGTATATGTATTTTGTGTCATTTGTTAAGATTGGCTTTCAACAAACTATCACTGAGTTCAATGTTTATATTCGTTTTAATTACTAAGTGCTTTATTTATTTATTTATTTATTTATCAACTTTACGCACATAAGTACAATGGCGGACTTAATGCCATAGGCATTCTCTACCAGTCTACCTTAGGGTGGTGTGGAAATGAGTGTGGAGGTGCACTACCCTTTGGTTGAGAATTATAAAGTGGACATAAAAGAAGTAGTGATAGCAATACTGAGCAAAAAGCAATTAAATAATATATAAATACCAACGTATACATACAAGAATACATACATTCATATTCATATATATTGTGTTATATATATACACATCCATATATACCATAATATATAAAGTATCATATTTGTGATGATTCCGCTACATTCCGGTCAAGAAGAGCCCGCACCTTCGCCCTAAACGAATTACGACTGGTCGCCATTCTGATATCATTTTCCTATGTCCAGCAGTGGACTAGTATAGGCTGTTGATGTGATTGATGTGTGCCATTCTGATATCCTGGGGAAGAGCATTCCATAGAAGTACAGATTGAGTGAGGAAGGAAGAATGAACACACGCAGAAGTGTGGGCAGGGCATAAGAGTAGAAGATTATTTGTAGAAGATTAGTATTTATATGTATTTGGTTTTTTTTTCTGTTAGAGAGGGCAGACAAAAGTGACCATCTCCGCCCATGAACGTCTGTAACTCAGAAGTCACAAACGTTGCCGTCCTTTTAGGAAGGAGTACGCTCTATTCTTGAAGGTTTGAAGGTCGTATCGGTCCGGAAATACCGAAATACATTGCACTGCATATTTCATTGTAGAAGTAAGTAGTAATCGGATTCTTAATCATTTTGAGCTACGCAATTTGTCGGTGATAGATCAATTACTTGAAAAATAAATAAAAAACATACCTGTATATTTAAAAAAAGAAATCAGTATTAATAATTATTAATAATTAATGTGAAAAATAATATCTTACGCTTTAGTTATTTTTCTATTGTAATGTATTTTATATTAATATATTAGTAATTCGGTTTGAATTACAATTATTTTATAGTGGGGTATCACTTCGATGAATATGGTTCTCCATCCAGCGGTTGCCTCGAACAGATCGCAATTCGCGATAAGTCCGCCTATTATACAACTTTTTTTTAAGTATTTAGTTTTTACTTTCTTTATGTAACTATCCTTAGATCATAAGACTTTTACAAACTGTACTATTATTATGTCTTTTTGTACAACAAAGAGTTATCTATCTATATATAATCGAAGTGACAATAAACACTCAGAAAAAACGGTGTTAAGCAAATTTTTCATTGCATTGTGACGGGCCTGTTGGTCAAGTGGTTAGTGCCCCTGACTGCTAAGCCGGAGGTCGTGGGTTCGATTCCCACCCAGGACAAATATTGTGTGATGAGCCTGATCATTTGTTCTGTGTCTGGGTGTAATTTATCTATAATATGTACGTATTTAAAAATATATAAGTATGTTTATCAGCAGTCTGGTCACCATAGCACAGGCTCTGCCTAGTTTGGGATCAGACAGCCGTGTGTGAAATGTGTGAGGTATATTATTATTATTATATTATTATTATTATTGTACCGAGTAAGTGGTGTCCCCTAATTCAAGCAGTGGTACTTAAAAGCACATACATTAGTATGAAGCTATCAAAAACTGACTTTGAACTCAAAACTCTAAAAATATGTTTTTGTTTTTCCAAAAAGTATTTCCAATGTATTGGCACTTAACAGTCGAATAAAATTATTAACATCATCAACAGCCTTTAACAGTCCACTGCTGGACATAGGCCTCTCCTTACAAAGGAGGTTTCGGTCTACTATACCACCAGACGGGTTGGTTGATAAAGATTTTTTCAAGTTTTCCTTCTCTTTGCAGTGCTGTTGCCCTGCGTCGTTTGCTCCCTTAGTCGCCTCTTACGACACCCACGGGATGAATAGGGGTAGTGACACTCCGTATTCTTAATCCGTCACCACACGGACGGAAATTATACGTTCTTCAAATAAATATTCTGCCTAAAACAATTAAATGGTAAGTACTTAACCAATAAACTAGTACGTCTCACGAACGCAAACAGAAAGAAAAAATGAAAACAATTTATCAAGATAATTTATTTGCTCAGTCTGCTAGCGTTTAAAGTGAGTCTTTATTATTAACTTGAAACGTAATAAGCCGGGAGCGCGCTATGAGACGGCATCACCAACACTAAGCTCGCTTCTCTAGAATTCATTCGTAATTTATAAAAGTTTAAATGATCGTTTCTTAGGAACATTTTAAGATAGAACATAAAGAGTTCACTTTTTATGTACTTTTTAATTAGGGAACAGCATTAAAGTGAATTTGACTTAATATTCACGAAAGCTTTTTTCGTTTCTGAAATATTCTATTGTAGAAGTAAGGATAATGATACTAAGCGCCACTGTTTATGAATATAAAAAAAAGCCGTGTGGTATCGTGGGACACCCGATAGGAAGGAAGTTGTGACGATCGAGTAAAACTGATTCGATTTTAATTACAACGCCATCTATGAAAGCGGCTATTACCTACATATTTTTCAGTTCGTTTCTAATTAAAACAATTTATACATTGGTAAAATCTCCTTGAGAAATGATGTCGAATACAATATTTTTTGCTCAACCTAAGAACATAAATTTTAATTTTACTGAAATGAAAAGTAATGATTTCCTATCTATTAGATAGATGGCACTGAATGACTGACAAGTGACAATTCAAAATAAAAAGTGTCGTTACAACTTTTCGTGAGATTTTTTTCCGTCTAGCCCCCTTTCACAACGCGCGATAAGGAACTTCGTTCCAATAATACGTAAAATACGAGTATACTAAGTCACGTAACTTAATGAAAAATGTCTAAATCTAAATAGCCTTGCTTTTACCGGGGCCCAAAACCTCCTTTCACCTATATAGGGGAAACTAACCATACACTTTGGCTCTTCAGGTATCCATGGGTTACATCAAGTGCTGAACAGAGGGCTTAGTGTAAGTTTATTTCACATTGACTCGCTTTCGACGTCGAGCGCCTTTAGAGATGCAGTTGGTGGAGATTTCAGTGCAGGCCAATAATACATACAAGTGAAATAAACTTACACAAGGCCCTCTGATCGGGGCAGTATTTCACTCCGGCCCACCGCCTCCCACTCTATAAAGCGCAAGTCCGGCCGCATATGGAATACTGTTCTCATCCCTATGCAAGGGCGCCCCAGTACCAGCTTCTGTCTCTGATCGCTTGATGGTCGAATTTCTACCATTTTAAATGTTTTGTTTTTTTCCTTTGACCAGTATTTTAAACTGTCAATGTATAGACTTTTATACCATTATTATCTATACAAATTCAAAATTAAAAAAAAAAAAAAAAAATTATTTCTTTTTTTTTAATTTTGTTTTTTAATAAGTTATTTTAATTTATTTATTTCTTTTAATAATTTATTATAATAAAAACAAATAAATCATTTCCTCAAAAAACGTAATATATTTTCGACTACCGATATTTATACCGATGCCAATGGCTACTCGATGGCATCTCAATAGCGTGTCAGTGGTATGACACTGGCTTGGCATAAACATAAAATAGCAGAATTGAGGCCCAGTTCAAACATTTTTTGTCTGTCTGTTTGTTCGGGTAATCTCCAAAACGGCTTGACCGCTTTGGATAATATTTTACTACCACGTAGCTGTCTATATAAGAAGTAACTTAAGCTTTTTTTCTCTAAGATAAACCTTATAAAAGTTTGCACGGTTCGGGAATCGAACCCGCTAAGACTAGATAGTTCAAAATATTTACTGAATTCCTCAAATATTTTATTATTATATTTATATTTAAAAAGAGTACAAAGTACCGACTGTAGTATTATCTCATAAACAAATATTTTACAAACTGTATAGAGTCCATACAATCGGTTTAGGTCAATCCATAGTCAATCATTGAAGGATATTACAAAGTCTTAATACCCACTGGGGATTTCACAAATAAGCCGAATTAATATCATGAGTGGAACGTGGAACTCGTGAAAATCAATTTAGCCCTAATCTCAAGCTAAATGTTTGTGTGAGTAATCAATTATATTTTTTAATCAATTAAGTTTTTAATAAATGACAATAAATTTCTGTATATTCTAAGACTTATCATGTGTTAATCTCAAACTAAGCATATTTTGTATAAATTATCAGAAATAAATGTATACAATTTATTAGATGCAGTATTTTTTGAAATACATGAAAACACCTAGTCCATCGTTTCAAAAAAAATTACTTGTTCTGACTGGTTCATCGACGCAGAGCCTGGGGCTACAAACTTGAAATTTTGGCAGCTGTTGCGTTTTATGATGTAAGCACCCACTCAGAAAGGATATTTTTGGAAATTTCACCCCCCCCCCCCCCCCCCCCCCCGTTGGTAAAATAAGGGATGAACGTTGTATTGTCATTTTTTCAGAAGTTTGTCATTTTCAAAGTTAGAAACACGAACTAATAAAAAAACCGGTCAGGTACGAGTCGAACTCGTGCGCCGAGGGTTCCGTACCTACCCAGATTTTATGTAGATTTTCGCGAAAATTTGTAAGTACCAAAATTAATCTTAATTTTCAACTTTTTTTTATTTTTCTTAATTATTTCTTTATTTGTGCTGTAAGACGTTTCTTTTTGCCAAATTTCGTGATTCTAGGTCAACGGGAACTACCATATAGCTTTTCGATCCAAAACCTATAGGGTACAGGTCTTACAGCACAAGTCAAGAGAAAAATCTGAAAAATATAAAAAGTTGAAAATTAAGGTAAATTTTGGTACTCACAAGTTTTTGCGAAAATGGAAATTTGCCCACATCTTTTTATCGTGTTGACTCAGGACCTTGATTTTATACCTAATAGGGACCATAGACCTCAGTATCTGGTATAAATTTCAACTAGCTAGGTTTACCCGTTCCTGAGAAAATCGGTGGTGACACACGGACCTACGGACAGACGGACAAGAAAGTGATCTTATAAGGGTTCCTTTTTTACCTTTTGAGGTACGGAACCCTAATAATCACAAGACCAAAGTCACAGGTAATAGCTAGTCATAAATAAAAGATTTACACATAGAATCATTTGCATTAAGTAGTAAATCAAACACGCGATCTTTGCTGTCAAATGCTCTATCTATAAAAGGGAATCACTGCACTGACCAGACGAGTTGGATTAGGATTTGTTTCATATTTTCCTTCTCTTTGCAATGCTGTTCTCCTGTGTAGTTAGCTTCTTTAGTCGGCTCTTACGACAGTCACAGGATGAACAGTGGTGGTGACACTTCTGAATCCGTCAAAACACGTTTGTTCTGTATCCGGGTGAAATTATCTATAATAGGTATGTACATTTTAGAGTCTCGTTAGTATAGGCTCTGACTCTGTTCTCAAACAGATAATGTATAATGGGTAACCTTGTTGCTAAGTTCAATATCTTTCAGGGAATTTGAAGTTTGAATAATACGTGTCGGAAAGGCAGTGGCAGTTGAAAATGTGCTTTCATTTTTAAAATATTATATAAATAAAAGTATTTACATTTTCAAATTGATGTACATTACAGTACATACTCTGTAAGGTAATTATAGAAATACTTAACACAGTAAATATTTATTGTAAATTATAATTATTTACTTTAAACAAATTATTCACTTAGCACGAAGTGTATTATTTATAGAAGATGTGATCCTAAACTGTTTGCTATTTTTATTATTTTTAATTTATTTATATGATACACGTGGGCGAGCCCAGCCTTGGCACACGTGAGCTGGCTCGACCGGAGGCAGAAATTTTACGAATTGAGTTAGATTACTAGATGACCTACCCTTCCCCCTTAACTCTGGGGGAATACGTACGTACTTGCTTTAAAAATCAGGATATCGTCATGGCCCCTCACGAGATAAATAATAAAAGACGTAGATAAATAAAACTACAAATCTCATAATGACAGATGTATAACCTACATCAATTGAGAACCTCGTCTGTAAAATAATAAAAACAAATAAATCCTTGCTACAATCGAGTAAACAACGAGTAGTTAATACCCCAGGGGGTTCTCGGTAACCTGTCAGGTTGAGTAGGGGATCGGACAGGGGATGTGCGTGACGTAATGATTAAGGATGTCGCCTGACCATGTCTTATTTTTTTGATATACGATACAAAATGTATTATTAAAAGAAATATAAGTACCTACCTACACTATTTTTATACCAAAGTTTATATTTTTTGTGGGTTTTGTGATAGTTTTTTTTTATTTATCTTCAGTAACCGACTTTTAAAAGGGGGGTACTCAATACAGTTGTATTTTACGTTAGTTACCTTATACCTGTGTCAGGTATAAATTGATTTGGAAAAATATTGTTTAATTTATAAGGGTTTTTACTTCTTCCTCTTCTACTGCTACTACTTCCCGTTTGATCCCAATAAAGTTTCAACAAACATACTATCCCTACAGATGGAAAACTAAGTAATGAAGAATACAATTTATTACAAAAAAAAAAATGCGATTCAAATTACTTGTCAAACATTTTAAAATATTTTTTCGTCCCCTGTATCCAAATTATGTTAGGTTACAATTAACTTTCAAAACTAAATAATTAGCTAGGACCTTCAAGAATAAATAAAAAATGAATAGGCAGATGTGTTGCTAAGCACAACAAGGCTGAGCCAGCCGAGTGAAAAATTAAGGAATAAAGAATACAGTTTACAAAAATTCATCATCTCTTATACTTTTATCATCATCACATAAACAGCCTTTAATAGTCCACTGCTGGACATAGGCCTCTCCTTAGAAAGGAGGTTTTGGCCTACTATACCACGCTGGCCAGACGGGTTGGTATCAAGTTTTCCTTCTCTTTGCAGTGCTGTTGTCTTGCAGAGTTGGCTCCCTTAGTCGGCTCTTACGACACCCACAGGATGAATTGGGGTGGTGACACTCCGTATTATTAATCCGTCACCACACGGACAGATACTTTTATAATACTTAATAAAATGTAAAAAATACATATCAAAAATGTTCATCAAGTTAAATGGACACATAGGAAATCAAATCGTGTTTGAGTAGTAATTACGTTGCCCTATAAACGTACTGTTATAATTGCTGAAATTTTCTCTGTTAACTTTTGAGAGTCGTGACAGCTGACGCCAGGGCTCTGCCGACCACGAAGCCCGAAAAGGGTTCGGTCATATAAATGTACAAAGTAAAATCCGAACAAAATATACACAATTATTTTATCTAATTTTACAATCCTTTTAACATGGCTGCGTGTCGTAAACACTTTTTAGTAAGTACACAACAAAGAAGGTAGGAACACATTAAATATCATCAGTATCTATGACAATGCACAATAAATATAAATGTAAAAATATAAAACCATACTAATATTATACTCTTTACCCTTAAACCGCTGAACCGATTTAGACGATATTTTGTATAGAGATAATTTGTGTACCGGGAAAGGACATAGGATAGTTTTTGCCCCAGAAATCATTTTTTAAGGGGGTAAAAATAGGCTGGAAGTTTATATATGAGGAATCAATAACCACTGAATCGACTTAGATGATTATTTTATGGAGATGGTTTTGATTCTTGATAAAGGACATAAGTTACTTATTAGAGCGATAACCGAAATATAGGCGGGCGGAGCCGCGGGCAAGAGCTAGTGTATTTATATGACTCAAGAGTAATGTCGAATTGTGAATAGCTACATGTCAGAAATGACATTAATTTAAATGTTTTTTATTTATGACACAGGAGGGTACATGAACAGACGGGTTGCCTGGATGCCGTCCCTTTGAGTCCCTTACCCCAGAATTAGGTAGTTTGGGCCTCAGTAACCTCACTCACTAGGTAAACAGCAACGAAAAAACTGCTTAACACGCGTTTTCTGTGACGCCGTCGTTTTACTCCAGTCGCGCTATTCCCATTTGTGCAGAAACATTGCCATCCCATGGTATAATGGTAGACACTGACCGGCACATACCCCAGATTTCTACCTTACCGAGCTTTCCTGAGACTATATAAGAAACATGTTTAATTACAATCATACCTCTTATAACTTTAATAATTTTAGTATGACATAATAGACTTCCATTATAATAAAAGCATCTCTCAATATATTCCATTAAAAATTGTTAAAAGTAGAGAATCTCTTTATAAACTTTTGATCCTATATCTCAAAGGCCAACTTTTAAACATCTTCAGTTATAATGAACTGTTTAACAACATTCATAAACACGTCTGAACTTCTGCCGATATTTTGAAAGTATTGATTTTAAGAAAATACAAAATACAAACACAATACGCGTGATTGTGTGGTAATTTCATTCATTTGCTTGTTTATGATAACTCTCACAGTAAAGTTGTTAAAAAAATATGGTGAAATATTCATAGATTGTATAATACGATTTTATTGTAAATATTTAAATTGTTAATTTAAAATACATTGTTATTTAAATTATGTTCAATGTGCAACGTAAAAAGAATAATTGAAATTCGCAACACAGAACACAGAGTCATCACCAACGCGATTGCAAAAAAACAATTGAAACAAAGAAATTTATTTGTATTCAAAGGTACTGACTGTGTGTACTGATTTAATATTTTTCCAGAAAATAATAAAACACTGTTTTTTAATGAATGCATATTTCATTATTTACTTTAGTTTTTCACTTTGCAATATTATTTACACTGACGCTATTACAAGTGAAAAATCAATGATTGCATTTACTTACAAATCTTAACACCAAAACTAAATGGTTCCAATAATTGAAGCAAATACGCAAGCGATGAATAACATACACGGATAAATTCTGTAACAGCATTGGACGAATTCCAATTATAGCGGTAAAACCCTTTTGTTAAGAGGTGATATTGAATATATAAATTTGATACCAAGAAATTATATTGATTGTGAAAATATTTTGACCTAATTGCGATGTATTTCGATTCTATTCGATTCCCGGGTACAGCATGGAACAAATATTTGTATCAACATCATCAACAGCCTTTACTAGTCCACAGATGAACGTAGGCCCCTCCTTTGAAAGGTGGTTTTGTCCTTCTATACCACGCTGGCCAGACAGGTTGGTGTAGAGTTTGTTTCAAGTTTTCAAGGGGTGGTGACACTCTGTATTCTTAATCCGTCACCACACTAATGTTTGTATGATCTGCAAATATTTGTTTCGGAGTTTGGTTGTTTCCTATTTATAATATTTATGTATGTATTTTAAAAAAAAAAGCAAATAAGTATTCAATCACTCAATCTAGCTTTCATAATACAAGCTCTGCTTAGTTTGAAACTAGATTTTGTTGTGTCAGATCATCATCATGAGCCTATCGCAGTCCACTGCTGGACATAGGTCTCTCCCATTGTGTCAGATGTCTGAAATTATTATTATTATTTCGATAATAGCTATCGCTTTCTGTTCATCGCTAGTCCTAATGCAGGTGTTTATTGTGATTTGGGTCTCTGATGGAACAGAATGCTCTTTTATAGGGCAACCAAGTAGATTCGTCACCTAATGGTAAGCTACCATCGCCTATCGCATTGCCGCAAGCAAGTGCTTCCCTCCAGATTGTTTTGGTCCTTGGACCCTCTATTCTTAATTTTGCCATTTCTAGTATTAGAAGCACCTTAATAGTTTCATCAATATATAATATCTTTTTTACACTTTCTTTAATCAGTTAATTCTAAACTAATAAATTTCCGGTAAGCGTACAAAGCTTCTCTTGTTTTTTTTTTTTTGCCAAAAGACTTTTAGGAGATTATTATGCATTATGCATAAATCTATATATATTTAAAGTCTGTATTTCGCCAAGTACATATGTTAATTTTATCAAAGGCAAGTTATCAAAATATTCTTTTGAAAAAGCTATAAAATGCTTAATATTTTTTTAGGAACGTTCCTGATTGTGTCTCTAACTCTACACTTTATTTTAAAAATACTACCATTTACACTGAACACCAGAATACTGTTTTCATACAGCATTAATTGCAAAAAAAAAACCCACGTTAAAGGTTGCATGAGGTATAAAATAAAGCACACGTTAAAAAAAAAAAAAAATTATAAAATAACGCTACAATTTTTGTAACGGTGAAAAACAAAAGTGAATCAAAGTAATTTATTTGTGAACATAGGGCAAATTACAACAGAGTGTGAGATGTTACAGATCTATCCTCTATGTTACAAAGGCGTACAAATACAATATTTAATTAACAATGTCAATTTTTTTTTTACTTGTAACATACGGTAGCGGTCATAAGTCCAGTAGCACTTTCACGAAATTATAGCATTATAGATAAAATAGACTTACTTATAGGAAGGGAATGATTGGAATAAAAAAAAAATGAAATGGGGTAGGCAATTTATATGAAACTTCGTTATTTTTAGGTAGTGGCGTATCTTCTACGATGTCTGATGTCGACCAAAAAGCGGACGAAGTCGAGGGCAAAAGCTAGTCAAAAATATGATGTTTGACAAACGATGATATTCCTAAGTATGATACATCTGTACTTTCATATTTACCAGAAGGTTTACTAATAGAAAATGTAAACACGGGAATATATGTATGTACATTCCCCTGTATATCTTGTGTGGGTTGTGGAATAAAAGCCTACATCAAAGCATATTTGGCATTAATATTTAGATAAAATATTTACAATAGGGTTCAAATATTAATAGAATTATTCATTTTTAAGCGACTTCAAAACGAGGAAGATATCAATTCGGATGTTTATATTTTTTTTTATGTATTAGTTCTTCGGTTCGGGTATAACTCCGTCATTTATAAACGGATTTACAAAATATTTTTTTTGTTAGAAAGGGGTTTATTCTGAAATAGTCTGAAATGGAACGATTATTATTAAATGGGACATTTAATTTTCATATAGATCTGATGATGAGTTTCGGAGACAGAGAACGGAACTCTTCAAAAACTGACAGCAAATGAACCGCGATTGCTGCTAGGTTTTTAGCGCTCGCTTGCTTTTCATCGAATAAGTGAGGTTACCGGAGACCAACCTAGTTTCTCCCCTAACACTGGGGTTGAGGGGGGGGGGGAGCAGTTAACTCAAATAATCCCAACGCACTTGTCTCTTAGCTGATGTCCTCTAATAAGCTGATGGTACTGTATATTTTATTTTATTTCTTCTTGACCATTAATCTTTGGGGTTTTCGAAACTTCTTAATGGAGTCCAGGTTATCACCATCTTTCAGTTTGATATAATCAAAACATTCCAGGATCCTGTGAAAACACATGGATAACAGCTGGATTTAGAATACAACGTTTCGTGACCTTTTAATTTTCTTTTTAGTTGTACACAGGCGGACTTAATGCCCACAGCATTCTCTGCCAGTCGACCTTCGGGTGATGTAGAAAAATGATGCGGTAGGTGCAAGAGAAAACAGAGAATTTGACTTTATTTATACTAAATTTATTAATCTATACTAATATTATAAAGCTGAAGAGTTTGTTTGTTTGTTTGTTTGAACGCGCTAATCTCTACTAGGAACTACTGGTCCGATTTGAAAAATTCTTTCAGTGTTAGATAGCCCATTTATCGAGGAAGGCTATAGGGTATATATCATCACGCTAAGACCAATAGGAGCGGAGCACCAATGAAGAATGTTTCAAAAACGGAGAAAATTTATTACTATTGAGAGACGCAGACGAAGTTGCGCGGGTCAGCTAGTTTAAGATAAATCTAACTTACACATATACACTATATACTATAAATAAAATACTTTTTTATTAATTTCTAACACATAAAAAAGTAAACCCAATTGATTAAAAGGAAATAAAGACAAAATATGTATATTATTACATATTTGGATATGTGCTATAAATTTTATTCAAGAACGAGTTTATTAGTATGTGCTTAGAATTAATAATAAAATATTTTTGAACATTTTCAGGAGAGACACAGATTCATCAAATATGACTGTTTCTTTGGTGCTGCATCATCATTTAAACCCTCCACAACAAAAAGAAGTTGAAGTTTATATTTTAAAGCATAACTTCTAAACTACTTATTGCAATTTAACAATTGAGATAAATTAACAAGAGTCTTGGTCTTAATGAATGGTTTCAGGATAAGTGACGTCACAATAAATTTTAAAATGGCGCTTGCCTTTCTCCCGCTCTAGCTTTAATCAACATATTTTTGGGATCAAATAGCCTTGTAATAATATGTAGCCTTGAAATTTAGGCAGGTATACGTAAGGTTTAAATACACAAGGAACAAAATTACTAATATTAATGTTTTTTCTTGCTTTTTTCAGTCAATCGTATGATGCTTTAAAGCATTTTTGCCGTTCAGTCGATAATCTCATACTTTATTGGATAATGTGTACCTAATAATCATATATTATCTTGTCTTCGTTTTTAATTTAAGGTTTTTGGGTATATTTAGCACTTGTGTGTATGTTTTGATAAAAAGGGTCTTAAGTCCTTTGGGGAGACACCTTTTGATATGGGTCTAAGAGAGGCCGAGAGTAATTATTCCAGATTTTTATTTAAAACTACGGTCAAATGTTACAAAAGCTCATCAAATATATTCACCGTTTTCGTGAACTGTGGATTTCAGAATATATTTTGCATATTTACTTTATCATTTTCACCAGATACGACCTGCGGTGTTGCCCGTGGACATCCCACGGGAATACTAGATTTTCTCGGTATAAAAAGTAACCTATATAGTATAAAAAGTAACCTAGTAGTATAGTAATCAAGGATATCAGCTACATCTATATCAAATTTTATCAAAATTGGTCTACCCGTTTAAGCGTAAAGAAGTAACAAACATACAAACACTTACACTTAAACTTTCGTCTTAATAATATTAGTGTGATGTTTGTTTTTACTGACGGGGATTCGATACGCTAATCTAACAACACCATGACCACGATTCGGTACAATAATCGAATAATGAAAATGGTATTGTACCTTGATATTTTGTGATTGTATTCCTCTTTTATACAAAAAAAATGGGTACGTTCTCAATTGAGCTAAGATCGCAAAACGATCCTTTTTTAAATTAATATTTTTTTCGTGGTCGATTCTCACAAACTGAATTTTTTAGTATACGAATCGGCACCTCTAGAAAAATGAGGTGGCGACTCAGCTTAATCCCCACTGTCTCGTTTGGTCTCTTTTAAATTAGATGTGGATATACCTGTAAGCACAGAAAATTAAGGTATGCGCTTAAAACTAGTGTGTTACAAAATCGTTTTATTTTTATATTCACCATTAACATGACGGTAGAGTTGGTGTGATTTCTTGTACTTAATTCTGTTAACTGTTATTCATTTTAAAATGATTATGATGATATGCTTTGATGTAGGCTACTTACCATTAGGTGACGAATCTACTTGGTTGCCCTATAAAAAAAGCATTCTGTTCCATCAGAGACCCAAATCACAATAAACACCTGCATTAGGACTAGCGATGAACAGAAAGCGATAGCTGTTATCAAAATAATAATAATAATTTCGGACATCTGACACAATGGGAGAGACCTATGTCCAGCAGTGGACTGCGATAGGCTCATGATGATGATCTGACACAACGCAATCTAGTTTCAAACTAAGCAGAGCTTGTATTATGAAAGCTAGATTGAGTGATAGAATACTTATTTGCTTTTTTTTTTGAAAATACATACATAAATATTATAAACAGGAAGCACCTAAACTCTGAAACAAATATTTGCAGATCATACAAACATTAGTGTGGTGACGGATTAAGAATACAGAGTGTCACATCCCCTTGAAAACTTGAAACAAACTCTATACCAACCCGTCTGGCCAGCGTGGTATAGTAGGCCAAAACCTCATTTCTAAGAAGGGGCCTATCTCTAGCAGTGGACAAATAAAACCTGTTGATGATGATGATCACATATAGATTTCTAAATAAATACATATTATTGATTTGAGACAGAACAAATGATAGTGCTCATCACACAAGATTTATTCTTGGTGGGAATTGAACCCACGAGCTTTGATTTCAAGATAGCTAACCATTAGACCAACAAGCCCGTCGCCAACAGGCCCCTAGACAATACAGATATAAGTGTAGGTATATTACACTTATAATATAATGTAATATTTTAGGCACATAATTAAAGGTCCATGAAGGTTCCTAAAAGCATTACCCAAAAAGAGGATTTTTAAAATAAAATTAAAGTGCTTTGCACACAATTTGTTTGTTTTAGAGTTATAAACTGACAAAAAGGAATAAAAAAAGATTTAAATGAAAAGCAATGTTGAAAAAATATCATGGACTATGTCTTCGTACGCTCTTTTTTTTGTTTTTCTGAAATCAAATTAAATTGTATCCACCCTAATTGTTTTCATTTTGAATTCATTAACATCCATATTTTGTCGCAAAAAAATAAAATCCCTTTTGAAATAAAATTACTTTTTACCTTTATAATACATCAAAGGATTCAAAGAATAATTGTAGGACATTGTAACAAGTTTATGTGGCTTTATTTTGGAGAGGAGTAAATTTGTTTTTAATGAACAATTATTATGAAGTCTACCTCAGGAATGAGTGAAATTTAGATCGTTTTGTTTTCGTAAAGTCTGCTTTGTTATGCTAATTTCTGTGTACTTTTAAGTTTTACAAAGTTGGCTCTGAAAACATTTATTACCCAAAAACAAAATATTTCACTCTTAATGAACTCAAATATTAGGAGTTAAAGTATGAAATTACCGATTTGTACTAAAAAATTTTAACTCGTTTCTTTCTAAGATGTAAAGTATTTATTTAAGCAAACCCTCATTATCTATATATTGCTGCCATCTAAACGGAAGTTCATTTACGCCTTTACGATAGATTTCTGGGGATCTAGCTTCGACAAACTGTGTGAAAGCATTTTGTACTGCTTCCTGGGAAGATTTTTTTTTCACGTAGAAAATTGTCTAAATCACGAAAAAAATGGTACTCCGTTGAAGTAGGATCTTGCGAGTACGGAGGATGACGTAAGGTTTGTAACTGCAGCTCCTGTAGAGTTACAACGGTTTCTCGTGCAGTTTGAGGTCTTGCGTTATCGTGGAGAAATATGAAGAAGATCGATTCTTGAGTCGGGCCTGTTTCACTGCCAGTTTCGCCATCATTGTTCGAAGTTCCTCACAGTAAACATCTGCTTCTAATGCCTGACCAGACCTTAGCCAGCTATAATGAATAACACCATAAAGAGACCACCAAACAGTAACCATTACCTTTTTAGTGGTAAGGTTGATTAGATGCAAATGAGTCGATATCGTAAGTAGGATAACGTTAAACTATGCCGCTAATTCCTGGATAGTTTGACTGGGATCGGTTTCCACCATATCTGTCAATTCAGCGTTATTCACTTGTGTGGGCGGTCTTTCTCGTGGTTCGTTCTTCAATTCGAAGTTTCCATTACGAAAGAGTTTAAACCAAAAATGCATGGTGTGTTCATTAGCAGTATCCTGTCCAAATGCAGCGTTGATATTGCGAGCCGTTTCTGCCACGTTGGTTTCGCGTCGGAACTCGTATTAAAAAATTACTTGGATATTCGAAGTATCCGTGTTTCACGTCTAAGCTGAATAAAAAAAACCATTGAAAGTCGAAAATGGAATGTTGCACATTTTGTTAAAGAAGAACCTCATAGGTATTATGTGAAAAAAGTTTCACACGAAAATAAGTAGTAGAAAAGTAGTAGAAAAGAACCATGACAGAAGCTTTCGCTCCGCTGATAATTTCCTCCTTCTTTGTCCTTCACATAGCTCCCGTATCATACATTCTTCCTTCACTGTCCAAGCGGTAAATCTTTGGAACGCCCTTCCCCTAGAGATCAGGTCATCCACCAACCGAACAATCTTTAAGACCAGAGTACGCAAGCTTTATGGAGACTTGTTGACGGAGTCATCAAAATAACCCCTTGTGTGTTCATCAACGCAGGCATGTATGTATGAATGTATGTGTCTATGTTTATGTTTTTTTTAATATTTATAGTATTATATAGTACGTATAAATGATATTTGCATTTATATATGTATTCATCTTGCAACCGACTACAATTTAAATAATTTATCTCATTATATACCTGCCATACACAAGTCTCTGCATCACCCCAAGGTTGACTGGAAGAAAATGCCTATGGCATTAAGTCCGCCTTATGCAATGTATTTGCAGGAAGTATTTAATAAATAAATAAATAAAAGTATATATTACTATACAACAACAATTTTATACTTTAACCCCTACTATTTTTGTACGTTTGAAAGATAGATTAATATCATTATTGTACACCGAAATTTTGATTAAAAGATAGGTGTTTAGATAGCTGAAAACCATACACTCCTTAAAATTCTGCGTTTACATTCGACAAACGTACAAAATACAAATTTAACAACAATAATTATAGACTGTGCCTCCTCTTATACAACATTACTACATATTGTGGGTGATCAGTGAAATTGGATTTTCAACTTTCTACTTCCGTTAATGTTTTAATTAGAATGGGCTTGTGTCCACTAATAACAAATTGCTTGGTTTATAGTTTCAAATTATAAATGAAGAGACAAAGATAAGAAAAACCAGTATATTTCTCATGAAAGTTAAAGGTTATTAATATTTTTAACAAATCAATTCGAACAAAATAGGCATTAAGTCACGTGACAGCGAACACCAATCAGAAAGTGTTACGTCACGCCACGCAAAACATCACTGTTGTTGTTGACGTTTTCATATAACAGAGCAGGTCACTCCTTATTGTTTTTCGTTTTTATCATATTTTCTCACTTTAATACAGTTTCAGTTGACACTGGACACCGATGTAAATAGTTTTGTTTCGCAGACTGTGACGTCATTCAAGACGCCATGACACTATTCATTAAATACCAAATACGAAATGTAAATATTGCTTTTTCTTTAAAATATAGGTTTTTTTGGATAAAATAGATATTAAAGTATATGATTAACCAAGTTTCCAAATTGAGTCAACTAGCTTATTCTCTGTTATTTTTTAATCAGAATATCCTCATCACAATATACACCATGGAGGCAGTATATTACCTTCTTATATGTTTACGCTCAAGACTGTAATATTCTATAAACATCGACCAAAAAGGCAAAGTACTGAAGCACTCTCTTTGGTCCTTGTGCTCGCTTGGCTAAAAAAGAGGATTTATTTCAGAAAATTGTTGTATTTGAAGTGATCTAAACAAAATTCTGGTTAACTGAAAATAAATTTGTATTGAGAAGCACAACAAAATAATATTTTTAAAAATATTTTTTTTAAATTTGCAAGTAAACTTTTGAACAATCACATCTAGAGGCAGGCAATACTGGATAACCCCACTTCTTTCAATTTGTTTTACACTTGAAACATTAGTGACGTAACACTATTTATGTAAACAAATCAATTTTAATGCATTTCTAATTGTCAGGTTAGGTCACCTCGACTGGTCGGAGGATCCTCCCTGTGTGTTATTGGAGGAAATGACACTTCCGTTGCTCCACAAAGGATTGAAATGAAATTTTGGATATATTTTAGTTTAGAAAACAATAGCAGTGCTAATGAGATGATGAGCCAAGTTAACAGTAAAGTTCTTCAGTGGCTACTACTCTTAGTAAGCTTTTAGAATATTAGCTAAGATAATTCATATAATCCACTTATTAGAGACCAACAGATTCACTCTCTTTCTCAAATGATGAATTCAAGAGGTAAATAGAATTATGATAAAACTATTATAGAGGATTTTTTTAATTTTCAATGCAGATTAGAGCACGTTTATTTAGTTTTACTAAATTATCATTTATTTAAATTTAATCCAAAGCTAAACTAAACTAATTTATTTTAAGAACGTCATCATCCTGAAAAGATTGATATGCTACAGTACTTAAAAAAACGGATGTGAAGAAATCACATCACATCACATCAACAGTCTTTAATAGTTCACTGCTGGACATAGAAAAAAAGAAATAGTCTCTCCCTAAAAAAAGAATAATGCAAGCAATTAATTCTGAGGGAGGGAACGCATAAAGGGTGGGAACGTATATTTGTTCCTTGTGTTGCAAGTGTTCATGAGGGGTCGTAGTCACTTACTATCGGAGGACTGCGGACCCCTCTGCTCGTTTAATCCAACACCATAAAAAGAAGAATATGTAGCTAATCAATTGCTTAAGATGTCCAATAAGGGCAGGAAGATGAAATCGCAGAAATAAAACAGTATTAAGATGAATTTTTAACTTACCAGGTTTAAAGCAAGAAGACGGAATTATTAAAAGTTTAAATGTAGGTAAATAACATCTGGAGCGATGCTGCGCAAAACTTTCAGGCCTGCGATTTAAAAGTTTGATTTTTTTTTCACAAATCTACAAATAAGTCCCCCAGGGCCGTGGTTATAAATTCTTTATGCGGTGCCTGTATAAAATGGTCTTGACACCTCCAAGATTTATTTAAAAATGCACGTAAAATGCTAAAGATTTGGGGATTTTGTGAAATGGTTGTTCAGAAGATTTTGAGAGTCAACGACTACATAAAGTCTAATGTTTGGGAAATCTTTTCTTGTATTTATTTTGACAGTGTTAGAAAAGTTGGCGAAATTTTTACTTACAAAATAAGGTTGGTTGGACAGGAAGGAGTTTTGCTCCGCCTATTCTTATTTGGTTCAGTTGAAACGCTTTACAGGTAAGTTTACTTCGGTCGAGGTACTTACTTACGTATTACTATACCTACCTTATACTACTACTATACTAACCTAAAAGGAGAGTAATAAAATAGCAATGGATCATCTTGTAGTAAATAAAAGAAACGAAACCATGAAATAGGGATATAATGAATAAAATATTATACAAAAACAAAAAATAGTTTAAAAAATACAATTATATCTAAGCACGATGCTTATTTTATTTTTATTTTTTATATATTTATTAATCAACTTCTTTACAATGTTTACCTAAATACTAAACTCGCCTAAAAATGCCGATTGAAAAAAATAAAACGTCGACGTTTACACCCACAAATGTAATGAAATACTGAACACACATGAATATTGTCGACCTCTTTTGATCAAACGATAAGTTTCATTAAATTCAGCATAGTATAGTAGGCCAAAACTTCCTTTGTATTGGACTTTGATTTGGGTTTGTTTAAAGGTTTGTGTCAAGTTTTCGGCTTTTAAGACACCCATGGAATGAGTACAGGTAGTGACAATCCGTATTCTTAATCCGTCACCACACGGACTAAATTTAAATGTATGTAATGTAATAAATAGATTTGTCATCAAACCGTTACTAAAAAACTCAAGTCTTTCGACTTGTAGCACATTTCCTTTCCCTCACAAAAACTTGTGAGATCTGACTGCTACTTAATTTGTTAATTAAGAACATTTGAGTGTCAGTATTAATAATGAACTTACAGGCACCAAAATCGACCTGAACCGTTGGATGTCTAATTTTGTGTTGGACTTAACAATAGTGGCTTTGTTAAGTCCAACACAAAATTAAACATCCAACGGTTCAGGTCGATTTTGGTGCCTTGGCCCCTGATAGAGTACCGTATGTTGTAAGGAATGGTGAGTTATTACAGTGAAAATAAAATAATAATAATATTCTATACACAACGCCATCTAGTCCCAAACTAAGCAGAGCTTGTACTATGGCTACTAGACAACTGATATAAATATCGAACCCTCGACCTTTGGAATAGCAGTCCGTTACACAAACCACTAACGCCATTCGGTCGAAAATAAAAGTGGAATTGGTTAAAAACTACTATGAACGATAAACTATTTCAATCTACCTACTTAAAAATAAAATAATAAATGAAAAACATTCTAACGTATGTTAAAAAATATTGATGCCATGTTTCCCAATGCTTCAATTTTGTTTTAATCTTTAGCGGGTAAAAGAACGTCAATTATCAGATTTGACGTTGAATTCTCTAGTCTGTCAAATAATATCAACATTATGAATATCAAAATTTCTGGTGTTTTCAAAAAAATTTGGTAAGCAATCAATTGTATTTCATAAAACACAACTAAGATGTTTTATTTACTGATTGCGTATACTTTTAAATGTGATAATTACAAGAGAGAGGTGTTATTTTTTAAGACAAATCCAACACGGTTAAAGTCCTTGGGACATTTTTGATGTGAAAAGTGTAGTGTGCGAAAAATTTTAATTGTAGCTAAATGGTATACCAAAACCTTGTTTCTAAGAAAACGCCTATGTCCAGCAGTGGGCTATTAAAGGCTTTATCAACATGATGTTATTTTAATCTAAGTATTAACTACACTTAGATGAAGACGTAAACATCAGCTAGCAAACATAATAAGTACATTAAAATCACCTCTTTTGAATTTCAGTCATCGAGGCTCTCAATCCAATCACGAAAAATGTCGAGATCAACCACCATCGCGAGTTTACCCAAAACAAGATACGATCAAGTTGGCGACTGTGCGGCTTACACCTTCTTTGATGCTGCTGTCCTTCAGAGTATCAAAAAATTTCCTATACTTCAGTTTTGCGCGCCCAGGCACGGATCTGTTGGAGTTCTACGAACTTTGCAGTGATGAGAGTTTGAATTGTTGAAGAAGAATTTCAAACAGTAACTTTAGAGATCTGTATTTCCTTTTTCAACTTTAACGTGCCTGCATCATCATCAACTCGTATATATTTTTTAAATATTGCAACTTATAATACATTCAGAGTGTTACAGAAATGTGTAGTAAATTTTTTATTAACTTAATGTATTGTGTAGCAAATATTTTATATCCTAGGAAAATGCTTCACATAGGTGTGACGCTTTGTGTGCGTGCATATTTCTAAACAAAATATTTTAGATTTTCTGATTAATTTTACACCTTATTTGTGGAAGTTTCTGAAAAATCTATACATTCAATCAATATTATTGGTGTTGCGTTTAGTTATTTCCTCTGTCATATGAAATATAAAACTTTATCAGATAATAGACAATCTTAAAATTTAATTTGCGCTTTATTAATAAGATTGTTGTGTTAAAATTTCCGTAAATTTGTTGGTATCTACGTGATTTACAGGTATATTTATACGATCCCAAAATATAACCATACTTTTCTGTAACAATCTGCATAAAACATAGTTTTCTATTTCATTTTACTTTTTTTTTTACTCTAATTTTACTGTTTGAATGTACTATAAGCTTAATTGTTTGTGTCTAGTGTGTTATGTGTTTATCGATTTGTGTTTCATTAAGGATCATCAAAACTTTCGCAATTGTACTGTAAAAAAATATATTTGTGTATCTGTTTTTGTGACATTGTCCTATCGCTTAGTTGTGGTGTTAACGTAAATATATTGTAATGTCGAACGATAAAATAAATACAATTTACATGTTTCTAATATATACATTTTTTTTATTTTATGTTATCCAACTAATAAAGCAATAGTTTTTAACGTCGGGAGTGCTTGGCACAAGTGGGCAAACCGCTCTGTTCAACTAGTTGGACTCGGGTCTTTACTAGGGGTCATGGTCCAACTATTTCAGAAGTTGGACTAACGTTATTCTTTGCCTAAGGATTGCAACCCCATAAACTTAATTTTAACTTAACACTAACCCCTCCGTGATATCTAAAAAATAAAATTACGTCCTGTGACAAATGCACGCTAAGCCCAAAAAATGTAACATTTCAATAGACCATACCACACATGCCGAATTTTCAAACCTTTCATTTACCTTTTTTTTGGTTTTTATTTGCCAGATCAAGTCATACATTGACATTAAATCGAGTTCAATTGGTATCAGGTCCCTTTTAATATTTAGTTACTCTTATACTGATTCTTTTACTCAAACTTTTTCAATTGAAAAAAAAAGTTCAATCACGGTTTTCTGCTCCTGAACTCTCTAATAATATTACTGTACTCTGTGTCCTGAACTACATTGAAAAGCAAAGAGTGATTCCTTTGCTCAAATTTAATCTGATTATTAAAAGTTCTATGACAGTGCACTGTCAGAGCTGTAAAATCATCAAATTCTAATCAAACCATTCTTGTAAAAGTATCTTTCGTTGTTTATACCACATTTCCTTTACAGCTATAATGGAGTATATTAGCAAAAAATGATTGTGGTAAATTAATAATGGTATAGAAAGATGAGTGACAAACCAATTAAAAAACTTGAAAAATGACGTCAAAAAGAGCCAAGAACAGGATAAAAAGAATATTCACTTGCAATGGTTTTTTAAATAAAGCTTGTTATAAAATAAGAAAGTGCATTGAAAGGACTTGCCATATTGTTTGTTGCTCATGGCCTTGCTGTTCTCATTGGTGTAATATTTGTGAATGTATTAGAAGACTAAGAAGACCATTACGCAGACGTAAAGAACCATTGAAAAGAAGAGTAAAATATATAGAGTACTATAGAAATAAAAGAGGAGTGTAAAAGAAAATAGTCTGAGAAGAAAGAAAAGAAATACAGATAAAATAATTGGTTTTGTCAATTATCTTCTCTATTTCGTTCACCGTTTTTGTTTAAATATTTAATAATGTTATTATAACCGTATCGTATAGTTGTTTTGTTAATTATGCATTTTCTTAAATATAAAAGTTAATACTAAGGACCAGTTATGACTAATTTTTATGATTTCCTTGACAGCACCTAAATTAGAATTTCACTTCGGCCAATAATGAATTTAGTTATATTATTATAACGATGATCTATAAGATGTAACTATCAATTGAAAAGTATTTACTAGTCCTTCTGTCTGTTATTATAAATTTATCTACACCATGTTTGTATTTAAAAATATATTTGTATGTTTATCAGCAGTCTACTTACAATAGAGCGAGAAACCACTGACGACTCAAAACACAGGTACACACATAATTTGAGGGTGAGAGGCAACCCGACGTCTGCCTCATGTATATTCTTTGATGTAACCATACTTTAACTAGACCGCAGTAACTAACTTTGTAAAATTACCTGAATAAAGATATAATAATTTATTTTAATAGTACAGGCTCTGCTTAATTTGGGATCAGATGGCCGTATGTGAGATATTACAAGTTATTACGTATGTACTACAAGTGTAATCCGTGTGTATATCCGTGTGTATAGGCAAAAACTTTGGCAATTTCATGCAGTGTCAAGGACTTATTAAAATGTTTAACTACATTGAAAGTTCTTCCAAACGACCGTGGGAGAGCCATGCTCCGGCACGAATGGGCCGGCTCTACCGGAGTGATACCACAACCTCACAGAAATTCTTTTGATGCCTTTGACTGAGTGAGTGAGGTTACCGGAGCCTGAATCCCCCCTTCCACTGACTTCAGCGGGAGGGACTCCCCAGGGCAGCAACGCACTTGTGACTTTTGAGTTGCAGGTGTCCATGGGCGGCGGTAGTTGCTTACCATCACGTGACCCGTCTGCTCATTTGCCTCGTTATACCATAAAAAAAACGATTATTTACTGAATTTTCACAAAGTGGAAGTGTTCTTGAAATTTACTATTACAATGCTAAGTTTGTAGTAAGAGATAAGTACACACAATGTTGGTGGTCCTCATATATTTCCTAGTGCTTAAGAGATACTTAGTGAACCCGTTCCAGGCTTAAAATCCCGAACGTGCCAGTGTGTACAAAGAAAATAGACACTTCACTTCCACTTGTAATTTTGTATATTTGTGAGATTTTATTAAACTTTAAGTTCCAAGAAACAAGACACTATTTCATAATATAAATAGTATGTATAGTGAACAAATGTTATGTCTATTTATCCGTAAATGACTTTAATTTTTTTCCTGTGAGAGAATTAAATAATCATCATATCTGAATGGTGATTTATTATTAAGCCAGTGCTAATTTAAAATATTAGAGCTGAAAAATTCATTTATCATCATCAATCAAAAGCCTTTAATAGTCCACTGCTTGACATAGGCCTCTCCTTAGAAAGGAGGCTTGGGCCTACTATACCATGCTGGCCGACGGGTTGGTATGGGGTTTGTGTCAAGTTTTCCTTCTCTTTGCAGTGTTGTTGTCCTGCATAGTTTACTCCCTTAGTCGGTTCTTAGGAAACCCACGGGATGAATAGGGGTGGTGACATTCCGTGTTCTTAATCTGTCACCACACGGACTAAAACGGGAAAATTCATTAGTAAAGTACAAATTTTATTAAATCTAACAGACGTCGATCTATCAAAAAATTACCATATTAGCCCAGTTCTCATACACAAATAAGTATTGTGCTTGGTAACAAATGTGCACATTCATTTTTATTTATATAGGAGAAGACTTGCCTCTATGCAACAAAATTGTACTTTTACTATTCTTATCTTTTAATTTAAAACACTTATTGAAAATCACCGGATTTTGTGGCCAGCTTTGGGGGAGGCAGCAGTGGACGTATTTCGCCTGAAATGATGATGAAGATTGATAGTCAAGTTGAATTTTCACAGACAGCTATCTTACATTTGTTTCGACTGATTTAACTGTCCATAACCAAACTCAGAACTCATTTCAGCGAAATTTATCAGAAGAAGATAACCCGTGTATATAATACGTTTAAACTTCTACGCCATCCGTGCAGTCCAGACTTGAGAAGAGAAAACGTAAGATGTTCTAATTTGTGCATTTAAAAAACCTTTAAAACAATTAACAAATCGGTGCTTTCTGCTTTCAGATTGCGTCTATCTTCATCAGATTTATCAGGCAACTGTACGTGGTGCGTGATAGGGTATGTGCTATCGACACTCATGGTCGATACTCACGGATCCGATGAATGTCAGCTCATTGACACTTCAGTACGACTCTCAGCAGCATTGGTTCTTTGGCGAATGACCACTGACTAAAATACAGAAACTTCAAGCAATAACAAGAAACAAAATTAAAGTAAAATACTTTAGTGTTGCCTTAATTAATTTGTTATTTATTAAACACACACATGTTTTTAGATACAAACGAGTACACATTTTTGTACTGGTACTAGTAGAAGGTAGTTCTACACTTCTCGATTGGTTCCACATCTGGATGTTGTTGTAGAATAGAAATGTATTATACTCGTACGTGCAACTAATTTAAAGCCCCAAAGACAAGTCAATGAGGACTATAATAATAAGTTACTTAACAATATCTGTGATTTGATTTAAAAAAATTACCAGTTGTTGGTTTACTGTGAGGTAGGTAGTATCACTTCTACCCAGATCCGCCGAAGTATGGCTATCACATGACAAGAATATTGTTTGTGTAAAGAAAATATTTTGTGTCATCTAAATATTTGTTTTTTGGTCTAGTTTCTTAGTATAAGTAAAATATTTGAAATATTTAAGTATATAAGGCTGAGTATTTTGATTCCTTTGCCAACCAAAATTTCACTGACCTCCGTCAATAATATTTGTCAGAAAATATGTCATATATTGAAAATTAGGTTTTAAGTTAAATTCTGGTCCTGGTCGCACTGTACGTGTTTCTATATTTTCTTCCAATACTTACTCAAGTAGTAAGTAATGGAAGAATAAGAAACACAAACAGGTTTAACAAATTAATGAATTATCAATAGATAATCAGTTAATGGGTAATAAAGTAGGAAGAAAATTCAGAATTTGTTGGAGAAAAACCAGAATAAGGTGTAAAAGATGCACAGCCAAAATCCGAAGGGGGTGCGACAGGACCTGTTGCAGATTACCAACTTGCAATTGGTGTAATATTTGTGAATTAATAACCAATTGCATATGCTGCAAATGTTGCAGAAGATCGAGAAGAAGAACAGAACGAACTGAATCTTATGTAAAATTAAAAAATAAACAAGTTTATTTACTTCAAACCAGTAGAAAAAGATCTAAAGATTCGAGGCAAACTAAAAGTGAAGCGTATATTGATAAAATAACAGCAACAAAAAGTACTTATCGCGATAGCCATAAGGAAGAAACAAGATCAAATATATAAAATGTGACACTGTCTTTATGTAAGTTCTAGCGATTTTAGCTAAACCAAAATGTGACAATTTGATGGTTTTATTAAACGACGTTAAAAAGAATCTTTTTGAGTTATTCCAAGAAGCTTATTTAGTCTCTATTCAATCATTATCTGGTGTGTGTGTTACAGCTCGGTTTAGAAGTCTAAACTTAATTAGGTGTTTAAAACGAGTTATTTATTTTGCACTGATACAACAAAAGTATATTAGTTTAAAATTTGAAAATCCTCTATGTAAAAGAAATCATTACTTTTTAAGTTAATAAGTAGACGTTGCCTTAACCTCTACCAGAAGAATTATATTTTCTACTCAGCATATTCGTTTACCAAAGTGTTTGAAATCTATTTCAACCATCAAACCAACTTTCCATAAATTTCTTATTACTCTAAACATTATATATGTAAAATAATGTCGAAATAAAACATAAAACATACCTTTTTAAACAAATTATATTATCATTTACTTATAAAGGGTTAAATGTTTTAAAAACATATTAGAGTACCCACCATCATCTCTTTACAAAGTAATTAATAAACTTTGGTTATTTCAACAATTATACATTTTATCTTTGAGGGTACAACTGAATGCTGTAAAATCTACATGCCTTACATAAAACTAGCAGCATGTGGCAATATTTAATTAAAGCGTTAGGTAGTATTTTTTTTAGTATTACCATTACCAACGTCGTCTTGCAATTTAATCGCTCTACCGCATCATTACAAAGCACTTCGTCATAATTTTTTCAAACATGATTCTTTACGCTTATGTTCCGTGGCCTGATCATGAAAAGAATGAAAAAGATCATGAAGAGTTTTGTTTTTTTTCTAGAATTCTACTTTGGTTCTAGAATTTAGATGGAATCGTTAAAAAGTTTACAAAGTATTTAACTATCGTATTAACTCGAAGTACCATGGTCATTTTCACTTGGTATGTTATCCGTGATCATGGCGCTTGCAACAGTGCCAAAATATCGGAAACTAATTGCCGAACATAAACATGGCCAATATCTCGTTTATAATAACTTATCAATATGTTACTACTGGTCTAACAGTAGAACTATAAAATAGTTATTGCCGCGATAAACTTCATTTTTAAAAAGTTTTTTTATCGATTCAGATTTTCGGTTTAAAATATTTACAGCAAAAATAAACCTCTGGATAAACCAATAGAATTTTACGGCCGGACAACGGGTTATTTTTAACTTTTAACTTGTGCTCTAAACATATTTTTGTTCTCTTTTATGTCAGTGCCATAATAGAGTTAGTTGTTATTGTTATTAAATTATTATTCTCTAGTAAAATGTAAGCGAAAACATAATTATGTATTCGAGTACAAATATTCAGCGGAACGTGACCTTTACCCTACCTAACTTTAAAAAGCTTTAGAGAAGTTATTCTAAAACACATTAAACTCACACCTACACTTACGTTACACAAAACAAATAGACAACTTTATAGTTAGAATTCATGAGGAATTCGAGTATGCAAATGCTTTGGACTAAGCAAAAGTTTTGATCAGATCGGAGTCACCGTTCCGAACGAATCCTCACGTTCACTCGTAGTGTTTGGACTATTATCTGTTTTAATTATTGGCAAAGAGTGGATAATATTCCTTTAATCGTGTATAAAGTTATTGTTTTATAAATAACATCAAAATAATACCATCGGTTTCGTTTGTAAATAATTTAATTTATAACGCCTGATCGTAATTAGTTACAAATTGCTAAAACAATTGTCTGCACCACTTGGTATCATTTTAAAAAATATTAAAGAAAAAAAGCCTTGAGATCTATATGCACAAGAAGAAAAAATCGCTATGCTAGAAAAGAAGACTTCACGGACCGCTAGCAAGCGGCTATCAATGTCAGTCAACGGCTACAAAAGTTATATATATATAGCTATACTTATTTTTGTACCCGTTTTTACAATATCTGTATCTTTTAACAAAAAAATTTTGGACTTCATCTACATTAAAATTGTATTATTCCAAATATCATGTTTAAAGTGACGGGCCTGTTGGTCTAGTGGTTAGTGACCCTGACTGCTAAACCGGAGGTCGTGGGTTGGTCGTGGGTCGTGGCCACCCACGACAAATATTGTTTGATGAGCACGGTCATTTGTTCTGTGTCTGGGTGTAATTTATGTACGATATGTATCTATTTGAAAATATATAAGCATGTTTATCAGCAGTCTAGTTTCCATAGTACAGGCTCTGCCTAGTTTGGGATCAGACGACCGTGTGTGAGACGTGTGACGTGTGAAGCGTAAACTTAAATGTATGTGAGACTGTGACAAATTCAGTTTATGCGCACACAAACTAACCGCTGAATTTGGTTAATATAGGAAATATAGATGTTGTCCTGGATTAACATGTTACACGTCTACTGACACTATCGTCAGCGAGTAAGGAAATAGTGTGAACAAAATTATTCAAGCGCTAACCGCTAACGGGTATATTAAGTTTGTAACTGAGATGATTTATATACGAATTAACACTCGACACACGGAAACCGATTATATCTTATCAATTATTCAGTGGCAAGACTTTACGAATATCTTCCAAATAATTGTTACTTCATAACCCGACCTATGTTGTTATCAATCTATTGGACTCATGAAAACTAGTCATATGAGTGCAAATTCGAGGAGTTTACTTAGAGTTTATTAGACTTCCACCATTCGCCTCCTGGCTCTGTCACCTCATCAGCTTGACATTATTAAATTTAATAATCACGTCACTACTAGTACTTGCAAAGTTTCATTTGATAAGGTAATCTTATATATATAGATATATATAATTCTCATGTCACGGTGTTAGAAGTTGAACTCCTCAGAAACGGCTAGACGGATTTTCGTGAAATTTTGTGTGCATATCGGGTAGGTCTGAGAATCGGCCAACATCTATTTTTCATACCCCTATTTTTTTTATGACTATTTTTTTGAAATAATGTATATGGCAAAACAACGTTTGCCGGGACAGCAGTCAGTGTATAATTGTTAGTGAAGGTAATTAAAAGTTGTTAAAATAATAACTGCAACGACAAAATTAGGGTTAAAGTTCAAAATTCATTAACTGAACTTTCCCTTTTGTTTTTTTTTTGTTGACGGGAAAATCCTGCTCGGGGACTCAGGAGCCAGGAGTATGTGGTGATTTCACTAAAAACCAACCCGACAGCCGGCCTCAGGTGTCCTACTCTGGGGAGGACCCGGACCATGTCATTTCATGTCCTCCCCGAATTGATACAATGCCTAAGGCCCTATTCCAGAGGAAACCCCTCCCCCCTAAATCGCGGCATGGCAGCCCGATGGCATCTTAATGCAATCGGGCCCCCATTCCTAACCCTACCTCAGCAATCAATTTGCCACCAGAGGTCCCCACTCTCTGGCGGCCCGCGGCTCCGTCGAAACTGAACTTTCTCTAATATGTAACTTTATAGTGACGTGACGTTGACATAAGAGAAACAATAAGAAGACTAGCAACATAATGATATACGTACTTAAGTATAAATGGGTATTATTTTCCTTTTATTTGAAAAATTTAAATTAATGGCGACAAATTTTAAGACGCTTATATGTTGGTTATTTATTATTTTTCAAGAAACAAGGTATCTCCATGCTACGTTTTATTAAAATCGGTTCAGCGAGACAGTCAGACAAAAATGCTTTTGCATGATATTAGTAGAGATTTACACACAGACATCTGTGGAATACCAAATGCAGCATGCATGATATTTAGGTTAAAGATATGCTGCAGCTTATGAGCTAAGGGTAGTATTGCAGCTTTAGCTGAAAAGGCTATACAATATATATATTTTTTTAATTAACAGGTTTTTGGATGAATCGTACCTTATAGGTAGAAGTTAACTAACCTACGAACCGTCGTACTATCTTTAATCTAACTATATAACTTGCGTTCCAGGCCTCTTCACACTGTTCTCATAGAACTATAACTCGTGACACAATTTATTTATTCCTCGTTAACTGCTCCTTCCACTTCCACTCGATGAAAAGCAATTGAGTATCATTCCGGTTGAGCTGGTTAATTCGTTCCGAAGCTTGGCTTTACAGCATGGTCTTAGGTCAGGTCTGGCTATTGCAGTACAGGTCGAAACTGCAACCCCTTAATTACATTTGAAACCATTACACTAATACTCTGAATAATCAAGTTAATTATTTCTATAACATTAAGTACCCCTATTTCATCCATCACTCGTTCTAACTAGGCTCAAATCTGGCAGGTGTGGCCGTCCCATACCTTATTGTCAATGAATTATGTGTTACGTTAATATACATAATTTGTAATGAAATCCAAAATGGTGGATAAATTATACTAAATTAATTATGTTTGTAAAATTATGAACATGTAAGATTAATGGCATTATATTAGAGTTCCATCAAGATGCGATATGATTTACTAGCTGACCCGCGCAACTTCGTCTGCGTCTCTCAATAGTAATGAATTTTCTCCGTTTTTGAAACATTCTTCATTGGTGCTCCGCTCCTATTGGTCTTAGCGTGATGATATATAGCCTATAGCCTTCCTCGATAAATGGGCTATCTAACACTGAAAGAATTTTTCAAATCGGACCAGTAGTTCCTGAGATTAGGGCGTTCAAACAAACAAACAAACAAACAAACAAACAAACTCTTCAGCTTTATAATATTAGTATAGATTATCGTGTAGGTAATTTTGTTAAACGCGATATTTTTGCCGTTTACTTATCATTTAGTAATAATTAATAACCCTGGCTGTATGTAGTCCAAACTGGTACTGACTGAAGTCTTACGCTATATAAAATCTCACATCCTTGCGAGACACATAACTGTTAACGCAAGCCTCAAGTTGTAGACTGCATGAACTTAGCGCAGATACAATTTCGTAATTAAAATTGTTTCAACAACCATATGGTTGCAGCTTCGCTATGTTTGATTGGAGATGAGGGTAACGGACTACGTATAGAGTACTTCTGTCGTCCATGGAAATAGCTGGCTACACTTTTGAACAGTTTTTTGGACATTCTGGTAGATGGCAGCTTGAATTAATCGAGTCACCATTGTGTCAGTGCTCAACATCTAAACCCTAACTGTGGACAGTCTGCTCATCATATCCTCTGGGAATTTAGTCTACGGTATAATGAACGTAATATAATGCTGAATGGCTTACAGGTGATATCTAGAGATATCTGCTATCTTGTGTGAACTAGAGTGAATTTCCGTGTGTTTAGGTGATTCTGCAATACATATTATAGAAATCAAATATAGCGAACTCACTAAGACCCATAGTATTTTGGCCGTGGCCGTGGTGATTTCCTGTTTAAAAGGATGTATGCCTATTTTTCTTCATTTTCTCTTCCACTTTGATAAGGTGGGTGGATTTATTATATTTCCAACTCATACAATTTTCTTCTGATTAATTTCGTTGCGGACTAAGACGGTTTAATTTTTTTCTATTACTTCCCGAGTGTCATGACTCTGTATATTCCCGGGTCACTGCTGTTGATCCTGGTGTACAGGACTTACAGTGGTGGGGGTGTGGGACGGATTAGTCTCCTTTAAAAAAAAGTTTGTGTGTGCAATTCACACACAGCAGAAGTGAAACTTCCGAATTTATTTTTTTATTTCAGAAATACGCTATAAAATTTTACCCGCCCCGAGAATCTAACCTAAGTCAACATATTTCAAATTCCACGCGAACGAAGTCACGGTTACTAGCTAGTATTCAATGAAAAGATAAAAATATTCATAATGTCAAAATATTACATTAAAAATAATGTAAGTGTGATGTGTGTGTATTCTATCTCATTCTCTCGCCGACTTAATCCTATACATTTATGTGTTTGTTTCTTTATCGTGACGCATTTTCGTTTCATCGAGTTTTAAATCACAACGATTCTAAAGAAGTTTCACTTCAAAAAGATAGCAGCTAGAGTTCCTTCACCTGAGTATGTGTAGTCTTTTTCGGAGATATCAAATATGAAGCTACATGGGAAGGAGATGCTTAGACGGATACACAAGTCTCAATGTATATTAAAATTTACTTCACTACAACTTATCCCAACACGGGCCTTATTCTATAGACTCAGGCTGCTCTATACATTATATTTGGGGGGGGGGGCAGCTGCTTATCATAATATAATTTAATAATAATATAATATACCTCACACATCTCACACACGGTCGTCTGATCCCAAACTAGGCAGAGCCTCTGCTATGGTGACCAGACTGCTGATAAACATACTTCTATATTTTTAAATACATACATATTATAGATAAATTACACCCAGACCCAGAACAAATGATCATGCTCATCATACAATATTTGTCATGGGTGGGAATCGAATCCACGACCTCCGACTTAGCAGTCAAGGGCACTAACCACAAGACCAACAGGCCCGTCTAGTCAGAGAATGCTTATTTGTTTAAGAACTGTTTGTTCTAGTTATAATTATTGTTTACTATGTACTATGTTTGTATGTCGGTTATCGCAGTAAAAAGTAGCCCATGTTTCCGCTTATAATGTAGCTTTCTATTAGTGAAATCATTTTTAAAATCGGTTCAGTGATTTGGGCGTAAAAGCGTTACAAACAAACAGACAAACTCACTTTCACATTTATAAAATAAGTATGGAAGTAAGGATACTGTTGTTGATTTAACGGATTCGAAACACAAGATTCATTTAAAGATAAATTTTATACCTAAGAAATAAACTTGCAAATCACTTGTTAGCGTATTACACATAGCTGGTTCTATGTCTATACTAATATTATAAAGCTGAAGAGTTTGTTTGTTTGTTTGAACGCGCTAATCTCAGGAACTACTGGTCCGATTTGAAAATTCTTTCAGTGTTAGATAGCCCATTTATCGAGGAAGGCTATAGGTTATAGTGTAAGACCAATAGGAGCGGAGCACCAATGAAGAATGTTTCAAAAACGGAGAAAAATTATTACTATTGAGAGACGCAGACGAAGTTGCGCGGGTCAGCTAGTAATTATATAGTTGTATTAATGTGATGGCGTAAATAAGCAAGAAGATGGATTATCGGCAATTTCTTCTTAGTTCAAATTTTAATAGTTTTATTTTATTTGTATGTCTATATAGCACCGTATGCAACTTTAATCGACATAATTTTATGTATTTATTTAACGGTAGAAATAATTTTCTACCTATAAAAGTAGTTTACAATGTTCAACAAAGTAGAAACTCGTATTAAGTCGTTAGGAAATAAGCTTCCATAACAGTGAGGTGGTATAAATTTGAAATTTTGCATACATTGACGTCACAATATTGTGATATAACTTCAAAAACCCGAAGGTATAGTTCCCCTCGGTTTATTATGCAACTGAAGAATATGACGGGTAATTATAGAATATGTTTAGGAATGAAATTGTTCACAGTGGGACGAATATGAATTTATAGTACTTAACAGCTAGTAATGGCTTCTCCTCTTTTAAGAGGAGAGGCTATTGTCATTTAAGACGTCATCTAAGAGTTTGTACTCATACTTTACTATCTGTTCTTCGCATTTAATATTTATAATCACTACACAATAGAAATAAAACTTTATTGCGAGCACAAGATTCATAAAGGTACATACAAAAAAATACAACGGTAACAACAAAATCTACACACCAAAAATACTAAGACACAAAACAAAAGTAGAATGAATTATCATGTATGTAGACGTATCGTCATGTATGTACACGCACTGGATCAAACTGCCGTTTTGGCATACATTACGTAATTATTCTTTCTGACATACCTCTCATAATGGTATTCTTACACCAGTCAACTCTGGACATGAATTTTACTATACGGTTTCTCTGGATGGCTTCAAAGGAGTTAACTCGCGCCTTGAAGAACATTCCCGAAGCGCTACAGTAGCGTGGTAGACACATAAGTTGCCTAAAGATGTGTAGGTAACTCAAATCGTGTAAGTGTAGAATATCTGACAAAAGGAGCGGAACAATGTTGCTTTAAAGTCTGGAGAAGACTTTCAGTATTTCCTACTGATCATGTTGGCCACAACATACAAGGCTCTCTGTTGTCGTTTAACATCACTGTCAGCCCTCAGGTTTGACGTCACAATATGGCCAAGGTACTAAAAGTTTTCCACTACTTCAATAGGTTGTCCGTCAAGAAACAAGTTCAAAACGCTATCAGGCCCCTTTCTGGACCAAAATATCACCATCTTTATCAAAAAGATAAAGATGGTGATATTTTGGTCCAGTATTGTATTTTAAGCTATGGTCTCTTGTAAACTGAACATAAATTGAAATTATGTGAGAAGCACCATATCATCAGTATAACTGAGATTGTTGACATATCTGCCAACCAATCTGAGCCCCACCGGGGTGCCGCTCAGCTCAATGATGAGATCATACGTATTAAATAGGTCCGGAGAGGTAAGACAGGGATGTCTTACTCTGCACGCCAGCCTGTGGCTGTCTGATAGCTCCTGACCCCACCTGACGCATTACTAACAATAATGATATTGTTAAATTTGATAGTTGTGGTTCTGGTAGAAATAACGAAACCTATGAACTTGGTAACTGTTGTATTGTGAACTTACAATAATTATTAGAGTGCATTGCGCACACGACGCGTGCCGGCATACCGACTAGAAAAAGGATCGTCCAAGATGGCGACCGAATCGTAGGTAGGAGCCCTGCGCGCCTCGTGAAAGGGCAACAGAATATTGACAATAGTAATACCTATATTTTTAGCCATTAATTTATTATAATCATTCGAGGATTGAAATTTAAATAATTAATTAATTATAAATAAATAAAGACCAAATGATTAGCTATTAATGAATTAATAATAAGTAAATAATTTATCTGTATTATTATAACTCTAAGAAGGACATTGCTTTAATTTAATGTCTTAAAATATTTTGATTTAATTTTAAGACTCATCTATTCGGTTGCCTTCATGTCCAGACTCATTTATTGTTTGCATTTCCAAACGTGATGTAAACGAAATGAATGTAAACAACAAAATAAAAAGAAATATGTGCAAATAGAACCACAACAACAGATTACGACAGCGCCTGATAGATCGCGCTAACGTTGTTGTACAAAACGTCGCGTGCGGCTAACGTATTTATCACTTGGATAAGGAATGCTGCCTTAAATTATTCAGTACTGCAAAAGGGGCATAATTTTGCTGCTTTACTCTTCAGGCTGATTGCTGCTTTACTCTTTAGGCTGACTCTAGGTAGAAATTATTTTGTACTGCAAAAGGGGCAGAATTTTTGCTGCCTTACTCTTTAGGCTGATTTTAGGTCGAATATCCAGGGGTGCGGGTCGAGTAAATGGAGTATATCTTGGGAGCCAATTCCTTTAAAACTAAGTAGTAACCATTGACGCTGTTGGTACCACGAGAAGCATCTAGTAAGAGGTAAGCTTTTATGTGTTAAGTACTCTATGATCGTGAAATATACTTGTTTCCACTTTAAATTTATTTTTTATGTTTTTTTTTGCTTTTCATCTCTTTCTTAGTAAAACAGAAGCAACAGTATTTTTTAATTCCTAGATGTAGTTTTTTTTTCTATCCTTCAATTTGCTTTTATTATATACTTATTAGTGTTTCTAAGTTATTAGTTTACATAAATTGTAAATTAATATAATTATATTCATAAAACAATAAGAGTAACAAGATTGAGTAATGATTAAAATGGATGTGTGGGAAGTGCGATTGGGATGTTTTATTTATTTGATGTTACATTTATTACATGTGCTCTTTAATGTTACAGAGATTTTATTGTTTTTGAATCAGACAGTTTTAACAACAGTTAAAATATGTCTGCTTACACGCTGCACACGGACTGCACGGATGGCGTAGTGGTTTAAGCGGTCGTCACGCCGCTTCCAAAAACGCCGCGTGTTGTGGGTTCAAACCCCACATGGGACGACACTTTGTATGATCCACAAATTGTTGTTCTGAGTCTGGGTGTTCTTTGTGTCCGTTTCATGTATGTTTGTAAAGTCCCCCGCGACACAGGATATATTCCTAATAGGAGTTGTCTTTTTTTTAAATTACATTCTTCTGTCTCAATACTTATACTACAGTTTGTTCTATATATTTTAATACTCCACGATGTGGAATAATAGATGGTGGAGATTACTTGTTATATAGAGCTCATTCCTCACTCGTATCAAACACACAATACAAACTACATAATACCTAAACAACAAATAAGGACCGTATTACATAAGCTTACTCGAGACTTAAGAACGCTTTGAATTAGTTTGTTGCTTGCAATGGAATAGTGCCGTATTCAACGAACAATTTCTTGAATCACTTGCTAAGTCCCAATTAATTCAAAGCGACATTTTTTTAAGCCAGAGGTTGTGGTTTCGATTCGAACCCATAATTGTGTGATGAGCATGATCATTTGTTCTGTGTCTAGGTGTAACTTATCTGAAATAAGTATATATATTTATTTTTTCGGAATACCAATAGCACAAATAACGCAAGGTAAAACATTACAATAAAGTAACAACAAAGCTATTCACAGGTATTCGCAAATAGATTCCAAGTGTGAAACAACAGTTCAAATAACTTAGCAACAACAACAAAGAAAAGTACATTTAAAGAAAAAAAGTACTTATTACAACTCATTTTTGGAAACAAAGAAAAACTTAGACTAAGAAAATGTCACGCTCCTAATATTGGGCTAAAAAAAATTCTGAAGCATGTATTTTTTGACATCTGAAGAGCTCAAAGTCGCTACTCAATTTATGCATATCATTTACAGATCTACTGGCTCGAATGATATTTTTATCAGCAGTCTGATTATCATAGTACAGGCTCTACCTAGTTTGGGATCAGACGGCCTTGTGTGAGATGTGTAAAATTAAAAAAACTGAGAACTTTATCGGTGGTAAACTGCACATGTTGATAATACAAACAAAACAAGCGTCTAATATACACTACATTGTTTTACAAGCCGGCTTGCTACATTTTACTATTAAAACAAGTACCGCTTCTTACAAAGTACACAGCGCGCATCGCGATTACGTGTTTCAAAGGTCTCCTAAAAATACTCTTATCTGACACTGTAGCTGCAATTTTTCCCCTTATCATATACCGGGGAGTGAAATTGATGGTGTTTTGTAAAATTGCTTTTTGGGTTCTGTTCGTGTTTATGGTATTAAAATTTAAATGTGTTGGTTTACTCACACTTTGATCCAAAATCAGGCGGAACCTATAAACATGTTATGGTAACCATACTGCTGATAAGCATCTTTATAAATAAAAAGAATTGAAGTTTATTTGTAATGTCAGAATAATAGGTTTTTTCATACTCGCATGGTTATTTATAACGATATCTATGCCTAAAAACCAGTTTAAATATGTTTTGTCTCTCCTATAAAATCTTGTCCGGTCCGAGAATCGAAGTACTAAGACAGCACTTTTCAAATTTCACGAAACGAAGTCACGGTTACCGGTAGCTAGTACTTAAATATTTCTATTAAAAATTAATAAAATACAAACATATTATAGATAAATTACTGTTAGGTAAAGAACAATTAACATGAAACGGACACAAAGAACACCCAGACTTAGAATGACAATTGTTGGATCACACAAAGTGTCGTCCCTCCCACAATACGCGGCGTAGTAGGTAGTAGGTCGCGTGGCGACCGCTTAAACCGCTACGCCATGCATAGTCTAGTCTATAGTCAGTTAATACAATACAATAAGTCGCGGGTTCGATTCCCGCTCAAGTCAAACGATTGTGTGCATGAACATTTAATGTTTGATTTGGTCTGGGTGTTGCTATGTATAATATGTATGTATTTACAAAAAAAAAAGTATATATGTATTTATATCAGTTGTCTTGTATCCATAGCACAAGCTCTGCTTAGTTTGAGACTAGATGGCGTTGTGTGAATGTGGTAGATTATTATTATTAAGTAGATAGGCTTTGCCGCTTTATGAATACAATATAAATATAATATACATAACATATTAACTGAATCGTGATTATAAATTAATTCTAAGGAAGCATTTATTATTATGTTTATTACTAATTATTTTGTTGTCTATTTGTGAATGCTGTGCATATTTGTAATTAGAGTAGCACGTGAACTTAGTTTGAAATAATTATGTATATCTATGTTTGTTTTTATTCTGTAAATATGCCTTACTAAAAAAATAAATTTGATTTGATCGTGTTTAATCAAATAAATAAAAACCGATAGAACTTTTAACAATCTATTGAATATCGAACGCATTTATAACGATGCTGTCTACACTTACAAAGTTCTATCAAATTTCATCACTAGTTTATCTTTTTAACAGTAAATTCCCAAGCAAAATACAAAGTCTTTACATACGAAACATATTAATACCTTATACTGCATAAGAATATACAATACCCCAGAAGCTTTATACTCGACAGAAACGGTCCCAGCGTTTGTGAATCTTTTGAACGATAACTGATGCCCTATTGTGTAGTCAATCTGTTTTCTATAGTAAGCCATGACCCGAGGTCATTCGGAATACCGGGGATTTATTTTCTAGGTTACACCTGCTTCCTTGAAAACTGGCACCCAAGACGGCGTGCGGGTTTTAGTTGGATTGAGTCTGACATAATCACCTCACCGCCCGTCCGAAAGAGCTATCCGAAACAATTACAGAACTGCAAATAAGAAGGTATGGCGTGAATAATTTCTGCTTGGATTGCAGCAGTCTTTTATCTTAATTCTACATGAAATCACCGCTAACCATCCAATATTCTCATTGCTAAGAATTGCACGGTGTTATCTGCAGGTACTTGTTTGCAGGTTACTTTTTAATTTTTAGTGCCTAAATTTAATAAAAAAACTACATACGTCCCCTTGTTACGAGTTGGGAACTCTGTGGCTAAACTAGTACTTGGATTTTAAACCCAAAGTTAATTCTCCCAAAAATAATTAAACTTTCTTAATATACCTCAAGGTAATGAACTTTATTCCAGTACGCGCGTGCTTAACTCAAATACTCAGTATTCCAGCGCAACTGTCGGTACAATACTGAAATACTCCACACCAACTGTTCGCACCTACAAGTGCTGTATCGTTCGTAAACTCTTACACTTTGTCTAATATAAATTCACCGCGCCGCGAGAATGTTTACGAAATGTGCCAGCAGATTGAAACGTTGTGTCGCAGTATTAGCTCCGAAATGTTCTTACAATGTATTTTATTATTTTATATTTCGTGGGTAAGCGAACTTGTATACATATGGAACAATACACGCATTTTCCTCAAGGAAATACACATTGGTTCTATTTGAACACACACGTCACGCAATGGGTCTATGGAAATATAAAAATAATATGTGATATTAAGAGCCCTATTGTATTAAGTATTGCAGGACAATAGGAATCGGTCGCTTCGCATCGCGTTGATTTGACAACGTAATGGTATCGAGGAGTTAATGTAGTGCTACTATACTAATCAAAGTTATGAAAAAAAAAAATTTACTTACAAATACAGTGTGAATGTCACTACCCCAATTCATTCAAGACACCAGCACTGCAAAAAGAAGGAAAACTTGACACAAACCTATACCCACCCGTCTGGCCAGCGTGGTAGTAGCTAGTAGTAGCGTAGGCAAAACCTCCTTTCTAAGGTTTTGTAAAATACAGTGTAACAAAGATTGAAGTGTTGTTTTAACATTTATTTTACAAAGTAAACACTCAAAAGCTTTTTACTTAACAATATCAACAACTGTTTTTTATAAGCATATGATGGTGAACTATGGCCTTCTTAAGGAATATCGTAGTCGTTTTAAATAGCATACATTTCACTGACTCGTTATAGACCTCACAATGACGCTCAAAATTAGAGCCACTGATAATATTTCATTTCAAATATACATATATTATTATTTTACAACATCGAACTAAAAATACAACGCTCTTTTATGCATCGAATAATCTTCTATTACATGATACCGTCTTATATTCAAAATGGAACCAAATATATTTACTCCAGTTCAAAATGTGTACCTAAAATAAAGAATGGTTTTTGAACATTCGTTTAAAACTAAAACCTGCATTTTATCATAATCTCTGCAATAGAAAATCAATCGCATCTTTTCGAGCATAACGTTACACAAACAGACTCTCAGAAAATACTTTAAGAAGTTTCGATTGTTAAGAAGATCAGTTAGCGTTGAGTTGTCTCCGGGGTGACATAAAATCTACATTGTTTCAAATTCATTTTAATAAAGTTAGCACGTAGCTGCTGAACATTGTCATAAACAATAGCGTAAGGTACTTTGATTTGTTGTTAAATAATGAAACGATTTAATTATAGAATATAGCTTCGCTGATGATACGCGGTCACTCATGAGTGTGAATGATGCCTTCTAAAGGAGTAGAAGCAAAATTCCTAAATTACAGTTGGCGGTGTCATAACGTTAGTTAAAAGTCGCAAGTACAGTTTATTTTATGAACACTAAATTGCCACAAAGTATATCCTTGTAATAAGTTGTTTCATTATGGAATATAACCAACTGTCCAAACTCCAACGTCAACGTCCAAGCGTAAACGGAGCATTTTATAACTCTTCTTAAAGAAATGGCAATAACTATGTTATGTTATAATATACAAGACAAGTGTCTGCTACCGATGGACATCAAGATACATAAGTGCGTTGACGCGTATGACGCTCTCCTCCCTCCCCGTGAGTTAGAGGAAGATGGAGTTTGAGCCTCCAGTAATCTCACTCACTCGGTGAAAAGTAAGGAAAGAATTGATTAACATCAGTTTTCTGTGATACCATTTAGCCAGATCATATGTGCTTAAGCATGGCTCTCCAACGTAGTATGGCTCTACCACGTGGCATAGCTCCCCACGTAGCTTGGCTCTACCACGTAGCTTGGCTCTCTCATGAAGCATGGCTCTCATGTAGCATGGCTCTCAGTTAATATGTTACTTATTAGTTTTCCGCGATTATGCAAACGTAGCGTAGGGCGCCCTGCGGCACGATGGACCGACGACTTGGGAAAAATGGCTGTCAGCGGATGATACGAATTGCCCAAGACCGGGATGGTTGACGTTCCTTAAGGGAAGGCCTTTGTGCAGCGGTGGACGGCAATAGGCTGATGATTAGTTTTCCTACATGAATGACATCCTGTGTCTTTTGCTGTATTCATAGCAATGTACACAAAGCTAAAATTTAAAGATGATCAGATGAATGAAAACGTAATGTGTAAATTATTAACAAACCTATTTGCTTTGTCTATTACCTATAGCTTAGACAGTACAAAAATGAAAGCTATATTAATTATGAAATTACTAGGGACTAAAACAAAAAATACACTCTTATATACATATACTGAAACCTATATACTCAAAGATGTAGGCAGTAACATTAAAAACCCATATTAACAAAGAAAATGTATGTCAATCTATTAACACATGTTAAGCTATTTTACTCAAAAACATCTTTAAATATTTATTAACAATAAAGTGACGAGCAAAATTGAGAATATTATTATGTATCGCCTTTGTATTGTCAGCAAATCCTTTTGATATAAAGAATTTTTCATTGACAGACTTTCCAGTAATATTTATGAATACAGGTGTAAGAGAACATACAATATGAATGATTCAGTATAATATTCATTTCAGTGCTTTAAATAAAAAGCTCATCATAGATATTGATCGAAACAAATACAAATGTTGCTTTTTCACGTTCGTTCGAAAGCCATTAATAGGCCATTACATACTCGTATGTTCTTCCTACGTCGAGGGCTTAATGAAAAAATAATTGAGCTTGGCGCGCATTCCGCTGCAAGCTCACTACAGACTGTTGACTGAGGATTTTCATAATTTTGCAGATTTCAAATTAAAAAATAGATCAACGGGACGGTGTATTAGAAAAAAGTATAGGAGGTTTATTAGAAATAATATTATAAGATTAAGAATGGTAATTTCTGGGTCGGTTAGGTTTTTAGAAATGATTTCAACAATGCAAGCTTGTTGGTCATGATTTATGATTGGTTTGAAGTTGGTATTTTACTATAGACATTTAACGTAGGCTACGTTTTAGCGCGATAAGCTAGTAAAGTATAAAAATAAATAAACAATTTATCAATAAATTTAGTGACACTCAAATAATAGGATTTTTTATAGTTAGCTGAGGCAATGAACTCGTTTTTTAAGTGCGGTACCGACATTTCAATGGGCCCACTAGAATTAGAAGGTGTATGTAATTCTTTATACAAAAAAAAGCATATCACGTCATTTGCACTTGCGTTGATTGGTGCGTAAACATATGTATTATATGTATACTCGTATACTTATGAAAAATTAAAGTACATAGTATGGTTCATGCCCGGAATCCCTAGATCTCTACAACATATCTCTAGGAACAATGAAAGGCAAACTACAGTCTGTTGGATAGATTTAGAAAACGCCTTTGGCTCAGTACGACACGAGCTCATGTAATTTGTCTTGAAATGGTGTAATATTTGTAATGGTGTAATGGTGAAATAATTGCGTCATACTACAGTAAATTAAAATTTGTAATTACAGCAAAAGAGGGACATACAAAACCCCTCGAATACAGAGTAGGGTTGTTCCAAAGTTGCTGCTGATCACCAGTAGTATTTAATACAGTAATAAATATATGATTAGACAATGTCGAAATATACGAAAAGAGGTGGAGCTACCGGTTTAAGGTCAATGGAAGATTTACGTAATCCATCTTAGTATTCGCAGACAACCTTGCTATCCTCACACGTAACCTGAAGCAGTGCCAAGAACTACTGCGTAAGGTGGATGACTTCTGTACCTAGACGGAGGGAATGAGGACAAAACCTAGCAAATGCTATTGCCTTTGTGTGGGCCGGCGAGCTACCAGACACACCTCATATGACCCTAGGATTACTATCACTACTTTAAATTCCTTGGAAGAAAGATAGACTTCAAAAAGTCGTATTCCATCTATGAACGCAATAGTCGATGACTTCGTAAAAAACCACTGACAAGGTAGACCAACAGCCAATAAGTAACGTAAAAAAAGCTTGGATTTACGACTTAACATCACGCCTCAACTGGCCGCTTCTGGTATACGATATAAACCAGAACCACTTAAGAACACTGGACGCAAAAGTCACTAAGACATTGAAGTGGCTTGGGCTAACACTATCTGCAGACCCGTCAACGTTCTACAGGGGCTCGGGAATGAATTAAAAATATTTTCGGAACTCTACAAACAAAAAATAGGTTTTTTTTTGATCAGGGAGAGTCCATACCTTACCCTAGAAAAGCTATTGGAAAGACTTGTACGATGTGCAGTGCGGAAATAGGTACAGCCAGGCACTTACTTACAGGTTGTAAGGCGCTTTTTGACCGGGGTCTTTAGAAGGAAAAGCTGAAACAAACCCTATACCAACATATCTGGCCGGCGTGGTATAGTAGGCCGAAACCTCCTTTCTAAGGAGAGGCCTATGCTGTATCTAACGAGTTTTATAGTGATTTCTTGTTTGTAATAGTGAGTGTTTGCAAATATGGTGCAATAAAAGTAATTAATTGACTTCTTTTATTTATTGTATACCCGGCTCGTAACATTATTATATTAACAAAGATATAAGAAAGATAGAAAATTGAATGTGTTACCCATTCAATTTTCCTAAACCACCCAAATGTATTGTTATACGTAGGTACCGACTGAGTTATGTCTTTTAGTATTGAAAGAATTCACGAATTTGTCTCAGATGTAGTATAAAGATAAGCCAAATTTTCCTAGACTTGATATGTACAATAACACATTTTATATTTAGAACGGTGGAAGATAAGATCATGGAAAACAATACTTAAGTCATAAAAGCACAAAGTTTCAATTGTAAATGAACTAAATTCATCTCTCAAAATACATTGTAGGCAAAATAAAGTCAGATATCAAAAGTAATACAGTTTCAAATGATTGGATTTGTCTAGCTGACTGTACAAAATTTTAGCGTTCTCGATTCTAAACCTGACATTGTGATATTATATTCAAGTAATCAAGGAAACGTGCATGTTATATCATTATTTATGATACCCCCTAAAGGTTCCTATGCCTAAGGTTGTTTTTATAGCATATTTTGTATTAAATTTTCAGTTTATGCATTTTCTTTAAATATTATGATAAGTTCAATAAATTCATTGCAATTTAAAGTTTACGAAGACTATTTCGTTTTACATCTATAGGTTAACAGCTTTTGCAAGCAGTTCCGCCCGCGTATGTCGGTTATGGTGGTAAAAAGTTGCCTATGTCACTTACTTATAATGTAGCTCTCGATTGGTAAAATTGGTTTAGTGGTTTAGGTGTAAAAGCGTAACAAACAAACAAACAAACTCACTTTCACATTTATTAATATAAGTATGGATTATATACGGTCTTACTCACGTATATTTCGTAAACGTCCAACTTCTTTTAGGTCCGACACCGGCACACCAGGTCGGTTCACTCCTTAATAAAGAGAGGCCCTTTACAGTGAAGCGACCTGCCGCGTCTCGTTGTAAAGTGCCACACTCGAGGTGTATAAATATCACTCGTGGAATTTTTTCATAGTAAATCTTCAGCATTTTATCTTCCTACGTCTTTTCGCATTTCTTTTGTATCTTTATTTCATATCGATAAAAAGGGAAGCAGTCTAATACAGTCTCTCAATCGATTTGAATCGATTAATTATTCGCGTCGCGCTCTTGATATTGGAATTATTTACGCGTAGTCTCTTGTAGGCTTACGTATTTAACTAATGCGATGCTGAGTCTCTGTTCAGCCAATATAATATGAAGTGTCGATTCGTCCGTATTTATGACAAGGATCTCATATCACGTTATTTAGTTGCAAGGTTTTGATTTTGTATTTTTACTGTTACGAATTTTTATGCTAGTGAATTCTTCGTACAAAACTTTATCGAAACAAAAATTAGTTATTGTTTTCAACTGGGTATTTAATATATCTTTACTTTCAAAATATATCTGAATAATTTCTGATATGAACTTACGAAAATATATATTTCCAATAGTGAATGTGTCCGTGTGGTGAGGAATTAAGAATACAGAGTGTGGTAACACTCATTCACTTTCAACACTCACACACACATTCTTAATTCCTCACGCACGGGATGAATAGGGGTGGTAGGTATGGTAACCCCTATTCATCCCGTGGGTGTTGTAAGAGGCGACTAAGGGAGCGAAATACCAACAGCACTGCAGAGAGAAGGAAAACTTGACACAAACCCTATACCAACCCGGCTGGCCAGCGTGGTATAGTAGCCCAATACCTCCTTGCTAAGGAGAGGCCTATGTCCAGCAGTGGACTGTTAAAGGCTGTTGATGTGATGATGATGAATAGTCTAAGGGCGAGTTTATCGATACTAGCAAATATTAGAATAGGTCCAAATTATGGATTTGTATTGCACAATGAAAAAGATAACTATTTATTCTGTATGCCTGTCGCAATAAAAGTCTAACAAACCGTAACATAACCGTTTGCTATGTTTTTGCCCGTCTGGGCCATAAGTTGCCAACAATATGTATTTTTTTGTGTTGGGTATATATTTATTTTATAATATTGTTAGTTTTATACTTAAATTCTTTAACCTTTCGCAATAAAAGTCAAACAAACCGTAACAGAACCGTTCGCTATATAAATACGATGTCACACCATCTTTTAATTGAATGTGTGCAATTGAGAGAGGCCTATGTCCAGCAGCGAACTGCCATAGGCTGATGATGATGAATGTGATGATGTACAGCCAATTGCCACTCATTCCTTGTCGATAACTTTGATTCTTCTAGCATGACATTTATGAACCAGTTTTGTATTCCGGCTATTCAAATCTTTTATTGCTAACTTAAACTGCATTGTTTTAAATGAAAAAAACAATTACTGTATTCAAATTTAAAGAGATCTTTTTAGATAATACTGAAATGAATGAATTTGAATCTCAGTTTATTTATAGTAAGCAAATTGGGCATAAAATTGATAACCCACGGGAATGATACTGACACAATAAAAACAACATATTAGACTTAGCCCTAAAACAATGTTATACAAAAACTCAATCATAAGTCGAGCACTCTTATACGAGGACAATAAAACCGTATATATGTACTCACTTATAAATGTCTCGTTCTTAACATCACTGAACTTTACGCCTAATATATATGGAAATAAGATTAAAATTTCAGAGCCAGATGTTAGGCTTCTCAAAGATATCGCGGCGTTATTAACAAAATACAGCAGGTCGGTATGCTTAATACAAAAATATTTTCCTTTGTCTACGTTCTTTTTGTGTTGACTACTTTCCTCTCTTGGATTTTCTCGTTTTAATGTTTATTGCAATTTAAATTGTAAGTAAAGATACAGATACGTTTCGTATCAATCCTCACAAGAATCCGAAGTACTTAAAAACAATAAATTTAGCAGTACTTTTGAATATTCCAACCATGTGTACTGTAAAAAAACAAATAACTACAAAAATTACAAGTGGGGTGATTATGTCGGGCTCGAACCGACCAACGTCATCTCCAGGTATTAGTAGCCGGGGATTAGTAGCAGGTATTAGTAGCCGCTTTTTGTACTTCTAAGCTATCAAAAAGGGAAATACAGATTATTACACACTAGCTGAACCCTGCCACTCTTCGCTCTAGCACATTGTGGTAGCATAGATAAAAAAACAACCTTTAAAGCGTGTTGTATATCGTGTCATAATTTGAGCTCAATAGGTCAAAACTTTTTGAGTTTTTGAAGCGCACACAAACCAACTTAACATATTTACATATAAAAAGATTAAAGAGAACTTACAACAATCTTAAGTACCAAGTACCCCTTTATATTTTAATAGATATATAAACAAACAAACGAACATACAAAGGTACGTGAAGCTTTGTATCTCTGTTCCTATTATGTGTTCGCTAAATAAATGTAAATGCTTACATATTTGCAAGTATTCTGCGCAACATGCCTGTTTAATTCCGCTGGCTTCATTCAATGCCGCATAAAGAATTCATATAGCAAAGTGAAAATAGTGCGTGTGTATACACTATATTATTAATAGCAAAACATTTTTATATAAAGAGCCTATTTAAAAAAATAAAACTAGAATTTTTTTCACCTGTAATTCCTGAACCACTGGAACTACAGGTGTTTCATTGGTTCTACAACACGACATTACATAACTTTTATAAACCTTGATTCTAACATGATTCAAAACGTACTGAACACACATGAAGATTTACTCAAATCACAAATACTATGTTCCTAAGCATCATATAAATTAATACAGCGAACGTATTCGTAATACAGCTAGACAACAAATGGCTCTAGCATCCAATAAGCCTTTGTAACACACACCTGTTCAGTTTCAAACACAGTTCAAATACTGTCTTTGTACAAGTTTCCTTACATGACGCACTTCAAAAACATTTGAGCGATGTATTGAAGGGAACGATTCCATCGATGAATCGTTAATTATGTTGTTACATGAGTAAGCTTTTTAATATATTCAAGGGCTTTAATTTCTTTTTATACTGTTGCAAGTGCGGTCTTACCACAGTGTGCTGATATTTTCGCAGTCTCATTGGGAGAGTTTCATCAAATAATAAATTATAACAAATTATACGTCTGTTGTTATCTTTTAATATCGGCAGTCATAAGTATAAATTGTTATACATCGGAGTTATCGTTGTTTGCTCTTAAGCTTATCACATCACATAACATCAACAGCCTATAATAGTCCACTGGTGGACTCAGGCCTCTCCTTGTCCTGCGAAGTTTGCTTCCTTAGTCGACTTTTACGACACCCATGGGATGAATAGGGTGGTGACATTATGTATTCTTAATCGGTAAGCTTATACATGAACATATTAGAACAGGAATGTTTCAGGTTAAAAATTAAGTACATTAATTATACAGTAACAAAATTATACCATGGAAATTTAATAAATTCTATAAACTGTGTTTGAACTATCTTTTGTGTTGTTATAAAACTCCAGTTCAATTGAAGTCTTACTAGTTTTTGGTCGCCGCTCCGCCCGCGTGTATGACGGTTTAATAGCAAAAAGTAGCCTACGTCCTTCCCCACAAATCAGCTATCTTCATACCAAATTTTATCTAAATAGGTTCAGTGGCTATTGATTCCCCATACAAACTTACACCCCTCTTTTCACCCCCTCAAAGAATTATTTCTGGGATAAAAAGTATCCTATGTCCTTTCCCGGGACTCAAACTATCTCTATACTAAATTTCATCTTAATCCGTTTAGCGGTTTACGCGTGAAGAGGTTACAGGATTTTTACACTATTTATCCATTGATTTACCTTCTTACCGCTTTTTTCTTAAATCTTTCTTCTAAACCGTCTTCAAAATTTGCAAGTCTATAAAAATCTTGGTATACCTTTCCACCCTAACAATTTAAAAACTAAGAATCATGACTTGATAAATAAGTCAGTCCACGTATAAACGACCCCCAAACTGCCTTATTTCTACCCTTTATTCATCATTACGTCACATCGTTTACTTACACCAAGCAAGAAAATTACCTAAACCAACGAGTTAAGCCCTCGTTTTCCCTGAAATCTTTTCAACAACGTTCAAAGTAACACATTAAACTCCTTTAAGATTTAGAGGTCACGCTAACCCAAACAAAATTAGCTTTTTAATAATTAAAAACGCAACAGGGTGAGCGCGCAATAACTCGGCTGTGACAAAAGCCAGTCATTAAATTTAATATTTTACGGTGTAGCGCTAGTTTTGCCTCTCGACCTGGTTGCTGAGTTGGAAAGCAATGGGGTACCGGATTAGGTGAGCCTGTGGTGTATAATTATTAACGTTATGATTTGTTACATATATTAGGAAATATATTATCATCATCATCAACAGCCTTTAATAGTCCACTGCTGGACATAGGCCTCTCCTTAGAAAGGAAGTTTTGGCCTACTATACCACGCTGGCCAGACGGGTTGGTATAGGGTTTGTGTCAAGGGGTGCTAGCTAGAAAACCTCCCCGTGGTGCACCCTGGAAACGCTGGCGATGGTACTGTTCCCTCCTTGTCCTCTTGGAGGAGAGGATTATCGCCAGCGGCCAATATTCTAGCAGAAGAGGCAGCCGTTCATCGGCTCTCGGGCAAGGCCTGGTCCAGCAGGGTGGGCGTGTCTGCCGGTTGCCCTGCTGGCTCTTCGCTCTTCGGAGCATGGAGGAGGAAACCTCGGTAAAAAACCAGAAGGTGGGGCCCTATAGGGGCCAGTTTCTCCGCTGTTAGCGGTGGAGAGAGGAGGACGGGCTCGGCGTGTACTGACACTACCACCGAGCAGGCAGGGAGACGTAGTCTCCTTGTCACCGTCGGCATATCGTAATCCCGAGAAGAGCGCTGTGGTCAAGTCTCGCGGCTCTGATCGGGGACGAGGGTCTTGGCTTAACCGCCCGGACCGCGAGGATGTAAACCTCTCTAAAAAATGCCCCGAATCCCGTGTTCTGGTGCGTGGCCAGGGGATGCATGGCTGATGGGTAGTTCAGTCGTAAGCGCACTCCCAGCCGGGGCACTTGCGGACCCCTCGGTTGGGCATAAATTTACGCTTGCCCGGGTATTGGGGGATCTCTGCCCGGGTGGACCTTTATTTCTCCCCCACTCGTGGGTTCAATTATGGCAGATGATAAAGTAAAAACCAATAGAAAAGGATCGATCTCAACAACGACAAAGGCGAGCAAAACGGTAAAGGAAACAAACAAGGAGAAGGAAGAGTCGCAGAGGAGGAGTGGTGGAGTGGATCTGGCGTCCACTGAGGTAGTGTCTGGAACGCCTATCTCGGTGGGGCTCCCGGTAGTAGTCTGTACCAGACTGCCTGCTGGGAGCCGAAGATCGGAGCGCTTGCGCTCCAAATCTGCCACCACTGGCGCCGGTGAAGGCCCCAGCGAGAGGACGGACAGCTCGGAGCGCATGGAAGTGGAAGCGGGACCGAGCGAGAGCCGCAAGAGGGAACTCTCGCGGGATGGGGAAGACAACCCATCCGTGGAGTCTGGGCCTCCTAAGGGCGGCCGCATAGGGAGGTCGCGTACCCCTGTCCCCGTCCCGTCAGGGTCCGCCTTCTCCAAGGCGGATTCCTACAGACGGGTACGAGCGGACGGCGAGGCCGCAGCGGAGGAGGAGATCGCGGATCTCCTGCTCAAGATTCGGGAGCCGGTGGAGGGAGACGCCCCCCGGGCTCCCGTGTCTGTGCAGGAGAGGGCGAGGGCGGCGGTGGCTATCGTCCAGAAGGTAGCCACCAAGTCAGTTAACCTTAAGGGCTCTTTTGTGAGGGCCCTTAAGGACTCCTCCTCCGCTATGTCGGAGGTCGTGGAGGGCCTAGTAGGCGACGTGTCTCGCCTACAGATGGCCAATGACAGGCTGACGGAGCAGGTGAACGCACTGAGCGCTCAGTTCGCCCGCTTCCGGGCGAACCTCCCCGAGCGGGGGGCCCCGTCCACGCCTCAGCCTGTCCCTACCGCGACCTCAGGGGTGCCTGACGCCCAACTGCGGTCAATTCTTGACGCGGTTGGGCGTATGCTAGACGGCCGTCTGGCCGGTCTGGAGGCAAGACTGCCCCCTGCGCCGGTCGTGCGCCCCCCGCTCGCGTCGTCGCAGCGGCCTAAGGCTGCTGCTCCGACTGCGCTCCCTGTTGTGGGAGGCCGCGTGTCATACGCGGCGGCGGCGTCGGCGTCGGCCCCGACTCCACCACCGGCTCCCCAGGGGCCGAGAAGAGCGGCCAAGGCACCGGCCCAGGTGCCAGTCAAGGCGCCGGCCCAGGCACCGGCCAAGGCGCCGGCCCAGACTAAAGCGGCGCCGAGGAGCGGAGTGGCTTTCCCTCCGCTCCCCGCTCCGACATCCCTGCCGGGCCCCTCCGCACCTGCCCCCTCCAACGAGGGTTGGCAGGAGGCGAGGGGCTCAAAGAAGTCCCGAAGGCGGGCTAGAAGGGCTGCCCAAAAAGCGGCCCAAGCCCAGCCTTCACCACCGGTGACAGCGGCCTCGTCTAAGAGGCCGCGGAAGCTGCAGCCGCCCAAAACCGCGGCTGTAGTAGTGACGCTGTCGCCGGAGGCGGCCAGTGGCGGGCTCTCGTATGCGGCCCTCTTCAAGGGGGCCAGGCCCGGTCTCGCCACTGAGTTCGGGGCGGCGGGGATGAGGCTGCGCCGGGCACAGACGGGGGCTCGAGTATTCGAGTTCCCTGGGGCGGAAGGCGCGGCGACGGCCGATAAATTCGCCGAGAAGCTGCGGGGGATTTTCGCCAGCACGGACGGTGTGAAGATCGCCAGGCCCACCAAATGCGCAGAACTGCGCATCTCGGGCCTGGACGACTCCATCACGTCAGAGGATGTCCGCGATGCAGTCATGGAGAAGACTGGGTGCACCGCGGACACCATCAGAGTCGGCACCGTCCGTCCGGGTCCGGGAGGCCTCGGTGCGGTGTGGGTGAGCTGTCCCGTGGCGTCGGCCAAAGCACTGGGCGACGCCGGAAGCATTCTCGTCGGCTTCGTAAATGCCAGAATCACGGTTCTGGCCGCGAGGCCGATGAGGTGCTTCAAGTGCCTAGCCGCGGGACACACTCGCACCAAGTGCGAGAGCTGTTTTGACTGCAGCGGATTATGCTTCCGCTGCGGTCAACCCGGGCACAAGGCGGCAGAGTGCTCTGCCGCCCCCCACTGCCCGGTGTGTGAGGCGGGCAAAAAGCCCGCCAATCACATGATGGGGCAGGGGGGCTGCAAGCCTCCCCGCGCTTCTCGGCAAACGCCGGGGGCTAGCCTGCCGACCCAGGCTACCCCCGACGTCAATATTGCGTCGACGTCGACGCCCATGGAGGAGGTTGTAGAGACGATCCAGTAATGGATCAAGTCTCCAACCTCCTGGTCCAGACGAATCTGAACCACTGTGCTGCGGCGCAGGATCTCTTCCTGCAAACCATGGCACAGTGGTCGATAGGTGTTGCCGTAGTCGCGGAGCCCTATTTTGTCCCTCCCCGTCCAAACTGGATGGGTGACCGGGACGGCTCCGTGGCAGTCGTCGGCTCCACGGCGGCTCATTCCCCGCCCTTGTCGCTAAGAGACAAGGGTACTGGATATGTTGCCGCCGATTGGGGGGGAATCACCATTTATGGTGTATATTTCTCCCCCAACCGGAGTTTGAACGACTTCGAGGTCTTCCTTAACAACTTGGAGGCCTCGATGCGGCGACTAGTGTCTGGGCACGTCCTCGTGCTGGGGGACTTCAACGCAAAGTCCATTGCGTGGGGTTCCCCTGCGACGGACGCCAGGGGCGAAGCCGTCGAGGAGTGGGCGGCGTCGGTGGGCCTCTGTTTGCTGAACAGAGGCTCCACCAACACGTGCGTGCGACAGCAGGGGGGGTCGATAGTGGACCTTTCGTTCGCTACCCCTGCAGTCGCCGCACGAGTAAGGAACTGGTGTGTCCTGGAAGAGGTCGAGACGCTCTCGGATCATTTATACATCCGATTCGAGCTCTCCCGGTCCCAGGACCCCAGTAGGGGTCACGCGGCGCGGCGCCCTTCCCGCTTCCCGCGGTGGGCTGTCGCCAAGCTCGACAGGGACCTACTAGAGGAGGCGGCCATTATTCACTCTTGGCTGTCTCCGCAGGCCCCGACCGAGGAGGTCGACATGGGGGCTGGTCGCTTCTGCAATGCGATTACGCAGATTTGCGATGCGGCCATGCCCCGCGTTCGTGGTTGTCGGCCTCCAAGGAAGGAGGTCTACTGGTGGTCCCAGGAGTTGGCGGACCTCCGTGCGGCCTGTGTACGTGCCCGGAGGTCCCTCACCCGTAGTCGGCGACGTCACCGCGGGGTCGGTGAGGAGGTGGACCGGCTTCATGAGGAGTACCGAGAAGCTCGGAAAACTCTGAGGCTGGCCATCTGCCGCGCCAAGGATGCATGTAGAGAGGAGATGCTGGAGAGTCTCGAGCGTGACCCCTGGGGTCGCCCTTATCGTGCGGTGCGTCAAAAGCTCCGCACGTCGGGCCCCCCCCTTACGGAGACTCTCCAGCCCAGCTTCCTGCAGGAAGTGGTCGAGGGCCTATTCCCGCAGCGGGCGGAGCACACACCCCCGTCGATGGCTGCATCAGCCGGAGACGACGGGGGCAGCGAGGTCGATGTTCCGCCCGTCAGGGAATCGGAGTTGGGGGCGGCTGTTCTACGGATTAGATCCAAGAACACTGCCCCCGGGCCGGACGGGGTTCCAGCTCGAGTGATGGCCCGAGCCCTCGACTACATGTCGGACCACCTCAGGGAGGTGTTGGACGCTAGCCTGGCGTCCGGACGCTTCCCTGAGGGCTGGAAATGCGGGAAGCTGGTCCTGCTGCAGAAGCCGGGACGGCCTGCCGAATCGGTCGCGGCCTATAGGCCTATCGTGTTGCTGGACGAGGCGGGCAAACTTTTTGAGAGGGTGCTCTCTGCCCGCATCGTCCGGCACCTTAGCGAGGTTGGCCCCGATCTGTCGGACGCCCAATTCGGTTTCCGAGTGGGGCGTTCGACGATCGATGCCGTGATGCGCCTTAGGGCCGTGACCGAGGAGGCCGTGAGCTGCGGCGGAGTGGTGTTGGCGGTGTCCTTGGACATCGCCAACGCCTTCAATAGTCTGCCATTCAGCTGCATCAGGGAAGCGCTCCGCTACCACGGAGTGCCGGAGTACCTGAGGCGGCTGGTGGCAGACTATCTTGAGGAGCGAACCGTCATGTACGAGGACCGAGATGGCGTCTTGAGACGCAGGGCCATGTCGTGCGGTGTTCCGCAGGGGTCTGTCCTAGGACCTCTCCTGTGGAACATCGGGTACGACTGGGCCCTACGAGGGCGTCTCCCCCCCGGGCTGGGTGTAATCTGCTACGCGGATGACACCTTGCTCACGGCCCGGGGGGCTAACTTCCAGGAGGCGGCGCGCCTGGCCGCCACGGGAGTTTCCCTGGTGGTCGGGCGCATTGAGGCGTTGGGTTTGCGGGTGGCCCTGGATAAGACGGAGGCCCTATTATTTCATGGGCCCCGTCGTGGTCCACCCGCCGGCGCCTCAATCGAGGTCGGCTCGGTCCTCGTACCGGTCCGGGCCCAGATGAGGTACCTGGGTCTGGTCCTAGACGGTAGGTGGCTCTTCGACGAGCACTTCCGACAGCTTGGTCCGAAGCTGGTGGACACTGCCTCCGCCCTAGGGCGACTTTTGCCCAATTTGGGCGGGGCCAGTGTTCCCACGAGGCGGCTGTACGCGGGGGTTGTCCGGTCCATGGCGCTTTATGGTGCACCGGTGTGGGTGGCGGCTCTGACCGCCCCGAATAGGGCGCGCCTCTGGCGCCCCCAGAGGATATTGGCGGTCAGAGCCATACGCGGATACCGCACGGTGTCCACCGAGGCGGCTTGCGCCTTGGCCGGAACACCCCCGTGGGATTTGGAGGCGGAAGTGCTCGCCGAAGTTTATCGGCGAGTGGCTGACTTCCGGGCGGAGAGCGGATTTCGCCCTCCGCCCGAGGATGTGCGCGAGTGGCGCGAAGCCGCTCGCCGAGCCACGATGGCTCGTTGGTCGTTCCGGCTGGAGACTCCACGCGCTGGCTTCGCCGCCGTGGAGGCTCTCCAGCCGGTCATCGCCGAGTGGGCAGGGCGGCAGCACGGGACCCTTTCCTTCCGACTGACGCAGGTGCTTTCCGGGCACGGTTGCTTCGGAAAGTACCTGCACACGGTCGCTAGGAGGGAACTGAGTCCCGCCTGCCACCACTGCGACTGCAGTGAGGACTCGGCCCAGCACACGCTGGCGGTCTGCCCCGCATGGGCGACGCAGCGCCGGGCCCTCACTGCAGTCATCGGAGCAGATCTCTCGCTACCGGCCGTAATTCGCTCCATGGCCGGTAGCGACAGTTGTTTTACCGCGGTCGCAACCTTCTGCGAGGAGGTAATCTCGCAGAAGGAGGCGGCGGAGAAGGCCCGGGAGGACGACCTCCACTCGGACCTGATGCGCCGCCGGCGAACCGGGCGGCGGAGGCGCGCTTACCTGCGCCTCATGCCGCCCTGAGTGTGGCCGCGGGTGGACGGGATGGGTTCTCCCCTCCACCCGCATTAGTTGGCCAGCCGCGAGGGGGCGGCGTCCGCGTGTGCCGGACGCCGCCTAAAGAGAGGGTCCACTGAGACGGAGCCCGCGTCAGGAGCGGGCCGGCGCTGGGAGGGGTCCAGAAGGAGATAGCTACCTGGACCCCTCCTAAACTGGAAGCGCAAAGAGGGCACACCGTGTGGTTTTAGTCGGTTCGAGTCCGACACACCGCCCCGCCGAACGAGAGCCCCGGCGGGGTGACGGTCCGAGGGGATTTCCACACGAAAAAAAAAAAAAAAAAAAAGGGTTTGTGTCAAGTTTTCTATATTATCATATAATATAATTATTATTGACGGGTCTGTGGGTTTAGTGGTTAGTAACTCTAACTGCTAAGTAGGAGGTCGTGGCTTTGATTCCCATCCAAGACAAGTAATGTGTAATGAGCACGATCATTTGTTTTGTATCTGGGTATAATTTATTTTTAATATGTGTGTATTTGGAAATATTTAAGGATATTTATCAGCAGTCTGGTTACCATAGTAGAGGCTACCATAATAGTAGAAGTATATCCTATGTCGCGGGGGGCTTTACAAATATACATGAAACTGACACAAAGAACACCCAGACTCACAACGACAAGGTAGTAGGAAGTGGCGTGGCGACCACTTAAACCACTACGCCATCCGTGCAGTCATAATGAATTGACTTTCTCTTTCTTTTTGCAATCTTGTTACATAAATAATAAATCTGACACATAACGCCATCTAGTTTCAAACTAAGCAAAGCTTGTACTATGAAAGCTAGATTGACTGATAGAATATTTTTTTGGTTGTAAATACATACATATTATACATAGCAAACACCCAAACAAAACAAATATTTGCAGATGATACAAACATTTGAAACCGACCCGGGAATCGAACCCGAGACCTCAGCACAGCTGTCGCATACGCTACCACTGCGCCACCAAAGCAGATATCTGTGCACTAGAGATGGAATAGTCTATTGAATTGCGGGTGTATCTGGACGACGATAGTCCCTTAACATCACGTGGCTCACCTGCTCGTTTAAACCCTATGACAAGGTTGTTTTTGTTTACCAATTTTATGTAATGTTATTTATAAGATTATTCTTTTTATTGTTGTTGGTCTGAGTTTTACAATTGTAATAGTATGTAGTTTTTTTTTTTAAATTAGCTATAAGCGATTTGGTGTACACTGTAAAGCTTATGAAGTGTAAGCATTACAGTGTACACCAAATCGCTTAAATTAATAAAGAATTTATTGAGTTAGGGCGTAGAGTTGTAACAGACGAGTGGATGGTATTATGCAGGATAACGCTAAAATAAATAAGCTTTTTTACGTAATTATTTTTTATTGAATTAAATAACTTAAATAAATTAATTAAAAAAATATAAATAGTATGGTCACGTGTAATATTAATCATCCCGTACTTGACTAACTTAAAGAAAAATCGTACGCTTGTTTTTAGCCTGCCTAAAATGGTGTAAAAAAATTGTATTTCTCTATTAATGTACCGCGTCATATAATTTCAGGTCCGTTTGAGGCAGTTTCTGATTTCATAGATTTTTTTAGCTCCCGTCCAGTTTAATTTAAAACCCGACTAAGGCAAACACCGCTGTGGCTCTGATAGTGGTACTCGAATATTCCACGTAATAGTCTGGTTCAATTTTCAAGTATTTTTTAATTGGTTTTTGTACCATCTGTCGATAACCGTTAGGTATAAAGTAACGGTATAAGAGGAACTGTTTTATTACTATAAAACAGCTCCGTGGGAAACTGTGTGTGAACTTGTGTGGCACAAGTTCTAATAACTTAAATGTCATGGTATTTTTTTTTCTAAGTAATTGATGGATCCATTAATATATTTGACTAGCCTGTGGGCCTTGTTGTTGGTGGCCCTGAATGCTAGTCACAGGTAATGGGTTTGATTCTGTGGGTTGATGTTCGATGGGTTCAGTGCAGTACACCCAGGATAAATAATTCTGTTATGAGCAATGATCATTTTTCCTGTGTCTGGGCGATGGTGGTAGCTTATCTTCAGGTGACTCACCTACTCGTTTGCCTCCTACATTATAAAATATTTAGGTATCCCTTGGGTAAATCTTGCCCGTACATCTGATCATGTTTAGGCGTGATGATCAGAGCTGATATGAATCTGTAACATAAACTTACATCCGTGTTTAGTACATAAGACTAGCTGTATCCTACCACGCTTTGCTGTGGCGCATTGTGCACACGAACCAACTTAACGTTACCTAATATATATATATTGACTTGGTTGAGTCAATTAACAGACCTGCCTGTACAGCTCTCCTTTAAAGTTCAGGATGACCGATGTTATATCATATGTTGGCATGTATCTCTTGTATATGTCATGTATGTATATATATATATATATATATATATATATATATATATATATATATATATATGCCCAGAGACAAGTATGTGAAACGTATGGGCCAAAAAGGTCTTTTTTTTCCATACTAGTCTCTGTATATATATATAGAGATATATATATACATATGTATGAAACATTTTGTTCAGAAATTTATACACAAAACTGATAGACTTATGTTTTGTTCTAAACGAATAATAAGTAGGCTACAAGACATACACGTATCTAGTGAATTCCAATATATTGCTTTCAGAACAATGATTCCAATTCAATAAAATTTACTCAAATAAATAGCATGAGTAAACAGCTGTCCAAATATCTCTGCTTCGAATATTTATCTCTAATATGCGTATCAACGTATCATGGAAAACGAGATGTATTTTTAAATAGATAAAACGGTTGGAGAAATAACCGTACGTCCATAAAAGAAAAATATTGTTTGAGTATGCCGCAAAATATTGTTTGAGTATGCCGCAAAATTAGTTTATTCCTTCATCATATACATAGATAATTAATAATGCCCGTGTGGGAAAGGATGAAGAATGCGGAGGGTTGCCACCCCTATTCATCTCGTGGGTATCATAAAAGCCGACCAAACACTGCAAAGATAAGGAAAACTTGAAACGAGCCCTATAATATAGAGGGCCAAAATCTCCTTGCAAAGAAGAGGCCTATGTCCAGCAGTGGGCTATAATAATAATCTTTATTCGGGTATTTTAGACCCATACAAACTGGTTCACAATTACAACTGTAAAGGAATAAAAATAAACAAAGAATTAATTACAAGATAAAAATACTAAAATAAAATACAAAAACACAACGAGTACAGTACTCGTAAGTTGCGTTTTTGTATTTTATTTTAGTATTTTTATCTTTAAATTTATTCTTTGTTTTTTTTTCGTTTCTCTACATGAACCTTGGAACAGTGGTTCATATAGGCAGAGTCCACGCTAGCAGCGATTATCCGCGACTATAAAAGGCTGTCGATAATGATGAAGTTATATAGATCTATGTATACGTAATAAATAAAAGGAAATGTACAGTACACGAAATCAACTCAAATTAACTGTCGCAACTGAATCCTATTTTAAGTTACGAAATCTAACACATTTCTTCCTTTAGAGTCATCAACAATCATCAACAGCCTGTAATAGTCCACTGCTGGACGTAGGCATCTCCTTAGAAAGGAGGTTTTGGCCTACTATACCCCGCTGGCCAGACGGGTTGATATAGGGTTGGGGTGCGGGCTCAAGAGGCGGCGCGCCTGGCCACAGGGGGAGTCTCCCTGGTGGTCGGGCGCATTGAGGCGCTGGGCTTACGGGTGGCCCTAGATAAGACGGAGGCCCTGTTATTCCATGGGCCCCGTCGTGGTCCACCCCCTGGCGCCTCAATCGTGGTCAACTCGGTCCTCGTACCGGTTCGGGCCCAGATGAAATATCTGGGCCTGATCCTCGACGGGAGGTGGCTCTTCGACGAGCACTTCCGACAGCTTGCTCCAAAGCTGGTCGGCGCTGCGTCTGCCCTAGGGCGACTTTTGCCCAATATGGGTGGACCCAGCGTCGCGACAAGACGGCTGTACACGGGGGTTGTCCGGTCAATGGCGCTGTACGGTGCACCGGTGTGGGCGGCGGCTCTGACCGCCCAGAATAGGGTACGCCTCTGGCGCCCTCAGAGGGTAATGGCGGTCAGAGCCATACGCGGTTACCGCACCGTTTCTACGGAGGTGGCATGCGCGTTGGCCGGAACTCCCCCGTGGGATTTGGAGGCGGAAGTGCTCGCCGAAGTTTATCGGCGAGTGGCTGACTTCCGGGCGGAGAGCGGATTTCGCCCTCCGCCCGAGGATGTGCGCGAGTGGCGCGAAGCCGCTCGCCGAGCCACGATGGCTCGTTGGTCGTTCCGGCTGGAGACTCCACGCGCTGGCTTCGCCGCCGTGGAGGCTCTCCAGCCGGTCATCGCCGAGTGGGCAGGGCGGCAGCACGGGACCCTTTCCTTCCGACTGACGCAGGTGCTTTCCGGGCACGGTTGCTTCGGAAAGTACCTGCACACGGTCGCTAGGAGGGAACTGAGTCCCGCCTGCCACCACTGCGACTGCAGTGAGGACTCGGCCCAGCACACGCTGGCGGTCTGCCCCGCATGGGCGGCGCAGCGCCGGGCCCTCACTGCAGTCATCGGAGTGGATCTCTCGCTACCGGCCGTAGTACGCTCCATGGCCGGTAGCGACAGTTGTTTTACCGCGGTCGCTACCTTCTGCGAGGTAGTAATCTCGCGGAAGGAGGCGGCGGAGAGGGCCCGGGAGGACGACCTCCACTCGGACCCGATCCGCCGCCGGCGAACCGGGCGGCGGAGGCCCGCCTACCACAGCCTCATGCCGCCCTGAGTGTGGCCGCGGGTGGACGGGGTGGGTTTCCCCTCCACCCGCATTAGTTTGGCCAGCCGCGAGGGGGCGGCGTCCGCGTGTGCCGGACGTCGCCTATAAAGAGAGGAAAAACATCGAGACGGAGCCCGCACCAGGAGCGGGCTGGCGCTAGGAGGGGTCCGGATGTCTTAACAACAGCTGTTCCCGGATCCCTCCTGTTACAGGCGCAGAGTGGCACACCGTGTGGTTTTAGTCGGTCCGAGTCCGACACACCACCCCGCCGCAAACCCCGGAGGGGTGACGGTCCGAGGGGATTTCCACACGTTAAAAAAAAAAAAAAAAAAAAAAAAAAAAAAAAAAAAAAAAAAAAGGGTTGGGGTGCGGGCTAGAAAACCTCCTCGTGGTGCACCCTGGAAACGCTGGCGATGGTACTGTTTCCTCCTTGTCCTCTTGGAGGAGAGGATTATCGCCAGCGGCCAATATTCTAGCAGAAGAGGCAGCCGTTCATCGGCTCTCGGGCAAGGCCTGGTCCAGCAGGGTGGGCGTGTCTGCCGGTTGCCCTGCTGGCTCTTCGCTCTTCGGAGCATGGAGGAGGAAACCTCGGTAAAAAACCTGATGGCGGGGCCCTGTAGGGGCCACAGTTTCTCCGCTGATAGCGGTGGAGAAAGGAGGACGGGCTCGGCGTGTACTGACACTACCACCGAGCAGGCAGGGGGACGTAGTCTCCCTGTCAACCGTCGGCATATCGCAATCCCGAGAAGAGCGCTGTGGTTAAGTCTCGCGGCTCTGATCGGGGGCGAGGGTCTTGGCTTAACCGCCCGGACCGCGAGGAAGATAACCTCTCTAAAAAATTCCCCGAATCCCGTGTTCTGGTGCGTGGCCAGGGGATGCATGGCTGATGGGAAGTTCAGTCGCGAGCGCACTCCAAGCCGAGGTACCTGCGGATCCCTCGGTTGGGTTAAAAACTTACGCTTGCCCGGGTAATGGGGGATCTTTGCCCGGGTGGACCTTTTAGTTCTCCCCCACTCGTGGGATTATTTATGAATATGAATACTGACAAAAATACAAAGAAACGGACACAAATGGAAAACAAACAAAAACAGGCGAGCAAAACGGACACTGAAACGAAGGGTGCAAGGGAGAAGAGGAACAGTGGAGCGGATGGGTCGTCCACTGAGGGTGAGATGGTGGGAACGCCTATCTCGATGGGGCTCCCAGAGGTCAGTCTGACTCTGGTCTCTGGGAGCCGAAGGGCATCGGATCGTTTGCGTTCCGGATCCGCCGTTTCATCGGATGGCGCGGACGCCATGGAAGCGGAGCGGAGCGACAGCCGGAAACGCGGACGCTCAGGGGACGTGGAAACCGACACGTCCGGCGAAATGATGCCACCAAAGGTGGCAAGCAGCCGCCGAGGGAGGGCGCGTAAACCGGCCTCGGTCTCGACCCCGTCAGGCTCCGCGTTCTCAAACGCGGAGTCCTACAGGAGCGTGCGAGTGGACGGCGAGGCCGTAGCGGAGGAGGAGATCGCGGATCTCCTGCTCAAGGTTCAGGAGCCGGTGGGGGGAAATGCCCCCCAGGCTCCCGTGTCGGTGCAGGAGAGGGCGAAAGCGGCGGTGGCCGTCATCGACAAGGTGGCCACCAAATCCGTGAACCTTAAGGGCTCGTTTGTGAGGGCCCTTAAGGACTCCTCCTCCGCTTTGTCGGAGGTCGTGGAGGGCCTAGCGGGCGACGTCTCTCGCCTGCAGGTGGCCAACGAGAGGCTGACGGAGCGGGTGAACGAGCTGAGTGCTCAGTTCGCCCGCTTCCAGGCGAACCTCCCCGAGCGGGAAGCCCCGTCCGCGTCCCAGCCTGCCCCTACCACCAACTCAGGGGCATTTGACTCCCAACTGCGAGAAATCCTCTTCGCAGTTGGGAATATGCTGGACGGACGCCTGGCTGGCCTGGAGGCGAGACTGCCCCCTGCGCCGATTATGCGCCCCCCGCTCGCGTCGGCACAGCGGCCTAAGGCCGCCGCTCCGACCGCGCTCCCCGTGGTGGGAGGCCGCGTTTCTTACGCGGTGGCGGCGTCTGCCCCTACTCCATCGGCTCCACAAAGGCCGAGGAGGGGGGCCAAGGCACCGGCCCAGACGCCGGCCAAGGCACCGTCCCAGGCGCCGGCCAAGGCGCAGGCCAAAGTGCCGGCCAAGACGGGGCCTAAAACGGCGCCGAGGAGCGGAGTGGCATTCCCTCCGCTCCCCACTCCGACACCCCTGCCGGGCCCCTCCGCACCTGCCCCCTCCAACGAGGGTTGGCAGGAGGCGAGGGGATCCAAGAAGTCCCGAAGGCGGGCCAGAAGGGCTGCCCAAAGAGCAGCCCAAGCCCTGCCTTCGCCACCGGTGGCAACGGCCTCTGCAAAGAGGCCGCGGAAGCTGCAGCCGCCCAAAACCGCGGCGGTAGTGGTGACCGTGTCCCCGGAGGCGGCTGACGGCGGGCTGTCCTACGCGGCCGTGTTTAAAAAGGCCCGGGACAGCCTCGCCAACGACTTTGGGACGGTGGGGGTGAAGATGCGCCTCGCCCAAACGGGAGCTCGAGTTCTCGAGTTCCCAGGGGCTGAAGGCGCCAAGACGGCGGACACTTTCACTGAGAGGCTGCGGGGTTTATTCGCGACCACAGATGGTGTCAAGATCGCCAGGCCTACCAAGTGCGCGGAGCTGCGCATCTCGGGCCTGGACGACTCTGTGACGGCCGAAGATGTCCGCGCTGTAATCCGGGAGAAGACGGGGTGCAGCGCAGACAACGTCAGGGTCGGCACCATCCGCCCCGGTCCAGGAGGGCTTGGCGCCGTGTGGGTCAGCTGTCCCGTAGCGTCGGCCAAAGTATTGGCCGACGCCGGCAGGCTGCTCATCGGTTTCGTGAGCGCCAGGATCACAGTCCTGGCGGCGAGACCGATGAGGTGTTTTAAATGCCTGGCCACGGGACACACGCGCGTCAAGTGTGACAGTTGTTTTGACTGCGGCGGACTGTGTTTCCGCTGCGGTCAACCGGGGCATAAGGCGGCAGAATGCTCTGCCGCCCCTCACTGCCCAGTGTGTGCGGCGGGCAATAAGCCCGCCAATCACCAGATGGGGCAGAGAGGCTGCAAGCCTCCCCGCAGTTCTCGGCAGACGTCGGGGGTTAGCCAGTCGACCCAGGCTGCCTCCGATGTAGTTCGTGCGTCGACGTCGTCGCCCATGGAGGAGGTTGTAGAGACGATCCAGTAATGGATCAAGTCTCCAACCTCCTGGTCCAGACGAACCTGAACCACTGTGCCGCGGCGCAGGATCTCTTCCTGCAAACCATGGCACAGTGGTGGATAGGTGTTGCCGTAGTCGCGGAGCCCTATTCTGTCCCTCCCCGTCCAAACTGGATGGGTGACTGGGACGGCTCCGTGGCAGTCGTCGGTTCCACGACGGCTCATTCCCCGCCCTTGTCGCTAAGAGACAAGGGCACTGGATATGTTGCCGTCGAGTGGGGGGGGATCACCATATATGGTGTCTATTTCTCCCCCAACCGGAGTTTGAACGACTTCGAGGTTTTCCTAACCAGCTTGGAGACCTCGATACGGCGACTAGCGTCTGGGCACGTCCTTGTGCTGGGGGACTTCAATGCAAAGTCCATTGCGTGGGGTTCCCCCAGGGCGGACGCCAGGGGCGAGGCCGTAGAGGAGTGGGCGGCCTCGGTGGGCCTCTGTCTTCTAAACAGAGGCTCCACCAACACGTGCGTGCGACAGCAGGGGGGGTCGATAGTGGACCTTTCGTTCGCTACCCCTGCCCTCGCCGCGAACTGGTGTGTCCTGGAAGAGGTTGAGACGCTCTCGGATCACCTGTATATCCGATTTGAGCTCTCCCGGACCCAGGACTCCAGTAGGGGTCACGTGGCGCGGCGTTTATCCCGCTTTCCGCGGTGGGCTGTTGCCAGGCTGAACCGGGACCTACTAGAGGAGGCAGCCATAATTCACTCGTGGCTGTCTCCTCAGGCTCCGACCGAGGAGGTCGACGTGGGGGCTGGCCGCTTTCGCGATGCGATTACGCATGTATGCGATGCGGCCATGCCCCGCGTTCGAGGTCGTCGGCCTCCAAGGAAGGAGGTCTACTGGTGGTCCCAGGAGCTGGCGGACCTCCGTGCGGCCTGTACACGTGCCCGGAGGTCCTACACGCGCAGTCGGCGGCGTCACCGTGGAGACGGTGAGGAGGACCGGCTTCATGAGGAGTACCGACGGGCGCGAAAAACTCTGAAGCTGGCCATTAGCCGCGCCAAAGAAGAAAAAAGACAGGAGATGCTGGAGGGTCTTAATCGTGACCCCTGGGGTCGCCCTTACCGCGCGGTGCGACAAAAGCTCCGCGCGTCGGGCCCCCCCCTTACGGAGACTCTCCAGCCCAGCTTCCTGAGAGAGAAGTGAACTTCCCGAGAAGTGGTTGAGGGCCTTTTCCCGCAACGAGCGGAACACACTCCCCCGGCGATGGCCTCCTTGGCCGGAGACGACGAGGAGCACGGGGAGGAAAATGTTCCGCCCGTCCGGGATTCGGAGGTAGGGGCGGCTGTTCTACGGATCCGTTCCAAGAACACCGCCCCTGGGCCAGACGGGGTACCGGCCCGAGTGCTGGCCCTGGCCCTCAACCACTTGGCAGACCGCCTCGGGGAGGTGTTCGACGCTAGCTTGGCGTCGGGACGCTTCCCTGAGTGCTGGAAGAGCGGGAAGCTGGTCCTATTGAGGAAGCCGGGACGGCCTGCCGATTCGGTCGCGGCCTATAGGCCCATCGTGCTGCTGGACGAGGCGGGCAAATTGTTTGAGAGGGTTCTTTCTGCCCGCATCGTCCGGCACCTCTGCGAGGTGGGCCCCGATCTGTCGGACGCCCAATTTGGTTTTCGGGCGGGGCGTTCGACAGTCGACGCTGTGTTGCGCCTGAGGGCCGTGACCGAAGAGGCCGTGAGCTGTGGCGGCGTGCTGTTGGCGGTGTCACTGGACATCGCCAACGCATTCAATAGTCTGCCATTCAGCTGCATCAGGGAAGCACTCCACTATCATGGGGTGCCAAAGTACCTGAGGCGGCTGGTGGCAGACTATTTAGAGGAGCGTACCGTCGTGTACGAGGACCGAGAAGGTAATTTGAGGAGTCGGCCCATGTCGTGCGGTGTTCCACAGGGGTCCAAGAACAGACCCGTTCTTGGACCCCTCTTGTGGAACATAGGGTACGACTGGGCCCTTCGCGCCGATTTCCCCCCCGGGCTGGGTGTAATCTGTTACGCAGACGATACCCTCGTGACAGCCCGGGGGGCAAACTTCCAAGAGGCGGCGCGCCTGGCCACAGGGGGAGTCTCCCTGGTGGTCGGGCGCATTGAGGCGCTGGGCTTACGGGTGGCCCTAGATAAGACGGAGGCCCTGTTATTTCATGGGCCCCGTCGTGGTCCACCCCCTGGCGCCTCAATCGTGGTCAACTCGGTCCTCGTACCGGTTCGGGCCCAGATGAAATATCTGGGCCTGATCCTCGACGGGAGGTGGCTCTTCGACGAGCACTTCCGACAGCTTGCTCCAAAGCTGGTCGGCGCTGCGTCTGCCCTAGGGCGACTTTTGCCCAATATGGGTGGACCCAGCGTCGCGACAAGACGGCTGTACACGGGGGTTGTCCGGTCAATGGCGCTGTACGGTGCACCGGTGTGGGCGGCGGCTCTGACCGCCCAGAATAGGGTACGCCTCTGGCGCCCTCAGAGGGTAATGGCGGTCAGAGCCATACGCGGTTACCGCACCGTTTCTACGGAGGTGGCATGCGCGTTGGCCGGAACTCCCCCGTGGGATTTGGAGGCGGAAGTGCTCGCCGAAGTTTATCGGCGAGTGGCTGACTTCCGGGCGGAGAGCGGATTTCGCCCTCCGCCCGAGGATGTGCGCGAGTGGCGCGAAGCCGCTCGCCGAGCCACGATGGCTCGTTGGTCGTTCCGGCTGGAGACTCCACGCGCTGGCTTCGCCGCCGTGGAGGCTCTCCAGCCGGTCATCGCCGAGTGGGCAGGGCGGCAGCACGGGACCCTTTCCTTCCGACTGACGCAGGTGCTTTCCGGGCACGGTTGCTTCGGAAAGTACCTGCACACGGTCGCTAGGAGGGAACTGAGTCCCGCCTGCCACCACTGCGACTGCAGTGAGGACTGGGCCCAGCACACGCTGGCGGTCTGCCCCGCATGGGCGGCGCAGCGCCGGGCCCTCACTGCAGTCATCGGAGTGGATCTCTCGCTACCGGCCGTAGTACGCTCCATGGCCGGTAGCGACAGTTGTTTTACCGCGGTCGCAACCTTCTGCGAGGTAGTAATCTCGCGGAAGGAGGCGGCGGAGAGGGCCCGGGAGGACGACCTCCACTCGGACCCGATCCGCCGCCGGCGAACCGGGCGGCGGAGGCCCGCCTACCACAGCCTCATGCCGCCCTGAGTGTGGCCGCGGGTGGACGGGGTGGGTTTCCCCTCCACCCGCATTAGTTGGCCAGCCGCGAGGGGGCGGCGTCCGCGTGTGCCGGACGTCGCCTAAAGAGAGGAACATCTACATTGAGACGGAGCCCGCACCAGGAGCGGGCTGGCGCTAGGAGGGGTCCGGATGTCTTAACAACAGCTGTTCCCGGATCCCTCCTGTTACAGGCGCAGAGTGGCACACCGTGTGGTTTTAGTCGGTCCGAGTCCGACACACCACCCCGCCGCAAACCCCGGAGGGGTGACGGTCCGAGGGGATTTCCACACGTTAAAAAAAAAAAAAAAAAAAAAGGGTTTGTTTCAAGTTTTCCTTCTCTTTGCAGTGCTGTTGTCCTGCATAGTTTGCTCCTTTAGTCGGCTCTTACGACACCAATAGGGGTGGTGACATTCCGTACTCTTAATCCGTCACCACCCTTTAGAGTAATCGTAGGTTACATCCCATCACCCGCTTCTAGCCTTATCTACCTCTTTAGCTCCTTTGCTGTCATTATAGTTTTCCCATTTCATCCTACATTGACTCACTATTACTATTTGTGTCAGTGTGAAATCTCCTTTATGACAAATAAGCGTTTTGATTCATTGTTGTTGAAATTAAGGTTAGTTAAGTAAGTTATAGGTTTGTTAATACTCGTAGGTCTCAAGACCAAATTACAAGCGAACTTTGTGATCGATTTTTTTTTTTTAAATAAAGAATTGGAATTAAAAATTACGAAATTGCAGAATAATTATAATTGGAAAATTAGTTACTCACCGAAGTATTCATTATGTTTCATAGCGAAATAATAATAATAATAACCTCACACATCACACACTCGGCTGTCTGATTCCAAACTAGCCAGAGCTTGTACTAAGGTAACCAGACCTGGCAGGCTGATAAACATACTTATATTTTTCTAAATACATAAATATTATAGATAAATTATACCCAGACACAGAACAAACGATCATGCTCATCACACAAATACTTATCATGGGTGGGAATCGAACCCACGACCTCCGGTTAAGCAGTCAGGGTCACCAACCACTAGCCCAACAGGCTCGTCAAATATCCTAAGATTTTTGGTAAACGTAAAGTTCTACATAAAATAATACCGTGTATCTAGTTATATATTTTTAATGTATGAAAAAAATATGTTAATGTCTATATCTAAAACTTTGAAGTCAGTTATAAATATTGTAAAGTGACGGAAGGAAAGTGAAGTGAAACCCGTGACACACTGTTTTATTCACGCAATGCACACACAGAGATTATCAGCCCACATATAAACAACAAAATATGAATTTAATCGCCTGTAGTACCTAAATTAAGTGAGTAACCTAAAAGCTGGTTATAAAATATTTACAGGATAATACATTATAGTTGACTTCAGGTTAATATGTTTTACGTGGAAATATAATCTTTCTTGTGATCTTCTTGATTGAAACGCCAAGTTATCTGCGTGATCAAAAGGCTTTAGAACACGGATGTGACGGCAGCTTTCTGAGTAGTGAGCTTTTCAATACATTTTAAACCTTTTGTAAACCTATGTTATTTAGATTACTTTTTTTTATTCCTTTGACTGTGTCTGTTTCATTGAATTTACTTTTTTTGGTATACATAAATCTATTTAAAATTTTAATTAAACTACTGAAACTGAATCTACCGGTCTGGAGATTAACTGCCACCATTACCAATAAAGAGATTGTGTCCTATCAAAACAGTGGACTATCACTGGGATAAGGGGCACAAAAGAATATAACTGTTATCGGGCACTAGTAACCTCTGACAGTTAGAGATAACTTCTGAGATCTTTATCAAGCTATCAATTGCCCAGAAAACTAAATAAAGTGTTCAAAATATACAAAATAATATTACAAGAGGTTTTGTCTCTGGAGAAAAACGATTACTTACTTAGTTTACTTAGACGAAAGAGAATGGCCACCTCGCCACCTGCAACTCAAAAGTCACAACTGCGTTGCTGCCCTTTGAGTCCCTCCCGCTCGAGTCAGCGGGAGGGGGATTTGGGCTCCGATAACCTCACTCCCTCAGTGAAAGGCAACGAAAGAAGTTCTTAACACCGGTTTTTTGTGAGGCCGTGGTATCACTCCGGTCGAGGCTGCCCATTCGTGCCGAAGCATGGCTCTCCCACCGAAAATGACACAAACTACTCACTACAATAAATAAATGAGTATTCTAATACATTCATATTTCAACACAAAATACTCCCACATGCGAAACAACTTTCCGGGATATACCCAATTAATTATTCATTTATTTAGCCCCACTACACTAGACGGGTTGACCACTTAAAACTACTGATGCTTGTCAAGAGATTCTCAAAAAGGCTAAGGGACTAAAACAGAAGCCCTGAATTTGAAATTTATGTAGGTAATCTATTTCAGTATTTTTTAAACTTCATTACTTCGTGAATATGCCTATATGTGGAAAATATATAAAATAGTGACTGACTGTGACAAAAATGGTTAATCAAAATAAATGGAGTCTACTGGTGGGTGATTCTCATTGCTGTGCTGCGATTACCACCCAAAAAATAATAATATAGTAATTAATAAGTAAGTTTTAGCGATAGTTTCGTCAAGTGTAGTATAGATTCGTAATCTAGTTAGATGTCAGACGGTCGTATGTAAGGTAACTAGAAGAATAATACTATCAAAACTTAATCAAAACTATTAAAGTATATTTGAGTTGCTCTTTTTTTCATATTTTTTTAAGAAAACGCTCGCACTAAGAATAAATACGGACTTTAAAAACATACATAAAACGAACACACCCAGACTCACCCAGAAACAACAATTTGTGGATCACACAAAGTGTTGGAAGCGGCGAGGTGACCGCATAAACCACTACGCCATCCGTGCGTGCTCTTACCATCAACTGACACGTCTGTTCGTTTGCTATCCTTACATATTAAAAACTGAAGTCTCCCGGCCGCGTCTGTCTGTTTGTATGAACGTTATAAACTCAAAAACTACCAAAAAGATTTTTGTACGGTTTCACCAATAGATTGTGTGATTCCTGAAGAAGGTTTTGGTGTATAATTCATGATGGTTTTATGTAAATTGACTGCAATATAACGATTATTGTAGAAGAGGTCGCAAATGTTACAAAAACGTTACATAAACCGGGCGAAAAAAGGATCACGGTTACCGAAAACTACGCGGGAGCAGCTACAGGCTAGTATACTATAAAAAAACTATAGATAACTATATATCCAGCTTAAAAATTAATATACAAAACCCGGTGTACAACAATTCCTTTTATTATTGTTACAAAGCAATTAGCCTGATGGATACAAGCCTGAACATGAATCAACAGTCAATATGATATTACTTCAGAGCCAAGTACCTAGCAAATGGAAAGGTACTCTAGAATATTGATGAATCAACTAATTTTCGTGAAAGTAAGTAATTGCTTAAGTGAGATGGATTTTTTTCGCAATCTATGAAAAAAAAAGCAACATATGAATTTGTTTTTATAATAATAATTATATTGCACTGATGCGTGTCTTTAATGTTATTATTTTGGGTGGCACCCAAAATTAATCGTTCCCTACATAAGCTCACGTCTTCTCAGAAGAGATGGACATATATATATAGGTAAACCAGGCTAGTCAGCCTGTGACTACAACCAATGCAACCAGATCGAAACGTCAGGTAGATTATGAATGTTTTACCTATTATGTGATTGAGTTCAATGTATAATATTTATAGTATAACGCACAATTTTCTTGGATATAAACTGAAATAGAGGTCTTTTATATTCATTAATTCCATTGAGATTTAAGCATTCATTCTCTATTCTAAAGAAAATAAGTGAACATTGAAGTGCGTTTTTTTTTTTCAGCAGCTAAAAGGACTACAAGATAATAAGCGCCCTTTCATTTTATATAAAACACATTTAGTGCCGGCAAACGCTTAACAACCTTTTGGCCTGAGTGCCGGTCTTTGAGATTGTGGGGACAGTACTATACCCTGGCGGGTTGAAAACTGCATCGTATCGTTTTTCACATAATTTTCTAAAAAGACCCTACTTTGCCATGAGGAAGTTATTCTTATGTCAAATTATTTCTTAAATAAATAAAACTTTATTGTGTAATAAACACCGCATAAAACTTATATTGAAGGGAAAGTATACATTTTAATATGATTAGGTAGTTAATATGATTAGGTGGGTACCGTGTGGTGACGGATTAAGAATACAGAGTGACACCACCCCTATTTAACCCAAGGGGTCGTAAGAGCCAACTAAGGGAGCAAACTCTGCAGGACAACAGCACTACAAAGAGAAGGAAAACTTGAAACATACCCTATACCAACCCGTCTGGCCAGCGTGGTATAGTAGGCAATAACCTCCTTTCTAAGGAGAGGCTTTGGATTATCAAAGGCTGTTGATGATGATAATGAGGTGGTTTTTTTTATGTTAGAGGGGGCAGACGAGCAAATGGGTCACCTAATGGAAAGTGACTATCGCCGCCCATGAACGTCTGTAACTTAGGAGTCAAAAAAGCGTTGTCGGTCTTTTAGTAGGTTATCACATTTTTGAGGTTTATCTGTGGTCATATATGACATGGTGCTGACATAGTGGTCGCTATTATTTTTAAGTTATTTATGGTAACAAAGAGAAGACAAAACATATCCAATTATTTAACCTACCTATTGTACTTAACCAAGTAAACCTGTCGACATCGATAACTTATGTTGATGAGCGTTGTACGCGGTGTCCCACAAAATAGGTGGTCAGCATTTACTATGATGGACATGGTCAGTCCCAGTAATGATTTTCAGTGCCCACCATAACTGTTAATTTGATCTCTTAAAGCTATCGCTTTGTACAAATAACGAAAATTATTTTTTGTAAATAACAAAAGGAATTGAGGTTACTAGAGACCGAATCCTCCTAAATCTTTAAGGAGGGGATGGTGATTAAAGGACGGCAACACACTGGTGTCTATTGCACTGCAAGTATGACTTACCATCAGGTGATCAACCTGCTCGTTTTTAATCTTATTCTATAAAAATACAAAATCCTTACTCATCTTTTCGTTATTAATCATAAATATTTTTTACGAGTGAAGTTATAAGACATAAAAAAATTTACTTACGCGCTATCACCGATAGCGGACACATAAAACTGATTTATTAAGTTGAACAGCTCGTAAAAACCTGTTCACAATGAATTCCACCTGGAAACTGTCTCTATCAGAAGCTGTTTCGAACAAATTTATGTGATGTCAACGTTTAGTGATGTAAGGATACGTCAGATGGCATCACAGATTCATATACTTCCTGTGATATAATATGTAGTAACATATAAGAGAGTTATGAAGAGTTATTTGGTAAAGTGTCGTTTGTAACATTTACTACATATTATTAAAAAAAGTCCTTCACCACGATCTGTCTATATGTCTGGAAGCGATAAACTTCAAAATCATTTTTCGTATCTATGTAGGTCTTGCTAATAGATAGAGTGATTTACAGGGTCGGTTTAGCTAGGTTAGGTTTGTTTTTTGTCTAAATTAGATAGAAATGTTAAAAAAATTCGGGCTGAAATAATCATTCAGAAGTTTCAAATTATTCAAGTTAAAATAATTTCAATGTTATTTTGCAATTAGTTACCACAACTAATAAACTTGAGCTATCTCAAAGGTCTTTGACGTAGCTTGTCTACGTTACCACACCTACGGACTAGTACCTACGGCGTAGTACATCTACGAACCAACACCCATGGTTTGCATAACCTTTGTTCTATATAACAATCGTGTTCCTAGCCTCACTCCCAGAGGCAGTTCTTAAAGTACACATACGAACTCACTTCCGCACTTACTTATGCGAGGCTTACTGCGTACTCAAGGCTTATGTGGTTAGGTTGCTCCCATTTTATTCATACATTTTAAGAAGAAAAAACATTTTTACATCTATTTACTTAAAGGTTATTTTTAATAAAAGTCTATTTATGTAACTTTGGTCAATTTTAGAAGCATTATACGCCTCTACTTGGAAAAAATAATATTTAATTACATCTTCTCTCTATGAACACGTAACGTATTTTAAAATTAGTGAAAATTACATCTGCGAGAACAAAACCGTGCTATTGAATCAAGTTTAATGTTCACAACTAGCTTCCTTCCAACTCAACCAATTTAGGCGAATAAAAGCTCAATAAAAGAGCTCGTTCTAGCAAAATTTTCTGAAACCACACACCTCAATTAGAATCAGTGAAATGGAGAAAGAAAGAAAGAAATTATAAGAAATATACAAAACAAATTGCGGTGATTTCAAATATTACAATTTTTTTTCACCAGAACCCAGGTTTAAATATCCAAATTCTATAGATTGGAAACACTTTGAACTCACTGTAATATAAAATGAATCTCTCAATCAGATATCGTCTCGCCTCGCAAGCAAATAAAAACTTTTTCGATCTCAAACGCCCAAAACTATTTGATGTTAGACAAACGAAATTGACACGATGTAGTATTCGAACCGCACCGTACTCCTGCATAATTTATCCGCACGAACTTCGAGAGATGTCGATATAGACATCATATATTCAGTGATACATTCGTACACTGAGCTGTTTTCCGTGATAGTAATCATTTGATTTCTTTATTTTAGTTTACGTAAAAAAATTGATAACTTAGTATTGTAGAAACAGTTGTGATGATACTATAATACAAAAGCTGTTAGACTGTACTGGAAAAATTATGTGATCATACTTTGTGAGGCAACAATTTGATTTTAAAAAGTTGTATATAGAAAACAATCATTATTAAAACTTTATTAGCGCGATGTAGAATTAGTTGTTAAAACGTAGTATTGCTGAGTTACGCTAGATGACGCCAAACTATTTTCCTGTATGTCAGCCAGTACTAGAAATTTATATCTGTAGTGCAAGTATTTTTGGTGAATTTCGGGGATAGTTTAATGGTATTTAGTTGGTTTATGTGTAGAAATTATTAATAATAACTAGTAATTAATTTTGGCAGCGGTAGTCGCTTTCTCTCAGGTGACCCTTCACCTCGTTTGCTCACTTTTCCATAAAAAAAAAAAAAAAAAAAATTACAAAAGTGGATTTCTCCTATAATGGTACCCTCATTACGCCCTAGTCGAAATGGAAATGACCTTACCTTACCTTTACCTAAAAGTTTTATTGACAACCTTAAAGATTTTGAATTGAGAATTTGGCGCAAAAAAAATACCTATTCCTTAAAATTATGTATGTATTAGAAAATTAATTATGCCAATTTTGAAAGGAAAAGAGTGATATTTAAACGTACAGTATATATATCTAAATTCAGTCGTACATATATGTAGACTTACAGTTAGATTTTTTTATTATGTGTGCTATAAAGTAAATAATATAAAAACAATTACTTAAAGAAACAGGGTTCCAGTATATATTTGATTCATCACAGTTAAAAGTCTAAAAAATGGCAGATCACGTTACACTGATTATAAATAATTATAAATAATAATCTAAATTCGACTGCCAGGAGATCTCTAGTCTTTATTAAATAGTGAACATTATAGATTTCTCATATTTAAATTAACGTACAGTAAAATTCCTTTTAAGATATTTTCTGTGAGCAAGGCACTAAGTAAATTTATATTCTTATTTAAACAAATTAACTTTACTGTATCTACTTATAGCTAATATCAAAGCAAAATTCTAAGGTTTCAAAATCGTTGTAATAGACTTGCAAAGAACTGCTTACGTCGTTGGAAATGTGCTGGCTCAGCAAAGCCTCAGCTATGAAACTAATTTCTTACTACCCGCAATTGAAATCGAACGACACTTGATGGTATTTACTGCTGGAAACCAATCGCGGTACTCGATGTTCGTTCAGTTTCTCTACAGGCTGATGTTTAATTGTAATTAAATCGAGCTTTTATTACGGTCAGGAATTATTTGCAAACTGATCCCTTGTTAATACAGCATGTTTTTATATGAATGATAAGGTAGTCCTTACCTAAAAATTCTTTAAAAATATACTAATAAATATTAGCTTAGTAGTATATTTTTGCATTATTATATAATTACCTAAGCCTACCTTACCTAAGCAATAATAGTTGTGTTGAAATCTCAGAAACTACTGGTTCGAATGGAAAAAATCTTTAATTTTGGATAGCCCATATATTAAGAAAAGCCAAAGGCTATATAACGACCAATAAGAATAGAGCATTAATGAAAAAAAATGCTAAAATTGGGCAAATATATTCCTTTTGAAAAACGCGGTGATGTTGCCTGAGTGATCAAGTTATACATCATGAATACATACAGAGTCTAATCAATCTAAATTTAATTCGTCAACGTTCATCGGAACGATTTAGTAGTCATGAACTAAAATTCGATAAGTACATAAATAATACATCATCATCATCATCATCATATGCCACACAACGTTTTTACAATTATTTCTTTATTTGTGTTTTTTACTTTAACCTATTTTACAGTTTTTTAAACTACAATTCATTTGCATAATGTTTTGTCTTGTTCTCGGTTCGGTGAAAGATAAAAAAAATATTTAGAAAGAAAGGTATTTAGACATGTAGATACACTGCTGGATAGATACATCACATCATCACATCAACAGCCTTTAATAGTCCACTGCTGGACATAGTCCTCTCCTTAGAAAGGAGGTTTTGGCCTACTATACCACGCTGGCCAGACGGGTGGTTATAGGGTTTGTGTCAAGTTTTCCTTCTTTTTGCAGTGCTGGTGCCCTGCGTTGTTTTGCGCCCTTAGTCGGCACTTACGACAGCTACGGGATGAATTGGGGTAGTGGCATTCCGTATTCTTAATCCGTCACCACACGGATAGATACAGAGACAAGATAATATTATAAATTGTATAAAAATGAGTCATTATAAAAAATATGATACCAATAAATAAAATTAAAAGTGACTGATATTTTTAAAACCATTCGTTTGTAGACCAATATATTTTATCATAAAAACCATAACGTGAATAAAATATTATAAATCCTTTTAGGAGCACCCTATAATGTCTGTAGACGAGTTATGTTTGAACATAGTCTTTTATAGCCTGCCTGTGGTTCTCGGCTGCCGATATGAACAAAAAGTAAGCACTCGGTTACACCAAACTAGCCGGTCGAAAGTTTTCACCCTATTTTTGGTAAACCAACAACAGAGAGTAGAGTGTTTTTGCGCCCACTGAGTTACTTAATTAAGGGTTTAAATTTCGGAGTTTAGAGTTTTTCTTTTTGGTTTTACAGGAAACAAACTATTGCTTGGTATTTTACTGTTGATTGCATTTTCGTGTTATATCAATGTTATATCATATTTTCAATGTTTTTAGGTGCTAGCATTTTCTACACTTACTGCTATGTACCCCAGCCTTAGTAAATTCTATATCTTATTCTTGACATCTATACGAATTATAAATAAATAAAATTGAAGTGTCTGTTTGTAATATCAAAATAATAGGTTTCTTTCATACTTACACGGTTATATTTTGCACGATACATTTGCCTAAAAACTAGTTTAAATATTTTTTGTCTAGTTTAAATATTTTTTGTTAAAATTGAGAGAAACAGTGAGCAAGCAGCTTTATTGAAGTTAGTGGACAACTGTTTTTACCCTTGTGCAACAATTCGCGAAAATACCCAAAAGCGTCTATAAAAACTGTTGGCCACTAAGTTTCTTTCCTTGACACTGCATGTGTCAGTTTTGTTGTTACTATCACTATTTACACTTACTTTGCACGCACACTAACACAAGAATGTTTGTTTAAATTGTTTTGTAGCGCAAAACTTTATTTAGACATATAAATAAACTAAACAGAACCCTTCGCTCCACAAATAATCTTTTCCTGTCATGTCCCTCTAATATTTCCGCGTGTGTTCATTCTTCCTTCATCATTCAATCTGTCCTCCTCTGGAACGCTCTTTTCCAGGATATCACCACCTAAAAGGCACCCAGTTGTCATTCGTTCAAGGCTAAAGTAAGAACACTCCTAACACACAAAGTAATTACATCGTTATTGGATTAATATCAATATTATATGAATTATGTATATGTATGATTGTATATATATATTTTTGGAACAAAGTTCCTTATCGCGCGTTCTGGAAGGGGGCTAGACGGAAAAAATTCTCACGAAAAGTTGTAACGACACTTTTTATGTCAGTCATTCAGCGCCATCTATCGAATAGATAGGAAATCATTTCTCAAGGAGATTTTACCAATGTATAAATTGTTTGAATTAAAAACCAACTAAAAATACTTCGTTCCTATCGGGTGTCCCACGACCCCACACGGCTTTTTTTATTCAAGTATGTGTAGGTATATGTATGTATGTAAGAAAGACTGAATGAACATGTATATTTATTTATATATTCCGTGTTTCTATCCCCGTTTTTTTCATTTCATGTAAATGTGTTTCTTGATGGAGTCTTGTATATTTACTCAAGTTTAGTGCACCTAATCACACATTTCTACACCACCCCAAGGTATCCTAGCAGAGAGGATTTAAGTCCACCTTTAAACATTCTTCTCGTGCATATCTTAGATATAACTTACAAAACTGCCAATGAAATCTGATTCTTGTATTGACAACTTTTGGAAACTTCAATCAAAGTTAAAGACGCTTCTTCTGTATAATTTTTATGGTTCCATATTTTACCCTTATATAATCTTATCAAAGCGGATAGTTGCGTAATTACGGTATTTATTTCCATAGACAGCTCTTTTGGCCACCGTCTACTAAGAAGTGTTGCTAAAATATTAAAATCAATATTTGCTGTATTCGTAGGGTTGACAACCGCAAAACACGCTTTATAATAACTAGCTTACTTACTCTAACACTTGGATAATTGGCGCTCCACCACTGTGCGTTTTTCAAGACACTTTTTGCCTCGCACTACCAATCTCCGGAACAAGTTATCGGCTGCGGTATTTCCGGACTGATACGACCTTCAAACCTATAAGAACAGAGCGTACTCCTTCCTCAAAGGCTGGCAACGCGCTTGTGACTCCTGAGTTGCCCCCTATTCCATTAAAAAAAGCTTGTGACCGCGGTCCGGCCACATGTATATCGATTATCGCGATATGTTACTAGCTGATTATGTATCTTTACATTGGTGAAAGAATTTTTTAACTCGGTTTAAGTAAGGTCGGTTGGTAAGCATAAAAGCCTACCAAACAAACGAACTGATTTTCACGTTTATAACATATGGACTAAGAACAGTAAGTTTAAAATTGTTTTTTACAATTGACATTCATCAAGTAGGAATAGATTGGACTTGACAGTCAACTACACTATTTTCTGTAGTAGTGCTAGCGTATGTTACATTCAACCTTTTTTTACAGGATATTTTTACTTCACCAACAAACTCAAAACACATGTGGGTCTACTGAGTGGAGTAATACCACGGCTTAATACACAGCTGGTGTTAATAATAATAATATCTTCACTTTACTTGCAGATATCCGTGAACGGTGGTAGTCACTTACCTTCAGGTGACCCGTCTGCTCGTATTTTAATGGTATAGGCGGCTTACAACTACTAACCTACGAAACTAACTAAAAACTTGAAGTAAGTAAAAATTCTAGAACGTAATCAAAACTTGTTTACAAGTACTTCAAGGTATTTTTTCCAATTTCCGCAAAAATATTATCTCCGATATGTTACGAGAAACTAATACGAAATGGCAATGGGGAGTCGCTTTGAAAAATAACCCGTTTCCATTTCATTTGGCTGAGATATTACCAAGGTCCGTCCCGAAGAGCATTGGACAGAAACTCTGGAGTTAAGATTTAAAAACCTTTACATGTAAAGACTTTTAAGACACTATATTGAATTAGAAATAAAGAACCTACTTATTGAACTATATTTCAATACTAAATGTAAAGATACCATTACTACTATGAAAAAAAAGTGGTATGTGTCGCGATTGGGACTGGTAAGAGGCTCAGTCGCGACACACACCTTTTTGTATACCATATTTATTATCTGAATTTAAAAAAATCGAATCATCATACATTTTCCTTTTTGTTGGTTTGTCGTTTGTTATACTTTTTCGCATTAACTATTTAACCGATATTTATTAAAATTATGCGTACTCGTCGCCAGCAGTACGAAAAAAGACAGGCCCGAATATATCATATAACGAACTTCAAGTTTTCCATTAAATTTTATAGGAAAAAAACACGCTCAACGCTTCCCAGAAGCGACACGTGCCAAATATCAGTTCGCGGAACTCGTGAACTTTATAATTCTTAGTTCAATTTATAATATAAGGACGTAATATAAAACGCTTACTTTACCGCACTGTCTATTTTGCTTTTTTAAAAATATCCACGTTCTGTAATAGTGAATTAGGTATAGTCTTTCATTTTGACCTCATTTTTTATAGTTTTAGGGACAAACATCGATCAATAATTGACTAAATAGAGCTTACCATGTGAGTGTAATATGTTTAAATATTGCTACTAAACGATTGTACATTAGTTGTTTTGTAGTGTGTAATATTTAAAAGAAACTCTCTTTAATTTCTTAAATGTTTTTAGGGTTCCGTACCTCAAAAGGTAAAAAGGAACCCTTATAAGATCACTTTCTTGTCCGTCTGTCCGCGTGTCACCACCGATTTTCTCAATAACCTAGACTTAGAAAGTTGAAATTTATACCAGATACGTCTATGGTCCCTATTAGGTGTATAGATATGAGCAAATTTCAATTTTCGCGAATACTTGTAAGTACCAAAATTTACCTTAAAAAATGAAGATAAATTTTGGTACTTACTAATTTTTCGCGAAAATCTACTTAAAATCTGGGTAGGTAACGGAACCTGACCGGTTTTTTATGTTCAAATAAAACCGTGTTTCTATAAATACATAGAAAACTCTCAAGCAACGTACATCTGCGTGTAATATAAATTGTGATTTAAACCCCTAATTCCGTTTAATCTCCTTCCACGTTGCTCTTAATAGATTAACAATTAAATTGATTACAAAACACCTTAGTATTCCCGAGGGAGAGGTTGAATTAAGCGCACGAAAGTGACATTGTTTCGAGTAGCACTCGTGTTGCGAATTTTATCTCGAAACTCCAAACTTTTTTCCTTACAACTCTCTCAACACTCTTGCGGGTCGTCACAATCTTTTACGGTGTTTGAGGTCAGGTATGAAACAATTTCCAAGCGCTTAGGAAGCATCTTTTTAAATTATGTATAAGGGTGCTTGTAAAAAAAGAATGAACATAACAAAATACTGGTAAGTATGAACTTAGTTCCCTGTATATTAACATATTTAAAAATATATATCGTTCACCAGTGGTACAGTACATCATTTAAATTGGTAAACGATTTCGCCTGTCTAGGTAAAGATAGAAGGTCATCAAGAATAATTAGTTTTTTTTTGGACTTTACTTGACAAGACAGTTTTTTAAAATAACTATGAATTTATAACAAAAATATCTTCTAACGAAGTTTGACTGTGATTATTAGAAACGAATTTCGTTTTTTATGCATAAACAATCAAAGACACAAACAGTTTTCTCAGAGAAGTTTGAATTGCGGCCCGCCCGATTATGCCTTCGTTTCTCATATTTAATCTAAGTATTTGAGAGTATTTACAATTCGAACATTCTAAGTTTCACATTTCTTTTCATATTTAGTGATCGTGGAATCTTACATGTTGTCAGAGGCAGAGTAGAAATCACCCAGAAAAAAATATTCTGAAGAGATGGAAATTGCTTTTACACAATCAAAGCCGCTAGCATAAGTTTTCCTTCAAATATTTCCTTCATCCGAAATAAATATTTATCTGCACACAAAACATCGTATGGAAAACTCTCTCCCGTACCAAAAAATACTTTCATATTTTCTAAAACTGATCTCAAACTGTTTTCAAAATATACGATACTATAAAAAAAAATTTTGAATACCAAAAGCACCCATGTTTAGTGGTAAGTAGTCTAGAAGATCGCTTTACGATAAGGCATTACGGCTTATATTTACCATGTGTCATTTTATGTAGTTTTTTTTATTTGTTATACAACGAGGACTATAAGTAGTGATTACTGACCGTGGGAGAGCCATGCTTTGGCACTAATACCTCACAGAAAACCGGTGTTAGGAAATTCTTTCGTTGCCTTTCACTGAGTGAGTAAGGTTACCGGAGCCTAAATGGGGATTAAGGCTCCGGGAGGGACTCCAAGGGCAACAACGCACTTGTGATTTTTTAGTTGCAGGTGTCAATGAGCGGCAGTAGTTGCTTACCATCAGGTGACCCGTCTGCTCGTTTGCCTTTGGTGTAAAGGATACCAAAAAAAAACACTTATAGAAACTCAGACACGAATGGCATTTTAGTCGCCTCACTTTCAAACTCTCGGTCAAGTGAGCGTGTACTCCCAAGGAAGTCGTTGAACTCTCGACAACTAAGTGAAAAACTTCACAACACTTATTCTTAAAAGTGCCAACCCATTTTTCTGATAATGTTATAAAGAGAAATGTGGTACTAGAGTATGCTTCAATTATTTTTCGACTGCACGGATGATGTAGTTGTTTAAGCGGTCGCTACGCCGCTTCCTACTACGCCGAGTGTTGTGGGTTCAAACCGGGACCCACACGGGACGATACTTTGTGTGACCCACAAATAGTTGCTCTGAGTCTGGGTGTTCTTTGTGTCCGTTTCATGTATGTTTGTAAAGTCGCCTGCGATACAGGATACGATAGAGGATATATTCTTAATGCGAAAGTTGTCTTTTATAAAAAGAAAAGAGTCGAGGTAGTCTTTAATCAAATAAACAATGTAAGAGATATTGCTGAGACGGTTATTTGGTTTTTCTTTTTATTTCTCTTTTATTTATCGTTCCCTTTCAATAAACTCATAATACTATCTTTAACTACCAAAGCATCTGGTTGATTGGAAAACTCTTGACCTCCATTGCGTGTGTAGAAATTTTAGTAGACAAAGTGTTTTCTTGTTAAAGTAGTTTTTTTTTCTTTTTTGTGGGTTTTTATCCTTTCGGATATGACAACCCCATTGTAACAACGTTAACGTAGTTTAAATGTAAGACCTACATGTATGTACACTTGTGGATAATGCTGTGCTCACCTTTGATTTAAAATTATGTTTGTGTGAATGTTTTCTTGTAAAATATCCAGTATGTATTTTAGTTGGTACGCCTTATGTTATATAAATAATTGTGAGTATTAATTTAATACTCCTCCGTCAACGCCTCGTGTATTCTGAATATATTGATTCTAGGATGAGTGTATGCGTACAAATACAAATATTAGAAATATAGGTAGACTAAACTATTCCAATCAGTAAAATTCCAATACTATCTGTTCATCTAGTAGAATAATCCGTGGGACGTTACAAAGAGACAAAAACGTATCCTCTCATTTCTAATAATATAAATTTCTTTCTAAAGCACCCTCAATATCAAGCAGTACTTTACACCATTATAAAATTACAAATTGCCCTGCTTATAATATTGAGACGATGTTTTATTGAGACACGTGTAAATATATACATGTAATTATTTACTCCGTCTTGGCCTTGCGTGTCAGTCTTACATTGCTATTTGTATTTTATTATTTGCTTCCCCAGATTTTATTTTTATCAGCTCTGTAATAATAATAAAAATATTTCAGACATCTAACACACACCGCCATCTAGTTTCAAACTAATCAGAGCTTGTACTATGAAAGCTGGATTGACTGATAGCATACGTATATACTTTTTTTGTAAATACATATATATTATGCATAGAAAACACCTAAACTCCGAATTAATCTTTGCAGAGCATACAAATATTTGGTCCGACGCAGGAATCGAATCCGAGACCTCAGAACAGCAGTCGCATACGCTACTACTGAGCCACCGAGGCAGTCAAGCTGTGTAAGAATAACCTTACGATCATAAGGGTAGCTGTTTTTAAAAGGCTGCACACCATTACGCGGCTTATTGGTACATAACAGTACAGTACATAGACAATATATTCAGTATTTAGACTAATATTACATGCGCTTTTTATCCATGATCATGCCATGATAGCCAAACCATCATTCCACAGTCAATTAATTTACCCATACTTAATGTCTATGATTTAATATTTAAGCGGCGGAAACCACATGGCATAGGGGCAACCGAGCACACGAGTCACCACCACCTCCCATGCACAACTACAACTATTGGACATGATTAAGTCTGTAAGGTAATAATGATGGCAGTGAATGGCGTGGTGGGATAGGAATCAAACTCACGACCACCGGCTTAGCAGTCAGAGTCACTAACCACTAGACCAATACCAAGAAATATAGCTTAGAGGGGCAACTTCAAGTTATGGGTAATTAAATCTGATCTACATGAGCTATAGGTTACACCTACCGATTCATTAGTAAGTGTAAATATTTAAAAAAAGTTTAAATATTATCTCTTTGTACACCTTCCTTTCTTATCGATCTTTCTTATTTCAACGCATTAACTTCACGGATGGCGTTGTGATTTTTAAACGGTCACCTCACCTCTTCTTACTGCGTTATGTGTTGGGGATTCGATCCCCACATGGGACGACACTTTGTGTGATCCATAAATTTTTGTCCTGAGTCTGGGTGTTCTTTGTGTCCGTTTTATGTATGTTTGTAAAGTCCCCCGCGACACAGGATTATATGCCTAATGCAGGAGCTCTCTTTAAAAAAAAATTTAACTCACCCTTACATTCATAATCCTTAACTGAGACTTTTTATAAACATGTCTGCTTATTTATTAGTAATACAAATATCTCTGCATATATTTACTAATGTTTACAGTTAACTTTTGAAAAGATGTGATTGTAAATATGTAGGTGTAGCGAAAAAAAACACGTGAATACACTGAGACTTTGAAATATGGGGCTCCTAACGGTTGTTACTTATTACTTACGAGAAATATTATATCTTGATAACATCAGGAAGATCCTCTGAGCAGGTTAGATGAGAGTACCTAGCGGACCGCGCTCCTATCGTGAAAAGAAATTGGTATGTTACATAATAATAATAAACATTCACACACACCAGTCTAATCCCAAACTAGGCAGAGCCTGTACTATGGTAACTAGACTGCTGATAAACATACTTATATATTTTTAAATACATGCATATTATAGACATATCACACCCAGACACAGAACAAATGACCTTGCACACACTATTTTTATTTAATTTAAATGGGACTATTTCGGAATTAACCCCTTTCGAGCAAAAAAAGAATTTTGTAAATCCGTTCATACATGACGGAGTTATGGACGAGCATACATCAAAGAAATATATAAACATCCGAATTAATAAGTACCTACTTACTTTTTGAAGTCGGTTAATAACACACTTGAAATCGGTTTTCTGTGGGGCCGTGGTATTACTTCGGTCTAGCCTGCCCTTTTTGTGCCGAAGCATGGCTCTCCCTTTTTAAATTTAAATGGAACCATACGGTACCATCCATGCCTCCAAACTCCGCTCCTACATTAGTAGTAAGATAAAGAGGTACCAACCATTATTAAGTCTTGTACATATTATTCTATGAACATATTTACAAAAAAAGGTAAATATGTATTAATATCAGTTGTCTGGTACCTATAATACAAGCTCTGCTTAGTTTAGGATTGGATAGCGTTGTGTGAATGTGCTAGAATATTCTCTCCGTCCACTAGAATCCCGTGGGTGTCGTAACCAGCAGGCTGTTGGTGATGATGACATGCTTGCCTATTATAGTTCTCAAATAAATTCCACTCCTAAATGAGGATTATTTCAAAATGCCGACTCAAATTAATCAGCGTTAACGTAAATACGCTGGCAGCTTTTACATAATACCAATATTGAAGCTGAGCTGGACACCAAATTGACAGATGAATAACTTTAATACTCCGTATACATTATAGAGAGTTGCTGAACTGTAATTCAAAGCTTTGAGCTAACGGGTTTTTGATTTATTAGAAATATTTTGATTACTTTTAGATAAAAGCTATAATTTTATCTGTTGTTTTGCACACTTTGAGAGTGTGGAGGAGCACCCATCCAGGAGAAGTGTTCGAACATTCAATCAACTTTCCTGGTTTTGGACTAAATATTTTTTTTTACTAAATTAATAAAGTGTTTGTATAGTTGTATCGTAGTTGTAGATCAAACTGCTTTGCCAGAAATCGCCGGTTCTAACCCACACATGACAAATATATATGTGTGGAATGAACACGATCATTTGTTCTGTGTCTGGGTGTAATCTGTAATATGTATGAATTTTAAACGCTCTTAATTAAAATAGCCATTTAAGAACATCTAATTTTAATCTTCTAAACATTTCGTCAAAATTTTGGCCGACATAATCTGATTACACTCTCCGTAATTGAAAACAGGATAAAAATATGCTACACTAATATTTTATTAAAACATTTTATTTTATAATCATTAATCATCAACGAATAATGTTTACAAATTGAAGTGTCCTTTCACGTCTTTATAAATGGCGGTGTATAGATTTCCAAAACGCCGTGTTATTAAGAGTTCTGTGGAATCGATCGTGCCCCTCCTTACAGCGCCCGTCCCTCGTCGGCTGTCAGATAAACCAATAACTTGGCACCTGCCACCTGTCGTGTCAAAAGTTCAGTAAAAAAGGCGAGGTTGATGTAAGCGCACATATAGTGTTAAGATTTCCATGTATCATAATAAAATAAACGTAAGTATTCGTTAAAAAATTATTCTTAATGAACAGATTCGTTTATTTTAATTAAATTAAAAACCAATTATATGTGTCTTTGAATTTTTTGACTACCTCGGTGTTGCATTGGTAGCGTATGCTAGATCGTTCGTCCCAAATGTTTGTATGATCAGTTTGGGTGTTTTGTATCTATAATATGTATGTATTTACAAAAAAAAACAATTTAAGTATTCTATCAGTCAATCTGGCTTTCATAGTACGCGCTCCGATTAGTTTGAAACTAGATGGTGTTGTGTATCAGATGTTCGAAAATATTATTATTATTTGTCAGAAGTAGTATAAGATTTCTTGAAAATGGAATGAAGTTTGTAAAAGAAAACCTAAGAAACGCTTGCTATTTAATTTGAGCAATGAGTCGCGCGAGTATGAAGTGAGAGGGCAGAGACACTATATTTTTGGTTCGGTCTGCTATTTTTTTTTTATTTGTTACATTCGTTATCAGATTACACGCGCATTACGCATCATGTTCTGTTACAACTATGTATGTCACCTTCATAACAGCACTCCAAATCATTTCCTTATTTATTATTATGATGAAATTATAATTACCGTAATATTTTTACTAGTCAGCTAAATCTCTGTTTCAATATGTGTACAGCTGTTAGCTCACACATGATTGATATGAGACTATAAATACTATTACAATAGGGTAGATCCCTAGCTTTAAAATAAATTATTTCGCCTACATCATAAAATGTAACGTCTTAAATTAGAACCTGATTTGTCATCCATCATAAATTAATCTTTTTATTGATTTGATATCTTGATATCAACATTAAATATAAATGATTTGACAATAGCTAGGTATGACGTCACGAAATAGTAGAATGTATCGCGTCTAGCGTTTTGACGTTTAAAAAAAGGTACTGATTTGACGTGACAGTTATCTACCGTATTTACTAACAAGGAGAAGTCATAAAATAATATCTGAACACGCAATAGTAGTTTTACTACACATTTTCCTTTTTTTTTTAAAGACAACTCCCGCACCAGGAATAAATCCCGTGTCGCGGGGGACCTTACAAACATACATGAAACGGACACAAAGTACACCCAGACTCAGAACAACAATTTGTGGATCACACAAAGTGTTGTCCCATGTGGGATTTGAACCCACAACACTCGGCGCAATAGAAAGCGGCGTGGCGACCGGTTAAACCACTACGCCATCCGTGCAGTCAACATTGTTTATAAGTTTCAATAAGCTGTAAGGACTTTGTCATATACTATCTTAAAATATATTATAAATAGTTTCGTAAAATAATAATAAGTTTAATTTTTTCATTGCGAGGTTGAATTAAAGAAGATAATGAATTAAAGAAGAAAATAACTAAAAACTCAGTCAGTCGACCATAATTGAAGTAAACCATTAAAACCTGAACACAAATAAAGTGTAGTTGTAAGTGTTTTGACATCAGTTGCCGCATTAGATAATATAATAATAATAATATCGTTTATTTTCTCGCCAAAACCAACATGCATACAATGAAAATACGATTACGTTATAACATTTGACAATTTCGTTAGTGGATAGCTGGTGCCTGAGGTAGGTATAAAAACCTGTGTTACAGGACACCAGGTCCCCACTCGGACCTCGTCTTGACATTTCAAAATACCTTTGTGAGGTGGTTACAATGTAGTTGTGCAAGAGTAAAAAATTTCATTTAAAGAAAAAGAAACGAGCGCGAGTAGTAATAAGTAGAAGTAGAGTAGTAGAAGTAGAGTAGTAATAAGATAAAATAAATATCAGCTGTTGATATTATAGACTATGAGGCAGCACCTCAAAGCAAGTTATTACCTCTTTGGCAGCCAGAGAAAATTAAAATAACCACCTGTCTGCCCCGTATAATAGTTATAATAGCAATAATCTCTAACAGCAACTTTGTACGAGTACCCATATTAGAAATAGTTATACATCATTCGACACCATTGTTCGTTTAATAACAATAATAGGAAATATGTTGGATACTTTTTAAAGTTATTACATTGCCATACATAAATATACCTCAAACAGTCCTCTGCTGGACATAGGCCTCATCTTAGAAAGGAGATTTTGGCCTATTATACCGCGCTGGCCTGACGAGTTGGTAGAGGGTTTGTGCCAAGTTTTCCTTCTTTTTGCAGTGCTGCTGTAGTCGGTTCCTACAAAACCCACAGGATGCATAGGGGTGGTGGCATTCCGTGTTCTTAATCCTTCACCACAAGGATAAAATTATAATTAAGTTAATAAAAAAATGTTAAAATCACTGTCATTTTCAGTCGATTTAAACAAGGCCTTTTGCACATATTTTCACAACTTCAGTAGCAAATTTCAAAATAATGGCACGATCTCAGTGGCAGATCTCTCTCTTAATCGGATTTCATTATACTAACATAGTAGGTTAATCAAATAAAGTTTAGTTGATTCCATAATAATAATTGATTCATTCGGTGTCATTCTTTGTTTTCATGAGAGATTTTTCTTTATTTTCTTATATCAATCAGATTTAATTATACTGACATAGTAGGTAAATGAACTAAAACTTTAGGTAGTAGATCCGTTATATTAATAGTTCCATTCAATGTCAGTCCTTTGTTTTCATGAGAGATTTTTCTTTATTTTCTTATATCAATCAGATTTAATTATAATGACATAGTAGGTAAATGAACTAAAACTTTAGTTAGTAGATCCGTTATATTAATAGTTCCATTCAATGTCAGTCCTTTGTTTTCATGAGAGATTTTTCTTTATTTTCTTATATCAATCAGATTTAATTATAATGACATAGTAGGTAAATTAACTAAAACTTTAGTTAGTAGATCCGTTATATTAATAGTTCCATTCAATGTCAGTCCTTTGTTTTCATGAGAGATTTTTCTTTATTTTCTTATATCAATCAGATTTAATTATAATGACATAGTAGGTAAATGAACTAAAACTTTAGTTAGTAGATCCGTTATATTAATTGTTCCATTCAATGTCAGTCCTTTGTTTTCATGAGAGATTTTTCTTTATTTTCTTATATCAATCGGATTTCATTATACTGACATAGTAGGTAAATGAACTAAAACTTTAGTTAGTAGATCCGTTATATTAATAGTTCCATTCAATGTCAGTCCTTTGTTTTCATGAGAGATTTTTCTTTATTTTCTTATATCAATCGGATTTCATTATACTGACATAGTAGGTAAATGAACTAAAACTTTAGTTAGTAGATCCGTTATATTAATAGTTCCATTCAATGTCAGTCCTTTGTTTTCATGAGAGATTTTTCTTTATTTTCTTATATCATTCGGATTTCATTATACTGACATAGTAGGTAAATGAACTAAAACTTTAGTTAGTAGATCCGTTATATTAATAGTTCCATTCAATGTCAGTCCTTTGTTTTCATGAGAGATTTTTCTTTATTTTCTTAAAACAATTTCATTATACTGACATAGAAGGTAAATCAACTAATAATTTAGTTGATTCCATTATATTAATTGTTCATTTCGATATCCTGTTTGTGCACATATATAATTCCAGAAGGCCAATATCTTCTCGTAATGAATCGGTCACAATTCAGTTCCAATTAACTTTCGATCTCACTCCTGTCACACAAGGGATTTTCTTAGTAAAGTATTAAACATCCAACTTTGACTGTGATGCGAGTATATCTTATTGTGACCGAAAATCAAATCGATAAACTGCAAGTCTTAGTAACACTTTACTATTTTACTACGAAAATACAAAATCGAGTAGCAAGATCGAGAGTTGATTGGAACTAAATGTTGATCGAACTTTTATTACTGGAATAAATTGGCCTTACAAACACAAACGGTATCAACTTATTTTTTTTATTATTTTTTCATATGTTTAACACTTAAACGATGCAGGTACAACATAACTTTATTGATTTTTGGTACTGTAAAACCACTAAGGTTTAAAGTGTTTGAATTATCATTTCGATATTTTATACAAAAGACGTTCATAAATAAAAACATTTGGGGCAAAAAAAAACAAAAAAAGTAATACCAGTTAAAATAGTTTAGCGTACGTTTAGTCAAATACACCTATGGTTGTGTAGTTCATTTAGAAAATAAGACCTGACTTTGTTTTTAATATTGAGGTTAGTTGATTGTTGTACTATGTCAGTATAATGAAATCCAATTGGCCTTTTGATTGTTCGGTGGCTTGTCAATGAATGAACATTGAATTATCTAGAATACTACCTACATTATATAGGTAAGTGGGCAGCCAACTTTGAGTCAACCACATTATTGGCGGCCGCAATCGGTTTCTATTGTTTTGGGTAATAACGCCCTCGCTGTGTTATTTAGTTTTGTTTCGGCAACCTCATCTGAGACTTAGTCGTCTATTTTTTTTTACTGCATGGATGGCGTAGTAGTTTAAGCGGTGACCTCTCTCTCCTTCCACTGCGCTGAGTGCTGTGGGTTCGATCCCCACATAGTTCAACACTTTGTGTGATCCACAAATTGTTCTCCTGAGTCTGTGTGTTATTTGTGTGCATCTCATTAATGTGTGTAAAGTCTCCCGTGACACAGGACAAATTTCTAGTGCGGGAATTTGTCATTTCATAAAAAAAGAAAAAAATCTAGACTTTAAATGATCGTTTACACATAACAGTTCAGAGGAGCTAACGATACTTTATTTTAATAAAGATATTTGTTGCATTTTTCCTGTCTAAATTTCACTTAATTACAAACTTGTAAAAGTCGCTTTATTTAAATGTCCTGAAAGCAATCGCGACTAAGCGAACGATTAAAAGGAAAAACTTTTTATTTCCTTATATCATTAATTAAGATCAAGGTTTAAATTACCAGTGAAATAGAAAGCTTTCTTTAGCTTAATACATTTAAAAAAACTTGCATTTTGTACGTGTTTTCCTGTAGCGACACAAAAAAACTTGTAAGGAGGAACGAATTTTAAGAAAAAATTAGATTTCGGCCTTTCAATATTAAGTAAAAAAGAAAAAACTAATAATGATCTAAATGACAGAGAAGGTTGGTGTAACGTTTTTTTATGACGTAGGCAGCAAACAAGCAGCCTGCTTACCTGATACCGTCCAAGGAGATAAGAACAGTATTCAGAATCGGACCGAACGAGTGCCTTATAAAGTTATAGGCTTTGGGGCTGAGTAAAATACGGTCTCAATCAGTTAAGCACGTTAAGTTTCTTGGAGGCATATTTGGGCCCAACTTTTAAGTGATCGCGAAACCGGACTACACTCGATTTATCTTCGTCAAAGATTCCAATGCTGTCTGTGGCAGTTAGAGAACAATTCTCAAATCGAAATAATACATAAGGTATCATTTTGGGGGTGAATACGCAAACCTATCTAGAGAATAATGACATGTTGTAAAATAATGAAAAAGAAATTAAAAACCCTATTGCAAAAAAGACCAAAACAGCACGAGGTCCGACACCAAAATGGTTCATTTTTACGCTATCAAAAACTTTATAAAACTGATCCATTAATAATAATAAGCCTTTATTGCTGCAACTAAACAAAAAAAATACAATTAAACTAACTTATAAACTAACACATCTGTTTCCCGGTTTAGTGATCAGCGTGTCCTGTGACACATAGGCCTCTTCCAGCTGCTTCCACTCTTTTCTTTCTCTAGCTTTTCTTGACCAGGTAGCGTCTCCGATTTTCTTTATGTCATCCATCCATCTTTTTACCTGCCTGCCTCTTTTTCTTTTGCCATCGCGAGGTTGCCACTCCGTTATGATCTTAGTCCATTTTGTTCTGCTGTCTCTAGTCATATGTCCTGTCCATTTCCATTTCAACTGTCTTACTTTCTTTATAATATCTTCCACCTTGGTTATGGATCTTATTTTTTCTGATCTTATGCGGTCTTTTTTCGTATAGCCTACCATACTCCTTTCCATACCCCTCTGGCACGTTCTCAGTTTTTGGAGATCTATTTGGTTTAGTGCCCAAGTTTGGCATCCATATGTCAGGCATGGCAAGACACACGAGTTGAACACTTTTTTCTTCGCTACCATGGGAAACTGCTCGCTTTTGAGAATCTCTTTAAGTGACCAATATCTATTCCACGCATTAGCTACTCTTCTTTCGATTTCTATTTTCGTTTGGTCTCTGAATGCAATCAGTTGACCTAGGTATGTATAGCTCTTCACATATTCAATATTTGTATCATCTAGTGTTATAGCTATTTCTTCCTTGTTCGTCATTACCTTTGTCAGTCAGGAAACTGATCCATTACTCCTTATTAAATATAGCTTATTTATATATTTGCAATCTGACTCAAATTTTCGATAGATTTTGTAATTCTTTTTTATTAACCTGTTACTGTTAACTGTTACTATTCGCCATTTTGTTGTTTTATTACAAAAAGTCATCTAAGGACACTTGGGTTTGTAAGGCGGGTAAAACAATACCTTAACTGTCTAAGTCCAAGCAGCCATTTGGAAGATACGAGGTAATAAAGAAATTTAAACATAACCCTTCCTTGGCAGTCCGGTAAAAAAAAGTGCATTTATAAGTTAAGTCCTAACTGAAAAAAATATGATCATTTATTTTACCAGTTATAATTTTCAACTGTCGGGTGTAGGAGATAGCCACGTGGTGGGGGAGCCATGCTTCGGCACAAGTAGGCCGGCTCTACTGGAGTGTACCTCAGTACCAGCTTCTTCCTCTGGACCGCATCCAACGAAGAGCGACTCGAATCGTCGATAGCCCAAAGATCTCCGTTCGGCTCGATCCCTTAGCGTTAGGTAGAGATGTGGCTTCACTCTGCATTATCTATCGTATACATCATGGAGAGTGCTCCTAGGAATTATTCGGACTAATACCGGCCGCAACTTTCCGCCATCGTTCCAACCAAAATGTTCACCCCCATCACCTGGATAATTGGCGCTCCACTACTATGCGCTTTTCGACATACTTTTTGCCTATCATCGCATGAACAAGTTATCGTCTGCGGTATTTCCGGACCGATACGACCTTCAAACCTTCAAGAAAAGAGCGTACTCCTTCCTTAAAGGCCGCAACGCGTTTGTGAATCCTGAGTTGCACACGTTCATGGGCGGCGAGAGTCTCTTTCCATCAGGTGACCCGTTTGCTCGTCTACCCCCTCTAACACAAATAAAGTGATACTAGGTCTTACAGAAACCGGTATTAAGCAATTTTTTTGTTGCTTTGCTCTGAGTGAGTCCGAAATCCAAAACAAACATAGTGAGGGGCCTTAAAGGTTTGTAACGCGCTTGTGACTATTGAGTTGTGTCCATGGGTAGCGGTGACTACATACTATCAGGTAACCCGCTTGCTCCTTTATAATAATCCTTTATTTACGCAAAGGTTTACAATATTTGAATACACAGTTGAAGAAAATTTACTAATTATGTATTTGAGATTTGGAATTCTGCCTTTTTAACTAGGTCCCATCCCATGTGGGGTTTGAGCCCACAACACTCGGCGCTTAAACCACTACGCCATTCTATTCATTGGTAATGTAAATCGAATACATTTAGGTACATTAACCCCGATCGTGATATTCTACAGAACCTATCAAAGCTCCAAGCTTTTGTCATAAAAGCTACATTAAAACAAGCAACCCCACTCTGGATTAACACCATTTTCCTATAACTTTATAATAAACTTAATATCAACATATCTCAACTTAGCAGAGGGAAGTTCAGATATGCTAATATTAAGATATACGATTAGATAACGAGCTTTATATGTTTGTTTAAAATTGTGCATAGCTTTTGCACTTTAAAACTTAAAATTTATAAAAATTTATTTTTCTATCCCTTATTTTAGTAATATATAAAAAAACTTGGACTTACCCACAGTCTATACATTACGAAGAACGAAATTCTACTAAGACTTATTCGTAATTATCGCTGTCTCTCTCTGATGCATGTTGCAACTATACAACCTTTCGCTTCAGCAGTATATAGGTAGGTAGGTAATTAATAAAACAAATGTAATATTACAAAACAGATTGCTTTAATTTATTTTATTTTATACAAATCGAATACTACTTACGATAGTCAATATTAACGAATAAACATTTTATCCGTTGTGTTTATTTTACAAATTTACCTTTGTATTTTATTATTTATTATTTTTCATCTATTATAAAAACCTCCATAGGGGCTTTTCGTTATAAACTTACATTACACTCGGATGTATTTTATCAACTTACTGCAGTCGTATAAATTTTTTATTTAAATTTATTTTATTATTTCAACTATGGTTAAGCCACAGGAACACAATTTGGAGTATTATGTGTGATAAAATATATAATGTTTTGAATGAGAAGCTCAATCGACAAAAAGAAGTTTTGTCGATGTTTCTAGAAAGTGAACCAAGCCTTTATATGGGCTTAACTTTCCATTCCTTGTATTGCAGATAAAAGTATGAATAAGTTTAAACATTAATTATTACCGATAATTACGAAGAATTTAATAGATTCAGATAGCTGCAAAACCTTTTTCATGTAAGTAAAATTTAATTTAAAAAAATATCGAAACAAAAAGTAATCCACTCAATTAAAAAAAGAGAGTTGAAAGTAAATACAATGTAAAAGGTAATAAAAAACACATAAACAATGTAATCTGAATAAAAAACAGATTAGAAATTTAATGCCTAGAAACGGTTAATTCAATGATGATAAACTTGCAAGTGTTATGGAATGCTAAACCCATTATAAGTGATTAATTGAAATAAATCTCTACCTTTAAATGAAGAAGTATTTGCGTACAGTAATTGGTGAGTAAGTGAGCACATGCCAGGTGTAATGTTTTAGATGTAGACTAGCGGTGAGTTTGTGAGAAAATGTTTATATTTATGAGCCAAGGAACTTGAGAGCTTAGAAAATAATTATATTGACAGAGACTAGAGGCTAATGCGATGTGATTTTCGGATTAAAAACGTATAAGTGTGAGTCTGACTCGTGCAAAGAGGGATCCATTCCTTTATGCGAATAGTTTTTCTAATCATAGGAATAGAATCTCGAAGATTTTTACCGCTTTTGACGAGAATCTTAAAAAACCACCTACTAGTGTATATGGCTTGAATGACCATTTCTTTTAAGTGCGTTTACTTAGCAGCTTGATTGCTTTAAAGCTTAAAATTACCGCAGATATAAATAAATACTATTTTTTTTTCTCTTGACGGAGAAAAAACAGAATCTCTTTTAAAAAAACGGAATCCCAAAAAATTATATTTTGCACCTGTTTTATATTTGAACAACTTAATCGTTTTTTTTTGTCTTTTGACTTGACGTCTTGTACGCATACAAGACAGTTGAGGATTTAATCACGATAATTTAGTGACTTATTTGCCATACCTACTACTTAATTCCGATTGTGCAACTACCGTAATTCACACCGATTGTATCGCCTATGTTTATGATTAAGTATGGATGCGTGTGTGTATGTGTGTGTGTGTGTGTGTGTGCGTGCGTCTGTGTTTGTGTGTGAGTGGGTATGTGTGTGTATGTGAGTGGGTATGTGTGTGTATGTGTGCGTAAAAGTTTAAAAGCCCTTGAGAAGAGAAGTTATTAAGAGATGAGTAGTACATCATCTACCATGGTCGCTCAAGCGGCAACTTTCTCATGAACGTAATTTGATTGATTTTCAATTGTATTACCATTACTTACGTTTGAAAGTGCACTGCAATAGGCATACTCAATAAATGTATTTGAGTTTGAGTAAAGTATTTGATGAGTTAAAAATGTGACAGAATTGTTTTTCTTTTGTTAAATCAATTATTTTAATTTCAGAATTCAAGTTCATTGGCAAAAAAATATAAATAAATAATAATGAATTGTTTGAAATATGCTGTAAATTCCTTACTGCTAAGAAATAATAAAAGAGTAGATGAGACTCGAAATAGTTATAATCTTAGTTTTAGCGTTCAGAAGTAGAAATATACATGGAAATCCAAAATACCTGTTTCACAATTAAAGCATTATGTTACTGTTGTGCAGTATGCAGTGATGGTTGTATGACATATGATAATTTTCAAATTTAGGACAAACGTTTCTTTTTTTCATTTCAGATGTTGTGGTTCAAAGTCGAAAATAATAGAAAAAAAAGTGTGTGTAAGTCACGGTCACGATACGTGCGCACAAAAAACGTAACGAGGTCATTCGATCACTAAATTTTACTCTTCATATTTTTTTCATACCGGGCGACTTATATGAAAGTCTTCTGGATTCTTAAGGAGTAAACTCCAAAAACATCTGACTTATCACCTTTCATATGACAGTCAACTGTTAATTAAAAAGCGCCCGCTTCCCTAGATTCTTGTTACATGTTTCGGTCCTTTCTCACTAAATCACTTCCACAGATTGCAGAATAGCTTGTCATTCGGATGTCAATTAAAATTATCGGCCGATTAAAAATCATCATTTGCCATACAAACATAGAAATATTTAAAAAAGTACCTATAATAGGTACGAGTGTAGAAGTACATGATAGTATGTAAAATGGTTCTTTTGTGTCATTTAAAATTGAAATTCGGAAATAGATGAATTGAGTTTTGTTAAAGTGAAAGAAAACTGATAAAACCTAACCTAATAAAGTCAGGTGTACACATCATTCAGCAGTTAATCAGTTTTGGGACACTTTTCGAAATTTGAAAAATTCGAACACTTTTCGAAATTTGAAATGTAAAAAATTTTAATTAACTCTGCTATATCGTATGTAGAAAGAGAAAGTTAAAATATGAATACTGCATAGAAAGCAAGACGCATCGTATGCATGGTGAAGTACGTCAGTTCATTTTGTACGTTTATATTCTAACCCGGTCCCATGCAGGCGTTTATTTTATCTGTTTTTTTTATTAAATCGTAGATCGTTTCTACTCGTTTTAAATATTAATATTTTTTATCATATTTTAAAATCGGACCGCTACCACGGGTGTTACATACATTTTCACAACCTCTCATTTTTATTTAATTAAAACAAGTTTAAAATTGGCTGAATAACCCGTAGCCGCGGACCAATACGAACATTAATCCGTTAAATTACTTGTTAACAAAGACCCTAGTTCGTTTTTTTAATTCTCCTTTACAATAAACATCTCAACTTTTATTCCTAAAATTCAACTTAACTCCAATATTTATAAACCCTATTTTTGGCACTAATAAATCTAATTAAATATATAAAAGAAATTGAAAATATAAATAAATTATTTAACATATTTATCATTATAAAAAAAATATATAAAAGGGTTTATGAAGTTTAAACGATATTAAATACAATTTAAAAAGAGAAATTAATTAATAAAAAACATTTGTCAGTACCAGTGTTTAAATAAATTGTGCAAAAAAAAAATCTCAAAAATCTTGGGCACATTTTACAAATTAGGTTTGATAATTATATATTTTCAAACACAGTTAATGAACTAGATGATAACCTTTTTTATAAACCACTTAATTGCTAAGCCGTTTAGAATTCCTCTGGCTTTGAAAATATTGTACTAATAATAAACTTCACTTTACACATTGTTATTAAATAAATACAAAATACTGCGAAAGTACACAAAAATGCGTAATTTTTATATCTACTTTTAAATGAGCTTCCTTATAAATAGCATTATTTCTTTTATAATTTTAGCTTAAATCAAAGGACACGACATTTACTAGGCTATCACGACATCTATAAGAGCGAAATTGAGGAACGGACATAGATAAAGATTTTAAATTGTTTATTTTTTAAATAATACAACTATTATATAGATGCTACAGTATGTGCTAAAAGGTTCTAAAATCGAATAGACACGTGACGAAACAGAATCGAGAACATTTGATTTCAATTAAAAAAGTTTTTTTAATCAAACGTTCGTCGGTGACACATCATGTCATATTGGGCGATCGTTTTAACTTGACTCAAGTCGGTAAACATTGGCTTATTCAGTAGAAATTCTTAATAATATCGAACGAATCTCTTGTAATAGTATAATACCGACGCCCAATAGCACTGTGTATTATTACTACGTGTGAAGAATGCATATTTTAGTCTTTTTTCCGTTTTTTTTTTTTACCTTTATATACAAATACACATGGCGATAATCTGTATGTACATTTTATCGATATTTTTTTCTGTAGTAGTTAGTAACAGCAGTTTTTATATTTCTGCTAAGCATAACATTTTCTAATTATCAACAGAAACCAAGATCTAAATAATTTACTATTTTGTTCGCTAAAGATTTATTCCCATATCGATGTACTAAAAGTATATTAATTTTATTTTATCGATAGACAAGTGAACATTTATCGATACAAGAGTTCAACGATTACGTTCTTCATTTATTATTTAAAATCTATCATGTATCTCGTTACGTTTAAGATGTTTTAAGTCGGTCCTAATTATTTTATATCAACACCTCAGAAGCTAGACCTATTCTATCTTTGGTTCCATTTTAATTGTTGATTTCTTATCAATTCCACAACTGTTTAACAATTCCTGGATTTATTTTTCATAGTCAATTTTTAAATATTACAACTTTACACGCTCCGCCGAGTTTAAAATATCAATCTACCTAAATTGATACTTACCGATTAAAATCGATGTGTATTCATTTAGAAGAAGCGATTAATCACTAATTCTAATATCAAATGTAAATAATCTTAAATCAAAAAGTGTCTATTCTGACTTGACTCTACAGATATTTGATCCTTTATGTACATTACTTAATACTCTAAAATTTTACTTTAGCCCTGTGATCCCTCATTACAGTCATGTAAAAGGGCACATATTTAATTTGTTCATCCGATTTGCCTTTTTTTATTTATACGATTAGATCAACTCTTTATTTATCGTCCGAATGTTACCAGGAAAAATTACGCAATTCTTGTTTCAAATTAATACAATTCTATATTAGAACGCATCTTGACCTTCTATCCATTAAAACTTTATTACTTTTCGTTTAAAACTTATTATTACTTTATTATGATTTTGATTTTTTAACAAATTATCCACACCAACATTTTTTTATCTGTAACATCCAACATCACATTTTTTTATTATTGTTAATGGTAATTTCATTCAATGCAAATGATATTTATATCAATCGTTTAAAATGATTCTTGGTAACACCATAACTTCTCCAAAAAAAAAACACAAAACATTAAAAACAGTACAGATTAAAAATACACTAAAATAACCTTTCTTGAATTGAAATCACCTTTAACATTATGCTTAGCTAATGTATGTTAATTTATTTTATGACATTGTTCTGCAGACGTGTGCGCTTTAACCACGTATTTAATTCAATAATATTATAATTATAATTACATTTTTCAATCTAAAATTTAGTTCTCTCAAACTTGCTCCTGGTTTACCCAGAGCAATTAGGTCTTGGGTTATTGAACGATGATATGCGGCGCCGACAAAAGGACAGCCACTGTCGCAATAATTGTGAAAAGTGTGAACACGAACAGGCAAAACCTGAGGACAAAGAAAACAGAGCAATATTAAAACGTTTATTACCCATTTCCCGAACCTTTACTAAGCTGTTAATCTAAAACAGAAGCGTAATATTTAATAACTTTAACTCTTAAGAACTAAGTTACAAAATTTAAAAAAAAACTTCTATTATACGAAAATTCACCAAAAGAAACAAACGCCTCAATATTTCTGTATAAGTCTTTAAAATTAAAACGTATTTCTTAGTAATAGCTCTAAAGATTTGGCTCTCAATTTTCTCAAAAGAATTCATCGTACGATACTCGACTTCACTTACTCAGTATAGATCATCATCATCATCATCAACAGCCTTTAATGGTCCACTGCTGGACACAGGTTTCTCCTTAGAAAAGAGGTTTTGGCATACTACACCACACTGGCCAGTAAACAGAAAAAAAAGAAAAACTAAAAAATTTAATTAAGATTGTGTCTATGTTGTCATCTTTTTTATAACCTCTATGGTAGTTTATACTCTGCCTACACTTTCCTCAATAGATCAAATCTTAATGATTTGGACGGCCGTGAAAAATAAAACTCTCAAATTTAAACGTATAAGCTCAGAGTACGAAATTATTTCGAGAAGATGCAACGCTGCACTGTAGACTATGACGTCGGCATCTTTTTTCATTCTATCTACTATACTACTATAATAAAAACATGGCTGACATACAAAGTTCCGTACGTAGATCGGCGTGGGAGCTTGTATGGCCATAAAACACGAGCAGTTTATGAGCGTTTTCACTTCTAATTAAATTTTGTACGGCTGCTAAGGTAATTTAATTTACTTAGGGATACCAAAGGCTTTCGTTATTTATTACAACACTTCGCATCCTTGCAGGTATTAAACCGATAAATAGCCACGCTTATATGTTATTTATATAAGTAATTTTAACTTGTGACTATAACATAAATTAATTGCAATACAAAATCTGCAAAATTTTCATTTAGATAGCTTACTTGGACAGCTTTATTAATGAATTATTTTCTAATCAATGAATTATTCAAAACAATTAAATGCTTGAAAATTAAATAGAGTTTATATTCATATATTTTCAGGAAAACAACTTTTTTTTGCGCATTCAGCTTTCACAGTCATTAAAAAGACATTTTAAAAATAGGAGTTACAGTTAGAATTGATAATTAAAATATGTCTTTAGTTGATATTTTTTATAATCGCTAAAATTTATTCACAGGTAAAAAAATAATATACCTGTATTTTTTATAATCCTGCCTTATTGAACACATCGTGTAATCGTGGTAAATATTTTCTCTAATATGATTTATTTAGTAACAACACAGAAAATTCCTGGTCGACGGTAATAAGTTCATCCTATATTACTGAATTCAAAGATTTGACTGGCAAAATGTTAGAGTGTTATACCTCTGCTTATCCCTTTAAGAAAATATAAGCGTGAACACATAAACACTTATTATAAAAAATAAATTTCGTCCATAAATACTGTGTGAGATGCTTACCTGTCAACAACCATCGCAGCAAACTTCCAATCGCTGATTAATTCAGCTTCATCGTCTGCCTTTTTCATTCTCGCAGTAATGAACTGCAACTCTCTCAGTATCAAATGGAGTTCCCTGTGGTGACTCCCTAGTCCTCCACCCACGTCCTCCATCGTAGATGGACGGACGAACGACCGACGGAAATCCGTACGGAATATAGAGCACCTAGAGGAATAAATTGTGATTGGAAACTTGGTATTTGCATCTGAATGTTAGATGAGATTTAAGTAAATGTTGATTTTTATGAAAATGGCGAAAACATTTTCCTGAAATCTAAATTTATAGTAAAACAGAAACTAATCAAAATATTAGTACACATCACATCATATCAACAGCCTTTAATAGTCCACTACTGGACATAGGCCTCACCTTAGGAGGTTTTGGCCTACTATGCCACGCTGGCCAGACGGATTGGTATAGGGTTTGTGTCAAGTTTTTCTGCTCTTTGCAGTGCTGTTCTCCTGCGTAGTTTGCTCCTTTAGTCGCCTCTTACGACACCCACTTGATGAATAGGAGTGATGACACTCTGTATTCTTAATCCGTCACCACACGGATAAATATTGGTCACTATGTCTTATATATGAAATTTAACAGCTTACCCAGGCCCTAAATTCCCTGTTGATGCTGTACTATTCGGCGGAGGAGGCACGTGTCTAAAATCATCGTCTATATCTAAGACGTTCGCTAGAAGAGACTTTGAAGATCTCTCTTTCAGTTCTAGTTCTCTCATCCTATTTGACATCATAATTGTCTTTCTCGTTATCTTCTTTCCTGGTCTCGACATGCGGAGAATCCATGGCAGCCATTGCAGGAAAACTGATTTTATCTGTTCAGATGTAACTATCTGTAGTTTTTGCTGTTTTAGCAAATGCAACATTTTGAAAGCTTTTTGTAATGAACTTACCCACTGTGGCATTTCATGTATATCAGCGGTTCGGTGATGGTAATTGAGTACAACTACTGTCAGTACGACAGAAGAAGCAACCATGAACATAATGCAGTTGAAGTACGTTCCTGTTACATACAATATCTAGTTTTATATTCTGATAATAAAATTTAAACATAAAACATATTACAGATCACCTAAAGAAAGTTGAAAGATTTTATTACAGTTGCGAACAAAATATTTGAGTTAAACACAGTTAATAAATTTGGATCAACTATATTATTTAAATTATTTATTTTTAGGTATTAATGGAATAAAACTTTTCATGCAATTTATTGGTATCTTAGCTTTAAAAAATGGGACATAGAAATGTAATCAGGAACCAAAATGATAAGAAGGCAATTAAGTACAATTTTTGTTTGAGATTTATTTTTTTAGATTACATTTTAAGTTATAACAACTCGTGGTTCATAGCCATATCACACAGGTAACTAATTAACAATGACACAGAAAGCCACATTCATGCATTTTAATTGTACATGCGGTGTTCTAATCTACATTTAGATGAGTTTTAGCTTTTACGCGTTATAAACGCGTTTATATTTTTATGATATTTATTTGAAAGACAGATTTTACAAAGTAATGAATAATAAATATAACGAATTTTTCATCATGGTTTTCTTTATAACCTCTTTTCATTGGCTTTTACGTGAAAGTGTTCGGTCTTTTAAAACCACTTGAGTATAAAGCTAAAGTTTACTTGATCAAAAACAAACGCTTTTTCTTCAATATTTAATGTCTCTCATAACGAAATATTGTTTGTTGTCTACAATTTTAGTAAATTAAATAGTTAGTAATGTTACCAGAGATATAACATGTGACAGAGGAATTCGTTGCTGCTTGTGTCTTTAGATGCCTTTAATACGCATGTCTTGTTATATATTACAACAATAAAAAACAAAAACAGACTAAAAGAACAAAGATATAACTCAACAAACACCTTTGTCAACGTTTCAATAAGTTTATCATTTTGTCAATTACAGGGATGTAACAGACCCGACAAAGTTGAGATCCGAAGTTCACGAGATACTTGGAGGCTGGACCCTCACTACCCGCATCCACTTTGTTGCTTTAAACTGTTGTTTAACTTTAAATCCTGCTTTTAAACTACAAGCAATTAAGTATTTAGAAATTCATTTATTTAAGGAGAGTAATTCAATTTCATTGTCTGTTAATATTTTTACAATATACTTTAAACATCATGCTTGAAGCTGACGTCTGTGGTCGTGTCATATCTACGAAGAATAATCAGTTTGAAATAAATAATGAAATGAATAAAGACTTGTAAATGAAATTCGAAGAAAACAGACGATTTTTTTTGAAAATAGGTCCTTTCAATACATTACAAGAAGATTCTATGCCAGTGTATTGGTAAATTACATTAAGACAGACTTTTATATAAATTATAAGCTACTTAGTTCAATAGCACGAGTTGAAAGTGCAAAAACTCTATTTCAAGTGTCGAGAGAACCGCAAGAGCGCTGTAAAAGCATAGATCAGTCTCCAAAGACCGCGAGACTAAAATGCAAGTTGGAAACAAAAAAAATAAGAAACTATACGCTCTCCTTTAAAAAATAAAATCAGGCAAAAATATCTATTTAGATCTTTGTTAAGTTGGTGTTTCATGAATGAGCTGAAGGACATTTTAAATTCAAGTTTTCAAATGTCTTTCAAGCTTCATTCCCGTTTAAAATACTATTCATCGTTTTTATTTAGTTATGTAAACAATATCGAAATACGCGTGGTGCTTTTCTCACCTATTAGGGGGATAGCCTCAGAAGTTTTTGTGATAACGTGTCCCACCAATAGAGAGAAAACAGTTTGCGACAGGAGAATTGTAACACCTGCAAAGATCAACATAAACTATAAACAAAAAGATAAATTCTATTGTTACTATTCTATTGTTAAACCTATTACACCATCCAGTTTATATAATCGTTGGTATGTTATCTCGTCCTGTTCGTGTGCTGAGTCGGTATCAGGAGCTCAAGTGAAATCATAAACGAAACATAAGGATAGTCATGCAAACATCATTACAGAGGGTTTTTATTATCGCTGGCTTTTATCATTTATTTTAGTTTTAATTTATTTTAGGATACGGACTTTTCCAATTTAAGCGCTAAAGTTATCCACCCTCCAAGTATCCAGAGACTTTTGGTGAAGTTCTTAATTCAAAAGAACAAATACATTCAAAATAAACATCTAAACAGAAAGTTCAAACACCATGGAATCGATTACGCATCAAACAGTTCTCAAATAAAAATAGACAAAACATCAATAAATACTTCAACATTGAGAATAAAAACATCGCAACTTACCTTCAGCCTCCATAATTATCAAAAGGTCTTGACAAAGTTAAACGTCACATGCCATGCCACTTAAATCAGACAATTGATACAATCACAAAACAGTACATCGATTAAATAAACGAAAAAATGAACAATCGAGTGACAAAGCTTAAGCAAAGGACCACGGAATCGATTCCAAGATTTGTTAACCCAAAACAGTAAGAAATGACAAAAAGAAAGTTAACGTAACAATTGTACTTAGTGCAATATGCTTTACGTTTCAATAGAAATACAAATTCTTAAAACATCATTTGAGGATTTAAAACAGCAAAAGCGTTGTAATGTTATTTTAAAAATGATGTATGTACTTATCGATACACAACACAACTGTGAGCTTTAAACCACTAGCAACATTTAAAGTTGCCATGATTTTAATGACTTTTTAAAGTACGTAATTTACTCCTTGTAATTTTTTAAACAAACTACTTTTATACTTCATTTTTATTAAAAAGAAAGAGCTAAAAAAAAAGGAAAATATTGTGTAAATAGATGAACATAAATTACTAAGAGGTAATGACTATGAAGTAAACATAAATGTGGGAGTTAAGCGGGATGGACGAACGGTGTGGGTTAGGTTTGGGTAGTGTACCTAACAGGGGGATAGCGTCGGAGACCTGTGGCAGGGTCTCAGCTACCAGGTTGAGGAACACCGTCAGCGATAGAAGAATAGTGACTCCTGAAATCAAACACACTGTTAACATCCCTACCGATGCTACTTATTTTTTTCATCGGCCAACAAACCTTGTAAATCTTCCATCCTATTTTTTTCAATCCACTAAACAGCACACTGATGAATCAATTCAACCTGTTCTTATGTTAAAAAAACGAAACGAGCTTTACAATAGTCGATGTGTAATATCTGACCTTACATCTGATAGCCAACTCTAGTACCACATGTTCATTAGTCAAATCAACAAGATAATTAAAAAAAAAAAAACTCGACTGCAAAAGGACAATTTAAAAGTGCACTAAAAAGACCTAGACGGCACGAAGCCCACGAGACGGTACGAGGTCCGGCACAAACACGGCCCATTTTTACGCTATCAAATTTTTTAAACCTTATTTCATTTAAATATATACGAGTAACTTACAAATAATTTTCGTAATCCCGCTTTAATTTTCTTGATTTTGAAGCCCTACTCGATACTATTTTACGTTAAAATCCGTTTTTTTTATATCTGCCAAAAAGGGGTCGTAAGACACTTAGGTTTTGAGAGGGATAAAACAATACCTTAACTGCCGAAATCCATCCAGCCATTTGAAAGCAAACAAACATACATGTTACCCTTCCTTGGCAGTTAGGTAAAAAGCGCGTGCTTCTTCAGAATTCTGTTACATACTTCCGTCCCTTTACATGAAATCACTACCACTCGCGAGAAAACTAGAGAAAACATGTTACACATTAAAATTCCTACAGAGTTACGCATGCTTTCGTTCTATGTTAAGGCTAACACATAATCAAATATATGTACCATATCGTAGGCAATAAAATATTCATTTAAATGCCTGCTGGTTTCAAACAGATCTTAAAATTTTATTACCTCTTTGGTACTTTTACGATACACGTTTATTATTTCTGATTGATTCTAACTTTTTTTCTTGCCTCAACCCTTCTGCATAAATAAACAGTCACAGTCTATTTTTGTTTTCGGTTATTGTGTTATGAGGACTTGCAATATAAAAGTAGAATGTTGTTTTATTTGTTGACAGATCAGGATTGCTGAGTTTATACCTTTCTAGGTAATAACAAATTACATACGAGTATGATTTTTTACTTCACTTTGATAATTACGTTGGTCGTTTTAAATGAAAACATTTAGCTAGCTCTTTAAATCTTTACTAAATAAAGAATGTTAAAACCTTATTTCCACTGACAACTCGGCCTACTATTGCCTATACAGGCGTAATTGTATAAATGAAAATTCTAAAATATACCTGTTATAATCTCTCTCAAAATAATATAATATATATACGCCAATATAAAACGTGAAAATGTGTTTCATTTTTAATACTGTTTTTTGATTTTTATTTTATTTGTAATTTTTTGTAATTATTTGAATTCCTATTTTGTAATTATTTGATTAAGTAGTGCCTCAATTGGGCTCAATAAAGGTTTTATCTTTCTTCCTTTCATTGAAACAAATACAACAACATATATCAATCAATATAAGAATCCTCTAATTTACCAAATTATTTAGATTTGTAAAGTAATTACAGAATATTTAAATAAATAATCACAAAATTTTGCAAATACATTTTCAGAACATTACTCAATATAGTTGCAGGTTACCCTCACACAACTACTAATAAGCTAACAGTAATGAAACAGCTTCAGAAGTGTTCAGAAATATCTCAACCGTAAATGATGTTACAAATCAAAGCTTACTGAACAAGGGCAATTTTCTAGTCTGTGTAGTAATAATTTTAACGCCTCCGTCAGACGTTTTCTCATTAAATGTAAGTAGGTTCTTAGTTCCAGTAGAGCTACTTTTAAATACTGAACTTATTGCTCGTGATACAAATATAAAACTCTATTCTCCAACCCAAGAATAATCTCTTTATATTTTTTTAATTTTTTATAATAGTTGTCTGAATATTCAATTTAAGAACATAACATTAAAATCATCAGTGATCAAAATTAATAATCGTTTAATCAAAATCTTCATAATCAAGTAAGTTGTGTGTATTTAAACATAATTTACAGTACAGGTGAATAGGTATCTAAGGGTGAACGTAAATTGCACTCGCATTTCTAACGATCAATGTTTATGATATTTAAATCTCTAAGATAAATTTGAACATACGTACAATTCAGGAACAGATAAAATTTTATTACCCACATCAGTGTACATCAACTCTTCAGCAGGTGTAAGTGACACCTGGTATTATATATTCATATGATATAAACATACACATTGTGGCATTTTCAAGATAAGAAAATGGAACACGATTTCGCCCCGTTCTTCCGTACCTCTCTTGCTCACTATACCTTTCGTATTATTAACTTGTCAACAAAGCAGATTTTCTTCAGACCCTCTGAATACAACAATAGCTGTAAATTATAAAGGAGTATTTCCATAATAAAAAATACTGACCGAGGGTTAGTTTTTCTCCGGAGTCAGGTGGCAACGTGAACCCAAGAAGTGCCATTGAGGATATGAGCACACAGGGTACAATCAAGTTAAAAAAGTAGTACAAGGTCCTTCTTCTGATCATGATGGTGAAGGTCACGTCAACGTAGGGTTCTGGGCAGCAGGCGTAGGTTATCGTGTTCTTTTTGCCTGGCATTCCTGCGAAATGGGAAATTTATAACAAATATTTTATAACATATGTACGTGTTATAAAAATTTAACACATATACACACATAACCTACTAACACATGCACAAATAATTTTAATTACAATTATCAAAAACGAAAAAAAAGCAAATTCAAAATAAATAAGTTCATCATGAACAGGAAAACAAATTTCATTACTGACAAAATTAGAAATTGTTTAATAAAACCAGCAACTTAAACAAATAACTAACATTTGTGAATAAAACTCACCTATCAAATACCACTCTCCATTTGTGATAAAATCAGAAAGGTCACCTCCTGCCTCGTCTTTTAGCACGAGATCCAACTGCCGGGGCAAACATTGTGTAGTCACACGAATACATACAAGATGCAAACCTAACCATGCAATTTTTAAAAGAAGAAGGGCCAATAACGGAAATTTTTCGCATTTTTATCATCATTCAGCTTGTTAACAAAATTGATTATCGTCGGGGAAGCAATTTTGAAATGAAATGGTTCATCACTTTTTTCCTCATTTTCTCTCTCCCTTTTGAATATTTTATCGGATAATCAAATTTCAGATAACTAACAAATGTCTTCGGGCTTATTAATAAATTTTGTGGTAATGGAATTTGTCCCGACAACATTTTTATCGAAAAATCCCTTTGGCTCTGCTTCTTTGATAATAATGTTTCATCATATATTTGTACATGTAAAGGGAAATGTGAGAACCTCTAATACAAAAAAGGGAAGGGATGCAAGAACATGCAACATACATTATTGAAGATACCACCGCCATACGGAATAAATAGGTCGACTTGTACGTACTACAGAAAATATCTAAAATGTACCTACTTGCTTCAGTCAACAGAACAGTAAAAAAATTGAAAGGAAAAAAATATCTATATTAAATACCTCATGCAAACTATTTGAGATATAACAAATTATTTGAGCATCTAAAGCAAACAAAGCAGGCTCTAAGTGATGTTGATATTTTACGTTTCAACTGATGTATATTCATTAAAGATGTACGCTTTACCTCACATGTATTTTTTTACGTAAATAGGGCTCCCAGTTAGTTAGATCCGAAACTAGTCATACATCGTGTGGGTAAACTCGTACGCCTTTGACAAATATATACTCATAAATTGTTAGTAATAGTTTGGTTTAAATAATAGAAAACTGAACATTTAAAGTAAAACGAAAATTAACATTGAAAACTCTAAACTACACAAACTATGAATAACAAATATCAAAAATACTTCTCATTATACTTTGCAAAACTACGACCAATTAAGGCAAATGATCCTATTTTCTCGAATGAACGCGTTCAAATTCAACATCTACTGATAATGGTTGTTATATAAAGTTAAGTTAAAGCAGGCTCTAAGTGATGTTGATATTTTACGTTTCAACTGATGTATATTCATTAAAGATGTACGCTTTACCTCACATGTATTTTTTTACGTAAATAGGGCTCCCAGTTAGTTAGATCCGAAACTAGTCATACATCGTGTGGGTAAACTCGTACGCCTTTGACAAATATATACTCATAAATTGTTAGTAATAGTTTGGTTTAAATAATAGAAAACTGAACATTTAAAGTAAAACGAAAATTAACATTGAAAACTCTAAACTACACAAACTATGAATAACAAATATCAAAAATACTTCTCATTATACTTTGCAAAACTACGACCAATTAAGGCAAATGATCCTATTTTCTCGAATGAACGCGTTCAAATTCAACATCTACTGATAATGGTTGTTATATAAAATAATAGAAGGACAAAGGCAAAGTTAGATTAAGTCTATAACAAACACATGGTGTGAAGCAAGAGTAATGAGCTCTGAGACGCGCTCACGGGCACTGCGGAATTATTCAAGAAGTTATCATTTACTGTTCAAGATATTTATGGCATACTTTCCTAATGAAGTTTCACGGATTTGCTTTTTATATTAAATCAAGGTAAATCACCACTTTTCGCCATAAATCATAATAAATACTTATTTTTAAGGTGTATAGTTATTTAAATATTACTACTTTTAACCAAAACTAAGCAATTTTTTCGAAAAATGAATATTTATTTTGCCAAAAGCAGATTTATAGATCAATCGCTGCTGTAGTGATAAACTTCCCGAAATAGTCCATTTAAATTTATTTAAATTTTTAGAACGAAACATTTCTAAGTCTAATGAATAAAATACATACATATATACATATTAAAAAAATACATACACAAACACACAACTTTACAACAGATACCATAAAAGAATTACGTTTGGAAAACTAATCTCATTACTCAATAAAAAATATTGAAGTGTCTGTAACTGTGCAAAACAATTCTTTCAATTTCTTTTATTCAGTTACGGATCAATAAACCTCTAGAGATTGTGTTGAATAACGTTTCAACGAAGTAACAAACAGTTAAATAATACTTATAAAATAATATTTTTCCGAAGAAAGCAAGTAAGAAAAGTGTCTAGATTATTAAGCATTTATTTTTGGTGAAATTTAACTAAGTTTTGTTTATGCAGTGATATAGTTACTTTTGTAATAAATCCCATGACTTACTCCGTTTTGTTATGATAAAATGAATTTATCCAGAGAATAAAAATATTAAAATATTTGAAAAACAAAACTTAGTACTTTTCAAGAAAATGATATGTTCATGTTGCCAATTAACAGTTATTTATCTAAAATTTACTGTTGTCGTAACCGTTAAGCTAAAATTTAAATATAGATACCGTTATAAAACGTTATTCAACATGGGCTCACGTTATTCAACATATACACAATAACAAATAACAACACAATAACGAATAACAACACAATATTAACTAAGTTTTCCGTATGGCGATTCAGTTTTATTATAAATACAGTGTGTTTAGTGCTTCATTTTGCTCCATGCAAAATAGTACATACAAAACTTAAAGGATATTTATAATATCCTTGGTTTCTCACATGGTTCCCTTATTAACCAATATTTTTCCTATCCTAATAGATAGTTATCCTATATACTGTAATAACTGTTTAGTTAACATATATACATATATGTTAACTAAACAGTTTTTTAATTTAACTGTTTCACCTACGAGTATCTCAGCGTTATTTCTAATTTAAGTCAATCTACCTAATTTAATACTTGTGTAATATAATGGAACTTACTGCGACCGTAATTATTTGCTTTGTCACGACTAAGGTGTGTTTATTTAGGTTTTAGAAATCGACAGTATTTCTTTTATTAACAGCTTCGGATTCACCTGAATATTTTTATTTGGAATTAAGACGACTTTTTAGTAGTTCTAAAAGAAAATTATATTAGCACTTTAATAAATGAGTTAATACAAGAATAAACTAAGTATCTAATTTAAATAATGTTTATCAAAAGTTTATAAGTTTATAACTGAAAACGGCTAGTATCTTTTGTGTTTCACAGTAATGTTATAAATAGTTATGTATAATATATAATAATTATGTTATATCATCGTATTACAATGGACATAATCATGTACTGTAAATTAATAGTAGGAACACGATTGTTAACAGTTTTCAGTTTTCAGGCACGATCTATATTTAACAGTCTAGACATACGTTACTAACAATTTGTCTAATGTATGTTTGTTATGTTTTTGTGTTGCCTAATGTATTGCTGAGTTAGAAAAACAATAAACTATGATTATTATTATACGAGACTAATCTGGCGAAATCCATACTTATATTTATTAGATGTAAAGGTGAGTTAGTATGTTTGTTTCTTACGCGTTCACGTCTAAACCAATAAACCGGTTAAAAAATCTTTCACTTATGGAAAGCTATACTATCAGCGAGTAACATAGCCTACGTTTAACCGATTTTTTACTCGATAACCGACATACATACACGCGGGCGGAGCTGCGAGCAAAAAGCTAGCTAAACATACTTATTTTCTTTGATTACTCACACGAGATAAAACTGGTTGCACATATATTTATATTTGAAGGGAATACTTTTCAACAAGATTAAGAAATTAAGGTCATGACATAGAGCAACTAGGAATATTTAAAATTGAATAGAATTAGAAGAAGAAATTTTTCCGTGAAAACAGCTACAAAAAGCCACATTTGTTCAGTCATTGTATGCTGGCTTGCCTATATATCTACTAAATATTATATTCTCTTATATGGTTCCCAGTGTGGTATTGATATATTACTTTACAAATTGATCATCCAAGGTAGGAATACCTTTCTGTGACTTTAATTATTAAATAGAAGTGAAAAGCAATGCTGTATTTTAAAGTGGTGATGAATATCTCAAAGTTTGTGACGATTATTGTTATTCAGTCATGCTAAAAAGGCTTATCAGATCTAATAAAAGACGCAAAGGTAGAATATAGTCTGGAATAGAGATATACTTTATAACATTTTAAAAAGGAGGCGGTTATCAATTCGTATGTTTATATTTTTTTATGTATGTTCGGTCATAACTCCGTCAAATATGGATGGATTTTTAAAATATATTTTTTGTTCGAAAGGGGTTTATCCCGAAATGGTTCCACTTAAATTTCATATCTATCTTATGATGAGTTTCGGAAACAGACAACGGAACTCTTCACAAATGACAGCAAATGAACTTTTACGGTTTTTAGTAGTCTTTGTTAGCATTGTTTGAAGCCGGTTCAGCTTTTTTAAAGGATTTATTTAAAAGTTAGTTTGCTTATATCATTCAAAGAGAAATGTAAAAAATATAGTATTTTCCATTTGTGATCACAAGAATAACAAAAAGTTTGAGTATTGCCCATGTTTAATAAATCTTAAGTTCCAAAGTAAACTAGACAGGTGAATCCGTAGTGTATGCCTATCTTAATATCTTTAGTAATTGAAGATAAAGAGTAAACAGATGTCAAACTAAGTAAACCTTTAGAAAGTGGTGTGAGTTAACTCATATCAGTAAAATAAGTCAACATCGTACAATGGCGTCTAAATATTTGTACGAGTTCTTAATAATTATGGTACTCGTTTGATAATTCATTTTAATTATTATCTGTTTTTTTAAAGAAGAGAATGATACCCAATTCTCGAGTGTTTTTTTTTTATTTGTAGGTCTGTTCCCATGAGTTTTACGTTGGCAGATATTTTCTTTTATTTTAAGACTCGTTCAGACTTTAAAACTAAATAAACCTTATTTACCATGTAAATATACATAGATTCCTAATAATTTTGTAATAAAAGAGGTTTTATTAATTAACCGGTACCGGTAAGGCTACCGGTACCGGTAAATTAATAAAGCTCTTTTATGAGTGACGTCACTCACTCGGTGAAAAGCAATGAGCAAGCATTAATTTTGCCTACCTACCTATAAATAAAATAGTTAGCTGAGGATCTAACTCAGTTGTAGTTATGCTGTCCTAATTATAAGACTTCGCTGATATGAGTTAACTATTAAATAAAATTGTATCGTAATAGAACTATGAGATCATGATACGCATTTGAGCGAGAAAAGTATGCCTGAGTTAATATATCGCTACCTGGTTGCCATCATATGTCCAGCTACCGAACTTCATGTCACAATGTTGGTCGTCGAAGGGGAACCAAGTGATGTCTATCTTGCATGTGCTCTTGAAAATGCCAGGGGGCACGTACAGGCAACTGCCGTTGTTTCTGACCACCACGTTGGTCTGGTACGTCCCGTCAAAACCTTCGTCAGCACTATACACCAATACAAACTCTATCTTAGCTATCATTCTGACATACAGATTAGATTTATATTTATGAATCATATCTGTATTAATCGAATAATCATTAATACTGAAGTCGATACTAGTTCTCAAATATCAGAGTGTTAAACTTTATAATTTGTCGATCAAATTACACAAGTTGTGATTGATTGAGTTTTATCGTATAAGAGTTTAGACTCTATTGTTTGTATAGTAAAGTAATGAATTACTTATCCACAAAAATAAAATAGAAATTAATTAACAGACCCTTATCCAAGCCAAACAATAGCAGTTGAATAATACGTAGTAAAAGTATTCTGTGATTGTCTTTGTAATTTAATTAATAAACCTTTAGACACAATGCGTATAGGTTTAAATTCTTAAAACCTAAATTGTAAAGTTTAAGTATATATTTATTTAAGATTGATTGATAATTCATATTATTTAAAAAGCTATAGCAAGGTGGCGTGAAAGAGAAAATTAAGAATCAAAGAAAATGATCGTATGAATCATCAATTTTAAACACAAACTTTATTAAAAATGTTACAAAGTGTGCTAAAATTATATTTAAAGTAAAATCTTTTTTAATTATAAAGCATTTAGTTTTATGAATTAGTCGATTTTTATTTTACAGTGCTTCAGATTCATCTGGGACGTTAATAGTGGAGTGCTGTCAATGATAAAAGTTGTCAGTATAGAAATTGTTTATCAGTAACAGCACAAACATCATCCTCTCGCTCTACCAGACATAAATTCTTCCTTTCATTGTTTACAAAACCATCAAAAGAAGAAAGTGTTTCATTAAAAAGAGTCTGTCTGGGAAGCGAGACGATGACAGTGGTGTCCAAATCAGCGACTAGCATGCCATGTACGTTTATTGTTTTTTTTATTTGTGGCAACACTAAGTAGGAGATCAAATGCCACGCGAACGATTGTTACTTGGCAACACAGATAAGTACCAATCGTCACATTCGGGAATATCTCCTACTGTGTTGTCACTACTCTGAAAATTGTTTAATTAAATTAATTTATTTTAATAAAATAAATAAAATGCAAGATATAAAAAAGAATAACTTAGGAGTATAGGTTTAAAAAGCTCTGCATTTAAAAATAGTGTTTCTATGCACAGTACATATGCATGCACACACATGTACATAGATATTTGCGTGTAGTTGTTTTTTTTACCCAAGTTCTTAGAAATTGTTCCAAAATTAGGGACATTTTTTTGTCACTTAATATCAAGATAAATATAAATAACTAAATACGCGATTATAAGACTCATTTGCCAATTAATTTCAACCTTTATTTACTCTTCGTGTTTATGGTTGCATTTACTTTAATTTGACTGTATTCGACTAAAACTGACAACATTAATTCGAACCATAATTGACACAAGTAAAACAATTTTAACTTTTAACCGTTATAAGAGAATTTGAGTCCGTTCGAGCTATTCATTTAAATGGTAATTTGTGTTTCAAGACCGTTTGATATTGTCGATTAATTTCTTTGGCTAATATACAACGATTCTTAACAACCCTTTTAAAATTACGTAATTCTATTCGCTGTGAGAGTATTTTATATTAAATTTATTCATAAAAATAGAGTAACTTTAGTTTGGTAATGAAAAATGATTATAATCTCAAGGCAATAGATTTTAAAATGTATATTCGTTTGTACAACACGTTCATTATTTTATGATTGCTCTGTACTAGACCAAGCTACAACAATATATGATTTGACTATAGTGAAAAATTACATGGCAAAACCGTTTTTTTATATAAGTTTTTAATTTCATAGTTAACTACCATATTTACGTTAAAGTGAAACTGTAGGTTATTAAACCGTATGATAACAAAAACAGTACTAAAAACTTATAAAGTCATAATCATAAATCTACAAGAGATACGATATAAAGAAGTGACGTCAAAATGACTCCAGAATAACAAGATAAATCCTTTGATAGTGAAGCCAAAACCGCCCTGGGCATTTACTACAGCAAAAGTGCTGTCATGTGCTCTCTATGTAGTATTCATGGACGTCGTGGATACGTGTCGTGTAACCACTCCGTTAGCTGGCGTCCCGCCAACAAATCCGTATTAACGTGACCGCACTTCACACTGTTCTGTAATAGTTTTAGGAACCCGTTGACATTTAAAATTTAGCGATTTGAGGGTATTTGAATTTTAATGTTGGCCGGTGGGTAGTTGGAACAATATAGCGTCGATATAACTTTTATGTCACAACTCTTAAAAAGACTTTTTTATAAATTAGCTGTAGTGGCTCTACTCGCTATAAAATTCAGGTGAATATTGCAGCAACTAATGGTGTCGATTATTTATTTTTCCATTAAATTATTGGATAAATTGAAAGCAATATTATTTCAGAATGCAAAGCTATATCGGGCAGCTTTTTTTTTAATTTTCAAACCTTTATAAACTTTATTTATACAGAACGTTTTTTTTTTAAACTTGAGATTCATAGTAACCGCTTTCTTGTAAACGTAAACATATTTTTAAATATGGTATTTTAGAAAAAAGGAAACGACAATTACCTACATTTTGATGTTTTTAACAAGTCTCCCTTAAAACGTAATATAACTAATAATATTTGTTGAATCATAATAAATTTTGTACCCCTTTTAACTTATTTTAATCTGGCTACTTTAATCCTTATTTCAAATTGAACGAATCAAAGACAACGCGTCAAATTGGTATCAAAATTGTATGTATACTTTTTTTTAACCGAGTTGCAGGACGGTGTACGCAGGAGTTTTAGGCTCGGCAAAAGACGGCAAACGCCAACGGTGGGACGATGGCACCAACATAGAACCCGGTAAGTGATTTAAAAGCTTTCATAATCGAATGTTGTGGGACCTTGTTGGCCAGCTGCCAATCCTTTGGCCAATGTTCTCCAAATGTATTGCCAATATTGTAAACTGTAGTTTCGTTGTTTTGGATTATAACACGCCATTCATCTATTGCAACGGGTTTTACTGAAAAGCTCTGGAATTTATTTAATAAATATATACTGGAAGTTTTGTCACCGTATTTTTATGTAATTTATAATCGGAAATACTAAATTAACTGATACGGCTAAGACAGCTGTGTTTTAAAAATTTCAGGTGTAATTTGAATTGATGTCGGGGCACCAGGGACTTCCTTTCTAGGGTATACCTGGTTCCCCGGCTATTAGTGCCCGAGACGGAGTGCGGTTTTAGTCGGTTCGAGTCCGACATGCCACCGATAGGTGGTCTCCGCGGGGATTTCCGCATGGAAAAAAAAGGTGTAATTTGAATTGCAACCAAGCCTTGTAAGATAGAACTTTAGTTTTACTAAATAGTTTCTAATTATTCATTACTTTTAGCGTCTATAATAGAATAACTGCTGGCTCTCAATATAATTATTTGAAGTAAAGGGAAAGAAGTTTTACGTTGTAATGACGTGTGTGTAATAAAAAATGACGTAACAATTTCACATTGGATATAATAACAGATTGTTAAACGTATAAAACTAAAAATGTGTTACATTACATAGTTTTTTTTTCGTAAGGGAATAAGAAATTTGGAAGTAAGTAAGTAAAGAAAATAACACAAATACATAATCCAATCATCATCAATAGCCTTTAATAGTCCACTGCTGGACATAGGCCTCTTCGAAGAAGGAGGTTTTGATCTACTATACTACGCTGGTCAGACGGATTAGTATAGGGTATAACCAATGCAAAATAAATATTATTACTAAAACACGTAAGCACATTTTAGAAAGAAAGATAAAGTTAACTTTTCATTTACTGTAAGCTTTTCAAAGCTAAAAGTGGCTGTCATTTATTTTGCCTTAGTAGCAGTATATACATTGGATATAAAATCTGGTTTATGCGAAGCACTTACTGTCAAGACAAAATGTTTTGTAAGAAGTGAATTGTAATAAGACACAGATTTGCGTAAATATGTTAATAATTTTACTGAATACTTACACAAGTACACTCAATTTTTTGCGGTGAATGTTGTAAGATATTTTTAGAGATTATTTTTTTCTTATTTCAATCAGCCATTGACGCGAAAATAGTTCGATATTACTGATTTTTTATCTTGAGAACATTATAGCTCGTGTCAGCGTGTTTCTTAATTAAACTCTTTTGTTTTAAGCACAACAAAACTTTTTACGAAATTTGCTAATAAATAAAAGTCAGATTTAGTTACAATATTGATTATCCTTCTACTTAGCAATATAAGTAAAAATTACAGGCTAACCTGTATAGTTTATCGACTGTATTGTACTTTTCCTTACTAAATCCAAATATTGAAAATACTAATCTTTGATACAACTATTTGTGGAACACACAAATTATTATCCGGTGTTGGAATCCATCCCTCAACACTCGAAGCGGCTTAGAGGAAAGGCGTTCGTTATTACGATTTACTTATACCCTCCTATTTTTAAATTTTTTTATAACTTCGAAAAATTTATCTTGCTAAACATACATACTTTCATGCACTTTCTGACGCTGTAACATTGCTAAGCATAATAATATTTATCCCCCGCACATATTAACATCTACGACCTTATTCACTCTTTATAATAACTTATTTTTATCATTTTAACAAAATAAACTCAGACAGAAAAACAAAAACTATCTAGTAGGAACATTAGTAATATTACTGGCTAAACAACGACGGTAAAACTTTACATATAACATAGTATAACTTTGAAATACTTACCAGGTTTTATTAGTAAATTAACAAACATATCAAAAAACCAGAGACAAACAAATAAGTATTCGTACAGAAGCAATAGTTTACTGGCAAACATCCAAGGACATTGTAAACATAGTCCTTTCTGCAATTTAAATCTGTTTTTCGTTGTTTGGTTCCAAAAGCATAAAGTCTTTATATTCGGTCAACCACCTATGATAGCGATAAAGGCGTCAATACTCTACGAAAATTCTGCAAGCTCTGCATGATTGCAAACCGCCCGTTCTTAAATTCGGATTTTTAATTATCACTTTAAAATCTTTAGATAGTACGTTTTGTTAGATTAATGAGAGTAAACCGAAATTTAATGGTATTTTAACGTAATTACAAAGTTAATGCAATTTGGTCATTTAATATAAACTGTAAATGTTATCATTAAGTTTTATATTTAATGTCAATGACCCATCTTTTTGGAATAATAAAATAAATAACATTAACAAAATCAAATGAACTTGTTCGTGCATCTTCGTCACGCATCGGCAGCTGGCCGTCGGGTGCGTGGGAGATCGGCCCTCGCCAGTGCGTCGGCACTACGCTACCGGACACGTTACATAGCACACCAGTATTGTCGTTCCGAAATTTGATGTATTTATTTTGTTAGCCACAATATACCACTTGTTATACAGTCCACTGCATATTATTAACGGCTGACCTATCAACAAACTAGCATTATTGTAACTTTAATCAATAAATTTCAAACACTTCTTAATATCGGACTCAATTTTATTTACTTATTTATTTACACTACTTGCATTACGACTTGCACGAAGCGGACTTGGTTAGTAAAAATCAATAGACACATTAAGAAACCAACTAAAGAATACCTATTCTCAGTTTGTAAAATATTCATTCTAGTAGACTTAAAAGTGATACATGAAATGTAAAGAATAAAACAGCTGCACCGTAAACATCCTATCTTGTCGATAATATCGTACATTCCACGGCGTCGTTAAACTACACTAGTCAGGAAGCTACCGCTTATCCATGTGTGTTCGTAAAAGTTATCAGGTTAAGATATATATGACGATTAACAACTGGCGTCCGGCCAGGTAAATGGCGATAAACATTATACATGCTTTTCATTAAATCCTGAGACACTTGCTTTTATATCATTCGCTTAACACTGCAATGAATAAAACTTTTTGGCGTCCCGCCAGATGGCGATACCGTCACTTTACACGAACATCTATTTGCTGAGAAAATTTAACTTTAATGACGTTTGAACGAGGCGACTGCATCTGAATTTAAGAATAAATTGTATGATCATATTACTGTTGCGACTTCGTAAATTTCAAAATGCAGAGTATTTTTCGTGTAGTGGGCAAGAATTATTTAAAACAGATGTCATGGCTTTAAACTTAACCGTTTCTGAATGTTTTACTAAATTAGAAATACAGAGCTCATAATGTTTCCCCACTGTGCTATTATAATTAAAATCCTCTGGTTTTGAAATGTGAAATGGTTTCATGAAATATTTCTTCCTCTTGGGCGTCGCGTTGAGATAAACGTTCATTACATTGATATTTATTTTATGTTCGTGTAATTTACTGAGTTAGATGTTACCCTTCGACCCTGGTAATTAGAAGCAATTGAAAATAATTTGGGGAAACTTAATTAATAATTAAAACTAGGTGGAGACTGAAAGGAAAAATTATTTAGTAATTATAACCGTTAATTCACTATTTAAATAAGAGTTTTGCAACTGCGGTAGAATTGTTGATACAGAATTTTTTTTTACTTGAGCAACTTTTTAAAAGAATATAGAATAACATTAGGCTTGAGTAAATTAAGTTAAAAAATACGAGTATACTGAGACGGGAATATAATCATCCCATTAAACCGATCGTTATGATAATAAAAGGGTTGGCTTTTATCCGGAAATTTTATCATATTTCAAGGAAGTTAAACGTATCTGTATAAGGCAGAATTTAAGTTGAATTTTTTTTAACAGAAGTATTTTGTTATAGGTACTGTTGAATATTCACGATATTAATTTCTAAGGTGATTGCTATAAATTGTTTTTTTTTTAGAGATATCTATGATCAATAAATACTTTTCTTCGTTTTGAAATGCTCTGCCAAAAAATATAATCTGTAAAAATTAGCAAACTATAAATACACAAAATATTTCCTAAAACCTGAAAAAAAATTAGATTATTTAGTAAATAAAAATCGATTGCTTTTTTTTTCAAATAAATTAAACTTCATACCCAACGTCGTCGTTCTCACCTATTGTACATGAGCACGTCTGGCTTCCATAGTTTGTTGGGGGTAATCCTGAGGTCCTTGACTCCCCCGTACTCGCTGTCGTTCCACCTGAGGTTGTAGTCATTCCACTCCTGCCACATTTAACAAAACCATCAGAGACATCATCGTAGACACAGCCGCGAGCAAATTAAGTGGAGCATTTTTGATTAAAGGAAGAATTTTTGTTTTAGGTAAACATTGCAAAAAGTGCTAGACGCCTTAAATGTTGAAGCCCAACTTTTAAGTGTCAACAAAGGATAAAGTGCTGTGCGGTGAATAATAAAATAGGATATATAATTCGATAGTTTTATTTACAAGTTTAAAAGAATAATAAGCAAATTAAACATCAGCATTTTTGTTGTCAGTATTAAATGCCGAAAGGTCTTCAAATAAACCATTTAATTCTAAAATTAAATGGTCACAACTACAACAATGTCAACATTCAGAGACAACGTATTCGCATTTCCATGTGACGTCAAAGAATGGAATTTAAAAATGTCAAACACGAACATGAATATACCAAAAATATTCCAGTCATTTGCTCGCGAACACTCGGGACGGTATGACGTTTTCGGCCAATCTCAACGATGAATTTAAGACCTTTAATAATATTTTTTTACGTAGTTACCAGACACCCTACTCAAGTGAACAAAGGTTTCATTTCCTGAGGATAAGCTAATTTTTCGATCGTTTGAAAAATCTGCTGATTTTGAACAGTATGCTCATGGGTTTTTTTGATTTTTGTTCTTTTGATTTTAATACAAAGTCGCAGTACATTGAAAGTAACCTTACACACAATAGCAACACCAGTATTAGTCTAGATCTATATCTACCAAAAATATATATACCATACATACTAACTTATGGACTTACGTACACTGAGTCTATCAGTATCTTGTACGGAACAATATATACACTAGGAATTGTTATAAGAGTATATTACATACTGCAGAAATAAATTCATAAGAATAAAAATGTTTATAAAATGAAAACTACTGGGCCTAACTATGTTAAATTTTTATGGGACCAAATGGCAACTATTCCGCATCAAACTAAAGCAGAATCACGTAAATCGGATCATAAATCTCAGAGTAATCGGTGTAGATACATAAAATAAAAAAATACCAATAGAATTGAGAACCTCCTCCTTTTTGAAGTCGGTTAAAAATCCACTCGCTTTGAAAATAAGTCGATTCTTTTTGTTTGAAAGTCATTTTTTTTAATTATTTTTAAGAGTAAAAGCCATATTATTTATTTCTTACATAGAAACTTTCTCATGCCCAAGTACCACGAATCCTATTCAACAATAGTTTGGCTTAATAAACTGAATGTCGGCTGCAGTGAGGATTCTACTTTAGGTGATAATTTTAGAAGAGCCACGTGTGCAAAACGTTTTAACTTTAGTTAAAAGCGCTTTGTTTAATTACATGAAAAGTTCTCAGAGTGAAAAGTGCAGCGTGGAACTACAGTGTACTATATATACAGAACACCTAATCAAAGTGACAGAGGTGTTAGATAAACCGTGTCGTAATAACGCTCGCTGTGAAAGCTTGATGGAGAAGCCAGCTGTGGATGTGTCTTGATAAACAGGGTATCACATGAAAACCCAATGGTATAATAATATTAATATTTTTATTTTTTTTAAACACGCTGCTATAGTAAATATAAAGAACTCCGAAACAAATATTTGCAGATCATTCAAACATTTGGCCCGACCTGGGAATCGAACCCGAGACCTCAGCACAGCTATCACATACCCTACCACTTCACCACCGAGGCAATCAATCGCTATAAGTTAACCTTTAAAATTTCCGGATTCCATGACAATATAATTACTTAAAAGCCAGCCCGTGAACACGACAAACGGGTATGTAAAATCTGTTAAATACGTGATCACTTAATTACTTTATTAGTTTTTGAATATTTGTATTATAAAATTAAACTGTAATATAAATTGTAAAAGGGGTATTGTATTTCGATTGTTTTCGAGGATTTCTTCCCATGGTATATTACTTACAAAAGGTAACAATTACAGAAGAATTCGAGCTAGTATTCTACAATAATAAAGAAATATTAAATACTAATAAAGACAATGAAGAGAACTGATTTTATTAATGTTTTATTCTACCTAGTACCAATATTGACTAATACAATTTCGCCTCACATTAATAACTGTCTTTATTCTTATAACTCTAAAAGCCTCCACGAAAAATATAAAACGAAATTAAAAGTAATTTCCCTTTTACGGTTTTATGAAATATATTTTTTAATCAAAACTCATGGTAGTGCTTGTCTGAGTGGATTTTGTGTAATAAAGTAAAGCTAACAACTTCAAGACAACATTTTTAATATTAAAATAATAAGGATTGTTTTTATTAGTTCACATCTAAATGTTTTTTTCTGTATTTTGACTTCGGTAAGAATTAAGAAAAAGGAAATTGTAAGCTTTTTGTTTGAACAATCCATTATATGTAAAACCCAAAAGTATACTCCACAGTAAAATATTTCTATACAACGGATACATCTAAAAGCACTCTCTGTCAATTTTATTTTTTATAAATTCTCGTTTCTGGTCTGGATACAATTTGATTTTATAAGAACAAGTTGAAATCGGCCGCAAACGTAACACGAAAAAAGGACATAGTGTTTCTGTATTGTATAACAATGAAAACAACGATCGACTGTATTGGAAATCACGGCGTACCTGATAAAATTTTCACGCACAACGTATCCAATTTAGCCGAAAACCTTTCCGAATTCCGTATTGAAACCTTGAAATTCATAAAGCAAATAAAAACAAAAAAGCTAACTGAACATGATTTCCAATATCGTTGCTCGAAGTGAACTCTCCCACACCGCCTTTTTATATCATTTGAGAGAGATAACGTTTAGATACGAAACAAGACTTGCCCTTTGAAACAACGCCCTCTCTACTTTTATTACAAAAGTTAGACTAACAAGTTCTACCTTCAAACTAATATTTACGTATGTTATAGCAAACTGCTCGATACAAGGCACTACTCACAAATAGTTTTATTACACTAATATTACATTATATTTTTGTATGTAATTTGTCTCAAAGAGTAGTTAGAAAAAGAAAAACAAATTTTCAAGAGAATTCTATGACTCTTCAAATGAAAAAGTGAATCTGCTTGAGCCTTAAAAGGCTTATCGAATTTACCCTGCAGTGGTTTGATAGCCAGTGTGGGAGCGAGATGGTTATATGACGAGTGCTCTCTCTTGAAGGGTTCTTTTCAATTAAATAGTTTAACGGCTTTATTGTTTTAGAACATGTTGTATGTGGGACGATTACTCGTAAAGTTTTGGGCAGCTTAAGTGCTTAAATGAAATACATTGTTTCACTATAGTGGGTTAATTTACCTCAGTTTCCTTAATATTACGTACTTCATTATAGTCAATAAAATACTTGAGATTAATTTCAACAACACAATAGATTGGTTTAAAACCAAATGCTGAAATTAAATGCTCTTGATTTTTTTAATCCTAATTAGAGGAAATTTATATCTAATAGTGATTCTAACTTGACATTTATCCCAAACTAAGCAAAGCTTGTACTGTAGTAGCCAGACTGCTGATAAACATACTGAGATCATTACTAAATACATAAATATTATATATAAATAACACCTAGACACAAAGTAAATGTGCTCATCATAGTCTGTCCTAGCAGGGAATCGAACCCATGGGTTTCTTGCTCATCATGTACCCCTGGTTAAGTGGTTAAGATCACTAACGACTAAATCAAAAGGTCTAAAGGCCCAAAAAATTAATACCGGATCTGTCAAATACATATTATAGACCTGTACAAAATGATTGCTTCCTTTCTGTTACTCTATACACGTTCCGTCTACTGAATATTCTGGAATATTCAACATAAACAAACGCAACACTCAGCTGTCTTGTCCCAAGGCACTACAATAGTGGGATTTGATTCCACATTTCAAATTTATGAGCCGTTTCACATGCGTATTTCCTGAATTCGAGGCTTTGTGGAATTGATTTAACTCGTTCTAGATATAAAATAAACCTTACCAGGGAAATAATTTATGTACTTTTCATTTACTTCCAAATCATTTTCTACAATATATTTTTTTATTTATTGTGTCGTTACTAAGCGTACTGTTTTATTTGTGTTTACAATTTTCATGCCTGTCCTGAGAGTTATGCAAATTGACAAAACATCAACAACAAAAGACTTTTTTTCAACGACTTTTAAGTTGAAATATTGAGTAACGCTTTGATCCAATCTATCTATCAAAAAATCCATCTAAGCTTTTAAAGTTATCACTTCAAATTATTATTTTTAAATATATTCAACGGTTCTGAAACAGTTTTAATAAATCAACTTTCAGATAAACTTTCAAGAGAGAGCACTAACTTTTAAATTTGTAAAATAAAATATAGTAACTTAATAAATGGTCGTTATATTTAAGAACTTTGAAATTGAAACTTTATTTCCAAGTTCTTTAAGATGAATTTGTGGTGTAGGTATAGGGTAATGTACAATGAACTAGGATAGAAATATTAAAGTAAATATCACAAAGAAAGATACATTCATTGAAAAAACTACTTGAGTTAATTGTACATTTGCATATAGAATTATCATTATCAATCGAAAATTATACACATCACAAACACGATACACAAGATAAAACAACAGTATAATATTGGAAGATAAGGGAATATTTCGATACTAAAGACGTTTAAAAAAGCCAGAAGTAACATGCACCTAGAACACACATGCATAGAGTTTTTAAGTTACGTATAAAATTATTTAATAGTATGTACACAGCATATATTTTTGTACCTACTTTAAGCTCAAATTTTCATCACAGTACAGTACATTTTTTTTCTAATTTTATTAAGGCCACTTTCAAACACCTTTTTTTTCAACAACAAGACCAAGGGATTAGGGGACACTACTCTTTCTGAAACTAAGCTGCCGTATTGGTAAATGCTAAAATTATTATTTATTAGTTGCTCATAACATACTTTTATTGCTGGAATATTATTGATATATTTTGTATACCCTACGTCAATATTACGAAATAAACATAATGCAAAGTTACGACCAACATTAAAAGTACGCGCATTGAGCATTAGTTTTTAAATATTTTTATAAAAAAAAACACAATAAAAATGAAACCAAATCTTTTTTGATTAAACGGAAACTCAAGCAAAAAAAACTTTTGGTATTAAAATAAATACGTAAAAAAATGGGTCTATATTATATTTAAAAATGTGTACATTTAATGTCAATTGTGTACACGGGTTTGAAATAAAAAAATGCATCTTTTAAAACGCATACAGGTACCAAGACAAAAAAAAACATTTAAAGAAGTACAGATTTTAAAAATACTGTTTCTTTTAATACATATTTTTTAACGAATCGAGAATATCGTCCCAATGAGGTTTAATTTCACAGGCAAACTATCGAGCATGGTAACCACAATTTCATTTTGAACCAGTATATCTCCCATAATAAACATTCCATTGCCATGCAAAGTATGAAAAAAATACTACAATTTCTTGTAGCAAAAAAACAAAAAATTAATAGCGGGTACCCAGAATGTGCAGAACCAATTTACAGTGTACATAAAACACACTTCATCTCATCAACAATATTTGTGCATATCAATATACAATAAACCTTCGACAATATGTCACTTTTAATTGACCTACCGAGACCCACTTTATCACTTCATTTAATATGTTATATTTTTCATTTCAGAAAACATTTAGTTTTAATTTAAAAAGTTATTACTTAATACTTAACGTCAACCATTAGTACATATTGTTATATGCATTGCGGCTTACACGGCAGTTTTCTATTTGATACACACAAATTTTCACACATTTTCTTTCACGATACTTACCACTAAAAAGTGTGTATAGTCTTGTAGTGACAACTAATACCAACTACGAAAAGGTTGGAAGTATCAAGTAGCTTACTTATGACAGTTTGTATGAAGGGATGCATGATAGGGTCTAATGGCTAGTCTAAAGCACGAGCCGGAGTCAGCGATGACGAGGGGTCTCAGGACATCTCAAGCAACTCCCATACAAATATCATTAACAGGTAAAATACAAAAAAGACTGCCGCATATTCCACAATGCTATGCAATTTTCATAACAGTCACAGATTAGAAGAACAAACAAAACAGATAGACAGAACGAAAGGTTAATATACAAAAAGAAAGAATAAATAAACAAGAGTAGAAACGAAAATAATGATCAGAAATTTTAGTGTTAATTTTAGGTTTGTCTTTTATTCACACTTACCAACGACAGCCATATATTGGTTATAAGTAGTTGATTCTTCTCGTCCTATTTGGTTAGACGATGTCAACAAAAACAGAAAGGGCGCAGTCAGTATGATGATCTAAACAAACTGTTCCACACCGCCGGAGACACAATACTTAGGGGCTGGGGCGGCGTGCGAAAATGTACCTTATCATGCGATATTTAAAAACTATTTTCGCACGCCGCCGGACACACAATCTAAATAGATATTTTATGCGTAGTTTACAACAATGTAACACTGACTCCATGCGACAGATCTGCCGCGAAGGCGGCGCCCTCAATCCGCGCCCGCCTCCTGTAACCTTTACCTTCGATGTGCATTAAAAAGTAATAAGTGCAATTAAATTGTGCTCATTGTATAAAAGTAACCATGTTTTTATTCGCGTTACCCTTTAAGATGGGATTGCGGGGGGCGGGAGGGCGAAGGCGCCATACCCGGCTCCTACCACTTACCAAGTTGAGCCAGACGTTTGTGGTCAGGATTTGATTTTTCTCATCCTTATTTTGGAAAAGGTAAGCACGCCGACGCAAGAAAGGAACGAAAAAATAAGGTGAACAACAATACCGAGTATAAGATTAAGCTTTTAACTCCCAGGTTCGATAACCAACTTCCAACAAAGACAACTTAAAATTATTTTAATTATGTTTTAATTTATTGTAGATCTCATCGTATCCACGTACTTGAAATGGATAAACTCGTAAAATTTAAAAATATTAAAAGCTTTATTCGAAGTCAGTTCAATATTAACGTAAAGCACAGAAACGAACCACAAAGTTGTTTTAATCTCTTGCCCTCGATAATTGGAGTGACGAATAATCCAGTTTTACTGAGGCCAGTCGTTAAGACGAAGCAATTAAATATATTCCAACGAATAACAGCAGCGGTTGGGTGGTGAATAATGCGTTTTATGATTCCACTCGGTGGTTGTTTTATACCGCAATTTGTAAAATATGACAGATTTCATTGTACCGAAGTTTGAGGCCAACAGATTTGAATTTTAGATTAAACTCTATCCTTTAGTCTGATAAATGTATTAATAATATCATGCTCCTTGTATTAAACATCTGTAGCCATTTGTAGGACTTATATTTCTCTGAATCTTTTCGACCGCTTAAAATAAGCTAGAATTAACGTATAATATTCGTTTCCTGATTTTGTATTATTTAACTAACATTTTGATTTAAAAAAAGATGATTTAGTCAGAAGAGTACAAACCGTTATACTAAGACCAAATGTAGGGAGTGATCTCAACTGCAACAACGCGCGTTCAACGCCCAGAAAACGTTTGTCATGTCAACGGCACAAAAACCAATCGTGCGTTCTATGTGCGGCCAATACCCGTTTCCTAGAAGTAATATTTAGCAGAAGTTTGCTCAAGTTTCCATCAACTCTGATATTCAAATAATAAAACTTCAAGATCTTCAAAACGGACGTAATTCCCAGGAGTAATTTAATACGACATAGTTATGCCTACAGTTTCGGAAAGATATAAAATTGGTCCACGGGCCAATAAAGTTTGAAGATAGCATCTGATAAAAGTTTATGATAAGGAAAGATTTATATACCGAGGAGACAGACCCGTTGATTGATTAGGTGAGTAGTCTCTGTTTTATAGGTAATATTGGAATATTTCTCGAGTCTTGATTAAATGGGAAACAGCAAAATGGTGAACTTCATTATAAACTTTCGCAAAACAATACATCTTTTTTCAGATATATCTAGCGCCATCTGCCAAGAAAAACCAGTTACTTTCGTAACTGATGTTATGAATGAACGGAACGTGAACGTGTGAACGGAAGTGAGTTTATAGTATTTGTTTTTTACGCTTTTACTACAGAACCAGAGGCCATAAAATTTTTAATACAGATGACGTCAAAGGGGCAGAAAAGACCATTCTTAGAGAAAAGAGTTCCATTCCCGAAGGATAGAAAAAAAATCAAATACAAAGGGACGTTCTCGCACTTTTGATTGTGTTGTTCTTTTGTTTTGGACGAAAACGGCTGAGGTATTAAGACTTCTGGGACCTTTTAAAAATTGTTTATTATTTTCCTTGCATTGTGAAGCTTATCTTACAATACGAGTCATGTCAGGCCTTTTTTGCATTTTGTAGAGCTTGCAATTTTACTATTCCTAGTATTTTAATGATGTTTTGAGTCTAGTGCGTTTAACGTTTTTGCTGCACACCGTGACTAATTCTAAAACGTAACGGCTAAATATCGGAATTGCGTTTGAGCAAGCCGAAGCCAGTACACAGAAACAAATATTCCAATCAGTTAACAACCTTACCCGTATTTTATCGCTTATATATTAAATGTATTAAAATATACAATAATTTGAAATTCACTATTCATTAACAAAAAAAGTTTATTAGACACTATACGACATCGCCTGACCTCTTAGGCAACAGGTAATAGGTAAATGAAGTAAAATTAACGTTGTCTTACACTGAATTTATTTTCTAAATAGTTTTAATTTATACTGCTTCTATGCACCTTGTCATGAAGCATTCTGTTTGAAATGTTGAGACTCAGTTATAAAATATCACATGTGTTTTGTAGAATGTATCGTTTACTGTAAGAACCATGAACATGTTGACTGTTATGAAAGTGAGATCAAATTTTTGGATCAGAATGCAGGCGTTGAATATCTTGAATATCTACTTCTCCAAAGTTTAGTTTAGTTTACATTTTTTATAAAGATTTAATTTGGCTAAATTGAAAAAAAAAAGATCAAACTTTCTACGTTCGAAACTCAAATATTTAAAATCTTTTTGTAAACTAAGTAAAGTTGTAAGTAAATAAAATAATAGATAAAACCACTTCAAAAATAAACTGCATTTAAAAAACACGCATTACAGTAAAGACGATGATGTATAAAAGTACGCTCAGAATTATTCAATACGCCACTCCGAGCAAAAGTGTTCCTCTTATAGGAACACGACAAGAAAAGTTGCGATGCCTAAAGCACTCACACTTTGTCCCTGTTTTATAGCGCTCGATTCATGTTCCATTTTTGAAATTATGTTCCATTTTTAAATTTTGTTACTTTTATAAACAGTTTCAAGTGAAGATTGTCAGATTAAAGTGTGTCTATTCTAAAAATAGGAAAAAAATATATGTTTGTATTTTTTCCCCATACATTTTGAAATTTTACATTGACATTGCTAGGGACACGTAGAAGGGCATAGACTATAATTCTTATCTAAAATACATATATTTCAGAGAGATTGAAAAAGTAATTTTACTATTTTTGTAAATTTTAAATAAAAATGAATTCACTGAGTTCAAACACTAGATAAGGGCAAGTCTGATTCAAGTACCGAAGGTCCTGTAAAGACTTGTATAAACCTATGTAGACAGTTCGTTCATCATAGAATTTCATTCTATGAGACATTTACCCGTATTTATTAATAAAACCAAATTTACCTTAATCGGTCTGAAAATATTCCTCTATTCATAGATTATATAGGTCACCGTGAAATCTCAAATATTTGGAAAATTAAACATAAATTTATAAAACAACGGACTCGACTTTGACTGCACGGATGGCGAAGTGGTTTAAGCCACGCCGCCTACTTCTACGCTGAGTGTTGTGAGTCCGATGCCCAGATGGCACGACACTTGGTGTGATCCACAAATTGTCGTTCTGAGTCCGGGTGTTCTTTGTCTCGGTTTCATATATGTTTGTAAAGCCCCCGCGACACAGGATATATTCCTAATGCGGGAGTTGTCTTTTTAAAAACAAAACAAAACAAACAGCCGGACACATACAGACAGTCAACAAAATGATTCTATAAAGGTTCCCTTTTCTCCCATTGAGCAACAGAACCCTACAAAAGTAATGTAATGTAGAAAACAAAATTTAATGCGACATCCTTCATTTTTTTCTTGGCTTGTTTTGCTTCTTTGTTTTGAAACTTTTACAACATTTTTTTTGGACGATACAATTTTTTCTGCCATCTATCTTTTCCCGGAGTAGCAAACACAAAAAAATGTACATATGAATGTGTCAAAATTTCGTTTGCAGGTATCGGTATTTTTCAGTATTTTTCAGGCCTTACTTTTCAAGTTTCTTCGAATAACATGTTCCTAACAATGGTTGTAAGATTGTCAAGCGAAAGAGGAAACATGTGAAGCAGGTTCACTTCAGCTTGGTATTGAAACATTCTGTAACAATTCTTTGACGGCTATCGTCCGGTTTTACCACTATGGACATAACAAATCTAGGTTATTGATTCACCTTCTTTAAGTCTCCTTATAATAAAGGACAATAGCGCCTCATCATCAACATTTTCCTACCCCCCTACCTACCTTCTTAATTTGATTTGAGATTAGCTCAATATTCAACATTTCAAAGAGGTTTGGTTTCCTTTGTTTGTGGCCGACCGCCTGACGCCAACCCTCCTTGTAAATGATTTTAAACGGAACAAAAACGGATAGGGGCTGTGAGTTAGAGTAAGAGTAAGATAAATCACAGAAAGGAAAATAGATTGAAACTACAGTAACAAGAGTTGTCGCGTACCTTCCTATAACTGAAGTGGCTATTCAGGTAAAAGAACAAGCCACTATTCAGATAGATATATTCGCCCCACAAAATCAAGTATAACTACTACTAATATTAAAACAACAATATATATCACTTCGACACGGAACGTATTTACGAAGTTGTCAGACTTAATAAGTTAGGTGAAACACATTACCGCAGTAAGTTCTAGAATCTTTTCGAAACGAGGCCGGGGCGTGACGTCACTACGTCTTATGTGTTGCTATATCATATCATATTTTCCCAACAAGAAAACTACTTCGGGTAGGTATTTTTTTACAAATATTTTTATAAATATCATTCCCAAGCTAGTAAAACATTTTACCTGAATAATGTTCTCTCTCAAATAAACAGCTGTTTTGAGAATGTAAATTGTCATTTCAGGTCAGACATTTGAGTACTTCTGAGAGGTTATTTTGTTGAATGTTTCTCTCGTTTCCTTTCCTTTTCAGTGTTCATTGTCCTCTTTAAACTCAATTGTATTGTTTATCTCTTATTGAATAGCTAAGAGAAGCTTTTCAATGATTATTTTTTTCTGTTGGCAACGCAGGACATAAAACTTTACATCAGGAATGTTGAGATATTTTTGTAACGAATTCGCTTTATTCTTAATTTCTGCACTATGAACTAATCATATTAAACGGATGGGAACAGATGGCATATATAAAAAATATATATTTTTAAGATTAGATATCTATTATAGCTTAAATTCGAATTTACTATTTAATATATTAAAGAAAAACCAGCTGTGGAACATAGTATAAATGATTATGGTCCACGTCCCATTATTTATTAATCACAATCATAATAATAAAATCATGATCATTTATAATTAATCATAGATTTTATCTATTATTGTGTTATCTAGGGTGGAACTGAAATTCATAACCTCTATCTCAGTATTCAAGATCAACAGACCTTAAAACAACTTTATTGGTAGAGTCCCCGAACAGAAGGCTGTTCAGCTTTACGATACAAAAGATCACGCACTAGAAATTAATATAAAATCAGTAACATTATTCCTTCCGTGATATTGAATTGTAATTAAGATTTCAATAAAAGCTCACAGTTCTCGTTTATTGTTGATTCTCGTATTGTCTTCATCGGATTACATCAGCAATGTTGAAATTTGAAGAAATTAATAGAAATTTTATAAATGGAAGGTATTTAAATTTCGAATGTTCTCGAAGCACCTTTATTTCCTTTTTTAATTTACTTTGGAAAGGTATACGTCTTTGTTTGATTGTGAGATCATGATTTATAACAAATGTACAGAAAGGCAATTAAATTTAAGAGCCATTCATATTACATGATATAAAGCACTAAATTTTAATTGAATTAAATTTTTAGATTTCTAACACAGAATCCGACTATAATATTGCAACATTGAATTACGTAAGAGCGCACTGACTTCAAGCAAATTATTAATATTTCTTAAGAATGGAACATCCAGATTATGATGAAATGCCTCAAAAATGGTTTTTATAATTGCACCAGGTAAAGCATTTCCCCAAAAGAAAATCTCATTCTTTCAAAATCCGTTTTCAAGTTAATGTAGCTAACTTTTTTACTAACTTAACTACTAGCTAACCTTGCTTTAATATTTTGCATATCCAAGGACTTGAAAATTTAAAAGCCAGAATTGTGATTTTTTATTTATGAGATGAAATTAATAAACTTTATAATAAGTTATTCTTTAAATCAAAAGTAAACTTATCTCCAATGCCAAAGCGGCCATATTCTCAGAATTTTTGAATGACATCGAAAATGTCTACTACCAGTATAAAGATAACAAACTCATTACAAGACCGTTCTTTTATAGAAAATCGTCCTCTGGGATCACATCACTAGACATTCACTTTATTTTTTATATTATCTTCATACTAAAATGTTCATAAAAGTGGATAGGTAGAGTAATATTGTAAATTATAAGTAAATCAATATATTTTTTGATAAATTTGTAAAACGAAGTCATTAACCGACTATAACCTGGTGCTGTTTTATATTGATAACGACAACACAACATCTTAAAGTACAGCATGAAGTTATCCTCCATATCAATGTAATTTTTTTATTAATTTAATGTATTTACTTTAACTTTATAAACGATTTGACAATGCTAGTTATGATGATGATGAAAATTTTACTGCATCTATCATTTTGACGTTTAATAAAAAGGTACTTTTTTGACTTTACAGTAAGCTACCCCCATTAAGGTATCTTCAAAGGTGTACATAATTTTTATTTTATAATTCCAATGAGCAAAACATTATACACAGACATCGCAACAAAAGCGATCCAAAAAGGTTAGAATCTCAACACCTATATGTTGTAGTAGTGATGTAGTTACTGTGATTTTTAACGTCATATTTTTAAATATCCATTTTTAGCAAATTCTATAAGATTAAATTTAAGAGTTGTTTCAGGATGCTTCTAAGTTTTCTGTAATTTATAATCAACATCATAATTTCTGTTATGAAACGCATTATGCGTACACTAAAATCTATAGTCATGTCTAAGACACAGGTAATAACTGCTTTTACTAACAATAACCGATACGTTAGTAGTTCATAACGCAACCCTCACGTTTAAGTAGCGATCAAGGCGCCAATAACGTTACTATAACGTTGCTTTAATCGTTACCTGTGGTATTAACCGCTCGTTACACCTCCAAAGTCGTAAACTGCCCGTCTACAAATATAATTAGTTTTTGGTTTAGTTATAGCATTCGAAGGCTGTATATTAAGTAAAAAATTAACAATCAATGTTAATTAGCGAACATTGGAACAAAAGAGTTATTATATCAGAATTTAATCATTAAATTAATTAAGAAAATTTTAATATGATTAATTTATAGCAATAACGAATACCCGTATGTCCTTCACTGTATCCCTGGCAGCGAGTATGCAAAGTTTAATTATGACTGGGTACTTGGAGACCGGTACCACAGCGCATTTAATATGTACGATTTTTTTGAGAAAATTTTAAGACTCGGTAAAAACTTTAGAAATGCAATTATGCAATTATGATCGAATGAAATTAAAATTACAATATTGCAATTATGAACGTTCGTTTTTTTTTAAATATAATTATCTATTTATTATTTGAAAACAGATCAGCGTTCTTTAACTGCACGTATACAACCACTATGACTATACGGCCAATAAATAGTTTATTGATATAGATTTTTTCAACAGATTAAATTTCCAAAAGAATTGCGAATTAAGCGTTTAAAGGTATGTAAATCATAAAGCATATGCACAATATATTTATTAAAGGGTTCTGATAACCCTTAGTTTTTCATCTCTCGATCACAATTTATACATCATCATCATCATCATCAACAGCCTTTAATAGTCCACTGCTGGACATAAGCCTCTCCTTAGAAAGAAGGTACAATTTATACATTTAAACTCAACCCCTATGTTGTATTAGGAGGTTTGTCCAAAAACAATCTAATCGTGACTATTGCTTGACAGTGACTTTAAAGGTTTATTGACTTTCAATTGACTTAAAAAATAGATTAAATAAATACGGTTTTAGTCTCGTGTAATGGGGTCTCTTTTTGCTGCGTGTTACTTTCGCAGCAGTACATATACTTGAACTAGAGCCTCCATTTCCTACAAAACGAATCGCGTATCCCTTAATACATACGTGTGCAAAACTGTAAATTATGAAAAAAAATACAATATAATAATGTGAATACCACAATATTAAAAAACTTTTTTTTTCTATTGTATTAAATTAAGTAAGGTAACAGATATCTGTACTATTCCAACGCTTAATCATATCCATTTGAAGTCACTGTATCTAGTAGTAACAATGCCTTGACCAATGGTTACAAATTCATTATAAAATAGGCCTGAATGTGATATAGGTTTGTAGACATTAGCGTACGAAAACTCTAAATTAAATATTACATCTTTTAATACAAAGAATAATAGACTATTCTCTGCAAAAAGGTGTAAGTTTCAACAATAGTTAGGGGTTTAAGGCCTTACACGGGGGAGGGGTCGTCTAACACGGGGGGGGTCGTCTACCTGTTGTTGTAGATGGCCCGAGGTATGTCGGGGCACCAGGGACTTCCTTTCTAGGGTATACCTGGTTCCCCGGCTATTAGTACCCGAGACGGCGTGCGGTTTTAGTCGGTTCGAGTCCGACATGCCACCGATATTAGGTGGTATCCGAGGGGATTTCCGCACGAAAAAAATAAAAAGGGGTTTAAGGCCTATCAGTAAATTCCTGTCTTTTTTAAATTTTAATTTTAGAACAAATTCTAGAACATCTATTAAATGTAATAAACAGAATCGTGTAAACAATTTAATCTCAAAATAAAAGGTAATGCATTGGTACAATTCAGCACTGTATAGCACAGAAAACTGTTAAGGGTATCATTAATCAGATTGGTCTGGCATTCGATATAAGTTGTCTAGAAGTTTCTAAATAACATTAAATATTCAAAATTTGCAAATGTATTGTATTTTTATGCTTTTGTAAATTAAAAGGATCATAACAACCAAATTTTGTTCCGGAACCGTATGTACTGAAAGCAATGGTATACCTGTCTGTTATTCGCTGGAATATTATAAAAATAAACATTTCGATAACTCTAATACTTTGAAACATAAAATGAGTTTTATGAACCGTTTTGTTCATGGAAACGTTATTAGCAACGGTATCTGGAATAGCATGTTTGGTTGGACACAATATAATAGGTAGAGGTTAAGGTTTTCTACGAACCGCAACCGTTGTGTTGAGGAATACAATTAAAATTTAAAATAAAATATTTTAATATCTGTGGTAAAAGCCACTATATGGTTTTCATATTAACGTTGTTTACTCGTAAGTGAACCTTTTTTAATGAATGTGATTTCATGTTATTGCTTTTTTATTTCCTATGTATATTTTTATCTCTATAAGTTAAAATTAATAGCTTTAGTTTTGGGAATGAAATTTAGTTTCATCCCCAAAACTAAAAGGTTTACCTCAAAACACAGGGAATCCTACTGTAGGATAAATGTGTCCTATACTAGGATTAAGTTTTAGTTTAAGTATGAGGTTTAGTAAGAGTTATTGAGCAATAACTGTAACTATTTATTGTTTTTTTTAATACATTATTATAATATTAAAAACAGTTTGCCTTGCCATCCATAACGTTCACATAAGGTCTCGTGGGATATATAGAGTCATTGATAGAGTATACAATTGAGAATTTAGATAATTATAAAATATTTGAATTCAACTGAAAAACGAAATATGTTTTATTTAAGACTAGCTGACCCTGCAAACGTTGTTTTGCTATTTACATTATTTAAATATATATATATTTTTAATTTGTTAAAATCCGTTCTTAGCTGACCTCTACTCAGTGAAAAGAATATTCCTACCAAATTTCAAGTCTTTAGCTCTAATGGTTCCAGAGATATCGTGATGAGTGACTATATACGTGGAAATCTCTTATAAATACGAGTATATAGATTTAAGATTCTTAACAATTTAAGATTTGGGTATCCGTGTCCACTATTTGCAAACTGTTTTTAATTGAATTATTATATTTCAAGAGTGATTCAATTAACTTCTAATATAAGCCCACACGCGTTGGCATATAAATAATCAATAAAAAATTGTGGTTATATTATTTCGGTACAATAAATTTGGTGTATAATATTTATTTATTCATTTATTTATTGAGTCTTCCTGCATACATATTGCATAAGGCGGACTTAATGCCTCAGGCATTTTCTTCCAGTCAAACCTTTGGGTGTTACAAAGCTGTGTATGGCAGGTGTATTTTTGGGACAGGTAAAGATGAGCCTGAATTAAGAAATGTTACAATGACAGAAAAGAAAAAATCCTACAGATATATAAGTACTAGGTATACATACATTTAGTTTATACATATAAATATCAAAATCTATATAATACCTACAAAGATAATAAATATACTCTTAAGGTGTTATTCTGATGACTCCGTCAACAAATCTCTATAGAGCTTACGTACTTTAAGCTTAAAAGTGTATCGGTTAGTGGGCATCCTGATTATTCTGTTTAATTTATTCTTTTTCGTTTCAAGATAAAGAACTCAATTATAATTTTACATTAGTTTAATAAAACTATTTTCATTACACCGTAATTTATTATTATTAACGTTAATTAATAAATATCTTGTAGTCATTTCAAAATTAACCCTCACAATAGACTATACCATAATAACACATTAGATATTTTTATTTTGATGATCGCTTTTGTAGCCTTTCACGAATGACAATGTCTGACATGTGACCCCAAACTGCCATCAGCCATCATGACCGGGAAAGCTAAAACCCTTTTGACAGTTTAATCTCTGTATAAAAGTGCCATTTTGGCTGGAAAATTATTGTGCAAATCGCGGTTTGTTTGAGGTTGGACTGTACTATCAATAAATTAATCTACATTAATATTTGTAGAAGTTATACATACATTTGACTGGTTATCTATGATGTTTTATTTTTACTGATTTAGTATACTATGAATTGATAAGGGTATGTTTTATTTAGTTTCAATAATGGCCTATTTTTTAGTTATATAATAGAGTAATTGCCTTACCCTTTTTGTCTGTGGATCTACTTTGTTTATGTCTATTTAGTTTAACACATGGCATTTCTATTTGTTTAAATTGTTTTCTATGAGTGATGAAGCATCATCTGTAATTTATTGAATTTATAAAGAAAAAAGGATTGGTTTTTGTATATTACATCTAATAGTATATACGTAATAAAGAGATGGGCATAACTACACTTGTACATGTACAATTTGAGTGGTTTTTGTATTAAAATTACTCATATTATATGTCGTAGTTATATTGCTAGTAAAATAATAAATTATATAGATACTATTATTAAGATACTAGCTGACCCGGCAAACGTTGTATTGCAAAGCAAAAAAAATTAGGGATGGGTCACCCTTACCATTTAGGGGCATGAAAAATAGATGTTGGCCGATTCTCAGACCTACCCGATGTGCACACAAAATTTCATGAGAATCGGTCAAGCCGTTTCGGAGGAGTACGGGAACGAACATGACTTTACGCCGTCATTTTAGATTATATTAAATTGGATTCTAGCTTGACTATTTTATAATTAACGTGGTACTTTTAGTAGTTTTGGTTTTGCAAAATGAAATCGATAGGTATTTATTAACTTTTTATTTTTATTAAATATTGGCATGCTTTAAATATATGGTTATTTACTTTGGGAGTAATAATAATAATTATATTTTCACACATTTCATACACGGCCGTCTGATCCCAAACTAGGCAGAGCCTGTACTGTGGGAACCAGACTGCTGATAAACATACTTATATATTTCTAAATACATACATATCATAGATAAAGTACATCCAGACACAGAACAAATGACGGTGCTCATCACATTTGTCCTGGGTGGGAATGGAATCCACGACCTCAGGCGTAGCAGTCAGGGTCACTAACCACTAGACCAACAGGAATGAAGATATTAAAAAGCTTTTTTTACGATTTTGGCAAGGCAAAACTTCTCTCAGATTTGAAACATTCAAAGGTTCTACTTGATAAAAAAAATTAACAATATTACAGAGTTTAACCATCCTCAACACAACGGCGAAGAAACAGATTCTGACTCACCACGTCAATGATTTGCTGCAACGTGAGGCCGAACCTGACTTCTAAAGGTTCGCTCTCGTTGGCAACTGGACGCTCCAGCGTGTTGTATGACGCTAACAAAGCGTTCAATAGGCGCTTCTCGTGAGGACCTTGCTCCGATACTGCAATATCAAAAAAAAGAAAAACAGTCAATACAGGATTTAAAAAAAGAACTTTAGTAGTTACACCGTTGTTACAGTAAAAAGCTGAGGTGTTGTGTGCACAAAATATAACTTTATAGGTTACCCTGCAGAGCTGGATTTACAATACCCAAATAAACTTAGAAGAATACACAATAGTTTCATCCAATAATGTAGTTAAAACCTTCTCTTACCACTAAACTATTCACATATGTATGGAAAACACTTATAATAAATTTATTCAGGATATTTACATTAATATTTATCAGAACGTCACCGTTTACAACCGTGGATTTATCACAATCTTAAAGGACTTGGTCCCAAATACACTACCTATTTGGGACGCAAATACTTTTTCTTTATGTCTTCGTACATAATAGTAATACATAGGTTTTCGCCACATGAAGTATATAATTATAATATGAATATCAAAATCTCTTGGGTACGAAGATATGTTTCGATGAAAACAAAATTGCGATACTATGTGATGCTACGCAGTTATCTATCAATAATATCTGTTTCTCTACCCATACATTAAAATTACAAAGACTATTCACAGATAGAAAAGAATTAAGATAAAAACGGAACGTAGTTTTTCACAACAAATTGGATAAATCCCGATAGTTCACCGTCTGAACTGAACTTCGTACATCTGCGGCAAGAATAACGACTGGATAAACCCAACACACCTGAACTATTGAAGGCCCCAAATAGACCATACACCCTAAACTCAATGGCATAAGGTTCATTCTCGAAATAAACGTTACAAGAGTCCAGCTCAAAGGACCAGCCATAAACACTCATTTTAGGGGCTTACAATGTTCTTATACGTGATGTATAGAGGCTAGAGTGTGACAAGTATAACACACTCGTACGGTAGGATTAATAGGTTAGAAGAGGATGTATATATGGATTTAGCTACGAAAAAGGATAATTTATTTGGCTCAGTAAGTAGAGATCTCAAGAGGATTTCTGTACTCTAATAGTTTTCTACCACTATGAATTCTTTCGAATATAAATCTATTTTAAGTCTGTAAGAATTATATCATCTATAATCATTATTTTATATTAGCTCCTTTGGGTATAATTTGCACAAGTTTATCTAAAGATCTTTTTTCAGACGGTGTCACCTCCTCCTTCCTCCTGTTTTTTTTAAAGTAACGGTGTTAAAAGTATAAGTATTTTAAACAACGTACAAATATTAATTTATAAAACTAAACACATTTTCATTAAAGCAAAACGCAGCAGCGCCTATGTCAAAACTCAGCCATTAATTATATTTACGCGCCAGCGTAATGGTTTATAAAACTTTTAACTGGCGGCTTGTTTACGTGTTATTGTTTTTTTTTTTAAACATAGTCAAAATTTTAAACTTTACGGGTAAATTTTTGATGTACTTTGAGATGTTAGTCTGTGTTCGTAATATGACTAAAAAGTTACGTAACTAAATAATCATACAGTGAAATTAGTCTCGAGAAATTTTTGCACATGTAGTGGTGTGTATATTACTCAGATCTTAGAGCGCGTTTCCACTATATCGTTCTGGCCTATACAAAAATGCTTCGATATCCTAACATTACTATTTAATTTTATACTTATCCCTAGCAACACTCTGATTTTTGTTTTCAATAAAAACAAGTTTTTATTTTAAAGAAAAAGGTTTTGACTTTATAAAAAAAAAGGTGTGTGTGCGATTCACACTCGATAGAAGTGAAACTTCAAAGAGGAGAGACCGATATTTAAATTTTTTTTTTTCCTTTCATCTAGGTTTTTAAAACTCCGGGGGGTCTACGAGGGGGTCAAAATTTTTGTTATTTTTGGCCTAGGACGCACCGTTTCCGAGATATTTCAATCTAAAGCAAAAAATCGTCACTTGATAGTGGAAAGTGGAAACACGCACAAAACCAGAATAAACCAGTTTACGCTGTCCCTACCATACATTACTACCAACGCAAAAATTTCTCCAAGCTAATTTACCTGTACTGATAATAGTATTATGAAACTTATCTCACTTGACTAGGTCTAGTAGATGGTAATCATAGCTGCTGCCCATGAACACATGCATCTTGAGAGAACCTTTAAGTGCCCTTTCAGGGAGGCCTTGGTATCACCCTGGTCGAGACGACCCATATGTGCCGAAGCATAGCTCTTTTAAGGTGACGCTTATTCTAAATTATTTTTTCTTTTTTTTATACAACCCATGTAAGTACAAGTTTGCCGTATAAGCTTTCATCTACTTTTATTTTATATTTAAATAGCGATTGGCAAAGAATTGACTACTTTTCGACTAAGACTCGTGTAATGCTCTAAATTTAAATTGTCAAATTTGTCCTATGTGTAGCCCAATTCAGTATAAATACATATTCCAAAATTTACTACTATTCAATTAAGTATATTACTAATGTCAACCTTAATTAAACGCAACGTCAATTCCTTCTAATCTAATTGCATTGTGCTATGAGAGTATTTGCAATGACTACATTCTTTATAAGAGAATCCTGCACATAATAAATGTAGGATTATATTTATAAGTAGATTAGGATTCCATTTCAACCTTTTGTCTCGTCAGATAACGTTAAATACTTCGCAAATTCACTCCAGAGCATCAAAGGCGATAGTAATCAGTTTTTTAGCATGATGATTTTGTATTTATTCATCATCAGCTTGTACAAGTACAAGTAAATCCTCAGAAAAAGTCGAATGAAAGTTTTTTTCTCCATGGCTTTTTTGTAAGGCAATGTTTCTGTCAAATTTGATGATGATGAATATTAAAAGAGTCAGGACATATAGCTACCTCATAAAATTACATATCTTTAATATAATTACATCATCAACAGCATTTAATAGTCCACTGCTGGACATAGGCCTCTCCTTAAAAATGAGATTTTGGCCTAGTATACCACGCTGGCCAGACGGATTGGTATAAGGTTTTTTTCAAGTTTTCCTTCTCTTTGCAGTGCTGTTGTCCTGCGTAGTTTGCTCCCTTAGTCGCCTCTTACGACACCCACGGAATGAATGGGGGTGGTGACACTCCGTATTCTTAATCCGTCACCACACTGACAATATAATTACATGACAACTAATTAAATTTTGTAGAATTTAGTAAGTAATGTGGTTATAAATGGACTTAATCACAAAAGAGAGTATGTGTATTTAACGGTATGTTAAATACTAGTTCATTATACTAATAGAAGTATTGCAAGCTCAGAAACAAAATTACCCTACATCGAGAGGAAATTGTGTTTTAGTAGGCTCTTAGCAGTTATAGCATAGTTGTTATAATATGCCAACAGACTGGCAGAGAATCATTATGTTCCCATCATCTTAAAACATGTCTTGATGTGATAGAAACAATAACAATTTTTCTTTCCAGTCTTAATTTAAAAGTATATTAAGAGACGATATAAAAAATGACTAATTTGTTATGAAACCATCGACAATTTAACAAGTATCCTGCACGATTAGTTTAGTATCACTAAAACTAAACATACAAATCCCCAAAAATTTCGTTCCTAACACGTGGACTCGATTGCAATTCCTTTGATAACATTCTCGATATTTTTCAAAAACCAAAATACCGAATATCAGTCTCTCTATGGTCAGCAATCACAAAAAATATAGTTTTTACTAATACAATCGCCGCAACGTCACGCTGATATATTTATATTATTTTATATTTAAAATTAAATCAAACAAGTCACAATCATACGACAAACCCACCCAACACTTAGTAACTAAAACCTCTACCCTGACTTAAAAACTATCTGGTAAGCAGCCAAAGTGAAATCTCTATCTGCGTGCCACGGCGTGCGGCCGGGTAATACCTAATCCTAACCTAATCCGGAATTAACGCAACTACCGAAAGCTAGGGTTATCAGCGTTAACAAAATCTCAAATAAAAGAAAATCTACCTCTAAGATTTAATTTAACTAACTAAAGTTAATTAAAAACTAAATTTACTTTAGTTCTTTGGAGTCATTTTTTATTTGATTAAAGGCCTTTCGTAACGACGTACTTGTTGAGTAAAATTCTTCGCTCTCGATAATAGTCTAAGGTTCTGCTTGAGAAAAATAATAATTGCAGATTAATTATATTTGTTTGCTTTTCATGTCTTTAGGGTAATATCAATTGCAAATAAACACAAAAGCCTTATGGCCACTATACTTTCACACAGTTACTATTATTGAATATTCTAGAATATTCCTCGTCGATTGTGCCAACCCTAGTGTGACCCTCGTTAAGTTGGCGGCGTACCTTAGTCCGCTGATATTGTATAAACAGTACGTTCAGTACAGTAGAACTGCCAACTGGTTTGGTTCAGAGATGAAATAATAAACGACAAAGGAAATAGGTATATTTAAGTTAATAAAAGATGGTAACATAAATGTTAAGAACTGAGAATATTTTTCTTTATACTTAGAGTTTAGGAACGAGCAGTTTAAATACCTAATATTGCGAAGATCAACATGTTGTTAAAGTGATTACCATGAGATTTTTTTATGGTATAGAAGGCCCAACGAACAAACGGATCATCTGATGGAAGTGACTACCGCCGCCCATGAACACCTGCAATTCAAGAGTCATTAGTGCGTTGCTGCCCTTTCATACCCCCCCCCCTCCCCCCCTCAGAAATGGTGTGAATAGGCTTTTGGGCTACGATAACCTCACTCTTCCACGGTTAAATGCTATGGTATGCTAATATTATAAAGAGCTAAAGTTTATGAGTTGGTATGTTCAGGGTCATCTCCATTACTACTGATCCGATTTTGAAAATTCTTTCACTGTTAGAAAGGTTTATCCCTGAGTTGTATAGACTCACACATTGTACACACGGGCGGAGTCACGGGCAATAAAATAATATTGTAATAAGGAATAATTCGTAACATAACGAAACATTCTATTATTGCCTACATAGATACTGTATAAGATTAATTGGACCGACATAATTTTCATACACAAATTCGCGCCTGTATTCCCAAAGAGTTGAAATTTAACAATATGCCTGCTGCGGTTTTCGATTCACTCTCATAATAAAGACCAAGGCAAACCAGTGAACACTTTTGAAATTATAGATAGTTAAAATGGAGGGTTTTTTTTTAAGACAACTCCCGAACTCTGAATATAATCCTGTATCGCGGGGGACTATTCTCACATTTATGTAACGAACACAAAGAACACTCAAACTCAAAACAACAATTTGTCGATCACACAAAGTGCGTGCCATGGGTATCGAACCCACAACACTCATAGCAGTAGGAAGCAGCGAAGTGATCCAGCGAAAACCACAACGCCATGTGTGCAATCAGTGCGTTGAAATAAGAAAGATCGATAATAAAAAAAATTGTACAAGGAAATATTATTTACACTTACTTATGTTACGTAGCTTTAACTAATCGAGCAAACTCTGCAAGACAGCAACAGCACACCAAAAAGAGAAGGAAAACTTGAAATAAACCCTATAACAACCCATCTGGCCAGCTTGGTTTAGTATCCCAGAACCTTCTTCCTAAGGAGAGGCCTATGTCAGCAGTGGACTATCAAAGGCTGTTTATGATGACCCATAACTTGAATTGGCTCCTCTAACGCTATATTTCTTAGTCTTGGTCTAGTGGTTAGTGACTCTGACTCTAACTGCTAAGCCAGAGGTCGTGGGTTCGATTCTCACCTAGGACAAATAATTGTGGGATGAACACGATCATTTATTCTGTGTCTGGGTGTTATTTATCTATAATATGTATGTATTTAGAATTATATGTATTTGTTTATAAGTAGTGGGATTTCCATAGCACAGGTTTTGCCTAGTTTGGGATCAGACTGCCGTGTGTAAGATGTGTTTGATTATTATTTTATTATTAAAATCAATATTTATGGTAACATAACTTATTATTATCTGTCATAATTGCTTTATTCGGTGAAATAGAAACACGGACCGTGAGAGGAAGCTCAGTTGCCAATCAATGTAATCTAATCCCGGCTGACAGACAAAGGAGCGATGCCTACCCAATTTATTTGAACCCCAGCCTTGAGTATTGCCTCCAATTTTGTTTTAAAGTTGATTACACATCAACCGTTAAAGTAACAAGCTAAATTATAAAGCAAAACGAAAGTTATTTTGTTCCTTTTTAACAAAGGTCAGTTTTTTTAGTTAGGTTAGTCAGTCGACTGTCATGTAAGTGGTAAGATTTCCATTCCTGTGTTTTTAAAGGGGAATATTTATTTTATAATTAGTAATCTTTGTATATAAAACTAGCAATCCGCCCCGGGCTTCACACGGGTGCAATGTAGATACTTCAAATTTGCGGGTCCGACCGGGGACTCCGCCCAGCACACGCTGGAGGACTGCCCTGCATGGGAGTCCGAACGTCGAGTCTTGGTCGGACAGATCGGACGAAACCTGTCACCGCCAGCATTAATCGCGGCAATGCTGGCGAGTGGCGAGGGATGGGCAGCCGCGGTCTCCTTCTGCGAGGACGTTATGCTCCAAAAGAAGGCCGCAGAGCGGGATCGGGAGAGGGCCGATCCCGCTCGAAGGAGGCAGCAAAGGGGACGCGGCAGAGGTCGCTAACTCGACAATCGCCGCCTAAGGGTTGCTGCGGCCACATCTTGGGGCGATGTGACCGCTGTAAACGACCCGAGACAGATGACACTCCGGTGCGGCCGAGGGGGTGTTGTCTAAGGCGGGACGCCGTTCCTGGAGCTCCTCCCGACTGCCGAGGTAGGCCGCCGCGGGGTTTAGTGGGTAGACCGGTTCTCCGGGAGTCCCACACACGCCCTGCGTTTCCCCAACGGAGGGTATGGTGCGAAAAGCATTACCCGCGTGAAAAAAAAGTTCTGCACCGACAGAGCTCAAATTTAGACACGATATACACACCGCTTCAAAGATTGTTTTTGTCTATTTTTTGGCGTCAGTTTTATTACTCATTTCTCATTAATGCAACCGCAATGTGCCACAGCAAAGCGTGGCCGGGTGCAGCTAGTTCTTTAAAAAGCCAAATTTAAATAATATCCTGTAATCAATGTTAGGGAATAAAAACAAGAGAAGAGGAAGGCCAAAGACTGCACGGATGGCGTAGTGGTGTAAGCGGTCGCCACGCCGCTTCCTACTACACCGAGTGATGTGGGTTCAACCCCACATGGGACGACACTTGTGTGATCCATAGATTGTTGTTCTGAGTCTGGGTGTTCTTTGTGTCCGTTTCATATATGTTTGTAAAGTCCCCCGCGACACAAGATTTATTCCTACTGCGGGAGTTGTCTTTTTTTTTAAATAAAAAAAGTAAAGGTGGATGGACTGTGTGAGTGAGGATATGGCTAGGAAATGAGTAAACAGTGAGATGACGAATGGTAGAGAATCATTTTTACTGCGCCTACCCAAAATAAAATTGGGATGAGGGTAGGCAGATGATGAGTGTATTTTACTATCATATTAAGAAAATATCGAACATGCGCATTATGCATGGTAAAATTACTGATAATAACAATAATATAATACTTTTAACATAAACCAAAAGGATGTGGTGATTTTAATTTAAACAAGTACTGTTTGTGTAAAATGTGAATTTAATATCAATTAAAGTAAATTGATTATGTATGACAAGTAATTCTTTCGTAAATAAAGTAAAGTAAATCTCTCGTAATTACTTAGAAACAAATCATCGTAAAACACATTCATTTCCCCTAGAAATCACCGCTTGAGACTAGTTTCAGCTTATCTCACGTAAACAAAGATCACATCTGTCAAAATCAAGTTCTAAAATAAGTTATCACCCACTTGAGTAAGGATCGGTGAATCTCGTTTTAAGTAACGTTCAATAATGTAATCTCTATAGTTTTAAGATTAGAGTCACGACTGAGACACCTTTTAAAATACGAGCCTATTACTCTAAGTAACATATTCAAACTCGTACAAAAGTAAGACATTATTCACAGCCCTTGAAAATAACTTAACTTGCTACTGGTGTTGTGTAAAGGAGTCTTAAAATACAATGATAGAAGGTATCCTCTGTTATGCCCATAACAGGAACAGATGTATTGTAACACAGTGCGGTTTATTTGATAAGGACACAGAAGCGAGAAGGTTTTGCACACACGAGTGATTTTCGGTCAAATAACAATTATGTAACTTATCGTGGACTCCAATACTATTATGCACGCTTCACTTGACTTGGCAATAGATATATTACAGACTTAATGAAATATCTTACCCTAAGGGTAAGATAGAAGTAATAATAATAATAATAACAACTTGTGAATATAGAGGTGCCATATTACAGGTATGTGCCCGACCCAGTTCTCGAGAATGGTCGGGATACGTTGTATTGGGATCGATCTCGACTCAGGACTATTGTTGCCAATAAGCCTGATATTGAAGTGATAGATCGATTAGAGCGCCGCGCAATGATTGTTGATATCGCCGTTCTTCATGACGAGAATCTCGTGAAAGTTAAAAAAGAAAAACAAATAAAATATTTGGATTTATCTCACGAGATTGTCGATATGTGGAATGTGGAATCGGCGATTATTGTTTCGATAGTCGTATCTGCTCACGGATCGATTGCCAAGAGCCTTGACCAACACCTTAAGAGGCTCACGTTGGACGGCATGATCAAGGGTCATGCAGAACGCAGTTCTACTTGACACGGCCCGTATAGTGAGGAGGTTCCTGTCTTTGGAGTCCTAACCACCGGTGTCTTGATCCCTGTACCCGATGTCGGTGGTCTACTATTTTTTATATTTTCAAATGTATTTTTAAGAGTTCCGTACCTCAAAAGGTAAAAAAGGAACCCTTATAAGATTACTCTCTTGTCCGTCTGTCTGTCCGTGTATCACTACCTATTTTCTCAGGAACGGGTAAACCAAGCAAGTTGAAATTTATACCAGATACTGAGGTTTATAGTCCCTATTGGGTGTATAAAAATCAAGGTCCTGAGTCAATACGATAAAAAGATATGGGCAAATTTAGATTTTCGCAAAAACTTGTAAGCACCAAAATTTAACTTAATTTTCCCATTACTTGTGCTGTAAGACCTTGCTTTTAACCAGTCTCCTATAAAAGCTAGATTGACTGATGGAATACTTTATGTCTTATGTCTCTTTAGTCCGTTTTATGTATGTTTGTAAAGTCCTCCGAGACACAGAATATATTCCTACGTGGAAGTTGTCTTTAAAAAAAAAACCTCCTCCACTCCCCACCTCTTATTTTAGTTCTGGGGTCGACGGGGGACTGGGGGTCAAAGGTTGGCAATGCACTTGTGACTGGTCATGGGCGGCAGTAGTCGCCATTAAATATAAAATACACATATTTTTTGGTGACATGGCGTAGACCCTTTTTCAAGTAGTCAAGTGCCCTGTCGCGACTATGTCAGGTGCCCTTTGTGACTTCACACGTAGCTTTCCCGAAATACATAAATGACTATTTATCTTTAATGTGAACACTACTCACGTAAGAGTCATTATGGAATGTTATTCAAAACTTCTTAAAAACAATTAAATATTACTATATTCGATTTGAAAAAATGAAATGAGTTCATAGCAATAACATATTAACGGGTTTTCTTTGTATCCGTCCGTTAGGTCCGTGTCGTGACGGATTAAGAATACAGAGTGTCACCATCCCTATTCATACCGTGGGTGTCGCAAGAGCCGACTAAGAGAGCAAACTGCACAGGACAACAGCACTGCAAAGAGAAGGCAAACTTGACACAAACCCTGTACCAACCCGTCTGGCCAGCGTAGTATAGTAGGCCAAAACTTCCTTTCTAAGGAGACGCCTATGTCCAGCAGTGGACTATTAAAGGCTATTGATGATGATGATGATAAAACTCAAAATTAAAAGTTTTATATTTTTGTATACTGGGACTTTAACAGCAGTCTAACGCATTAAGAAAACGATTAACAACGCATTAAGAAAATATTATGTTTATCGGAGTTCGAAAACGTCAAGGGGAGAGCTTGAGCGAAGTGATTATAGAGGTGGCAACATTGGTTCAACATTTTAAATAGACGTTTTTTTTATGTTAAAAAGAGTAAGTAAATTCCATAAACCGTTTGCTTTATTACTATTGCTTTGAAAACATAGCAATATTTAAACAGCAGGTAACATAGATTAAACAAATCTTATTTTTTTAATAACTTGTAAGTGAAAGCTAAACCTCTTTTCTAAGCAGAGGCCTATGTCCAGCAATGGACTAGTAAAGGCTGTTGATGTGATGTGTGATGTGAAAGTTATAACTTAAAGCTTAATTATGGGTTTTTAAAATTTTGTTTTTTTCTTTAAACACTTTTTTAACTTGAAAAAATCGATTGAAAAAATGATAAATACTAAAGTAATAATTATGGCGTAGTGGTTAAAGCGGTCACCTCGTCGCTTCCTACTGCACTGAGAGTTTTGGGTTCGATCTCCATATGGGACAAAACTTTGTGTGATTTACAAATTATTGTTCTGGGTCTGGATGTTCTTTCTGTGCGTTTCATGTATGTTTGTAAAGTCCCCCGCGACATAGGATATATGACAGTTACAAACATGAAAAAGTACTGCATTTTCTATCGTATATATCATGGAGAGTGCTCCAAGGAATTAAAACCGGCCGTAGCTTTCTGCCATCGTTCCACACGTCAAAACTTTCATTCCCGTTACTTATATTATTGGTGCTCCAAAACTGTGCACTTTTCAAGACATTTCTTGCCTCGCACAACTAATCTGTGGAACAAGTTATTATCTGAGGTATTGCGGGAGCGAGACGACCTTAAAACCTTCAAGAAAAGAGCGTACTCCTTCCTAAAAGGCCGGTAACGCGCTTGTCACATAAGTTGAGTTGCGGACCTTCATAGGCGTCGGTAGTCACTTTCCATTAGGTGAACCGGCTGCTTGTTTGCACCCTCCTTCTAAAAAAAAAGAACAACTGAATTTACTCAAACCTCATAAAAATTATACGGAATGTCACCACCCCTATTCATCCCGTGGGTGTCGTAAGAGCCGACTAAGGGAGCAAACTACACAGGACGACAGCACTGCTAAGAGAAGGAAAACTTGAAACAAACCCTATACCAACCCGTTTGGCCAGCGTGGTATAGTAGGCCAAAACCTCTTTTCTAAGGAGAGGCCTATGTAAAGCAGTGGACTGTTATAGGCTGTTGGTAGTGGTGGTCATAAATTTTGTGCAACATGTACAAAAAATAATAATAATATATCTCACACATCTCACACACGGCCGTCTGATCCCAAACTAAGCAGAGCCTGTGCTATGGTAACGTCTGGTTACTTTATACGTCGGGATAAACATACTTATATAATTTTAAATAATAACATATTATAGATAAATTACACTGAGACACAGAACAAATGACCGTGCTCATCACACAATATTTGTCCTGGGTGGGAATCGACCCCACGATCTCCGGTTTAGCAGCCAGGGTCACTAACCACTAGACCAACAGATGAAATAACCACTGAAACAACACATACTATAATTATTACCTTTCTTATATTTAATCGTAACAATGTTATAATAATAGTACTATCAAAAATGGTTTTACCCACAGAAAGAAAAACGTATACGAGTACTACAACCTAAAATATTCCGAAAAACTCATACCCTCGCAATATTTTTAACCGTCGCTTAAGCGAACATCTTGTGCGAACAATATCTGCCAGCTTACCCGCTATTGCTTACATTAGGATGGTAATAAAGCGGCATCAGGCAGCTAATCTACCGCTGCAATACTTCACAGCGACAATATTAACGCCAAGAGTTTAACTATGTATTAATTTAAGCACAATTTTCGCTTTGCTTATGTTGTTGTTTACCCAATTTACAGGTTTCGGTGAATTAATTTCTTAGTAAGTCTATTAAAGCCTTAGAGTAAGGACGTTAAGAGTATGCCTAAAGGAAGTAACGAGTTTTGATAAGTAAATCTTCATTTCTACCTATTCGAAGGGATATGTTCATATCATGGGTATGTAAGACAATATTGTGGCGAAAATAATTACAGGAGCAACTCGACGAACCATAGTTCTAGAGCTCTCACATCACTTCTGTAAAAACAGACTCCAGTGATAGGTAACCACCACATTGTCATAACTGACGTCCAGTGGCTCAGTGAACAAATAGGAATTAGATTTTTTTACTATTAGGTACTTATTCTTTTAATAATTTTATCATCATTATTACTATTGAACTTTTAAAAGGAGACAATCCACGTGTTTTTTTTTTAAATTGGACATAAAACGTGGATTGAGAAACCTCTGTCTTATTTTATTTTTAAAATTGTGAAATGTTTTTCATTAGCTCATTTTAATATCATTTTCTTTGACACTATTGCCACTAGTTTATTTTTCCCTGCATACTCTGACATAATCATAACATTTTCAATTCTTTAAAGTTTTTTCTGGCAACTACCCAATACTCAAAGGCGTCTAATAATTTCGAACTTAGAAACTATCCCCGTTCTTTAACGACCTCAATACATGAAAACGCATGCCAGCGAATGAAAATTCGTAAAGTATAGGATTTATGTCTCTGTTTACACTACATGCTCTTGTAACCTGGTATCGATGGCAGACGAGCGAGTACGGTGCAACGAGTAATTATTTTATGATTCGATACCTATAAACGTCCTATAGCTGTTACCTGTTAGGCCGTAGTGCTGTGTAAGTCGATATTTAGATGTGTACTATAGTAAAAGTAAGATTTAGTTTGGTACCTGTCAGTTATAATGATTCTGAAACGAATCCATGATAGAGTGTGATTGGTCTACTGGTGAGTGATACAATCGGCTAAGTCCAAGGTCGTGAGATCGATTCCCACCCAGGATAAATATTGTGTGATGAGCATGATCACTTGTTCTATGTTTGGGTATAATGCGTCTGTAATATGAAAATATTTAGAAATATATACGTATGTTTTAAAGTCAAGTTTTGAAGACACATTATAATTTGAAAATCTTTCGAATATATTTGAACAAATATTTTTATAGATAATAATAACGGTGAAGCTAAAATGCTTTTGTTCTAGGTTTCAATAGTTCCCAGACATGCTTTCAGAATATTGATATTTATCCAGTACTGTTGGCACAGCGGCAACTGAACAAATACAGAGACTTTCCGATTTATGACTCTATTTACAGTATAAATATTGTACCGTACAATGACAAAAGCACGTTGAAAGCGCAAAGTCGCGTTCTGTTGCAGGTAGGGGTAAATTAGGACCCTTTGTATGGTTTTTCCTTAACAGAAATTTACTCGTATCCGAATTGTAGTCTGGGATAGATTTAGAAACAAAAATAGAACAAAGTCATCACAGTTACATTCTATTTTTATAGATTGCCAGCATTGGACTATTAAAGGCTGTTGATGATGATGATAGGCGTTTCCTGCAGTTTCATCAGAATGTATAGTACCTACTGCGCTCTTAAGGATAATTAAATACTCTACCTAATAAGGATGTGGCTGATAGTTCTAAAGGTTATCGCGTTTCAACAAACGAACATAAATAAATAATGTTAAATTTCATACTAGAATATTAATTTCAGCAATATATCCACACTAATATGTTACTTAAATTAATTTTCTAGTATGAAATCTAAGTTATTCAGATCCCAAACCTTTTTACTATGATAAATACTCGTATTTATTTCACGTCACGTCCTATGATATATTACATTTAGGATATTTATTGTTTTTTACAAGTATTTATTTCATTTCTATTTATAGTTCGTTTTTTAGTTCTAGAAAATATTTTTATAATTTTTTTTATGAAATAGGGGCAATTCAGCAGACGTCTATGAACGCCTGCAACTCAGGATTCACGAACGCGTTGACAGTCTTTGAGGAATGAGTACGCTCTTTTCTTGAAGGTTTGAAGGAAGTATCGGACAGTCAGCCGATAACTTCTTCCACAGGTTGGTAGTGCGAGGCAAAAAGTGTCTTGAAAAGCGCACAGTGGTAGAGCGCCAATTATCCAAGTGGTGGGGATAAAAATTTAGCCGTGTGGAACGATGGCGGAAGGTTGCGGCCGGTATTTTCTAAGTTCTTCCTGTTTATTTGTAGATACAAATATTCCATCACCTAAGAATATTAGATCATCGGAATAGTTGGCTGTGTCGTTATACCACCTACTTATTACTTTCCTTAGTGTAATACTAAATTTCGAGGGGCTCGTGGCTAAGTAATAACCGAGTAGGTTAACACATAGCAAAGTTAAGTAATCCTAGCCAGGTCAGTAAATGGATGGGTGACCATTCCTAACACATTGAGACCCCTCCGTGCCTCGGAGAACACGTTAAGCCGTCGATTTTGGTCTTCCCGTTGGAGCCGTATAAATTCCGACAACTGTCTTTCTGCAGAACTTCAATTTGCCGTGATTAGTCGTATCGTAGTATACTTAAATAGTAGGCCAAAACCTCTTTTCTAAGAAGAGGCCTATGTCCAGCAGTGGACTATTATAGGCTGTTGATGATGATGATGATGATAGTAGACTTAAAGCCGACCCTAGCCTAGTTAATAAAAAAAGGCTCGGAGGAAAACAAACTGTAATACTTAAATTTCCTAAATTTTATTTTCTCTCGTTATTATAATGATGGTTTTAATAACAAAGATATATTTGGCTCTTCCATTGTTTGTGCTCCTGAACCTTTACTCTATTGGAACCCTTTTTGAATATATTTGTATAGGTTTCATACATACACAAAAAAGCCGATACTTTGCCACAGATTTTTCCACTTGTTAAATGAAAAAATCCTTACTATACATACCGATTTAAACCACACTAAACCATTAAAATCACTTTATTTGGGCACACTGTCCCTTTCACAAATTAGGTGGAATCTTTTTCGGTTTGATTCCTGCTCAGGACAAATAATTGTGTGATGAGCACTGTTCTGTGATTATTTGTTCTGTGTCTGGGTGTAATTTATCTATATTTGACAAAACAGATGTTTGCTATTGTGTGTGGTGATGTATGACTTTAGAGTCTACATTAAAGACGACTTCAAATAACTAAAAAAAAATTGTATAGATAAAAATAGGTTTATTTTTCATATGTACGTATTTAGAAATATTTGAGAATGTTTATCAGCAGTCTTCTTACCATGGTACAGGTTCTACCTAGTTTGAGATCAGACGGTCGTGTATGAAATATGTGAAGTTATTATTATTACCATACTATAATCCTAGGGTGTTTCTTTTTAAATATATATATATAATTTGACTCCTAAATAAAATAATTGAATCGTGGAACGTCTAATAGATGTGAAAGTTTAAAATTATTTTGTAAGAAAAAATTCCCGCAAAAAATAATTTTCCAAATCTTTTCTTTTATGAGAAAATTTTGAAGATCTATTTTTCTTTTAAACCAGTTAAAATATACCACAAAACATTTTTAAGCACAAAGACCTTTTCTAGAAATATATCAACTTTGTAGTTCGCTGTCATTGTTAATCTATTAAGGCGGGCGTTGAATTGACAGATTCAATTGCTTTATTATTAAATTATTCTCTTTGGCCAGCAGTTTTATTTTAAGTAAGCATAAAAATAAAACTTTTCTACAGGAAAAAAGAGAGAACGGACCTTCAAACAGTAAATAAAATATAAGATATTTTTTACTTGATATCTCTTGATACACGAGCACCTTATACATACATGGATAATCACATGCCTTTATATGTGTGTTGCCATAAGGCAGTAAAGCATCGGATATGGTGTCTATAATCAGGTAGAGACAACAGTACTTAGTTTAGTTAGTTAATTTTTCAACTTCGTACAGGTGCCCGAGTTTTAAATGTTTCTGAACTGTTTCTTTTTTGGTTTAAACTTTCGGTTTAAACTAACTTTAAGTATTAAAATGATAGCATATATTTAACTTCGCCTACGTCTTCGGCGAAGTTAAATATATGCTATGAACCTACTTCTTGTAGTATTGTGCTATGATGGCTACATCTTGCAGTAGTAAGACAGTATCTTTTTTGGTTTAAACTTTCGGTTTAAACTAACTTTAAGTATTAAAATGATAGCATATATTTAACTTCGCCTACGTCTTCGGCGAAGTCAAATATATGCTATGAAGCTACATCTTGTAGTATTGTGCTATGAAGGCTACATCTTGTAGTAGTAAGACAGTATTGAGATGCTATTGGGCAAGTGGAATGATTGTATACGTCTATATAGACACACTGTCTATAGACACACTGTCTTCTGTCTTCACTACACTCAGTTTTACGGCATTACATTTCTGCAACCCTAATTACTTCACACAAATTTTATGGTATTTATATCATGGTGGGCTGCGTTTGGGTTAGCATTCAAAATCTACATCACAATTGCTGCTTGCTTACTTTGTCACTTATTTTTGTATTACTTGCAGTATTATGAATCAGAGATAATTTTTGTATAATCTTCATTGTTTTTCTTTGTGTACATTTGAGTTACGTTACGATCCAGATCTAAACGATGTATTTATGATTTATGTTTCAATTGATTGTAATGTGTTTTGTACATTTAATAAACAAAATAAAAAAAATAGCTTTATAAGGTTAAAAAAAACAATCATTTATTTTATTCTTTACAATAATTAATTTCACTTTTTATAATGAACATGATTCAAGAAAATTTCACAACTCAGCAAATACACATAATTTAACTGTCACATGTGTATTTCTGAGTCTGTATTCGCTAAAACACGACGTTGCACATGTCCCTGCCGATAATCCAAGTATGTATGATTAATGTAGTCTAATGTCATGTTCGCTCTCAATATGGTTGTAGAATCTGGTTCGACAGGTCTGTGATAGTTTAAGTCTAATGATGCGTTCATGTCATGTACAGAACATTTCAAAAAATGCAGGTAAAATGAATAGGTAAAAAAAGTTAAACCGACTTTAAACAATACAAATCTTATTGAAAAAAAAACAAAATAAGTGCGACCCTCAATATCACAAGTAACATTATAATAGCAATGGATACCTTCCAGTCTGTTTGAAGTTTGTGCCGATCGACCGTTCGATCGTCAGATCCTGATTTGGTGGTAATGGAATACCCCGGGAGTATACCCTTTCGATGCCAAAAATAATTTTTAAGATCGGTCAGCAATTTTGACTGCACTGATAGCGCAGTGGTTTGAGCGGTCGCCACGCCGCTTTCTACTTCGCCGAGTGTTGTGGGTTCAAACCCCACATGGGACGACACTTGTGATCCACAAATTGTTGTTCTGAGTCTGGGTGTTCTTTGTGTCCGTTTCATGTATGTTTGTAAAGCCCCCCGCGACACAGGATATTTTCCTAATGCGGGAGTTGTCTTTAAAAAAAAATTGATTGAGATATCACGTAACAAACTCTTCTTTGCCTGGCCCTTTCCCATTTTATTTGGGGTCGGCCCTCCGTATCATGTGTCTCCAGGCAGCTTGGTCCTGGGTCATCTCTTTGTTGACTTAATATCGCGTAACGAACATACAAAAAATAAAAAAAAACACAAAGACTAATTGAGAACCTCTTTTGTGTTTTTGAAGTCGATTAATAAGTTTTATTCACCATTCGAATCATCAGATTTTTTTCTGCACATTAGTAAAAATCAGTTTTCAGGTGCCGTGCCGATGTGGAATTTACTATATACAGATCGGGATTTTTTTAATCTCGGGAACAATGTTTTTGTCTGGACTATGCCTGTTAACTGTTGAGGAGTTAATCAAGGAAGAGTAACAAAGATAATCCCATTCGCATTCCAAAAATTAGTAGGTAAGGATGCTATGCAACATGGAGAGAGATATTTAACTACATTCTTCCCTAAAAACACATAATAAATTTAATTATGCACATACCTCAAACACAGCGCCTATTTCAACCCCTACAGTATTCAAACTACACCAACAAACGAACACGCAATAGTAGTTGAACAAGGGTACATTCGATCTAGAAAGGGTTAATTAAAACGTCCACCACCGCTTTCTAAACTGTTAACCGTGTTAACCGGAGCAAGGACCGGTTACAGAGACGAACTGGGAAGCAAACAGTGTGCTTACCGAGTTATTTAAACAAGAACTACATTACGTAACATTTACTTACCGAACATTGAAGTTTTAGAACGAATTGAGTAAGTCAAAAGATTTTTTATATGTAAATCTCGATGAGGGTCAATTTATAGACCCCCTGTCTATATCATTTGTTGAACTAGACATTGATGTTTCAAAACTTAATTATTAAGTCAAGAGGTTTCTCATAGGATTAAAAAACTAACTAAAAATAACTAATTTTAAGTACAGAGTTTAACCTTTAATTTCCTGGGCGCTGATGTTTTAGAACGTAATGACTAAATCAATAATATAAATAATACTTAAGACAGGAGTTTCTTTCAGCTGTTTCTCAATCCAGCAAAGATTGAGAATAACAGCAGAATATTTGCCAATACTATATCATCCTTGAGCTGACTGCAAAAGAAAACTCGAGCATTTAGTTCATCTTGGTACATGCTATGAAAGTTTAAGTCAATATAAAGAGGACATGACACATACGAACAGAATAAAAAAATAAAATCGTACATCGTAAAACATATTTGAAACAAAATCTTACAAACTATAACAGCAAATAAGCGATTTTAACTATACATTCTGTTCCAGTAAAGCAGAACAACAAAGGTAGAAAATAAAGTTCCTTTGAGAGTCCGACCCTGGTCCCCAGTTGTCAAATAAGTTGGGAGCAAGTTAGTAGTTGTAGAGTACACCTGTGCTTCGTCGGTAAACAGTTTTTAGATTAGTTCGTATTGTTCGCCTGCAGTTCCGTATCGATATATTGGATCGTGTACATGGCGGTTTACCTTTGTTCACGCTCTATTTATTTTGATGTGATGGATAATAAACACGATTTTGTAAAGGAATCTCAATGCCGTTTTTATATATCTATTACAAATCTATGTTCAATTTACAGAGCATTTCAGAGATTGAATTTAAAAACATCAGTGCATTCTACAAAGATGTTTGAGATATTAATTTATGATTTCATACGATTTTGGAATGCACGACTCCTTTCTATAACCCATGTATTATGGTTTTAGCTCTATAATACTTTCATAAAAGTAAAAAAAATAATAGTATCTCAGCTAAGAGATAATAAATTTACAACTTTAGATACCTATTATTTTTTAGAAACATTTTACGTTGCCTCCTCGCGGCTGGTAAAATATAAATGTATATGGAGAATGTACCCGAGGATGGTGCCCGCGCCATTGTGGGTAGGTGCTAGGAAGGGTCCGGATGTCTTAATAATAGCAGTTTCCGGATCTCTCCTATTACAGGCGCAGAGTGGCACACCGTGTGGTTTTAGTCGGTCCGATGCCGACACACCACCTCGCTGCAAACCCCTGTAGGGTGATGTTACAAAGCGGGTGTCTGACAAATAGACGCCTTCCACCTTAAATGACTAAGTATTTAAATGACATGAAATAGTAGGACCGTGTTCAAAACACCGAGGTTTTACGGCGAGCGAGTCTACCCGAAGTAGAAGCAATCGTAATAAAACAGCAGTTGAGATGAAGGTGATGAATTTCACGCATAAACGATAGCAGATCGCCAAAAGCAATCTTCTATTCTGAGCTAACTTGTGGAAAGTGCAGCCAAGGCAGTCAATATCTCCGGCTCAAAGACGATCTTAAGCGTAACCTTCTGGCCTGTGGCATTCCAACGGATGGCTGGGAGATGGCTCTCAGATTCGAAAGACGAAGAACTGTTAACATGAGTGTCAAAAAATTGGACACCGCTCGCTTGAAATATCTCAACACAAAGCGTCAAAGGACCTCTTACCACTTCATATTAAACTCAGAAGGACAGCTCTACTGTGTGCAATGCAACCGGACTTTCAAAACGAAGTTGGGTTTTGCAAGTCATATCTGAGTCCATCAAAGGGGGAACAGTGGTTTAAGCGATCACCTCGCCACTTATTACTGCGTTGAGTGTTGTGGTTCGATCCCCACACGGGATATCATTTTGTATGATTCGTAAATTGTTGTTCTAAGTCTGTGTGTTCTTTGTTATCGTTTCATGTCTATATGTAAAGCTCCCCGCGACACGGGCATTATTTCTAGTATGTTTCTGGAATGTCCTTTAAAAACAAAACTAAAACGCACCTACATTTGCTCTCAGAAGTTTGGTTTTTGTAGCTTAAACAGCAATTTTTAAATCAGGACTATTTCTGAACTTTCATGAACTTTATAAATACCAAAAAAACGGATATAAAGGCGTAAAATACTTTTGCTATATATCTCTCTTTGTCAGGACCAAATGACAACGTTTACTTGCAAAATATCACGATATTCAGCTTAAAGCCACACAAACAAACTCAATTTCGCTTTCATAATAATAGTTATGATTCTATCTGCAATAGTTTAAAGCTCCATATACAGTTGGATATGCACTATTTACACAGAATTCATGAAAGCATGTTACTTTAGCAAAAAGAATTGAATGTTGGAGTAGACAGCGGGCGAGTTTCTGAATGTCTTAATAAACGCTGTTCCCGGAACTTCCATCCGTTTAGGTGCAGTATGACACACCGTGGGGTTTTAGTAGGTTCAATTCCGACACACCGTCCACCAAAAATCCCATGGAGGTGTTTGAAGGGCATAAGTTTCCATAGAAAGTAGAACTTCTCCTATTTGAGTTTTATTATTTAAAGAGAAGAAAGAAGAATTATGTAATTGTTCTAGATCTTTCAAAATTCTATTCTGTAATGTATTAAAACGTGACAACCTCTTTACTTCTGCATTTATAATGTTATAGCGTAGATACAATGAAGAGTATGATGGTATTAGAGAGGTTCTGGCCATTTGCCGTCATAGTAAATCAGTCTGTCTGTCGATTTATGTTTCACATCAATATCCATCCAATCCATATTACGAGTATCCACATATATTTTAGAAAGATGGTTACACCTGGTGGAAACATTACGTATTTCAAATAACTCGTGAAGGGAACTGACGCGATCACTATAAAAATACAATAGGAAAATGTTCCCGTTGTACTCGAGCAAAGGTTTGCATAAAAAACATTTCATACATGAATATTTTTATGTATCCATACTTGAAACTCTATCTATCCATTGTTAAAAAAGAAGAAGCGCATTTGACGGGCCTGTTGGTTTAGTGGTTAGTGAACCTGACTGCTAATACGGAGGTCGTGGGCTCGATTCCCACCCAGGACAAATAACTGTGTGATGAGCACTATCATTTATTCTGTGTCTGAGTGGAATTTATCTATATTTTTTTTTTTTTTTTTTTTTTTTTTTTTTTTTTTTTTTTCTATTGCAATCTATCAATTCTGCAGATATTCAGCAATATGTGTAAGATTTTATTGCTAAGGGCTTGCACAGAAGCCGTCCAGTGACTGCTCCGTTTACTCTTGTGCTTCAGAGAAGGTCTTGAGGAATCTTTCTTTTTAGTCTACGAGCAACTGTTTGGGTGTTCATTAGATTGACTGCCAGCATATTTGGATGGTTAGTGATTCGCTTCTTGTACACTTTTGTCCTTTCCGAGATTTCTTCCATAACAGTTTTGACGCAGAGGTCGTGATGGAGTCTAATGTTTGATACATACCAAGGTGCGTTCGTTATTATTCTTAGTATTTTTGACTGGAATCTCTGTATTATTTCAATGTTTGACTTTGCTGCTGTTCCCCAGAGTTGTAGGCCATATGTCCATATGGGTTTTATTATGCATTTATATAGCAATAGTTTGTTTTGAAGTGAGAGTCGTGATTCTTTATTTAGTAGCCAATACATAGTGCGCAACTGTTGGCCCATAGCTAATCGTTTTGTGAAAATATGTTTCTTCCAGGTTAGGCGTCTATCTAAGTATATTCCAAGATACTTGGCGTGATCCTCTTGCGGTAGAAGTATGCCGTTGAGAGTGACGGGTGGACATGTTTCTTTCCTGTTTGTGAAAGTAACCTGGACAGATTTGGTTTCGTTGGCTTTGATTCGCCAGTCTTTGAGCCATTTGGATACTTGTTCGAGACTGTTCTGAAGCTTTTGTGCTGCAATATCTGGTGAATTGTCCATTGATAGGATTGCTGTGTCATCAGCAAATGTTCCAGTAACTACTCCATTGGTCGTAGGGAGATCAGCTGTAAAAAGCAGATACAACGTGGGACCCATTACGCTGCCTTGCGGAACTCCAGCTTTGATAGCATACAAAGACGTAAACTCTTCTCCTTGTTTTACAAAAAAGTGTCTGTCGCTTAGATATGACTTTATAAGGTTGTAAAAGTTTATAGGAAGGTCTTTTTTTATTTTAAAAAGAAGTCCGTCATGCCACACTCGATCAAATGCCTGAGATATATCCAGGAACGCTGCGACACTGTATTGTTTTGATTCAAGGGCTTTGTTTATATATTCCACTAGTCTGTGTACTTGTTCAATAGTACCATGCTTTCGACGAAAACCAAACTGATGGTCAGGTAGTAATTTGTTTGCGGCAATAATCGGAGATAATCTAAGTAAAATAACTATCTCCATGATTTTTGAGGGTATGGGTAACAGGCTAATAGGTCTGTATGATTGCGCCTCAACTGGATTTTTTCCAGGCTTAGGAACCATTATAACTTGGGCTATTTTCCATTGAGGAGGGACCATTCCTCTTCGTAGGATGGCGTTATACAGGAAAGTGAGATATTTAACCCCTGACTTTGGCAGCTCCCTTAGAATTTTTCCTGTTATAAGGTCGTAACCAGGAGCTTTATTTGGATCTAAAGCCTTGATTGCTGTTTTTACTTCTTTATAAGTGAGCTTATTAATGGGAGGATCGAGTTGATGGGTTTGACCCAGTAATTCTGTGACTTCTTGAATTTTAGAAGAGCCTGTATCTGGATTTGGTATAAAGACCTGTTTGAGATGTTCAGCAAATGTAGCAGCTTTGTCTGCATCGCTAGCAGCCCATTCTAAGTTACTTTTACGGATAGGAGGTTGATTACTTGCTGGGCGTTTAAGCTTTTTAGTGACTTTCCACAAAGAGTAATTTGTTTCTGCAGTAGTATCAAGGTTTTCTAGAAATGTTTGCATGGCTTGGTTTTTATTGTTTTTTAGCAGAATTTTTAGTTTTGTTTGAAGATAATTTAGATGTTTTTTGTCAGTAGGATAACCTGTTGTTTGCCACTTTTTCCGAGCTTTTCGTTTATCAGCTAGTAATTCTCTTACAGATGTTGGGTAATCTTGTTTATGATATGAGTCTGCGGCAACTGGGGTAGCAGACCAGGCAGATTGTTGGACGCAGTTATTGAAATGTTCAACCGCTTCTGTTATGTTGTCGTCCGTTTTTAAAGGAATTTTTAAGTCTAATTTTTCTGTCAATAACTGTCTGAAGAGCTCCCAGTTAGTTTTATTAGAGTGTAACTTACAGGGTTTAGGTACTACTGTAATTTTCCTTTTTAGTACTATTTCTACCGGGGAATGATCGGAGGATAGTTCGATGCTCGTTTTACTTGTTATAAAGTTGTTAGGAATGCCCTTTGTAATAAAGAAGTCAAGCAAGTCTGGTACTTTATTCAAGTCTGTAGGCCAGTATGTAGGATATCCGGAGGAAATAATATTTAGTTTTAGTTTCTCAATGGCCATTAATAGCTGCCTTCCTTTTGTAGTTATAGTACGTGAGCCCCAGTAGTGGTGTTTGGCATTGTAATCACCTCCAGCTATGAATCTGTGGCCCAATGTCGACAGAAACGTTATGTAGTCTTCTAACTTAAGTTTATGTTTAGGTGGACTGTATACAGCCGAGATTGTAAAAGGTCCCGCCCAGTCTTCAATGACGACATTTGTTGCTTGAATTTCATCTGTGCAGTAATGTACTGTTTCATGATGTTTGATATTATGTCTTTTTAGAACTGCACTTCCAGCGTGTGCTTTGCCGTCGGGGTGTATTGTATGATAGGTTTTATAGTTCTGGATGGTAAAGTGGCTCTTTTTGGTAAAATGTGTTTCCGTAACTAAGAGGATATCTATCTTTTGTGTTTCTAAGTATGCCTGAACCTCAAGGGTATGTTGTGACAGCCCATTGGCATTCCATAGGGCAATTTTTAAGCAATCGAATTTGACAGCTTGGTTGTGAGACTTAATATTAGGTTTGTTATGGTGGTCAGTTGCTGCATCATTTGTTTCATGAGGTTCATTAACTCAAGCATGTCATTTTGGTTAGTGTCAATTGTCTCTGTTGTTGTATTGTTCTGAAGATTTTTATTAGTTAGTGCTTCTGTGTATGACTTGTATTGGCTATTTAGAGGTTCTTTATCCTTAGATTTTTGTTTTTCGGTTGTGACGTCCTTGATGCGAACATAGGTGTTTCTGCGTTCTGGTGCTTTTGGAAATTTAAGATTTTGAATCCGAATCAATTCCGACACACCGTCCACCAAAAATCCCATGGAGGTGTTTGAAGGGCATAAGTTTCCATAGAAAGTAGAACTTCTCCTATTTGAGTTTTATTATTTAAAGAGAAGAAAGAAGAATTATGTAATTGTTCTAGATCTTTCAAAATTCTATTCTGTAATGTATTAAAACGTGACAACCTCTTTACTTCTGCATTTATAATGTTATAGCGTAGATACAATGAAGAGTATGATGGTATTAGAGAGGTTCTGGCCATTTGCCGTCATAGTAAATCAGTCTGTCTGTCGATTTATGTTTCACATCAATATCCATCCAATCCATATTACGAGTATCCACATATATTTTAGAAAGATGGTTACACCTGGTGGAAACATTACGTATTTCAAATAACTCGTGAAGGGAACTGACGCGATCACTATAAAAATACAATAGGAAAATGTTCCCGTTGTACTCGAGCAAAGGTTTGCATAAAAAACATTTCATACATGAATATTTTTATGTATCCATACTTGAAACTCTATCTATCCATTGTTAAAAAAGAAGAAGCGCATTTGACGGGCCTGTTGGTTTAGTGGTTAGTGAACCTGACTGCTAATCCGGAGGTCGTGGGCTCGATTCCCACCCAGGACAAATAACTGTGTGTGATGACTATCATTTGTTCTGTGTCTAGGTGTAATTTATCTATATTATGTATGTTTAGAAATATATAAATATGTTCATCAGCAGTCTGGTTACCATGGTAAAGGCTCTGCCAAGTTTGGGATCAGACGGCCGTGTGTGAGATGTGTGAAAACAATTATTATTGTTATTCATAATATGTTATTTAAGATCTTTTTTTGAGTTTTCCTCTTTCGGCACCAATTTTTTCAGCACCTAAGCTATTCCACTTACAGCACCAATAGGCATATTAGCTAGGTGCTCAATGTAAAATAAAAATGAGTTTAAGGCATTTGGTATATTGTTTATGTTTATGTATATTGTTTATGATTATCTCACATTTTTGTTGTATTTAGTTGTTATATTTAGCGTAAGCATGCTTCCTCACGAGATGACACTAAGTTATATTTATTTGTTTGTCTCATATTAAGTAAACTGTAAATTGTTCTTATGAGAATAGCGATTCTATAAACCTAGTTTTGTTCCTCATTCAGCACCTACGGCAAATTCTAATTCTGTAATCAATATTTCTTATTCATTATACAGCCCCTTACCAGACACTATCGCACCGTAAGTGCTAAATGAGGAATAAAATTTGATGTCTTTTGCGTTCCATATTAAGCACCAAGCAATTATACCTATTGGTGCTGTGAGTGGAATACTCCAAATTTTTCTATCAAGTTAAAAATTATTTAAAAACGGCCATATCAAACTGTAAATATCTAGTACATTTTGATACCTCTTGTGCCACAAAAGTGTATACAATAACAGTTCATAATATACTGTTCGATAACATAAATTAGAAATTCAGAACAGTCGAAATTTGAATGCCAGGTGATTTCCGTTTTAGAAATATAACAAACAAATGTAATTCATACCGTATACTATAAATATATCTAGAAGCTATGTTAATCATTAAATATAAAGATTTTTGCGTTATTAATTATAATATGAATATTGAGTTTCTTGTTATAAAAATATTTTTTGTACCTTTAGAGAAAGGGATATACACATTTAATTTTAAAAATTATTCTATTTTTTTCTCTTTGGATTTTAGAATATTTTGCCCTTGTTTTGTACGTATAAAATATAGAATACTTAATAGCTTCAGCGAAAAAATCAACTTGATGACAATTACGAAAGAAACTGAAATAGAAAAAAACATTACGCGATATGCATAATCCATCATAAGGTTCTTTGTAAGAGAGCACAGAGGAGCACAATGATAAAACTATATTGATTACGTCTCTATTGAATAGTAATATAACACTATATTTCTAGATTGTATAATACTTTTTGGTATACAATAAAGAGTACCTATCTAGCCACAACTGTCAGGTAAAGTCATTCTAGATAGCGTATACAAAAACAATACGCATTGAAGTATTAATTAACTTCTAGAAAATCGAGTATCACACTTGATTAACTCTCAAGCTCTGTAAGATATCGAATATTGCTTGCACATACTACACTACACAAGGCAAAGGCCAACTGACGCTCAAAGGCTAGATAAATCGACCGACTCTAACACGTTCTAAGACTACAATCATCGTGTTTGAAAGGCTGAGTAGACTCAGCCTGTCCAACATGCCTTGCATGCCAGCTACACGGTGTAGCTGTACTGTGTAAAGTCAGTACATCATTTGATAACTGTCCTTTATAATCGTACGAGTATGGACAATACTGTAATTGTAAGTTATTTATTCTATTTTTTTACTTAGGCTCATTGGGTGACCTGTAGAGCAATCAAACTGAGAGAGTGCTTAAGGTGAGTTATAATTGATAATAAACATTCTGGATAATGATTTCATTGTCAACTTTATACTTTTTCAGCCAGTTTAGCCAGACGGTTAATTAAACTGGCTAATTTAGGTTTAAGTACACAATAATATAGTTTTAAGTCATGGTTACTCATGTTTCGCGATATTGTTTGCTGTCCATATGAGACGATGTAGTCGCTCAGCCGCAAAGTTATTTTAATAATAAAGGAAAAACGAAAAAAATGTGTTGTGACCGGGTGACTGTACACAAATTATGTCGTTTGTTTCATTGCAAAATTTGACGAATTTACGTGATTTTTTTAAATCCTTTAACATAATGGGCTTTTTGTTAGTATTTTTCCAGTCTGTCAGAACCTCTAGTGAAGAGATCTAGTAGAACTACAGTAGGTACGAGTGTGAATTGATTTAAACACCAATAAATTGACGAGGTTGTCAAGTTTAAAACGTAAATTACCCGTCACGAAATTCGAAGATTATAACTTAATGACAAAAGGTTGTAACAAGGACAGTTTTCATATCTATATTAGAAACCGATTTCATTTTTAAACAACTTTTCGCTATTGACCATAACATAAAGGAATTGTTTTTTCATTCTTCGCGTTTAAATAATATCAATTTAGTCAGATAGTTTATATTAGTTGTCATTAGAAATATCAGCTACTAGAATTTTACTCAACAAAGAAACATTGTTAGTACCTAACTGAAATCAAATTATGCTATTACTATCCTGTATATTCTATCTTTTTTCTCTTTCACCCTTACAGAAATACGTATCGATCCGTTGCCTAACTGTATATTTCTAAATTTTTCTCGCCTTCTCCCTGTCCACATACATATTCATCGATACTGTCTCGTTGTGCAGAATGAGCGGACTATCTCAATAATTACAACACGATATTGGACACTACGTACACAGGCGTTGGGCTTGAAACAAGGCGGGAGGCGGACGCCGGGGAATCACATAGTAACCACGCTTTTATCAAGGAACGGGAATGTCTATTTTTATAAAAGACACGCCAATTAATATTTATTTATTATTCGTTTTTGGGGATGGAAGTTTTTTTATTTTATTTTTTTATTTAGCAGTGGACTATCATAGGCTGTTGATGTGATGATGTGTGATGAAAGGGAGGATGCATGTAATGAGGTTTGTTACTCAATCCCACCAGGATCGGATTACAGAACAGATATTGGTTTAATTTGATACAGATATCGATTACAGTCCGAAATAGTGCATATGTTACTTCTCAACAAAGAGATATTGATGGACAACATTGAACTTTTTATTCATTTTTTCTTTCTTTCTACAAAACCGGGAGTGGAGTTGAGGTTTAAAAGCTAGTCTGATTTAAATAGATAAAGAACTACACTATATACTATTTATTCTTGTACCACTTTGCATATAAATAAAAGTAAAGATAAATGACAACTAGATGATGGTAATGATAACTAGAAATTTTAATGTTACTTTATGCGTTCGGTTTTAAAATTATAATCACCCAGTCCTGATTAACAAATATCAATTTTTGAGAGTGCACCATAGCTCAATTCATACTAAAACTAAAACTATCAAAGGAATTCTTTTACAAAAGAGTTTTATATGTATAGTTAATGTAAATGAAAAAAGGCATTTTTTCTGCTTTTATTACTCTATTTAACTCAACAAGCCGATTTTTATCGTTCTTTTCACAAGTTAAGAGAAATTATTTTCATTTAATTCCAATCACTTTAAATAAAACATAAACAGTTCTCATATAAAAAATGTCCCTCGTTTATTATGGTCACCCTACCGGGCGGGAGACTTGGGATAGCGGGGTAGGCTGTACGAAGGCAGGGTGGGTTCCATGAATGAATACCTACAACCACGTGCACGTCACACGCACCGCTGGCCTGTACCGTTATATTTTTAATGGACGTCTCTTAATAGCTCAATATTATATTTACGCGAGGACTAGGGCACCGCTATCCTTGAAAATGCAAGGGTGCTTTTTCAGTTGAATGTGTTTTGTGGTGCGCAGATTATGTATATATATTTTTAGAATAGATAAAAAGTATCTAATTTGAAGACAATCAGAATTTTAGTAATCGCTTATGACATTTTAATAGTATGTATTGCTTAATAAACTTATTTACAAGCATAGCGCATCTTGAGTAGCAATTTTTTTATGGAATAGGGGCAAACGAGCAGACGGGTCACCTGATGGGAAGCGACAGGAGTCACAAGCGCGTTGCCGGCCTCAGGAGTACGCTCTTTTCTTGAAGGTTTGAAGGTCGTATCGTTTCGGAAAAAACCGTAAACGATTACCCGTTCTACAGGTTCTCAGTGCGAGGTAAAAAGGGTCCCGAGTAGGCTAAGCATTCAGGGACACTAGCCACTAGACACCAGCAGGGTAAACTTTCAACGAACCAACATATAAATGAAAAAGTTGTCATTGTTACAAAGCAATATCCCATAAAATGTTAGTCACGAAACTATAATATACGGCAACATGGCTCCAGTAAATTTTCCCCACATTTATTTATTTGATCTTTAACCTGATTGAAAAGCCGAACCTTGATCCTTTTATATATTGTTACATGCGGGATAAGCTCCTTTTGTATGTATAACAGGGCACAAAGAAACATTTTTTTCTTTGTTTGGGTAGAAAATTGTAGTAATTTCAAATGCAGTCTTTTTTAAAAAGAAGAAGGTTATCAATTCGGATGTTTATATTTTTTCTATGTATATTCGGGCATAACTCCGTCACATATGGACGGATTTTCGAAATCATTTGTGGCGACTCCCACATACAAAGAAACAGAAACATACTACAGCGCCATCTAATAAAGACACACCGAACTACGGAGTACCTACTAAAATAAGAATTGCTAATCCTGTATCGCGATATAAAGAATTCCCTCGCCGATTAGCATATATACAACTTCCCAACATCAACCGTTGGGCCGCGGCCCGCCAGGCATGATCACCTCGCCTGGTCGGAGGATCCTCCCTTTGTGTTGGAGGGACATGACCCCCGTTCCTCCACACATTTTTGTTCGAAAGGGGTTTATACCGAAATGGTCCCATTTAAATATCATATAGATCTGGTGATGAATTTCGGACAACAGAACTCTTCAAAATATTACAGCAAATCAACTGCGATTGCTGCTGGGATTTTAGTGCTCTTTGTTAGTATTGTTTGAAGTCGGTTCAACTTTTTTTTTAAAGGATATCTACTTTTTAGTTCATCTAGTTACAAAAGCGTGTTTTTAAGTTTTTTTAAACAATAATTCATAAAGGAACCTGTATAGTAAAGGAACCAACGGGTCACCTGATAAAAAATGATCCTTGCTGTCCAAGGTTGAAGGTTTGAAGGTCGTATCGTTTCGGAAAAAACCGCAGACGATGACGCGTTCTACAGGTTCTTAGGGAACACTTGGGGAATGTTTAGTTTTGGCTCTTGTTACTTCACTCACTCTATGAGAAGTAAGGAAATAATTACTTAATTCCGGTTTTCAGTGAGGCCATGGTGAGAGTAGAAACGATTCTCAGTAGGGTAGCCGGGTCCCTTGTGGCAAAGCTGGACGAGAAACTGTGAACTTTCGACATAAGATGATATGGACAAAATACTATTACCGTTACGTTCAATTGCATAAATACAATGCGATACAGTACATTTGTTCTTTTACACGTTTCCTCTAAGGCAGAAATTTTGAACTTTGCAACGTCTAAAACAAAAAGTATTTTTTTATGGAATAGGGGGATAAACAAGCAGACACGTAGCCTGATTGTATGGTATTCTTATAATATAAATATATGTTATATTAATTTGCAAAATCAAGAACAAACCTTTCTATGGGCCTTTGATACATTCCACGGTTTGTAAAAGGTTTGGACTTAGAGTAATGTGTGTAATTTACATGCGTGTGTGTGTACTCCAAAACCAGCTTTGATGGTTTAATGTAAGTAATGCTGATGAATGACCATATTCAGTAGAATCTGATCCAAAATTCAAAAGTATGTAATACGTATTGATCTCGATAACACCGTTCGTTTCTCAGACTAGTAATAATAACGCAATAGTCTGAGAAATAATTGGTGTATCCTTATACATATGAGTACAAACACAGTAGCTTACCATTACACATCCTTTTCTTAACACATCAAACACTGTTTAATCACCAATAGCAACAAGCCATAAACTATTTGACCGACAATAAATGTCCTCAAATCACGTTTAGTTATGAGCCATCAGCAAATATTTATTGACTTCCCACGATATTAATTATTGGAGATCATCACAAGCCTAAGCTAACAGTTACTTTTAAGGAATATATCGAATATTGGTACTTTGTTCGAAGGGTAAAAATAGGAAACTGTAATTAAACCATGATGTGCAGAAATTCGAAATCTGTAAACATTGCTAATTAACTATTCAAAGGGAAATGTGTATAGTTATGATGCCAAAAGATTTCTAATCAAAATAATAACAGCTATATTGGATACACCTATCTGATTCTACACTAGGCAGAACCTGTGGTCACGAGACTACTGAGAAACATGCTTAAACATACCTCCCAACTCTTGAACTATCGTTTACTTTATGTTTCCTTTATAAGTATCGTGAGCGCGTTAATTTCCGTAAACATAATTATAAATAACAATACATTTCAAAACATTTGTGACACTAGAGTTGCAGGAATTCATGGGCGGCGGTAGTTCCTTACCATCAAGCGACCTCTACTCGTTTACCTCCCTATTCCATAAAAAAAGTTTTTGTTTTAGACGTTGCAAAATTCAAAATTTCTACCTAAGAGAAAACGTGAAAAAGAAATACTGAACTGTAGTGCAAAATTGTATTTATGCCATTGAACTCAACGTGTTAAAATCCAGCACTTTGATGGGGCCTACTACCATCATTATAATATTGTACAGGTTGTACACATTGCAAGCTAAAAGGAACATTAAGTGAAGGTATCTGTAACTAGACTAGAAAAAAAAAACTTTATACCAGGTAATATCGTTCTTCCTATTCTTATAAAAATTATGCTGTTTTTGAAGACAACTCCTACTGTTTTTAGAAAAACGTAAATTTGATTTGAGATCTGGATTAAATCTGGCATTACAGAGAGGAATTACAGTCCAGAATAGCACATAGGGTACTTTTTAAGAAAAAGATAGTATAGATAGGGCAAAAGATAGTACAGAAAAAGAAAAAAAAAATTGAGTTTCATCTCCGTGAATGGAATGAAGATATGAATGTGTGAATATTTCCGATGCCTCTTTGGAAAAATCCTATTTAACATTTAATTTTCACTGTATGAAAAATCGTAACACTAGCTCAAAAAATCATAGAAATAACAAAATGTAACACAACACCAAACAATTCTACTTAAAATTCTAATTAGAAGTCAAGTTTCAATAGATTAATTCAAATTTAGGAATAAAACCGTTAATTAAGAAAGTATTTTGTTAATAATATTTCTGTAATAAAGTAACAAATGAAAGCTAACGGCTGTATATTTTCCTTAAACATTTTAATGATTTTGTTGAATGTTTCTAATAAAACAAGTAGTGAAGACACGATTTAAAATCTGTCGGGAGAAGCAACAGCCCGCGGCGGGCATCAGGGGGTAATGCGAGGCGCGGGGGAAGAGGGCAGCGGGGCTCGTTGCCATGGCAACCTCGGGCGAGCCACCTCAATTTTTGCCCTAGATACTGGCCGACGATTGATACGAAGCTGAGTAAAAGGGCATGCCAGTCAAACTGCATCGATTTCACGTCTTTCAAATTAGGCGTTTCAAGAATTATTTTGATAAAAATCTCACAAATACGAGTATTTACCTTAAGGTAAGATATGTTTAGTATGTATTATTCGATTATTTGCTGAGAAAGACAGCTAGATATACCTTCGGAATATAAATTAAGTTTTGAATTGATATGCAGCGGCGCCACAAATATGAAGGAAAGTTTTTCAAAGATATTATTGGAGTGTATTTACTCGTACCAGTGAATTTGAAAATTGAAGGAAAATTCCGACAATTTAAGAAAGTAGCTTTAATAATAAAAGGTTTGTGTATCAAATGGTACTTTGTGAGTGTTGTATGTGTAATAGCTACTTCACAACTATAATTATCTTTAATTGATGATCATAGATAATATCCACCGGACGGTGTTGTTTATCAGATAGTACAGTTCCAAGTGACGATATGAGAGATCTACTGAGTCTGTGACGTCTTACACTGTGGTGCTATTCACTTAATAATAAATGGCTTCAATCGTGTCTGAAACTAGTCAGGCATCTCCAAAATCCTCAAGTGAGAAAACCATTTTGTAATCTATACTAATAATATGAAACTGAAGAGTTTGTTTGTTTGGTTGAGGAAATTTATTTGGCATTTCTTCTCATAAGACTCAACCCCTTTTAAACGGGTGGTTGTAGATCGGCACAGGTATATAATAGATTTTCGATACGTCATTTATTTTGCTGAATATTTGACAAAAGGTGCTTCTATCAATTTCATAAGAGACGATTTTAAATAATTTTAATAAAAAACGTAGTTTTAGTTTGAAGGCTCTAGGCTATTTTTTTACAAAAACGTAAAAAAAAACATTTTGAGAGATGATTAAGCAGATGTTGTTACGTCGGTGAACTAGTCTATACTATAATATTATAAAGCTGAAGAGTTTGTTTGTTTGTTTGTTTGTTTGTTTGTTTGTTTGTTTGAACGCGCTAATCTCAGGAACTACCGGTCCGATTTGAAAAATTCTTTCAGTGTTAGATAGCCCATTTATCGAGGAAGGCTATAGGCTATATATCATCACGCTAAGACCAATAGGAGCGGAGCACCAATGAAGAATGTTTCAAAAACGGAGAAAATTTATTACTATTGAGAGACGCAGACGAAGTTGCGCGGGTCAGCTAGTCATATATAAAAGTCCAAAGGTTCACACGAATAGTAAACGTTGGGTTCTAAAACACAACTAAACATATTAAACATTACCTTTTTTCCACTAAACTGAAGTGGCACACGCTATCCCTAATGCAGTAATCAAGATACCTGCCGCGCAGCGTAGGTAATCAAAAGATCTGTTAATACATGAAGATAAAAGATAATTGTCATTCTATAATTTCCATCCATCCTATCCGAGGTACAACCAGGCACAGTAAACAATTTGTTGACAATTTTCTTTCTTTTCTTTTTAAAAAGACAACGCCCGCATTAGGAAAAAATCCTGTGTCGCGGGGGACTTTACAAACATACATGAAACGGACACAAAGAACACCCAGACTCAGAACAACAATTTGTGGATCACACAAAGTGTCGTCCCATGTGGGGTTTGAACCCACAACACTCGGCGTAGTAGGAAGCGGCGTGGCGACCGCTAAACCACTACGCCATCCGTGCAGTCATACTCACAATAAATATAAGAACTTTAACAAAAGCCCAAGGGTGTATTCTAACAGTAGAAGGCAACTGCGGTGTCTATTTTATTCTTTAGTAGCGGTATCAAGCAACCTTCTGGTACTTAAAATCATTTGGGCACATAAACCCACAATATTATTGGACAGTCCAACGGGAAAATCGTTTTGAGAACCTGTTCCAATAAGGAAAATGGATATGAAGGTAACATACATATGTGAACAAGTTGCTACTAAAAAGGTTTTTATCCCAGGAATCATCCTTTAAGGATGAAAAGGAGGGTGGAAATTTGTATGGGGAATCAATAACCGCTGAACTGATTCAGATGAAATTCGGTATAGAGATAGTTTGATTCTTGATAAACGATATTGGTTACTATTTAATATACGATAACCGACATACACGCGGGCGGAGCCGCGGGCAAAGCTAGTGAGACATACATGCGTTGCTATCCTTTGGTCACCCAAAAGATAGCAACCCACAAAGGGGGGAAGGGTTGTTTAGACTCCGATAACCTCACTCACTTAGTGAAAAGCAATGATTTATTTGCTTAACACCGATTTTGTGTGAGGCTTTGGTGTCACTCCGGTCGAGTCAGACCTTTACATGCCGAAGTATGGCTCTTCCATGATTAATCATGAAAAACGGACTGTAACAATCATCAATACAAGCTATTATTTTGAATTAATTATTATAGCACAGATAATTAGCATTGCCATTCAACGTGGCAATGCTGCCAGTAGACGATGATGTTTAAGGAATTTTTTTGATGCTTGTATGTAACTAGTGTAAATGTTGTATTTTAATTGCATTATTTTATATTTCTTATTGTACTGTAAGCTTATAGCTTAATTTTTATTTCAAATAAAAACAAGAACATATTTGAAATGACTTTAAATTATAAATAACTAACTGCTAATAAGTAATCAAAGCTCGCCTCTAGTTGACCTGCTTTCTACTTTCAGACAACTCATATTGACCGTGCGTCAGACGCACGTTAGGTTTTCATACTGATACAGTGATTACTTTATGGGCGTTGAACATGCACTATCACAGTTCAATTCGAATGATGTATTCGTTGAAAATGGGCTTGAAAAGAGATTTTGATTTATTTATCAATTTGGGATCATTTCTTGAATTTTATATTTTTATTTTAAATAAAATTTTATCGCGTGAAAGTTACAAATAAAGTGTCACTAAACTTTTAATCGTACTATGTAAAAAATGGTTGACAGATTTTTATAGTAGATAGTCTAATTCTTTATTGTTTATTAGCAAAAGGCGTCTTCATCATCAATATAACATATTATATTTGTGTGTCGATTTCGATGAACATTTGTTCAGGGATATAATTGTATAATTGAGTTACAACTACACCCTCAACGAAATTTCAGTCAGTGACATACAAAATCTGCACGTTTTTCTTTTCCTTAGTCGCACGTAAGTAATTAGTAAATTAATAATAATAATAATAATAATAATAATAATAATAAATTTCTTTATTGGCACAATATACAAGTAGGTACATAGTAGTAGAATTCTCAAAAGAGGTACAAAAAATCTTAATTCTAGTGTTCTGCTGGTACTTAAAATAGGATATCCTGTGCTATAAGTACCAGCTACCTTCCAGTTTCACAGCTAAAATAAATAAGACAGTTCTGGTTACAATAAGAAACCTAGACCTACTTACATAAGCTAAATATTTGCGAACTTAAATATTAAGTATGGATAAGGATAATTAGGATAACTATTTAGTAAACCCGTTGTATACGGAATGTGTGGGGTATCTACATATATGTACGTAAATTGGAATTGGAATGGAATTGGAACCAGACGTTATAGCATTTAATTGAACTGTATAGAAGACTAGCTTAGTTTCAAAGTTTAAATGTGAAGTTATATTCTTATATAATAACTTTATTTATCATCATCATCATCATCTAAGCCGAAAGCCGTCCACTGCTGGACATAAACCTCCCCCAATGCTCTCCACAACAACCGGTAATGTGCTAATAAATCTTTTATATTTTTTGTTAAAGACAACTCTCGCCTTGGGAATATATCCTGTGTCGCGGTGGACTTTACAAACATACATGAAACGGACACAAAGAACACCTAGATTTGTGGATCACACAAAGTATCGTCCCATGTGGGAATCGGACCCACAACACTTAGCGTAGTAGTAAGCGGCGTGGCGACCGCTTAAACCACTACGCCATCCATGCAGTTAAATTTAATATTATTCTATTTAATTAATAATTATATATTTAGTATATTTAATTTTATTAATTTCTAGCTGCTGTTCGCGGATACACTTGCATGATCATTTCTATTTTTTTATTTCTAACTTTAATAATGACGAACTTCCATACAAACGTTTATACCCTATTTTACCCCTAAGGGGGAAATTTTCCAAAAATTAGTGCTAAGTAGGTTCTTACAACATTTTTATTTTAATGAAATTGAATTGAATAACAAATTACTGGGAAAAATAATAAAATTGAAGCAACCCAGTAATATTAAATTCTAAGAAACCACATAATTTCAAAATTTCAGTCTGAACTTTGTTTTTGACGAACTTATTAATTACTACTTATTACTTAAATTTGACTTAATTATAAATTAAATTCGGCTTAACTCATTAAACATTTGGAGATGTACATAAGAAATAAATTAGTTGTACTAAGAAAAACTTCGGCAATATTAATATAACGAAACCAATTAATCTCATTACAGAACCACCTTAATCCATTAGATTTAATGAAAAACTGGGATTGGTACATTTATCAATAAATTGTGATGTAAGAAATTCATTATTGTTAATGGAAGAGCAAAACTTGGCAAAAATTTATCAATTTCATTAGAGTTTCGTGTTTTCACTTAATTTCTGTCGCAAGTTAAATGAATTATTACCAATTTTGATTTAATTTCAAATTTGATATATATTCAGTTATCTATCGTTTTGCGTTCTGTGTGAAAGTAACTTTCTTTCTTTCTTCTTTTTGTAATGTAGAACACTCTAACTATTTAGTCGATCATCGTCAAACGAACCCCACAGACACCACATACGCCTTTAAGAAACCCTTAATAAGAACCAAGAACAAAAGTCTCTCGTGTTATTTCTATTTAATAATTTTAATTTGACACAACTCACACACGGTAGTCTGATTCCACGCTAAGCAGAACCTACACTATGATAATATAATAACCAGGAACAAAAAAATTATTTGTTTGGCATAGGAAGGGAACTCACGCCCGCTGGCTCAGCAATCAAGATCACTAATCACTGGACCAACAGATAAGTCTATAAACACCTGATACGATTTCAATCTCAACATTCGAGCTAATTTTCTTAAGTACTTCGCTCTCGTTCGTACAAGTCAAATGACGTCATAAAAACAAAGCCAAAAGCTTCAAACAATCGAGAAAATGTTCGAACTCTGTACATATTATGTGTCACTAATCCTCACCCGCATCTCTAACCACTACTATAATATGCTATTAACATGACATTCCGACGTTTAACGTTCCATTTCGCGATCTAAAGTCAGCCCGGTGCATGCCAAATTTAGATTTTGCAGAATAAAGCCCGCTGTGAATGCTAATCTCGTCTATCTAATCGCATTTGCTAGTAACAATGTTTGAGCTTCGTGGGGAAATAAAATATAATTAGAAGAACCGAGTTCAGTGTTCAGTCTAACCTGTTTAATGTGCTTAGTATATATGTATATACAGTTGATATCGTTAGCTTTTATTGTACAAAATGGCTCAGATATTCAGTAATGGTTTCAAACACATGTTAAGTTAATAGCAGTACATAATCTATAAGTTGCAAGTTATCGCTTTAGGTAATATTATTGCAGCTTTCGTCATAATAAGTAATAATAAATGCAAAGCAGAGTGGTCGTGGGTTTGATTTCCACTCAGAATAAAGAATTGTTTTTAATCACAATCTTTTTTTTTTATATATGACTGTTACTTTTCAATAATATTTGAGTTTATAAATATTTAAGTATATTTATGAGTGGCCTGTTTATTATAGTACAGGCTCTGCCTAGTTCCGGATATCTGACCAGGATTGCCGAGTGTGAGGTGTTTAGAAATACATCAACAATATAAAATTCATACGTGGACATCTCTGTACGTAGGGATCATCGATTTCTATCGTAACTTTATTAACATATCAATAACAGAGTAAAAAAACCTCTGCTTCCAGATATCCCCTGCACAGAGGGCTGTCCGTCGCAATGACGATTAATAGGTGTCGGTTCAGGGCTCGGTGTCCTGTTATAGTACCGACAACTATTCGGATTTCCAGTCTGCTAAGACTAATCAATCTGCAGGTGAACCGTGGTGTGACTTGAGTCATCACCAGTTTGGACTGTCTGCAGCCGGGTGAGTTTTTCCACCTCGGTTGTGTGCTTCACGAGTCCGTTGCCTGGCCTAGAATCGTGTTTGGTTAAACGGTATTGGCAGGAGTATGCTCCTTGCCAACTCATCTGCGGCATCGTTCCCGTGTGAGTTACTGTGCCCTTTAATCCATTGGAGGAGTACCAAATTTAATGTGGCAAGCTGCTCCAATGCTTGATGGCATTCGAGGATAATACCAGAGGTCATTGTGTTGCCCTCCAGAGCCTTTAGGACGGCCATGCTGTCGGATAGTATTCGGATGTTATAGTCCTTGATACCCTTGACATGGCTGTCGTGGCGGCGTAAGATATTGCCACACATTCGCATTGGAATATGGAACTGTGTTGGCCTAACGCTAGTGATATGTTCATATTTAGGTCTTGCAGAAAAACTCCGGCTCCAGTTCCTGACCTAGTCTTGGAACCGTCCGTGTAAATTCGGGCTTCATTAATGCCGGATTGATCTCGGTCATTTTCTCGCATCTGGATGTGGTATATTTTTGTGAAGATGTGGTTTTTTTGGATTCTATCACATGGGGCTGCTATTAGTGGTTCGTATTCCACTAATTGATCCCATAATTCGGAGTGCGATCCCTCACTCTTATGCCATAGGCCCAGGTGTCTGAGTCTAATTATCGCCGTGGCGGCCTCCTGCTGTATGAATAAATCCAGTGGGGGTAGACCCAGAGCCACCTCCAGTGCGGCAGTTGGCGTTGTGCGCATACAGCCAGTGACCGCAGAGCATGGGAGTCGCTGGAATTGCTGCAATTTGTTTATGACGGTGCTTAGCTCTGTTCTCTGCCACCAGACAACAGCACCGTAAGTGATTATTGGTCTTATGACTGTTCTGTAAAGCCATAGAGTAATCTTGTGTGATAGTCCCCAGCTTTTGCCGAGTAGCCGTTTGCATTGACAGAAGATAATGCAGGCTTTGTTCAGTTTCTCATCGAGGTGCTTATTCCACAATAGTTTACTGTCCAGTATTACTCCTAGGTATTTGACCTCTTTGGTAAGAGTAAGTTGCGTTCCAAATAGCTTGGTAAGTCTGAGATTTCCTAGACTGCGTTTGATTGTGAACATGATCATCTCTTTTTTCGATGGGTTCACTGTCAGATTGTGTGCTACACACCACTGTTCAACGATCTTCAGTGCACGTCTCATTTGATCGCATGTAACGTTCTCAAAGGGACCGCTGATGAGGATAGTGAGATCGTCTGCATAGCCTATTGTGAGGAATCTTCGGTCATTGAGCAGTGAACTATTAACTGCTGTTGATGATGATAGAATTCCAAAGTAAAGTATAGTATCCCTTATCACTCATTTCTACACCACTCTATGGTAGACAGGTAGAGAATGGCTATAGCATTAAGTACGTCGTTGTACATTTTGTGTTAAAGCTTTTTTAAAATAAGTTAAAAAATATATGTACATTTTTAATTAATTAATTAGACACACCTTGGTACTTTAACTTTTAAGTTTTTAAAAACTCAATTTACTTTAATTAAATGCATCCACACTACTGCTGCATTAAGGTATAAAATGATTTAATATGAAAACTTCTTCAATATTAACGCCTAAGATCTAAATTACATACTGATGAACGCTACAAATCAGGTCTACGGCCGCTACGAAGTACTAATTCGTAGAGACACTAACTCACGATTCCCAAAATTATTGTCACGTGCACGCTGAGTTTTCATTAGAACAATCATTAAACGTCAAGAATTCATTTAGATTAAACAGAACATCTGTGTTTGTTACAACCTCACCCCCTAACGAGTTGAGGGAGAAGGGGGGTGTTTTAATTAATTATTTTTGCTGTGTCGCTGAGGATACTTATATCACGATTAGCTGGATCCCCAGATGAGAGGCTTGCTTTGAAATAAATTTACAAATGAGGTATATTTTAAACAACTAAGTATACGAGCAAGCTGCGGGATGACTGATATTAAACTTTTAAGTATTCAGGGATCAGGGATTCAAACTTGGTATATTTTGTTCCATGGGTTCTAAGATCAAAACAAAGAAAAAGAAAAAAAAAGCATACTCCTTCCTCAAAGGCTGGCAACGTGCTTATGACTCCTGAGTTGCAGGCGTTCTTAGGCGACGGTAGTTGCTTTCCATCAAGTGGCCTGTCTGCTCGTTTGACCACGTTTCCAAAAAAAAACACATATATAGACATCCTTACATCTTTATAGATACTTACATATAATATTGAAAACAGAACAATACATCGTAGCCGTTTGCGTGAATATGCTTATTTTTGGCAAATTAATCCGCAATTTCTCACATTGCCAACAAATACGAAATTAGTAAAATTCTTCTCTAACAGTGACTATAGTTCCATTGAATATATTTCACTAGTGACAATGATTTGCTTTAAAGACGAAAGATAACTCTTTACATTAACTTTATGAAAAAACCTTAGCGAATTACTAACACTAAGTCTAAAAACTCAGTTTAAAAGCTAACAGCAAACGCAATCAACGAACAGAACATACGTGTGGACGTCAATTAAGGATGCATTCACAAAAACTAATCAACGCTGAAAGGCAACGCTGACAACCCTACGTGAAAAATGTACCGATTATATCTGCCGCGTAGTAAACTCCTACGTATGTGCTACGTTGTTACTACGAATGTAACATTGACGCTACGCCGTAGTAATTTGAGTGAACGAATTGCTTTTTTGCATAGTACTTGTCTAACAAAATACAGATGCAGCAATAAAATGCTACATATTGTGTACGTGAACTGGATTTTGCTGGTAAATGTTTTGACAAAGTAAAGGCTGTCTGCCTGAATGTTCAGTTGTGTGTACTGTTTTTTACCACTATGGCGGTAAAGAAGTATTTAGTCTTCTGAATTAAAAGTACACAGTTGACCATTTTGTAACCATCTAAGACATGCCACTAATTTGAAACTTATATATTGCCCTTTTTTCTTATTTTATACCAACTGTTGGTTTAGGATAATGCTTAAATTAATGGCTACGAATTTGCTACGAAACTACGGCGTAGAGGTTAAATGAACTATGTGAACTAAGGAATGCTTACCACAATGAAATGAAATATGATATATGGCTGGCGAGATTAAAAGTTAAATACATTTTAACACAAAAACTAATAGACGTAAACGTTGATGAAACATATAATTTAAAACTACGGGACAAAGAGGAAGAGAAATCGACTTCGAATCTAATATAGCACCGACTAGAAAATATCCATTATATAAAAAGATTTTTATATTTGCAATAATAAACAAAATTACAGCTTTGATATATTTTAAACTTTTAATGTTAAAAAAACAATAAGGTACCCAACTACAAGGGACTATATAAAACTTTAGGTACAATCATAAACGCTAACAATCGAACCGTAGCGTCGCAGCGCTACGACTGCTACGGTTATCGTAGCTCACGTCTACGATGTCAACGGTATATAGAATTAAATGGAGCTCGGTATTATCGCTACTTTCCAACGGATCTTCTGTTAAAAGTAAAAGAGCTTTGAACTGAAATATGTTGTAGTATTTTTATTATAAATACACTCGAAAGGAATGAATCCGGGTCAGATAAAAAACCTGAAAATCTCGGAAATTAATAAATAATTGCATTTGCATGAAAATTTCTTCTGATTGCGTTTGTTATTAGTCTATAGTATTAGAAACACGAGCATATTTATCACTAATCTGGTTCATAATAGAGACTCTGCCAGGTTTAGAACTGAACTGTTTAGAACCGTGTGTGAGTTCCATCAAGCCATATCTAACTCGCACCACCGATTTCAATGACATGAAATTTATAGGAAACAGACCTTATCGCTAAAAAAATATCACTAACAGCCTATATTTGGATAAAAGAACGACATGGATACTCATTAAACAAAAACAATTAGTTTAGTTGTTAATCAGAAATGGTAAAAAGAGATTGTTTATCTTTAATTATCCTTATCTTTTTCTACTAAAAGGTTCCTTTTCTTTTACTACTATCGAAATTATTGGTGGGACTATGGGCGAATTTAAAACTGAAGTAAGCCACATACGCCTACAACAGGAGGGAGCCTGAGTACAACAGTTTTAAGTTCCTCCTTGTCTCTCCTTTTCTCTTCTTTTCTTTAAATCATCGAGGCATTGAACATTGTAATCGTAGTTCGAAAATGTATTTTATAAGTAAAGACATCAGAGTTAAACTTAATCAAAGGATTACTTCAAGTAAATGCCGAATACAAACTCCATTATCCCTAGGGCTGACCTGAAATTTGAACTCGCGACCTTTGCTACTTCGGCTCTAATGACTTAATATTATTGCTTTAACTAAACTCAAAAGTTATTTTCAACTTATACTTTTTCATATACTTTATAAATATATAAATAGTTAGTCACTTTTGCATTTAATAATATCTTTTTTTTTATATTTCATTTCGTTATCAGAGTTTTTACGAGTTTTAGTTAACCATTAGTTAACTTTAAAGCTTTGAGTAGAATGAAAGTTCTATAATAGATAAAAAAAAAATTAGTCTAGTGAATACGATAATGGTAAATAACTACCATCGCACATTAACAATTCTTGAACATTTCAGAAGTAACCTCTGGCAATGAAAAGGCAGTTCTTTTCTCAGTTCTTCTAAATTTCTTTTCTCTCTCACACACACTCCTTTTTTTTATAGTTATTAAAGATATAAGGTTGTACTGTTCACATAGACTGAGTGTAAATCAAACCCACGACCTCTAGATCAACAGACAAAATCACCACCAAATTAACACGCCCGTCTACTAATTATCTGATATTATCCGTCTGATATTAGACACTTTTTTTATGCTTATAAGACAAAAATTTCCGATCATCATAAACTGTGTACAAAAAATACCATTTAAGAACAAAAGATGACATGAGTTTTGGGACCACCGTTCAAGAATATAATCAAATATAACAGTATGACAGATAAAAGAGTATTAATCTTCGTTAGACAACGAATGAACGAACGAATGAATGAATGAAAGAACGACACAAAAGCCGCTATCAACGCGTAAAACGACTAACCGTTGCCTTGTCATATTATTGTATATTTTTTTGTTTCAATTTTGAAAAAAACTTGAGATAAATGTGTTTTGAGGCTTTCGAGTTTTAATATAAGGTTATTATATCCTGAGGCTGTATAAGGGTCAAATGTCAAATAAAAAAAATATCATTGCAAAGATTCAAATTGAATTAAGAAGGTTTGTCGTTTATATTGTGGGCTGACAAAAAAATATTGGTGTTGTTAGTGTTTTCGGTAGGTTTAGAGAAATGTTTATTTTATTTTTTTATATAAAGTGAAATATTGTATTGTGGTTACGTCTATGTACAATAGTATGTAGTTCAATCATCATCATCATCATCATCAACAGCCTTTAATAGTCCACTGCTGGACATAAGCCTCTCCTGAGAAAGGAGGTTTTGGCCTACTATACCACGCTGGCCAGACGGGTTGATAAAGGGTTTGTATCAAGTTTTCCTTCTCTCTGCAGTGCTGTTCTCCTGCTTAGTTTGCTCCCTTAGTCGGCTCTTACGACACCCACGGGATGAATAGGGGTGGTGACACTGTATTCTTAATCCGTCACCACACGGACCATGTATGTAGTTCAATACAATACCTAGATTGGTCAATTCGTCACTAAGTTTTGTATAAAACTTTTTTTATATCTATAGCCAGCTTAAGCATACTCTAAAAGTAATTATAAAATGACTGGAGTTAAGGTACCTTTTACCGTGGGAGAGCCATCTTTTGGCACAAATGGGCAGACTCGATCGAATGATGGCACTACGTTAAACAATTATTTCGTTGCTTAACACCGAGTGATTGAGGATACCGGAGCCCACTCCCCACTTGCCCCACCATCAGCCCCCCCCCCCCCCCCCTATCATCACCTGATTCTTAGGTGAGCGAGACTAAAATTCCACAATCCATATGTTACTCCAAGAGTTGCAGGTGTCCATGGGCGTCAGTAGTCACTTGCCATTAGGTCAGAAGTCAAACATGACATCACTAGTATTGTGAACATATACATCTACTGACATAGCGCAAAAAAGCCTTGAAAAAGAATTTTAAATCCAAACTAATATTATAAATTTAAACGTGAAATGATAAATTTGTGGTATACAAATATTCGGTTAAATGTAAGCGTTTAATTTGCGTCTGCTTAACCCTTCAGCGTGAGTGTGCGTATAAATATTTTAAAACACACCATCGATACCAAAACAATAGCCGATACGTTCATTCAATATGACATTTACGCAATACAATACATCGTTATCGGCTAATAGCTTTACAATTTATTTTATCTTTATTAAGGGCACAAATGAAGCGTGAAGGAAAAAAAACAGGTTTAAACGAAATGACACGTCCCGCCACAGCGTGTTTGTAACATGTCAATCTAACACGTCGATGACATATCAGCATGTATTTGAGATTTTTGGCTTTTGATTGGATTTGTAGTATCTAAATTGTTGCTTTATTTTACTAAATCACGATGCTATTTTAATTTATTTGAGGAAAGAGAATGTGGTGTTACATGTATGATTGATATCGAATGACTTAAACAGTCATTCGATATTTAAACTTAACTGGAATATTTTGGTTGTAAGTCATACATACGAGTACATACACGTCCATTCATATACATATGTATGTATAGTTATTCTTGTTGTTGTGTTCTTGTCAGGATATAGTCATGAGTATGTGTATGTACACACACTCATGACTATACCCGAAAGGAGCAAGTATTTTGGTAATTAATACTTAAGTCTTACTTACGTCAGGCACTTTAAGGATTAGATGAGCAAATTGGCCTAAATGCTTCTCATTATAATGTCTTAATTTGTCAAAAATATTCTAAAGCTTTAGTAAAATTATAATAGTCTTACATTAATTATTGAGCAAAATCGTGAGCGCTTTGAAGGTTTTCTGTCAAAGGTGGCTTGAGTACGACAAATTTTGTAACAACCCTTTTCAATAAGTCTATAGAAAACTGAATTTAGGATGAGGCTTTTTTTGTTTTTGCTAATTTATTTTTAGTTTTTGCTATAAAGACATAAGGTCTAGAAGTATATTAAAATTAAAACATGAACAAATAAGTAAGTTAATAACAAAATAAAATATGGGAAAAAAACATTTAGCAAAAAAAACACTTATTTTATTTCAAGTAAATAATTTATTATATGGTCTAATAAATTCTTCTACTTTGTAATTATTTTTCAAATACTTGTAATTGTTTTAAGAGACTACTCTCGCATTAAGAATGTATCCTGTGTCCCGGGGGACTTTACAAACATACATAAAACGGACTCAAACGCCATCCATGCAGTCTGAGTTCAATAAATATTATTGAATGTGTATCTTTGTTGTACCTCCCACAATAAGCAGAGTAAATACATTAGAAATGACAATTATTGTTCGTAAATATAATGGGACATCTTATCACTATAAGCTCTTTATGAACTAGAACAAAAACTTGAGAAAATATACTAGTATGCGTCAAATTAGAATACTTAAAATTGGGAAAAGGCAGGAATATTATGATGACGGTAATACTCGTGTTCTACAAAATGTTTTTTTGTGTTTCACTTGGAGTTCGATAGATGGCGTTAATTCGTTTATGTAAATCGCGCTATTAATATGATCATATTGATATTTAATAAGGTCGTCTGTACATGTGATAAATATAAACCAGTCAGTTCAAAAGATAGATTGTGTTTCATTAGCGGTTCGCTAACGAAACACTTGTCTTCACATTAAGGCAAAGAGTTCAACTTTAGCTTAGGTAGCTAATACTCGTATACGTAGTTTGTAATAATACATATGTATCACGTGGAAAAAACAATATAAATACAAGTTTATTGATTTAAATATAAACACTGAAACTAAATCTTTTCACCGTGCTCCCATTCTCCCCACTTGCTGAGTGGAGGAGACATTTAAAGGGCAATCCAATGTTAGATATTTTCGAAGGCATAAACACACTACTTGCTTTGAAATCTGAGTATACTACATACAGATCGCTTCTCAAACATGTAACTAGGACACCACAACCTTAATAAAAAAAAGTACTTTATTATGTGAAAAAGTTTATTCGAGCGAGCGGCTCATGTCAAAACGTGTGCGGTAGAACCTCCTGCCTAAATTCTTCGGCAATACGCTCGTAGAATATTTTATTAGCCTGTTCGTTACCTGCCTATATTCTGTTTGATCATTGGCTGGTAATAAAGTGAATATTATATTATTATTGTATGACCATTAATATACTGTATTGATTTACGGAGCTCTACAATATTCCGTAAATCAATACCTATGTGCTTCAGTAGGCTTTTGAAAGTATTGGTATCAGTTCTCACGCTAACTTTGATACACACATACCTACTATTTTATAACATAAGGTTTGTATCTAGTAATAATAAAACAGACCGCAAATTTCAACTACTTTTATATTATTTACTTTTTATCGAACACAAATGTTCTAGAGTGTTTTCACACTTCACTCATGAATTCGTCTATTTACAGTCGACTTGTACAACCAAAGGTTGCCTGTAAAAGATTGCTTTTTAGCAATAAGGCCACTATTCGAACAAGTTTATTTATTTGATGTGAAAAACAAAAAAGCTTTAGTTTACATTAAAGTTTACTCTTTTCTAATATTGTATTTATATCCTCGTGGACCAATATCTCATGGATTAATTGATAAGTAATTGATTTATTATTGATTGAAGAGACTATGGGAAACCATCGAAATACTATTTATAATATATATCATAGAATTTGGAAATATACACTTGTTAGGTAAATCTAAATCAAGTGTCTTGACATTTATTTGTAAACCGACAAACTATTAATGAATAAATCAATTTTGAAATTATATACTTTCTAGTCAATAGAGTAACATACAGAAGCTAAAACGTCCCCTTTGTAAAAAGCATTTTACTGAATAATATCTTAATGAGACAAAACAATCCTAAAGTAACATAACATTTTTCTGTGACTCCTTGAATTTCACAGCACTATAAGAAAAATATCCTTGCAGTTGTATCGTACACTCACAAAATAGTAAGAAATAAAACCTCACGTGCCAATATTCTTTGATACCATTCATAAAGTATTGGTTACCTCAGCCCTACCACAAACTATAGACGCCGAACACTTTATGCCCAATAATTGACAAAGATGGCGGCCGGCGGGAAAACATTTTCGTAGACGAATTTTCGAGTTGAAGTTGTCGGAATTTATCGTACACTGTTTGTCTTCAAGGAAATCGGCGACACTCTGGCAAACGTCTTTATTTATGCTTTGCAAAGTTTTCTGGCAACGATAGCAGTAAATGTACTTAGCCCCCGTTTGGTAGCGGTCCTTTGTCGTTGTGACTCGTATCCTTGTACTTAATGTGTTGACTATATAGCCACCTATTCAAGTCTTCCTACAGTGGTATTTAGCGCATACATCCGATAGCTAAGCCTATGTTTTGAAAATGAAGGATATATCCAATGTAAAGCTTACTAAGTAATAAAAATACTCTCACACATGGCCCAAATTATGCAGAGCATGTACTAAGGTAACTAGACTGCTGATAAACATACTTATATATTTCTAAATACATACATAATATAGATAAAGTACACACAGACACAGAACAAATAATATAGATAAAGTACACACAGACACAGAACAAATGACCGTACATAAGTGTATATAAATTGATTTGACTGGTCTGTTGGTCTTATTGTTAATGATTCAGACTACTGAGAGGTCATGGGTTCAATTCCAACCCTGGAAATATAATTGTGTGATGAGCACGATCACTTTTTCTGTGTCTAGATGTAATTTGAATATAAGATTTAAGATTTATCAGCAGTCTGATTAACATAGTACTGCTAATCATAGTTCGGGATCAGACGTCGTCGGATAAATTGTTTTAAATATATTGTGAAGATTTTTACGATTTGTGAAGACTTAATTAGTGCATGAGATCTTGAATTCATTCCGTGGTTGTCGTAAAAGCTGACTAACGGAGCAAGCTACGCAGGACGTCAGCACTGCAAAGAGAAGGAAAACTTGAAACAAACCCTATACCATAGTAGGCCAAAACTTCCTTTCTAAGGAGAGGCCTATGTCTAGCAATGGACTATTAAAGGCTGCTATTTCAGGAATAATTTCATCATTTATCTCCAAATCAATCACAGAATGCAATATAGTCATAAGATTTCTGAATTACCCAATAATATGTTCTGATTTAGAATCGAACTCGTCATTTTAAACCTGAACCTGCCGGAATCACTACCCATTAGACCAACAGGCACAAATATATAAATGATACTAATAAATGAATCTATGTGTACATCTATGTGTGTAATAGAGAAATTAAACTGTACGATATAGATATAAAGCTCAATTTCGTGGGTGTGGCCACGGGATTAGTTTGATTGGAGGGGTGGCAGTGTCCGTTACCAAAACGTTGAGATTATAGCAATATCCGGACTATGGCACTAAGTACCCAACAGTTTTGGTAACAAAGGAAGCACATTAACGCAAACGCACATATTTGCTCGAGGTTAAATATTATTTTAGACGAGATTTGTTTTTGTCCCTTACACTAATGGTATGAAAGTAAAGAGTTTGCTTCTCTTTCTATAGTAGTATATTCGTCGGACTATTTTACTATGTGCCAGACTGCTCGAATGGCGTAGTGGTTTAAGCGGTAGCCATACCGCTTACTACTACGCTGAGTGCTGTGGGTTCGATCGCCACATGGGACGACACTTTTTGTGATCCACATAATTCACACAATAAACATACTTATATATTTTGAAACAAAGAATAAAGATAAATTACACCCAGACACAGAACTAATAACCGTGCTCATCACACAATATTTGTCCTAGATAGGAATCGAATCCACAACCTAAGGCTTAGCAGTCAGGGTGACTAACCACTAGACCAACAAGCCCGTCATTTGCTTAAGTATTTTGTTTTATCTTATGAATAGGGCTTAGGAGAGTTTCGAGAGCCTTAGCTATTTACCATCATATACACGACCTACCTAATCTATATGGCTGGCAACAAACTAGTTTCCATAATATACCGGTAACTGCTTCACATGTGTAAAACAGAAAAACTTAGCTACCATTATTATACAACAAAGGACAAAGTTATTAACAAATGATAATATTATTTAGCGGGCTTATTTTAACTTGTCTTACAACTATAACAGTTGTTAACTATAAACACCATTTGATGAAAATTTTTGACTGGTGTATTGGGCACCCACGGGTTCGATTCCTACTCCAGAAAAATAGTTGTGTCACGAGCACGATCAAAAACTGAATATACGAAACGAATATAATTGATCTGGTTACCATAGCCTCTGCTTAGTTTCGATCAGAATTGCCTGGCTAATCCAAACAATTTCTTAAGTTAAGTTATTTTTAATGAAATTATCAAAGAGTGCACCTAATACTAAAATCTTATTCATACCTTGTATTTTATACTTTTAAATACAACTGAGAACATTAATTACTTATAAAATTGCCAAATCATCAAGGTATTTCAGTCTTTATTTTTTAAACAAAGGAAACTGAATTCTTAAAAACACACACACAAAAGTCTTTTAAAATAACTTGACTTTTGAATAAGACACAACAGAGCTCGTGAACTTGTGGAACTGGCGGAAAAAGACGGCAGTGCTAAATAAAAAATGACCAAGTTTGCCAATGTACTAACGATGAAGCAAAAGGCACAGCCTTTTATTCGGTCTCTATCTAAAAAATCTTTACAAAAACTTGTAAAAGACACTTTATTTTCAAGTATCTGAAAAGCTTTAGAAAAGTTATCGAACCATTAAAGGTGAACAATGGTACGAAGTCTTTTAAAACTGTATCAGCTTGAAGCTTGTTACTTTGTTGAACAAATTTTTTAAATCAAATACTCAATCTAAATACTTGGTAATTTTAGTTCAGCGTACTGTTATTAATCCATACTTTTATCTATTCAAATAAATAAAATTGAATTGTCTGTTTCTAATGTCAAAGTAATAGGTTTTTTTGTGCTCACACGGTTATTTGTACGATACCTATGCCTAAAAGTCAGTTTAAATATTTGTTGTCTGTCTGTTGTAATCTGTGGTAATCTTCTAAACGACTGGACTGATTTTGATAATATTTTAGTACCAGGTAGCTCTCTATTTAAGGAGTAACTTAGACTATTTTTCCCTTAGAAAAAACCCTATAAAGTTTTGCAAGGCCCGGGAATCGAACCCACTACCACTTTTCAAATTCGTCAAATTTGAAAAGTGCACCAGCTAGTTTATAATAAATGTCAAAGTATTTCTTTGTTTCTTACACTTTCACGTTTAAACTACTTAACCGATTTAAAAAATTCTTTCACCAATGAAAGGGTACATTATCAGCGAGTAACAGCAAGTACTTGTTACTGCGATGACCAACATACATGCAGGCAGAGCCACGGACAAAGGTAGTATAATTTAAAATAAGTTTTTAATGGCAATATAATTGAGCTGTAAATTAAAGACATCAAGTTAATGAGTGACTTACAATTAAAATACAACCAGCTTTCTGTCTTTGTTCCTTTATCATACCTTTTCGAAGATTTCATTTAAGATTTTGAAACAATATGATGAATAAAGTGGGTGGGCACCATACACAAAGCAAACAAAAAGTTAAAATTGATGATTTCTAGGATCTCCTACATACAGCATCATATATCTTAAACTTTTGTTTAGAATTTCAAACCTCTCAAGTTAATATATTTAATTTAAAATATCTATTAACTCATTAGGCGCAAATTAATTTAGTAAAATACGCTTTTATAGTGAACCGAAAAGAGTTATATGAGCCCAAGCTCAATGGGTTTACCTCAATATCCACATCTTTTCTCTATCATCGCTTCATCATCAACAGCCTTTAACCGTCCACTGCTGGACATAGGCCTCTCCTTAGAAAGGAGGTTTTGGCCTACTACGCTGGCCAGACGGGTCGGTATAGGGTTTGTTTCAAGTTTGCCTTCTCTTTGCAGTGTTGTTCTCCTGCGTAGTTTGCTCCCTTAGTCGGCTCTTAAGATACCCACGCGATGAATGGGGGTGGTGACAATTCGTATCTTTAATCAGTCACCTCACGGACACTATCATCACTTAAGCTCCAAAATTCCAAATTCTAGAATCGTCCTCTAACTATATAAATATACAAGTTGCATTGCGATACGACCATTAGGTTGAATTTCGAATTAACACCCAATTTTTTTTTGTATAATTATAGCTAACTGAAGCTTATAACAATTTGAGAAATGAAATAACTAAAAGTAAAGAGAAGCAACAACTGGCAGTTTCGAGTGACAAAAGACTTTAAGGTTTAAAAAACTATGTCGGTATCAGGTGTCAAACTCGGAGCTTCTTAAGATAGTAACCATTAATGAGATCAGATATCCTTTATAAAGGATTGGGAACAATGTTTGAAATACTGTAAGATAAAATGAACAGACAATGATGAACAGATGAATGATTAACGAGTTTAATCGACTTTCGCCCTTGTTGTAGTAGTAGTGTACTCAAAGTCCAGTAACACATATCTGGCCCCAGCAAAATATAACAATACAATTTTATATCAAACAAAGTAAATAACAAAAATTATATTGAAAACGTGCTGTCATCAATACTCAATGGAATTGAGGACTATGTAAGAACTCAATATGTATGAGTAAATTTAGTCTTTCAGTTGTAAATTCTTTAGTAATTTAATTAAAAGCAATTCAATCATGAAATATATTTTTAATGAATGAAGAGGTACCTTTGGCGCTAGCAACATTTTATATTGGGAAGCATTAAGGCCCATGATAATTTACTTGGCGCGATGCAAAATCAATAGTTACGAAGTAGCTCGTCTTATTTCCGCTTGATGGCGGTGACATTTTTTTTTAAATGCACCAATAAATGCACCAAATTTAAAAAAACTAAATTAGATGTAATTAATTGATTCATAAAAATAATAAATTTGAAAATCAAGAGACGATACAAGGTACAACATACAACATTACTTTAGTTAGTGTACTAGATATAATAACAATAATATAATCTAACACATTTCATATACAACCTTCTGCTCCCAAACTAGATAAAGCCTACACTGTAGTAACCAGGCCACTGATAAACATACTTATATATTTCTAAATATAAATTTTAGGTTATTAACACCTACATAGAACAAAAAGTCTTGCTTATAGCAGTAAAATGAACAAGATGGAAAACGAAACCACGGATTTGGCTTCCCAGTCAGAATCACAAACTGATATACCCACACATTAATACGTAGATCGTTTTTTTTTCAAGAAAGATGACATAAACAAACAAAGACAAATATAAATATGTATAAACGTGATTTGTTTTACACTTCATGATAAACCTTTTTTATATGTAGATGTCTGCCATTCATATCATTTCTGTCATAAAAACCTTTGAATCTAAATACTCGAAAAAATATGATAGGATAAGGGTAGTTTTTTTTTTTTCGTCAGTGTCAAAAGGGACGTTTCAGAATGCTCACCGACGCTTTTGGAGGCTTATCTGTGTCAGGTGATCTGTGAGAAGTGTTGGGCAGGGTTGATGAGCATTAACGATTACGTCCAAACGTCAAATGGACGCCTCGTGCCAGCAGGTGTCTACTTTGAAAGTACAAGGATTTTGGTAATGGGGCGCGTAATCTTGGGGTTGACTTGGAGAGAAAGGACTTTTGAGATACAACGTTGCATACAATTTAAATTTTACGTCTAGGGATTTAATAATCTTGTTATAAGTTTTTTAAATATATATAATTTGGATAAATAAATATAAATCTTGTTTTAATAAACACATGAGACAATTAGAACCTCGTTTAGAAATGGTTAGTAAACGGGTAGTAAATGCGTAGTAATAAATTTTGTGTTTAGTTGTTCTTTAGAAATGGCCAAACGACAGCACTTTTATTCTGTTAATGAATTGTTAAAAATCTTTTCATTTTAGAAGCGGTGTGGCGACTGCCCCTACACCATCCGTGGAGTCCCAGTGCAAGCTATAGTTAGTTAGGAATGTGATATATCATCCGTGGGAGAGCCATGCTTCGGCACAAATGGATGGACTGAAGTAATACCATAGCCTCACACAAAATCGGTGTTAAATAGATCTTTCATTGCTTTTTGCCGAGTGAGTGATGTTACCGGGGCCCAAACCTCTCTACCCCCCATGGAGGTGGGGGTCTCAGAAATTGGTAAAGCGTGACTCTTAAATTGCAAATGTCAGAACAAATGACCGTGCTCATCACATAATGTAATATAATAGATTAAGTATCAGTGCGTTGTCACTTATGCCCCAAAAAACTAATTTTATAACCAACCTTCAAACTTTTTTTCCTAAGTTGACAATAAGAACAACAACCAGTATCATCCTGACAAGCATAATATATTGTATACCTATATAAAACCACGATGTATATTTTTGTTTCGTTATTTATAGATATTTCGGGGTTTCGTAGCTTTGTCAGGTCGACAAAGCGTATTATTCGCACCAAGAGGCGATGTGTACAGGATGTGACCCTCAGCCGTGTACTATAATAGACCACATTATTGTGAACAAATAAAAAGGGTGAAAACCCTTGGCTGTTGTCTCATAAATACGCAAGTAGAGTTGTATGGGTATTTGTATTAAGTTTGAAACTATTTAAGCGATTTAATTTCATGTCGTCATCATCGTCATCATCATCAGACGGGTTGGTATAGGGTTTGTGTCAAGTTTTCCTTCTCTTTGCAGTGCTGCAGTGCATAGTTTGCTCCGTTAGTCAGCTTTTACGAGATCCACGGGATGAATAGGGGTGTCACTACTATTCATCCCGTGGGTGTGTGGTCCGTATTCTTAATCCATCTCCACACGGAGTTTTTTTATCTATTTACATCTAAAGGATTAATTCTGATTAACTATTTCAACAGATAAAAAAGGTTCTATGTCCAAGTAGGTAAGTTCAATGAACGAAATGAGAAATTCATATAATCGGTTGTATTTAAAATAAAAATAAAAGTAAAATAAAAATTAAGAATACAGTATTTACAATGCATAGTAATGTTAAATTTGAGGTCGGCGGTACCTTTTTGCAGATTAATTATTTGAGTAAAATAAGTTCAAATTTAGAACTAACTAAATTATGGTTGGGATAGTCGAGAGGCTGCTAAACAGCTGAGTAGAGTTTGTACCAAATTCAAATTGGGACAAGAACTTATGAACTTGCACGTCATTGTAAGGTCACAAAACAACTTATCATGAACACACACCACTTTATGAATGTGAACTGAGTAAATGGAGAGCTCACAACCGACTTAAGTCGTTATTAGTGCCCCAGCGCTATCGAAGGGCCAGAAGTGACCGTCATCCTTACTTGCGGTTTTGTTTTGAGTCCTAATTTATGATAATCTAGACTGACAGTCAACCGAGGCGAAGCTCCTTTTATTTTCTCTAAAAAATTTGCAACGATTTCTCGCTTCTGTTCCATAGAGACTTTAAAATTTTCTTGTTCCATATCACTCGTATACGAGTCCAATGATGCATAGATACGCGATACTCGCGCTGAGCCGTGGTCACAGGCTGACTCCAGGCAGTGTGACCTAGTCGAAATCTCGTGCAATTCAAAAATACTTAACATCTACTATGTTCAATAAATATCCAATCATATATATGGATATATTATATTGAAATTCACCTTGGTGCACTTGACAGTCCATAAACAATATTAGTGATAATAGAACCATAGAACACTCTCAGTCATAGACAAGTCGCTACGCATGTTAGGCGACTTTTAAAAAAACGCTATTCATTACAACATGTTTTGTTATTTAAATGGAAAAACGGCAATTTACAAATTGATTTTTTTAAGAGTGAAAGAGTTTCTTCTTAAGTTATTTATTCGTATATAAGAAAACAACCTCTAAATTAATGTTAACGATACTAAAAGCAGTATTAAGTACTCTACTGAATTTACTTAACATTCATTATAAAATGCTTTTGCAACTTCCATTCCTGAAGTCTTATAAATAAACAGGTCCGGAACGGAACGGTACGTATATAAACAAAGGCATAGCATGCAAGATTCATGTCTTGCCACAAATGAATAATTTATACGGTGCAGTGAACGCAGCCGGAGTCGTATATGTCTTAGATTTAGCGGCTATTGCTACGGTACCTTGCACAATGTCACATAAATATGTTTTTGCTGTTTATTCTGCGAAACTATTTGGACACGAATTTGCATTTCAATTGTTATTTACTGAGCTTGTTTAATTTAAATTAGTGGAGGTAGAAATAAGTTCTCTTTATTTACCTACTTGTTTTTCGACTGGACTTTTGGTTTAGTAATTAGTGACCCGAACTACTGGACCAACAGCGGAGCGGGTTACTGACGAGCGGAGATTGGGGGTTCGATTCCCACTCAGGCCTAATAATTATAAGAAGCAAACGATCAGACCAAAGTCCCTCTACCCTGTAGTGGGTCACCATCATAAATATGAGTAATTTAAGAATTAAGAATACAAAGTGTCACCACCCCTATTCATCCCATGGGTGTCGTAAGAGCCGACTAAGGGAGCAAACTTTGCAAAACAACAGCACTGCAAAGAGAAAGAAAACTTGAAACAAACCCTATACCAACCCGTCTGGCCAGCGTGGTATAGTAGGCCAAAACCTCCATTGTATAAAAAGACGTATGTCCATCACTGGACTGTTAAGGGCTGTTGATGATGATTACAGAAGGAAGTACTGAGGGATTTGATACCTGAGTGTGAGAAAATTCCAACTCAGCTTAAGATTAACATTCCTTAAACGTTGAAAGAAGAAGCAGTAAAAATATACAAGATGCTGCCAAGATGCCAGTTATTCAAACCTTTCTCGATATTCGCTGAAGTCTGCCCCAACACTATGTCTGCGTGGTATATTACGGTCTAACCGTACTCACAATCTGAGTAAGCCTATACGTAACAGCAGCATATAACATTTTTTTCTGTACATTGTATTTTATTTCTATTATTTAGACACTAATGCTTAATCTTACATGTATGAAACTAGAAACAGTTTTTCGTAACTTTACTGTACTTTTGATATATTAGTCAACTTTCGAAAAGAATTCAAACACAGTTCGCTTATGGTGGCTACGGAACAAAGGATTGCTTGTGGTTTGCTCTTTATTATTAAAGGTGAAGTTAGGACGACCCCTCTTGCTGACTTCACCCGGGTTATAGAATTGTCTAAAATATACATTATGTACATTTTGGTACAATGTGTCTTTCGAATGTTCGATCAACTTTTCAAAATAAGTTTTGTGTGTGGGTACCGTATTTCTTGTTCGTAGTTTTTTTTGTTAATGACAACATTAGGGTTAGTTAGATTTTGGTATTAAAACATGTTCTAGGTGGCTGAATGGTAAGCCTGGGTAGGAATCGAGAACGAGAGGTCATGGATTCGATTCCCACCAAGGACTAATATTGTGTGATGAGCACGATCACTTTTTTGGTATAACGGGCAAACGAGCAGATGGGTCACCAGCCACCAGATGGGATGAATGCCTGTAACTCAGGAGTCACTATGCTCTTTTCTTGAAGGTTTGAAGGTCGTATCGGTCCGGAAATATGGCAGACATAATTTTTTCTATAAATTGCTTACTCTGTCTATGGTGTTAATTTATGTATATTATGGATATATCCGTATGGTGATGGATTAAGAATACGGAATGTTGCCACCCCTATTCATCCCGTAGGTGTCGTAAGAGCCGACTAAGGGATGAAACTACGCAGGACAACGTAACTGCAAAGAGAAGTAATACTTGAAACCACCCCTTTTTTTTTTTTTTTTTAACTTGTGGAAATCCCCTCGGACCGTCACCCCACCGGGGTTTGCGGCGGGGTGGTGTGTCGGACTCGAACCGACTAAAACCACACGGTGTGCCCTCTTTGCGCTTCCAGTTTAGGAGGGGTCCAGGTAGTTATCGCCTTCTGGACCCCTCCCAGCGCCGGCCCGCTCCTGGTGCGGGCTCCGTCTTCAATTATCCTCTCTTTAGGCGACGTCCGGCACACGCGGACGCCGCCCCCTCGCGGCTGGCCAACTAATGCGGGTGGAGGGGAAACCCACCCCGTCCACCCGCGGCCACACTCAGGGCGGCATGAGGCGCAGGTAAGCGCGCCTCCGCCGCCCGGTTCGCCGGCGGCGGATCAGGTCCGAGTGGAGGTCGTCCTCCCGGGCCTTCTCCGCCGCCTCCTTCTGCGAGATTACCTCCTCGCAGAAGGTTGCGACCGCGGTAAAACAACTGTCGCTACCGGCCATGGAGCGAATTACGGCCGGTAGCGAGAGATCTGCTCCGATGACTGCAGTGAGGGCCCGGCGCTGCGTCGCCCATGCGGGGCAGACCGCCAGCGTGTGCTGGGCCGAGTCCTCACTGCAGTCGCAGTGGTGGCAGGCGGGACTCAGTTCCCTCCTAGCGACCGAGTGCAGGTACTTTCCGAAGCAACCGTGCCCGGAAAGCACCTGCGTCAGCCGGAAGGAAAGGGCCCCGTGCTGCCGCCCTGCCCACTCGGCTATGGCCGGCTGGAGAGCCTCCACGGCGGCGAAGCCAGCGCGTGGAGTCTCCAGCCGGAACGACCATCTAACCATGGTGGCTCGGCGAGCGGCTTCGCGCCACTCGCGCACGTCTTCGGGCGGAGGGCGAAATCCGCTCTCCGCCCGGAAGTCAGCCACTCGCCGATAAACTTCGGCGAGCACTTCCGCCTCCAAATCCCACGGGGGTGTTCCGGCCAAGGCGCAAGCCGCCTCGGTGGACACCGTGCGGTATCCGCGTATGGCTCTGACCGCCAATATCCTCTGGGGGCGCCAGAGGCGCGCCCTATTCGGGGCGGTCAGAGCCGCCACCCACACCGGTGCACCATAAAGCGCCATGGACCGGACAACCCCCGCGTACAGCCGCCTCGTGGGAACACTGGCCCCGCCCAAATTGCCTAAAGTCGCCCTAGGGCGGAGGCAGTGTCCACCAGCTTCGGACCAAGCTGTCGGAAGTGCTCGTCGAAGAGCCACCTACCGTCTAGGACCAGACCCAGGTACCTCATCTGGGCCCGGACCGGTACGAGGACCGAGCCGACCTCGATTGAGGCGCCGGCGGGTGGACCACGACGGGGCCCATGAAATAATAGGGCCTCCGTCTTATCCAGGGCCACCCGTAATCCCAACGCCTCAATGCGCCCGACCACCTGGGAAACTCCCGTGGCGGCCAGGCGCGCCGCCTCCTGGAAGTTAGCCCCCCGGGCCGTGACTAAAGTGTCATCTGCGTAGCAGAGTACACCCAGCCCGGGGGGGAGACGCCCTCGTAGGGCCCAGTCGTATCCAATGTTCCACAGGAGTGGTCCTAGGACAGACCCCTGCGGAACACCGCACGACATGGCCCTGCGTCTCAAGACGCCATCTCGGTCCTCGTACATGACGGTTCGCTCCTCAAGGTAGTCTGCCACCAGCCGCCTCAGGTACTCCGGCACTCCGTGGTAGCGGAGCGCTTCCCTGATGCAGCTGAATGGCAGACTATTGAAGGCGTTGGCGATGTCCAAGGACACCGCCAACACCACTCCGCCGCAGCTCACGGCCTCCTCGGTCACGGCCCTAAGGCGCATTACGGCATCGATCGTCGAACGCCCCGCTCGGAAACCGAATTGGGCGTCCGACAGATCGGGGCCAACCTCGCAAAGGTGCCGGACGATGCGGGCAGAAAGCACCCTCTCAAAAAGTTTACCCGCCTCGTCCAGCAACACGATAGGCCTATAGGCCGCGACCGATTCGGCAGGCCGTCCCGGCTTCTGCAGCAGGACCAGCTTCCCGCATTTCCAGCGCTCAGGGAAGCGTCCGGACGCCAGGCTAGCGTCCAACACCCCCCTGAGGTGGTCCGACATGTAGTCGAGGGCTCGGGCCATCACTCGGGCTGGAACCCCGTCCGGCCCGGGGGCAGTGTTCTTGGATCTAATCCGTAGAACAGCCGCCCCTAACTCCGATTCCCTGACGGGCGGAACATCAGCCTCGCTGCCCCCGTCGTCTCCGGCTGATGCAGCCATCGACGGGGGTGTGTGCTCCGCCCGCTGCGGGAATAGGCCCTCGACCACTTCCTGCAGGAAGCTGGGCTGGAGAGTCTCCGTAAGGGGGGGGCCCGACGTGCGGAGCTTTTGACGCACCGCACGATAAGGGCGACCCCAGGGGTCACGCTCGAGACTCTCCAGCATCTCCTCTCTACTGACATCCTTGGCGCGGCAGATGGCCAGCCTCAGAGTTTTCCGAGCTTCTCGGTACTCCTCATGAAACCGGTCCACCTCCTCACCGACCCCGCGGTGACGTCGCCGACTACGGGTGAGGGACCTCCGGGCACGTACACAGGCCGCACGGAGGTCCGCCAACTCCTGGGACCACCAGTAGACCTCCTTCCTTGGAGGCCGACAACCACGAACGCGGGGCATGGCCGCATCGCAAATCTGCGTAATCGCATCGCAGAAGCGACCAGCCCCCATGTCGACCTCCTCGGTCGGGGCCTGCGGAGACAGCCAAGAGTGAATACTTGAAACCACCCCTATACCAACCCGTCTGGCCAGAGTCTCTCCTTTCTAAGGAGAAGCCTGTATCTAGCAGTGGACTGCTGTGGGCTGCTGATGAAGATGTGATGTATATGTTTAGAAAAATATTAGTATGTTTATTTAAAACTATATGTGATGAGTGACGGCAATAGGCGTGCTACCGATTACGTAACAGGGGCTAAAACTACAGGCGGCAAAATGTGGATTATTAATTCGCCTCTGGCTACCCCTTAGGGGATAAAGACGAAAATCTATGTATAATGTAAAAAGTAAATAGTAGGTCTATATTACAATATAGAGAGAAAATTTAATCATGTTCTATAATTTTATATTAATGAACATTTTTATTAAATATTTATTCAGTAGAAGCCTATTTCATTACTTATTTATTTTGTTCAGTAACTTGTGAGCATTATTAGAAGCAAATCGATGCTGTATCAATTTTCAGTAATTCAGTGTCGTTTGAAGCTCCATTTATTAGATACTAGGCATCCCAATTAAATTTTATTAAAGCCGAAGAGAGATCCAATTAATTGTTTTCATTATTCTCTTATAATAAGGGTACTCGTACACAACTGTTCGAATGTACATCTTTGGAAATATATTAGCATTTTTGTTAGGTGTCCGATTGACGGGAGTTTCTCTTAAGTCCCACTTACTTATTAGGCAATTCTCACTAATAAGTAAGTGAGACTTAAAATTATGAACGAAAAAATACAGGGTTTTAGAATTCTTAGGGTTGAGTGTATGAACGGTTGACTGTTTGTAATTGCCTTTATATATTTACCGAATAGCTTTAATTTCAAAATGGCGAAGAACAGTCCACTTCACGTGCTCTTTGATCCGTATTGCTATAATTTATTTAAAAAACTTTTAATTAGCAATACAAAGACTAAGGTTTGATCGACCCAGCTTCAAAGGATAAACTTGTTGACATCAGATATCCTGACGAACAACAATTAGTTATTTTTCACCATTAGAGGTGGAGTTCTTTATTCAAATTTCTATAGAACCTTGAGTGGCTACAACCAATTCAAAAAGTTAATGTTAAAATCGGTTTACAAATAGAGAAAATTTCACAAAAAAAATTAGGTACTTCCTTTTTGAAGTCTTGAATTTAAAATATCTGTACTCAATACTATCACATCAACAGCCTTTAATAGACCACTGCTGGACAAAGGCCTCTCCTTAGATAGGAGGTTGTAGCCTACTATACCACGCTAGCTAGATGGTTTGGTAAATACTAGAATTAACTTTATTTTAAAGTAAATACCAGCGTCGAAGAGCTGTTACCACATGCTGATATATATCGACCCCAATCGACATCAAAAAAACTAACTACATTAGTCAAAGAGGACATTAAAGTGTTTATACAACTAAGTAACAATAACTATTCAATCGAAAATTTTGATGTTTTCGTTATATTTATTCATCCCAAATAAAATTACATCCTTACTTAGGGCCGCATAAGGATGGGGATTAGGAAGATCAAGAAAAGCATAATTTTACTTTGAACTCCGAAATACTCAATCACGCAAAAAGGTTGAAAGTATTTCGATGAAATTTTCCACAAAGATTAAAGCGTGTAAAGCCGCAAAAGTTAGTATACTCATAAGTAAGAAGAGACTAGACTGGGTTTGATGGTATAAGGGGTGACCGCTGTGATTACCGCCGCCCATGGACACCTACAACTCAAGAGTCAGCTGTGTGTTACCACCCTTTGAGATTTCCCCCCCCCCCCCCCCCGCCTCAAACAACGGAGGGTGGGGATTTGGCCTCTGATAACCTCACTCACTTGGTAAAGAGCGACGTAAAAATTTCTTAAAACCAGTTTTCTCCGTAAAGTGAACTAAGGAAGCAAACTATGTAGGACAACAACACTGCAAAGAGATGGAAAACTTGATACAAACCATATACCAACCCGTCTTGCCAGCGTGATATAGTAGGCCGAAACCTCCTTTCTAAAGAGAGGCCTATGTCCAGCAGAGGACTATTAAAGGCTGTTGATGATGATGATGACTTTTCTCTGAGGCTGTGATATCATTCCGGTAGAACCGCACCGTTTGTATCAAAGCATGTCTTTGCCACGATTGTCTTTGATTATGTCAGAAATGAAATCAAGTAGTATAAATTAGATGAATTATAATTAATGGGGTCTAATAGTACTGCTACTTATAGCACGATTAGTCATCACAAATTAAAGGGCTAGTTGCATACCACATCGTCTCTCGAAATATTTGAAAACACTGATGTAATTTTTGCATTGAGCTTATAGTAAACTACCTGGTGCCTAAAAACGATACATCCTTTCAATCTAATCGATAGCCAGAGAATAGAGAGAATACTAAAAAAGACAAAGAAATGAACGAACCTGATAGTCCTGGTTTGACACGTACCTAACTGGTTCTCTTCCAGCAAAGTTTTACAAAGGTAAATATGAAAATGAATTGAAATTTTTTGTTGAAATTTTGCAATTCGCACGTTCTTGTAACAATGTTTACTTATCTGTACGTTGATTCTAGTACGAGACGTTAGTTCGGATTCTTCTCTATAGATTCGAATCTATAGTTGTCTTACAATTCCGCTGAATAGACAGGAAATTCGAATAAAATAGTTTGTGTTTGGAACTAGATATAGGAATTGAATGTGAAAGATTTTGAATTGCGAATCAAGTTACGACTATCTGTCGTTCTTTTCTGAATATTTGAAATTAGGTTTATCCAGTCTTAAGAAAATAAGTTAGTTTCCAAGCTAGAGTAGGTTGGATAGAGATTAATAATAATCATATTTTCAGACAACTGACTCACAATACAATCTAGTTTCAAACTAAACAGAGCTTTTACTATGAAAGTTAGATTGACTGATGGAATACTTTTATACTTTTTTTTGTAAAAACTCAATTATATACATATAAAATACCCAATCTCCGAAACAAATATTTGCAGATCATACAAACATTTGGTCCGACCTGGGAATCGGACCCGAGATCGACTGGGAATCGATACAGCATACAACGCTAACACTGCACGAGGTAGTGAAATTATTCGAGTATGGATATTTAAAATTACAAGTAGCTACTCCCGTTTTCTGAGATTATGTAATTAAAATTAACCGGTAACAGATACATCATCACAAAGCATATGACGTCATCACAAATTCATCAATTATCAACATTAATTCAATTGTTTTCAAACTTTAATGACTATACTTTCTACATGTTTAAATCGATACAACAGTAATCACAATAATCGAATCACACTGATCGTTTTCACGAGTGTACCCGTAATCAAGATTGATAATATCAATAAATTACTTTTAAACATTCGAATTTAATGATATATGATTTTTGAAGTGAAAACTTCTTTCGGGGCGTTTGGCATTTTTGAACAACAAACAAAAGAATGTATTTTTAGAGATGGGAAAAAACCATTGAACTCGCGACACTGTTACCGTTACCGACACCTCTGTCTATAAGTATCTACATATATCGGCCCCGTTTACACGCGAGTTTGGGTTGACATACGAGTACATTGATATTTAACTAAATACAATATAAACATGTCTCATGTCGGAGCTTTTAGAATCGAAAAAAAAACAGAAAAGATTCCCGTTGTAGTAAAAAAAGAACAAATTTTTACATTTGTCGGCTCTCCCAGAGTGCCACTACGGAGGGCAAACTAGCAGACTGGTAACTTCATGGTAAGTGATTACCCCTGCCCACGGACACTTGCCACGACTACTACTAACTTAAGTTACAACTGCGTTGCTCTTTTTGAGCCAGAATTACGGGGGGTAAAGTTGGAGCTCCGGTATCTTCACTCACTGGGTTAAAAGTATCGAAATAATTTCCTATCACCGTTTTCTATGAGGCCATGGAATCACACGATCGAGCCGACCCATCATCATCAACAGCCTTTACTAATCCACTGCTGGACATAGGCCTCTCCTTAGAAAGGAGGTTATGGCCTACTATAACACGCTGGCCAGACGGGTTGGTATAAGGTTCCTTTCAAGTTTTCCTTCTCTTTGTAGTGCTATTGTCCTGCGTAGTTAGCTCGCTTAGTCAGCTCTTACGACACCCACCTGATGAATAAGGGTGGTGACACTCTGTATTCTTAATCCGTCCCCACACGGAGTCGACCCATTCGTACCAAAATACGGCTCCCCACGGTTCAATTATGTTTACTTATAAGAAGTAACGTCATTGCGTATTAGATATTACTCTTTTGAATTGACAGTGCAACCTAGTCAACACTATGTTCACGTAAATATGGGTCAACAAAATCATAGTCATTAGTTTATTTTTTTAATACAAAAGGTTGAATAGTTGGCTCGATAGATGGCGTTGACTCGAAAATTTCTATCGCGTTATGGTTTCGTTACCTGCGTTAGATAAGAAGGGAAAATATTCCTTCTGTGTTATGTAATACATCAAGCATGTTAAATGTAAAACTTAAAACAAGTATATCATCAAGCATAGTGACGGAATATTATACCCGCTAAGTATTTAAATAGTCCAGTGTTTAATTTCAACCCTATCCAAGTCGACCTTTGTATAGTAGTAATATAGAAAATATTGTATAGTAGTAATATAGAAGAGAACACTAATCTAGGAGAAAAATTAGAATCCTGCATACTGGCTAAGACATATTGCATATTAATGTTACTACCACATTGACGTGTTTCACAATCACAAAGGAATTAATCAACACCAAATACAAACAGGAAGCAAGTATAACAAAAAAGAAAACAATCTAAAGCTCAGCTTCAAAAGCGCAAAAGAAGAAAGGAAAAAAAAAATACATTAATGACGCCCCGACACTCCGCAAGGGTATTCGGAAGCTATTGTGCATTTTCCAAATAAATTATACGTTGACAACAAACAAATATCAGGTCAACTCTTAGACAGGCCCTCGGGACAAAGCCTTTAGCCAAATCTACGCTCACAATAAACTGAATATCGGAGATAAATTTCGTAAATTTCGATGAATTCCTTCGTTCCTATCACCCCTTAATTTGTACACGAACGCCGTTAGTCATTTAAGATCAAACAAGTCTGTTTATTTGCCCAAAAAATAGATGAAAAGTTTGAGTGAGTTTTGACTCAAATAATGGCGTGTGGCTAATTGCATGCACTAACGTTGCGCCACAAAATGTCGACATGTCAACTACAAGGTTGCGGATTCGACTCCTACTAAGCGCAAATTTTAATATCAATGAGTATTTTATATTGATATGGCAGAGGCAATCGCCTGTGTGTGTATTATGTATTTACAAAAAAAATGTATGTTTATTTCTAGAACCTAGAAATATAATAATATTGTTATTTACTTAAATGGAATTATAATATATGACATTCAAACGTATTTTGTATTGTGCACCACATATATATAGTCAAGGGCGGCCTGTACAGGATCGCAGACTGCGATAAGGCACCCACTATACTACTGTTTCTTTTTGTATTTTATACTGTATAACTCTTATTTGTCTATCTATGTTTGTTTAGTCTAGATAATACAGTGTAGTATTATAATATTATTATAATATATTAATAAACATTTTATTTCTTTTCTTTTTTTTTTTCTTTAAAAAGACAACTCCTGCACTAGGAATAAATCCTGTGTCGCGGGGGACTTTACAAACATACATGAAACGGACACAAAGTACACAAATCTTTAAGTATTGTATAATACAAAGCTTAACTAGTTAAAACGCCATTTTAATGTTTTCATGAAACTAGCGTAATATGATTTAATAAACCTACGAATGTTTGTTTGTTATAAGATTGTCTGTATAATTAAATTCTTGACTGCCACCGCCTATTCACGGCATCCTTGGTCTCACCAATTTTATTGAATCATTAAACTGCTGTGACTACAGTTTACTACCAGACAATATTGACAATAAAGTTCCTTTGAATTCGAAACACCACAGGTGATTTCAAATATTTGATCAGTCTGATAAATGTATTTTACTTCAAAATGTATATCTGCGAAAGTACTATTCATTATTCTACTGGCCTGTTGATGAATCTAACTCCTGGGACAGTTATAGTGCGTTCTAATTCTACCTGGGCTGATAATGATGTTATGAGGACGATTATTTGTGCCGTGTCTAGGAGTTATGTATTTATAACACGAATATTTGTATTTAGAAATAAAAAAGTATGTTCATCGGAGGTCTGTTTTAGAAAAAACCTATGCTAATCTGCGAACACGAGAGAATCTGCAAACAACAGGTAGCAAACAATAAATCGCAGTGTACATTCAGACACCAAAGAGATCTTAAAACTACTTTTCAATTCAGAAACACTTTAAGCCCCACTCTTATCCCTTAACAAAGTAGGGCAGTTCTAAAATCGATCGTGGCACAATGGTGAGATATAAAGGGGTGTGGAATAAAAGCCTTGCGAACATAGATGGTAACTGGCGGGAAATCGTAGGCCGATTGGCGTCATTTTACAATATGGATTTTAATATAAAATTCTTTAGTTATCTTTAAAGAGACACGATTTTACGGTAGTTCAAATACTTTGTGATTTTATTATTCGAGTTTGAAGTTTTATTTACTAAAAGTCTTAGTTAAATATTTTACTGAGAATAAGTTACACTAGTGTTGCTAAGACGGGTCACCGGACGGTAAGTGTTGGTTACAGGTATCCATGGACTTACCATCAGGTGAATGGTCTGCTTGTTTGCCTCCATTCTCATAAAATTTAGATTTTTTAATTCAGAATTTAGCATTAACAACAGTTTTCCTTCTCGTATTATAATTTTGGCCTCACAAACTATTTGGTACGTTAACTTTAAAAGCGGATAAGATATAAATTTCAAAGCTTTTGTAACATCGAATTGGAATATTAAATCACTGTACCCAGGGACTAGGGGTGGGATTGAAATAATAAAGGAATGTCAGTATTTAATTAAGGATAATGGACAAACCTTTGTGTACCACTGTGCTTCTAATATCGTTAACGACAATTTTAAAGCGCTATTATATAGAAATTCTAAATATTTTACAACAATGTTTTATCCTATACAGTATCAGGTGCATAGTTACTAGGCACCCAGACTCAGAACAAAGCACACACACACACACTTTGTGTGATCCACAAACAATTTGTGGATCACACAAAGTGTCGTCCCATGTGGGGTTTGAATCCACAACACTCGGCGTAGTAGGAAGCGGCGTGGCGACCGCTTAAACCACTACGAAATCCGTGCAGTCACTTTATAAAATTGCCTTAAAAGCACAAACCTTGACGATTTTTTTCAAACTATTAACAGATATGAAGAAGTTGCTTTAGATACAATCGAAAATCCATTTAAGTGGAGTCTCTCTATCTTTCTAAAGACACAAAAATCTCTCTAATCTTTGGATAAATTTAAGAACCATGAAACACTGTCTAAACCAAACCAGAGCAGTTTCATTATTAAATATGATGTTTGGATCGCTATCTATGTAGGGTTGGCTATTCAATTGTCGGTTTCACACTCGTCCATTGTTTAAAACATATATTTAATTAAATTTAAATATTTTCACAGTAAATTATAATAATTGGAGATACGTCACACACGCTGTGGTATACCGGAATACTTTTAAACATACTAGACACATACAACTTATAGAAAACTTATACCCAAACAGACAACATAAAATCTTGCTCATCACGAAGTTGTTTGTCTTGATTGGGAATCAGACTCACTTACTCTGGGTTAGAGTTCAAAATCACTAATCACATAAATTTTAATGAATTATACTAATTAAAAAAAAACCTCTATAAAAATGGGATACCCATAAAAAGAAACATTCGTTAGATTTATTAAATATCTACAGGTTTATCAGCTCTTCACGGAATGTTGGCTACCAAAAAAAAACAAAAAAAACTCAATGGCAATAATTCCCGTTACAGGACTCCAAAATAACGGGATGAAAATCGTATACCAGTTGAAATCCAGGAATATCGTCACTGAAATTCAAATGTATCATAAATACGGGATTAATTGAAACCTTTGTTATTTGACGGTAAAATAGCCCTTTTCATACGAGTGAGGGGTCATGTATGAACATAAATAAACTGTGCTTTGAAAGGTCTACTTGATAGCGTTATCGATTTGTTCTATATATTTATAAGTCCATATGCGTCGCAATATGTACTATGAATATTTGCGTACAACTATCATCTCACTAGTGTGTGTTAGTTAGTTTTAGTATTTACTATTAGTTTATAGTTATTAGTGTCTACTTTTAGAGTGAGTTTTAGAAATAATCATAACAATAATTAACTGATTATCATTCACATAATTTGTCCTCGGGCAAATGAATACATTAGATTAGGACCTATCTACGAACAATGATATTATTTATTGAGCGAAATGATGAACGAACCTTTATAATACTTGAAGTTTTTATTGTTCTTAAGTAAGTGACTAAGGGAGCAAACTAAGCAGGACAACAGCACTGCAAAGAGAAGGAAAACTTGAAACAAACCCTATACCAACCCGTCTGGCCAGCGTGGTATAGTAGGTCAAAACCTCCTTTCTAAGGAGAGGCCTATGTCCAACAGTGGACTAGTATAGGCTGTTGATGATGATTGATGAAGTGACTTTGTTTTTATTGAGAATAAAAACCTTTAATCGCAATTAGCAAGAAATAAAACATTTAATCTGTAACATACACAATTCTTTCTTTAGCTGCAAGAGTTCACATAGTCGACTACAGTTACTTTGCACCAGGTGTCCCGACTTGCTCTCATAATTGTTATTAGTCTGCATTTCGAACAGGTCAAGGACTTATTTATGGATAAAACACATCTTAAAACATCACTCAGCTAAGTGCTATGGAACATTGAACCTTAATATAAAGATAATTCAGAAGTTGGTCTGGAAACTTAGGTCAATAACATCTGCATTCATAGTAGCCCCTTTAAGTTAATGGCGGGTTACTGCCCACCTGGGAATAACTAAAAAATATCTCAACATCTGAATATTTTTTAAAACAAAAATGTATTTTAATTTTATATTAACTATTAACAAAAAGTATTTATTTTTATATTTATTATCCATACTTATATATTTTTTTTAAGACAACTCCCGGATTAGGAATATATTCTGTGTCTCGCAGGACTTTACAAACATACATGAAATGGACACAAAGAACACTCAGAATGAGAACAACAATTTGTTGATCACACAAAGTGTCGTTCCATGTGGGGATCGAACCCATAACACTCAGCGTAGTAGGAAGCGGCGTGGCGACCGCTTAAACCACTACGCCATCCGTGCAGTCAATGGTATTATAAATATAGTAATGTAGATAAGTGATAAAACTTAGGTGACAGAAAATATAATCGCCTATTAAAAATCGTATTAAGATACTGCTTTTATGGTCTACAAAAATCACATTTTGAACTCTGAATAAACTATCCGAAAAATCTCTAAGCATTTTTATAAAAATAAACAATTTTATTAGAAACATTGTTCGCTTCATATCGATACAATGTCCGTAAATTGCCCCATAAACCAAACATAGTGGCGTGACTCTAAGAAATCTAATAAATTCAATCCCACTTTATTCCTACATGCCATTCTATCCGAAACAAACAAGGAACTTTTGGCAATAAACAGTAAGGGAGTACCGCTATTCCCGGTAGCAATAATTTTGCCCGGGATTATATCATCCCACCTCTATTGGTATACGTCACGGACATAAAATTCAACGTATAAAGGAGATCAGCGGTTTTACGCCTCAACTCACCATATGTTCTGAAGAAAGGATTATTCTACTTGCACATCATTATTAATTACTAACCTACTAACTACTACTAACCTACTAATTTCCACTAAGAGAGTTGAAATTACTGAGCCAGTTATTGTTATGTAATACAAGGAAGTGTATTTTCGTGATATTTAGAGAAAAATGAATTTCTCCACTGGTAAAGGAAATATAGTCCGTGTGGTGACGGATTAAGAATACGGAATGTCACCACCCCTATTCATCCCATGGATGTCGTAAGAGCTGACTAAGGGAACAAACTACGCAGGACAACAGCACTGCAAAGAGGAAGAAAACTTGAAATTAACCCTATATCAACCCGTCTGGCCAGCGTGGTATAGTAGGCCAAAACCTCCTTTCTAAGGAAAGGCCTATGTCCAGCAGTGGACTGTTATAGGCTGTTGATGATGATGAAGGAAAATATGCACGCACGTATTTGTATTGAATTTTTTTTATGACAGAGGAGGCAAACAAGCCTGTGAGTCACCTTACCTTAGCAATATATAGCCCGCAGTTGCGACAGTAGAGATAATTTCTCTATTTCAGGGGTACATTTGTTTTTTTTTATGTAAGGTACCCTAACTAATGCTATATACCCTGGCAAAGTTTGTACCGGATAAACGTTAAGGTACCACATAAAATAAGTATAAACAAAAACGTTTTTTAAGAAGTTTATTATAAAATAAAGCGGCGGTAGCCTAGTTAACGCATTGGACTTGCAATCAAGAAGCCGTGGGTTCAGGAATCCAGTACACGGCCGACGTGAACTCTCTTTTTTAGCAATAGCAATTTAGCCTAGCTGAAGGAATTAACGGGAATACCAATATTTTCGTTGCTAGTAAACCTATAAGAAAAAAACAGAAAAAAGAAAACACATTTTTACTATTTTTTTATGACTTAGTGGGCAAACGAGCATATGGGTCACCTGATGGAAAGTAACTACCACAGCCCATGAAGGCTTGCACCTCTATAACTAAGATTTACTAAGATAAATAAAATATATGTTTGAAATTACTATTGGTGAGATGTTCTGAACAATCTAACAAACAGAAAATCATGAACCTTACTATATAATGATTAGTGGACATCGTGGTGTCCAAAAATAAGACATTATAGACCAAAACGGTCAAAAAAGGCGATTACGAAAAGATGCTAATCACTATAGTATACAGAAAAAAATGTGGCTTGCAATGTGCGCAATTTGCAACGATCAGGCCCAACTGTGGGCTAATTGCGATCAACTTTATCGCGTAACATTGCGAGTTAGCGAATAATCTCCTTTATTTTAATGTAATGTGTAATATAAATGGGTTCATAAAAAGTAAACGCCGATGTGGGACACATTATTCCATTTCTTTATTTTACAACGTTCATCGCGACGATAAAACGTCTCAATGAATATATTTGTTTGGTAATTCGGGATTCGGTTTTAATATTTTGACGAATGATTTAACACATTTGTTCTAGATGCCGTTTTGTGGTGCAGTAATGGAGTTAGGGGTAACGTTTTTGATTCTCGTTCAGTGCAAATGTTTGATTGCTCTTTATGTTAGCGCGGGTACAGTTATGTGTAATTTGTATATGTATATATACATAAACATGCCGTGTGTGAGATGTTTGAGATTATTATACATCCGTATAATAACCCCAAACACGCTTATATGTTGACTGCACGGATGGCGTAGTGGTTTAAGCGCTTGCCACGCCGCTTCCTACTATGCCGAGTGTTGTGGGTTCAATGGGGTTTGAACCCACAACACAACACACCCATGGGACGACACTGTGTGATCCACAAATTGTCGTTCTGAGCCTGGGTGTTCTTTGTGTCCGTTTCATGTATGTTTATAAAGTCCCCCGCTACACAGGAATGTATTCCCAATGCGCGAGTTGTCTTTTAAAAAACTGCACTTGCACTCAGACATTGAACAAATGAGCACCATAGACAATTATTTGTCCTGAGTGGTGTATTATTATATTATTATTATATCTTCACCTACTTATCATTATCGTAATAGGTCTCTAAATATTAGTAATAACAGCGTTCTAGAAGGTTCTAGGCTTAAGCATTCTAAAGGCGGGATGCTGTTGCGTCTTTTACTCTGTAGAACAGTGAGAGGCGCGGTAGCGTCCTGCCCCAGGGTGACTACGATCACTCCGGGATGTGCCTCAGACATGAGGTACGGCAGGGAGGACTCCAGAAGTCTCCGATGCGTTCCTGGAGCTCCTCCCGACTGCCGAGGTAGGCCGCCGCGGGGTTTAGTGGATAGACCGGTTCTCCGGGAGTCCCACACACGCCCTACGTTTCCCCGTTTATTTAAAAAAAAAAAAAACTAATAGATATGTAGACATGCACACGTGCGTATGGGCATTTGAATAGGCACTGATATACATTTTCAAACTATATTCAGAATATTATCCGTGTGGTGACGGATTAAGAATACTGAATATCACCATCCCTATTCATCCCGTGGGTGTCGTAAGAGCCGAATAAGGGAGAATACTACGCAGGACTGCAAAGACAAGGTAAACTTGACACAAACCCTATACCTACACGTCTGGCCAGCGTGGTATAGTAGGCTAAAACCTCCTTTCTAAGGAGAGGCCTAAGTCCAGCAGTGGACTATTAAAGGTTTTTGATGTGATGTGATTCAGAATAATCTATTTAATCTCAATGATCTGCTTAGTTTTATTTGTATTGCATTATTTAATTCTACCCCTTAATCCCTAACTAAGCCAGTACCAATCTATACAAATAAATATAATTGAAGTGTCTGTTTGTAATGTCAAAATAATATTTTTTTTCGTGCGCACACGATACCTATGCCTTAAAACCAGTTTTTTTTGTCCGTCTGTATATCTGTCTGTTCCAGGTAATCTTCCAAACGGCTGGAACGATTTTGATAATATTTTACAACCTGTTAGCTGTCTATATAAGGAGTTTTTCCTCTCAGAAAAACCGTTTAAAATATGCCCGGTCCAGTAATCGAACCCACTAAAGCAGCGCTTTTCAAATTCCATGCGAACGAAGTCGTGGGCACCAGCTAGTATGTCACTATACTTATAAATATTAATTGTATTCTATTTATTATTACTCTGAGGTTTCACTACGGTTTCCTATCAGTTAAACACAATCCGTTCCGCATTCAAAACATAATAACATTCACAAAAACAAATCTTTTTTATCTCCTGTAATATACGAGCAAATTGAATACCGCATAAAATTTAATATGAAAATCCGTTGGCCATATATTTTATCTGTCACATAAAAAATTCAAGAGGCAGCTCGATAAAGTTTTATGTCGTAAAAATAGTATTTTTAAAAGCTGTAGGTGGTTTTAAGCACATGGATATTACAATAATAAAGTAACGTCGAACCTCAAAACCATAAAGTTACTTGATCATTATGACTGCACGGATTGCGTAGTGTTGTGGGTCCGATCCCCACATGGGACGACACTGTGTGATCCACAAATTGTCGTTCTGAGTCTGGGTGTTCTTTGTGTCCGTTTCATGTATGTTTGTAAAGACCCCCGCGACACAGGATATATTTCTAATGCGGGAGTTTTTAAAAAAATAAAAGAAGTAAAAAAATCATTGAACATAAATTACTGGAATTAATATCACCCGATTGAGTAGAATAACAATGATATTCTACCACACTCACACAAAGCTATCTAGTCCCGAAATAAGCAGAGGTTGTACTATGAGTAATAGACAACTGATATAAATACGATTATAGTTTTTAAAGTGAAACTTGCTTTAAACATTGCCTTAGTGGGGTTCGATGCCCGGGCCAGGCTAAATTTAATAGGGTTGTTCTCAGTAAAAAACGAAAAAAAAATTCGGCAGTTTCACTTCTGCCGTGTGTGAATTGCACACACACACTTTTTTTATTTCTAAATAGGTGATAATAAGCACAGCACTGTTCAATTTTAAATCCTAGCTTTGAATTTTAAGTTGTAAATGTAAGCTTAAAAAAGGAACAACCGTCCCCACTCCCCTCCCCCCCAATCCTTGAGAGAGGTCTGTAATGGTGTCAACACACTTGTGTCTCCTGATTTGCATGTGTCCATGGGTCACTTAACATCAGGTGACTCAGGTGGTACTATCACATCATCACATCAACAGCCTTTAATAGTCCACTGCTGGACATATTTAAAGGTGGTACTATATTTCTAGCTTTTTACTATATATCTAATAACAATTATGTTCAGTCTCTAATTAAGATCTCTCATCTAGTTTTAATCATTTGATATCTTTCAGCTAATAAGTAATACATAGTATGTATAATTAAAAGAAACTATTACACAAAGTTATAAGCTCATTGGATTTATGTCATATAGTTTGTGACAGAGATTTATTGTCTATAAGTAGCTTAGTAAAGAGAAGGAAAACTTGACACAAATCCTAAACCAATCCGCATGGCCAGCGTGGTATAGTAGGCCAAAACCTCCTTTCTAAGGCGAGGCATATGTCCAGCACTGGAGAAATTAGAGTCCGGTGATAAAGTAACACTAACCAAAAAATATTTTTACTCCAACGCAAGATAACATTACAACAACATTTGACACGAACTTTCCTATTTTTTTCATATAAAAGAACTAATCTGTTATTTTACTATTATACTCATCTTCAGCCTCAACACCTTCTCAAAAGAATTGTCTAATTAATTCCCCACACGAAAGTCCCCCAACAAAGCCCGCTAGATCCCGGGACACCGCCTCACTAATATCGGTCGACAGTTTTCCTACTAACTACCGCCGAGGTCCCGCTTGCAGTGTTCAACAACATACCGGACTTTAATGATACTGTATTCTTAACTACATATAAGATTGTTCACTCAGAGCAGGTGAAACGAAATATTGTTCGTAAGTATTGTAGCTGGTTTTGATTAATTATAGTTTAATGTAAATGTCAGACTGACTGATGGATTGGGCTTAGCTTGGCATTGTATCCCTCGACAATACTCTTTTCTAGGTGATTTTAAATAAAAAATGTTTTCAATTCATTTATGATTTAATTGTAAACTCTTTAGTCTCTACTTCAATCTCAGCAACCTTTCCTCTAGTTATTTAATCCTTACCTAGTCCTTATTTTATAGCCATACGCATCCTATCTATGGTTTTATAATAAAAAATAATGTTCCGGTGTCGATTTTGCAAAGGCAATGGCAAGTTACGGCCGACCTCTATAGCCCAAGTGGCCAAGTCTGGCAATAAAATAGATTTTATGAGCGTTCTCGTCCGTTAAGGTAAGGAAGGGAACGGTTCCACTCACAAGCGGTACGTGAAAATCACTGTTATATTGAAGACCAGGTTTATCCTGTTATTTTATTTCTTGTATGTTGTACCTCTGCCTCACTATCGTGTGGAAAAATGAGTAAAAATAAAAAGCCAGTAGTCTTTTTTCTTAATTGTTATAAAAAAAATGTTTTGCCACTGACGTAACACATTGCTATCTAGACATAAACTAAACATATCACTGTGTATTCTGTAACACAGACAAACATCCTGATTTTATTAATACACAGTTTATATAAAAACATTGCGCTAAGCGTGAATCGAACCTTTAATATCGCAGTCATATTGTCTCGTCTCGCATCATAGGTCATCAATAAAAAAATATTTTAGTACAAACAAACAAAATAATAATATATTAATAGTAAAGCTCATCGTATTAACTACCAAATCAAGTTTATAATAAATTCGAATGCTTTTAAACACTAACCAGATTTAAAACTTCAATTTAACCACAAAAAGTTTGCCAACAATTCAAGTAACAAAACTCTTTTCTACTTAATACCAAAGTCCTTTAAAACAAAGATTAACCTCTCAAAGTTAACATTACAAGTTGGCTCTAAAACAACACTTCGCTTTACAGCTTTACCTGAAACTCTAAATACACATAGCTATATCTTTTACTAAAGGCACTAAGAAACACCAATAAAACAACAAATCTCGTCTTAAATTGCTCAATACAGTCCTCAAGACTTCTCCTACAAGACAAATGGCTAACAAAAAGTACGAAGGTTTGTTACAATCGTTGAATATAAAAAGATCCCAAATGGCCAATATTCAAACAAGAAGTCAAATATTTTCGGCACAGATAAGAAAGTCACAATTGTTCTGTCATGGCGGGAAAAAAGGCTTGTGACATATAGTAATATAATTTGTGTTGTGTGTATATTATTCATTATTTGCTATCGTGTACAGGGATAACGTAGTTCTATCCAAATGAATAGATATAATCATGTTTTACATAAACATATTTTGTTTCGATTAAACCAAAGACAGAAATAAGAATGCCTAACATAGAATACCTTTTCTATGCAAAGATTCTATAAAATAAAAACTTATATCCAAAGAGCCTGTGCATTATTAAAAATAAGACCTAAAGCACAGATAACATATGCAGAGCCTGTCCCATATAAATTATTTATTGAAATATTAGTGTTGGAATTCAAATTATGAAACGTAATATGATCATAAAACTATATAATTACATAAAATATTGTTACATTGTTGAAGCTTCCCATCAAACACCGCATAACTGCGACCTACACGATTATGAAAATACCGCCTCGCGCTAGTAACGATACGAGCAAATAGCTAATTTCCAAGATTATTTGTACAAGCAGCATTGCCTACGTATACCACCGTATAACGGAACGTCATTAATTTTAATTGATTCACAAGTTGAACTAACATGCGAAGTCACAGATAACACAGAATATGAATATATTAAATTAGAAACTAAAATCGAACTAGTTTAATATTAATTTGGATGAGTTCGAATCGGGAATATAATGTCTGAAAGCTTATTCACTCCTAACAAAAGCACAAACTTTAGAACAACCATTTGAAAATTTGACTTGATAAGGATTGGGTTGTAAAAAGACGAGCTATCTAGATTGTAAAGTTAATAAGTTTAATTTACAACTTGCTTTCATCATTTTAATAAAAAAAGGGACGGAAGTGTGTTACAGGAAGACCCGACTTCCTGTAACACACTTCCGTCCCTTTTTTTATTAAGCGAACCGCATTTGATGATGAGCCCGAGCGGTTCTAATTTTGTCTGTCAGGTAGTAGGTGAGATGTCAGATGTTACACAACTTTTGCGACTACTGTGAGGTCTGGAAGGCTCAATAGTTTTTGTCTACTAAGAGTCTGAAATAAGAATAATTTTGACTTAATAGACAACTAAGAGGCCCATTATTATTTTTTCAAAATTCAAAATCTTCGAAATCGAACATCAAATTTCGTTCGAGTCATTAATCGGTATGTCAAAATAAAATATAATATATCGGTATTATTTACAGGGAACCATCAGTAGATAACTTTTTCTTCCACATTGATAATAAAACCTTCATGTTCGAATAAAAATGACGCTGATTTTCATAGACGTCATTTATGTCTATCGATATTGGGAACGATTCTTTCTTTTTTATATGGAGAATATAAACGACTCATACAATTCATGAAAACCTTTATTGAAGAATAAAATGACATCGGCAGAGGTTATCTATCATTTTACGATCTTTTTTCTGTTTTATTATAATTTTACAATGTCATACATTTATTTTAATTGTTTATGTTCGACTTATGAAATGAAGACTGAAATACGCCAACGGTCTCGTTATTTGTTATTTTATTTACATTGAACTAAATTCATTTAATTAAAACTTTTTTAAACACGCAGAAACAGCAGCAAATATAGATAAAAACCAACTTGTACAAATTCCATCATCATTAGTCTACTGCCGTCCACCCTTTTTTTTTACGTGTAATAACTCCCGACTAAAACCACACGGTGGCCACTCTGCGCCTGTAATAGGAGAGATCCGGGAACTGCTATTATTAAGACATCCGGACCCCTCCTAGCGCCTGCCCGCAATAGCCCATCTCCTCCAACTCTATAAGGTGCAAGTGCGACCGCATATGGAATACTGTTCTCATTTCTATGCAGGGCCACCACAGTACCAGCTTCTTCCTCTGAACCGTATCCAAAGAAGAGCGACTCGAATTGTTTATAGCCAAAAGATTTGCGACCGGCTCGATCTCTTGGCGCTCTGCATTCTCTATCTTATATATCATGGAGAGTGCTCCGAGGAATTGTTCGGACTAATACTATCTGCTGCAACCTTCCGCCATTGTTCCACACGGCATAATTTTCATCCTCACCACTTGGATAATTTGCGCTACACCACATCACTATAAAGAGAAAGAAAATTTGACACAAACCCTGTACCGGCGCATCTGGCCAGCGTGGCATTATAGGTCAAAACCTCCTTTCTAAGCATGTCTATGTCCAGCAGTTGACTATCAAAGGCTGTTGATGTGATGAAGTAATAACTCAGTATCCAGACACCGAATAAATAGTGTTTTATATTTTATTTCTTAAATTTGAAACACCTTTAAAAAAAGAACGTAAGAATATTCATAATTCAGACTTAAGAAAAATGGCGGCAAAGTAGCTTTCAAATATTTTCGAATACACTACAATTCGTGAGCACACTAATAGTGTCCCTGAGAAAACCCATTTCACCCAACTGTCAACCGTTGTAGATAGTGCTGAATTTGCATGGAACACTCAATATTATACGAATACATATCATATTCTATTAATGTTCCAACTTCAAAGGGAGCGTGTATGATGATATGTTTATGTAAGCTGTCTCAGAAAGCTCGAGAGATTTGTTGAATGGAACTAACATAGGGCAAACTATGTTCAGAGATTTTAATTATATGTACCTACTTGCGAACGAGGTAAAGATGCCTGTTGCTGTCTGAACAGGGGAAAATAATCAGTAAAGAGACGTATGTGTAAAGCCAAATTGAAATTGCCATTAAATGATTTCAAAGATTTTAAGATGTGACGTCTTTTCACAGATCACATAAACAGCCTTTAATCTAAGATAAAGAAATACCTAGATGGATTATTTTAAGCAATCTCACAAAAGCTATTGTTGTCCTTTCTCACACCAACAGATTGTTGCGTAAGCCAGCAAGAGATAGAGATCATTTCTCTAGTGGTTCGAAACATAAAATGTCTCCAAATTGACAGTACAATACTAAGATAAAGAAATACCATAATTTATTTTATTATTATTTCTTTATCTTAGCCTTTAATAGTCCACTGACATAGGCCTCTCACATAGTGACACTGACACTGACATAGGCCTCTCCTTAGAAAGGAGGTTTTTTGACGTCTTTTAATCTATACTAATTGTGTTTGGCACATTGTGATTACATTGATGAAAAATAAGGAATATAACTTACACGAAAAATATATTAAAACAATATTTGTACATGGTATCAAAATTTGAGCGTAATCTGTACAGAACTTTTTGAGGTTTTGAAGCGTACGCAAATCAACCTAATATTCATATAGATATTAAATATTAGATTATAAAGCTGAAGACCGTGTTTGATTGTTTGTTTGAACGCGCTAATCTCAGGAACTACTGGTTCGAATTGAAGAAAATTTGGATGGGCTATAGGTTATATAGGCTATGTAACATTATGCCACGACCAATGGGAGCCGAGCATCAATGAAAACTATTGCGAAAACTGGGAAAATTTATTCCTTTTGAGAGATGCAAATAAAATTGCGTGAGTCAGCTAGTCTGTTAAGAAATAGCAGTTTTTTCAAAGCAGCGTTCATAGTTTCATTCATATTATTATAACAAGTCTGCGTTTTCAGCTTTGTATATACCTGTACAAGCTGCCCGGCCCAGGCTTCGCACAGTTAGTGTACCCATTTAAAAAATAAGATATGGCGCTGTTGCCAATAACAAGTTATCTCAGAGAGCTCTGTAAAAATATAAGTTTTAAAAACAATAAATGTGCTTTAAATACTCATTATTTTACATTAGCGGATAGATTTCAAACCAATTATTTAGTGTGAATGTTATCTTTTGAATAAAATAAGAATTCAGCAAAAAAACAGCGTGATAAAAATTAAACAGTACTCTCAGTGTGAAAAAGTGATAAATGACAGTTAATAAACTATAAATAATCTGAAGAAAGTAGTGCTGAAATAAAGTGATAAGTTGTGAACCAAATAAACAATTTTGGAAAAAGTAAATTAAGCTATGTTGTGAGAACATTTTTGCACCATGACTCATACATAACGACTTGCTTGAATTCAAATACATCTTGCGAGGAAAGGGATCTCTAATTTCAGTTGATCGTCTAAAAGCCTTAGATAGTCGATAGCGATAACGGGGCCCCTTTCAATCGCAAGTCGCGAGATCTAATTCAGCGGCGGCTTGTTGTTTTTGTGTTTTTTTTTTTTTTAAAGTAATAGATTTGAAAATGGAGTTTGAAAACGTTACACTGCGTTCTAAGCGAAAATCTTTGTCGTATCATGATATATCAAATCTTTCTACTGGCTCGTTATTTGAAACAACGATACAGAGTCTACCAAATACATCAATAGATGGCACTAACAGGTGCTGTGAGATACTTAACGATCGAATATGCGAAATGGATGCGAAGTTACTGACTGCAAATAATGAAATAGATAATTTACTTCAAGAAAACGAAAACTTAAAAGTTGAATTGAAAAAGTGCTATGATGTTATAAATATGTACAAAAAAATATCGAACATCGACAGTAATAAAAAATCACAGTTAACTCGTAAACAAAGAAGAAATACAATACAAATTGACTCAAACGAAGCATATGACAATAATGTAATACGAGTATCATCACCCTTACCCGACAAAAATAAAATGAACTACAAAACTATTAAAGTAAATGCTTCAACACAAACGGTTGACGTCGACTTAAAATTACATAAAAAACAAATAACGTCTATCAATGTGTCACAATATCATGAACAAGACAAATGTACTTTAGCTACTAAATTGGCAACAGAACGTGCACCAACAAATCAAAAATGTGACAGAAAGGTTATGAATAGCAAGCGCAAAGTACGTATCTTGAGTAGTAACAAAACAAACAAAGTTCTATCGATAGCCGAAGGTAAATTTCGGAACTCTGCGTTATGTCATTACTTGTATCCTAACTGTGGAATTGTACAACTATTTACTAATTTGAAAACGAAACTTTTAAACTATACACTAAAGGACTATTGTATTGTTTTCATTGGTGAAAACGATTTCCTTAAAACAAACAATTATTTCAACTTGATAATTTATGTACGAGACATTCTGTTATCACTACAACATACTAACATTATTATTTGTCTACCCACTTATAAATATAGTCGTTGCTCGGTGATGTTTAACTCGAGGATTGAAACCTTTAATAACTTATTTTATAATCTCGACATTCAAAATCATAATCATGTAATAATAGTTGACTCGAACTCTAATTTGAAATATGATTATTCTATGTTTAAATATAACGGTAATTTGAATAACAGAGGAATGAATAACATTTTTAATACTGTAAGTTATCATATGCAATCTGGCAGCAGTGAAATAATTGATTATACTCGTAGCTCTGACAACTGTAAGCATTCAAATTCTACGGCGTTAATAGACCTCTCAAACTCTAATCGATCAGATGATAAAGATTTTTTTCGTTTATAATCATTTAAATTTATTGCATCAAAATGTAAACGGACTGTTGAATAAATCCGATATTATAACAGAGTGTATAGATACTCTTGCTCGTAATGGTCAGATTATTAATGTTTTATGCTTCACTGAACACAATATGATGTCGGGTGACGTCGACTTTCTTAACATACCCAATTACAAATTAGCTACATTTTATTCTAGGAATAATCGAAATGGTGGTTCATGTATATTAGTGCAAAACTACTTACAATTTACAATTATTGAAACGGTGTGGAAATTTAACATTCCTAACATATTTGAATGTTGTGGAATAGAAATCACTCATCATAACATATCAGTAATACCTCCAAACCTCCAAACCAAACCAAACTTGAGCAAAATTGACATTTTCTTCAGTAATTTACATGAAATGTTGCGTCTTTTGTATCTAAAAAATAGACCTAACATTATAATAAGTGGCGATTTTAATATTGACCTACTAAAAGAGACTAGGCACTCCGTGACATTTAAACGGTTAGCAAAAGAATACAACATGAAATTTGCAGTAAACGCACCAACCCGCCCCAGTAGTGGCAGCTGTTTAGATAACATTGTTTACAACATGAGAGGCTGTAAAAGCGAGATTCTAGAACTAGGGGTATCCGATCACACTGCACAATTAATTAAATTTCCAATACAACAAACTTGTATTTTGAAGTTTTGGTACACACACAAACGCGATTACTGCAAGGAAAATAAGAATATATTTAGGAGATGTCTTAAAAATCTAAGTTTTTCTGAGGTCTATGAATGTAATACGGCTAATGAACGTTTTGATGCTTTTTTCGATTTATTTAATTTTTTTTACGACCTATGCTTCCCCATACTAAAGCGCAAAATATCCACACTTGTTAGACCGAGGTGGATAACCCGAGGTATTATATTGTGTAGTAAAAGAAGGCGAGACTTGCTTTGGAAACATAGACTAGCGAAAACTAGCGACACGAAACTAGCTTTTAAAACATACAATAAAAGATATAAAACTGTATTAAAGCTGACTCAGAAGGCAAGAAATAGTTATTTCATTGCTAATAGTAAAAATAAATCCAAAGCTACGTGGAAAATAATAAATTCAATCAAAACAAATGTACCTAGGGATAGTATCAAGAAATTATTAATTAATGGTAAAGTGGTTACTCATCCAAAATTGATTGCAGAAAAATTTAATAATTATTATATAGACCAGGTAGATACCAATATAAATCTAAAGACATGTAATTATAAAAATATTTCCAATTTTAAATCATTTAAATCTATGTTTATGAAACCGATTGTACCTAATGACGTTAATACTATAATAAAGAATTTAAAAAACACCGGCAGTACAGGCTATGATGAAATCCACACAAGCGTAGTAAAATCTGTAGGTACTATTATAGCACCTGTATTAACTGACATCCTAAATGATTGTATTCAAAGCGGAACTTTTCCGGACAAGCTAAAGACATCAATAGTAAAACCTCTGTTCAAAAAGGGCTCAAGAACTGAAATGGGTAATTACCGACCTGTAGCACTGTTACCAGTATTTTCTAAAATTTTTGAGAAAATCATTTACAGCAACTTGAATAACTATCTGGAAAATAATAACATTATATGTAAGGAACAGATGGGCTTTAGAAAAAATAAAACAATTAATATGGCTATATATGGATTTCTAAAGAACATATATATTAATTTAGATAACCGTAAACCAGTAATGTCATTGTATATGGATATGACAAAAGCGTTTGATCACGTGGATCATAACATATTAATTAAAAAAATGTATAATTACGGGATTAGAGGCAATGTCCTTGTCTTGATACAATCATTTTTAGAAGATAGAAATCAAATAACACAGATAAATTCAGTCAATTTCAAATCTAAAACTGAGGTAGCTTATTCATCAAATGCTAGAAAAATTAAATACGGCGTGCCACAGGGAAGTGTTTTGGGCCCATTACTTTTTCTCTGTTACATAAATGATTTTCCTAACACTACGAAACATCAAATGTCTTTATTTGCCGATGATAGTACAGTTATTTTTAATAAGGGTACATTGAATGAAATAGAATACGATATAAATACTAGTATTGTAGACATTATAAATTTCTTAAATGCTAATAACCTAAAAATCAATCTGTCGAAAACAAAATTTATGAATTTTCAAATAAGACGAAAATGGACATCAGAAGTACACATCTCATATAAAGATGAAATCGTAGAAGAAAGTACAGTAACAAAATTTTTAGGGCTTCAAATTGATAATGACATGTCATGGAAAACTCAAATTAATTGTGTGTGTAATAAATTAAATACATTTTCCTATGCTTTATATATGCTATCAAAAGTAGCTAATGAAAATGCACTTCTTGCCGCTTATCACGGCTATGTGTCATCGACCTTAAGGTTCGGCATAATATTCTGGGGTAATGCCACAAATAAGCAAGACGTGTTTATAGCTCAAAAGAAATGTCTCCGAGCTATGTGTAAACTAAAAAGCACTGATACATGTAAGCCATACTTTTGTAAACTAAGACTATTGACATTTCCATCTATGTACATTTATGAAGTCTGCATGTTCGTGAGAAATAACATTTCTCTATTTTCTTTTATAGAAAGTCAACGTCGCTCCGACAAATTACACTTATTAAAAGCCAAAACAGCACTTCTACATAAAAGTGTATACGCAATGGCACCAAAGCTGTACAATCATTTACCAAAACAAATAAGAGACCGTAAAAATGTTAATGAATTTAAAAGCAATCTCTTAAAATTACTTATTGACAAAGCATACTACTCCATAATAGATTTTCTGAATGATAAATTTTGATTTCAATTAGTTATGTATATGATTAGGTATTTGTAAATGACATTTATTTTGACGTTGTAATTATTAATTGTTTTAAAAAATTTAATTTATTTTGACATTTTATTTAGTATTTTGAACTTTTAATTATTTTGACATTTTCGATTATTCATTATTTTGACATATTTAGTTCGACTTTTTTGATTGTTAATTATTTGACATATTGAGTTTGTCATTTTTAATTATTTTAACATTTTTCCCGATTTAATCATCATTTATCAATATCAGTATGTTTTTAATTAAGAAATCAAATCAACGTCTATTTTTATTGAATTGAATAAGTATATGATTACTGGACTTTAAACAGTTGTATTGCACAGGAATAATTAAATCCTTTTATTGTTTTGTATGCCTATTGGCGAAACATGGCGATCTTTTAAATATGGTTTGTAACATCTGAATTTACCTGTGTTTTACGAAATAAATGATTGATTGATTGATTGATTGATTGATATTTCTTGCAGTCGTTCTGAGTACAGTACAGTACATACATTACGGCGATTCATTTTTATTTATATGTATAGAAAGATAGATTAGGTAGGTATGATACATTCGTGTCTGTGAAACTACAGCAGCGCCACCTACCGTGTCCAATTGTATTTTTAAATCATCGAGGAAACTATCGAAATACCCATATAAAATTTCAACCCAATCGGTTCAGCCGTTTAGAAGTTATGTAAAAAAGATAAGTACGAAAGGATATTTCTTACTACCCTTTGTCCTATTTGACTTTGACTTTGACTGCACGGATGGCGTAGTGGTTTAAGCGGTCGCCACGCTGCTTCCTACTACGCCGAGTGTTGTGGGTTCAAACCCCACATGGGACGACACTTTGTGTGATCCACAAATTGTTGTTCTGAGTCTGGGTGTTCTTTGTGCCCGTTTCATGTATGTTTGTAAAGTTCCCCGCGACACAGGATATATTCCTAATGCGGGCGTTGTCTTTAATAAGAAATAAGAATTACCCGTTTTCCATAGGAATGAAGCATTTTCCCGCGGTAAAAAGTAGCTTACTAAGTAGCTTAATAATTTTTCAAATCGGTAAAGTAGTTTCGGAGCCTATTCAATACAAACAAACAAACAATCAAATCTTTCCTCTTTATAATATTAGTATAGATGAAGCTTAATTGCCATAATCAGAGCATAAAGTATACCAAAATGAGTGTGTAATTAGTGTAACTTTGAGGTATGTATTCGTAAGAGAACGTCTAATTAGTATCTACCTAATTAAAATATCCTGTCTAATTTGTAAATAGTAACGGTAACTAAATAACATCAAACAAACAAGCGATATGTCTGGTAAGTGTTGAATTGACCGTTTGGTCTTTAGAGTAGTGATTCTCGCTTCTGCGCAGAGGACAAAGAACACGATTATTTGTTCAATTATTTTTTTATCCTATAAAAGAAGAATAAGTCGACGGATCACCTGGTAGTAACTTATACTCTCTACACCTGCAATGCAAGAGTCCCAAGATAATTGCCGCCCTTTGAGTACTCGCCTTGATCAGAATTAAGGTGAGGGGGTTTCAGTCTCCGGTCTTTCGGTCTCCAAATCGGTTTTTAATATACTTTTTTTTTAACTAAAATAATAACATTGTGAAATTAAAATTAAATATTTGCACACCATATGTAATGGTAGTATGTAAAGGGGCCATCATAGTTTTAAGATCATGTACATTGTAAACCTACATTGTGGCAAATAAACGGTTTTGATTTGAAAAAGCAAAGGATTCTGTGAGGCCGTGGTATCACTACCGTCGAGCCTGCCCATTTGTGTCAAAGCATGGCTGCCCCACGATAACATATAAATCTCTAGTCTGCTATGGTACAGGCACTGTCAAGTTTGGGTTCAGACAGCTTTAAGTAAAGTGTGATTCGTGTTAACCACTTAACCTTTAAAAAATTATTTCACCAGTGAAATGCTTCATTATCAGCCAGTAACATAGGCAACTTTTTACCCCGAAAGCCGAAATACACGCGTGCGGAGACGCGGGCAAAAGCTAGTTATTAATAAAATAATTAAATACGGCTTTTATAACTTTATTCTGAATTTAATTTGAAGAAAACCTCATTAGAAATCACATCAAACAGTATCCAGTGAAGAGAGGCACATTTAAACTGTCTAGCCTTTAAAATTCCCCAAGGGGATTCATTTATTAAGTCAGAGCAGTTCCATAATTTCCTCGCAACGACTCCGATTCTGCAGAGCAATTGAAAAATGTCTTAATAAAAGATGGACATATTTTAATTCCACATTGGGATAGCAAACACGTTTCTACTTTTAATTGATCCTTTTTAATTATCTCTCATTTACAATGACTTTTTTTAGTGTTTGCTATCTCAGAACTCTGTCATGTCACGTTATGTGTGTACTATGAACAGAAGAACACGCCGCTTTTTCCTCCGTTTACGCAGAACACGATCAATTTCATCAACAGCCTTTAATAGTCCACTGCTGGACATAAGCCTCTCATTAGAAAGGAGGTTTTGGTCTACTATACCACGCTGGCCAGACAGTTTGGTATAGGGTTTGTTTCAAGTTTTCCTTCTCTCTGCAGTACTGTTGTTCTGCGTAATTTTCTCCCTTAGTCGGCTCTTACGACACCCATAGGATGAATAGGGGTGGTGACACTCTGTATTCTTAATCCGTCACCACACGATTAATTAAATTGCCAAAAAATACGTAATAAATTATGCTAATCTGTACATATTAATTTACCTACCCTGACTGAGTGATTCATCAGCGTAGAGCCTAAATCACTAAGGCTACTAACTTGAAATTTTGGCAGAAGACGCTTTTTATATTGCAAGCATCCACTCAGAAAGGATTTTTGAAAATTTTACTCTTTTAAATAAGGGATGAACATTTGTATGAAAGTTCGGAACTAAGAAAATAATAATCACACAACGGACGCTGCTATATAAAGACAGAAATAATCAATACATTGTATCCCTAAAAATACATAAATACCTACTAAAGGTGTTATTGAGACCACTAAATACCAAACGAATTTGTCATTAAAGTTTAATGATAAGAACAAAAGGTATTCTATATCTCTCTAAAAACTAAGCTAAGGCATAACGTTAAGCACAAACAATTCAGACAACAATACAGTTACTACTTAAAATACTTCTTATTTGAAACCCTTTATTTTATTACTCCAAACTTAATTGAGCTAACCATTAAAATATACTACAAACAAGATAAATAAACCGTGGTTACATCTCCGCGATGCGCAAAAGACAGATTAATTAAGAGAAGCAAGGAGAATGGAATTACTTAGCAACGAATAAATTGCCGACGTCGGAACTCTGACGGGACCTGGTTAAACGTGTAAATGGCAGTAATAAGCATTTTTTTTGTGTTATTAGAAGCCAGTACAGCTCTCGCATCATAGGAATTTTTCGATTCCCTTTAGAACTTTCTCTGACTTAACGATACTCTTAATCTTTTGTTGTAAAAATATTTCATTATGATTCTTTTGATTTAATATCTAAAAAGTGCTTTAATAATAAATGTGCGCGTATATGAATTCAACGTAGTGTAAAAAATTACAGATCGGTTTTAATTTTTTTATTGACTACTACATCGCCTAATGATAAGCACAACATACACCCACGAAGAGCGACTCGAATCGCTCGAAACTCGAATAGGCAAAAGATTCTAATTTCAATTCAAAAGATAGGCTTGATTCCTTGGCTTTACGTAGAGATGTACCTTCACTCTGCATTCTCTATCATATATATTATGGAGAGTGCTCCGAGGAATTGTTCGGACATGGCAAAATTTTCATGCTCATTACCTGGATAGTTAGCGCTCCACTACTGTGCGCATTTCGAATTTGCCCCAACACACCACTTCCCGCACATTCAATCTGTGGAACGGTTTATCATCTGCGGTATTTCCAGACCGATACGACCTTCAAACCTTCAAGAAAAGAGCGTACTCCTTCCGAAAGGCCGGCAACGCGTTTGTGACTCTTGAGTTGTAGACGTTCATGGGCGGCGATGGTCACTTTCCATCAGGTGACCCGTCTGCTAGTCATATATGCTTCTTATATAGATGTACACAAGTTAAATGAAATACCTGATCAATGAAATACGTGTGTGTTTTATTCCGGTAGGTATATAATTATAAGTTTACATGTTTGTGAACTGCAAATAACCCGTTTCTATACTCATACATTTATACCCATACATCCTTCGTTATTAGTTTCAATTTCTCTAAGCATAGTTAATTAAAATATAAGCTTCGTACAACTGAAGGTATTTCGTTTACCTTGTGTACATACTTGCTAATCATAGTGAGAAATTCGAGACATTGACGCCGTGTACGATAATAAGCTTTAACAGTCGCAGTATATTAGTATTATACAGCAAAATCACTCAAGTTTGCACAGTACACATTTACTTCAAACAATAACCAGCTTTTAATGAGTTTCTCTATTTTGAAAGTAAACTAATTTATTAAATTAAACTTACAACACACAGTAGAACAAAGAATACTTTCATTTACAAAGACCACACCGGTGTTCAACTCCTTCCGAAACTGGGTCTCTTAAATAAAAGCGAACAAACCAACAGAACATTAAAACATTAGTTCACTCACTCGGTCCCAAGAGAAACATTCATTCACTCGGTCTTTAGTGAATGTCTAATTTAAACAATAGAATTTGAGATTAACAATCAACATTGTCATTCGCTTTGTTGTAATTTGCGATAGCCATCTTGATAAGAAAATTTGATTTAGAAGTTGGAATAAGTTGAAATACAAAGACAAAAATACGTAGACAATAGGGTCCTTTTAAAATAAATTATTAAATTTCTCGAGCTACTAAGTATTATAAATAACTTCGAAAACTTAAATACGTAATGAAGTATTCTCAAATTTGATTTTTTTATTATTTAGGGAAAGGGTGTGATTCCATGGTCCCTTATTTCTAAAGAGGCTAGATTATTTGCAAAGATTTTAGCTTTTTTAACCTAAGATACCCCAAGAATTAGCATCCACACCCGTGCCCGGGAGAGCGTTAAGCGTCGTCGGTCCCGATTGTCATTCAAACATCTGTGACAATCGTTACGGGTAGTTACAGCCCTAAAAGTCTGACAACAGTCTTTCTACAGAACTTGGGTTAAAGAAGTACTTGGGTTGTCAAGGTAGTGGAGGAGGAAGATCAAATTCAAATTACTTTATAGAATGAAAATAAAAATGGGTAGGTACAATGATTATTCGAGACAGGTGACACTCCGGTGCGGCCGGGGGGTGTCGTTTAGGGCCGGGTGCTGTGGCGCCTCTTACTGTGTAGAGCGGTGAAGGGCGCGGCAGCAGGCAGGGCACCTATTGTCATCATGGTTACCCTGGGATGTGCCTCAATCGTGGAGTACGGCAGAGAGGTCTCTAGAATATGCGTTCCTGGAGTTCCTCTCGACTGCCGAAGTAGGCTGACGTTTGATTTAGTGGGTAGACCGGTTCTTCTTGAGTCCCACACACGTCCTCCGTTTCCCCAACGGAGGGTATGATGCGAAAAGCATTTCCCGCGTTAAAAAAAGGTACAATGATTATTGTGTTAAAATAATGTGGCCTAGCTTCTCCATTATCGGCCTCTGGGCATGCAATACTTAACATTTCATAAATTACATACTTTAGGAATCTAATTACAACATTGTTCATATTCAAAAAATTAAGAATGTAAATATATTTATAACTAGAAACGAAATAAAAAGTATTTTATGTAAGTTGAAAAAAAATAACAATAGAATGTCACAATAACTTAAGATTAACGGTAAGTGTGGCGAGTTCAATTGTTTTTGCCCATTAAAACTTTTTGGTACTTGTTAGAATTATGCCTATTTATTTATTTGAATTATTATTTATATATTTTTTTAAACATTTTTATTTTGTTCCTCGATACAGGCTTTCCTAGTGAGGTAACCAACGGATAACATAAATTTTAATCGCTCTCTGTAAAATGTGTCACTAAATTAAATCATTACCTTAGCATTTATCATTTTGCAGTAATAAGCGATTTATTTATTATTTATTTGGAAAATATTTTTTTTTGTTTGTTGTTCAAAAATGCCCGCTGCTTTTTTTAAGTTACATACATTAAGTTACATACATACATGTATATGGATGTATTCGTATGTGAGAGGTTGGAAAAAATAAAAAATAAAGAACATAAAAACCCTTTCTAATATCTATACTCATTAAAGTATTTTCCTGATAAAAGTGAGTATTTTTAAGTAGTGTTTAAGCTAAAAACTGACCTGATTAACTGCCAGGGGACGATGCAGGGGCAGCCGGTGGACTGTACTTATTAGGTCATCGTGGGTACGGTGCTCCATTGTATGCGCATTAGGATAATGTACGGGTGCGTTATTTATGCAAAGTGCGCCTATGTATATTTCATAAGGATTTTCCGACGTTTAATGGGGTTTATTAGTGTAGTTACTTTGAAAGGTAGTGTAGGTTGGTTCTAAGTAAGGAAGGTCAAAATTTCAGGTGTACTTTATATAGAAAAAGAGATATTTTCGTTTCCACGTTTATATATTTTCTAAAAGATTTAACCACGCTTCATCAGCTCCCCGATCATCTGTTTTAATTTCATTTTATTGTGTTTTTGTGCAGTAAAGTATTTTTATGAAAATATAGTTTCATTGTGCTTTACTAGCATTAAATTAAAGCGTGAATAATGCTAACAAAACGTTGTTAGAAGATGTGTTATTGTTCATCGGGACCTATTTTTTCCAAACCATCAAAAGTTATATCGTGTCTTCGTTTTGGGAAGCCTTTTGATATATATTACCTATATTCGTATATATTTAATAAGGCATGTATACGGCCATGGGCGTATCCAGCTTTTGACGCAAGTTTGGAAAAACTTTCTCAAACAGAAACCCCCGCTATCCGCATCCCTGCTGTATAATGCCTATTTAACATAAACCTTTGTGTCAATCACTTTTTTCAACGTAAAGTTCTCATTTTTTCTGCTCCCTTTACCTATTACAATGACTTCTACTTTAACATACGCCTATATCCTCAGAAGGGTAATCAGAAGTAGAAGAAACGTAAACATTTCACTAAATGTTATTTATTCCCACTATATAACAGAGGATAAGCCTGTTGACGTCGATCGGACACTTTAGAGAAGGGAAGGCAATAGTAGAAACGGCAATAGTAGAAAAGGCAATAGTAGAAGATACAGTATTAGTTATACAAATAATTAAATAAATAATAACTTGACACATCTCACACACGGCAGTCTGGTCCCAAACTAGGCAGAGCCTTTTTTTTTTTTTTTTACGTGTGGAAATCCCCTCGGACCGTCACCCCGCCGGGGCTCTCGTTCGGCGGGGCGGTGTGTCGGACTCGAGCCGACTAAAAAAAACGGTGTGCCCTCTTTGCGCTTCCAGTTAAGGAGGGGTCCTGGTAGTTATCGAAACTAGTCAGAGCCTGTGCTATGGTAACCAACCTGCTGCTAAACATACTTATATATTTCTAAATACATACATGTTATAGATAAATTACACCCAGACATCGAACAAATGATACATTTGTCCTTGGTAGGAATCGGACCCACGACCTCCGGGTAGGGATTCAGGTTCACTCACCATTAAACCAATAGGCCCGTCGAGATAGATTAAGGGATGTGACCAATAGTTCAAGCGAGTCAGGGTCGTACATCTGAAACTCCAAAATGGCAGGAATGCTGTAACCTGGTTTATTGAACAATATAATTGTAGAATCTTAAGAGACGAAGACAAAGAGAAGATTTTTTTTTTATGAATGCAACATTTCCCTGTTATAATCGCATGTAAGTAAGTAGTGGAAAATAAACAAAAAAATGGAAATCCTACCCTCCACAATATGGCTGATGAATACGTCTGAAAAAAAACTTGGTAATTGTATCAAACAACTCATTTAATAAAAATAAGTATAATACAAATGAATATACCAAACCTTTCGTAGACCTCATAATATATCGAGAAAACAATGACATTTCTTTTCAATGTTCATTAGCAAAGTTCAAAAATATTCTCGGAAAACATGGAGTTTCGAAAGCCGTTGAGCATACAGAAACCCTTGTTCTGAACCAAGCTTCCATGGTTCTAAGTATTAATATTACTTCGATTTATGCATATAAAAGAAAATAATTTATTTGATTGTATGTAAATGCAATACTAAGTTTTAAGTAAAATTTATTTAAATTCTCTCAAGATAAAGTTTAAGTCAATTGAAATAAAAATTTAAATTCTCTGTTTTAAAACAACTGTCTGAAGTATCAAAAAAACATTAAAACCATTCCAATAACATGCAAAGGAGTTTTAATCACCAAAAGTTTGACATAATAATTTTGTCGCTTGGCAACACTGCAAATAGTTTTGTTTAATGCAAAAGTAACTGTTAAACTCAGCAGTACAAAATAAATCGATTCTGCTTTCCTAAGTTTTGAAATTTAATAAAGTGTCGTGATACATTAAAATATAGTTTGTATATTTGTATACGACGAAAAGGAATGTATGTACTCGTATATATAATATGAACTGGTGGCTGCGGCCAATATGACAATCACAGAGTTTGAGTTACAATTTATTTCTGTTTCTAATTCAATTTATTTATAATTGATAAGTATGCCTCATAAATTAAAAGGGCTTAGCCAGTCAATCACCTGAAATATTCTTTCTCTATTACATAAATATTGATACCGTCACATGAACATTTTGCTATTTTAATTACCAAGAAAAACCGGTAGTTGTAAGAGCACGCATGAGTGATCTTTTTTTTTTGTTATGCTACATAAACTTTTAAACGTCAAACCACAACAAATTGTTAACTTAATATCTTAATCTAAATACCAGGCTTTTGTATTTTCTTTGTATATATATATCAACAACACAAGACCCTAAACTTGACAAGTTCTACGTTGTTCCGAAGCTGACAAGACATGTTTATTACTTTAATCTAATCGCCTTATACCTCTTATAACCCGTCGCAACTTTGGAGTTTGCGCATTAGGTCACATTCTAACTAATCATAATAATTCACGAACAAAAACAGGTCCACAAGACACAATAAATGTTTGAGATATATGTATATCCTTAGGGTAAGAAATAAACTGTGTGCTTGAATAACGCTGTCTCTTTCGTCGTGTTACTTAATTAAATAAATAGTTTTTTATTTATGTATTAAGTCATTCTACCTCGCCGTTTATATGTTACAAAGTTTAAGAAAGTTAAAGGTCTGTGTTTTTTTTTGAGAATTTAATTTAACTTAAACTTAAGCCGTAAGATTTTAAGGGTACCTACCATTTATGTAAAATCCACCTTGTGTATACATTAATTAGGTATCAATTACCCTAAGTTACTCCTTCCTAACCGTGGTTCGGTTTTCTATCACTAACAATCTCATTTAAAAAATGTGATATAAGAAAAACGATTAATGGATAGTTAAGTTTTACTTATTTATATAGACGAATAGTAGTTACAAATGGGATAGCTGAGTTTATAAACTTACTTACCACACAGTTTAAGTTAGACTAAGTAATAATTAGTTTTAGCTAAGTTTCTTTCACAACCTAGCTATTGTTGAGTCAACTGACCGACGAACTGAAATTGTGCTCAGCTGTCAAATCTGATTACCATTAACAAAAAAAGAAGAACTATTGTACCCGTAGCAGTAGGTTAGGTACATAGAATTATCCCTAATCACTACATAAAGAAAACATGAGCTACCGTTGGACAATGAACGAAACATCACAAAGAATGAACGCTTCATCAATACCGATGGTTCGCCAAAACACGCCAGAACACAATAACCTTAATCAAATAGAAAATAAAAACAAAATGGAAGTACAGTTGCTGTGGTGGAACGATTTAACTTTAAAAGTAAAGGTTTGTATTTTGGTCCTGTATGCGTTCCTAAAGTTTTACTCCAATTATTATGAAACTCTTGTAAGGTCTCTGGTAAGACGTCTGCGAGGGTTCCTATTCCAAAAAATATATTTTTGGTTGACTTTTTTTTACAAAGGTTTACTAGCATCCGAAATTACTAGTATTCCCGTTAACCCTCCAGCTAAGCTAACTTGGTTGTATTAAGAGTGGGTTCACGTCGGTAGTGTCGGTATAAAGAACAAACAAGTGATCACCGCTACCCAAGAATACTAGCAACTTAAAAGTCCGAAGGCGTTGCCGATCTCTGAATTTTCCCCCTCAGAAAAAGGGTAGGAGGGGGCTTACCGTACTGCTTGATAGATCATTTTCTATTACTGTACCATTGATCTATGTCGATGATGCTTTTTTTTCTTTTAGGAAGGAGTACGCCCTTTTGAAGGTTTTGTTGCGGGAATGCTGACGCAACGTTTTGAGTTATCGGTACTGTAGTGCGCTGTGAACCACAGTTGTCCCGTGGTCGTCTTGTATACCGTACTACAGCACACCCATATATATTGTATACAGTCGTAATTAATAAATTTAAATAAGTTGTTCATAGACTTATTATTTCTCTCTGTACACATACGCAACCCCAGTAATAAAGGAACAAAGTAACGACCAGTTACAAAAGTGGTGACCCCGACTGAACTGTGATTTGGTAATTTTAAAGAACTTTTGTGATATTGTGTACAGATTGAGACTGTTTAGAACGGGCAACTCACTTGTGCTGTAGTGTTGTTTTTTAATATCGGTACTTATACGAGTCGTGATTACGTTAAACATGCCTACCGAAGAAAGAAAAATAGCCACCGAAGAGTATCATTTATCCACTATCTCCGTCACGGCAAGAATACCTGAGTTTTGGAAGAAGTCGCCGAAAACCTGGTTTATTCAGGTAGAAGCAGTACTAAAACCGCAGAAGATGTCTGATGAAGCGAAATATCAAGTCGTTATATCAAAATTAGGCCAAGAAGTTATAGAGCAGATCACAGAAATTTTATTAAATCCGCCAGAAAAAAATAAGTATGAAAATTTGAAACAAAAATTAATATTGATTTACCAGGAGTCGGAAGAACGACAAGTAAAGAAACTAATAGGCGAAATGGAGTTAGGAGACCAGAAACCATCGCAGTTATTGAGAAAAATGCAGGACCTAGCTCGCAATAGAGTCACCAACGAGACACTAGTGGTGATGTGGCAAAATCACCTACCACCATCAGTCAGAGGAGTATTGGCTGTGACAAATGAAGATGATTTAGAAAAATTAGCAACTATCGCGGATAAGGTAATGGAGACCGCGACGCCAATACCCAGTATCGCTGCGGTGGAAGGAAAATCGCTGACCTTGAATAAAGACGATTTGGTAATAGCCCACCTTGATAAAATAAGCGAAAGACTTGAAAAATTAGAAACTAGATCAAGAAGGCACTGGCAGAAAGGTAACAGAAGGCGTTACGGATCAAGATCGCGATCGTCATCAGAGTCAAGGACGCGTGGGAAGACACCTGAAGATCCCAATTGGTTGTGTTACTATCATTATCGATACAAGAATCGGGCAAATAAGTGCGTCCAGCCGTGCAACTGGAAGAAAGATGTCAAGCCGTCGGAAAACTAACGTCGGTGCAGCCGACGACGGGAGGCTGTGGCCGCGTAGATTCTAACAACCGTCTTTGTGTGATGGACAGGAAAACAGGTTTAACTTTCTTAGTGGATAGCGGTGCTAATGTGTCTGTGCTACCCCGCAGCATAGCACATATTAAAGGTAATAAAAATAATGTACGTTATAAATTGTATGCCGCGAATGGAACCGAGATTAATACATATGGTACGCATTTTTTAGAGTTAGATCTTAACCTTAGAAGAGCTTTCCGTTGGTCATTTATATTAGCGGACGTACAACAACCAATATTAGGTGCTGACTTCTTAGCTAAGCATAAGCTGTTAATTGATTTGAACGGACGAAGATTAATCGATCAGTTAACTAATTTAAGCATTAGAGGTACCATTTCGAGTTCAACTGAGTCCACTGTAAAGACAATTGTTGATAATTGCCCTTATTATGATTTATTATGTAAGTTTCCCGAGTTAACTATGCCTGTTTCATATAAGGAGACACCTAAACATGGCGTTTGTCATCACATAGAGACCACAGGACCACCAGTGCACGTGAAAAGTAGGCAGCTACCACCAGACAGGTATGTTAAAGCTAAAAATGAATTTAAAGTTATGCAAGAGCTTGGGATTTGTAGGCCGAGTAATAGCGCTTGGGCAAGTCCTTTACATATCGTGCCAAAGAAGGATGGAAATATTAGACCTTGCGGTGATTATAGACGTTTAAATTCGATTACTAAACCGGATCGTTATCCAGTTCCCCGTCTTCACGATTTTATGTATAATTTGTCGAATAAGAAAATATTTACGAAGTTAGATATAAATAGAGCATATAATTGTATACCCGTAGCCGAAAATGACATTGAGAAAACGGCTGTCATAACACCTTTTGGGTTATTTGAATTTATGCGAATGCCTTTCGGATTGCGTAATGCAGCACAAACTTTTCAGCGCTTTATGCACCACACCGTCTTACAAGGTTTAGATTTTTTATTTAATTATTTGGATGACGTAATAATTGCCTCAGATAATGAAACCGAGCATAAACAGCATTTACTTAAAGTTTTTGAAAGATTTAACGAGTATGGGATAACAATTAATTTCGCTAAATGTAGTTTCGGAAAGACAAAATTAGATTTTTTAGGTTACGAAGTCACAACTGAAGGAATTATACCTTTAACGGATAAGGTTAAAGCTATTATTGATTTTCCAAAACCTAACACTATTGAGGAACTAAGAAGATTTATGGGTATGTTAAATTTTTATAGAGCACACATACCGCATTCGGCAGCCCACCAATTACATTTATATAAGTATTTAAATTCTTCTAAACGTAAAGATAAAAGTAAAATTAATTGGACAATAGAGGCCGAACAAAATTTTGAACAATGTAAGGAAGATCTTAAAAATGCTGCATTGTTAGGTTATCCATCTATAGACACACCGTTCTCATTAATGACAGATGCGTCAGACAATTGCGTAGGTGCAGTATTACAACAAAAAATTGCTGACAAATGGAAACCTTTAGGTTATTTTTCTAAAAAGTTAACAGAAGTGCAAAAGAAATATAGCACGTATGATAGAGAACTTTTAGCAATTTATTTAGCCATAATTCATTTTCGTTATTTAATTGAAGGTCAAAATTTAATTATTTATACTGATCATAAGCCTTTATCTTTTGCATTTACGAAATCAGGTACAAATAGAGAAACATCAAGGCGGGCCAGGCAAATCATGTTTATTAGTGAATTTAGTTCTGATATAAGGCATATTAGTGGTCAAAATAATATTGTAGCGGACACATTATCTAGAATTGAAACAATAACAAGTCCCACGATTATCGACTTCGCAGAACTGGCAGTTGCGCAGGAAGTCGACGAACAGCTTGCAAAAATTCTTAGTGAATCGGATAACAACTGTAAGTTGATATTTAAGCGTGTAACTTTAAATGTACCCAATAAGCATGTTGTTTGCGAAACATCTACTAATAACATACGTCCTTATTTACCGGAACAATTTAGGCGTTTAGCTTTTGATTCGATACATAACTTGAGCCATCCAGGCATTAGAGCTAGTAGAAAAATAATAGCAGATAGATATTTTTGGCCAAATATGAATAGAGACATCGGTAATTGGGCCAAAACATGTATAAATTGTCAACGAGCGAAAATACAGAAGCATACAGTATCTAATTTAGGACAATTTGAGATTACTAAACGTTTTGAGCATATACATATAGATTTAATAGGTCCTTTGCCAATCACAACTGAAGGATATAGGTATTGTTTAACCATAGTGGATAGATTTACACGTTGGCCAGAAGCTTTTCCTATAAAGGAAATGACTGCAGAAGTAGTCGCAAAGACGTTATACGAGGGTTGGATTAGTCGTTTTGGTTGTCCAGTTAAACTTACAAGCGATCAAGGTCGACAATTTGAAAGTAACTTATTTAGACAACTAATGTTATTAATGGGAATTAAAAAGTCAAGAACCACCCCGTATCATCCTCAGTGCAATGGAACAGTAGAACGTTGGCATAGATCGTTGAAAACTGCAATTACAGCTCGTTTAAGCAATAAGTCTTGGGTAGATGAACTGGCAACTGTAATGTTAGGATTACGCACGACAATTAGGTTAGATACAGGCGTAACCGCTGCACAAATGTTGTATGGTAGTAATATTAGATTACCTGGTGATTTTTATGATGGAAGCAATGTGAAATCGTGTGATGATAATGATTACGTTAGCAAGTTAAAAGAAGTTATTGACGAATATAAACCGTCTAGTAGAGAAAATAGATCATCACGTAAAATTTTTGTGCATAAAGATTTGTATACGTGCGATTATGTTTTTGTTCGAAATGACGCAGTAAGGAAACCGTTACAACCTCCTTACGACGGACCATATCGCGTCATTAATAGAACTGATAAAGTTTTTTGTGTACAATTGCCAGACAGACAACTTAGAGTTTCTATAGACCGTCTTAAACCTGCATTTATGTTAGCAGAGGATACTGTACAACCGGAAGTAGTAGATAATAGTGGTAAAACTGTCTGTCAAAAAGTTCAGAAAAAAGTAACTTTTCAAACAGCCGAACCCAGTAGCTTTGGTTATACTACGAGAACAGGACGAGTCAGCAAAAAGCCAATGAAGTATTTGTAACAATTAATTTTGCTGATTAGACAATAATTTAACTAGGACATTTGGTTATATAATTACGTGTTAATATGAAATAGAAAATGTATTATAAATTCATTTAGTGTTTGATACCTGTACGTCGTAGTTGATTAATTAGGAAATGGGCAACTTACAGACAAAGGACAAAGTTGTTGTTAACGAAAATATATCCAGCACAGCTCAAGTAGATAACAAGTTGAATATGATTGGTATCGTTATGATAATTATTATAGTACTACTGATTATAGTGATTGGATATGCATTAAAACGAAAATGTGCTAAAGGCGTCAGGAAATGGTTGAAGAAAGAAATGGTTGCTAGTTCTATAACCTTACCAAATATTAAGGTAGAAACTATGCAACCGCCGCAAATTAATAATGGAACGTCTGCACCTCATAAAGTGGTTTACTGATTATTGATCGAGAAATCTTCGTGCATTCATGTTATTAAGTGTGTATGTGATTGAAATTATTTTGTAACGATTTAATAGTGTGTGTTATATTTTGCTATTCGGTCATAGAACAAGCTGCATGGTTTGTGTTGTTGGTGTCCGGCCACAACGATGTCAAGAAAGGATAACAAAATGTAACCTAAACATATTATATTATATGCGTAATATAAGAATAAATAATTGTGTTAAAGTCATGGTAAATTAATATTTAAGTACGCTGCTGATATCTAAATTTTAAATAGCGTGATAATGAATGTTAAAACTTTTGTCGCTATTACAATGTTGGAATGTATTCACAGGCTTATCGCATAACAATACATAGCATAGTACTCATATTAAGTTGCAAACTGTTGATTGAGCAGAAAGATGATGTCACCTTTGGTGACAAAGTAAATTCACAAGAAATATTGTTTGATAAATATACTGATTAGAATTAAGATTTTGTGTTGTAAAAAAAAAATATATAAATATTTTTTTTTAAAAAAAAAGAGGGAAATAGTGTTGCGGGAATGCTGACGCAACGTTTTGAGTTATCGGTACTGTAGTGCGCTGTGAACCACAGTTGTCCCGTGGTCGTCTTGTATACCGTACTACAGCACACCCATATATATTGTATACAGTCGTAATTAATAAATTTAAATAAGTTGTTCATAGACTTATTATTTCTCTCTGTACACATACGCAACCCCAGTAATAAAGGAACAAAGTAACGACCAGTTACAAAAGTTTGTTTTCTTTTGAAAGTTTGAACGATTGTGCCATGTTTTTTAATGTTATGCCATGAAAACCTGCTGCTGAGTAATAACATAGTTATCAAAATTTATACTTTTCTCTTCAATATCCTAGGCAATTCGAGACAAAATGAAGTACCCACGTACGTAAAAATTGCTTCTGTACTGAAAAGTTTCCGCTTTTACCAAAAGTTTTCAGTGTCTTTTGAAACGAATGTCCATTTTAATTGTCCTTTCATCATTCTGAAACTTGTTATATAAGGTTTTTAAATCTGTTTTCTGCTCCGCGAAGTATGAATATAAAGCAAAGTCCGAAAACGTTCCACGAATTTGCTGGAGTTTATACGTTATTATGAACAGTGAAGTATAAAATTTTATATGGTCGAAATACCACTCCTGTCTGTCGTTCTGAGGAGAAAGTTAAAAACATAATATAACTCAACCTCTTTGACTGTAAGTAAAGATCCCCGAGGCCTCTATTTGGCGTTTAAGCGCTTTCTGCGGCTATTGAGTTTTATTCGCTGTATATTTTACTCACCTAAAGAAAATGGGGACCGTTATTTGTTGCGAAATATTTTTAAATATCAAATATTGTTGTTAAATTCAAAATAGCTGGGAAAAACTACACAAAGACTAAACTAACTGGTAGTATAGTAAAGGCCACCTACTACAATCTAAAAATATTTTAAATTTGGAAAAAAAATCTTATTCTAAATATACTACGTGACACTAGAATATCTAAACTCAAATATATTTCAGGGATCGTCAACCTGTAATCTTATAATGTACCGAGTAAAACAGCATAGATATCACTTCATCTCAACCTCCTGGCTATACTCTAAGTGAGTTAGATCCAGGTTTCCCCTTTTGGTTTGTAATCAAATAGTCTGTAGTTGGAAGTATCAGGTGTTACCAACCTTGTATAACTTCCAAAGACTTACATGTATTTTCTTAAGTTGCAAGAAAATAATGATTAACCGACTGACAGTGACGTCATTTCAGGAGCTCAAGCTTAGATAGAAGCTTAATAGACCAAATATATTAACCCAGTTTAATCCTTAATCATTTGAAAAAATATAGTGCTTCTTTTTTCTATCAGCATTTTACACCATCTTACTTATTTCTACAGTTAATGTTTAAAAAGTTGTCAATATAATTTTTACTCGATTGTCGGCACTTGGTGGGAATTGTAAAATACATTATGAAATCAAACTCACTTGTACTTATAATTATTATTTTTATGTTAAAGGGAGCAGACGGGTCACCTGATGGAAAGTGACCATCGCGGCCCATGAACGTCTGCAACTCAGGAGTCACAAACGCGTTGCCGGCCTTTTAGGAAGGAGCTCGCTCTTTTCTTGAAGGTTTGAAGATCGTATCTGTCCGGTAATACTGCAGACGACAACCACTATTAACTTTGATTTGAATTGAGTGGTTTCGTCTTATGAAATTACAAGTAATTGTCAGTAGCATTACGTATTTAAGAATTCCCCCTATTTTAAAATCAACTCACCAGCTCCCAAACCCTGGTTCTCCTATAAAACATTTTTCTTCTCGCAACTGAATGGTAATAAACCACAAATTTATCGCCAGCCACAGACGCACAAAGGTACATAATGTACTGAAAACACAATACAAGATATACGATGGGACAAATACCTACTGGATCGTGTTAACTGCGGTACGTGAAACATTTCCAACGTATTTCTCTAAATATATTACCTTCACAGGGACAGAATGAGCCCACTCTAATATATGAGACTGAAAAAGCATCCACGATATATTATGATCAAATGTAGGATGCAAAAGGCTGTCACACAAAGCGTTTGGTTCAAATATCCTTCTTCATTTAGTCGGTTATTCTGTAGAATACATTCTAACTAGATACCACTATTACCCGCTTTGCTTTTACAGCAAAGAGGTCATCTCTTCGATGGACAGTAAAAACATATCAACATTCCAAATGTAGAATAATAATCATCTGTGACGAATGAAACAGCATTTTCCAAACCGGAATAAAAAACTGCGTGTACTATTGGTTCTGCAATTGAAACAAATACAAAGGTATGTGGCAATAACCAAATCAATAATATAATTAAAACTTAAAACACCTCTGGTATTGTCTTGAAATGCCATCAAGCATTGGAGCAGCTTGCAACATTAAATGGGATACTACTCCAATCGATTAAAGGGCACAGTAATTCACACGGGAACCACGCCGCAGATGAGTTAGCAAAGATGGGGTCGGCAACCCCGGCTAGCAGCCCAACCATACTGCTGCTACTACCTTTCAAACTTTGATTCTGGTCCAGGCAACGGATTCGTGAAGCAGACAACCGGAGGTGAAAAAACTTAGCAGACTAGAAATCCGAATAGTTGTAGGAATTATAACAGGACACCTAGGTCTGCACCAACAACTATTCACCATTAATGCAACAGAGTCCTCTTTGCAGAGGATGTCTGAAAGCAGAAGAAACGACCGCCCACGTAATCCTTTAATGCGAGGGAGTGGCCCCACAACGGGCAAGTATCATTCCTGATACAAAATCGTTCCTAGAAACCTGTGAACGCCCCAGGAGCCTTCTGTGCTTCTGGAAGGAGCTTGGTTGGCTTACCTAGCCAATCTGTCCTCGACGCATAAAGGACAATCTTGAGTGTAAATGCGGAAACCGGAGCCCACAACCAATAGCAATACCTCATACACAACTTTGATCCTAAACTAGACGAAGCCTATGATAATAAGAGTATTGAGAAACACATTTATATATTACTAAATAAATAATTATGTAGATAAATAATATTGTAGAAAATTACACCCAGATAGAGAATAAATGATCGAACCTATGACACAATCCTGTGGTCTGTGATTGAGCCCTGGATCTGGCTTAACAGCTTTTAACAAGACAAATCTATACATTTTTCACATTAAAATTAAATTTAAAAACTTTATTTAAAAAAAATAATTAAGTAATAAGCCAGTATATTTAACTAAAAATAGTTACCTCGAGTTTAAAAAAATATTTCGTTAAAAAATTACTAGAAACGAGAGTGAAATATAATATGAAAAAGGAACAAGGCCTTTCTTAATAAGCAAGCTCCAGTATCAAATAGCCATCTTTCCAAGAAATCTTATTTCTCTCGCGTTTACGTGCATGAAAAGATTCGTTCGCCTTTGTGAGGTTCACTTTGTAAAGAAATAGAGGCTAATTATTGCGAAGGCATACCTTATTCATTATTAAAACCAGATTTTGGTAGTATTCAAAGATTTTATCTGGACGAAAATCTAGGGAAACTTCGAATAAACTTTTATTTCAAGACGACAATGTGCACTAATTTCATTTTGACAGATTCTTTGAAAAGATAATTATAAGTTTATAATCATAGACTATAGAACAGAGATAATTATGTATATTCAAATACGAATTAGAGCTCAAGGTAATTCGGCAAGAAAAAAAATACGTAAATCTGTTTGCATTGCGACGAATTCTGTAATTATTTTTTTCATATGTCTGTTTTATACCCAGGACTAATATAATTGTGTGATAAGAAGCATAATCGGTTATGCTTCCTGTGTCGCAAAATATGTACGTATTTAATAATATATTAGTATGTTTATCAGCAGTCTGGTAAGCACGGTGAATGCTCTGCTTAGATTAAAATCAGACGGCAGTGTTTGAAAACATATTAATTCAAAAAATTGTCGTGCATCTTTCACGTCAAATTTTGAAATTAATAGTAATATAGTTAAAAAAAGAGATTTATATTTTCAGATTAGGACGCTTCTGATTGCAGAAGTATCTCTATATTACATATGTAACAGTTATTTTTTTGTACATTTGTAATGCGTACGGTCTTGTTAAAAGCTACATCTATTGGCCGCGTTGCATTGTTGTTGATTTATCTAAGGTAGTTTATAACTACAGTATTGATCTTCTGCGTTCACTGATGTTAAATGTCAAAGTAAAATGTTGAGTAGGGATAAAGTCTGGAAGCTTCCTGAACCTAGGATATATAAGTCCGGCTTTCTGCCACGGGAGACACTCTGCTATCTCGTGTCTTCCAATCTTAAATAGTGTTCTGATTGTTGTGTGATTTAATTGTCGTAATATATTTTCTGTTCAAATCTACCCACGAGAGTGGTGAGTAAGGTTTTAATTCTTTTTTTACCTATTTGTTTCTGGAACCTGATTAATTATATGAGTGCCAATCCATTCGTAGGGTCCCAGATTTCGGGGTCAAGACGGTCAGTCTCAGACGGCGTGCTTGCTCTTTTGTGGCCTTCTGGTTCAGACTCAAGTTTCTCGGTACCCTCTGGCAAAGCTGGTGATTGCGCGGCTCACGACGCAAGCGGACAGCCGTACCCAAGAGTTACGTACTTAAACTTATAATTGCAAATTGTTAAACTTTTATCCATATCTAATATAAATAGCCGACTCGGGCGGAAGAGGAAGTAACCTCCTGGAGGGACGACGAGGAGGCACCGAGCACCATCAGCTCGGCTCTAACGCGCTCCGCTGCGGTTTTTTTCTTTCTTTTTCTTGTACCCACACTGATTAATTTATTTAATTTCTTATTGTAAATTTGATCTACTTTTTTTTTGAAATATACATGTATGTATGACTGAGGTGTGAGTTGTTTTCCTCTAGTGAGTCCCGTAGGTTTCCCACACGCACACACATCTGTTTTCTTATAAAGGCGCCCTGAGGTTATCTCATCAATCTCTCCACTGGGTCAGCCGGTGAGTAGTCCGCCAGAGAGGAAAAGCGGCTACACATAAATAAATACTTCAACAATAATACCTGCATCGTAAAAAGGATTTAGACAACACAGCCCAAAGCCTACAAAAAAAAGAAACCACCTTATATGAATCAAAGTCTATTTATTCTGAAGTACGGTTCTAACTATTGAACAGTATTACCAACAAGAAAAAGGATTATTTAACTTCATAAAAGATAGGTACTTCGTGGGCTCAGTACAGCCTTTGAAACATAAAGGATGCTTGTGAAGTATTCATATTGAAGAACCTCGTTCGGGGGTATATTTATACTTAAATGTTGTAGTGCTATTGGGGATGATAAAAACTATTAGGAGGTAATATTTTTGAGTGAATTTGGTGTAGTAATTTTTTTATGCGTTTGTTACTGGTTCTTAAGATATGTTTTATTAGATGTAATATAATGGATCAGGTTTATATTAGATTTGAGGTTTTACTTAACAAAAGTGCAGGCAAAATTGATATCAAGATGTAATAAATACTTGCACAAAATTGCTTATTTATCTATATATAATTAATATTACAAACGCGAACATTTGTTAGAATAGAACGAAACGTATGTATGTATGTTAAAAAGGCTGAAAGGAACGCTCAGAGATCTGTGTGCAGGAAAAAACATTGACAAAATCGATAGTACCGCAAGAGAAACCGTAGGCAAAAGCTTGTATATTTATATAAAAGCCAAAAGATATTGACTCGCCCATCTATCGAGTACCTAATCACGAAATCTGGATATTTACTTGACCTATGAAGATGAAATTTGGCAGGAAGGTTGGACTTTGCGACAAGGCCGGATTAAGGAGGGCTTTCGCAAGTTTAGACGAAAATTCTGGGCTTTTTGTACTAGACACCTGACATTTGGCAGGGAGGTAGTTTATATGTACTACATGTCAGATAATAATTTTGGATTTTGCGACAGAGCCGAATTAAGGTGTACTAATATATTACGAATGTTAGTTTGTATTTTTTATATTTGTACTTTTGTTACTCAACGCTTAAATCGGTTTTGATAAAATTTAAGTATTATTATTAAATTTGGATACGTAGATAGTGTATAACTTGGATGAATACATACTCGTAGGATCCTTTTTAGCATCATATGGATATTCAAAAAACGTTCTGGCATTCCCCCCCAACAAAGTCGAAAATACAACTAACGTGTTAAGTACACCTACAGTAAAAGTTTCTGCTTTTTTAAATATTGTTCATATTACTTTCAGCTTCTTAATTTTATGGAACATGAACCGACCACACAGATTTTTTTCTATCAAGTGGAAGTTTTTCGAAATAAAATTTATACAATTTTTGAAGTGGAAACTTGGATTTTTGGTAAGGGAAAAAGAAAAAACTTACGGAATCGCGTCACCGATGACCTCGATATACTCGTGACGTGTTACGCTAGACTAGAGACGCATAGTTCCATTGTTTTGAGTTGTCACTTCTGTCATCAATCCTTATGACTGCCTCTGTGTTTTTACCTAAGTGACGTATATTCAAAATAGCACCATCATCGATTGAGCAGTTACGGTTAAAATGTGTAAAAACAAACAATCACATCCCACAAACACTCCTAGTTTGTAATAAGCGCAGTAACAATTTCTGTATTTTCAAAGGTAACTTACTTACTAAAAGATAATATATAAATGGGGGCTACTTTGCCTTATACAATATTCATAATTGATTTTACCAATTATGAATATTCAAGGCAGTAAATGGTTGATTTAACCAAATGGTTAATGAGACCGCAAACACTCCAAGATAAACTTAAATGTTCAGATATATATTAAATGGGTTTCAATATATTTAGGCATATGCGCCGTTCTGTTTGTTACAATTTTTCTTTTGTATCTCTGCTCTGGTTTTCTTTCTTTTATTTGCTTAAAAAAATAAGTAGGTTTTCGATTCAAATTGTTACTTTTTTTTGTTTGTTACATCAGAATTTTATTTTAATTGCTGTTTTAGTCGATAAGAGTCCGAGAGACATCAATATAACGCTTTGTTATACTAGCTATGATGATAGCATCAAGGTTATACTCAAGTGCTTACTTCAATTTAAACTATAATTCACACTAGTACTAGCTTTTCCCTGCGGCTCCGCTCGCGTAAATGTTGGTTCACATCACATCAACAGCCTTTAATAGTCCACTGCTGGACATAGAGAGGGTAAAAATTTTGAGACGGAGCCCGCACCAGGAGCGGGCAGGCGCTAGGAGGGGTCCGGATGTCTTAACAACAGCTGTTCCCGGATCCCTCCTATTACAGGCGCAGAGTGGCACACCGTGTGGTTTTAGTCGGTCCGAGTCCGACACACCACCCCGCCGCAAACCCCGGTGGGGTGACGGTCCGAGGGGATTTCCACACGTTAAAAAAAAAAAAAGGTTTTGTGTCAAGTTTTCATTCTTTTTGCAGTGCTGGTGTCATGCGTTGCTTTGCGGCCTTAGTCGGCTGTTACGACACCCACGGGATGAATTGGGGTAGTGACATTCCGTATTCCTAATCCGTCCCTACTAATGTTGGTTATCGCAGTAAAAAGTAGCATTTGTCTTTCCAAAAGAAGTCATCCACTTTTCATCTAAATTGGTTCAGCGGTTTAAGCGTGAAGAGGTAATAGACAGACAGACACACTTTCGCATTTATAATATTAGTATGGATTATAAAGCTGAAGAGCTTGTTTGTTTGTTTGATTGAACGTGTTGATCTCAGGCACTACTGCATATTTGATCTACAAATACTATTTTTTCAGTTTCGGTGTTTTCTATGTATAATATGTATGTATTTACAAAAAAAGTATATAAGTATTCTATCAGTCAATCTAACTTTTATAGTTCAAACTCTGCTTACTTTGCAACTAGATGGCGTTGTATGTCAATGTTTGAAAATATTATTTATTTATTATTATCAAAAACAACGAGTGGAGGACGTTTTGCGTAAGAAAGCTGGCAGGGGCTGGATGCGAGAGTGGCGTGCAATAGGAGAGAGGCCTATGTCCAGCAGTGGACTGCGATAAGCTGATGATGAGAGGCAGATAGTTTTATATAAAAACGGTATTTCATGACCCTATATCAAGCTCTAGTTGTGAAATAAAATGTTACCAACTGTTTCTAGCAGGCAATATATTGTGTAATTTAGTTCATCATCATCTCTGAGCCAAACATGTTACTAGTTAATAAACTTTGTCCAAAATAAGTTACCCCATTCTTACTATTAATTAACTTTGCGTAGTAAGATCCTCGTTGACCACAACTCAGACACAGAGTTAACTACAAACAATTTGTATCTGCCAACACTGACACAATCCAGAGATAAGACGGACAAATTTGTCTTACAACTCTAACAACCCCTTGACAAACAACTTAAGTTAGGAGCTAAGTAAATGCATTTTACGTTTGTCTATTATTATAATAACAAAAGGCAAGAAGACAAACGAAATCACCAGCGAAATGTATAGCAACGCATGATAAAGAAAGACGACCCCGCGTAACGGGAATGGCCGAGGGCAAAGAAGTGAAGATGACAAACGTAGGAGGATTAGTATAACTATTTATATTTTTAGTAATTTGAGGGTCATACTTACATACTTTTTAAATAACTTTAGACGTCTCACACACGGCTGTCTGGTACCAAACTAGACAGAGCCTGTATTATGGTAACCAAGTTGCTGATAAACATACTTATATATTTCCAAATACATACATACTATGAATAATTATACCCAGACACAGAACAAATGATCGTGCTCATCACACTATAATATTTGTCCTGGGTGGGAATTGACCTGCGGCTTAGCAGTCAGGGTCACTACTAAACCAACAGGTCCGTTGACCCCAACAGTGATAACACGACCGACAAAACCATCGTTAAGAAATACTTTCATGGCTTTTCGAAATTGAAAGTGATAAAATTGTTATCACACTCGATGCATGACGATACGAAAGAATGTACTTTATGTTGAAATTAATTGACTTGTGTAAACAAACTTTTTAAACTACAGTCACGTATTTACTTGATTTTCAGTAAATTTACTAAAACAATCAGTACTAAAATAAACCAATCAGACACTCAAAAGATATCATCATCATCAACAGCCTTGAATAGTCCACTACTGGACATAAATTCAATTGAATGGGACATATGCCTCTCCTTAAAGGAGGTTTTGGCGTACAATACCACGCTGGCTAAGACGGGTTGGTTAAAAAAATTAGTAAAAAGGTAGTGGGTTCACAACAAGACATTGTCCTGTTACATCATCATCATCATCAGCATATCACAGTCCACTTCTGGACATAGGCCGCTCCCATGCACGCCAATTATATTGATTTTGGGCTTCTCGCATCCAGCTCCTGCCAGCCATCTTGCACAAGACGTCACTCCACCTGGCCTGTGGGCGTCCTACACTACATAATTATTATTTTTTAATCCTCCACTGAGGATAAAATTTGTCATAATGTAAACAAGTTGAAGTAGGTGTCGCACTTTTTGACATGAAATTTTTACCTTCCATCTGACAGTCAACCCTAGCACAAAGCACTCTGGTGCCAAGCGTGATCATTTGTCAAATCAAATAACGTAAGATTCCCGAATCCCTGTTACATATTTCCGTCCCGTTTCCACGAAATCACTGCCACCGATTGCAGAAAAGCAAAAGCGAGAACATGTTACACATAAAAAAAAAAACAATCTGCACTAAATATTACATATCTATGATTAAACCACGAATACTCGTCTTTGGGACAATGCAGTATTTAACAAATACGTTCATAGGTTTTATGCATAATTAAATACATTAATCTTTTATTCTTTTTTACACTACAAGAACAACTTAATAGAATACCATACAGTTGAACCGCAAATTACAAAACCGACTCCACAATATGGCGGGTTACTTTGAACAATTTCTAACAAAAGACTACTTCGAGAGATAATGGTCAACAGCGGACAAGTGATATTAGTACTAAATGTCCTTCTATTCGGATTTGCAACAAACTAGCTATATATATATAGCTCACTCAAACAACAACAATTCATAAATAATTCGATTGTTTGTTTTTCGACTTTTTGAATTCTTAAACGTGTTATTCATTAGCTTTGTTAAAGATAGTCAAATAAACGGTAAAACCACTTACCGTTTATTTGACTAGTTTACTATGACACGGATACGTCAGGTCACCTCACCTCTGGAGAAAACCTCAGGAGGAAAGAGGGTTTTATGACCCTCTAACGCAAAGGAAATAGCCTCCAACCAGGCTGTTTAATCATGCCTGACAAACCGTTTAACAGTTGTTATTGTTATACTAATCTGATTAGTAATTATTCCGTAGTTTGGTGTGTATTAAATGATATTGAAGTACGTTTTTTGTTGAATGTGGAAGTCGCCTCGTGTACTACCCGACGTCAAACGTGTCCAAACTTGTATTATAAATGTGAAAGTGGGCTTGTTTGTTTGTTTGTTAAGCTTTCACGCCTAAACCGAGTCGATTAAAAAAAAACACCAATAGAAAGCTATATTATCACCGAGTAACATAGGCCACTTTTTACCGAGATAATCAAAATACACGAATAAATCCTAGCCATTCCTCGCGTTTGTTTCACATGCCTTGGTTACTACTCTTCACCTAAGAGCATAAGATCTTATAAGCTTTATAATTCCCCAAGAAATTCTCTACTGATACTACCAAAAATGCCTATGGTTAAAGAAACAAACAAAAAAGGTAAACACCAACCAGTTATGCAACTCAATACTCTCAATCTCAGTACAAACTTTATACTAAAACTAAATGAATAGTTTTTACTGAAGAAATGTATTAGAGTTTGACCTTTATAATCAAATATCATAATGATAAGGGTTTCTTCCATGTGAATCAATCGGGAATCTAAAACGTGGACTGCAGATGGCGTAGCGATTTAAGCGGTCGCCTTGCCGCTTCTTACCGCGCTGAGTGTTGTGTTTGATCGCCACATGGCGCATTGCTTTGTGTGATCTACAAATTGTTGTTCTGTATCTGGAAGCTGTTTGTATCCTCTTTCATAATTGTTTCCCCTTTCATAAAACTCCCCCGCGACACAGAATAAATTCCTTGTGAGGCAGTTGTCTATAAAATCAAAAAAGAAATCGTCTTTTATTTTTACCAGCACTTTTTATTGTGAACATATAAAATTAATAAAGGAAATTAAAATAAAGGGTAGCTTTAAGCATTTCGTACTGAAAGAAACAAAATCTCATATGGTACACAAAACTTAAATTAAAACCATAAATATGTTTGAGGAAATAGAGCGTTTTTGACCATGAATGTAATACAAAAAGCAATTAAAAAATGAGAATTTGTAAATTTGCTTTTTTTTTTATTTACATCAAAATTTTCTGACTTTTTAATCTGTTCATGCTGAATTAGATAATGCTTTTTGTAAAGATAAGTAAAAATCATGTCAAATTTCTTTCTTCGAGGACGGTTTTTGATTTACCTTCCTGAATGTGTAAAGTTTTACATAGAATATAACGATAAGTATGGTTACTTACTATTTTTTTATTTCTTTTCTCATCTTTATCTTATAAGCGACATGGTGATTTAACAAATTTGAAACATGAAATGTTATTATATTATTGCCACTTCTCGATTGAATAAAATTTTACCAAAATGAACCAAATTAAAACTTTTAGGCTTTAGGCTTTAAGACGGTTACGATACGTTTGAACCTCGCTTTTTTACGGTACCCTTTTCAAACCTCCACAACCCCAGTACGATGAGCGATATCGAAGTGCTGTAGAAAAACTGTTTTTTTTTTACGGGACACATCCACTCCTGAACACCAGGATCAACAGCAGTGACCCACGAACACACCGAGTTATGACACTCGGGAAGTCATAACTCGGAAAAAAAAATAAGTGTATTGGTATATGTATATACCCGGAACAAAATTGATCAGAAGAAAATTGGAGGAGTTGGAAATAAAATAAATCCACTTCCCTCCTCAGTAAAGCGGGAGACAAAATGAAGTAAAATATGCACACACCCTTTTAAACAGGGAAGCACCACGGCCACAAAATATTATGGGTCCTAAGTGGCAGAATCGCCAAACGCACGGAAATTCATCCTAGTTGACACAAGATCCCCATAGTATACCGCCCCAGATATCACCTGTAAGCTATTCAGCATTATATTACGTTCATTATACCAAAGACTACATTTTCATTCATATTATGAGCAGACATGTCCTCGACAACCCACAACAGATGGAAAGTACTGGTAAAGGTGGCGCCGCCGCCGCTTAGATGATTCGTCCCAGCGAGCGTTGTTGCCATGCGTCTATGAGGTCACTATAGACATCGGACTGCTGTTGAAGTATTTTGTAGTATTGAATCGTACACGGCTCCACGTTTTTGTACCTAGGAAGCACACCCGTTAACACCGCCAAATATTCAGTGCTAACCGAAAATATTCGATAAATGAAAAGTTTCTTTCTAAAACTAATCCTAAATAACACACTGAGTTTTTATTTTTTACAGTGACATTGTCCAATTTAATGCTTGGCGGTGATTTGAGGTTACCTTTTAAAAGTAGCTGGAAGATTTTTTTGGATGCAAAAGTTAAGCGATTACGTTCACCTCAAATAATGTATCTAATTCAAACATTTAATGGCTAATTTCTCAAGTCCTGCCCTAGTATCAGATTTCATCAATAATAAACCGTCATATTCCATTCCAACCGCCGATATTCCACTAGCATGGACCTAACACTGATCCCTCAGGACATCCTATTGTAAGCGCTTTCAACACAGAATGATGCCAAGTCTTAGTTTAGTTGTATCTTGTGAAAAGTACGAAGAGATAAGGGAATAAATATTTTTAAAGCACCTCCGTGATTTTAATTTCAGCAACAGTATGACACTAGGATTGCTTAATTTGGCAATGTGTTAAGATACTCAGTTACCACTTAGCCAGGAGCCCATCTACAAGAGCCACTCAAATTAAAACCCTAATATTTTCAAAAAATGTACAATTATTTTTTGTTGATGTCCTCAGGACTTTTTTTGACAGAATTATTTTTAGAAATTTCTTTAAGTTGTGAGCTTCAAAAAAGATGTTTAATAACAAACCAGATAAAATAAATAAAAAATGGTATTGAACGATTCCATTACACGCAAAGCTGCTTGTGTCTTGTATAGGCTCTTCAGTTCAAAGTAAATAGGGCTTATCGATGAACGTTAGAGGTGAATCCCTATCGACCATTTAATCCGACGAGCTCTACAGAATCATACTTTCAAGTGTGATACAATTTTTCAAATCATTTAAGTCTTTTAGGTTCAACGTATTTTACTCCATCTTCGTATTACTTTTCAGTAATTCTATGTATGGTTTTTATTGATCAATAATCATCTTTATAGTAAAATATTTAAATAAATAAGTAGTAAGTAAGAGTAGGGCACCTGAGGCCGGGTGTCGGGGTGGTTTTTAGTGGAATCACCACATACTCCTGGCTCCTGAGTGCCCGAGGAGCAGGAGATATGAAAGACTTTTCCACCCCATCAACAAAAAATAAGGTACCCTCTTTTGTATATCAAATAGAGGTATTTAATAAACAAAAAATACGCACAAAGCCGTAAGCGCATAAGCTTATTTCAGCTAACAATTCTTTATTACATTAACTTTATAGCCATTAAACATTATACAGATTACAAAATTCAACTTGATAACCGATACAATACAAGAAATGTGAGACAAAGAAAGCTGCTTAAACGAACAAACGAAATTACTGAATATCTAGCCCCTAAAATATTTAATGCTATAGAACTGCTAAGAACAGAACATAAATTAAGTAAAAATATGTTAAAATTGAAGGTTCTACTGCTCGGCGAAAGTATCACTGCTATCAGTGAGGTCCATTCGCGCGGGCCATGTATTTATGCGGGCCGTCCGTGTGGTGACGGATTAAGAATACAGAGTGTCACTGACCCTATTCATCTCGTGGGTGTCGTAAGAGGCGACTAAGGGAACAAACTACGCAGGACAACAGGAGTGCAGAGAGAAGGAAAAGTTGAAACAAACCCGTCTGGCCAGCGTGGTATAGTAGGCCAAAACCTCCTTTCTAAGGAGAGGCCTATGTCCAGCAGTGGTCTAGTAAAGGCTGTTGATGATGATGATGGTGATGATATATTTATCCTTTAGGTTGGTGCTTGTATATAAAACTTATGTGCTATGTAGAAGCAATAAATTATTGTAATTGTAAGGTGTTTGTGGCCAACAAGCTGTAAGCCTTGGTGAGAAACTTATGTATGTATATATTTATTTATTTTTAAATAAATGATTATAAAAAATGTACTAGTGGGCAAACGATCAAACAAGTCACCTGACGGTTAGTGACTATTCCGTCCTTTGTGTGCCCTTCGATGAACCTTCGATGACCTCACTCAACAAAAGATTTCTGAACAACGGTTTCTTTTGAGGCTGTGGTATCACATCGAGACGGCCTGTATATACCGGAGCATGGTTTTCGAACGGAATTATATTTTAATCGCCTGTAAGAAATTGCTTGTAAGCGATAATGCCGCCATTTGTACATGGTCAATAACTTGAAATACTATTGTATTTATCTATGATGTACTAAACTGGTGTACAATAAGCTTGTTCTATTCTATTCTATACATGAACTAAATGTTTTTTAGGATTACCAGATCTGTAATATTTTAGCATGTGTGGTTATGGGGCGTCGAATATATATGTACTACTAGTACTTACTTACACTTTCCTCAAGTCGTCCGTTTGCCGTGCCGAAGGCCCCCCGACGCTAAGTTTGCCTAATCGCAGTCTACACTTAACTCATGTCGGCTCCAGCAACCATCAGTCCGTCTGGCGTCAAGCAGCTACTCTATGTATTTCAACTGACTCGAACACGATTTATTTATTTCCTTTCGTGTTTATGTTTTATCAAATAAATGAGTTTTGAGCCTATTTTAGAATTTCCTTAATACAATTCATTTGCGTAACGAAATTGTTTTATTTGTCAAGTGTTTCTTTGAGAGGTAATGTCGGGTGTTTCTCTGAATTTATAAGATTTACCAATTGTTCTCTGACAATTAATTGAGACCTATTCATTAAGAAAATTCTTAGAAGTCAAGTTAAAATAATGCCAGCGTTTCAAACATTAAAAGAGAAGTGAAAACCAGTTATTAATGAGTTGGTTTATTTTAGTTTCTTCTTCATCCAGATGCTTCTTAAAAAACTAGTATACTAGTAGATTCGAAATATACAAGAAATTTAAATTCCCAGAATCGCGTCAATATCCCAGTTTATCAATAGTTGAATATAGCCATAATATCGCTATCTCTTTCCCTACCATGAGTAAGGAGCTTACCAACTACAACTAGATATACATATGCACAGTAAAGTAGATCTTAAGAACTTTGGTGCTTGCCTAACTTCCCAAGGAAGCTTGTGGTTATCTACTACCAATGGCCGATAATATATATATAATAGGTCTTTACCTATGAAATTGCCGTTTTGTATGCAATTAGTGAAAGTACTTATTTTTTTAAACTTTTTTATTTCTGTTATTCGAAGTAATCACCCATGCAATCGACGAATCTTTGCATCTACCGACTATTACTTTTTCCAAAATTTAGACAACTTTTTAGTGGGTAAAAAATTCAATTCCCGAAAGGCAGTACAAAATGCCTTTGAAGAGTTTGTTGCCTCCCGTCCAGCTGATTTTTACAAGAATGGCACTTATTGCATACAAAACGGCAATTTCATAGGTAAAGACCTAATATTACGGAGATTAATCATTTTTAACGGACTTCAAAAAGGAGGATTTTATCAATATGGCTGTTTACATTTTTTTTTTACGTATGTTTGTGCCTAAGCCGGTCATATATGGACGGTTTATCAAAATTATTTTTTTTTTCAAATGGGGTTTATTCCGGTCCTATTTCAATTTCATATAGATCTGTTGATGAGTTTCGTAGGCGGACACAGTGAATCTAACTAAGACCATCTGAAAGCCATACTTCTTAACATATGAATAATACAATAAGAATGCTGCCATGGTCTAACAGAGAAATAATGTAAAGCAATTCTTTCATGAACCAACTTCCTGCCCCCCTTGTTTCTGGGGGCCCCTCACTTAAACACGGCAACCCACTTGTCTCTTAAATTGCAGATCTCCATTGGTGGGGATACTCACTTACCATCAGGTGACGTGACTGTCTATTCGCACTCTACCTATATCATAAAAAAATGCAGAGGATACTTAATTGCCGATAACTGTTGCTAAGGAGGCAAGTGGATTTACTGTATTTCCAACTCCTCCAATTTTCTTCTGATTAATTTCGTTGCGGGTTCCAAGACAGTTTAAATTCTTCCTGGGACTTCCCGAGTGTCATAACTTGGTGTGTTCGTGGGTCACTGTTGTGGATCCTGGTGTACAGGAGTGACAGTGGTAAAACTGTAGAATAAAAACCGAAACTCTATTCGTTCCAATGTCAGTCCTTAATACATTATGTGAATACGTTTACAATTAATATTGATTACTTAATATATTGAACTGGCGTCAATCTTAATTCAAGAAGTGCTTTCTGAATTGAAGATGAGTGGTCATCCTGATTTCAAGGTAATTAGGGAATATTAGATATTAATTATTCACAGCACAAACGTCGAATACCTACTATGGTCCATTACAATAGTGGCGCATTGATAAAGCCCTAACTGGGGCACCCTAACTAATCAAGTTTCAAGTTTTCGTACGAAGCGGTAATTTCTTGAAACCTGATTATTTAGGGGGCGGGGCTTGATCAATGCGTTACTATTTTCTTAACGCGAATAGACTATAAGCTTTTAAAGGTAAGGTTACCTGAAATACCCATCGTGCATTTTAATTCATAAAATATATATTTTAGTCTTCTTTATTTAATCTCAAATAAACAGGATTTAAAAAGAAAAATCATTATAAAAAAAAAACACAGGCCTTATCATATACCACTTTTGCAAATATTGCTCTAAAACTTACAACATAATTCAAGCCTAGTAAGATCGACGTGTAATAATACCAAATAATTGTTTCTTGTGATTGAAACCAAATTAGTCAAACTGAGACAAAACGCCAAAACCACAAAACATGAAATACTGCGGACATAGTTCAAAGCTACCCGCGAAAACGTCTAAATTTATTTCATATGGCAACCCTACGAAGCCAACAGTTTGAACCGCAAAGGGATCGTTTCCGTCTAGTTAGTAATTCGGTAGTTTTCAATAAACCACGCCACGGCTCAATAAATGTTTAATAGATTACGAAACCCTTTCATTAAAGTGATCGTTATACCAAAGTTTTGAAGTTTGCCAACTATAATTTCTGATATTTAGGACCACCATCCATTAGGGAGTGTCAAACCATGATGATCATATTTAGGAGCTTAAATTTTCTAATCAACTATCTATCACCTTACTTTCGGAATTGTATGTCAAAAATTAGCAGCTTTCATCTATAGCTTAAATAAAAAAAAAACACAGTTCTTTTTTTGTAACATCTTTTTTTATGGAAGAGGGGCAGACGAGAAACGGGTCACTTGAGAGAAAGTGACTTCTTCGCTTTTTTCTGCAATCTTTGTGAATGATTTTGTGAAAAGGGACGGAATCATGTAACAGGGAACCGAGGAAGCACGCTCTACTTGATTTCACAAACGAGCGCGTTTTATGAGATGTCAAATGTCACACTTAAATGCGACTACTGTAAAGTTCGGTCCTTTTGTCTTTTTCTTTCTCTTTATTTTTATGGAAGAGGGGGAAGACGAGCAGACGGTCACCTGATGGAAAGTGACCACCGCCACCTATGAACGGCCGCCACTCACAAACGCGAGTCATTGTTGTTGGGATGAAAATAAATTATAACACTATAATGTTACGTATGTAATATTTAATGAAAGCATTCAAGTATTCGTCTTTTCTGAAAAACTAATTGGTTCTCAATTTGGCCGCATGTTTTTATGTTTATCGCCTCAGAACTCCATTTCTAAACCGATATGAAAATTTTCTTGTTTGGGAGGGTATACTTTTTGTTTGATTATCTTAATTTAAAGGAAAATCACCACCCCTGTATACGGAAAATTAAAGAAAGAAGAATAAAATCGATACCAGTTTTTAATAGTTAATTTAAATTCTTGCATTCGTTTGTGGCTCTGCCTAGTTTAGAATCAGACGGCCGTGTGTGAGATGTCTAAAGTTATTATTATTATTCTTAAAAGGAAAAATAAATGTGATCAATTCTGAATAACGTTTTATCCGCGTGCGTGTTCTCTAAAGGACTCCCAGCTGAACTGTTAATGTAGCTTTCAACGTAGTTCGTGAAACCAGTTAATGACATTATGTTCTGAATACAGCACTTCGGAGTGTAAAGCCACGTCTCGATGTGGCGGTTTAGGATACTTTTGTTGCGAACATGCACTCACCTTTTATTTATAAGTTTATACAATTTTGTAAGCCTTAGAATAGTGACACGTTTTCTACTATTTGTAGAAATTTATATATTTGGTAGAAAATAATGTGATAACGTCGAAACGACACTGTGTACCTTATAACCATATGTAAGTACCCATTATTGTTTATAAACATTTTTTGCGAGAATATGTATAAGTGATTTGTTTTATTATAGATATGCTATGATGGTCCAAATAGAACAATAAAAATACAGTGGGTTTATCTAAATTATTAACGAACGTTAAACAAATAAATGTTCGAGCGTACGGTGAATTAATTAGTTTTAACAGACTTCAAAAATAAACCTATTTTAATTCAGATGAACAGTTTTTTTTCGCGTGTAGGTGTGTGGCTCAAAATCTACAGAGTTTTATTCAATTCCTTTATACATAAAATGAAGTCAAAGAAACAGAATAAATTATTTAAGTTTCATCATTTCGAAAATAAAGTTTTCTTTTTACTTTTTTTTTGGTCGTATATTATGATCAGGATATTAAAATAACTATTTTATTGTCCAGATTCCTATAAAAGAAATCATGAATCACATCACATCATCAACAGCCTTTACTAGTCCACTGCTTGACATAGGCCTCTCCCTAGAAAGGAGGTTTTGGTTCACTATACCACGCTGGGGGGACGGGTTGTTATAGGGTTCGTGTCAAGTTTTCCTTCTCAATGCTGTTGTCCTGCAGAGTTTGCTCCCTTAGTCGGCTCTTACGACACCCACGGGATGAATAGTGGTGGTGACACTCCGTATTCTTAATCCGTCACCACACGGACATCACATGAATGACTGAATCCCCAGAAATGAACAGATTTGATATTACAAATTCATTTGGTCAGAAACTGTATATTTTACTTTTACATTTTTTATTGCTATGAAATAGAAGTACTGAATTTATAGTCCTTATATTCACGTTATGGTAAGTTATACTTAGTTAAACAACGTATGCATTTGAGATACTCGTACAATCACCTCCATATATATGAAATACCTTTATATTTATTAAAACCTTTATAGTCAAACATTTGTGTGCATGAACATTTAATATTTAATTTGGTCTGGGTGTTTCTATGTATAATAAGTATGTATTTACAAAGAAAAAAAAAAAGAAAAAGTATATATGTATTTATTTTAGTTGTCTAGTACCCATAGTACAAGCTCTGCTTAGTTTGGGACTAGATGGCGTTGTGTGAATGTGGTACAAAAAAAAACATTAAAAATCATTAAAATCATTATTACGAATACATTTATATGTCAAATTCAATATAGTATTGAAAAATAACCTGATATTTCATACCTCATTTTCTTCGATGTTCAAATGTGTAATGGAGTGTTTCACTCGATATCCTTGGCAGTATTCCAAGACACACCAATTGCAGGAAATGACAGCTATCTTAAAGTTATATTAAAAAGTGTTTTATACAATTCTGAGTTGTATACATAACATGAGTTGTGTACTTTGCAAAATTGATTTTTTAATGAACGAGCATTTGTCACTATGATTTTGTCTAGCGAAAAATAATAGTGCAGCAGCAATTTACATGTTATATATGCTTATAATTACATATTGTGTATGATATTGTAAGTTTAAGCAATCGGAAACGTCATTCATTGTAATGCTTAAATTTAAAATTTCAAGATAGATTTCGAGTAAGACACACACACACACACATACACGTACACATAGAAACACTTTTGAATCGATTTGAGAGTTGTACTTCGAGATTGAATTTAAGTTTATTCAACTAACTAACTACAATTCCTACACGTTAACTTTAAAAAAAAGCTTATTGTTTAAAAAAGCCAAAGTTTCAGATTTGTAAATTGATTTTATTGAAAAAACTAACATCTAAACTTGTCTATGCTCTAATCCTGACGCATTTCAAATTTCACTTGATTTCATTCTTGTAGTGACTTTAGGTGGCAATAATAGGTATAAATAATTTTGTACAGCTGTAATATAGGTACGTAATTTAAATAAAGTTTTTGGTATACCGCTACATATTACCCGTAACAAACGAACCTGTAGTTTATTTTATTAGAGATTTAGTTTTGTCGTGAATACATTTTACACCAGTCGCGAATATCGCTAATTAACTCATTTTACAAATCACCTGGCAGACGAATTTCGACCGTTATTTTTCTTTATTTCTTGACCAGTATAAATTGAACTGTCATTGTTATAGACTTGTGTTCTATGATAGGTCAACAAAAGATATACTTGCCTACTCAGACCGTAGTCATTTTTACATAATTTTTAACATTATAGCACATATTGTTTTTAAAGTGCTTTTACTTTCCACTCTTATTCTATTTATAAATTTGAAGTGTTCCAAATACGAATTTATGCTCCCATATTCGTTCAAAAGGAATACAAAGAATTTTCTTCACGTGTTAACATACAAATTTTAAAGATTATGAACATAATTAAATCCAAAAAATCAACTCAAAATTTACCACCGCCGTAATTGCGAATACATTTCACATGTGATAGCAATATAATCGAGGCGTCATACCTTTTCCTAAGGTTCAACCATGTGATTCCTGAGCTAAATTGTTCAACAAAAGTATTAGTCAAACAAAATTTAAATTACGAATACTTTAATTATTAACTGAGTTAATGAAGCAGTCCTCTCTTTTGTATTTTATCAAAGAAGGTTTTAAACAAAAGGGCTTTTTAAAGGTGTCAATCTTCAAAGCTTAGAACGAAGCCGTTATTTGAGTAATATCAAAAACAATCTTAGAATTCTAAATATAAATTTTTAAACATCTCAGCAACGTTTAACAGTTTACCGTCGTTGAGACATGCTTCGGCACAAATGGACAGCCTCATCCGGAGTGATACCACAGCCCACAGAAAAGCGGTGATAAACAATTCTTTCGTTGCTTTAATCAAAGGAATGAGGTCCATCATCACATCAACAGCCTTTAATAGTCCACTGCTGGACATAATCCTCTCCTTAGAAAGGAAGTTTCGGTCTACTATACTACGCTGGCCAGACTGTTTGTGCCAAGTTTTCCTTCTCTTTGCAGTGCTGTTGTTCTGCGTAGTTTGCTTAATTAATCAGCTCTTACAACACCCACGGGATGGATAGTAACACTCCGTATTCTTAATTCGTCACACACGGCGTGAGGGTACTGGAGCACAAATCCCCCCCTGATGCTGAGGGTGGGACTCAATGGGTGACAACGCACTTGTGACCCTTGTCTTGTAGGTGTCCATGGGCGGCGGTAGTCACCATCAGGTGAACTGTCTCCTTGTTTACCCCAATGTACCGTAAAAAAAAAGTTTTAGCCATTGGTTTAGTATTAACATGTCCGTTTAAGGCCTAATGGCGAACAAGACTTTCTTAAAGACTTCCACAAAATAAAAACGATGGCCGCTGAGGAATAAAGGTTTACCGAGATTCATGGAAATTTTCCTTCACTTAAAGGACGAACTTTTTTGAACATCAGAAATACACGTGAATGAATTAAGTGACAAATCGAACGAGTACATTAGTCACATATTATGGTGTGTACGTGTGTATGTGAACATTGATAACTTCAAATAACGCGCTTTCTCGACTCCCTGTTACACATTTTCGTCCCTTTTAAAAAAATACGGGCCTCCAAACTTCCTCTTACCAAAGCGAACACTACCTTTGCCAGGCGTTTCTGTTCTTCATGACACCCTACCTCTACAATAAAATAAAAAAAATCTTCCAGATATTTAAAATATCACCGCGCGAAGCCAAAATGATGATAAGAAAAAAATTACTCACGGGACGTATGATGATACTGAGTGCTTCTTGACATTCTTGACTTGATTTTAAATAAGGTTGCTTTCTGTATAATTTTCAACAATTCAATTATTTTCCTTATTCCATTTTGTTTTATATTTTTTATTTCAAATTAGAATGTGTATTTTAATTAAATTTTGAAATAGTTTGTTCGAATACTGTCTACTTTCATAACTGGTAATTGATAATTTTATGTCTTCCTCTGTGACAGGCCATGCCTATATGTAGGAAGCCTTTGTACAACTAGACATCGGCAGGTTCTTTTTGCAAGTTGTGTATGTGATTTTATTTTGCTTGGATGTAATTGTTATTATCGATCTAATTCAATTCTATATTCGATCTAATTGGCATGCAATGGGAGAAGCCTATGTCCAGCAGTGGACTGCGATAGGCTGATGATGATGATGATGATGAATTTTTAAAATCAGAAGAGCCTGTAAATAATTTTGGAAATAAATTTTATTACTTACTCATTCTCTCAAAGATTTCAGGATTGCGTTAATAATATCTATAATCATAAGTTTTCTAGACAATGCGTTTACTGTTTATTAACATTCATGTCATATAGTATTTACCATAACAGTGACATAAAACTTTTTTCAATAAACAAGTGAAAAAGAAAACAGATTTTAAATCAAAACTTGGACTCAATTGTTCTGTTACAAAACTTCACAATTTTTTTCAATCCAAATTCAACAACAGCGATTCCCGTGAAAATGCTTAACAAATCAGAAAACATAAATCTGTGTCAATACCAATTAACTGTGGCCCACAGGCCGGTCGAACAAAAACACTGGATATAAATCAACAGACGTACATAATGTAGTTATGTTGGTAATACAGATGATTTTGCGGTATTGTGAGATCAATGTAAAAAGTTTTCCTACAACGAACATTCGTAAAGTCCTATAGATGCTTTCATATTTTTACGGCAGTGTATAACTTACAACTTTATTTACCACTTATGTTATTAACAAATATGGATTATTGTAATACGAGGTGTGTCTCTGCCTGCTTATTAAAGCATGGTCATGATGATCGGATAAACAGTACGGCGCATAAAACACTAACAAGGAAGCATAGCTTTTTAATGTTACCATGGACATTGAGAGAATCAAGTGCGTTGTCGCCGTTTTAGTGTCCACTCCCAGAATTATGGGCGAGGAAGGTTTGGGCCCCTGTAACCTTACTTAACACCGGTTTTTTGAGAGACCGTTCGGGCACGTCCATATGCGCCGAAGAATAAAACTACGATTTTAGTTTAGTACATAATATAAAGAAACAATATGGTAATTTTTATTAGAAATTATTATTGTTTACTGTATTGTGTGACACGTTAAGAAATATAACTTCAGCTTCGTAAGTAAGTTGAAGGCGAGCGAAGGACTTAAGTCCAAAGTCACTCATGTAGACATTCTGTAGGAGATATTAAGGTCATACTATACAAACAATATAGTTTATTTCCCCTATGTTTGTACAATAAAGAGATCGCAAACTACTTACAATTATCAGTTTTATCAACACTAATATGATAAAGTTGGAGTTTTTGATTTAGCGTCTTAATTTCTGGAACAATCAGTTAGATTTTTATTTTTCTTTTATATTGGATAGAGAATTTATTGAGGAGTATTATAGGTTATAAAACATTACGCTTCGATTCCAAGGAGCAGGACAGTGACTATGAACGCGTGTAAAACTGCGGGACTAGCTAGTTAAATATATACGATTTTAAGTATGATTTTCATATTTCGAGGATGCCGAATATATTTTGTACTCGCCAGAGATTCCTTGTTTAAATTTTATTATGAACGGTTTGTTAAACATTAGTACCCACAAATTATTTCACGGTTATAGTTACTGCACTGGACTAAAACAATATGGGCAAGTACAAAGATCATTGGTCAAGTTTATACTCTGTTACCATGACATAAAAGCACAGAATTCCTCCGTGACTCTTTATAAATTGCAACATTATCTACATTATCCAATTACTAAATTTAATATAAACAAAACAAACAACTGTAGTTACAGTTACTTAAAGGTATAAATTCATCTTTATAAATTTGTGTGATTTAAATCTAGAGTATTTATTTCCAATATCTTTATCAAATAATGTCATTTTTTTTGCAGAAAAATGTATGTAGACGTTTATCGCAATAAAGCACAAAAAATATAATAGTTCATTGAGATATATTGTTTATGCAATGTTTTTTTACGTGAAATAAATACATCTTTCAACCAATGTATATAATAAATAAAAATAAACATTAAGGCCACCAGGCTCACCTTGCAAAAAAATAACAAAGGAAAAAAATGTTGCCAGGCAGTATTACACTTAACATTGTAGGCACACTTGCACACTTCTTACTTACAGAAATGTAGCTTTTCCACTGCATACTTACGACAAAGAACAAAGCACAAGGTTGATGTACATAGATATAAGAGTATAGTAGACCTTTCTAGAGAAGACAAAAAATGCACAGAGACGAGATTTAAATTAACATTTATTTCAATATTATGATGCAGGTACCCGTGGCAAAGGATATATTTGGTCACGTTTAAATGTATGTGTTATACCGGTTAGTACATTATTATACGTTTTAATGTGTGTATATTGTAAAATACCCGTTTCGTGACTCTTATATTTGCAAATTATTATTGTTTCAAAGCCATTCCATGTTTTTAGTTTTCATTTTTCTCTATCCGTAGTAGATCAGGTTGTTTATTTGCCGTATGTATGTTTGAACTTTCTAGGTAAAAGAACAGAATCATCAGTTTTTATGCGTTAGTAAAGGATTAGTCAAATATATTTAGCACAAAATAACACCCAATATCCTTTGCTAGACAGATTAAATTGTTTTTTAGTGAATAGCCTATACGTACGTACTGTTTTTTTCGTGCGGAAATCCCCTCGGATACCACCCACCGGCGGTTATGTTAAAAACCGCACTCCGTTTCGGGTACCATTTGCCGGGGAACCAGGACCTAGGAAGAAATCCTTGAAACCTCGACGTACCTCGGGTCATCTACGGCGTGAAAATAACCTCCTCCTGTGTGGGAACCGTCGTCTGCGGGACAGAATCGATTTTTCGAACCGTATGTAATACTATATATCCACTAAAAACCATCCCGACGGCCTGCCTCATGGTGATTTCAAGGACCTCCATCTGGCGCTACCCCGAGAAAGCCGTAAGCTTACCCCCAGGTATTTAATACCTACAAAGCGCATTAATTTCCATTAGTTAGTAATAATTATATTCTACATAACATTTGTGTAAGACAGCGTATTTTCTAGCTTTGCTTTAAGCTATAATTCATTAGAATTTCTGAATTCGGAATGATAAATGAAAGCTCTATTTTATACTACTATAGCAACACAATAGATTCAGTTTCTCTATTCAAAATCTGCGTCGTGTAAGACGCAAGATCAATCCCCGCCAGCCCGTCGGCGAGTGTATTGACTACCGTTTGAAGGATCGACTACAATGGTTTAACGGGTTGAAATATTACCCCTTAACTGTTTACTGAGTACTCCCCTTTAGGCACTTTTGAAATTAGCTTCTAAATAAAGGTTATGAATGCTTGTTTAAATACGAAATTACCTTAATTTCCAACATCGATAGCGTATAATATTACTTCTTTGCATAATTTCGTCATGTTTCGATCTGTGGCGAAGCGTTGGTTTCCAACTCCAGGACACCAAGCTAAAATGTATGACGTTCAAAATAGCCTATCTCTAAATAAGGTTTCTGTTAATGTTTTGCATGATAAATATAAACTTGAAAGAATAAAAGTAAATAAGAGGAAATCTTATAGAAATAATCAGAAAGTACCTTGTTTTCTATCTAGTTCGCCTATTTACAATCTAAACTGTCAACCTTTTCTATTTTTTTAAAAGAAATGCTAAAATGGTTTAATAAGATAAGGTGAAGGATAACCTTTTTCGTTTATAAAACCTTTTTGGTGTCCTTTTACTGTCTTCGTCTGATCGTGCAAAAAATATTGAATTTAACAAAGAAGAATTTAAGAATTTTGCGGGTATGCTGCAAGTAATGAGATAGAATCAAACAAAGGAAATTTCTGATGATATAAATTACAAAGAAGTATATGCGGCTACAATTTCCACTTATTTTGGGGTGAAGGGCCGCGTTATAAACCCGTTCGACCTGTCCGTCAGGCCATCAGTCCGAGGGTATTGATGTGCATATTTTATCGAAGAAAAATGAACACCCGCTGTACTACCCTTTGGTGAGTACCTACGTTCCTTAAATAGCAGATTAATGTAATAATAACTAAACTAAATGAACAAAATTAGTCCGTTGATTGCAGTAGACAAATTAGATTAGTTCCTTTGTCTAAAGACTTATCAAAACACAACGGCATTATAAAAATTAGATTACTAGTAATATTTGTTAAATCTGGAAAGGATTTTTCAAAGCGTACAAGTAAATTACGCTTTTACATATTTCTAGTCACCTTTCGTTTGCTGATTAGACACTCTCCCAAAAAAACTATTACCTGAAATAGTATTCAACAACTTAAAAAAACTGCTTATAAGAGTGCAAAATCAATTTTCTACAAGTTGCTTAAATTATTATCGAGCAAGGATAAAAGGCAATCCTATTTTTCACTATCGCTACTTGACACACGGCGCCAAGATTTCACGTAGAAGTTACGGTACTAGAGAGATTTGTGTAGAATGAAAAGGTAAGACGCAAACTGAGTTAGTGGGGGCGTCTTCGTTTGTAACCTGTTGGCAAGTCAACAAGGGGATGAATCCCCGCGAGACGATCCGTAGTACTCATGAATGTATTCATCGAGGCCGTGCCCCTGGGGCCCGTATTGCTTTTTAAGTCTTAATTAACTTTGTGTGAAGGTGTGATTTTTCCTATATACGGTTCGCATACCTTTAAAGCAACGTATGGTAATAAAAAATAATATTTTTTATGAAAAAAATTGGGTACCTGTGCAAGAATTGTACAATTTAATACAAAATTACATTAAATGTTTGCGATCTGTCCTAACAAAGAATTTATAAAGATATATTCTCACCCTGTTCAAAACTACTCTTCTAGAACATAAAACAAGTGTAGAGAGACGTAAAAACATTTTCCGAATAAAATCCCAAATAAAGGAAGGTCTTAAAACGAAAGACCTCACGGACGGGAATCATAAAGTTTTGCAACTCGTCTCCCGAGCCGCGGTAACCAAATCATTACCGTCACAGTAAATACGTACAGATTCACTCGTAAAAGCTCATTTTTTGTTTTATGACTTCGTATACAGAACCATCTCGGGATATGAAAACATAAGCAGGTCACGCACCTAAATCAATTTTCAGAATCCTATTTTTTAAGATACGACAAAACCATTTCTGTAAGTTTTAAACTATTTAATCCCCAAGTTTTGCGATTCGAAAGTTTTCACGCGGATACGGTTTACCTCGCCGACTTATGAAACTTAATTCCGAACGGCAACCTTCCCGGTTACCTCCGTCAGCCGTCATCCCGGCAGCTCACGGGTATCACACACAACACCTCAGCTCTCACCATCACCAATCGATCCCCATAGGGGTAAACAAACGCGGGGGCGCGGCGGACGCCTGTTGCGTCGTGTCACGAGGCGAAACACTCACCGGGCAGCAAAGCCAGCAGCGCCAAGGCCGCCAACATAGGGGCCATAGCGGCGAGGCGCGGGCATACCACACCCGCGCACGTTGCGCTAGCACGCCGGCGCGCTCATGCGGCCTGAACACTCGTGCGGCCGGCCCGAGCGGCGCCCGGCGCGGGACTACTGGGCGCGCCCGCCCCCTAGCGCTCCCCTCGCCCCGCGGCCACCCTGCCCTCTTCGCCTTCCTCGAGCCCCCGCACCGCTGCGCAGCCGCCAGGCCAGGTGCGCGCGGCACCCCTCGACGACCTGAGCCCTTCCCATGAAAAAGGCTCTCTTATCATCTCGAGTAATCACTAAATAGTGAAGTCTAGTACTTAAGGTTTGTATAGCACGCCCTAACGGTTACGAGCGTAGGTCGTAAAATATGTGTGAAGGGTGTTAAGTAGGGCAAGGGCTCAAGGTCGGTGCAACCCGGCCGGGATGCGATCCACTCGCCACCTCGCACCCGATCTCTGCGCCCTTGGAATCCTTAGGTCGCATCTCATCATGATGATAAAATATTAAATGTGCGTTAAGTGCGTTTTCTAACTACACTGTATATTTTATTAACAATATATTCAATTAATAATTTAATCAAGGTATCGTAAATAATGTATCGTTAAATGTACAACAATACATATTAACCCGTCCTTCCTTTCTTGACTACTTTATTGCAGATTACAAAGAATCACAGTCATTTGTAAAGGTAATCTTTCGCTTTTATACCTAATACCAAATTCGAAACACAATAAAGATCTGCATTGGAGACAAGAACTTGGCAACAAAAATTTGTTTCAACTATTTTGCCGTTAATTACAATGTCTACGATCGTAAAACGTAGATAGCAGAAAAGTGCTGCAACCATTACAATGCAAACGAGGTAGATAATTAAATTAGAATTATTGTACTGTAGTACTAGTAGTAGTAATTTGTGAAAGAACTAACATGCAATAAATTTAACGCTATTTTTTACTATCAAAAGAAAGTATAGGTTATTTAAATATGTCGCTATGTTCCTTAGAAGCAAACAAATGCCCCCTAAATGGACCACGAGAAAAGGCTGAAATAATATAATACAGCCGAGACCCAAAGCTTCAAATATTTTTTTTAAAATACCAAGGAAAACACTTCTAAAAGAAACACAAACAAATTAAAAAAATGCAAATTGCTTACCGGTCAAATTTGCCAATATTCTATTTTGTCTTATACGTGAAATAAAAGCATTGAAAAAGAGGGTCGGTAATCTATCAAAATAAACGAAATTGTCTAAACCGTTGCGGATATTTCAACTATAAGGTTGACCATTTTTGACCCGGTTACCTATAAATTACGTTAACGATAAAATGGGTCTAGTTATCCGCAGTATTTCGCGGTTTATTTAACTTTCGAGCACTTCTCGACGTTTATGGCAGGAAGTTAACTATAGCCTATTATCTTAAGTAGTTTACACAAACCCCAATTACAATACCAACTAAGTTAAGTGACATTTATAACACAAAGAAAAAAGTCGTATGGACTAGTTTTGTAAACGACCGATAAACAAAGTTTTTAAATCAAAATTTATGGGCTTGTGCTTTATTTGTTATCGGAATTCAGTACAAAACCAATTAGATTTTGAATAGGCCCGTGCATAGGAAATATTTTCAGTAGACCAACATATAGAAATCACATGTTACAACACTTTGGGACTTGGAAGAGAAATTTTTAACTTTACCTGTAACACAGTTTTTAGACAGAATTGATATCGATAAATAGAGCACACCCCTAAGCTTATGTAACGGATGACAGTTTTTAAAAATTACATACCAAGTTTGAAATTTATCTGACATGCAAGCTTCTGTTCAAATGACACAACTTTACGCCAGCTAAGATCGGTCTCGCAAACTCTTTAGTTGCAGAGTCTTAGCATTTTAAAATATGACTTTTCATTACTTTTATTTAATTCTACACTGGCAGCAATAACATGACTACTTCAGAATTGAAAGAAAGCAATCCTTCATTTATTAATTTCATAAAATTTTCATTAAAGATATAACGGTGCTTCAATTTCAACGTGAAACGTAAAATATCGGGAATTATAACAAAGTATACAGTAAAGCAATTTCCAAAACACATATTTGTAGAGCACATTACGTTCAACCCGAAAGCTATTTAATATTCTTGAAAGAGAATCCCCGTTTCTCAAGCCTCGGGGCTCATAAATTTGACTAAGATCAGCGTTGAAAATTGATAAAAATCGACATTTTGCCTTCGCCTTTAGTGAGATTAATATTTTCAACGCAAACTTTGAATGTATTGTAAGAAAAATCTTTGCTCTTCTTTGGGTCTGAACGCTTTAGCTGCATATTACATAAAACGTGACTGGGGAAAGTAAGTTATCACTATCATTATCTATTGATGCTAAAGAGAAGCACCTTTTCTGCATACAAATTTGTTGCTTCTTCTTAATGTTTCTGATATTATTATTTTGTTTAGACCACCCACCCTATATTATAAGAAATGAATCCTCTTAGTAGTGTTGTAAGTATGGCTGTAATGTACAGTAAGTAGGCCAAAACCTCCTTTCTAAGGAGAGGCCCGTTGTCTAGCAGTGCACTATTAAAGGCTGTTGATAGGTATTTAGTGTTGTGCACACATGCATGTGACCAATCAATATGGTGGGTTACATTAACCAGATTAGCAGACTATTTAAATAGGGCTTTATTAAAAACGCCCGTAATCGTAAGGCCAATTCTCGTATTAAAACTTCGGTCACAATTCAGTTCCGATCAACTCACGATTTCACAACTGTCATAAAAAGTATTATAGTAATAAATTATTAATCATCTAACGTTGACTGTAATGTGATTATATCGTATTGTAACCGATAATTGAATTCGTAATCTACTAATGTTAGTAATACTTTACTATTTTACTATGAAAATTGAACTGAACTGAATTGTCCTTACGATAAATGTGGATGAGACGCGAACTGTATGTCAGGAACGTGGCAAATGACGTTTTATCGTCTTGCCTATCCTGGACGGCAATACAGGTATTAGAAACGCCAGTTACGTGACACAAATTATTGACAAGATTATAAAAGGTCATAGAGTTGTAATTAAATTAAAATAAAAAATTAATTGCCAGCTAAATCATTGCTACTTCTAGTTCATGGAATATTAAGCCCATACCCTCTTCAATTCACTAATTTGATAAATTACTGAATTTAATCCGTAAAGCAAAAAGGCGCGATACGAAAACAGAACACACCTAATTACCACAGATAAATAATGTATGTGTAAAAACAAGAAAGGGTCCTTACGTCCTTTGTATTAAGCCCGGCCTTTTGAGGACAGAGTTTCACTTGATTTACATATGTCTGCCATGAATTTATATTATTCGATCTAAATACCTTATTGCAAATTGTTTTTTTTTTTTTTTTTTTCTTTTTTTTAAAGACAACGCCCGCATTAGGAATACACATTCCTGTGTCGCGGGGGACTTTACAAACATACATGAAACGGACACAAAGAACACCCAGACTCAGAACAACAATTTGTGGATCACACAAAGTGTTGTCCCATGTGGGGTTTGAACCCACAACACTCGGCGTAGTAGGAAGCGGCGTGGCGACGACTTAAACCACTACGCCATCCGTGCAGTCAAATAATTGTAAAATTTGTATAACTGAGCGTTATAAGTGAGCGTTAAGCATAGATAATAAATGAAAGGTACTCAAAAGGTCATATTCACTAATCTTTTCTTTTTATTTACTCACTACATCACTTAGTTTTTTTCTTTGGAACATTTCAAAATCTGATAGCTAAAAGCGAGTAAAAATAAAATTGTTTGTGATAATAAATCAACGGTTATGTTAATTTTTTTAAATATAGCCTATAAATAAAATTATTTTATATCTTTTTTTAATAATGTAAAGTATTGAAGTTTGAAAATAGTGCTTTCTATCTCGTAATGCCAACTTAATTTGTTAGAATTATTAGAATGCATAGTTGCTACGAACGCTACAACTGCTACGATGCTACGAAAACTGATGCTACAACGCACACTTTACTCGACACCTTTCAAGATGTGAGTAAAATAAAAAAAGATGGAATAAATCAAATGTTTTAACAAAATATGAATAAATAAACTTTCAACTTTAACTGAAAACATTTACTACTAATCTTTTAGTATAAACATGTCAAATTATTTATTGTCAATTTTTTACTGGCTATTTACAACTGGACAAGCGATGCTAAAAAAAGAAAATCATTAACAATGAAGGAGAAATATATATTGAAGTCTTCACATCATCACATCAATATCCTTTAACAGTCCACTGCTGCACATAGGGCTCTCCTTAGAAAGGAGGTTTTGGGCTACTATACCACGCTGGCTAGACGAGTTGGCATAGGGTTTGTGTCAAGTTTTCTTTCTCTTTGCAGTGCTGTTGTTCTGCGTATTTTGCTCCCTTAGTCGGCTCTTACGACACCCACGGGATGAATAGGGGTGGTGACACTCTGCATTCTAAATCCGTCACCACACGGACAATTGAAGTCTTGCCTATGTCTATTTATATATTTAGGCAGTTGTACAAAAGAATTTAGAAGACATCATATCGAAGACTTGTGCAAAGTCTCCCCTCAACATAACGACCAATAATTCAAATGTAAAACAATTCATCTATTCACAAATGTGTCGCTCCTGTACTTGATATGACACGAGGAAGCCATCCGTATGGATTTTCTTGATACGAGAATGTCGGCGATAAGGCCGCGTCCTGAAACGGGTGACTGAAGAGTGTTTATTTGGTTTCATGTCATATGGTTGCTAATTTGATACCTTTTTTTTTTTTTTTTTTTTTTTTTCCGTGCGGAAATCCCCTCGGATACCACCTGTCGGTGGCATGTCGGACTCGAACCGACTAAAACCGCACGCCTTCGCCGGGTACTAATAGCCGGGGAACCAGGTATACCCTAGAAAGGAAGGCCCTGGTGCCCCGACATACCTCGGGTCATCTACAGACGAGTAGACGACCCCCGCCCCGTGTGGGAACCCCATGTTCCCTGTGCTCCCTGAAAGCGAGCGCGCTTCGCAACGCGCTCGCCGCCACCCCGGCCTGCTTCTGCTAGGGTGACAGATGGCCTCACCTGTCACCCCCAGGCCTGCGCTTATGGAGGACGGAGGTCGTTCTGCGACCTCCGGCGCCTGAGTGACCTGCGCTGCCTGGCCCGTGCCCGGGCCTGGCGGGCCGGGAGAGTTCTAAACCTCTCCCGGTCCCGCTCCGCCGTCTCCTTCGCGAGCATAACTTGCTCGCAGAAGGAGACGGCAGAGTTCCACGCACTCTCGCTCCGCACGATAGCCGCAATCAGGCTATCGAGCGAGAGAACTCCCACTCCGATGGCCGCCACGAGGTCTCGCCTCTGCTCAACCCACGCCGGGCACTCTGCCAGCGTGTGGAGAGCCGTGTCCACGGTCTGGCCATCGCAGTGGTGGCACTCAGGCGTTGGCTCCTTGCGGATCAGACACAGGTGATCTCCGAAACATCCCTTCCCAGTGATCACCTGCGTCAATCGGTATGAGAGGGTCCCGTGACGCCTCTCGAGCCAATCCTCCATAACGGGTCTTACCGCCGCAATGACGGCGTGCCCGGCGCTCGGTTGCCCGAGTCGTTCCCTCCACTCCCCTATGATGACCTGGCGGAGTTGGGATTTCCGGTCCTCGATTTCTCGAGTCTCGGGGCATCGACCCAACTCCTGCGCCTCCTTGCGCCACTGATACAGTGCCGCAAGGGCTCTCGCCTCCAGGTCCCACGGTGGAGTTCCGGCCAGGAGACTCGCTGCCTCAAAGGAGATCGTGCGGTACCCCCTTATGATCCTGATGGCCAGCATTCGCTGCGGTCGTCGCAGTATCGCGACGTTGCTGGCCTTCAGGGCCCCCGCCCATACCGGGCACCCGTAAAGGGCCATGGACCGCACAACCCCCGAGTAGAGTCTCCTGCAGGAGTCATCGGGTCCCTTCATGTTGGGCAGCAGCCGCGCCAACGCACGCGCTGCCCCAACCAACTTAGGGACCAGACCTCGGAAATGATATCCGAAGTCCCATCGGCCATCGAGTACGAGCCCCAGATACCTGATCGAGGGCTCGATGCCGATGCGAGTGCCTCCTACCGTGAGGCTAGATCCCTCAGGCGGCTTCCTCCGAAGCCCGTGGAAGAACAGGGCCTCGGACTTGTGCAGAGCCACCTCGAGACCCAGCCGCCGGATACGCTCAACGACTTGGGCAACCCCGGCCGTGGCCCTCAGGGTTGCCTCGTGGTGCGTCTTGCCGCGCGCCGTCACGAGTGTGTCGTCCGCGTAGCACACGACGGCGACACCATCCAAGAAGGCACCACGAAGCACCCAGTCGTAGCCGATGTTCCACAAGAGTGGCCCTAACACCGACCCCTGCGGAACACCGCACGACATTTCACGCCTACCGAGACCGGTCCTACTGGGGTAGACGACGGCTCTCTCCGACAAATATGCCCCGACTATGCGGCGGAGGTAGAGAGGCACTTCGTGATACACGAGCGCCTCCCTGATGCAGCTCCAGGGCATAGTGTTGAACGCGTTGGCGATGTCCAAGGACACCGCCAACACCACTTCGCCCCGAGAGACTGCTTCCTCCGCCAGAGCCTTCACGCGCATGATCGCATCCACGGTGGAGCGCCCCTGACGGAAACCGTACTGGTTGTCCGCCAGATCCGGCCCAACCATCACGAGATGCTTAACGAGGCGCCTTGCAATCACTCTTTCAAAGAGCTTGCACACCTCGTCAAGCAACACTATGGGCCGGTAGGCGGACGGTGAGTCCGCCGGGCGCCCCTCCTTTCGGATGAGGACCAGTTTCCCCGTCCTCCACAATTTCGGAAACTGGCCCCGCTCGAGGCATGCGCTGAAGAACCCTCGCAGTCGGGGCTCGAGAGCCTCGTCGACTAAGGCCAGGACCCACGCTCGGCCAGGAATGCCATCGGGTCCCGGGGCGGTGTTTTTGGCTTTAAGCCGTAACACCGCCACCCTTAGTTCTACCCCAGTGACCTCAGGCACGTCGTCGTCATCCACGTTAGGCGCCTCAAGCGCCGGAGGCGGAGCCATCTGTGGCGGAGTATGCTCCACCACTCGCGTTGGGAACAGGGAGCCAACGACCCTCTCAAGCAGCTCTGGCTGAAGACACCGTGTGAGCGGCGGGGCCCATGGGCGCATCTTGCCCCTAACCATACGGTAGGGGCGTCCCCACGGATCCCGCTCCAGTGTCTCCAGCATCTCGCGGCGGGCCTCGCTCTTGGCCCGCTTTATCGCTGCCTGAAGGGTCCTCTTGGCAACCCTGTAACCCGCTAACAGCTCCGCCTCTCTCGCTGCCGCATCTTCGGGGCGGCGACGCCTCCTGCGGAACCTGGACCACTGGCGGCGCGCGGTCACGCAGGCTTGACGCAGCCGTGCGATCTCCGGCGACCACCAGTAGACCTGGCGCCTTGCAGTATTGGGCTGAGCCCTAGGCATCGCCGCATCGCAGACGCGGGTCATGGCCTCCCGGAACCACTGTGCCTCAGCATCGACGTCGACAGGCCTGTCCGGCGCAGGAGCCCAGGCCTGTACGATGGCGGCTTCCAGGAGGAGGTCGCGATCTAAGCGCTTGAGCGCCCAACGTGGTTCAGGTGGTGCCGGTCTGACCGGCGCGCCATCTGCAGGGGCGGAGACGTCAAACCGAATATATCGGTGATCCGAACCTGTCTCCTCCCCGACAACGACGCGCCAGCCTTGGACACGACGCGCTAGCGAGGGGCATGCGAACGAGATGTCCACGATCGAACTACCCCTCGCCGTCACGAACGTGGCCACGGCCCCCCGGTTTAGGAGAACTAGGCCGAATCTTTCAGCCCAGTTCTCCAATGCCCTGCCCCTCGGGTTCGTGCGCAGGGAACCCCAGGCCTGCGACCAGGCGTTGAAGTCCCCCAGCACAAGAACCGGGTGGGGGCGACAGGCATCGACGACGACGGCCAGCTGAGCGAGCCATTGCTCGTACTCAGTTAGGTTTCGGTTCGGCGTGAAATAAGCGGCCACGACCGCTATATCTCCAACTATCGCCGCTACACAGCCCCGTCCCCTTGCAACTACTGCAAGAGGTGGAGTGCCGGCTGCGGTACCGTGCACTAGGGCCGCCGTGCCGTCCAAGTCGGTCTCCCAGGCAGGCCCGAGAAACCGATGGACATATGGCTCGGCGATAGCGGCGATGTTGATGGACCACTGTGCCATGCTCTGGAGCAGAAGATCCTGAGCATCGGCACCGTGGCCTACGTTCACCTGGAGGATGCGGAGATGTGGATCCATCACTGGACTTCCATCCCCGCATCCCGCAGCGAACTTTGCGGCTGTCCAGCGGCACTCTCCGTCTGGATCAGCGGCTCGGAGGCGGAAGGTCGGCCTCCCGGCTTCGGTCGCGATAGGGCACAGGCCTTACCACCAACCCGGTGGTCGGCAGGCTTGCCCCCCGCTGCGCACCTAAAGCAACGCAGCGGAGCGTTGCAGCCACCCGCCTTGTGACCGGGCTGGCCACAGCGGAAGCATCGGTCACCTACGGTGGCCTCCGCCGTGCAGTGCACCCCTACGTGACCCACCGACAGGCACCTGAAGCACCTTGCCGGTCGGGCCTGCAGGAGCCGTGCCTGCGCCCTCAGGAAACCTCCGACCAGGAGGCTCCGTCCATCGGCGACCTTCTGGGCCGCCGCGATGGGGCAGCTGACAACCGCTGCCCCCTGTCCACCGGGGCCGAAGCGTATTGCTCCGGCCTTCACGCTGTCCAGAGGGCAGCTTCCCGTCTCCGCCACGGCGAGTCTGAGCTCGTCCGCCGTGACAGAGTCGTCCAGGCCCGTGATGCGGACTTCGGCGCATTTAGTGGGCCTGGACACTCGGACGTCAGCTGCATCCAGTGACTCCCTCAGCTTAGCCGCTAGGGCATCGGCTTTGGGGCCACTGGTAGCGCCGGCTACCTCGAGGAGCCGGGCTCCCGTCCGTGTGTTTTTACACCGGACGCCCGGAATCTCGAGGGCTTTGAGGTCCACGTTGGCCTTGACTTTCGTCAAGACCTCGGCGTACCCCACGCCCCTCTCCGCTGCCTCCGCCGTCAAAGTGATAACGACGGCCGAGGAGCGAGGGGCGCGGAGCTTCCTCGGCGCTCCCTTCGCGGCGGCGGCGGCGTCCCTCCTCGCCTTCTTGGCCGCTTTTTTGGCGGCCTTCCGCCTCTTTTTGTTGTCCCCGGCCACCGTCCAGCCCCGCTCCAACGAGCGCTGTGCGGTGTCAGCCGGGGCCGAGACTGGGGCTTGGGTTGGGGCCGCCTTCCCCCTCCCTTTGCCCTTTCCGGTCTTCTGGGGCGGGTGGCTGATGACGGCCCAGCCACCCTAGCTGCTGGCTGGGCTGTTAGGCCCGCCCTGGCAGCGGCCGCATAGGTTGCTCTTGGCGGAGCCAGAGGTGGGCGACAACGGGCGCTCTCTATTGCAGAGATGCGCCTCATAATTCGCTCCTCCATCTCCGCCACGAGTCGGACTAAGTCCGGCTCCTTAGGGGCGGACAACGCCACAGGCGCCGAAGACACTGGTGTGGCACCAGCGTGGGCACGAGCCTTGGCGAGATCCGCCTCGAGGCGGGCTCTCTCCCTAGCGTGGGCCTTGCTCTCGGCCACGAGGAGTCGTCCCGCCTCGATGATGGAGCGCACGACCGCTACCAGGGCCTCCTGTTCGGGACCCCTGGCCACCCCGGACGTCTGGAGCAGGCAATCGGCCACGCCGATTGCCTCCTCGATCCGGTCGACGGGGTTGCCGGTTTTGCCTCGCAGCTCAACGAGGCCAGCACCCCCACCCCCGCTCCCCACATCAGTGGTCGACATCTCGGACGCGACCCCCTCCTCTCTTCTCCGTCCGAGACCCCCATCTTCGGCTCCTCCCAGCGCCGCGGGCTGGACCGCCACCTTCTTCCGGGCCACCATGGCCGTGGGGAGTCGGCCTCCGCCGCGAGCGCCTCTGCGGCTTGTGCCGACTTTGGGAGCCGAGGCCTCATCGCTCGAGGCCGACTCCAATTGCCTCTTCAGGCCCAGGCGAAGCGAGCGCCTTTTGCGCTTTGGAGTACCCTTCTGGTGCTGCTCTGCAGCTGAGACCATCGGGGTACTCGCTCCGCTCCTCTCCGAGGCAGTGTCGGTGTTCGACACTACCTCCAGGTTTTTCGCGTCCTCCGCGATAACGTCGCCGGATTTACTGCTCGGCGACGGGCAGGTTCGACATTTGGTGCTCCCCCCAGAATACGAGTGGGAGCTGCCGGAGCCGTTTGGCTCCGGGAGGGATTCCCCAGACACTGTGTGTCCGGGACCCTCCTGGGTAGATTTAATAATCCTTGGCCTCATGTCATTTAGTAGAGTTTAACGTCCTTCGACGGGGACGCCTTCGGCACTGGACTCCCTCCAGCGACTCAGCCCCTTGCCAGGCGTCAGAACGTGGGCTTAGAGCATTTTTTATAGAGGTTTACGTCCTCGCGGATCCGAAGATCCACCGGTCCTGTCCATTCAGGATTACGGCTGGGCCGGACGGGGTCTGCACCAGACCGGGTCCGTCCGCCCCAGGGTTTTTTATAGAGGTTGCCTTCCTCGTAGCCCTCGAAGAGCCGTCATTCCTGACTGTTGCCAGTCAGGGTTACGACATGGCCGGACGGTGGTCTGCGTCAGACCAGTGTCCACCACCTCTGGACAGAGCCAGCGGCAGTGGACCCGTCCGCCCCCAGCTCGCTCTCCCCTATGCCCTCTGCCAAACAGAGGGACATGCGGAAAGCAGCCCTCCGAACAGCCCTTGACGGGCCGTTCCCACCTCGGCCGGAATTGGCCGCAGGCGGCAGCGCCTTTCCCACCTAGGGAGAGAGGCGCTGCCGTCTCCGTTGCCCAGGGTGCACCACAAGGAGGTTCCGGACCACGCACCCCGCTAATTTGATACCTGGATTTGGCAAACTGGGTGAACAATGTGATTGTACTGCTTATGATACATAACACATTCTGAAGTTAATAATCCATAGAGATATAGGCATAGAGAAAACACGGTTTGCAGCTACCTGTAAGTGGAAGCGATACAGGCAACGAGGGAGATGGATGCCTGTAAGTTCCCTCTGTCTCTGTTTAGCTAAGCTGCGATTGGCTATCGTAAAATGGGCATGGTTTTGGTCGCGATTATTAATTTCCCCCGCCAATCACAGAGCTTGACTAGAAAGAGATAGAGGGAACTATTCATTTCTTTCGTTGTCTATTTTGCAAGATTGGGGCTCTTGTTCTCTCTGTGCTTATATCTCTATGGAATTATCTTTTAAGGTATAGGATAAGCAGGCGGGTTCAAATGATAGCAAGAGCCTACCGCCGCTCATAGACACTAGCGACTCAATCTAAGATTGCGCTACTGCCATTTGAAGTCCCACTCATGAATATCCAAACTATGCCTACCAGAAAAACGATTCTGTCTTAAGCTAAGCCAAATGCTTGTATTAAGAGTATAGTTAATTAAAGAGTGTTAAGAATATAGTTGATTAAAAAACATGCAAAAATACATTCAAAATACACACGTGGTTATAACTGTTTGTTTTTACTAACTTTTAAACTTTCGCGTTCCATGATAATTAATATTATTTAACGGGAATTAACGCGATCTCTTATTTAGGGTATTACATACCTCTGGTTTGCCTGACGTTTCGACCAGGTTGCACCGGCCGTGGTCACAGGCTGACTGCCTGTCAGCCTGTGACCACGGCCGGTGCAACCTACCCTAAATAAGAGATCGCGTTAATTCCCGTTAAATAATATTAATGTTTGTTTTTAATAAAAATGATCACCACTCACGAAATTTCTTATTCTGATTGTTAGTTTTAGTTTTGTGAATTCTGATCTGATTAGTTTTAGTTTTGCAAATTCTATAAACTGTCACCATAGATTAGATAGTGTAATGTAGAACATACGAACATACAGCAAGTGAAGTACTATCTAATCGTAAGTGATACTTGAATGTTTTTGTTACATCCTTATTTTTTTTATTTTGTAATTGCGAAGTTAACTCTGTAAAACGTTTTCACGGCTGAACCGCTTTTGATGAAATTTAGCACGCTGATACTTTGGCTCTTGAGAATGGACATATATAGTATACTTATAAGTTATATAGTTTACTTATAAGGTAAAAAGAAACTCCGAGGGAATGATTATCGGGAGAAAAGCTAATCCGTACAATTACGAATTCGCGGCAATGTGAAACTAAAGGCGTACTCGTACAATTCATTCACTCAAGTTCCATTCGTAGATTCATTCACTTAAGTAGTGTAGATTTATTTTTAATAGAATGGGGATAGACAAGTAGACGGCTCACCTGACCGTATGTAGGTACTGCTGCCCATGGACGCCTGCAACTAAAGAGACACGAATGCGTTGGGTCTTTGAAAACCTCTCACTCAGTAAAACACGAACAAAAATTTGCCAACCAGTGGTTTTCTGTGTGGCCGTGCTATCATCACTCCACATCACCAGCGTATATGTGCTGAAGCATGGCTGTGGAGCAATCGCCACGTCTCTTTATTTTCTGCTATCTGTTTGACCTTTTGATAGGCTACGACGCCCACGTTGATGTAGGTTTTCTCGTTTTCCGGGCGGATAGTGGCAGTCGGCCCCCGCCCGAAGAGATACGCGAGTGGCGTGAGGCCGCTCGTCGAGTCACGATGGCTCGTTGGTCGTCCCGGCTGGAGGCTCAACGTGCTGGCTTTGCCACCGTGGAGGCGCTCCAGCCGGTCATCGTCCCCTTTCTTTCCGGCTGACGCTTTGGGAAGTACCTGCATTCAGTCGCCAGGAGGTAATTGAGTCCCGCCTGTCACCACTGCGATTGCAGTGAAGACTCGGCTCAGCACACGCTGCCAATTTGCCCGGCTTGGGCGCCGCAGCGCCGGGTTCTCATTGCAGTCATCGGGGGGGATCTCTCGCTACCGGCCGTCATACGCTCCATAGCCGGTAGTGACAGATGTTTCACCGCGGTCGCATCTCACAAGATATCAAAAAACAATCGTACGGTGGGCTGCCTGATATGAATTTAATAACGATATAATAGATAGATAACTTTTATTTGTACATCATATTTGCAGTAGTATATACATAGTCGCATACGCATAGTGGCGACGGATTAAGAATACAGTGTCACCACCCCTATTCGTCCCGTGGGTGTCGTAAGAGCCGACTAAGGAAGCAAACTACGCAGGACAACAGCACTGCAGAAAGAAGGAAAACTTGACACAAACCCTTTTTTTTTTTTTTTAACCTGTGGAAATCCCCTCGGACCGTCACCCCTCCGGGGTTTGCGGCGGGGTGGTGTGTCGGACTCGGACCGACTAAAACCACACGGTGTGCCACTCTGCGCCTGTAACAGGAGGGATCCGGGAACAGCTGTTGTTAAGACATCCGGACCCCTCCTAGCGCCAGCCCGCTCCTGGTGCGGGCTCCGTCTCAATGTTTTTTTTTCCTCTCTTTAGGCGACGTCCGACACACGCGGACGCCGCCCCCTCGTGGCTGGCCAAACTAATGCGGGTGGAGGGGAAACCCACCCCGTCCACCCGCGGCCACACTCAGGGCGGCATGAGGCTGTGATAGGCGGGCCTCCGCCGCCCGGTTCGCCGGCGGCGGATCGGGTCCGAGTGGAGGTCGTCCTCCCGGGCCCTCTCCGCCGCCTCCTTCCGCGAAATTACTACCTCGCAGAAGGTTGCGACCGCGGTAAAACAACTGTCGCTACCGGCCATGGAGCGTACTACGGCCGGTAGCGAGAGATCCACTCCGATGACTGCAGTGAGGGCCCGGCGCTGCGCCGCCCATGCGGGGCAGACCGCCAGCGTGTGCTGGGCCGAGTCCTCACTGCAGTCGCAGTGGTGGCAGGCGGGACTCAGTTCCCTCCTAGCGACCGAGTGCAGGTACTTTCCGAAGCAACCGTGCCCGGAAAGCACCTGCGTCAGCAGGAAGGAAAGGGTCCCGTGCTGCCGCCCTGCCCACTCGGCGATGACCGGCTGGAGAGCCTCCACGGCGGCGAAGCCAGCGCGTGGAGTCTCCAGCCGGAACGACCAACGAGCCATCGTGGCTCGGCGAGCGGCTTCGCGCCACTCGCGCACATCCTCGGGCGGAGGGCGAAATCCGCTCTCCGCCCGGGAGTCAGCCACTCGCCGATAAACTTCGGCGAGCACTTCCGCCTCCAAATCCCAGACTTATAGTTTAATGTGGCCGTTTTTGTGTTTTTTTTATGGTACTGTTCATCAAAAGAAAAAAACCGAACCCATATAGGATCACTTTGTTGTCCGTCTGTCTGTCCGTTTGTCAAATTAAAACCATAAACTCAGATCTACAATCTCTATAAGCTTAAAAAAATCTAAGTTCTAAGGAAACGTAAAAAAAAGATTTAGCTTTATTTACTTTAGTATTTTAATAATGATATGCTTCAGTGCGCAAACAGCAGTTTGCCACTAAACGTAAGTTTGACTAAAATTATAGCCGACAGGCGGTGAGCGTTTAATCCGCCTTTGTCGACCCTTACGAGGAAACAGACGTGTGCTCTAAAACATACCCCATAATTATATATCACTCCCGTGTCAATGTGTATCACTGGCACAAACGCAATTTGTCCACTACTGCTCTCACTTATTTCCTGTCATGATCTCCGTGATCCTTGTCATGTCTTTTATGAACATAATATATATATGTGAGAACTCGCATTGCGCCGCGCTAGGTCATCGTTCCGCTCGAAATTTAGCAATTTAGTATTAGCAGTTGCATTAATTATATTTTTAGCATGACTTCTTCGCGTTGATGTGAATGCACGTGTCGCGTAAATTCACAATTAAATTTGAGTGTAAAGTTCACACGGTGTGAAGTGATGATATTAAAAACATATTTATTCAATAAACAATAATAAATACGTGGATTTCTTTTAAAATAGACAATTAAATCCTTTGAACTCTCAGATAGATAGAATAGCATCAATCGCACCGCACTCGGTCACTGTTCCGAGCGAAATATGTACATTTTTCATTTATTTAGCATTAGCAGTTGTATTAATATTGCAGCACGACGATTTTTCAAATGAAATTTAGTCTTTGCGTTGATGCGAATGAGAAAGCACGCGCTGTGTGACTGTGAAGCGTTAACGAATCATCATCATCATCAGCCTATCGCAGTCCACTGCTGGATATTAGCCTCTCCCCTTCCTATGCCTTCATACGTTCACGAAGTTTCACGACTACAATTAATTAGCTAACTGCTTATTAAGAAGTCACAATTAAATATAAGTGTGAAGACTAATTATTCCATCACTACTTCATAGTAGTAAGCTGAAGCGTTAAGATTTAAGTATTAGAAAAAACCCTCGGAAAGAGAAGCAATGAGATGGTAGAAAGTAGCTGCGAACATCATCTGAAACGCAAACTGCCATCGCAAATAATGCTTCAGAACGCAACTACGTGACGCTGAATGACCTCCACACATCCGTACAATAGGCAGAACACGCACACACATGCACATGTTTTCAAAATATTTTATAACTCCAAGTGACTCTACTACTTCCGAGCTTACCATCATCTTCAATCTTTTACAAAGAAGTTGGGCCTCCAGTACTGCACGAGTGTGTGTGTAAGCACAACAGTTTAATTACATAAAGTTCAACTGCTGTTCAAATGATCAAAAATGCAACTTCTTATCACCGATTAGTCAGGGTTTTGACTTGCCTGTTTGCCTAATCATTAGTGAACCTTTTTTGAAAATTATAATGAACACGTTTATTCTGTTTTGGTGTAATTTACCTCTAAAATGTTTATATTCAGAAATATATAAGCATGTTTATCAGCAGTCTAGTTACAATAGTAAGGGTCTGTGAGATGTTTGAAAACAAAAATAGTTTTAGTGATACAGTCTTTACCATAACAGAAAGTGAAACTAAAATTATCTGAAAACTCTAAGCAATACACTAAGCTCCAGTAATTGAATATCTATTGATCTCCCGGTATCTAGTGATTGCTGGTTTTCTTTTTAAGACTTATTAACTTATTCGTAAAGTGTTTCGTGATATATTAGTTACTAGCTGACCCGCGCAACTTCGTCTGCGTCTCTCAATAGTAATAAATTTTCTCCGTTTTTGAAACATTCTTCATTGGTGCTCCTCCTATTGGTCTTAGCGTGATGAAATATGGCCTATAGCCTTCCTCGATAAATGGGCTATCTAACACTGAAAGAATTTTTTAAATCGGACCAGTAGTTTCTGAGATTAGCGCGTTCAAACAAACAAACAAACAAACTCTTCAGCTTTATAATATTAGTATAGATGTAGGTATTATATCCTTTGATCCTTTGAATCGCCTGACGTTTTAAACAGATTGCTCTACCTGTGGTCACAGGCTAACTGGTTCAGTAGTACGCGTCGGATTAATTAATTAATTAATTGCGTACTAATACATACTCGTTATGATGGCAGATTTAGATGTTGGACTCTGCTCACTATTTAAGTTTTTGCCCGCGGCTCTGCCCGCGTAAATGTCGGTAATCGCGGTGAAAAGTAACAGACAGACAGAAAAACAGACACACTTTTGCATTAATAATATTAGTATGGATACACGCAGAACTTAAAAAGCAATTACTGTAAATCAAAAATAAATGAACCAGTGGCTAATGGTTTTCTGTGAATACAGCTCAATTTTACAAACTAACTTAATTGTACTGTTATTCTGAATAATTCCAAAACCTTTTAAATTAAAAAAGTTACAAGACATTATATGTAATACATAACTTGGAATCTTGACCAAAAAAGTGGTAAATCAAATCAAAATCAAATCTAAACTGTAGCGCAACGAAGAGCTTTAATAAAACCGCTTTACAATCCTCGAACTTTTACAATACGTATTTGCCGTTATTGTGCTAAGGGGAAGTTAAAATTTTAACAGCGTACCCGCCAAAAATCATCTGGTTTTGTACGCTTATGAAATTCAAAGATGGAAGGAGAAGTGATGTAATGCATATTCATTGTTTGGCTTTGATTTGTGGCAGCACAAAACAGTTCTGCACGTTTCAACACTTTAGGTACATTTAAAATAAGAACGGCAAAATATTTATGCCATTTATTATTTAGATAGCCATGATGGCAAATATATAATTATGGAAATTTTGATACCATTTACTTTTTTATATATGTCTAAATGCACGGTCAAAGCTGTGAAAGCATAGGGGAAAATAGGATCCAACTGTTGGCCGCTAAATGCTTTTCCTGCGTTTAGCATCAGAAGTACTGAAACTGGATACACACACGTTGTTGACAAAATATGACATTTTGTGTTGTTTATTATGACGATTTGTGTGATAAAAGTGTGTAGAACTTATAAAAGACGAACTTCATTAATTTCTAAATGATTATTTATTTATTTATATAACTTAATGCACAAGTTGTACACAGGCGGACTTAATGCCCAGGACATTCTCTGCTAGTCGACCTTCGGGTGATGTAGAAAAATGATGCGGTGCAAGAGAAAACAGAGAATTCGACTTTTTTACATGAAATTTATTAATTCAAGATAAATCTAACTTACATATATACACTATATATTATAAATAAATAGTTTATTCATTACTACATATATACATAGAGGTCCCGAATATACACAAACAATACATAAACATACACATATATAAATACATAAATATCAAAATAAACCGTCAGGTACTTGCGACTGTGGTGCCATGATCTCGGGTTTGATTCCCTGATCAGACAAAATGTTTGTACGATCTGCAAATATTTGTTTAGGTTTGTTTTCTATATGTAATATATACGGATTTACAAAAAAAAAAGCATATAAGTATTCATTAAGTCAATCTGGCTTTCATAGTACAAGCCTTGCTTAGTTTAAGACCAAATGATGAAGCGTGAAAAAAAAAACGAATGTCATCGGTTGAGCAAGACGTTTATGTACAATTAATTATTTTCAAGCCATTTTATGTTATTGTTTTTTCTTAGAGTATATTTTTCTAGATTACAAATAGATGCAACACTTATAGTTTTACCCTATTTTGAAGAATTTTTCAATAACTGGTATCGCTTATGCACGCATATTAGGAAAACAGAACGACGTGACGCGAGTGTAAAACGAAGCTGTCACGTACACTAATATTGAAAACTTGGCTTACTTCTTTTCATTCTTTTGTTGCGCGATGCTCTATCTAGACATATTGACAATATAAAATATGGTATTAAAAATATGAATAGTCTTTTTTTTAAGCAATGCGTGTAACGATACGGGCAACATCGCCAGTAACGCCAACGAAAAACAAAAAATAAAGAATTCGTGCAGTTAAAAGTATTAATAAACAAACACCTCCTTATCAAAACAGTATAATCTTTTGATTAAATATAGCCATTTTGAATACCTAAAAAGCTTAAAGTTAATTCGTAAAGACGGTTTTCGTGGCAATGTTCACATTTGCATACGAAATTCGCAGTTAAGTTTCACGAACGCACCGTGGAAATTGGCGGGAAAAGCTTCAAATATAGCTCAAACGTTTTGCCACGGTAGATAGGTACGTTCAACATTATTAATAAAGAACCTTTACACTTTCCTGGATTATTACATTGAGGGGAATTTCATAACCTATTAAAAGAAATATCTTTTTAATTTAAAGGTTTTGGAATTGTTATGACAAGAATATAATTTACGTGACTACTAACTTAGTGCTTTGGAGTCAATGATATTTTAAGGAAGATACGTTATGTTCATATTGCACGCACAAAATATTTGTTCCGTAACCGTAAATACATATATTAATGCATTTTAGAACAAAACATACACTTACCTGTGGTATGATATTTCTTTTTCTTCATTTACCTTTTTGCCATAGTTTGTGTACTTTCGGATACACAGGAAGACGTTTAATGAATTTTCTCAAATGAATCAGTATGTGTGCTAGCTCGCAGTGCTCCTAATTAGGACCATCTTGTTTTGTAAAATTAATTTTATTAATTAATTAAAATTAATTAAAAAAAGTGAAATTATAATCAATACACAAACACTGATGAATAATGATGATAATAATAATAATAATATATAATAATGTTAAATTAACAATGATAACCAGACTAAAAGTCGCCTTATCACCTCAGTCCGGAGCTACAACAAAATAAGATCCAAAGACGATTGCATTAGTACCAGTAACATTGGGATGCCTGGTGATCGCAGGCCTATATACGTGGCGGAGCATTTACCAGCAAGTACGAGAAAGCTTTTCTACAAAACTCGTGAATTTGCTAAACAAAACAATTATTTGTTCTGTTGGACAAAAAACGGAAACATTTTTATTCGGAAAGAGGAGGGTGCACGTCAAATAATTGTGAAAACAGAGCAAACTCTTCTAGACTTAACAAAAAACGTATAACATTAACTGACCACTATAGGTCTATCTCATTTAATTGTTGTTTTCTTTTCTATTTATGTTTAGCGAGGTTATATTTATTACAATTTACTTATATTTTAAACCGTAACCATAACAAAAAACGGACAATCTTAAATTGCCATTATCATTTAATACTGTTGCATTGTGGTTTTCATTCATGTTTCTATTTTGATACGATAAGCCTACTTCTGTTTATTTATATTTTAATTCTAAATGTAAATTACCTAAACTGTAAGATTATAGCGATACGTTACACCCTACTATTTACAGATTTTCCACTATGGCCATTTTATATTATAATTCTAAATATATATATAATTATAAAATTTCAAAAGGAATATTTATTATTAAAACTCACTAATTACAAATATACATTTACATATAACAAAAGACGCACAACTTTATCTTGCCACTATGATTTGATAAAGTTTCACATAGTTTTAACACACCCGAATACTTGTATTGCAACACCTAATTATAATCGTTTTTACGCAATACCAACATACTCTCACAATGCTATTGTGAACCTATTACACAAATTACCCCGCACAATTAATGGTAGACTTCAACACTCACTAATTGTTCACATACTTGGGTACCTTAATAAAAATACCAATGGCTGACCTAACCAATATAAGTAACGATCTAGATAGCGTATCAGTCTCACTTTCATATGCATGTTCCCCAGATCAGTGTCGTAATTATATCGACTTGTTAAATTCACTTAATATACTTCACTTGAATATTAGAAGTATAAATAAAAATTTCAATGAACTAAGATGCCTTCTGGTAGCTATGAAGTTAGAATGTGATGTTATAATCCTATCAGAATGTTGGCTTAAAAATTCCAACTCAGTACCAACCCTCCCAGGCTTCACATCACATCAAACACGGAATTTAGTGAACCAGAATGATGGTATAGTAATGTACATCAGGGATCATTTACATGTTAATGTCACAGAGCCACCATTTTTGGACTCAAGCTGCCTTATTAGTACCGTTAACAACAAGTTGGCTATAATTGCATTGTATAGACCTCCTTCAAACAAAAATATTGAATATTTCTTAGATAGTCTTAACAACACACTTTTAAAATACTCACATTACCAAAGTGTCACAGTCATCGGAGACACTAATATAAATATTGGCTCTTCAGGTACTGACGCTCGTTCAGCTCAATACTTAAACTTAGCTGCTTGTCACGGACTTCTTCCAGCACACCAATTCCCCACACGCCTGAATAATTGCTTAGATCATGTGTTACTCAGAACAACTAATCAAGCTGTAACTTTAGTACTACAGGCAGCAATAACAGACCATTATCCCGTTTTATTAAATCTAAAAATTGATCGTTCAATAACTAGACCACGTAATACTATAGCTTCTCACTTTAGTCTCTCAAGTGCAGCGAGAGAAATTGAAGAGTGTGATTTTTCAAAAATATTTTTAATGAACGATCCCAACCATGCAACAGAAGAATTAATTAACATACTATCATCAGTTGTATCAAAAAATACTATTACTAAAACTATTCCGTGTAGACACAGGATCATTAAGCCCTGGATAACAACTGGTCTACTCAGGTGCATTCGCAACAGAGACAAGATGCATAGGAAACTAAATAAGGAACCATATAACCTAATTCTTAAACTTACCTATCTACGTTACCGAAATTTTTGCAATAGCCTGCTAAAAAAACTTAAGACTGAATATGAGAAAAACGAATTCCTAAAAGCAAAAAATAATCCAAAAAAAATGTGGGAGACCATTAGAAAGGTCACCGAAACAAACCGTGAAAACCCTCCACCCGGTGATTTGTTAAAAATAGAACCGTCACCGCAGGCATCAGTTGAGTCCATTAATTCGTTCTTTGCATCGATTGGTAAGAAGCTGGCGGATAAAATTCCCAAAAAAATCACTAATTTATCTCCTGACAGCTCATCTACCGTGTGCAATTCCATGGTATTATTAGAGACGGATGAAGTAGAGGTGGACTGCATTATTAAAAATCTCCGGATGGATAGCGCCGCGGGCTGGGACGGTATCTCTCCTAAACTCCTAAAAACCACGAGTCATGTATTAGTACCACCTATAACACACATCTGCAATCTCGCATTATCTACAGGTATTTTCCCTAAAGCCCTAAAAAAAGCCATCGTACATCCCATTTACAAATCTGGTGACAGAGCCAGTGTCAATAATTATCGACCAATATCGGTCCTACCAGTGATCTCAAAAATTTTAGAGAGAATTCTTTACAAAAACCTTAACAATTATGTAAACAAATATAAATTAATCTCTCAAAATCAGTTTGGTTTTAGGAAAGGTGTATCCACGGAGGACGCTGTTTCTGCTTTGCTTAATTGCATTACAGATAAAATTGACAAACAGTTCAAGTGTCTGGCTATCTTTATAGACCTCTCTAAGGCTTTTGACACTGTCTCTGTGCCTATTCTTCTAAACAAACTAGAAACAGTAGGAGTACGTGGGAAAACTTATTCTTTATTTAAAAGCTTTCTCTCTGAAAGAACGCAATGTGTTAAGGTTGGAAAATACATTAGTACCGACATGCAGATGGAGTACGGTGTGCCGCAGGGTAGTTTACTCAGTCCTCTTCTCTTCTCCATCTATGTCAATGATCTCTGTAACCTTAACATATCCTCTACCCACATAATCGCGTATGCCGATGACACAGCAATGGTAACATATGGGCGTGACTGGGATATCGCAAAGAATGTAGCAGAATCTGCACTGAAGCAGGTGGGAACTTGGTTGGCCAGTAATAGCCTAACGCTAAATGTTGAGAAAACGAAATTCATCACTTTTGGATCGCGTCTCTCTACCCTGCCACCTGAGCCTTCTCTTACTATCAAATCCCATCAATGTGATATTCCAATTCACAATTGCGCATGTCCTACAGTGGCCAGAGCTTCGGTGGTGAAGTATCTCGGACTGCTACTGGACTCCTGTCTGTCCTGGAAATTCCACATACAGTCGCTGTCGTCACGCATTAGGAAACTTATATTTATCTTCAAGAAGTTAAGAACATCAGCTAACGTTAAGATAATAAAAATGGTCTATAGTGCACTGTGTGAATCAATTATAAGCTACTGTATAACTGCATGGGGAGGAGCAGCAAAAACCATCATCATTGAGGCTGAAAGAGCTCAACGAGCTGTAATAAAAGTACTCCTTAACAAGCCCTTTCGTTACTCTACCCAGCAGTTGTATAGGGACTATGAAGTTCTCACGGTCAGACAGCTTTTTATTCACCGCACCGCCCTGCGCAAGCACGTAACTTTCCCCCCAAATATTAATATTAATAGCCCCAATAGAAGAAGGAGGCCAATGCCGGTATTTCCCAAATTCCACACACGTACAACATTTGCACGTAGACATTACCCATACCTAAGTACGCTTATATATAACAAGCTAAACACTAAACTTAACATACACACTTTAAACACACACCACTGCAAAGACCGAATCAAACAGTACCTCCAAACCCTAAATTATGATGAAACAGAAGATCTGATTAAATGAACAGTCATTTGATTTCTAAACCTATGCTCTATTCACCAACCCACAAATATATCTACACTTACACTTATTCCAATCAATATTTACCCACAATCAAATATTATGCAAGGTAAATGTTATTCCCTAACGTTATTATAGGTTGACAATAATGCACACACTTGCACTACCTACCACACCAACCAACCAACGAACCAACCTAACGAACTTACCCACCCTAACACACACATTCCTACATGTATATATATTGTCTTTTTATTTTTATTTTCTTTTCTTACTTCCTTCTCTTGTATGTATCATTAAAAATAAATATATATAAACAGCTATCACATTTAAAGCACACCTGAACACATTACAGACGGATGGATGACTCCCATAACACAGGATGTTCCTAGCATGGGGTCATTGATCAATGATTTTGTGTGTATTCTGTTTCTTTTTTTTTCTAAGTGTAACAATAAGTGTTTCTAAGTGTAACAATAAAGATATAAATAAATAAAAAAAAAAAAAAAAAATGTTAAAATAATAATAATAATGTTAAATTAATATCTTCATGGCTAAATGGGCCTGTTCGCACTATATTGAACCTTTAATACCACAACATGTACCACCCCATTTATAGCAAATATATTATTTGAATTTGAATTTGAATTTGTACGTTGGTGGTGTATATTCCTCTTGTTTGTATATTATTATTACTTGTAAGTATTCGTTTCTAGAAAAATAATATAATAATAATAATATTCGGACCTAAAAGATTACTCAATTCGTCAAGCTAGACTGCTGATAGTGGGCTTTCAAAGAAATGTACGTGTGATTGTAAATACTGTTCTAATTGGAATATACATTACAAGACTCTTTAAAACATAAAGTGGTTAGTGACCCTGACTACTAAACCAGAGGTCGTGGGTTCGATTCCCACCCAGGACAAATATTGTGTGATGAGCACGGTCATTTGTTCTGTGTCTGGGTGTAATTTATCTATAATATGTATGTATTTAAAAATATATAAGTATATTTATCAGCAGTCTGGTTACCATAGTACAGGCCCTGCCTAGTTTGGAACCAGACGGCCGTGTGTGACATGTGTGAGATATATTATTATAAAAAAAAATAAGCGACTTTTTTATGTTGTTTATCTCAGAACTCCTTCATTTATGAACCGATTTGGTAAATTCTTTCTTTCAGTTGGGAGGGTACGCTTACCGTTTGGTCCTATCCAAATTAAATAAAAAAAACACCATTTTACACCAATTTGTCATAGTTTACGCGTATTGAAGTCGGTCATACTTTTTAAAGTTAAATTATATTTGTGTTCAAGACACGTTTATCAAAAGACGTTCAGTATTTATAATGAGTATTACCTACTATTGAACACTGGCATTCATAGTCCATTTTAAATTTTGATAATAAACTGTTTCCACTGCACTGTAATTTCACGAGCCTTGTACACTTAAGTGCCTTTTTTGCTAAAAATAGTAATTAGATATAAATAGTTGAATCTAGCCATAATATAATTAATTTTAGTATTAAGGAAATGCATGGATTTCACTCTGCCACGACGGACATCGAAGTGACTTTAATTTCACATTCTAATTCGACTATATTTAGGCGCGATTTATAAAATACTCCGTCCGTGTGGTTCGTGTGGTGACGGATTAAGAATACAGAGTGTCACCACCCCTATTCATCCCGTGGGTGTCGTAAGAGCCGACTAAGGGAAAAAACTACGCAGAACAACAGCACTGCAGAGAGAAGGAAAACTTGACACAAACCCTATACTAACCCGTCTGGCCAGCGTGGTATAGTAGGCCAAATCCTCTTTTCTAAGGAGAGGCTTATGTCCAGTAGGGGACTATTAAAGGCTGTTGATGATGATGATGAATATTCGGACATCTGACACACAACGCCATCTAGTTTCCAACTAAGCAGAGCTTGCACTATGAAAGCTAGATTGACTGATAGAATACTTATGTACTGTTTTTTTTTTGTAAATAAATACATATTATACATAGAAAACACCCAAACTCCGAAACAAATATTTGTAGATCAAACAACATTTGGTATAACCCGGGAATCGAACCCGAGACCTTAGCACAGCAGTCGCATACGCTACCACTGCGTCACCGAGGCAGTCGATTTTAGACCACATTTAATTACATTTTTAATGTAAATTGCTATATCATTGCCCATAACATAAACCAACATTGTATAGGATGTCCGTACCATAATAGGTATACATACATAATACCTATGTATACAGGGTTACTCCTTAAGTCGACCTAGATATTTTAGGATGTTGTAGTTGTCATCATTGCTACCATATCCCAAACCTAACCAATATTAAGATATTGGACTTTTAAGATTTTTATAAAAATTGCTTAAATTTTATCTAATACATTTTTTTAGGAACTTATATCCTCTTTTTTTACTATTTTTGTGTCGTTGATACATTATTTTGCACATTATTGTTTTTGTCGCTGATAATTTCCATTACCAAAATTGTAGTTAACAAACTGGGCCGAAGTATGGGCCATATGGAAGGTTTCAATGTTCTAAGACCATTGTGGTGCAAAATAATGCACAACTGTTTCGGCCCGTATTCCAAAGCAGACATGAAACGAAAGGAGACGAGATCTGTTATAAGCAACCAATAGATTTTCGTTATTGACTTAAGTGGAATAACGATTAACGCTGTGGCGTTGTCATTATTTACATATTATACAGTATAAAGTAGAACTGTAATTTGTCAACTGCCACAGTTTAAATTTTGATTTAAAAGTTTTAGAACATTTTTTTCCTACTCCTTAAACCAAAACCTTCTAACTGAGCTGTCCATTTTGCAACTTAATAGCATATTATTTAATTCATGCCAATTTATAAGTAAGAAGAATTTACAATCTGCGTAACGATCAAGAGATCCTTATTAGACTACACAACACAGTACTCAGTTGTGGTATTGTTTGGCGAACCGCACCAGGCTTTCTAGACTTGGCAACACTGGTTGACAATAATGACAATGACAATTGGATGGACATATCGCGGTTGTTGTACTCTAAAACTTGATTGTAAATAAACGAATGTACGTAATAACAGTTGATAGTACGTTAAAAAGTTCAAAATGAATCAAACAATAAACGTGGAACAGCTGAATTCCGCTCTGACATCTCTACGCACACTACGTTCAAGTGTCAGTCATGTTTTCGAGACGCTTTCTAATGGTCTGCGTGCTGACCACGGCGAAGATGGCAAGGATAAGTTCCTTATGGAGTTGCAAGAACTTCTCAACAACGTAAACATCAATCTTCGAGAGCTGGACCAGACTGTCAATAGTTTACCGATACCTACTGCACCATTCAACTTGGGGACAACTACCTATCTTAGTCAGGAGACAACTCAAGACCGCCAAGCTTTATACACGCAACTAGTAAACAGTTATAAATGGACTGATAAGATACATGAGTATAGCTCGTTTGCACATACACTCCTAAGTCAAAACTCGCTTAAACGATCGTACATAAACTCTGGAAGCACAAAACGACGCGGTAAAATGCAAAGTAACCACAATGTCGCACCTGTTCAAGTCGACAACGTCATAAATAACATTGATAGATCATACAGCGACATGAAAATAACAATTTCGAGGCCATTTGCAAGCAATGCAGTTGTCCAGATTAACTTGAGCCATGTTTTAAAGGCTGTAGTGGCATTCAAAGGACTCTTAATGGAATGGGTGATGGTTAAAGGCTACGGTGAAACACTTGACCTGTGGACAGAGTCGAGGCATCATGTATTTAGAAAAGTTACAGAAAACGCTCATGCAGCGATGTTGCATTTCTACTCGCCAACACTACCAGAGCTAGCTGTCCGTTCATTTATGACATGGTTGCACAGTTATGTGAATCTGTTCAGTGAGCATTGTAAACGATGCGGCTGCCACCTCCACCACACTTCGCTTCTGCCACCTGCCTGGCGTGACTTCCGTACTTTGGAACCTTTTCATGATGAATGCAAGCAATAGTTAATGTGGTATTGAATGAGAAGGCCGACCGAATTATTTTGGTGTCTTTTCTTTCAATAACCAAACGTAACAGTAGAAATAAAAGACTTCTTGATGATGAAGTGAGTGATTGAAATATGGAATTCTTATATTTTTCTTATCTGTATAGAAAGATAATTTGTATAAGCTGTAAAAATCTAGATAAACATAACGTAACGTAACCATGATGATTTTCAGTAAGTGTGTACATAGAATTATTGATCTTCTATTGATATTGTCCTGATATATATGTAAATAGTATTTCTCTGCAGTTTCACCAGTATACTATCACTGCTCCTGTCCTAGGGGTTGTAGGATATAGGCTATAAACTATCTCAATAATTAAAGAAAAAAAAAACTAATACAAAAAGTTTCAGAGATTAGGGTGTTTAATGAATAACCAAACAACTTCACATTAGTATTGACATGCATTAATTAAATAGATATATTCTACATGATGTGTAAATATTGTCTGACAACATTATCTTTAATATAGTCTGATGCAAACTTAATAGCGGCTCTGAAGTTAGCTGCGCACACAGGTGTGTGACTCGACTGTATGTAGACAGGATTATGCACGCATGTGCAGTCTACGGATGTCACTCACACATTAAAAGGCATGCATGTCGTGTGTCGTGGCTGCCATCGCGCTCCTTTACGCCACCTCCGGTCTATTTTTGTGTTCTGCGCATCGATGTTCCGAGCCGCCATTAAGTTTGCATCAGACTATACAATGTTCTCAAGGAAAGAAATAGTAAAATACATATAAATAGTAGGCATCCTACATTGTGTTTACATTCTTCATCTTCCCTGAGACAATAGGGGTGTGATTTTTTAAATCCACACAGATATCCTTTTATACTCATAACTGCTACAACACATGTTGCAAACATGTGTTGTAGCAGTAGTTGTGGATAGGAAAAAAAAACTAAGTTACTAGCACTGGGAAATGTTTTTTGTAAACATATACCATGTGTACAACATACTTGCTGAAAGTGTGAATTAACATTTTCAAATATATGCATACATAATTTGAGAAGTTTGTATAATTAAAGTATCAAAATGTTACTATTAATTAACACCCTTTTATAAAATAATAAAAAATAACAAATATGTATTTTTATACTTTTATTAGGTTATAATAATAACATCACACATCTCACATACGGCTGTCTGATCCCAAACTAGGCAGAGCCTGTACTATAGGAACCAGACTGATGATGAACATACATATACATTTCTAAATACATACAAATTATACATAAAGTACACCCAGACAGAACAAATGACGATGCTCATAACACAATTACTTGTCCTGGGTGGGAATCGAACCCACGGCCTCTGGCGTAGCAGTCAGGGTCACTAAGCACTAGACCAACAGGGCAAAAAAAAATGAGATATATATATCTTTAGAGTGAAATGTATCTTTTCAGCCAGTGACACATTTTGCGCATCACTAGTCCACAGTATTTCTTGCGACATTTAGTTGCTGAAAGTCTCAAGAATTGCATTTTCTTAGGGTAACATGGTGTTTTGAACTCTTTGAGTTTGGAATTCCAGACCTTCGTTACGATATTTGCATGGTGCCGCTTGTTAACAAATAAATGAAAAGTGAATAAAATATAAAAGAGGGGGCAAACGAGCAGACGGGTCACCTGGTGGAAAGTGGCTACCGCCGCCCATGAACGGTAGCAACTCAGTCACAAGTGCTTTGCCGGCCCTTTAGGAAGGAGTAAGCTCTTTTCTTGAAGGCTTGAAGGAAATACCGCAGACGATAACTTATTCCACAGATTGGTTGTGCGAAGCAAAAAGTTCTTAAAAAGTGCACAGTGGTGGAGTGCCAATTATACAAGAGATGGGTATTAAAATTTAGCAGTGTGGAATGATGGCGGCAAGTTGCGGCCGGTATTAATTCGAAAAATTCCTCGAATCACTCATTGATACATACGATAGATAATTCAGAGTGAAGCTAGATCTCTGCGCAAAGCCAAGCGAGCCGGTCGGAAATCTTTTGGCTATTGGCGATTCGAGTTGCTCTTCGTTGGATGCGGTTTAGAAGGAGAAACTCCTTTTAAATAATTGTTTAGATCTTTTGAATCATATAGAGAAAACAATTCACTGCATCACTGTACGAGTACAATAACGTCATCAGTTGGAACATCGTACCTTATATAGACCCCACGCTACACCAAGGTGGAGAACCTAGGTGAAGCATGGGTCCGTCTCCAAATAAGTCATGAGTTGCTCTGTTAGGATTGTATTACTTTATCATAAAATTACATATAGTTTTTGTTAAGGTTTAAAATAAAGTATATTGTTTTATCTGTGTCACTGTCATCTGTGTCTATGTTGTGTGTAAAAAGTAAGAAAATGGTAGCAAGTGTTCTAGTTAACAATGTGCCAGTAAAAGTATATAGAGTTATCTGTGAATGTGCCTCTGTTAAGTAAAAGGCTTAAATAATATTAAATTGTTTTCTTTTTAATATAAGCCCTAAAAGTTTTTACATTACCAGGTAGAGAACCTTGGTGAAGCACGGGCCCTTCCTATTTAAAGTAAATGTAATAATAATTAAAATTTCTAGGAATTTGATGTGAAACAAATATGTTAGCAGTTACCTCATGTGTATACAATATTATACAAATGCTTTTAGTTTAATGTTCTTTCAGCTATGTTAATGCCATCTTGTATCTGATACCAAAATGAAGCTGCAATCTGATGCAAAAACATTCTTCCAAGAGTTCACTTCAAATGTAGTTTCATTTTAAATTCAGTTTATAAGCAACCATATTATCAAGTAATAAATTAATTGTTAAAATATATTAGTGACTCCTTTTGTATTATCCTTTGTAATAATAATAATAAATTGACACATCTCGCACATTGTAACTTGACCCTAAACTAGACAGAGCCTGTGCTATGGTAACTAGACTGCTGATAAACATATACATATCTTACTGAATACATATCATACTTAGATCAATTAAATACAGACACACACAAAATATGATCACATTCATCAGACAAATATTTGGCTTTGATGGGAAGCGAATCTACAACTGGCTCTCGCCCAGCAGCCATATATACTTAAAACTCATTTTTCGTGTTGTATAATATCGTGCCACCTGAAGTCGTTTTGGCAGGATTAAATTTTTGATCCTTATGCCGGTCGTCGGGACCAAAACTTTGATAAATACAAAAAACCGGTCAGGTACGAGTCGAACTCGGGCGCCGAGGGTTCCGTACCTACCCAGATTTAACGTAGATTTTCGCGAAAATTTGTATCAAATTTTTTCTTAATTTTACTTTACTTTGTTTATTTTTTGGAATTATGCCTTTGTTTGTGCTGTAAGACGTTTCTTTTTGCCAAATTTCGTGATTCTAAGTCAACGGGAACTACCATATAGGTTTTCGACCCAAATCCTATAGGGTACTTCCGGTTGACCTAGAATTGTCAATTTGGGTTTAAAGCAAGGTCTTGCAGCACAAGTAAAGAAAAAATCCTGAATGATAAAAAAAGCTTAAAATTAAGGTAAATTTTGGTACTTACAAGTTTTCGCGAAAATCTAAATTTTCCCATGTTTTTATTGTGGTGACCTTGATTTTTATACACCTAATAGGGACGATAGACCTCAGTGACTTGCATAAATTTCAACTTGCTAGGTCTACCCGTTCCTGAGAAAATCGGTGGTGACACACGGACAGACGGACAAGAAAGTGATCTTATAAGGGTTCCTCTTTTACCTTGAGGTACGGAACCCTAAAAACCACTCAAAAAGTGGTTATTCAAATGAAGGCCATGTTTTAATACTAATTGATTTATTTGTAATTAATAATAACATTAACAGTCTTAAAGCGATAACTACACAACAACAATTTATATAAACGGCTTACAGGTTGCCACACTATGATCAACACTGCAAGCCACATCCAGCACATGCGCACCAATTGAAACTTTCAATGGAAAATATTGGTCCTTTGTATGTCCTAAACCGAGGCAACCCTGCCTATTCCTGCCCCACATGTACAAATCACCAGAATTAGTAATCGCCGCTAAATGTCCAATGCCACACGCAACTTGTTGCACCATACTAGTCGGATTAAATTCGTTGCGGCCGAATAAGGGTGCTGGTATCTGTTTTGGAGTTCGAGAGTGCTGTACGTTGGGTCCAAGGCCTAGTAGGCCGTAGCCCCACACGAAAGCGTCGCCTGCCTCTATAATAAAAAGAAAACCAATTGAGGAGATAAATCTTGTTTTAGGTAAGTGTATTTTACGCTGGCGTTTGATACAATTGCGGATAATGCCTGTGTCAGGAGAATGACAGGAAAAATGCCATGCGATCATATTTCATTTTCTCGCAGTCTACCTGGTGGTACAGAAATGTATTAATGTTTCTTTTTTATGCACACTTTCAGTTAAATCATTTCATTATCATTCTTAGTACAAAACACCTAGTTTTATTCAAGTCAGCCCTGTCTCATGTCGTTACTGAAATATAATCTTTATCGATAATTTGTAAATAATATTAATAATTATCTTTAAAAATGTACCAACGTCTTCATCGCCTACATCATGGTGAATTGTAATAAATTTTGTTCCTTAACCATACACCTTTAGGGATGGTTCTTTTTCTTCAAATTTAAATAGGATCGAATAGTAAGTCTACCCTCCCAAATAGAAAAAATATTTTTACCTGAAATGACAGTTTGTAGTAACCAACAAAAATTCTTTTTTTAAGTCGTAAGTTTTGAAACTGTCACCGCTTTACGTTACTCGGGATCTACTATACGATTGTAAAATATATTCACACCTTCTGCCACACCATCATCATCATCTATCAGAAATTTTCCCGATTCCCAAGGGGTCCTGGGCTGGTTTCTTTTATGGTCTACAGTCTGCCTGACAGTTGACACCAAGCCTCCTTGGCAAAGTCATAGTTTTCAGACGGACACAAGAAGAAGTTAAGTTGGCTAAGATTACAGAGAGGCCGGGATTGTGTATTCGTATAGTTGTCCTAGAATTCTAGAGCCTAAGTAACCGTGTATACTTCACATCAACAGCCTTTAATAGTCCACTGCTGGACATAGGCCTCTCCTTAGAAAGGAGGTTCTGGCCTACTATACCACGCTGGCCAGACGTGTTGGTATAGGGTTTGTGTCAAGTTTGCCTCCTTTTTACAGTGCTGGTGTCCTTCGTTGTTCTGCACCCTTAGTCGGCTCTTACGACACCCACGGGATAATTTGGGGTGGTGACAATCCGTCACTACACGTGTATACTTACCATTTACAATCAAACAGAAAGATCCGCCGGCAGCTACATCAATTATTTTGCCCAAACCTTTTGTAAAACTAACGAGAGCATACGACATATTGACTTGTTGCTGCGTGGTCGCCATCGGCACTTGACCATACTCGGAATTGCCCCAGCCAAATAATTCACCATGTTCTGTGAAGTTAATAGTTTTTTAATATTAGTATTGTTACTTTTCTTTTTATGATGCTGACAAAAGAAACGTCCAAGTGAAGTTAGCTGAATAGCTGAGGACTCATGACAGCATCACAAAAAGTTACAACATTTACTAGGGAAGTCAGGGCACCGACTATCATTAATCATTGCGGTATTCCAGAAGCCCACAGGTCTATAAACGATACTTGGACAGCAACATTCAGTAAAATATTTAATATAATATTGAAAAAAAATTGCCAACTTACCGTTTAAAGCTAGTACACAGTCTCCTGTAGAAGCCACCTTCACGATCTTCTCAGAAGTGATATCACCTTTTACCATAGCAGGAATAGCCTGGTTCTCATACGTGCCCAACCCAGTCTGACCATCCGCTCCCCAACCGCAAGCGTACACCTTGCCTCCCTCTGTTACGAACAGACTGAAAAGTTTTTAAAGGTCACTATTCTAGAAAATTGGCAAAAAAATTGTACAAAAGAAAATAACAGTTACTTATAAAAGTATAGAACATAAATTGCCTTAACAAATTCAGATTCGAACAACTGTTTTTTAATAATATATAGGTAAGGAGGTACTTACGTATGATCCTGGCCACAGCAAACATTCACAATCTTCTCCACGCCTAGCTTCTTAATGTTATGTGTTGCCATACTGCCTCTATATTCCTCGTTATTGTGGATCTTTCGTCCACACTGACCGTAGGCGTTGTTGCCCAATGTGAACACACCTTCATTGTCCGTGAGTACCGCTGTGTGAGCGCGGCCAGCTGATAGACCGATTATCTGGTTCAATTAGTAAATAATGAGTGGGATGGCATTATGAAACCTTTATACAAACTTCTTGGTGTGACCCATGAGTAGTTCTTCATAAAATAACATGATTAAGGTTTAAGTAATAATTATACTAACATATATGTATAGTATGACTTTCTAAGTACCGCAGTACCAAAACAGTTGATAGTGTTAACTGTTGGATAATTATTTTGCTTTTTATTTTTGTATAAAAGTAATTTAAGCAGAAAATTTCAAGTATGTTTGACTGAAAAATTATCTCAATGTACTATTTCGGTTATCGGTACGGGTTGCTGCGGTGCCATTCCTTACACCTAGTATTTTGTGTTGATTAAGCACAGATCAGTAATTTAACCTTATAATACATGCAGTATTCAATATATGAGATAGCAGCTCATGCTATCTCATATATTGAATTAAACTGACCTGCTAAAACCTGAGCAAATGTGTGTGTGTGAACTGTTTTGGGACTACAATGACCAGGGGATATTTTGCAACATAGGGTGTTTTGTAATGATTACTATAAGCAATATTCTTAAAGGTTGTCTTACCCGTGTTTCCAGACTTTTATAGGGCAGAAATATAGGAGAAGGACTCAGCAGTAGCTCAAGAGGATGTCCGATCCTAGGTGCATGATATCCAATCTGTGAGTCCGTGTTGATACCAGTGCCAAATACCTTTTGTTGTTCACTAGTCTTTATAGATGTTACTGTAAAGCCATAGCCTGCTGCCACATGTGTTACCTGGAAAAGCAAACTTTATTCCTATTATGAATATGACTGGTTTTGCTTGCTTGAGACAATTTTTGTTTTAAATAAGAGGGAGTAGAATCTTTTTGTGGCATTGCAGTATGATTTAGAAAAACTGCAGTGCTTCCTCAGTTGGAAAATATAGTGATGCCTATCTCAGTTGTGACGAGAATATCACTTCTTGAAGAAGTCTACCGTTGGATCTGAAACTGGTGGAGCTTCCACGAAATAAACACATGAATAAAACCGTTTATCATGATTACTGCCAGATGGCATAGTAGTTTGTGTGGCAGATTCGATCCTGCTCAAGTCAAACATTTGTGTGCATGAACGTTTAATGTTTGATTTGGTCTTTTGGAATTATATATGTATTTATATCAGTGCTCCGGTAGCCATAGTACAAGCTCTGCTTTGCCTGCCCTAAAATATTATATTATTATAGTAAGATACTTTGGAAAATGTAAACTATTTAATATTATTAATTTATTAAATGTAAGTTAAACTATAATCTAAACATTAAAATTTTATTAAATATTACAGCAATCATATAATCATGTCATGTTCGGTTTAACAATAAAAAGATTCAAGTGCAATAATAAAATAATATTCAATTCCAATTTGTGTTACTTTTCAGTTTTCTACAATATTTAATCTTCATTCAATTTATATTCATAGTTTTATTTAATTATACATCTTTATTGTACACTGCTACAGCATATATTTTGTACAGACGTAGATGAACATCTACGTTCTGGTATTACAATAGGCGGTCTTATCGCTCACCAGTTTTATTGATATATTCATAATATTAATAATTGAATGAAACTTTACAAGTTAATTGATTTATAGAAAAACACTCATTCAGGATTAAGATGAAAAAGCTCACAACTCTTGTGGCCGGTGAATATATGTAAATATACCATTTTGAAATATTGAATTGGAATAATATTAAAAGAACTCTAGATACTGCAGAACCAACTAATCAAAGGAACGTTCCTAATAATAATACTGTGCTCACATCAAATCTCTCGGCAAAACTTGATCGCATTGGGTGCCAGCACATAGAGAAATTGTTTCTGTATTGCTTCCTGCTTTTTTTCCCGCGAGGCATATGGAGCCCAAGCGCACCAGTCTCTGCCAGGCCCCAAACATACATGCGACGGTCTGAACTCTTGCTTACGGGATATTGGAAAACTGAACATATAAAAAGTCGATCAGTACTTCAAATTTCTTCTTCGTTAACTTATAACATTATTAATTTAGCACATACATATTTAAAATTTTATTTTAGAATAGAACTTATTAATTTTATTATTAAATTACCTATATATATATATTTCTTTAAAAAAAAAAAAACATTTACTTGGAAGCGATTCTTCTTCATCGGGATCCGATATTTTCTTTTTTGTAGTTGCATAGAGACGGTTCCCTACAGCACATGGGGTTCTACTCCTTAGTATCACTTTTATAGCATTCATATTTATTAAACTTTAAAACATTTACCAACAATATTAACACTTTAATTTTGGAAGTTTTCTTTGAGTTTTGAGGTTAAGTGCGACATTTGACATATCTAAATTCTTAATACACTCCCATACACGCAGCACTATTCCGTGGGATTTTCGGGCCATCGGAATTTAATTTACAAAAATATTAAAATTCACTATAAATAAAGCTAGGCTTTTAAACTTTTTTTTCTTTTTTAATATTGTTTATTTATTTTAAATTAGTGTATTGTCATCGGTCCTCGATATATCTACAAAGTTTGAACGAATTCTGACCGTTTAAAGTCGTTTATAGTCAAAATCATGCCCAAAGGAGTCGGTTACAAAGAAACATTCAAGTGAAGCTAATAAAAAAATAAAAATAAAAAAAACCTGTAATGACCTTAGGACCACTTTGGATGAGAGTAGCGGCAGATAGAAAACAATGAAGAGAGTTGGAGTATTCCTTTGCCTCAAGGAAAACCGAATTAAAGAGATATTATCATGTAATATATAGTGTAGTTTTAATTTAGGTTTTACTTTCTTTAAACTTTTTTTATAAAATTAAAAAAAAACTAAAAATATACATTGCGGTAAATAAAGGCTTTATTCTTCTAATGTGAGAAAAAAAAAACAAAAAGCGTGTTTTCTCATAAAGTTTCTAACGATTTTGAATTCAGTACCTCTCATTTCCTTTGTTCCTTTCTCACACTACATAAAATAATAAATAAATAGGTAGAATAAAAATAAAGTTTACTGTGTCAAATAATTAGTTTACACAAAGTTTTGAGCGCGTTGTGCTCGTTCTAGATGTATGAATTTAGTCTTTGCTGCACCTCCCCAAACTGGAATACAATTTACGAGCACAGATTGCACCAATGCAAGGCAAATTTGTGTAAGCAGACTTCTAGAAGGGCTTTTCATTGGCTTTAACCATTGGTGCGACATGTCTTAGAATTTTAAATAACCAGTTGAGCTTCCTAATTCTGGCTGTAACTTGCTCTACGTGAGGGTACCAGGATAGTCTATTATCGACTTTTTACTTTGCGAATATTTGGGCAGTTACAATTGTTGCCGCTATTACCCTTACATGTGTGTATAACGATACTAAAATCATGATTCGTTGGTTCATTAAGCTTGATTGAAGGTACTGGAGCATATAATAGTTTTGGAAGTATTTAATGTCACGAGACTGGATTTCAGCCATTCAGCAACAAGAGTCATACCTGCCTACCTTCTACAATCTACTATATTTTGTTTTTCCATTTTTTTAAACTCGTTTTCGCACCTGTTCGATTTTTTTCAGTAACTTGCTACGAACCGATTTTTCCAAAGTATTTTTTTTAAACTAATACTTTACTCTGATTATCCCGTTGAAAACCCAACCAATTTTTTTATTTAAACACATCCTTAACTATATAGTATATGATACTATATATATATCTTTGAAGAGGAAAAGACGATATCATTAAGAATGTGTTTTTTGAACACATTACTGGACTATTCTTAGGTAAAATAAAAAATATACACAAACGCCATTAATTACCATTTATATTATACGAGTATGAGCGACACTGACATCAAACATAGAAGAATAAATTATTTTATTTTAGAAAGCAAATTGGCGCGCATTTGCGTGTTCTGGAACAGAGCTTTGATAAGACTGCGTATTTCTTCAGTTCTGAAATGGATCGCAAGTGGACCGGTGCCATCTTTCCAATGGTTCTCAATGTCCTTCAAAGACCCGCCGAGCACGAAGATCAATTCCTGGAGCTTAATCCAGGATTTGACGTGTTGTTCTATATCCTTGGGAGACTGAAAAATAAATTTATTACAACAGAAACCTTTTTTTTATGTTAGAGGGGGCAGACGAGCCGACGTGTCACCTGATGGAATGTAACTATAGCCGCCCATGAACGTCTGCAACTCAGAGGAGTCACAAACGCGTTGCCGGCTTTTTAGGCTATTTTCTTGTAGGTCGTGTCGGTCCGGAAATACCGCAGACGATAACTTATTCCACAGATAAGTTGTGCGATGCAAAAAGTGACTCGAAAAGCGCACAGTAGTGGAGCGCTAATTATCCAGGTGATTGGGATATAACTCCATCAACCCTTCGAAAGCATGATTATGGAATCGAACCCGAGACCTCAGGACAGTCGCCCCGCTATCACCGCACCACCGAGGCAGTCAGGTTTAGTTTCACGATTGAACCCAATATATGACGCTGCAACTGGGTTTTAGAATGTTTCTTTTTTTACATTTTCTTATCAGTGTGTAATTTTTAGTTTTATTTTAGTGTCTAAATCAGTTTTAATTATTGGTTTACATATTTATTTGTTAATATTTAAAAAAAACCTTAATTATAAATAATAACAAAGGATGCTTACTTGGAATAAATGCGGAGCTTTCTGTACAACAATAGTGTACATCTCAGTGAGCTGTGTTGCCATCTCCATGGATATATCCTCCACCGTACAAACGCGATGAATTAACTCTTCTACAAACATGTCTACCAGAGTTGCCATCAACCTGTTATTAAATTTTACACTTAATTAATATTTGTTATTTTTTCGCGAAAAGTACTAACCTGAAGTTAAATACTGAATAATAATAATAACTTAACACACGGCAGTCTAGTCCCAAACTAGGCAGAGTCTATGTTATGAAAATCAGTCTGCTGATAAATATACTTATATATTTCTAAATACATACATATTGTAAATAAATTACACTCAGACACAGAACATATGATCGTGCTCATCAAAAAATTATTTGTTCTGGGCGGGAATCGAACCCCCCGACCTCCGGCTTAGCAGTCAGGGTCACTAACCACTAGACCAACAGGCCTGTCGGTTGCCTGTGTGCCGTATGCCTGTCGTATTATAAAAAAATCAAGTTTGTTTGTGTACGCTAGAAAAACTCCAAAAGTAATACACCGATTGAACTCTAAAACGATATCGCAGTCCTCGACGAACAAAATCGTAATAGGAAAATGTCAATTTTACAGGAGCAAATAAAAACTGAATATCTTGAATACTATCAAGACTAAAAAGAAGATTCTTTTATCAAAAATAAGGGAATATTTTTTTGCACTAGATTTTTACTAAATTTTAATCATAAATTTTCTTTATCAGTAAGAAAATTGTGAAAATGTCCATTACTGAAATAAGCTATAAAAAAAATTAACGCAAACTAACTTTACGATAGTGTTCGACTGTAATTACAAATCGGTATTGCTGTAGTAATCGTTCATTATGATATTGTTCCATGGTAAATATGAATATACTTTATATTCGTAAAATGACATTGCAATCGTATTCGATGATATAACTGACTTTAATGTTACGGTAAACATAAATTACATGCTTATTCGATGATCATTTTTTGGTGTTATGAAAGGCAAGCAGTAAAATTAACCATTTCGGTACCTATGTATAAACAAAGTTTTTATGTGTCTATTACTTTAAATTTGACATTATTTATCTATTTATGTTTTGATGCATATTGTATTAATTTTACAGGGTTATTTGTAGCCGGGCACGCCGTCATCGCGGCGGTAAGACCCGTTATGGAGGATTGGCTCGAGAGGCGTCACGGGACCCTCTCATACCGACTGACGCAGGTGATCACTGGGAAAGGATGTTTCGGGGATCACCTGTGTCTGATCCGCAAGGAGCCAACGCCTGAGTGCCACCACTGCGATGGCCAGACCGTGGACACGGATCTCCATACGCTGGCAGAGTGCTCGGCGTGGGTTGAGCAGAGGCGAGACCTCGTGGCGGCCATCGGAGTGGGAGTTCTCTCGCTCGATAGCCTGATTGCGGCTATCGTGCGGAGCGAGAGTGCGTGGAACTCTGCCGTCTCCTTCTGCGAGCAAGTTATGCTCGCGAAGGAGACGGCGGAGCGGGACCGGGAGAGGTTTAGAACTCTCCTGGCCAGCCAGGACCTTTCCCGGGCCAGGTACCGCAGGCGACTCAGGCGCCGGAGGTCGCGGAACGACCTCCGTCCTCCATAAGCGCGGGCCTGGGGGTGACAGGAGAGGCCATCTGTCACTCTTGCAGAAGCCGGCTGGGGTGGCGCTTCCAGGGAGCAGAGGGAACATGGTGTTCCCACACGTGGGGGGGGGGGTCGTCTACTCGTCTGTAGATGGCCCGAGGTATGTCGGGGCACCAGGGACTTCCTTTCTAGGGTATACCTGGTTCCCCGGCTATTAGTATCCGAGACGGCGTGCGGTTTTAGTCGGTTCGTGTCCGACATGCCACCGATAGGTGGTATCCGAGGGTATTGCCGCACCCAAAAAAAAAGAAAAAGGGTTATTCGTAGCACTGTAAATTGAACCTAAATATTGTCAGCTTATAATCTAGCGAGTTTTCAATTGGTCGAGACATACAATCCTTACTAATATTATAAATGCGAAGGTAACTCTGTCTGTCTGTGTAGCTTTCACGCTAAAAGTACTGAACCGATTTACATTAAATTAGTACACAGATACCCTAGAGCCTTAGGAAGGACATATACTACTTTTAAAATGCTAAAAAGGGTTGTAAGAGAGCCTTGGTTATACGTAAAGGGTGGCTGTAAACATTTTTGAGTGTTTGTAAATCAACCTGGCCAGGGACGCGTTTCCGTCCTCGTTTGGGTTTGTTTAGTTGAAGTTTTGTATCCAACTCGTATGAATCATTGTCGAAGTCATACTTATACTGTAAAATAGTTGGTTTCAAATGAGAAACTCCCACCTCCATCAATTTCGACCACTGAATTTATCGGCCTTGGGTGTCGTTTAACCAATTCTTTCCACTAATAAGATTCTGTCATTTTTCCCTCGAACAATATGGTAATAGCCGCTTACTCTAAAATGTTGACTTTTGAGATTTGGTAATAGGTTTTTGCGTTATTGATCGTGTAAATTTTTCACTTATGTTATACGTTGAACAAAAACATAAAGATCATTATTGAAGCGCTAAATCCAAAAGTATTCATCGCCCGATCATAAAAAAAACTCAATGATTGTAATAGGGTGTGTAGATAACGAATATTTAATAAACCCGATTCTATCGTAATAGCGATTACCATAGTGTTCGTCGGGGACTGCGAATTATATAAACGGCTATAGTCCGATGCAAACTTATTGGCCGCTCGGAACATCGTGCGTTTCGATGCGCAGAACACAATAATAGACAGCAGCGGGACGTAAAGGGGCGCGGGGGCAGGGCGACACACGACACGCATGCCTTTTAGTGTGTGAGTTACATCCATACACTGCACACGCGCGCATATTCCTGTCTACGTACAGTCGAGTCGACTTGTAGGTACCTGCGCAGATCTGTGTACGCAGCTAACTTCAGAGCCACCATTAAGTTTGCATCGGACTATACAAAAATTGGTTTTATTTATTTTTCGCGTTAATTTCCGTTTGTAACCACAATGTGCCGCAGTGAAACATAGCAGGGTACAGCTAGTCAACTATTAGCAAATTATCTATTCAAATAAATAAAATTGGAGTGTCTGTTTGTAATATTAAAATAACCGCTTTTTACTAAATGCATATGTATGTTTACACGGTGCATATGCCAAAATAACATTTTTTACAATTTTTGTCTGTCTGTGCCGGGTAATCTCTGGAACGGCTGGACCGATTTCGACGGGACTTTCACTGGCAGATAGCTGATAACATAAGGAGTAACTTAGGCTACTTTTTTTAGACTAGCTTCGCCCCGCGGCGTTGCCCGCGGTTATAACAACAAACGCGGGTAACACCGCGGGTCTCAGCTAGTAATAAATATTATAAATCCAAATAGGATAAGTTATCGCATTCAAAACTTTTGTTTTATTAATTTGGAGGACATCTAACACACAACGCCATCTAGTCTCAAACTAAGCAGAGCTTGTACTAACAAAGCTAGATTTACTGATAGAATACATGTATACTTTTTTTTGTAAATACACACATATTATACATAGAAAACACCCAAACTCTAAAACAAATATTTGCAGATCATATAAACATTTAGTCCGACCCGGCAATCGAACCCGACACCTAAGCACAGCAGTCGCATGCGCTACCACTGCACCACCGAGGCAGTCAAACTCATCTAATAAAAGGTACGTTTGCTAACAAACAATATAAGACCCCTTTATTGTCAATGGTCTTTCCTGAAAGGTTTGATATCCATTACTAAATGGGGTACCTCGTGAACACGTTGTTCGGGAATACGCCAATCCAAACGTTCTTCAATAAATGTAGTTGCCTTAGGCATTGTCGTACAGCTGCCTCTGCGTTGTCGCTCAAAACGTCCTTCACTACTATGCAATTAAGGTCTGTAACAACATTTGATATTTATTCACTATAAACATTTTATGGGTAACGATTTTTTTAATGATATACAATGAAATACGAGTAGACTGGTCACCTGATGGAAAGTGATTACCGCCTCCCAAGAACACCTGCAACTCGAGAGTCTAAGGTGCGTTGCTAATCGTTATACCTGGTGCCCAAACCCAGACCCGGATCTAAGATTTTGTCGATCCGGGGCAAACACTTAATAGCGCCCCCTTTTTTTTTTTTTTCCGTGCGGAAATCCCCTCGGATACCACCTGTCGGTGGCATGTCGGACTCGAACGGACTCGAACCGACTAAAACCGCACGCCGTCTCGGGTACTAATAGCCGGGGAACCAGGTATACCCTAGTATACCTGGTTCCCCGGCTGGAAAGGAAGTCCCTGGTGCCCCGACATACCTCGGGTCATCTACAGACGAGTAGACGACCCCCCCCGTGTGGGAACCCCATGTTCCCTGTGCTCCCTGGGAGCGAGCGCGCTTCGCAACGCGCTCGCCGCCACCCCGGCCTGCTTCTGCTAGGGTGACAGATGGCCTCACCTGTCACCCCTAGGCCTGCGCTTATGGAGGACGGAGGTCGTTCTGCGACCTCCGGCGCCTGAGTCGCCTGCGGTACCTGGCCCGTTCCCGGGCCTGGCGGGCCGGGAGAGTCCTAAACCTCTCCCGGTCCCGCTCCGCCGTCTCCTCCGCGAGCATAACTTGCTCGCAGAAGGAGACGGCAGAGTTCCACGCACCCTCGCTCCGCACGATAGCCGCAATCAGGCTATCGAGCGAGAGAACTCCCACTCCGATGGCCGCCACGAGGTCTCGCCTCTGCTCAACCCACGCCGGGCACTCTGCCAGCGTGTGGAGAGCCGTGTCCACGGTCTGGCCATCGCAGTGGTGGCACTCAGGCGTTGGCTCCTTGCGGATCAGACACAGGTGATCCCCGAAACATCCCTTCCCAGTGATCACCTGCGTCAATCGGTATGAGAGGGTCCCGTGACGCCTCTCGAGCCAATCCTCCATAACGGGTCTTACCGCCGCGTCTTTTTGAACCCCTGAAACTGCCGCCCGAGGGGCAAACCGGTAAACCGGCTCCAGTAACCTCACTCACTCGGTGAAAAGTAATAAAAGAACTGCCAAACACCGGTTTTCTGTGAGGCTGTGGTATCACTCCGAACGAGCCCGGCCCACGGTCATCGGAGAATCACTATGCTAAAGTAAGTGGGCCAGCCATTGCTCCAGGACTGAAGGCCGCTGGAGCCAAAAAGTGCTAGAGTTGAGACCGTATTAGGCAAACGTATACGTAACGTAAAACGTAGTATAGGGCGCCCTGCGGCACAATAGACCGACGACTTGAATAAAATGGCTGGCAGCGAATGGATACGGACTGTCCAATACCGGGATGGGGGCCTCCGTTCAGCAGTAGACGGCGATGGGTTGATGAGATAGCAATTGAACCTACCTGAAGACCTAATATTATCAAGAATCTGCTTCCGCTGCTGCTGCATATGGATAGTCAAGTGTTTGTATCCAAGGTCACGCATCTTCTGCACCAGGTCCACGAAGCTTATGGGGTAATCAAGCTCTCGTCCCTCCATAAGAGTTGCCCACTTATCTCCAAATGTTAGAAGGTTGTGTGCAATATACATACAGTTGTTGTGAAATAGTGCTGGAAGAACAAAATAAATATTAGGTAGGAAGGTGTCCGTGTGGTGACGGATTAAGAATACAGAGTGTCACCACCCCTAATCATCCCGTGGGTGTCGTAAGAGCCGACTAAGGGAAAAAACTACGCAGGACAACAGCACTGCAGAGAGAAGGAAAACTTGACACAAACCCTATACCAACCCGTCTGGCCAGCGTGGTATAGTAGGCCAAAACCTCCTTTCTAAGGAGAGGCTTATGTCCAGCAGTGGACTATTAAAGGCTGTTGATGATGATGATGATGAGGAAGGTATATATATCATAATAATAACGTCTTACATCTCACACATGACCGTCTAGTCTCAAAATAGGCAGAGCCTGTCCTATAGAAACGAGAAGGTCAATTCTCTTAATAAGAGTTCGGTCACAATTCAGTTCCGATCAACTCTTGATCTCACAACTGTCATAAAAGCTATTTTAGTAGTAAAATAGTAAAGTATTACTAAGGCTAGCACTACCGATTCAATTTTCGGTTACAATACGATATAATCAATCAACGTTGGGTGTTCAATACTTTACTACAAAAATACCTTTTATGACTAAATTGTGACCGAACTTTCATAACGAGATTTGGCCTTCAGACTGCTTATAAACATACTTACTTACTTACTTACTTAAATACGTACATATTAGAGACAAATGACACCCAGACAGGAAAAATAATCTTGTTTTTAACACAATACGTCCTGGTTGGGAATCGAACATAAGACCTCTAGCTTAACAACCACTAACCACTAGTCCAACAGGTCAGACAAATCTTTAACGATGTAGAATTGTTTTTTTTTAATAATAATAATAACCTCACACACGGCCGTCTGATCCCAAACTATGTAGAGCCTGTACTATGGTAACCATACTGCTGATAAACATACTTATACATATACTGTAATAAAAGGTTTTTTCGTAGTAAAATAGTAAAGTATTAATAAGACTACTAGATTACCGATTCTTTTTTCGGTTACAATATATAATTTTATAACATTCTAAATAGAAAGAATACTAGGAACATGGGTCACATGTTACCAATATTTTTGTTAACCTTTTGTTGTTCCTTAATACTGGATGGCACTCGAAAACTAAACCACTTAAACACAAGTCCCACGCTTTAACCATGATGCGATTGACTGATGGTGGTTACAACTATTAGGGTGCCTTTCTATTAAATAACAGTGGAGTGGAGAACAGCAGTGGAAAGTGGTAAATGTTTCCACTTAAGACGAGCAAAGGGACCATGCCGAATAGGTTTTAACGGAGTGAACCTCTCCGCTCCACTCCTTGTCAGTGGAAACCCTTATAAATATGAAAGTTTTGATGGAAATTTGTTACTGAATAACAGCAGGATTGCTGAATGGATCGGACTGAAATTTTGCATATACATAGATTATAGTCTTGAATAGCTAGCATACTGATAGTGGCAAAATTGATTGACAAATCGACATTAACGCAAATGACGGGTGCAGAATAACTAAGTACCACTTTATATTGGAATAACATATATGGTGCAAAACAAACAGACGGGTCACCTGATGGAAAGTGAGTACCGAAGTTGCCAGCCTTTAAGGAAGTACCTTCTTTTAAGTTTTGAAGGTCTGGTGCGGAAATACCGCAAGGTTCCACAAATTGGTTGTATGTTGAATGATGTGCCATGTTATATTTGATGCATATTATCAAACATACTGTTATGTATTTCCAGGAAGCCCATCTATCTTTATCATCAAAGTAATAATTCATACAAATTAAGAAACTCACCTACATATTGTGGAATTGTCTGCAAATAGTTCTCATGATGGTAAGGAACTACAGCATCATACAACTCGAAGACGAGTCTAGTTGTATTGTACAATTTCTTACACACTACGTCAGAACACTGCACAGCCTGCTCCATCATTACATACACTAAATCCAACAACTCCTGGGCAGTCTTTGAAATCATACATCTCGGAAAGTAGAACAAACTCTTTGGAATTGTTTCATTAAGAATATTCAAAGCTTCTGATTCTTCTTCGGATTCTTTTGTAGAGACTTTTTTATCAGAAATACTTTCAACACCAATTGACATTGTGATGCTCAAATCCTTTAGCATTATACTCCTTGCAGTCTCCAAAAAATACTGGGTAGACTTATTAGCAAATAAAACATCAATATTTCTTATATATTTTAAAATAGAGTGGTCTTCTCTGAAGAACTTGAGTATAACTAAAAATCTCTGAAAATCTTCTATTTCAGAGGTTATTCTACCATAATTCTGGAGTTCATTTATATTGTTCGGTATAGTATCAATGAGACAATCTCTCTCCAAGATAGCACTGAATTCAGAACTGATATTGTGGCCAACCATCTGCATAATATTTGTATCATTCTTAAACTTAACATGCAGCTTGACGAGAAGATATTGGAATAGTAATCTTAAATTACCTTTGACAGTTTGATACGGTGGCTTGTAATTTGGCTTCGGCATTATTGTAATAGTCATGAGCCTTGTTGTTTGTTCACACAGAGTGCATTCATGGTGTATAATAGGAACTAACACATCATTCAATAAGAACTGAGAAAACTCCTGCACCTTTTCAGGCAATTTCTTACTTTTATCAAGTGCGTTCAAGATATCTACTGCTACAATTGAATCTTCTATATTTAAGGTTATAGTTACTACTGTTTTGCGGGGCTTAGCTTCTACATTCCAAGAAACCATATGTGTCCACTCAGTATATAAATCATGGATTAAATTATCCCATATTAATTGTGCATTGTTTTTAGTGTTTGTATACACTTCTAACTCCCCAAAACCCTCAGCAGGCAGTTCTAAATATTGTAAGAGGTCATACACAGCTTCTATGGCTCTTGTGAAGCTTTGAGCAGTTCTTCCATCTTCAAAATCTTTAACGTATTTCCCGCATTGCACTACATCGTAGACTATATTCATGGCAAAATTAATTTGTTGCAGTTCTTTAGTTAATTGGTCACGGCTCTCAATAGACCTTACTATTTCAGCCATGGTCTGTTGCTCAATTTCTTGAGCACATTTTTTGATGTCTTCGACAAGCAAATTACTTTCTTTACATAGCTGTGTACTTTCCTCTAATATTGCTGGTATATCAAAATCAGTGTTGTTGAAATATGTTTTCAAATCAACTTTAAGTTGTTCAATTTCTTTGGTTATTAAAGGAATTTTGTCTGAAGGTTTCCAGTTTGCCTCATTGTTGCCAAAAATATCATTTATTAACTTGTTTACATCGTTTTGTTCCATTTTAATTTTTTCTTTTAGATCTGTCTTTCTTAATTGATGGTTCTGGGTGTCTGTCTCGATTGGGTGATTTGTGCGAATGTCTATGGTTTCGTGAATGATGCTTGTTAGAGCTTACAGCATTGCGTAGTGTATTCACTAAGAAACGCTTGTTTGTTTTTTGTTGAGGAGCCTTGATCCAACCAGAGGGACCGACTATTTCAGCTCTGGCAGCGCCTTGGACTGCTTCTCGTAATAGTTCTTCTACAGCTAATCTGTGAAATTTAATATATGAAACTAAACTAAATTTCGTGTTGATATTGACGGTTAACATACTTAATATAAATCTAATTTATTGCAAAATAACGAATTTAAGTGAATATTTTTTTAATGGACCTTAAATTGACAGGATGTAACTAAGTTACTCTAAAAATATTAGAATAATTTACTTTTCTAAGGCTTCGTCATCTAATGGTTCTTTTTCGGGTTTATTGGTAGCATCTTCTTTCTCTGTCATAGTTTTCACTACAACTATATTAATAATAATACTACGACACTAACATATAAATACGAAATATTCAATGGTTATGAATTTCCGTGGAAACCCATTTTCAATAAATTTTCAACCTACGAGAAAACAAACACGTATCTTTTGACAGTTGAAGCATTTCATGCGTTCCGAACTTCCGATATGGAAAATGAGAAAACTCCTTTAAAAGAATGATTAAAAAACCACATTTATAAAATTTATTGCGATTTAAATTACATATTGGTGCTAATTCTGTTGTTGACATCACTAAACTAAAATTTCTCTAAAATTCTCTTATTTTAGTCAAGCGATGTTCAAAATGCTATTCTGTTGTTAGGTCGAACTAAATTTGGTGTTCATTTTGACAGCATTAAATTTGAATCTGACATCACTAAAAATTTAAATGGAAATGTTACCTTTGTTTAAAAATTAGGAATGAATGATATAGAGAAAGATTTAGAGTGAATTCATAAATCTTTTGAAACGATATTTTTAGGATTTTAGAATGCCTGTAAATGATTATTAATGCATATTATAGATCAAATAGTAAACAAAATGTTGTATTTTACAGTTATAACGAAGTAAATACAGTTTTACTTAGTTCACATAACTGGCAACCCGTGGTAAACCTTATTGGTTACCTATGTACGAAAGTTATTATTTCTAAATCTGTGCAGGTCAATTTGACATGACAGTATAGTTTTATTGTAATTAGAATATATATTTTTATTATATATATTTTATTTAATAGTAATGGACGATAGGAAAAAGAGGGCCAACAAGAGGCAGCAGGAGCTGCTGGTTGAGCGCCTCCATAACAACCTAGAAGTGGCGAGAGGTGAGAATTATTCAGTGTTTCAGTTTCTAAGGAATATCATTTTTACTATGTTAATTTTAACTGTATTTTCATCACATTAATTTTGTTTTTTTAGGCAATCAGGCAGATCCAAGTACCATGGAATTTTAGACCAATTTATCAAACGAGCTTAACAGTTTGGGCTGTAATAGAACTGTACAGCAGTGGCAGCATGTAAGTATCTTATAGAAGACCCGTGTTTTTACTCATTCAAACGGTATCTTTTGTTTTGTACTTTCTTGTAATACTAAAGTCGTGAAGATCGTCTGACGTATATTTAACTTACGAAGCCAGTGATACCTAATGTAAAAACCTTCAATCTCAGTAACATTCAATAGAATTTATACTGTAGTAGTTAAAGCGGTCACCAGCGGTCAAAGAATTTGCATAGAAAGCATCTCTCACCCTTACAAACTGCTAATTTTAGCATTCTGCTAACAGGTTTTGTGCTGGGAAATGTATACCATAGCAACTTATTATTTATTTATATTGTCTTTACTTATGCCTGTTTAATTATTTTTGTTTAGGTTTGGAGTGTATGGGTGGCCAAAGTTAAGACTAAGGCGCGCAAAATTAATGACTCCATAAGGGCAACAGGAGGAGGACCAGCTATATCTGAGCTCACAGATATTGAGCAAAAAATTATAGATGTAGTTGGGATTGCCTCCATTCAAGGATTTGCCAGTCTTGAAGTGGTAAAATATTGTTTAATCTTAAAACATACTATCACGTAATGCTGTATAGCGAAACACAATACATACTTATTTTATTACAAGACCTTTACACATCCTCTCACACTCCCTAATTCACATAGAGAGGAACTCACATACACTGTTAGTCGGGGCCTGTTGGTCTAGTGGTTAGTGCCCTGACTGCTAAGCTTGAGGTTTTGGATTCGATTCCCACCCAGAAAAAATGTAATGTGATGAGCACGGTCATTTGTTTGGTGTCTGGGTGTAAGTTATTATGCTGGAAGAGCACTGTTGCCATGATACAGGTGTTAAGCCACATACACACATACAGACTTCTTACTGAATAAAGTCATTGTTATTATTTTAATTCTAGGGAATAACATCTTCTTTTGCGCGCGTCTCGCCACCTGCACCAGTATTGCTGCCCTCTGTGCAGTCTCCGCAGGAGCCCCAGGAGGAACAGGAGGAACAGGAGCAACCGCAGCCTATATCCGGTGTCTCGGCAGTACCCGGCCCAATTCGTCGTCGGATTGTGCCAAGACGCCGCATTACGCCTAGGCCTTCACGTCCTCCTGCCTACGACAACCTGTTACGTTCTTTGCAAGAAAGCAGTAACAGTTTACAAGAAACCATTAGACATAGTGCTGAAGTGATTGCTGCTGCTTTGAGAGACAGCAGTGCTTCTACATTGCGTGCTGCTGAGATCTTAGCATCAGCAATTACTTCAACACATAATTCAAGTCATAGCAACAACATTAACCAATAGTAAAGTATCAACTTTTATTATTGGTTTATGTTATTGCTATGGTTGTATTTTTCGTAAACTGCTACTACTTCCTGCAAGAATAGCTCGTTTGATAACTTTGTCTAATCCATTTTATTTTATTTGTCCCTTTGTTTTTATTTTGTTGATTTTTTTACATGTTATTTTAAATTATTATTTGTTTGTGATTTTTATGATGATTGTTGATTATATAAATAATAAAAAACTTTAATTAAACAATATATTAAAACTAATAATTAAAATGAGTTTGTATTAATTCTTCCCGAATCTGTCTTGCCTCTAACAAAAAATCTTGGTTTTCTTCCTCAACCACAATATTTACATCTTGTATTTCCACATCATAATGATTATCATCTGGAAATGAAGAACAAAACAGTAAAATGTGTTAAGTACAGACATGTATATATATGTGTGTATATGTTATAAGTAAATATATTATATACTGCTAACAAATAAATAAAACAATCAATAAATGAGTACAAACTTATTACCTAAAAGCCATTGGTTTCTCTCTCCAGACAAAAAATTACTTTTTAAAAAATGATTTATAGTTGATGCTCTCCAGATAGCAGCATCATGTGTTGAGCCAGGAAAATTTGGATTGAGCCCAATAATTTTCCCTTTTGCACTACACACCTAAAAGACAATTAGTATTTAAAATCTACACAAAATAATATAAGTAAATTTATGTTAAATATGCAAAACCTAACTCAAATTAAAACTCTTTGTCCTGATTCATATACATTTGTATGGGTTTTTTTTTAAATCTAAAATGACTAAATTTAATTTTTAATTAATTTCATCTATTTAAGATGAAATTAATGTTGTTATATAATCTTTGCATTAGAAATAAACATTTTGTGAATGCTGTTGGAAGTTATAAAGAGTATGTATGTATATTTAGTATAATAATAGAGTATGGATGGAGTATGATACTCACAATCTGACAGTTAATACTGTAGAATCCTTTTCTATTATAGAAAAGATTTCCAGGTGCAGTAGTGTGATTTATAGATGGCTTTGCTATTGAAATATGTGTCCCATCTACTGCACCTAAGGTGTTAGGCATATTAAACAACTCTTGAAATCTGAAAAGGTGAACACTATAAGTATTTCATAGATCTTATGATACTTAAGATGTAGAAATTGATGATTATCACCAAAACAATAATATATGGCTGTTAACTTATTCTGTCATTGCAATCAGTTTTTCACTCTCAGTCATGGGAAATTTTATACAATTAGGTAAAAGCTTCTCCACTATTAAATCTGCTGTTATTTTAATGCACCTGCTAACAGAAGGTTGGCTAAGTGCAATGAAATTGTCTTGCCCTACAGCAGCTTGGTAACTCCCTTGAGCAAAAAATTGAAGTGCAGATAAAACCTGAAAAATGAGTTCAATATGAAGAGTAGGTACAAGATAGAAACAGTGGATTTATATTGTGCTCAATGTAATAAAGCAGACCTTTAGGTGTTTAGGTATGAAGCCTTCATCCAGGCGTTGATCATCGAGATCGCTGACTAATTGAAAAGTAGCAGATTTCAGAGTTTGCAGAGTTTCTGAAATTTTTCCTCTGCCAACTCAAACGGATTGGAGTTATCTCGCATACGTTCTAAGCGTATTCGTTCTTGATAGTTTCTAAAAATAATACATAAGTATGTTTGTTTTAATAATTCAGATAAGGCTCATAATTATTTGTGATTTATGATGAATAATATTATGCACATACCTTTCCGCTGAACTGACCAAAACCATAATCACGTAATCACTTATCATTTTTAAAAATTAATTTTCTAAAATTTTAAATTTTATACTTAAAAACTCTAATTATTAGGTTAGGCGGGATGTATTTAGCTAGCGTCTAATTTTAGTGTGACGTTTTTAATTTTAGTCAATTTTTGACGTTTAGAAAGTACAACAGAATAACAAATGAGCAAAAAAGGACTAAGTTGAGTAACTTAACTAATTTTGGTTGTGTCAAACTAAATATAGTTAAGTTCTACGTTGTCAGAATACGAAACGTTGTTTGACAGGACTAAACTAATTTTTAGTGATTTTTAGTTTAGTTTAGAGAGTTTACGAACAACAGAATTAGCACCATTATGTAAGTAATTTAATTATCCGTACCTTTTCAGTCTTTAAAAAGTGGAAATGTTTTAGTAAATTTTATAACAAAGATTGAGTTTTTAATGACCAATGTTTTTCAGTAACAAACCTGAAAATGGTACTAAAAGTTTTGTAGTTATGAACGCTACCAGAATATTAAATAACTATTTTATAACTGGCAATCATTTTGAATGCGTGGAGTGAAACGTCAGCCACGTACAACTGCCTGTCACTGATCTTCTGCTGCGTTACGAAAATCTTTCATTTAGTTGTTTAATAATAAGCACAAAATTAGGTAAGTGAAAGCAGTTTTAAGTACAATGTATAGACAGTATCTTAGAGAATTACTCGCTCTGTAAGTGTATGTTTAAAAAATGTAGTTTCATTCAATAATTCGCTTGTAATTGTTGATCAATCTGCTATCTAGATAAGTATCTCAAATTAAGATCTTAATTCTCGACTTTCAGACATAATGACTGCCAAGCTATTATCGCTGATCCTTATTCTTGCTACCGCGGTGTCGGCAGAAGATGAACCGGCAATTGCCAGGTTACTTGTGTCCAAGCAAGTACTGAACAAATACTTGGTAGAAAATTTGGACATCTTGGTCAAATACACTTTGTTCAATGTCGGTACGGCGCCCGCTGTTGATGTGAAGCTCGTTGATAATGGATTCCATCCTGAAGTGTTTGCTGTTGTTGGTGGTCAGCTATCTGCACAGATTGACAGGATACCCCCTCAAACCAATGTTTCTCATGTCGTAACAGTGCGCTCTAACAGATATGGATACTTCAATTTCACTTCTGCTGAAGTAACCTACAAGGCCACCGAAGATGCCGTTGAGGTGAGTGTCTTGTTCTTTCCTTTGACATACTTTCACTAATTATATTATTTTTGTTCTTATGCTATTGGTGCTTGTAACAGATAATATAAAGAAAGAAATTTGATATTACACCTCACACACAGCCATCTGATCCAGAACTAGTCAGAGCCTGTACTATGGTAACCAGACTGCTGCTAAACATACTTATATATTTCTAAATACATACATATTAAAGACTAATTACACCAAGACACAGAACAAATGACCATGCTCATCACACAAAATTTGTGCTGGGTGGGAATCAAACCTCCGTCTTAGCAGGTCACTAACCACTAGACCAACAGGCCTGTCAAATTTATCAGTCTTATCTGTTCTGAGTGAACATCTTATCTCTTAAATTTCATTTTTCAATACCATGTTTGATATAAATACTTAAATGAAATGTGAATTTCAAATATTCATTTGTAAATTTGTAATTATTTAGTTAATTTTACTGTCATGCTATTCCCCATTTGTGTATTCTAAATCTCTTCCTTTTCTAAGTTTTTTCTTATATTTTGCTGAAATTTAAACCTATACTTAGTACACACTGAAATAACTTGACTGAGCTATAAGGAAAACACTTGAATGGGATTTCATACAAGAAACATTATCTAATGTAGTAATTGATAATTCAATACATTTATAAAAAAAAAGCTTTTTATATTAGTACTAGCTGAAACGCTAAGTCTGCTTTTCTCAATAGGAATACATTTTCACAGTTTTCATAACATTTCTCTTTCGAGAGCTCAGCTCGCATTTGCTACCACAGCACCAAGACAGTCAAGTTTTTAGTTTCAGTTCAAAATTTTGTGATGCCTAAAATCCTTTCTCGATAGAAGGGCTATCCACACTAAAAGATTTTTTAATTCAAACCCACACTACCTGAGATTACCCTAAACATACAAACTCACTTTACCTTTTAACAATATTAGAATAGATCTCTTAGAGTCTTCTGTCTCATTCACTCACTCTGTTTTCATTTTATGTGATTTAAAAAAATATGTTCTATTTTTCAATTTTTTTTCATACAAACCTTGTCCGGACAATAATGAATACAAAAAATATATTCAATTTGGTGCAGTCGTTTGGAAGTTATGCGCTTGCATACATTTCGGCATTAGATAGACAGATGGAGTGTTATCAATACCTGTTCCCTCACAAAATTTCAGCAAAACTCATATTTATTCTGAAATTATAAAAATAATTATACCCTTACACATGTCACACACGGCTGTCTGATCCCAAACTTGGCAGAGCCTGTACTATGGTAACCAGACTGCTGATAAACATACTTATATATTTCAAAATACATACATATTATAAATAAATTATATCCAGACACAGAACAAGTTATCATGCTCATCACACAAATATTTGTCCTGGGTGGGAATCGAACCCACAACCTCCGGTTTAGTGGTCAGGGTCACTAACCACTAGACCAACAAGCCCATCAGTTAGACTGAATCATTACCTATTTAATATAGTCCTCAATAATTTACGCCTCATCTGTTACAGGTCCAACATGCAATCAGCAGCTCCCCTGGAGAGGGTGCTATTGTCGCATTCAAGGATTATGACCGCAAGTTCTCCTCACATATCTTGGACTGGGCTGCTTTTGCCGTCATGACCCTTCCGTCTCTGGCTATCCCCTTCGGCCTCTGGTACTCCTCTAAGAGCAAATATGAGAAACTATCTAAGCCTAAGAAGTCCCATTAGTTTTAAGTAGCTGTTAGCTAATTAAATCATTGTTAATATTGTATGCTTGATAAAGGCTACTGATATATTTTTAATTTATACAAGGAATTCATAATTTTTATTCCAGTGTAGACTGTGTAGAGTGTGCATGTGCATTGTGATAGGTGTGTGTTACCATACTCAAATTAAATCATAAAAAAATTCTTAATTTAAATACCAGCATATTATATTAGCAGTGATTTATCTCATTAGTTATAAACCAACACCTTTGTTAATACTAATTTATATGAACAATAAAAAAGTTTTATATTGTTCCAGTGTTTTAACCAAGTACTGTAGGGTATTTGTATATTTTTATGCTTGATCAAATGACATATTGTATTAAGGTTGTATCACATATTATTGGTTTTACATTGGAGCAAACTGAAGTGTGTTAGCTTTTTATTTTTGTAGAAAAAAGATAAATGGTCTGCCTAGGTGTTCTTTTTTTATTCTGATGTTTATATCATTGCCTACCGCACATGCGTACAATTAATATTGAGACGCGAGTATGGCAGTCAGATTTCAGATTAAGTACCACGCGTCCTTGCCGCATTTTATTTTACTAAACAAAAACATTACTGCAAGAAAATCTGTTGAAAAAGGATGACAATAGAGCCACAGAATGACGGATATTAGTCTAAATTTTTCAAATATATGTATGTATATGAACTTTACACTTTATTTTTATCTTAAAGCGAACGGAAATAACGGATTTTTGGGCGAAAACACCCATGTACTATAAACAGTCAAATAATAAGCTAATTATTAAAAAAAAAAAAACCCGAATGAGGGAAAATATAAATATATATACGGTAGGGGGAAAGCTGCCCACATTCAAACTATTTTTGTGCTATGACTAGAGTCTAGATAAAAGACGATTTTAAACAATTTAATTCTTTTTATGAAATAAAGAGAATTGTGTTTGAGGATTTAAGTACGGTCACGTTTAGAATTGTATCTATAGGTTTAGTTATATATTCGCGTGAACACTTGAATCCAATCCAATAAAAATATGTTAGATGGCGTTAGTAGTTTTTCTTACTTGCGTTTATAACAATCTCTCTCAGAATTTTAGATAGGTTTTTGCATTGAAAATGCAAAGTCTTAGCCATTGTGAGACCTCGGGCGGGTAGATCATTGCCAAGCCCCGGGCGGGTAGATAACTGCGAGGCCCCGGGCGGATAGTACATTGCAAGGCCCTTGTCTTGTGGCATTAGTCTTCATAATGACACTTGAAACAAATAATGTAACGCAACCCATACTGCTACTGCTGCTCGAACATAAAATCATAAGCCGACGACAGTCGACGCTGAACAGACGACGAAGCCTGTCAAAATGACAGGCGAAATGAAACACGGGAAAGCCCCGTTTTTGCGCGAGGCCCCGGTCGGTTGTCCTGCTCACCACTCCAAAAGGCCGCCCCTGCATTATGATACTCATACTAGTTTAAACTACTAAATTCGTTTAAATAAACTTTACAAACGAAATCCTGGAATGAACGATCATGGCGAAGAATAAACTAGCAAGTCTTTAAAAATCAAACTACCCACTATTTATTTATTGCGGGGTTTTTGATGGTGGGGTTGTAGTGCTATATTTTTATTCTTGTTATTAAAATATATCTATCTGCGATTTGTGTTAGTTAAAATTAGTATTATAAAAGTAAAACTTAATAAAGTGGGCATGTTACTAAATAAAGCAGGTACACAAAGCCGTAGGACCAAAATGGTGCATGTAACTTCTTTATGTAAATTTATGAAAATGCCACCAGATTCATTATCGGTTCTCTCTATTTTCATTTCGTAATCTTCATGAATTTCTGCTGCAGAACACTACTGAACATAGTACTCTGTGAGCTCACCGTACTGAAAATGTACAAGCAGCCGATGTTATTTTTTATAATTTTTATATACACGTGACGAGTTGGCCGATGAAATTTTTAGACTCGAGTGTGTTTGTGTACTAAGTAGTTCGCCTAGTCTGCTCTAGATGGAGCTACGAACTATGTGTATGTCATGTCAATCTGACAAGATAATGCTTGGCAGGCCATGACAAGTCTCCAAAAATACAAGCGTGTAAACGGGGTGTTAGGTTTTTATTGGCTTGCGTGAGCTTATCGTCGATCGGGGCTAGTGTCGCTTTTTGAACACAGATCAAAGGAAGCTTCTCATATTATTCAAAATAGTCTGTGGAAACTTGCGACAAGCGCTTACTATGTATTTACAAATTTGCGCGTGCTCGTTCCCCACTGCTCAATTTGATAATGGTTGAGCAGTCTGGAATCAACATTAAGTCTCAATGCTCTAATTGCATTTTAGTTAAGTAGGAGGGCTAGATGCTTTTTTATCGTATCGTGTTTAGTGTTTCCGTTTATATTTTGAATAAAAAAATATGTCTACGTCTGTTATTGTTTGCATGTTTAGAACACGCTCACACTCTCGCAAGCGTGTAAGTGGCATCCATGCGTTTGTGCCTAGTTAACATGCGTGCCGTGGCTTGGCAAACGTCCACAAGCACCAAGTCTGCAAACGCTTGGATGCCATTTACATGCTAAAAGCATATAATCATGCCCAAGCCCATACGAGTATAATCATAATCTGATGATTAAGGCGATATAAACATTCTGAAGAAATGGTTAATTCGATCATAAAATTTCATTGCTTTTTGTCTATTGTTTTGTTACTTAATACAATTTTATGTGATTTACTACTAAGGTTAAATTTTGCAAAAAGATATGTGTTTATAATATAGCTATAAGTACTTATGGATAATTAAAGACAGTTTAGGCCTTAAGCCTAAGGCTTAAAAAGCACTAGCGGTTAGGCGGAATACGGCGCGGCGGCGCTTGTAGCATTGCGGTTCGCCGCAGCGTATACGGTCAGCCGCAACGGCATGGCGGCAGGTCGTATTTCGGCCAACCGCGTCGTCTTAGTGCAACTGCGGTCCGCCGTAATCGTCAGGGCGGTTAGAAATATTGGACATGTGTATAAATAGCGGAGCGTTCTTTGGCATCTAAACTGAACTTTTCCGCGTCTAAATCTATGACACACATACAACAGCTAATTAAAATTTCGAATAACAACCTTTACCTCCTTCGACTAGTGGCAAACTGGTCGGCACACTGCATTGCGGCTAACCGCAAGTGCGTTTTAAGCCTTTATTTTTGTTCGAGACTATGTATCTAGTTGGATTGTTGATCAAACTGTGGGGTATAATAAATTTATTGGTTTATTTTACATACTGATGCAAGTATGTGGTAGATGACTGACAAGAAACATCATTATCTTTTTAATAAACGACAAACGCGGTACATTTTTGTATGAAATACAAATACATGATACCGAGCTATTGTTAAATCATTTGTAAGTATTTATTGTTGTTGTTGATTTGAAGATATCACAACAATCACATCAACAGCCTTAAATAGTCCACTGCTGGACATATCAAAACAATAACAACATTTAATTGATAATTCAGCCTGTACTTTAAGATGTTACATTTAATGATTTAGGTGAAATAATTTATTTTAAACCTAGGAACTTAATATAATATAATAATCTTCTGGAGGTGCACCATGGGTTGCCAATAAAGCATATTTTCTTTCTAGTTTCATACAAACACACTTGAGTCGATGAACTAGGTCAGTAAGCAAGATGATAAGGGTAACAACATATAACAAAAATCTTAGTGATAACTTTTAGTCTGTATTTGTAATAGGGAATATGCATGTATTTTTTTTATTTTTTTAAACGATTCTACTAGTTATTACATTACCAAAAAAAAAAAAAAACACATCCGAAACATAAACCGTTAAGCAAAAAAAAATTTCACTATTAAATTATAATAAATTTCAAAAATAATTGTATGGGTATCTTCTTTTAGCAATAAAAATTACAAATAAAAATATTTTGTCCATTTTGGTGTCACGTGCATATTCCCTATTCCTATTGTCGCATAAAAGTAAGTACCTAACTATTATGCAACTTAATACTGAACCAATGAACATCGCTCTCTGATTGAAATTACATCCTCTCATAATGGCCTTATTCATAAATGTGTTAGTAATATAGTAATAAGAAAAATATCTATACTAATATTATAAAGCTGAAGAGTTTGTTTGTTTGTTTGTTTGTTTGTTTGTTTGAACGCGCTAATCTCAGGAACTACTGGTCCGATTTAAAAAATTTTTTCAGTGTTAGATAGCCCATTTATCGAGGAAGGCTATAGGCTATATATCATCACGCTAAGACCAATAGGAGCGGAGCACCAATGAAGAATGTTTCAAAAACGGAGAAAATTTATTACTATTGAGAGACGCAGACGAAGTTGCGCGGGTCAGCTAGTCTGAATATAAAAGGTGACTATGTATGTTTATGAAACTTCAATAAATTTCATTTCGAACCACAAAGGATCTGTACACTTCGGATCCTAACTTTTGCACTCGCGCAGGAAACACAGCCTGCTTTCCAAGTCTCCAATCAAGACGGCCTGAGGCGAAAAAAGGCGTACTTCCAGCGCAGTCCAAAATGAACCTCCGAATGTGTGACATTTACAGAACAATCACATATTAAGTACATATCCTTATGTTAAGTGGGCCTTTTCAACATGCAATAGGTATAACCATAATCTTCAGAATCTATTTCAAACAAATGGATCTTTCCTTATTATACTTACTTGAAGTTGAAGAGACGACAATGTCAATTTTTTTATTTTAGAACGAGTATTTAAATTGGAGAGGCCCCTTTTTTTTTTTTTTTTTTTTTCCCTTTTTTTATCCCCTCGGATACCACCTGTCGGTGGCATGTCGGACTCGAACCGACTAAAACCGCACGCCGTCGCCGGGTACTAATAGCCGGGGAACCAGGTATACCCTAGAAAGGAAGTCCCTGGTGCAGGGAGAGAGGCCCCTAATGTCCAGCAGTAGACCGGTGCAGATGATCATCACCAGCAGCCTATCGAGGCTGATCATGAAATATATATTTTTCTAACATTTTATTATGAAACATTCTTAAACATCAATAAAAGCTTTTTGAAGTGATGCCGCAAGTATATATGAACTAGAAGTCGCATTTCGACCTTTTTGTTTGTCTTGTTTTTTGTTCCAAACCAGCATTACTTGATCTATCAGCTTATTGTACCATCACAGGTCAAAATATACATTGAACAACTCAAGAATCAAAGTATCTTCGTATAAAATTTAATCTAAATCGGTTCAGCGGTTATTGATTCCCCATACAAACTTCCACCCCACTTTTCACCCTCTTGAAGGATGATTTCTGGGATAAAAACTACCCTATGTCCTTTCCCGGGACTCGGACGATCTCTGTACCAAATTGTATCGAAATCGGTTAAGCTGTTTCAGCGTGGAGAGGTAACAGAAAGACAGACAGACACACTTTCGCACCTCCGCCCCCGTGGATTTCGGTAATAGTGATCCTTTTTCACCCGGTTTATGTAGCATAAGATTTTTTGCTTTATTTTTTAGTCAATTTACATAAAACCATCATGAATACACCTACACCTTCCTCAGGAATCACACTATCTATTGGTGGAAACCGTACAAGATTATTGATTGATAGACGACCGCGGCCGAGGGACTGCATTTTATATGTGAGGATATTTCAATTGTTTGGCTTAGTACATTTCTTCTAGGTATAAACATTAAATATCTCAATTATAACATGTTTCAGTGTTCCATTTCTTTAAAAAGAGCTAAATACAACCAAAAAGAATTTTCTCTACGTATTAATATATATGTAAGTATGTAGATAATACAAAAAATGGCCAGTGTGATGACATAATTATGTATTTTGATAAATAGCTAATTGATAACAAAGTAACACTGAATTACTAAGTTAAATACGCTGTCAAACGTAAATGAGAAAGATTAAAACAGTTTCAGCAGGGAAACAAGTTTTTCATAAATTGGATTCCTATCCGGGACGAATTGTGTGATGAGAACATTCTGTTCTGTATCGGAGTGTAATTTAACTAAAATACTTAATTTAGTGATGTGCCGGATATCCGTATCCGTATCCGTATCCGCGGATATCCAAGGGAGAAGAGAGATCTTTCAATACATTTTACATAGATGAAATTCTATATAGGTGATTTTGTATTCACTGTAAAACTCTTAGGTATGTGTTTGTAACACTATAAACAGCAACTTTTTTTCTGGCCAACGTCAAAATAAAAAAAAATTGGTCCTCCATTCAAATGACCAATCAAATGTTGTTAGTTTGTATGGAGAAACAATTTTTTTTCTTTCGTTTTCGGTGTTAGTCCAGAAGAACAGTTGTTGTTTATAATGTTACTAATATGCACTTCAGAGGTTTTCAGTAAATTTAAAATAACCCTGAATAATGGTTATTAGGTAACTATGAAAAACTATTTAATTCTGTTCAGATTACTTTTTATTTCTTAAAACAAATATTTGGCACCTTTGTATTGCAATCATTTATCGTACTACACTAAATCAACTAGGCAATCAACTAGTCGTAGGTACTGAAAGAGCTATCTTTATAATGAGATCAATCAAACATCTTTGTATTAGCTTATTAAAATAATGAAATATTTAAATATCAACGGCAAAGCGTCAAGTGGCGACAACTATCAAGGTCACGGGCTCCGATTGAGTAAGAAACTTAAGATCCGTATCCGTATCCGTATCCGTATCCGCGGATCTTGACACCCAATATCCGTATTCGGATCCGTATACGCGGATATACTTTGTTAACGATCCGGCACATCACTAAATTACTTATTTATGTTTATCAACAATAGACAAGCTCTGCACAGTTTGGGTTTCAAAGTAAAATGATCATTTAAGATGAAAAAAGTTTTGTATATTCTTCTCATTAACGCTTAAGGAATTCATTCAAAATGCATGTTTAAGCGTATATATTTATGCTTTTAAATTTCTTTTTTACTGCATTTATATCTAGCACGTAGTCCAGTCATTATAGTAAGTTCACCTCGGAATTCGAGATACCCAGCTGTAAGTCTGTAAATACTTGTATATTGACACCCTAAAAGTTGTCTCAAAACCTACATATGGTAGGGTGTAAGCAACTATTAAATTTCAAGGTCAAAGGTCACAAAAATCGTTTTTTTGCGCTTTCTTTGGAAATATCTCATTTCCTATGGGTTTTTTGCTATTTGTATTTATTATCAATATTGTAGAACACAAAATTCTCTACAAATTTTGTTGAAAAAAAAATTTTATACGGTGAACCGGAATTATATATCTTGTGTGTCTAAGTTCTCTAAAAGGTTCAACTTTTTAGAAATGGTGATTACAGATCTAGATAGGCAATCTTATCTATTTACAACAATATTAATTTATTGTTTTTCATTTTATTTGCCACAAAATACCTGTTGTTGTATCTATTCGTAGAAAACACGCACAGATACACAATATGTTTGGAAAAAAATTGTTGCCTGCGGTATTTCCGGACTGATTATAAATTCCAAACCTGCAAAAAAGAGCGTTTACGCACTTCAAAAGCCAGAAAACTTGTTGTTCTCGAGGTGCGTGTCCGTCAGGTACTCGTCTGTTCCTTAACTCTCTGCATCAAACATCTTCAAGGAATTGCATAAAATAAAGATATTTAAATTTGATTATGAAACAAAAACAGTTTCGTAGTAGCCCGAAAGGATAATGCCTTTTGGGTCATTATTGTTCTATCGAGCGAAGAAATACCTATTATCCTTGAGTTTATACTTTATACAAGTTTAAAGATTTAATCTAATAGATATTTAAATAAAAACCCAATTCGTATAAAATAATTTATTTAAAAGCTGCAAAAGATCATAGTTACATACAATTCTATATTAATTTTACTTGCAAATACGTGCAAAACAAGTAACAATTAGTGTTCTAATTTAAATGTTAGTAATATAAACGCGTAAATAACTCTCTAATAATAACAATAGTAAAACTCCCTTCTTAAAATAGTGGATGGCTTCTAGACAGTGTAATACAAACTTATAGCTGTTGTCGAAAAACCTTTGCAGTCCACAAATACAATTTGTGAACGACACCTGTCCTACACGGATTTAGTTGTGGAATGTATGATACTAAGACTAACGTAATATTAATTTTACAATGCCAAAAAATATTTTAAACAGACTATCTTGTGATAAGTGCCATAGACAAGCATAAGGTATAACAGAGAACATAGGGCGTTACCCATAGAGTAACACGGTCCGCCGCCGCGCCGGTGGCCTGTGTTGCTCTATGTGACTTAATTTAAAAAGAAAAGTATAGGTACCTCCTTCCATACAAGATATACTATAGTTATAGTAATTATACAAATCCAACCCTTATTACCCTCTTTAATAAATATTTCAATTCATCACAATACTCTTCTGTCATTGTTAAAATTCTTTGTTTTTTTTTTATTTGGGCACGTTATTTTTTTTTAATTTCTTACAAATATATGTATACAGTACAGATACAGACTAAGTAAACAATTGCGTTGACAGTCACAATAAAAAAAGTTCATTGCATTGGCTTTACGAGTAGTGTTAAGGTGGTTCTACACGATGCAAGTAGCTTACACATGTTGAGGCACTGGCGCAGGTTATATGCTTCGTCAAAAGCACTAAACGGGACCAACAACTCGAGCATGTATCTCGCATAGATTTGCAACCGATTTGCATGGCGCGCTATATTTTTTAACTCTAGTAGAATAACATTTTTAACAAATTATTCTATAAAACCTCCTTTCTAAGGAGAGGCCTATGTCCAGCAGTGGACTAGTATAGGCTGTTGATGATTCTATAAAAATTCTCGTCGAGGCATTTAAACGCGATTACTTACTCCAGCTACAACACCGTGTACAAGCACTCTGGTACTGAACTGTTTCAAATCTGAATCTAGCAAGACATGTACTGCACGGATGGCGTAGTGGTTTAAGCGGTCGCCACGCCGCTTCCTGCTACGCCGAGTGTTGTGGGTTCAAACCCCCACATGGGACGACACTTTGTCTGATCCACAAATTGTTGTTCTGAGTCTGGGTGTTCTTTGTGTCCGTTTCATGTATGTCTGTAAAGTTCACCGCGACACAGGATATATTCCTAATGCGGGAGTAGTCTTCAAAAAAAAACATTTTTTCCGCGCGAGCAGCATTTACAAGTTACGAGCAAGTAACTTGTGACTAGTACTAACGCAAATAACCCGCGTCTTTACCCGCTCCAACTACTGGCACCGCGTGGAGGCACCCTTACGTAGACCCTTACTAATTGTACGTAGACTAGTCGCATTATGATGCATAAAAGATGACATTTCACCTGCCATATTATGGTGGCTAACTCTCGTACTGCACGCGCTCATTAACATTATTAACTGTTAAACATTTCTGTCTCTTATCCTCTTATCATGTACTCACACAAATTGCATGAGAGCAAAAGGAAAGACATAACGCATCGAAAATATTTTACTTAAAACGAACTTGAAAATAGGAAGACACTTACAGAATGACATGTTTGATCGTCCTATTATGAGTCATAATCAGTCATAGTATCCTGGAGAATAAACAAAGCTCATCAATTTTACTTTGTGTCACAACATAGGTAGTTGTCTGACACAATCTCGCTTTTATCTTGGTTCGTCTACCGGTTAGAGGGTCGACAGTCAATACACGACTCTACACAGAATTTAGTCCAGTTATTATTACAATGTTTTAGTTCATTAACCAATGGACCAGTATCGCAATTTCCTTACCCGATATGATTTAGGTGACAGTGTGACACTACTGATAAAAATACTCTAGTGCAAACGTAGTACAAAAGCACCAAAATAATGAAAACAACAGCGATCATCTACATCTTAAAGCATTGACCACTTAACTAGGTTAGAGATTTACTGTTATAGTTATAATTTTAAAACATTTGAAATTTAAATTTAGAATTCATCAAGATTATCCTCTTTTCTAATTTTAATATAAGAATTCCAATGGAAACACGAGCTATTTAATGACAAGCGAATTTGACAGTTTTTCGAGTTGTAATCTCTTGTTTCGTAAATCTTTAAGTGCATTCAACTGAGATTAGATTGCTTTAAAAAAACCACAGATAAAAAAGGCTAGAAACGTAAACAGTTAATACGTTGGAAATATCATTTTTGACCATCCTTCGTGATTAATGTAATTTATCTATGATATGTATGTATTTAGATATATACAGGGTTACAAGAAAAGTCGTGCTAGATCCGATATAGAAATATAATATAAAATCCGATAGATATTTTTTTTTATTTCTTTACTTTCACTTGTCTACTACGATCTATTCAATTAACTTAAGAACTATTTTAATGACTGACGTCCTAAAGCATCTTATTACACATGTAAAAATGCAAAAATAATAATAATAAGATACACAAAATAAACAAAAATAAATGTAGTAGCCTAAAAATCAGCAAATTTCAATAAAAAAATTAAAAGACGATTATCTCGAAAAGGGTTCAGTTTAGGGTAGGGTGTTTCATAGTGAAATATGTCAGAAATGATGGGTACTCCACGCCCTTAACGGATCTAGCACGACTTTTCTTGTAACCCTGTATAAGTATGTTTATCAGTAGTTTGGTAATGTACCATAGCACAGACTCTACCTAGTTTGGAATCAGACGGCCGTGAGTGATAGGCCGTTTCCACGCATGGCGAGCCTCGACAGGTGTCCACAAACACAAGCGTGTAAACGGGGTGTTTGGATCGGCTCGCGTATGCTCGTCGTCGATCAGTACTAGTGGCGGTTTTTTAACACAGATCAAAGAAAGCTCGCATTTTCACACTGACGCGTGCTTATTCCCTACTGCTCAATTTAAAATTTGTTGAGCAGTCGGGTTTAAACTAGCTTGTGCTCGCGACTTCGTTCGCGTGGAATTTGAAATGCGCTGCCTTAGTGGGTTCGAATCCCGAAAAATTTATAGGGTTTTTCTGAGAGAAAAAATTGCCTAACGTAAGTAATGGAGGCCCCCTAAGTTACTCTTCATTTCGTAAAAAATACTCCTTGCTTGCTTTACGCGTACAAAGCTAATTGCACATAAGGGGCCATCAGTAAAAAACGTCACACGTAATCCGTCTGCTCGTCTACCCCCTCTTCTATACTTCATTGTTTTTGGTATTGTTACAAGAGCAAAAAAAATGAATTTTGTTTTTTTATGTTGATTTTTTTCGAAATATTTGATTAGATGTTGATTTTATTCAATAATAATTTAAATGGAAATAAACCTAATTTTAGAATCGCTGTTTCAATTTTATATTTCTTAGATGTAAAATTGCAAAATATGTGACTTCACCCTAGGGAGGGGAATCTTACAAATGTAACCAACCACATGTTTTTTTTTACCTACACTCGGTCGCTAGGAGGGAATCCCGCCTGCCACCACTGCGATTGCCCGGCAATTTGCCCGGCTTGGGCGTCGCAGCGCCGGGTCCTCATTGCAGTAATCGGAGGAGACTTCTCGCTACCGGCCGTCATACGCTCCATGGCCGGTAGAGACAGATGTTTTACCTCGGTCGCATCCTTCTGTGAAGACGCCATCTCTCAGAAGGAGGCGGCGAAGAGAGCTCGAGAGGATGATCTCCACTCGAACCCAATTCGAGCTAGGTGGCAGGTCGTGTGGTTTTAGTCGGTCCGATTCGGCCACACCACCCTGCCGCAAACCACGGTGGGGTGACGGCCCGTGGGGGTTTCCAGACGTAAAAAAAAGGTCAAAAAACTATGAAAATCGTGTGGTGTGATTTATCGATGGCCCCTAATCGTAACACTGAAGGAGCAGCATGTCGTGTATTTAAATGACTCATAAGGTCTAGCCTTTATAAAGTATAGTAATTTCAATTTCAAAAGGCGATTGTATCGGTAAGGTTCATTAGTCGAGTCAAGCGCTCACGTGGCAGGGAATAACTAATCATTTAATCAGTTGATTAATTTTATAAACGCATACGTACACATTCATACAACATCACACACATCAACAGCTTATACTAGTCCACTTCTGGACATAGGCCTCTCCTTAGAAAGGAGGTTTTGGCCTACTATACCATGCTGGCCAGACGGGTTGGTATACTGTTTGTGTCAAGTTTTCCTTCTCTTTGCAGTGCTGTTGTCCCGCGTAGTTTGCTCCCTTAGTAGGCTCTTACGACACTCACGGGATGAATAGGGGTGGTGACACTCTGTATTCTTAATCCGTCACCGTCACATTCATACAACAGGTAGGTAAAATTAATATTTATTAATTAATAATCATTTCGATATTTTGATAAAAAAGTTATTAAAAGATAGCGACTTATCTATTTACTTAATTTTATCAATTCTGTTAAATAAAACAATGTACTTACTTAATTACAATCAAGTTATTTCTGTAATAACTTCAGTAAAAACGGTTAATAATATACTATTATAATAATATGTTTCTGGGGGCTGTGTCTAAATGTTTTTGGTGAGATATATCACCTCAGTCAATGCGAAATTTTAAGTGCTCGAAGTTTTCCTTGGCCGATTTCATCAGGATTATTCAATGTACCATCATCTCGGTGGCCTCTTAACTCAATACTCCTCAATACTTATTAAGGACTAGCTGTATCCTGTTAGGCTTCGCTCCGTCACGTTGTGATTGCCTTTATGAGAAATGAGGATAAAAAACTGTCGCAAAATATACCTAAAAACAATCTTTGAAGCGTGTTGTATATCGTTTCAAGATTTGAACTCAATTGGTGTAAACTTTTGAGTTTTTAAAGCATACACAAATCAACTTAAAAATTTTATATTGATAGATAATAATTGATGAAAATTGTACTTTAGGTAGTGTAAAAATGCAAAAAATGAAAGATACCTATATTCGATTTTAATTTTGGATTTGCCATGGGAGGACTCAGATAGACGCTTTTAAGGGGGGAGGGGGGGAGGGGGGGGGTTTAGCCCTTAGCCTAACATAACCTATTTTTTCGATCATGTCTAAGTTTTTTAGAAATAAATTATAGCCTATGTTACTTCCTAATAATGTAGCTTTCTATTAGTGAAAGAATGGTTAAAATCGCTTTAGTAGTTTTGGAGCCTATTCGATACAAAAAAAAACAAATAATAAATGTTTCCTCTTTATAATATTAGTATAGATTAATAAAATAAAAAGCCGTGTGGTGTCGTGGGACACCCGATAGGAACGAAGTTGTGACGATCGAGTAAAACTGATTCGACACGATTTTAATTACAACGCCATCTATGAAAGCGGCTATTACCTACATATTTTTCAGTTTGTTTCTAATTAAAACAATTTTTACATTGGTAAAATCTCCTTGAGAAATGATTTTCTATCTATTCGATAGATGGCGCTGAATGACTAACATAAATAGTGTCGTTACAACTTTTCGTGAGATTTTTTCCGTCTAGCCCCCTTTCACAACGCGCGATGAGGAACTTCGTTCCAAAAGTGTTTTAATACATATGTTTAATGTACGTGTATGTAATACAAGTACATGTCGCAGACGTTGCATTCTACGATAAAATAATTTTCGAACGACTAACCAATAAAAAAATACTTTCAATGTGCTCCACTATGACTTCCTCGAAATTCGTGTTACATTTACTTTTAAGGTTTTTAAATCCGACATGGTAACGCGTCTCAAGGCCAGAACGCCCACGTTCAATTGTTCGTGAATGTTAGTTACTCCAATTTGTCATAAGTAGATTATTATGTTACGTACTCGTGAAACACATCTAATTAATCTTTATTAGATCAGTATTTTATAATAGGTTTATAACAGCATTTTACTTAAACATTTAAACACTGCAATCATTTTTTATTCTCTGACAGGCGAAAATACTTCCACTTCCGTTTTTTAGTTCCAATTATAATAAAATGGTTAAAAACAAAACAACGGTGACACTATGGTCAGACTAAGATTTTTCTTTTTTTTTTGTCTCAGGTTTTCTTTATTGCAGTTCAAGAAGATTATTCATTATTTATTTTTACATATAGGTAAAATATCAGTTAATTAATGTTGTAATAAATGTTGTGTTGTAATAAATGTATAAGACCTAATTTAATTCTCATACATGTATATGAAGTAAAAGTAAAGTCTAAACCTTCTAAACAACGGGCTTGGGAAACAACAGTCCCAAAATCTTGGTGTTGTTCGAGACATGAAAACTATGAAGGGTAGAGGCAAGTATAACTACCTCTGTATATGAAAAGTGTCCGTCAAAATGCGTTAAATTGGGAGCGCTACAGTAGCATAAGCATATTTTTTTTAAAGACAGCGCCAAAAGATGTTAGAGTAAAATAGATAAATAAACATTTCAAAAAAAAAATTGTATAAAATATCTATTGGCTTAAATAATAATTAGACACTGTGTACTAGACTACGAAAATAGTCAATGAGTTTTACAGACAATAAATAAACGTGTAATAACTTTCAGACAATAAAAGTATTTTTATATTTTAACTCAGCAAACTTCACTTTGTCTACAACAGCTTTGTTCATATCGTTATTTTTCGTAAACCAGCGACCTCTATTTTCAGTATACAGCTGGACACTTATTTAACTTCCGTCCGTGTGGTGACGGAGTAAGAATACGAAGTGTCACCAACCCTATTCATCCCGTGGGTATCGTAAGGGAGCAAACTATGCAGGACAACAGCATTGCAAAGAGAAGGTTAACTTGACACAAACCCTTTTTTTTTTCTTTTTACGTGTGGAAATCCCCTCGGACCGTCACCCCGCCGGGGCTCTCGTTCGGCGGGGCGGTGTGTCGGACTCGAACCGACTAAAACCGTGTGTGCCCTCTTTGCGCTTCCAGTTTAGGAGGGGTCCAGGTAGTTATCGCCTTCTGGACCCCTCCCAGCGCCAGCCCGCTCCTGGTGCGGGCTCCGTCTCCAGGACCTCTCTTTTTAGGCGGCGTCCGGCACACGCGGACGCCGCCCCCTCGCGGCTGGCCAACTAATGCGGGTGGAGGGAAGAACCCATCCGGTCCAACCGCGGCCACACTCAGGGCGACATGAGGCGCAGGTAAGCGCGCCTCCGCCGCCCGGTTCGCCGGCGTCGGATCAGGTCCGAGTGGAGGTCGTCCTCCCGGGCCTTCTCCGCCGCCTCCTTCTGCGAGATTACCTCCTCGCAGAAGGTTGCGACCGCGGTAAAACAACTGTCGCTACCGGCCATGGAGCGAATTACGGCCGGTAGCGAGAGATCTGCTCCGATGACTGCAGTGAGGGCCCGGCGCTGCGTCGCCCATGCGGGGCAAACCGCCAGCGTGTGCTGGGCCGAATCCTCACTGCAGTCGCAGTGGTGGCAGGCGGGACTCGATTCCCTCCTAGCGACCGAGTACAGGTACTTTCCGAAGCAACCGTGCCCGGAAAGCACCTGCGTCAGCCGGAAGGAAAGGGTCCCGTGCTGCCGACCTGCCCACTCGGCGATGACCGGCTGGAGAGCCTCCACGGCGGCGAAGCCAGCGCGTGGAGTCTCCAGCCGGAACGACCATCTGACCATGGTGGCTCGGCGAGCGGCTTCGCGCCACTCGCGCACGTCTTCGGGCGGAGGGCGAAATCCGCTCTCCGCCCGGAAGTCAGCCACTCGCCGATAAACTTCGGCGAGCACTTCCGCCTCCAAATCCCACGGGGGTGTTCCGGCCAAGGCGCAAGCCGCCTCGGTGGACACCGTGCGGTATCCGCGTATGGCTCTGACCGCCAATATCCTCTGGGGGCGCCAGAGGCGCGCCCTATTCGGGGCGGTCAGAGCCGCCACCCACACCGGTGCACCATAAAGCGCCATGGACCGGATAGCCCCCGCGTACAGCCGCCTCGTGGGAAAACACTGGCCCCGCCAAAATTGGGCAAAAGTCGCCCTAGGGCGGAGGCAGTGTCCACCAGCTTCGGACAAGCTGTCGGAAGTGCTCGTCGAAGAGCCACCTACCGTCTAGGACCAGACCCAGGTACCTCATCTGGGCCCGGACCGGTACGAAGACCGAGCCGACCTCGATTGAGGCGCCGGCGGGCGGACCATGAAATAATAGGGCCTCCGTCTTATCCAGGGCCACCCGTAATCCCAACGCCTCAATGCGCCCGACCACCTGGGAAACTCCCGTGGCGGCCAGGCGCGCCGCCTCCTGGAAGTTAGCCCCCCGGGCCGTGAGCAAAGTGTCATCCGCGTAGCAGATTATACCCAGCCCGGGGGGGAGACGCCCTCGTAGGAACTTGACACAAACCCTATACCAACCCGTCTGGCCAGCGTGGTATAGTAGGCCAAAACCGCCTTTCTAAGGAGAGGCCTATGTCCAGCAGTAGACTACTAAAGGCTGTTGATGATGACTTTTTTAACTTTCCCCTCATATGAGATAGTGTCCTTGCGTCTACCCCCCATAAATGAAACAAAGCCAAATAGAAAGGACAAAAGAAATTCAATATTTGAATAGTGATACATTCACCGCGCGGCAACAATAACTGCGTGACAGTTTAGGCACTACGGCACGCAACCTGAGTCAACAATATCGTTTAAATTTCATTAGGAATGAAAAAAACAGAACGATTAAATTGAAATAAAACACCTGTAAACGAAAAAAGAGTAAAGCAATTGTATTAATCCGAATATGAGGTTAACGTAGTGTAGGACGCCTACAGGTCAGATGGAGTGACGATTTGCGCAAGATGGCTGCCAGGAGCTGGATGCGAGAAGCCCAAAATCCTATGATGAGAGGCCTAGGTCGAGCAGTGGACTGCGATAGGCTGATGATGATGAGGTTATAAATTGTTCTTTACGATGAGAAAAAGTACCTTTTAAGTTTTGACAAAAAAAAAATACAAAATTTTATCTTTTTTTATATTTCCTGAGGTTGGTTGTCTCTACTAATATTTAATAACTTCGTTTATAGGTTCGTATAAAAGAATTTTTAAATTCTTTGAACTTTCGACGGCAATAAGTTAAGGATACGTTAAACATTAAGATTTATATTTAACCATCCTTTTCACAGTAAATCACAGTTGATCTAAAATGACAATTTTGAATTCAATTTCTTTTTTAATTTTCGTGTATGACCTGACAAATTCATCCATTAAAAGAACCAAATATAAGAATGGCCGAACACGTGCCAATAACAGATGACGTAAGAAGCTTTATTTATAGATTGCATACTATACGGCGATGATAGTATCCTATCCATTCCATATTACCATCAAAAATAAGCTAAATGAATTAAATTTGCTACGTATTATAGAACATGGTACGAATATTTCGACGGGCCTGTTGGTCTAGTGGTTAGTGACACTGACAGCTAAGCCGGAGGTCGTGAGTTCGATCCCATCCAGGACAAATATTGTGTGATGAGTACGACCATTTGTTCTGTGTCTGGGTGTAATTTGTCTATAATATATATGTATTTAGAAATATATAAGTATGTTTATCAGCAGATTGGTTACCATAGCACAGGCTCTACCTAGTTTGGGATCAGACGGCCGTGTGTGAGATGTGTGAGCTTATTTTCTTTATTTTCAAGGATGTAGTTACTTAAGGACTTGTAGCACCTGTAGACCGCTCACTCTACACATTAAGAATAAAAGCCTTAAAATGTTATATTTAAACTAAAACTGGTATTTTATGAGCAAAATATTCACTTGGCATTTCGGACTTGTCTAAAGAGATCGACTAAAGCGAAACCCCTTTATATCGGATCACAAATCAAAAAGACAGGTATGGGAAACAATACCTAAAATTTGAACTCTTTCAAATTATCATACCAATGTGTAAATGTAAAGTTTCCAAAAGAGGTGCCCCTTTCGAACGTTAATTAGTGGATTATTAACTTGAAGAAGCCTTAGAAAAGAGGTCTTTGAAGGGCTCAATTGGGCAACCTACTTAATAATAATATAACATACCTCACACAACTCACATAAGGCCGTCTGATCCCAAACTAGGCAGTGTCTGTGCTATGGTAACTAGACTGGTGATAAACATACTTATATATTACTAAATACATCATATTATAGATAAATTACACCCAGACAAAGAACAAATGACCGTGCTCATCACACAATATTTGTCCTGGGTGGGAATCGAACCCACGACCTCTGGTGTAGCAATCAGGGTGACTAACCACTAGACCAACAGGCCAGTGCTATTATTTTGCTTTGTAAATTATCCTCACCTTTTCCTACATACATGAACTCACGCCTTATCACCCAAAACTTTCGAACCAGGGCCATAAGCAGTGTGTATAAAATGCTCACATCATATACATCACATCAACAGCCTTTAATAGTCTACTACTAGACATAGGCCACTCTTTGGAAAGGAGGGTTTTGCCTTAGCTCACATTTTGCAAACCATTCTTGACTATATATATTGATATGATATCGCACGCCACGTGATCAGTTTTCATTATAAAATTATTAAATGTTTATCGTTTCAATCATAATTTATATCGATAACCTAACAGAGTTTTGCTTTCCGTATCAGTAAGCCAGGAAATGGAACGTCAATAGGGCAGAGAGAAAATAATTTCATTTCAAAACAAAAGCGGATCAACGGAATTTTTCACTTAAACATAATTACTTTATTGCTGTCACCAGTTTGTAGATATAAGTATAGAATTCTGCCCTAGATTGCCCGCACTAGCGCGCAATATGACTAGTTGGTTGTACGGCGAACAAAAAAGGTTTGGCAATGGCATTCATTGGCTATTGCAGGCACTATACGGCAAAAAAGCTCCCGGCGTTGACAAGTTTATAGCAACTTAACTACTCGTACATTTCTTGAAACCCGACGCCGCACCGGTGGGCTGAAAATCGGCTTTCATAAACTTGGGGATTTGAATTTACAAGTGCTATATTTTTTTCTGGATATCGCTTCTATTAGTTATTACTATATACAAAAATTACACCCGAATTAGATTTTTTTTAGGAAAAAAATATATGAAGCTAGTATGAAAAAACTAATTATCACGGAAAACCGAAACCCTCTGTTTTAACAGTATTTAAATTATGAATAAAAGATTAAAATACCTTTTTTTTCTTTCTTTATTTATATATTCTTAATATTTTGGTCAATAACATTCTTTATATCGATGTTCTAAACTTAGACACTAAAAGGAACCGTTTCAGATGTAAAAAAAATAGGAGCGATAATCGTTATATGGAATGTGACAAAAAATCATTAATAATTAGTACTATAACCACCGATAAGGATATTACGGTTCTCCTAGCCGTTTAAGAGATAATTACATTTTTCATGCAAGCTTCATACAAATTTTTCGTATAAAAAAAAACCTTCTCCTTTGTGCAGAATTAACTCCCGTGTCATTTTTGTATATAGTGAAAACTAATAGAAGTGATATCCGGCAAAAAATATGACACTCGCGAATTGAAATCTTTAAGTCTATTTAAGACGATTTTCAGCCCACCACCACCACAGGTGAGAATACAACTCACAACGCGCATGTAGCCCCTGCGTATTCAAATTTCATTTTCATATTTCTTAAGCGTAATGTTTGTAAGCATTGTAAAATATGCTTTCAATAGATTACGAACATTTAAGCCTGTAACAAATTATTACTCATTTGAAATTATTACGCCGTGAAAACCGTACAGTGAGCGCTTAACTTTACACTTGGAATTATTGCGGTCGTAACTTTTTAAGTATCGCATTCTGTAATCTATGTTTACAAAATTACACCAGTTAGCACTGGACGTGGTAGGCAGTCCGCCTCTGACCACTGCCAGTGCAACCTGGTCGAAATGTCAGGTAATTCACAGGTTCACATCAACAGCCTTTAAAAGTCCACAGCTGGACATGAGCCTCTCCTTAGAAAGGAGGTTTTGGCCTACTACACCACGCTGGCCAGACGCTTGGTATAGGGTTTGTTTCAAGTTTTCTTTCTCTTTGCAGTGCTGATGTCCTGCGTAATTTGCTCCCTAAGTCGCCTCTTACGACACCCATGGGATGAATAGGGGTTTTGACAGGGGTGGTGACACTCTGTATTCTTAATCCGTCACCACGCGAACCACAGGTTAATACCTAGTAATACAAACTAAATACCTATCATGAGCGTGTTAAATCCCCGTAAACATAATTATAAAATTGCGGTCGTTTTCTGAACTCTCACAGTGCCCTTGGAGTATATTGATAACAGAGATAAAAAGCCAAATTCTGTTTTCTCTTGCACCTACCGCATCATTTTTCTACATCACCTGAAGGTCGACTGGCAGAGAATGTCTTAGGCATTAAGTCCGCCTGTGTACAACTTGTGCATTAAGTTATATAAATAAATAAATAATCAATGATCTCCTACTAATCTCTTTACAGATTAAAAATCTCTAAGGAAGCTCCGTTTAATGAAGTCATCTCTCTCGAATGCTTAAACTCATCACCTTTTAAATGCGTTCAAATTATGCAAACAAAACCTTTAAGACGCAGTAGTTCTGGTCCACGGTCATTATTAATTCAAACGATGGGTACATTATCAACGAACCGCTAAAACTGGTGGCAAGGCTTCGGGATAATTAGTATGCGTGGATACGTAACACATAGCTGACTACACGTGCAATACTCGTATAACTAACCTGTTTTGAATTAAAGGAATCACAATATGCACTACTCTACTTGTAACATCTATACAAATAAATAAAATTGAAGTGTCTGTTTGATTGCAAACAGACACTTCAATTTTATTTATTTGTATGATATTGATCAAAATTATAGGTGTTTTTTCATGCCCACATGCTTATTTGCACGATACCTATGCATAAAAATCAGTTTATTTTTTTTGTCTGTCTGTCTGTCTGTTTGTTTGTTCCAGGTAATCTTCTAAACGGCTGGACTGATTTTGATAATATTTTACTACCAGGTAGCTGTCGACATAAGGAATAACTTAGGCTATTTTTCTTCTCAGATTTTTCCCGTCCGGGCATCGAACCCACTAGTGTAGGCAGTGCTTTTCAAATTTCACGCGAACGAAGTCGCGGGTACCAGTTAGTCAAAAATATTGGTATGGAATATTAAAACATCAAATGCAATACTTTTATTTTTGAAAACTTTTATTTTTCTGTTTGAATTATTTCTTAACAAGTCGCCTGGCTAGCGTAGTATAGTAAGCTAAAACTTCCTTTCTGAGGAGAGGCCTTTGTCTGCTAAAAAATAATTTAAAAGTAATGCACTAAAAAGACCGAAACAGCACGAGGCACGAGCACAAACAAGGACCCATTTTTACGCTATCAATAACTTCAAATTGAGTTTGAGCTTGAGTTTAATAACTTACTCGATAGGTTTGTTTATTAACCTTTTAATATTTTACGCAGAAAATCCGCCATTTTCTTTTTTCGTTCAAAAAGCCATCTAATGATACTTCCATCCAGGAATTTTGGAAGATATAAGGTAATAAAGAAATTTACAAACAAACATAGAAAATACGCGCAAAAAACATAACCTTTCCTTGACAATTGGGTAAAAAGGGACGGAAGTGAGTAACAGAATGGCGGTGAAGTGCGCGCTATTTGATTTGAACAATTTGCGCGCGTTAATTGTCAGATTGTAAGTGAGATTTAAACAAAGTAAAATGTCTATAGCTTCATTATCTAAAACTTTTTAGTGTACTTAATAAAAAGTAGCTTATAATAAATAATAATAATATACCTCACACATCTCACACACGGCCGTCTGATCCCAAACTAGGCAGAGCCTGTGCTATGGTAACCAGACTGCTGATAAACATACTTATATATTTCTAAATACATACATATTATAGATAAATTACACCCAGACACAGAACAAATGATCGTGCTCATCACACAATATTTTTCCTGGGTGGGAATCGAACCCACGACCTCCGGCTTAGCAGTCAGGGTCACTAACCACTAGACCAACAGGCCCGTCCGTCTAGCTTCTTGTTTCGCCTGTATTTTGTGTTTAAAGAGTAATAAATTTCCATCATCATGTAAACAATCAGAACGGTTTTTTAATGTATTTATTACCTAGATACTTACTTATACATAACATAACGTATAGATTTAATACACACGTTAACCAACAATTGGCAATCATTACGGTCTATTTACAATGGTATTAACAGCTTAAACAGTTATTGTATAACAATTGCCTTAACGGTCCGTAACGATAGGAATTACTCCGTAATGGCTATTCAGCAAAGAAAAAATTATTTTATTTTGTATATTCGATTACTGGACTCGGACTTTCAAGTAACAGTTCGAATTATAGGTATGCGTCCATGACCTGGGCCTCAATTCTGCTATTTTATGTTCACGCCAAGCCAGTGTCATACCACTGACACGCTATTGAGATGCCATCGAGTGGCCATTGGCATCGGTATAAATAAATCATTTCCTCAAAAAAAGTAATATATTTTCAAATTATAAGGAAATGATTTATTTATTTTACATCGAGTGGCCATTGGCATCGGTTTAAATAAATCATTTCCTCAAAAAAACGTAATATATTTTCTAATTATAAGGAAATGATTTATTTATTTTTCCAAATATGACAATCTTTTTGATATCACCACCGATGAGCCACTGCTATTCCATCGCGACTGTAAAGACACTGAGTTAGTGTAGACTACCGATATTTATACCGATGCCAATGGCCACTCGATGGCCTCTCAATAGCGTGTCAGGGGTATGACAGTGGCTTGGCGTGAACATAAAATAGCCGAATTGAGGCCCTAGACGTGCTATGGTTTACACCCAGTAAAACAGTATAAGCAATATTATTTTGCCTATATTAAATTCCCTTCTCTTCTAATCCAACTTTCCTTTCATTATGATTTCCATATTTTCCCATCTCATTTTTAAAATGTCCGAATGACGATAATAAGCTTGTGGCCTATTATGTAAGTTTGATTAAAACGATGGTTGTTATGGTTATTGCAATATTAGACGTGTATATACGTATATACTATGTATATGTATATATTTTATAAAGTAATGCCGTGTAATATACAGAGGAAAAAAATGATTTGTAAATTATAGAACCTGCTTTAAATTTAAAGTAATTTTATTGATATAGAAAAATATAAAAACTGTCTAAAAAGTCATTATTTTTTTAACAAGTATTGCTAAAAGACTCGTATAAAATAAAGAACTTACATACAATTATTGATCACTACTGCCAAGCATGAACAAAATCGATTACGTCAACAATAACATTATTAACCGCACTGCTATTTTCACAACCAAACAAGAAGTGTGAATTAGGTGATAAAATACTAAGAACTACGTTCACTACAATCAAAAAACAAAGTATTGGACTTTAGACTATGATATCCGTGTCCGAAGCCAAATTTAAAAAAAAACAGGACTTACAAATGTCACAGCCTATTGGTCATTTTGTTTCATTACTAGACTTGATTATGATTAAGGAAACAGGCATCGCGCCCAAAGGTAGGTACAAAGTTACGAGTCAAAACGGCACTTGTGTTGCTAATTTATATATTATCAGCGAATCCCACAGAATGCTTGAACGTAGGCATTTTATTGTGGTTTTATAATTGACTTCGTCAATAAAACGAACAAATTACAACTATTATAGGTAAGAGTTTGGTCTATTTGTTCCAAACTTCCAATCATGAATTTAAACAATTAAGGACTTATTCAAAAATAAATCATTTTCAAACCAGTCGTTAAGGAGGTAATTTACAGTTTCAAAAAAGTATGTACATAAGGAACACAATAGTCCCGAGGGTCAAAACAAATCTGTGTTTCACGTGCCGCCAGGGCAACAATGCTCATGCATTAAAAATGATTTTAAAATTAGTTCAACAGTTTAGCACATGCGCTTTAGTAGGTTTATACACGAATTTATTAACTACTAGCTGAGACCCGCGGTGTTACCCTCGTTTGTTATAATCGCGGGCAACGCCGCGGGGCGAGGCTAGTCTAAAAAAAGTAGCCCAAGTTACTCCTTATGTCATCAGCTATCTGCCAGTGAAAGTCCAGTCGAAGTCGGTATAGCCGTTCCACAGATTACCCGGAACAAACAGACAGACAGACAGACAAAAAATGTTATTTTGGCATATGTACCGTGTAAACATACATATGCATTTAGTCAAAAGCGGTTATTTTAATATTACAAACAGACACTCCAATTTTAATTATTTGTATAGATATAGATTACATCACTGATAACACAATATTTATTTAACTGCCTAAGCAAAATATTACTTCTTTTTTTTTAATGAATTTTCGTGGCTAGGTTATAAAACCTTTGAGCCAACCATATAATAAAACGTATAATAACATGCAAGATCCTAAGTTGTCCAAAGTTTTTTTTTAAAAGGCACCATGACAGTATTTGAAAAAAATTAGAATGTGAAAAGAGTTAGGCTTAGGGAATAACAGAAAAAGATCATAGAGACTTTTCCCTCCAATTCGACACATGTAACATATTGACAAATACATGCAATCGTTGTGGTTAGTGAAGATAACGTGACGACACTGCCGGAGATGTTTTTCAAAATGATTAAGGATACATTATTTATACGTACATGTATATACAGGATACACCAAAAACATATGTCAAAAAGTGGACAAAAAAAAAAGGCATATAGATATATGTCTATCGGGTATTAGAGACTGGGTATATAAAGGACAGTACCTGGATGACCGAGCTTTGATCGATATTTTTTTTTGTAAATTTTCTGCAAATGAAACCTAGCTGGATGGCTTATTCGCCCCCGATATATATATATATATATGTATATATATATATATACAAGAATTGCTCGTTTAAAGGTATTAGATATTACATGTCCCTTGGTAAATCAAAGTTTTATAAACGAAACTCTGTGTTAGACATTCTTAATGAAATGAAGATTATAAATTCTTAATGAAATAAATGATATGGTTTGATGAATGTCTGATACAAAACCCAAAAGAAAACTTTAATTTAATCAAGAAAAAGTGTGTCATCTGATGAAATTGAAGATTATGCAGATGGCAATCAAAACTAATACATAGAAAAGGAATATACAGAGCGAACACCAACCGTGTTCAGTATACGTTTGGTGTTCGCGAGAGTAAATAGGCAAAATGTACCTATATCTATATTATTGGTACCTACATATTAATATACTTTAAACTAGTGTACATCAAAATTAACCATAGCCAATGTTTCTATAAAACCCCTTATTTCACTTCTATTTACCCCATTTACGGGCTGAATAAAAAAAAAGTTAAATTAAAGGATTATATTTTCGAACAGTACAATCAAACAGTGACGTATTACACAAAGAGTTGAAAAGCATTGAATCGGAGTTTTTTTTTTTTATAAATAATAGAAGAGGCGTTGGCCTTCTAATGATTTGAAGACAAAGATGGTACATATCTACCCAAGGGACACCTATTCAGTCTATTAATGAATGGCGACTTGAAATAATTGAAATATCAAGGCGTTTAATTTTTAAAACTGTTGCTAGGTTGCTATTCATTTTAATTCGCGGTAACACTTCAACTGAGCGTCATTTCAATAATGCAATCAAATTCATTGGCAATACGACAAAATTTGACAAATATTTCTTGTATAGAAATAGCATCAACATTTTCTTGTCCCGTTAAAAATAGCTATTAGGTACGAGCAAAAGTGAAAAAAAAAAACGTAAAAATCGGACCCTTCTCGACGGATGCTCAGACATTTATAATGCAATTGATTATTATATTTATAAATCATAGAATACTATTATTATATTCGTTTTATTATCATATTAGGTTTTACATCTATAGTTATTTGATTAACGGGTATATCGTGTAAAAAAAATCGCAAATTATATAAACAGTGTTTATTTGTTATATTATGGTGTTACTAATCTATATAATGTATAACAAAATAATGACAAAGTATATACAAATATAAAGCATAATTAACTTTTAAAAGTAACAAATAATTAAATTAAAAACAAAAATGACAGCCATCAAACAATCACAAAAATAACAGAGTTCTAATATATTTTATGAACTGTTTCCAAGGATTGGCAAAAAGCTACATGCGTATTTTATTTACAAAAGGTCAAGTACAAATTTCTTGTGGGCATAATAACTTCATAGGCCTAAAATTACATAATAAAATAACGTGATATATGAATCGATTTCTCTAGACCTAAGTAACACTCGGTGCGCCTAGTATAACAAATATATTGCTAAGACTCATGAATACTAGTTTAATAAAAGCGATGTAGAAATAACGCAGTAGTTCAAGGGTAAGTGAATGACTGTGTCGTGGACACTCAACACATCCAAACATAAGATTCAGTAGTTTGCTGTAAAAGCTCATTTTATACGTTTAAAAAAATATTGTATCGATTTATTTACAATAATAAAAAAATTATCTGTCGACCGTAATCTCAAATGACAAATCCACATCCATATAATATGCATCGTGTTATTGTATGTCGCGCGATAGGAGGGAAACGAGTTAAAACAATTACTTGATAAGATTGGGGAAATTCACTAAGTCACTTAATAAATTTATATATTTATCGGCTCAGGACTGTATGAGTGATTAGTCACAGGTGACGAAGCCCCATAATCCGGAGTCGTAGGCGTGCTGCTAAGAGGGGTATCCATGGGCTTCGTCAGCGCAGGCGCCACGTACTCAGTTAACCGAACACTAGACTCCTCCTGCAGAGGTGCCGGAGGGGTACAGCTCGGGAACGGGCTGAGTAACAGGAAAGTACCGAAAGCGACTATCGAAGCCATAATTAAGACTATAGTTCTGGATTCAAACCCTGCTCTTAAACCCGCCCACGCAGCCATGCTAACGAGTAACAAGAGTACCGATACCCGTACAAGCCTTACAGCTGTGGAGTGAATCCTACCCCCACCTACGCCACTCATATCGCATGGACCGTATGCGAAATACAGATTATGTTTATCGCCTACGTGTTTAAAGATCATATAGATCAACCCAAATGGCGCAATCAGCGGACAGGCGAGGCTATACACCATTGTAATTGAAAAAATTGCAAGGCTCCACGCATAATGAACGCCAAATGGAAACTCGTAAAGAATGGCCTTCTTAACGTAACTCTTTTCAGCTTTAGATTTAGACTGCAACAAGTACAATACGTAAAGGAATAATTCTGGAAAACGAATTAATTCCAGGGCCGTACCAATAAAGCCTGAAGTTATTACGTAATTAACGAAGAATGCACCCTTGTCAGGCAGAAACACACAATCCCATCTCATGGTGTCATTTTCATGGTTAAAAGTCCATGTGACAAAGGCTTCAGCACTAGCCAGTCCTAAAGAAGGCAGAATAAGAGTCATCAACAGCAAAAAAGATACAGTTTTAGTCATGATAGAATAATTTTGCTGAGACTTGGTCCAATAAGAAAGAAATTTATCAGAAAATGAAACAATTGCAGGCATGACTGCAGCCATCGTCCAGAGAAGTAGGGTAGGGAGGAATTCAAAGATTACAGTACTGATTCTCCCCGAACTCTCTGGTTTAGCTACCATTGTATTGAAAAGGTTTACAACAATTGCTGGAGTGGTCAGGAAAAATAGAACAATAAACAGAAAGAAATTAACAATAATAGCCTTTACATACCAGACGCCTGGTTGTACACTTAAATTTTCCCAAATAATGTCTGATGGATTCGTAGCATGACTCAAGACCCAGCCACGGTGTAAATTAAAATGGTTAATTACATGTTCAGCGAGCTGGTATGATGGTAATGTCAGGAATGCAATACCAATTGGATCATTCAACACCATAGCTCGGCATCTCTTTGCTTCATCCTTCAATCTCTTTTCTTCATTGCTGTAGTATTCCAAAGCATCCACCTCTCCTCCACACCACTTTGGTTTGACAGTAATGCGTTTTCCAGTTTTCTTATAGTAAGTTTCACTGTATAAGAGGGCTTCGGACACCATTTCTCTTTTTTCTAACACATCGTTTAGTAAGTTGATGTTGTAAGCCAAACGAAGATCCACAATTTGGATGTTAGGAAAATTATGGCTGAAATAAGCTCTTATAGTTGACTCACTTCTATCTGCTTTTGAAATGTTTGTGATCATAATTGTTCCTGTCATAGACGTTGGGACTGGTTTACGTCCTGTACACCTTCTCATTATCAGAACAGATACTGGAAGGAACGATATGCTGATCAGGGTATGGACCCACAGCCAACTTGATTTTCCATTAATGTTTGACAAGGTAGTTCTACTGAAAGTACTGGAATCTACATTCAAATCAGTTCCTTGAAAGTTGATAGGTAAGATCACACCGATGGATATCAATGTGACGATAAACATTAGAGTTATTGCATGTCTTTGGAAAGAGAGATAGTGCACAGCGTCAGGGCCACACTTTGCCAGCACCTGTTCGCGAGTCAAGCGGAACACGGCAGGCAGCCAAGTGAAAAATCCTTCATCTATACTGACGGTTTCTTCCGAGCTCCGTCTTCCATTAACCAGTGCGTCTCCATCCACGTCACGATAGAACAGGCTCGTCCACCGACTCTTCGTACGCTGCACGAGCGCCATTCGGCCATAGTTCCATGCAGTTCGTCGCAACACCGTAAACAACACAATGAGGCATAACCAGGATACCAAGTTCAATATAAGTGTTTGCGGTATACCATTGTACGCACCAGTAATAATCACATTTTGTGTAGTATTCACCAGCATACATCCCTCATCGTCCGTATTGTTCGAGGGACTCATTTTCAATGTTGAAATACAATCACTCAGGCGATAAAAGAGAAAGTATTCACATAATGAAGATTCCACAGTCACGAAACCTCACTAAAATTTTACTATAAACCTAATTGTGGATCCGTGTATTGCAAACTGGACACCATCTGGAACTTCTATTGTTGTCAGATAATAAATGGAAGCAAAAGATAACAATTATACGACACTGTGACGTTTCTCTGCAATACGAGTGTTGAGCCTTTGTTGAGTCACCTCACAGATTAAATGAGTACAATAAAATTAGTGTCCGACCGAATCAGGTTTTTCAGCCGAAACCTAACTTTCGGCCTTTGTTTAAAGTGTCGGCCGAAACCGAAACTCTAACTATCATTTTAAAATTTCGACTGTATACTAAAATCTACTGTATTTTTAGCCCTTAATCTGGTTATATCTACATACCTCTGGCTTACCTTAGGCTATACCTAAATATGCTTATACCTTTTTTAAAGCTAGATTCCTAATTAAGGGGCTTGATAGACTAAAAGCTTAAAAAGACTTTTAGTCCTTTAGGCTATACCTATTGAAGACTCTTGGTTTTAGGTCCAAAGTCTAACAACAGTAACGCTTATTAACCCTCTGAAAGGGCTATGAAGGCTATGAAGCTTTTAGTACTCGAGGCTGTACCTGTATAAGTAACTATAACTTACTTTTTATTTTATTGTTAACTCTTTGTTCGATGTCTTTTAAATTCGATTTTTCGCAATGATTTACTTTTCAGTGGATGCTCCTTCTATTACTCTTTAATAATTTTCAAATTGATCCATTTTTTATGAGTTTAATTTGAAAATGTAACGAAAAAGAAACTGAACCGTGTCTATAGGTATTTGAAGTTTAAAAAAGTGAAAATTTCTAGTTAGTTACGGGTGTATCATGCCTCGGCACATATAGACCAGGCTCAACCGGAGTAATTCCACGGCCACAAGGAAAACCTGTATTAAGCAGTTCTTTCGTTGCTTTTCATCAAGTGTGAGAGGTTACCTGAGGAGTGAGAGCCTCTCCCTACCTGAGAGTGTCAATGCACTGGTGACTCTTAAGTTGCGGGTGTCTATGGGCGATGGTACTCAGTCACCATTATTCCACCTGTCTGCTCGGCGAGCAGTGCTCGCTTGTCCCCAAACACCATACAAAAAAAGACAGTACTGGATGGCGCCGAACTCAGCCAGAGCCGATGTCCACTAGTTAGCAGCGAAGTTAACTGAACAACCCTGAATACTTTACGAACATTGAGTTTTGGCGGTGCCGAAAATTTTGGCCAATTTTTGAAGAAACCGACACTCGAGCCGAAACTAGATTTCTGGCCGAAACCGAAACCGAGACTTCGGTCAGTCACTAAATAAAATAAATGTTTACATAGTTGTAGAAAACTCAAACCATAGTAGCGGCATCTGTTATTTAGTTTTGGAACTTATTTAATACTCACCAGAAGAGACGAGAAGTTTGCTACAGTATAGTCAACTAATATTTGAAGAAAATTATATTTTCAAACATTAAATACGGACATTTTAGCCGTCTCATTAATAATAAACGCACTCTTACAATAATTCATCTATTATAAAATCTGAGAATTATGTTGTTTATAGGTTAAGTATTTCTATATTAAATTTAATCAGTTATAAATAATTAACTTAAAGCATTCATTGACATCTACATTTTCATATTTTTATTTTATTTCATGTTAGTACACTTAAACAATAACTTTACACTTTACACTGAAACAATAACTTTCATTTAAATTTAATTAGATTATCAATTTGTATTTGCCAATAAAATATAATGTATGGAAATGTTTTAAGGATAATTTTATTAAATTATTCGCATTACTTGATGGCATGAACGTAAACAGCGCCATCTAGTAGAAAGGTTTGGAAACAACTTTGTCTAATAAAAATTTAAATTCAATCATCAAAAAATATTCTGTTATCTATAAATGTATTTCTAGATCATAAAATAGAAAGTGATTTAAAATAATCTTTGCAGAGTTTGTTTCTTCAATGAACTATAAGATATTTAAATAAAAGAAAACATCAAGCATCAATTAATAAGTTTGTCTTATAAACATGAAAAGTAATTAATTTTTCAAAAATAACTGTCCCGTTGGAGAAATCAAATCACACTCTAAACATGGCATTGGCGGCACTGCACCATCGATGCAGACTCTATTGATAGGCATTTCTATAAACTTTTGGGTAGTTATTATCACGTTGTCACTACTCTATTGCTCAACAATTGTCATTACTCAAGTTCCGTTTAGCGACAATAAAATTGAAAGATAAATTAACGTCGATAAACAGACATCTTAATTCTTCGGCAAATATTTTAATAACAACAAATATACAAGAAAGCATTTTAATACCTTAATATTCTAAAATAAACATTTCAGTCACATTACTAATAAACTGTTATTTTTGTGTTTTTTGAACAAAGTATTTTTTGAGACCATCGACAAGATCTTTTAGAAAGAGATAGGAACATACACATCCCCTGGAAAATGTGAGACAGATTTAATGTCTATAACTTGAGTTGAACGTGAGTGTGTAAATGAAATTCTGAAATTCGTAACAAGTTCGACCGTTCGATTAAGTTGTTCTGTGATAAATATTTTAATTTGATGAATTTAAACTTAGTTTCTGGCAAACAATTATGGCAGATTTCGATTGGAATAATTATCTAGAAGTGAATAAAACAATTGGTGTTCCTGAAGAATTGTTTTCTCATGTAAGTTTCAATTATTTATACGGATTGTAAAAGTTATTTTTTAGCTTTGTTTTATCATTAACACCTATAATTTTAGTTTTGCATATATTATGTAGCTATTTATTGACGTGGTAGTATATTTTGATAGAAATAAGCTCTTTATTCTTTAAAGTGATCGTTGAAATAACTAAAGAAGTTCTCGCAAAAATAAAAATGTTCTACATCGAGCTATTTATTTCTATAGTTATAGAATTATAAATAAAATGCGTGGATTTAGTTACTTTTTCATTATATAAACAGAAATATTTTCGCGTGGTATTTAAAGATTGGTTGTTTGTCGATAATAAATTATTAAAAAAACCTGGAACCATATGGCCATGAGGAGAAAATACCACGCATGATTTATAACTCGGTAAATGAAAAGTAAATGGGTCTTCTTAGACCTAATTAGATATTATTTCGAAAGCCATATTTATTATTTTTATTGAAGCACAATTTTCAAGGAATGTGTGCTAAATATAGATTCAAATAGCATTGTAGAGGAAATATGTTTAATTATGTATAATATAGGGTTTTCATCAGCAGGAAACCAAAGACATGTTTATTGAGAAATAATTTGAAATTCTAAATACATGTCTTATAGATATAAGACATGTATTTAGAATAATGTAATCTAGATAGATTACTCAATAGGTTTTTGCATAGGTACTAATAAACATTGTTACCTAATGTAATAATATTGTGTAATTCACCATATTGTTTTTTTGTATTCTGCTTCTCAACAATCTCTCCTGGAGATGTAATTGCTCCCTTGTCTGAAATTAATTCTAAAATAGATATCTGATTTTTTTTTGTGTTTTTTTTTTAACTTATTTCATTGTTATTTAGCACACAAATTTTAAATATGCAATTCTATTTGAATAAGATTTAGCATAGTTACATTTTTTCATTTAAGAAATTATTTAAAACTAAGATATATTAATGCAGACACATATATTAATGCAGATTTAATGTATCAAGTCATTTAAATTCTTCTATATTCTTGTAGGATTGAAAAATAATGTTGAAATTCAATTATGACTGTTTACTTGTTAATTTTTCATATTAAAATAAATTGAGCTTCAAAATTTTAATTTTAATTTTTAAACATGTTTATAATTCGAAAAAACAGGGACGTTATAGGGAGTAATATTTTGAATATTCACACTGCATTTGAAAGTTAAAATTGCATCCCCATCTATTTGGATGTTTGCATCTGGTGTAATTATTGCAGATTCAAACAAATTTGAATCTTGTTGCTACTTTTTTTATGTACACAATTTAATTTTCTAAAACCAAAAAAATATACAGCATCAATAGATGTGCACATTCAAATCTCCATATCTGCTTCCTTTTGAGGATGACAGAAAATGGTATCTACAACAAACCTAGTTGACAGAGATTTATTCTACTATTTCAATAATAAATTATATAAATGCCATGTGGATTAGAAATTAATTTGTTGCTGGCCAAGTAAATGTAAGTGTAAACATGTTTAAAAATTTATCATCACACAATTATTGGTGGTCCAAAATTTACAGTACAAATATATATTCCAAAGTGGATTGCAAAATAAATAGAAAACTATATTAATTTTTCCAAGTACAAATTCATCCCATGAGCCATAGAACATTGGCATCTGCCACAAACCTAGTTGACAGATTCTACTATTTCTAAAATAAATTAAATAAATGTCATGTGCATTAGAAATTAATTTGTGGCTGGTCAAATAAATGTAAACGTAAACATGTTTAAGTATAAATAAATAAAATAAAATTACATATATGTATTCCAAAGTGGTTTGCAAAACCTTATAATTATATTAATTTCTCCAAAAACAAGTTCATCTCATGACCCATAGGATTACCTTAAATGATGATACTGTCAGCTGGTTATATTATGACTTTAAACCAATACAGTGACTACAAAACAATTTTTTTCGCTTTGCAATGATTGATAAACACTTTAATCTTTAGCTGTGTATCTATTTGATCTTCAAAGGAAACATTAAAGTATTTTATCCGGTTGGACTCAAAATTGGTTAAAAATAGGTCATTAAAATCATATTGTGTATTAAAATTAAACAGCATTATAATGTAATACAATGCACAAATTAGTGTTAGCAAATTTTTATTCGTAAAGCTATTCTGCATGTACCAAATAAAAATCCTATAAGAAATACCATGCCTCTAATTGTACTGGATTAAACATTAAAATAAAAATATTTTTACAAAGATTAAAATATTTTTACTTTGATTTTAATTTGCTGTTGTTGTCTGCTTGTGCATAGGACTATTCTTTATTTAAGTAAGTCACATTTTAAAGTAATTACTCGGTAGAAATATATCTCTGGTAAGGAGTTAGTCCAAATTTCTTCCCTTGTATTAAACAGAGAAAGAAGTTTGGAGGAATTATAATTCTATTCTAGGCAATGTTGAATGAATATCTGTGTCGCATTTAATTGGAACGGCTGACATGATCTAGATGTTTTTATGTATGATATATTACAATTAATAAGTTTGCACATTCTTGTGTGTAATAATCTCTAGAAATAAGCTCCTAATCAAAATGCGACCATACCGCCATAAATTCCTCTGCTTAAAAAAAAATGTAAGGGTAAGATATGTTGGAAAAAAATATTTAATGTCCTCAATCAACCTTTACACATCCCATCTGTCGACACGTTGAACCAGGTTTAAATATTTCATTTGCTTATGACTGTTATTGCTGTCACGAAATGAATTTCGTATCCCCACACTGCACACCACATGACAAATAAGTTTTTTGGTGTACTATTAATATTTTTACAGTAGTCTGAATTATTATTTTTCAGTCTATCATTCTATCAGGCTAATGATCAGTTAGCTATGATCGAGCTACCCCAAAAATTGTGACAGAAAAGGAGTATTAATCTCTTTATAATCACTTATGATAGCAATTTATTCTGGTATTCCAGAGAGCCTGTATCAATTGAGCGTTCAGTCTAATCCGTCTTAAGTTTCGTCCGTGTGGTGATGGATTAAGAATACTGTCGAGGGAGTGTCACTAAATCACCACCCCTATTCATCCCGTGGGTGTCGTAAGAGCCGATTAAGGAAGCAAACTATGTTGGACAAAAGCACTGCAAAGAGAAAGAAATCTTGACATAAAATCAATACCCACCCGTCTGGCCAGCGTAGTATAGTAGGCCAAAACTTCCTTTTTAAGGAGAGGCCTATGTCCAGCAGTGGACAATTAAAGGCTATTGATGATGATGATGATGGTTCAATCTAATTACGGTGTTTAAGTTAATAGTTTCTAACGTGGTCCTACCGCTTTCTAGCGGTAGAGGACCACGAACTTCTGTTTAATCAACTTTAAACATAATTTACCCTTATAATACACAATTTATAATAGTAGTCCCCTAAAGGGACTCGCTGTGTTTGCTGGAATTGTTACGTAATTTCGCTAACTTGTAAACGAAACTGTATCCACCTACACGAATATTAAAGGTCACAAAATGGAGATCTTAGAATAAAGATGATGTTTGTTAACAACTCGACTTCATTGAAGAAATATTTATGTATGCTTGTTGTATACAATTCATCGAAAAAACGCTAAGGGATTAATCTTATATACTTTGTAAGCAGAGTACTTGCCGAATTTTAATCACTTACGTGAAAGGAGACAAGCTTATTGCGGTCAATGGGGCGTTTTAGGAATTAGATGGGAATATTGGCAGTTTAACATGAAAGGAAAAGTTGTTAACATGGGAAGAAAAGAGAATGATTAGACGGACGGATGGGAAGTGTAACCAATGGCTTGGATGAGTCAGGGTCGCATATTTGAGGCCTTAGTGCGATTTTATTTCACATCAACTCGCTCTCGACGGCGAGCGCGTTTGGCGTTGCGATTGGTGGACCAATTAATCACAACTCGATCGACTTGAGTGAAATAAACTCGCACTTGGCCGTCTGTTATCCGAACTGACTGTTGCCAGAAAGTCTAAGCCCTCTAACCGATTTTCTAAATGCACATTTATCTGGATGATGTTCCAAATATAAATTAACTCGTTGCAGAATATTTATGTAGTCAAATAATAAAAAAATAATTACCATATCTATTATTTCGTTAGCTGCGAAGCGTCTCAGTATGTGTACTAAATATACAGGCGAAAGGGGAAAGCTTAGCATGATTTTTTGTAGCGTTATATTTAATTTATCGTGAATGAAATGTCTTTCTGGGGGCACCGCAGTGCCTCCGTCAAAACTAACCAAGCGAAGCGCACCCTCGGTAAGGTAAGGTAGGAGTAATGTAAAAAAATGTATCCATTGTTCATTACTACATAAAGTCAAATAATTAAAAAATAATTACCATACCCATTATTTTATTAGCCGCGAAGCGTCTCAGTATGTGTACTAAATATACAGACGAAAAGGGAAAGCTTAGCATGATTCTTTGTAGCCTTATATTTAATTTATCGTGAATGAAATGTCTTTCTGGGGGCACCGCAGTGCCTCCGTCAAAACTAACCAAGCGAAGCGCACCCTCGGTAAGGTAAGGTAGGAGTCATGTAAAAAAATGTATCCATTGTTCATTACTACATAAAGTCAAATAATTAAAAAATAATTACCATACCCATTATTTTATTAGCCGCGAAGCGTCTCAGTATGTGTACTAAATATGAGTATACAGACGAAAAGGGAAAGCTTAGCATGATTTTTTGTAGCCTTATATTTAACGAAATGTCTTGCCGGGGGCACCGCATTGCCTACGTCAAAACTAGCCAAGCGAAGCGCACCCTTGGTTATGTAAAGTAGAAGTAAGGTAAAAATATGTATCCATTGTTGATTACTTTTCTGTTATACAATAGTTTTTGTAGTAACGAAACGACCAAGACACATAGCCACTTATTTTGACTAAGGTGTAAAAGCTTGTGATGTTAGGGCGTGTACAGTTACGTCGGGGCACCAGGGATTTCCTTTCTACGGTACACCTGGTTCCCCGACTACTGGTACCTGAGACGGCGGGCGGTTTTAGTCGGTTCGAGTCCCATTGCCATTGCCACCGGTAAGTGGTATCCGAGGGGATTTCCGCACAGAAAAAAATAAAAATAAAAAGGGCGTGTAGAGTTAGAAATTTGGCTCTACATGCAATCTGATAACTTTTTAATAGTGCCAGCCTTGCAGGTCTCGTCTTGGCAACATTTTACATGAAAATGTTTTTTGGTGGGATGTGACTATGCCAAATATATTATAGTTTTATTACAAAAACTCAGACCAGTCTTAACAAGTTAGTCCATAGTAACACGAAAACTACATTTTAACGGTTTTTACTTAGTAGTTTATTATACATATATAAAACACTTGGGATTAAATTGTTTTGCAAAATACATAAGCTATTTCAATTACTTAGTAGAAATGTAACGTGCCCTTCAATGTTTCTTCTTACCTTATTAATATCGTATTCTATCACTTCTATCTCTTATGTTTTTCCTTTTTTACCTTGTTTCAATTATATTTACCTTGTTTTTGTATTTGGCTGCTTTTAATTTATTTACTTTTAATCTAAATATTGTTATAACACTCTCTGGTGACTTAAAAAAGTGGCCGTGAATTTGTTTGTCGGATTTCTTTTAACAAAACTCAACCATTTGAAACCGTCGGTTATAGATCTACACAGACACATATTATATTATCTATTATACATATCTTTTTTGTTATTTTACATTATACACCTTTTGCATTTTTAGTATTTAATAATAATATTTTAGAGCGATGTGGACGCTTAGCGACAAAGCCCTTCAATAATTGTCAATTATCCCACGTTTACCCAAATATCGACTATGAAATTCATAAATAAAACTTTTGCCCATAGGTGGAGACCAGTCTTTACAATGGCATCAAGCAGGGGATGTTACTCGAAGTGTGCCACAAGAATAATCCAGACATCTACTGGATAGCTGAAATCACAATGGTCTGCGGCCACCTCCTCAGAATCAAGTTCATAGGCGCGGCAGCAGATTTTTGGTGTGACATATCAAACACGAAGGTGCATCCTTTGGGCTGGTGTGGCAAATACGACGAACTCATTGAACCACCGGATGAAATTAATGAGAAGTATGGAGATACGATCATTGATATGATGAAGAAGGCTCTTATGGATGGCCAGTCGGTGTCGATAGAGGCTTTGAACAATAAGGGTCTGTCGCCTATAGATAGAATAAAGGTTGATATGAAAGTTGAAGTACAGAATGTTATCGATCCGTACAGATACTGGATAGCTACTGTGAGTATAAGTTTATTTATGGCTTTTTCCAGTAATACTTCGCCCGAGGAATCTTAGTGATTTTCTACCTAATAATACTTTCATCCTAACAGCCTATAACAGTCCACTGCTGGGCTATCCTCTCCTTAGAAAGGAGGTTTTGGCCTACTATACCACTCTGGCCAGACGGGTTGATATAGGGTTTGTTTCAAGTTTTCATTCTCTTTGCAGTACTGTTGTCCTTCGTAGTTTGCTCCCTTAGTCGGCTCTTACGACACCCACGGGATGAATAGGGGTGGTGACATTCCGTATTCTTAATACGTCACAACATGAACTTTACTAATACTTTACCTCAATAATTTCCTTGTGCTTTTTATAATTTATAAAATCTGCATCTAAAGTTTTAGTACGTATCATTTATGTTAGCCACGGGCCATGCCGAGATTATCATGGGTTTATTTCTTAAGTTATATCCGAGCTTCATTCCTCAGTACTATGACGAAACATTGTGTAATTAAGAAAACATTTTTTTTCTTATTTCTGCATTTAAAAACGTAGCACGATTGCGAATCGTAGTTAACCGTAGTCGCAAACAATAGCAGAAGGAATAGTCTCAGGTCAAATGAGGTTTAACCGATTCTGTAAAGCCTTAATTCGCATCCCGCCAGGTCAATACCTTATATAATATGATTTACTTAAACTTAAAAAGTATTTATTGGAAAGATACCGCCATAGCATTTGAAAGCATTCCATTATTGATTGCTACTGGTAGCAATATTTATTCAGTTTTTAAAACGTTTTCATTAACTTGGTATATATATTTGTCTATGTAACGGAGTCTTTGAACGTGATGTTCTCCTACTTTAATTATTTAAAGTTCTGTATGTAAGGTAAAGAACAATAAACGACAAAAAGCTAGTAATTCTCTTTAACTATAGTTCTCTTTAGGTTAGGGAAGTACTTCTGTAGTCTGGCGGTTCCGAACTTGGAAGACAATATATATCCTTTTGAAATTACACTTTAGGGTATGTTGCTTGATTGTTTTCATATAAAATCATCTACGAGGTGGAAACGATTTAACTGAGCCACACCTGTAAATAAGTGAACGGTTTGTCTAAATATAGCATTGGGGTGCTTTAGGCTCGAGGTTTTCTGTACGCCTAGATTAAAGGCGTGTAAAATATCAAATATAAAATCGTAACGTAAGAAAATAAAATATTAAATTGTTTTTTTTTTGTGAGACCCTTTCATACAAAGGTTTACTTACAATGCTATTATGGGAGAGTAACCAATATTGAACCGTCGCTTAAATGGAACCACTTATGTATTTACAACAAAATGGCATTATTTGGTACAGTATATTGACACAAAAAGGAGCGCTACAAAACGGTGGAGTATTAGTCAAAATGGCGCTGTTAGCGCTCTTTTTTTTGTTGCTAGTTTAAAAAATAGTGTCATTTTGGTAGAAACACAGAAGTGGTCCAATTTAAGCGCCGATTCAATATTGGTTACTCTCACCTATATTCAAAAGAACTAAAATCTAATATTGTCTGTTTACGTTTGACTGCCATGGTGATGTTTTTCGAGTGTATATTTATTTCTGTACTCTAAACGGCTCGAAGTGTCGTTAGATTCGTCTTAATTGTGAGTAACACGGTGTATATCATATATATAAAATTCTCGTGTCACAATATTCGTTCCCGTACTCCTCCGAAACGGCTTGACCGATTCTCATGAAATTTTGTGTGCACATCGGGTAGGTCTGTGAATCGGCCAACATCTATTTTTCATACCCCTAAATGGTAAGGGTGACCCATCCCTAAATTTTTTTTGGCAAAACAACGTTTGCCGGGTCAGCTAGTGAATTTTATAAAATTACTAGCTGGACCCACGCTACTTGTTCTGCGTCTGTCAAAAAGAATAAACTTGCCCCGTTTTTTCAACATTTTTCATTGGTTCTCTGCTCCTATAGGTCGCAGAATAAAAAAACATTATGTAGTGAACCGAATAGTGAATCTAAACCATTCTCGAATATATCAAAATTGGTTCAACCGTTTAGGAGGAATTCAGTACACCAGGGACTTCCTTTCTCACCAAGGACTTCCTTTCTAGTCTATACCTGGTTCCCCAGCTATTAGTACCCGAGACGGCGTGCGGTTTTAGTCGGTTTGAGTCCGACATGACACCGATAGGTGGTATCCGAGGGGATTTCCGCCCGGAAAAAAAAGGAGGAATTCAGTCACATACATAGTTATACGAGTAGCTTTTACTTTTGGAAATTGTGCGTCATTCAAGCTAGTTTTTTGGTTTTACTAAACTATAATGGTTATCCAAGATATCCTAGAATATATCATACGGTTCCAAGAAATTACATTTAATTAGCATATGTTTAAATATCATTTGTGAATATTTCTAAAATTGTTTCAAATAAAGAAAAAAAAATACCAATCGCAAATTATGCAACTCTCACTTTTAGCAGTCAGTTTTATAACTGTTCTAATAATATATTGCGTTTAACAACTTTTTCTTTTCTGTTTTTTTTTTAAGATTTAAAGAAAAGTTTTAATTTGGACGTATGTTTTTTTAAGTGAAAACTTCTTTAGGTGCGTTGGGCATTTTTAAACAACAAACAAAAGAATGTGACACTGTTTCCGTTACCGACACCTCTATATTATAAGGATCTACATATATTGGTCCAGTTTACACGAGAGTTGAGTTTGGGTTGAAATACATTGAAAATATAAATATACACAACATAAATATATATTCATATCGGAACTTCTCGAATCTAAAAAACAATCAAAAATCCTGTTATAATTTAAAAAAAAAACAAGTTTTTAACTCTGTCGGCTCTCCCGGAGTGCATCTGTTTTTTTTATAAATGATGTTACCTCAGAACTCCGTCATTTATGAAACTATTTAAAAAAAATCCAATCCGAAGGGTGAAAAGTAAGGAATAAAAAAAAACAAATTACCTACCTACTACAATTACAAAAAAAAAGGGGCGGTTACTCGGTTATTTTAATATTTTAAAGTTAATTTTGTTAAAATGTCTTTGTTGGGTTTAGACTACTAACCTAGCTATACCGTTGTATAACCTGTAACAGAGAATGATCTATTTTCGAAATGACGGTGTAGGCTATGGTGAATTACATACGTGTTTATAGCGCAGTAGAACGACTATATTTAACTCAAGGTTACTAGTAATACTTAATAGATTTTTATAGTTAAATAAAAACATACTATTGATAGGTTAATAACTAGCGTTTGGTTTGCATATACATGTAGAATATGTGTTGTAGACTTCATTAATAAGGTTATTTTATCTGTCTAGAGTCGTTGGTAGTTTTTTTCCAATCTGCATAATACTTATTTGTTTAGTCGATTAAGTAACTTAATTTTACAAGTTGTTTATTATTTAAAAAACCCATGCCATAGGAGTTCGAGATTTAAGATTTTAATGTCATCTTAATCGTGCAGGTCGTTGTTAAATCGACCAAGAAATTCTCATTCTTAGCCAATTAAAATGAGAATAAGCTTATTATTGACAAAAATAAACACGACAAAAAACAAAAAAATACTTAAAATTTACAAACCGGCTATTTGAATGTTTATAATTTTCATTTACCCAGTGTCAGTCTCACACTTAAGACGAATCTAACGACACCTCAAATGCAAAAATCTATCAAGCCCTTTTATCCACACATACATACAGACACTCAACTCAACAGCACTACAAAGAGAAAACTTGAAACAAACAATATACCAACGCGTCTGGCCAGCGTGGTAAGTAGGCCAAAACCTCCTTTCTAAGAAGAGGCCTAGGTCCAGCAATAGACTATTAAAGTCTGTTGATGATGATGATACATACACTCGAAAACATATACATATAACCCTTGAGGCGCAGTCGGGTAAAAAGACTATGGATGATATCTTTTGAGTCTGTAAAAGGCGTGATGATATACATTAAAGAACATAATTAATAAACAATCAGATTGGTTGTAAATCCACGTAAAGATAACGAAAAATTGTCAGTCGCACGTGATTTCTTTTTAATAACAATACCGTTACAAGAACGTTACGTAGCTATTTAGAATTATGTTCAAACATGATATGATACTGTAAGCATTAATACCGATGATATTATGAATTAGGCAACTTTGATACGTCTTAATTGATGGTAGTTGACATTCAGTGGGCCCTCTTTAAGCGACTGTAAATAATATAAATATATATTGCTATTCATAAAACGTCCGTCTGGTGTCACCACCCCAGTTCATCTCGTGGGTGTTGTAAGAGCCGATTAAGGTAGCAAACTGAGCAGGAAAACAGCACTAGATAGAGAAGGAAAACTTGAAACAAACCCTTTTTTTTTTTTTTTTTTACGTGTGGAAATCCCCTCGGACCGTCACCCCTCCGGGGTTTGCGGCGGGGTGGGGTGTCGGACTCGGACCGACTAAAACCACACGGTGTGCCACTCTGCGCCTGTAACAGGAGGGATCCGGGAACAGCTGTTATTAAGACATCCGGACCCCTCCTAGCGCCAGCCCGCTCCTAGTGCGGGCTCCGTCTCAAAATTTTCCTCTCTTTAGGCTACGTCCGGCACACGCGGACGCCGCCCCCTCGCGGCTGGCCAAACTAATGCGGGTGGAGGGGAAACCCACCCCGTCCACCCGCGGCCACACTCAGGGCGGCATGAGGCGGTGATAGGCGCTTGAACTTGAAACAAACCCTATACCAACCCATCCGGCCAGCATGGTAGAGTAGGCCAAAACCTTATTTTCAAGGTGACGCCTATGTCCAGCAGTGGACTATAAAAGGCTATTGATGATCTTGGAAATCTTTTCTACCAGTACATTTGTGCTAGGCAGACATATTCATCATCATGAGCCTATCGCTGTCCCCTGCTGGACATAGGCCTCTCCCATTGCACGCCACTTAGATCGATTTTGGGCTTCTCGCATCCAGCTCCTGCCAGCCATCTTGCGCAAATCGTCACTCCACCTGGCCTGTGGGCGTCCTACATATTATATTCAATTAAAATATCCGCTAATAATTTTGCGACCTGACGTTTTTCTGGGGGACACTAGATAAACGTGATTACCTATATGATGTTCTGTCACAGATATAACTGAGAAAAGAAATCACTGAGTATTTAATATTATTTAACGGGAATTAACGCGATCTCTTATTTAGGGAATTACATACCTCTGGTTTGCCTGACGTTTCGACCAGGTTGCACCGGCCGTGGTCACAGGCTGACTATCACTGAGTACTCTGTCAAATCAGAATTAACAATGCAAAGTTTAGATTCTGACCTGTTTTTCAAGTGGTTAGTGATCCTGACTGCTAAGCCAGAGGTCGTGGGTTCGATTCCCATCCAGGAAATTCTGTATAGAAACAAATAAGTATGTTTATTACCAGTCTGGTTGCCATAGCACAGGTTCCTGTCTAGTTTGGGATCAGATGGCCGTGTGCGACATGTGTAAAGTTATAATTTTCATCACACAGTCTTTAGATAGACATACTAGTTTAAGAGTCTAGGTTTTAAATCAATTATTGCTTAGATATATCTACAAAAACAAGTAAAAATCTAAATCCGTCTTTGTCTCCCGTAGGTGTGTGAGAATGTGGGCGGCCGCCTCCTGCTGCGCTATGATGGTGCCGACGACGACCTGTCGCAGTTCTGGATATTCTTCTCCAACCCTCGACTGAGTAGCTTCGGCTATGTTACCAATAAGGTAAGCTTAACATTTAAATATCTGTAATGTATCATTTTATTCATATTTAATATCCATAGTGCAAATCTATACAAATAAATAAAATTGGAGTGTCTGTTTGTAATATTAAAATAACCGCTTTTTACTAAATGCATATGTATGTTTACACGGTACATATGCCAAAATAACATTTTTTTCAATTTTTGTCTGTCTGTCTGTTTGTTCCGGGTAATCTCTGGAACGGCTGGACCGATTTCGACGGGACTTTCACTGGCAGATAGCTGATGACATAAGGAGTAACTTAGGCTACTTTTTTTTAGACTAGCCTTGCCCCGCGGCGTTGCCAACACAACAAACGCGGGTAACACCGCGGGTCTCAGCTAGTCTATATATATAAAAGAAGAAACTGACAGAATATATTCACTGACTGATCGATCAACGCACAGCTGAATCCACTGGGTCTAGAAGCATGAAATTTTGCACAAACATTCCCTAAGGGGGTTGGAAATTTTCTAGGGTATACCTGGTTCCCCGGCTATTAGTACCCGAGACGGCGTGCGGTTTTATTCGGTTCGAGTCCGACATGCCACTGACAGGTGGTATCCGAGGGGATTTCCGCACGGAAAAAAAAGGGGGTTGGAAACATATAAAAAAACAGTTATTTTTTGTAGTAGCGTTTTCAAACTCAGTAAAAACTCTTTATTTAAATTAATCAAAAACGTAGTTACTAATTTTTCAAAATACCATCAAAAAGGGATGCAAGTCAGTGTGGAGAACTGTATTTTTTTGACTTATCGATTCCAAATTCTCAGTATAATTATTATTCTTTATCAAAAAAAAAATTAGACACATTTTTTTTACTTTTCAAAACATAAGTGTGTTTGCTACTCAATACCGCTAAAACGGCTTTCGGGATCTGGACGAGATTTGGCACATACATAGATTATAGAATCTAGATAAAGATCTAAAATAGCAAAAAGGCTACTATTTATCCTGGTTTAATTTAGTAATAAAATTGACATTAACGCGAGCGCGTATTTTTCACAATCTAGTAATATAATGGAACATATGGCTTAGGGTTGGCACGATGTCAAAGCAGTATCACGAATTTTGGCAGAATTATTTGGTATTGTTTAAAGAAATGAAAAAGAAATTCTATTAGAATAACAACATTCGTGAGTGGTATTTGTATTTTCAAAGATATATTGGTTTTAATTCACAACAACAATAAAAAAGTTTAAAATGGAAATGGTCAGGTCATACAATTAGAGGGAAGGAGAAATGGTCGAAATCGGTAATGAGAGAGAAAGAGTCAGGTCATAAGAGAAAGAAAAAAGGTAGGCTAGTTATAAGATGGGTGGACGATATTAAAGCCGTAGCAGGAGGCACAATAACAAGAACTGCTAAAGATTAGAGAGGAATTGTAAAGGTTAATAATAATAATTTCACACATCTCACACGCGGGCTTCTCATTCCAAACTATGCAGGGCCTGGACTATGGTAACCATACTGCTGATAAACATACTTATATATTTCTAAATACATACATATCATAAATAAATTACACCCAGACACAACAAATCATCGTGCTCATCACACAATTATTTGTCCTGGGTGGGAATCGAACGCTGACTTTATTATTAGCAGTCAGCGTTACAGACCATTGGACTACTAAGTTAAATAAAACTAAACTTTTTTTTATAATGTTTATATTAACTATTTTTTATTAAACTTGTGATTATTCAAATAAATGAAAAAGAAAAAATATATATGAAGAAAATCGATAGTTGATCGGAATTGCATTTTGACCGAACTTTTATTATGAGAATTGGCCTTCAGGTCAAAGTCCGCATACTTGTAACTTAAATTGGCTATTGCCTGGAAGGCCGAACTGAAACACATGTCTCATATTGTATGAGTACAAACTCTATTTAGTACCAACATAGAGTTAATTTAAGTTCGTGTAATCTCCTTTGAGACAGGGTTGGAAAGTCCCAGACTTATTTAAGTCACATTGGTTATTCAGTGAATGAACTATTCATTGTTATTGTTTTGTTATCACACCTTTACCACATAGGGCATTAGAGTTAAAATACAAGGATAAAGATAAGGGATAAAAATAGCACGAAGTACAAAAGTAAGTGACTGCACCGATGGCGTAGTAGTTTTAGCGGTCACCACGCCGCTTCCTACTGCGTCGAGTGTTCTGGGTCCGATCCCCACAGCGGCCTACATTTTGTGCGATCTACAAATTGTTGTTCTGAGTCTGGGTGTTCTTTGTGTCCGTTTACTGCGACAAGCGATATATCCCTAGTGCGGGAGTTCTTTTTTTAAAATAAGAACTTAAGTTACGAAAAATACAGTTTTTTTTAAATAAATAGTATATATATAGAAGTTGTTGTGTGTTATGTGAAATGTTATTGTAACCGATTTATTTTTAATACAAGACTAAAAAGACGACAAAAATGTAGGGTAAAACTAAGAGGTTAATAATAATATTCCACCTAATAAATTTATCAAAGTGTATTACGGCTGTGTATTTAAAAGTTGACTTTCAAAGTTTTTTCAGTCAGTCTGCCACAGAGATCAGTATTTAGCGGGTACTTGCTAAGTTTGATTGCTTTGTAGCCTCGGGCAGAGACTAATAATCGAAATTAAATTAAAGCTCGAGTCTTCGGTTATGATTGTCACATTTTTATAGTACAGCACTTATATTCTTGTCAGCTGGTCCCTGTTTTCCTCAGCTAGAAGAACAATTACTTCGGTCATTGCTCTGGTATATCTGTAGATGCATTCCTTCCTTTGAACTCGTTGGCTCGTTTTGATAAGACGCCAGCGTTCTGTGTAAATTGAGATTTTTCTTTTATCTTTAAACAATACTTCACGGTTGCGGTGAAATTAAATGGTATGTTAATAAAATTTGCATACACTTGTTGATCATTAATAAGTGGGAGTATTATTGTTGTACAAGTAATTATAACAATATAATCCAGTTGTTGATGTCAGTTTTTATTTAAGGTTAAAACATTACGTTTTGTGGAAACTTCTTCAGGTCATTAATAAATGTTTTTTAACAATTAAAAAACAAACTAACTTAAAAACGACTGGCCTGTTGGTTTAGTGGTAAACGATTCTGGCCGCTAAGACAGTAGTCGTGGGTTCCATTCTCACCAAAAACACATAAATGTGTGATGAGCACGATCATTTGTTCTGTGCCTTAGTGAAATTTATATATAAAATATGTATGTCTTTAAAAAGTAAGTTTATCAGCAGTATGGTTACCCTTGTACGGCTCTGCTTAGTTTGGGTTTAGACGGTGTGTGAAGAATGTGTAAATCTATATGTACAAAATATATATAGCATATAATTTCATCTTCTTCCATATTAAAATATTTACACAATATACTAAAATACTCTAGATATCGGTAACTACTGGTAGCGTGCCAAAACATAGTCTGTCGGTTTTTTTCTAGTATTGTTCACCAATATAGTGGTGGAAATGGTTTAACTGATTAGGTGGTTAAAGGAAGGGGCAGACAGCGGGCACGGCGACGTGTACGTAGTCGAAATGTAAGTACCGGGGCTGAGTGCGACCGCGTGACGCTTTGTGACATGACATCTTTTAACCGACTTCAAAAAGAAGAGGGTTCTATGTTCCACTGTATGTATTTTTTTATGTATGTTCACCGTCAATTGTGGACCAATTTTTAAAATTATTTTTTCTAGTACATAATTATATTGTAACGCGTTTACGCCGCGTCGTCTTCGCGCCCCGCCTTCTGTATGCTCCAGCCATTTAAGTTTCGGCCTACACTTGAGTTCTTAAAATTGAACAGTGTAATTTCATTAGCTAGGTCTAAGTATTAATGATAAAAAAGAACGAATAAAGTTAAACTGATACATAAACGAGTTTAATTTAAAAGTTTAAGGCATTGTTCATTAAATTAGAATATTATGTCTCTATACCAGATCTTTAAGTCGTTTAGTTTCTGTAAATATCATAAAAAATTATAACACAATTTGCCTAACACTGTTTGCGACGTTACAACGTTAAAAATTCTACTAACCCAGTTGTTTGATACAAGTTAGGATTGCTATTGTATGATTATAATATACTTTAATATACGAGTATTTAATTTACCGCGATAACATACGAGTTGTATTGACCTCAATCCGGAGAGTACCAAACTGCATTCTAAATGTCTTAATTAATTGAAACTTATTGATAGACTTGTTTTGTGCCATTTGTTATATTTACATGTTAAATATGTATCATATAATAAGGATGGCGCAGTGGTTTGTGTAACGGACTGCTATTCCAAAGGTCGAGGGTTCCATTCCCGCTCAAGTCAAACATTTGTGTGCATGAGCATTTAATGTTTGATTTTGTCTGGGTGTTTCAATGTATAATATGTGTTTACAAAAAAAAAAAAATGTATTTATATCAGTTGTCTAGTACCCATAGTACAAGCTCTGCTTAGTTTGTGACTAGATGGCGTTGAGTGAATGTGTTAGAATATTATTTTTATTATTAATTGCAAGTGTTATATAGTAAGTTATAAGATTTATATTTGTACTGATCGTATGACAAGCGTGAAAGAGATTAAGTACAGAGTAGATTACGACCTAAATTTTATCTAAAATAAAATGCGGTGAGTCATTACTGCTAGGCTGGTATGTATAGTCACCACGGCTTAATGACGGGCCTGTTGGTCTAGTGGTTAGTAACCCTGACTGCTAAGCCGGAGGTCGTTGGTTCGATTCCCACCCAGGACAAATATTTGTGTGATGAGCACGATCGTGTCCGGTGACGGATTAGGAATACAGAGTGTCACCACCCCTATTCATCCCATGGGTGTCGTGAGGTAACCAACGGAGCAAACTACGCAGGAGAACAGCACTGCAAAGAGAAGGAAAACTTGAAACAAACCCTATACCAACCCGTCTGGCCAGCGTGGTATAGTAGGCCAAAACCTCCTTTCTGAGGAGAGGCCTATATCCAGCAGTGGACCATTAAAGGCTGTTGATGATGATGCTGATGAGCACGATCGTTTGTTTTGTCTGGGTGTAATTTATCTATAATATGTATGTATTTAGAAATATATAAGTATATTTATCAGCAGTCTGGTTACCATAGTACAGGCTCATTATTTTTTATTATTATCATTAATAGCGACAGAAAATGTGTAGGGCATGAGTGACGTCACTAATGGTGCTTAACATCGCTTAATGACAAAATATAGGAAAACTTTTAAGGTCCCTACACCATTAAATATAATTATTATATGAAGGATAAGCAGTTTAACTTACGTGTGTATTTCGGGGATGCCCAATTAGTTTCGGACCTGTGACCTGACCATCAAAGGGTGAAGTGACCTACCGCGACGGTGTCAAGAGTAGAGTAGAGTACTAAAACTAGATGATTAAACAAAGTCGGGCATTCCATGAAACATACACGTAAGTAAAATCGATAACTCTTTTAAAATATGAATACTACTCACGATATCTTTTATAAATATCATCACGATATCTAATCAAAGGCAAAAAAAGCCATCAAAATACCACGGTCTGCTTTTCATCTAATGAATGAGCCAAGAAAGAAGAATCCGAGTCTGACGATGAAGACAAGGGCTTCGGACTATTTGACTAGCAGCATTGTTAAGTGTACGCGGCGTTGGTTGTTATTCCATTTATGGTGTAAGCATAACATAATGCATATGTGTCTATGAAATGTATTGCTATTGATACTGAACACCGAACCTCTCCTCCCCCTGATTCCACGGGGTGGGGCGGGGCCTCAAAAAGCGGCACCGCAACTGTGACTTTTGAGTTCCAGGTTTCCATGAGCGCCAATAATCACTTATCATGAGGTGATCGGTCCGCTAATTTGCCCCTATGCTCTAAAAACCTATGATTCTTTACCTTTATCTTTTTATCATCAATACTTAAACTTTATACCGTTACTAAATAGTAACACCATATATTGCAGGGTTCTCCGTGGCAATTCAAGTACCCGGGCAAGGTGAACAAATTTTCATGCAAGAACAAACTGAGCACGCAGCTGCGACAAAGCGCCGAGGAGTCCATTAAAGAACCTACACCCGCAGACCTGTTCCAGGTAGGTGGATGATTTTTGTACTGACACCATGTAATGGTATGATGTAGTGATAGTTATATTGTGTTAGGAAAAACTGATAGGGGGATAGAGCTAGGGTAAGAAATACCTGCGAGTCTCGAGGACGCGTACTCACTACTTGTATGTCATGTGATTGGAAGGCAACTAGAAAAGAAAGATTCTTTAAGAGTTGAACTATACAGTACGCTAAGAGTTTGTACTCAGCCGTTTTTAGAAACAGTTAATCAGCAGATTACGAGGTCTGCTATTTATGTATCCGGAATAACAAAGTGAAACAAACATAGCATTTATTATAGTTTTATTGCTTTTCAAAATATTCGCCAATTTGGAACCAATTTTCGTAGCACTTTTTCTATTCTGATTGTGGTATCTCCAAAACGTTAATTTTGAACGTATCAACAGCCTCTTCAAGGCTCGAAAAACGTTGACCACGTAATTTATGCTTCAGGGAATAAATAAAAGTCGTTAGGGGCCAAGTCAAGGCTATACGGCGGATGACCCTTTAATTCGATGTTTTGATCTTCCAAATACTGAGTTGTTTCGGCCGATGTGTAGCAGCTAGCATTGTCACGGTGAAGAAGGATTCTACGTTGTCGGTTATTTCTTCAGACTTCTGGCAAACAAATGGTCGTGTACCATTCAGAATTAACCGTTTTACGATCCTCTAGTGGCACGGTCGAGTACTAGCCACATGTCCATTTATACCAAAAAAACAAGCGACCATTTGCTTCAGTGTTTTTTGAACGAATGACTTTGTTGGGTTCGACTCATCTTGGAACACCCAAACCGTTGATTGTTGTTTAGTTTCAGTATCCAAGATTCATCACCTGTGTAGATATTATAGACAGCTTTTGACGCACCCTGATTCTACTTTTGTAACATTTATTTACACCAATCGGCACGAGCCCATTGATATAATACTTACATAGATGAGTAATTACCGCCTAAAATCGTTGCTACTGCACATCTGTCCACAGGCATATGCGTAGCAAACGTCAATTCAGTGTTCAATATGGCGTCAACCGAGTTGAACATAGCGACACATGACAGTAACAATCGCCAAAATGGGTAAATGCGTAGTGAAAGAATGCGATTCAAGGTCACAAAACATTAATAAATCATGCGGAATTACTTTCCACGTGTTTCACTTATGGTTTTTGTATTGATAATATCGTAAATAAGGCTATAATTGAAATAAAACACTGATAATTGTAATTTAGAATCAGTGTTACCATTAAAAAATCATTTTGGTTTACCCACATTAGTGGGAGAATTTATAATTTATGAAATAATATGCTTTATACTGTTTTTAAACATTTTGCCAATAATAATAAAATATAGGAAGAACGGTAGTTGTTAGGGCTGGACCGATCACTTTTTTTAGGGACCCGTTGAACGTTCTTCTTGCTTGGTGCTGGAGACTTTTGTACAAAAGAATTAATTCATTGTTTTTCTTAATTTATTATCAATTTTAAATAATAATTGTACAAAAAAATAATATTAATATAAATAAATATTTTTTTTTTTTTTTTATAAAATATAAATAAAAAAAATAAAAAATAGTTTCTTTTATTTGTTTTTTAAATTATAATAGAATTTGCAATACACCCTGGGGATTATTTATTATCAGTACAAGTTGATCATTCACTTTTATTATTAAATGCTATTATTTTTACATACGTAAAAATAAGATTGTATCATGAAAGTAAAATATCCACACAAACTTATAAAAAAGAGTCTAAAAGACAATTGTATACAAACTGATGCTTCACAGCGCAGTTTGATTTTACACTGAATATAAACCCTTTTAACCAAATATTTCCAGTTATTTTATTATTTATACCTATTCCATTCAATTCGAAATATATTATTTAAAATATTTAAATTAATTTATTTTATTACAAAATTGTTTAAAAAAAATTGTTTCTTAGTTGTTATGGGTAAAATTTCATACGGTAGTCAACACTGGCCCACCATCGTAAAGTTATGTCTTTGTCTTTGTCTAATCCGAGCGATGGTATTGTTCTTGTCTCGCGTGTAAATGAGACATAAATATGTTTACTTTCAAATGTTTAGTGGTATTAAAGCTACGTCGTCAAAGTTCAAAAGTGGTTACACTTTTTTCGACGTGTGATAATGAGGTTTGCTTCTCTAGTGTTGTTTTAACTCAATGCACGAGCCCGTTTTTGGTCAATTCTCAAGTTATGCGGCGTTTTTGTGAACAAATTTTTTTACAGCGAAATTTTCGTGTAATATTTTATATATTCGTATACTCGTCATACTTATTCCCTGAGACGCCTCTATCTCGCGATATGTAACATGACGATCTTGCATTATTAGTTCCCGCACAGCATCAATATTTTGGGGTACAGCAACCGATTTAGGGCGACATTCTTTGAATTCGTCCGTGAGCCCTCGATTAAACTTACTAAACCAGTGATGCACTGTTGTTTTTGATAGTAATTTGTCCCCAAAAGTCGAAGAGAGTTGATCCGAAAATCGTAATAAATCATAGCACGAAAATTATCAAAATGACGCCACAAATGACAGCTACATGAAACAAATTGTATTCTTCAGCCAAAGAGTTCCATTTTTAAATGTTATAATTTTTTAATATTGTTCTGTAACTGGCCAGTTCCGGATACATAAATACCAGCCCTTGTAGATTACGTTTTGATTTTTGCATTTTTTTTTTAATTTATTTGAACCTGGCAGGCATTTTAAAGATATTGCTAATTATACTTGTTGACTTACTATGTCTTGATCAAACAAACGATTTTCCTGTGTGATAATCGAATCCACAGCTCTCCATATGACAGTTGTACTCTTAAACCAATGATAGAGACGCCTCAGTTCGTGTTAATATGTCCTTAAGAGTACTCACTTAACTATCAACATAATTAAATGACAACAGAAATTTTACATAAATAAAGTAAATAATTTAAGATTTTTTATTTTACAGCCGAACCAAAATTTAGAATCTCACAACTTCGTGAGCGGTATGAAACTAGAGGCCTTAGATCCACAAGACATGAAGTTTATTCGTCCTGCCACCGTTACTAAAGTGTTCAACAATTTCCACTTCCTAATAGTGATTGACGACCACGCTGAAGACTACGAAGATACCAAAATGGCGTGGTTGTGTGACTCCATGCACCCATACATTTATCCAATAGGATGGGCACAGAAAAATGGCCTAAGTTTTAAATCACCAAAGATATGGAAAGAAGAAAACTTCGATTGGGACGATTATCTTACAATAACGTCATCAGTTCCAGCCCCTGATTATTGCTTCGGGACCAAAACACCGTTGAAAGATATTAAAGTAAATATGAAATTAGAAGCAGTTAACCCACAAAATCATGAAGAGATCCACGTAGCAAATGTTGATGCCATCGTGGAGCATATGTTATGTGTTGAATTGTTACCAATTGGGGAGAAATATTGGTTTGCCCAAGATAGTGACTTGTTATTCCCTGTAGGATGGTGTGATAGCAATGATTATGCTTTACACATTCCTGATACGACTGTACAAAAAGAACCACCAAAACCAATTGAAGAAAAGGTAGTAAGTAATGAAAGCAAATCAGATGAATGGTGTGACCGAATTTTTTTTAATTATAAGTGCTACGCTGGACCATCTATTAGCAGGAATAAGTTGTCACAATTGCCGAAGCATGTGGGCCCAGGACCATTGTCACTAGTGCTCAAGGAAGTGCTGAATAAAATTATATCGGCGTCGTACAAGCCTGCAAAGTTGTTGAAGGATTGGGAGACTGAGGGACCACCAGAGGAGGGGATGAGGCTGGAAATGTTGAGAGCAAAGTGAGTATATTAAATTTTGTTAATATTACTATAGAATGTATGATATGATATGTGGTATGATATTAGCTTATTAGATATATGAATCCTGTAGAGGCCAATTTCCTGACAGTTTCGATTTTTAACAATCTTTTAACTGAATACATAATTGTTGAATTAAAAATAATTACCATTTAATTTTAAGTATTTAAAATATCAGTAGAAGATTTCACTATTAATATCACTATGATAAAATAAATTGCATATCAGATTTTTTTCACGATCAAGCGGTAGAGATGAGTAAATCTCTTGATTCAAAAAAAATCTTGACAATATATAAAAATCCTTAGCAATATCGGGTAAATTTTAGCAACTCAATCATAATAATAATTGCGTCTTCTGTATGTAGTTACGATTTGACGCATTTATAGAATAATTCTTAGGCTCGGATTTTTGTCTGGTGTATCTTTAACACTAAAAATGAATTTACAGAGTTATAGAGGAGAATACATGTGCGTGTGTCCCTCAGGTTGAAGACAAGCACATACCACGCGTACGTGCCGATAGCGCGCTCGTGGCGGCAGGTGGCGTCGTTCTGCCACGCGGCGTGTCGGCGCCTGCAGGCCTGCCCGAGCCTGTTCGGGCCCACAGAGTACCCCAACATGTGCCCCAACAACTGCCAGAACGTCGACAAGTCCACCTTCCGTATGTTCGCCTTTCCTTATTACATCACTCAGCACCAGTAGCCATTATATACCTTCATCGAACAGTAAAATATATAATAATAATCGTCCCCCTTCAATTCATTAGCTACTGTAATCAAATTCATTGTTTCAAGGCATTATTGTCATTTTGACTGTTCATACAGGAATACCTTGGCTCAAGCAAATTAATAATTAACATAATATTAAAATTGTTGGTGGGACGAGTCCCTGTTCAATGTTTATTATAATTTTTTACGCTATTTTAATTTGTCTCTTCATTTAGTTGTTGCAAAATATAATTTCATGTAAAATAATATAAATGACATAAATTATTTTAGAACCAGTCTTGATGATCTAACTCAATATGAATGTGAATTTACGCACACAAAATACAAAATTCCTGAGACGATACAAGCAATTGAATAGTTTTAGATATCTATTTTCCGATCCTAGTTTATATAAAGCCTTTTGCTAGTCTTGGTATCTCGAGAATCTATTTTATTATCCTGCTATACAAATAGAATTCGTAACATCTAAACTCTTGAAAACAATTTTATTGAAAACAATTTTAAATGGCGTTATATTACAGATACCTCGGAAATTAATTCTTGACTTTATCCATTACTTTCTCTTTAATAATCCTCTTGTAAAATATTAAAGAAAACCTTAAATAAGTAGTAATGGCAACAAATTTTTCATTTTAGATAATGGCACAGAACGTCGAGGTCGTCCAAAAGGCAGTCTCAACGGACGCAGGAAAAAGAGAAAAGCTGCCACAGAGAAAAAAGAGAAAGAAAAAGAGCCGCAACCAGCGCAAGAGTCTGAGAGCAACAAAGACGTGGAATCCATTGAGAGCGAGCACAGCGCAGGCTCCACCCCTCCTTCTGAGCAGGGCACGCGCCCAAACTCTCCCGACAGCGTCGAGTACAAGCGCACCCAACGCCGGAAACGCGAACCAAAAAATAATTACCCAAAGCTTGAAATGAAAACTCGTGGCGCTAAGCTTCCAAACTTCGCTCTCCAAATGAAAGAGGCTCATTGGAATAAGAAAGACATGCAAACCATATACAGCAATACATGCGTAAAGAAACAGACCTCACATGATAGCGATTCAGAGAACGAGACGAATGAAAGCAGTACGAATTCTAGAGATGCCAAAAATATATCAGATGTATCAGACTCTGAGGAACCCGAACTAAAGAAACTGAAGTTCAACACGTCTTACGATCCTCTGCCGTCTGATAACAAGATGTTCGAGAAAGACATGGCCATGTCGTGGATGAAAGGAAAGCTCAAACTGTCTTCGAATCCTCTAGACTGGTCGGTCGATGACGTTTACGCGTACTTAAGCAACACGGAGGATTGCAAACTCATCGCGGAGAAAATGAAACAAGAGGAGATCGATGGCCAGGCCTTCGTCATGTTAGATCTGCCTGTTATTAAGGAATTTTTACACATGAAGAAGGAATTCGCGTTACATTTAAGTAAACATATAGCTATGATGCGCTGGTATATAATCAATTTTGAGGAGAATAGTGAATCGTGATTTTGTATCTTATTCTATTCTTTATCTAGTCCACAATAAAGTATTTGTTGAATAATTATAATAAGTTGTATTTATTAAAAATATAACGACAAAACCTCACGATTTACGAAATTTACGACACAAAAAGTTGCATATTTTGGATATAAAAGATTTTTCAGATTCACGGTCATGACTGAAGTCCTCGTTGAGGTAAATATTCTTCTTAGCACAAGAAACCTTGACAGGTATTTCTCTATCCGGAACATCGCATTCTTCTTGTTCCTGTTCTACATATTTCTTAAGTTCCATCTTTTTGGCAGCCACTTGAATCATATTCTCTGCAGATGCTACTTGCTTGCCATGCTCAAGGGATTTGGAGGGTTTCTTTATATTTATTTCCGACAGTAGATTGCGATCATTCATTTTGATCTGTACACAAGGATTGCCGCTAAGCAAGTAAATATTGAAAACTTCTTCTTTCGCAGTTTCTTTTTCTTTATTAACTTTTTTTTCATTTAGAGTAGAATCAGTGAGATATTCTTCATTTTTGTAAGCCTCCACTATGGGTGCCAGGTTTTCGATATCAGATTTTTTGTTGAGACTGGTCAGTGTGAAAGTGTCCTCCACATGAATTGAGGTTTGAATAGACGATTCTGTCTCGTTGTCTTTTAGAGAGTCATCACTTTTCTTAGAATGATCTGAACTCTTGCTGTCGCACGACCTTTTACTTTCATTTGATATTGATGTATCAGAGGACATTATGTGTTGTATCATATCTTTAATGAAGTCTTCCATATCGGCAACTGCTTCCGTATCGTTCTTTGCAAGAATCTCATAAAATCTTTTCTTATAAAGCTCAAAGTCCCGCATACTGGCATAAAAATTGTCAAATATCTCTTGGACCGTAGTTTTAAAGAATTTTATGTTCGACTCCAGACTAGTGAGCGAGTTATCGTCAGTTTGAAGTTCCTGAGATATATTTTTGAAAATTTTCATTTCAAGTTTGTCAAGTTCTGAATTAGTCAGTGACCTTCGATCTCCAACATCAGTAAAATCGTAGAACTTTGAATCCTTGACAGGGATTTCATCGTGTTCATATTTTTTGTAGTATTCTCCCAAATTCCTGAGATTGTTAACTATGTTTTCATGCTTTATTTGTCTAGATCTTAAAAAGTTGATATCAGATTTGCAGCTGTTGTCAGACTCTGGTAAATGCTTTGGTATTCGTGGTGTGCAGAAACTATGGCGCATTTTAAGTTTTGACTCTGAATCGTCGCCTGTAAAAAATAAATAAATAAACAAATCGCGAACAGATCATGCAGATCTCTTTAAATCATGATTAACGACAAGCCGGATCGAATAGCTCTCTCTCTCTCTCTCTCAATAAATTAAATAAAAACCTGAGCAACCTTTGCAGGTATTTTATGAAAGTGGGGACACACGGTTCACCTGAAGGAATGTGATTACCGCCGCCTATGAACGCCTGCAACTCAGGAGTCACAAGCGCGTTGCCAGGCCTTTTAGGAAGGAGTACGCTCTTAGAAAATTAGTTTTTATCCATGTTTTATAAATTTATTGTAAATACCTACATTAAAAACAATGGGACAATTTGTGTTAACTGAAGCAAGTTTCTGGAGCTTAGGTTCTAGAATCAGTCATCCAATATTACAAACAGTAACCTACTGCTCAATAGTCTGCTAACTCGCAAAAGTCTGTAAAATACACAGTTCCATGATCCAAGGTTAAAGAGTATGAAGTAGCCGAAGACTCAAGGAAAATAGTCAGAAAGTAGGATTTCTAACAGAAATAATTCTCTATGTAACTAAATTAAAGATTATAACACTTACCCATTTTGTTTTATTGCAAGTCAAAACAAAATTTGATCGTGTATTACGATAGTGTAGGAATGGATTGCAACAGTTCTTGTTTGTAAATACGTTTAATTAGTTTTAGACTATAAGTATATGTAACAGCATTATAAAACTATCATGATTTAGGAAAATGCAAAGATTGACGTCAAGTTTACAAAATATGAAAAATAACCGAAATCCAAACGGTGTCGACTGTAATCTGTTTTTAAAAATAGCGGCTAAATTATTTGTGAACCATAGACTATAAATTGAACTTTAAAACAATATTATTGTTATTTCGTTTTAAACAATATTCTGAAAAGCGACCGCGTAGTAGTAAGTGATATATGTATTAAGTATTTGTTAAACCGGATTTGATATTTTGTCAAACATATTTGCCAAAATAAGATGATCATAAGATACGCTGTTCTTCACGGATCTGAACAATGGTCGATAAAGAGAATGGATGAGAGAAACCTGTCTTTAGCTGAAAAGCATATATCATATTTAGTGTGACTAGATTAAGCAAGGTGAGCAATAAATACATAGAGAAAGCGTGAAAGTAGAACCTGCGTTTGAAAAGTACAGGAGCAATAGGTTATCGTGGTATGGAAAATTTGGTCAAGAGTTTTATTAAAATGAATGGACCAAAAACTGAAAGATGGATGAACTGCGTAAAATAGAATATGGCTATAAAAGAAATAATCCGTCATATGACGAATGATAGAAGTTAATGAAAGAATGAGACACGTTGAGTTAAACCCAAATAAATTATCCAGAATCACTGCCAGATTCCCAAACAATTACATCATTTCCTGTCTCCTCCTGGTTTACATTTGTGATTTTTTGTCACGAGTCGACGTTAATCTATACACAACAAGGCTGAATTGTCCAGTACTTGTTTGATCACGAACGTCACACAATAGTCACTGTTGTCGTTGTCAGAATATAATTTACCACTTAATATCACATAGTTGTAAAAGTAAGCTAATTTGTCAACAACAACAACAATACTATCTGTATTGTTAATAATATTTCTGATCCAAAATATTTGAAAATAATTTGTTTCTAAACGTTTGATTCTTCTTTTATTGTTTATGCTGCCTATGCCGAAGTTTAGAAAGAAAGAAAAGTATCAGATTGTTGTAGTGCGAGCAAGAAGACTCGATAACCGTCTCCAGTAAAAATTGTCTATGTCAAGCCAGTCATTGAACCGTCAATTATTGTTGAACGAACGAACGACAGCGAATCTCAGAGGCCCCGCCTTTATATTCGTATTTTATTATTTCAGTTGGCTTTCGCGATGATATTGTTATAGAAACTAGCACTTAGGTAATATTTTTTACTGAATAAAATGTTTTAGTCCAGTCTACCATAAAACAAAATGAAGTTACTAGTACTGGAATGCAATTATTGATTTCTCGTGTACAGCAACAAATAGTGAGATTGTGTGGGTTTTGTTGCGGTAGCTTCACCTGGAATTGTGTAGTTCGAAGGGCTCAAGTTCTTCCTTATTTTTGCATTTGCCTTGGAAGGTTTAGTGTCATAATAGGTCATCAATTTAGTGTATTTGATGATGCTATTTTTAGTGGGAGTTGTCATTGTGGCTCCAAAGCTCTATTCGGATTAGGTCATCGAGTGCGGTAAACATGTGTGCCGGAGAAATGTGTTGAACTATGTTTTAAAGTGATTAATTTGGTTTCTTGTTAGATAAACGAGTACTACTAAGAAGTAGAAGATCTGCAAAAATGAGTACAACAAGTATTCTGTGTTTTGTCGCGCTAATATCATGTTCGGCGGCTTTATGTGAGTACTATTTACTTTTGTTTAAATAGCTTTGTATACCTGTGTGTATTTATTATCTCATTACATATCGACTTTTATTTATTTTTTATTTCATCATCATTTTTTTTTAATTATTATACTGTATCAGTGGACACTTGAACCCAAGAGAAACAGAATCCTATTTGACACACCTTGAGCTTTATCTGTAGCGATAGTATCTGAATAGTTCAATTAATTCATAGTCTAGGAGTATTTCTATAGTTTCAGGTGTATATTTTTTTATGTATTTAGGTGGTTATCAAGATCACTAAGTTATATATTTTAGTACTAATAGTAAAATACTTATAAGATTCAAATTATACACATAATGTGTAGACTAATTCACTAAAAAAGCATTTTATAATACATAAGAACATTGACAAAGAATTATTAATTAATTGAACATTGACTTAATATTTATAAATTATATTAATAATAGCTTCACACATCTCACACACGGGCGTCTGGTTACAAACTAAGCAGAGCCTTGCTATGGTAACCAGACTGTTGATAAACATACTTATATATTTCTAAATATATACATATCATAGATAAATTTCACCCAGACACAGAACAAATCATCATGCTCATCACATAATCATTTGTCCTGGGTGGGAATCTAACCCACAACCTACAGCTTAGCAGTCAGGGTCACTAACCACTAAATCAACAGGCCCATCATTTAAAATATGGAATTACTACAATTACTGGTACACATTTAAAATATGGAATTTAAATATGTGCCAGTAATTTCTTTTCTAACATAAGAAATAATTCAGAATCCAATTATGTAAATATCACTATTACATAGTTCAATTTTTATACTGTAAAGTTACTAATTTAATAAAAATAAAAATTTTGTTTCCCTGTAAACCCTTTTCAAGTATATTTAAATTGTAAGAAAAAAAGAGTCATTAAATTGAAGAACAATAAAGAAACAGGGTTTTAATCTCTTTTACAATTTTTTTTTTAACATTACATTAGCACAAATAAAGACATGCCTATATAGCTATCTCGTTTTCTCAAGCTTTTTCTCATATTATAATTTGCTTTTCTAAGGAGAGGCCTATGTCCAGCAGGGGACTATTAAAGGCTGTTGATGCTGATGATGATAATGACAGCAGTCACAATTGATTTAATTAGCTATTACCTAGTCTAATATTTATTCAGCTTCACTTCAATTTTATTATTGATTATTTTTAAACATTTTTGTAATGTACATGGATGGACCCAGCACTCATATGGTCAATCCATGGAATGCAATGAAATAGGTCTTACCTATGACATAAATCAAATGAAATGATATAAAAATAGAAGTAACTAGGGTATTATTAAAGTTAAAACTGAAATTAAAGCATTTGCCTGAATTGCAGGAGTTCATGGGTGGCAGTAGTCACTTTCCATCAGGTCACCCGTCTGCTTGTTTGCCCCTCTCTATCGTAAAAACAAATGTACATCACTATTTAGTACTATTTTATCACTAATTGCAACAAAGAGATATAAAAATGTAAAAAAAACAAATTTAGTATTCATCTTATAAAATGTCTAATTTAGCTTCTTGAAAAAACAATACTAATAAAATCAAATAATCTGTAAAAAACAGTCCATTAGTCATAGGTATTGGTCACATCTTATTCTTGATAATAATAACTTCATTTAGTTCCACATACCAGATTTTTAATTGATCACATTGTTTTGTCCTTGTCCAGGCTCTATTAGGTTTTTGATGTCATCAGATTGAATTTAACTCTGAACTACCCACCTCCAAGAACTCCATTCATAAAATATTATTATTAACTATCAAATTGAAATTGTAGTAATTGTAAAAGTAGAAAATTGTAGTAGTGTAAACATTGTAATGGCTAAGGTGTCTGATATGCATATAGACGGACCTGTTGCTCTACTGGTTAGTGACCCTGACTGCTAAGCCGGAGGTCATGGGTTCAATTCCCACCCAGAACAAATATTGTGTGATGAATACAGTCATTTCTTCTGTATTTGGGTGTAATTTATCTATAATATGTACCTATGTATTTAAAAATATATAGGTATATTTATCAGCAGTCTGGTTACCATAGTACAGACTATGCCTATTTTGAGATCAGACTGCCGTGTGTGAGATGTAAAAAGTTATTATAATCAAGTGGTTTAGGATTCAAACACTACCTTCTACACTATTGATCTTTATATTCACTACTAATAGTAGTTCCCTGCGTTTTCACCTGTGGGTTTAGTCACAGCTCTACTCTTCATCCGTGTTATGATACACAACATATAAGATAATGAAATTTCTCCATAATAATTTTTTTCATGGATCTTTTTAATAGTTATTCTGCTATTTGGGGCAAAGACAAGAAAAAAAAGGTTCTGTGCAGTTTTATACATGTTAATTGTCACTGCCGGTTCTTATGTGCCCTAGTGTGATGTTATTACTATAAAATATGTAATATAAAAAGGCTTAAAAAAGGTTTTACAATCTGATAGTAGCATATTTAAAAAAGAGAATAATAAGAAAAAAAAAAACAATTTTTCTCTAATTCTTCTTTTCAAACAGTGGTTTTATTAATTATGTAGATTCATCAAATGTTATTGTATGCAAAGTTATCAGTTTTGGAATAATTTTTCACTTAACAATGTATTGTTGCGGTACCTGTGTACATATCATATACATGATATTATGCCCATGGCATTCTCTTAAAGGGATCCATTGAATTTGTAATTAGTGCCAAATAGGATACAAGGAATCAATAAGTCTTCATAAAAATGAATTAGAGATAGATGTTTATAAATTATCTACATAATAAACTGGAAACTTTTAAAAATTGTTACTTAGGTATGTTGTAGGATTTATAAAGCCAAATCAACAATTTACACCATTTAGATTTAACATGATTTTTCTAAGGAGAGGCCTATGTCCAGCAGTGGACTGTTATGGGCTGTATTTCTTTCTAAGTTGTATCTACAAAACTAACCTACTTATGCAAAACAGTATCATACACATAATGATAATTTTGGGAAGAAGCTAGTTTAGTCTTATAATACCATTAAAATAGGTTGCTATTTTGTATTTGTTTGTATAAAAGTATAATATTATTAAAAAAAAACATTCATCACTGCTGGACATAGGCCTCTCCCATTGCCTCTCCAATTCATTCAATTTTAGATATTTCAGTGACCATAATTATAAATAAAAATTTGTCAAAATTGTCAGATCATTTTGATGCTTGCAAGATTTTATCATCCTTGTTTTGGTGTGACTTATCATCTAAAACAAATACAGTTAGTTCCACTTTATTGATATATATTTTATTTTTATTTATCTGCAATTGTTATAAAAGTAATGAACTAACCCACTCATTATTGGCTTCCCTGACTTATAAATATTTAAACCTTTTTATCCTAATTAGTAAAGCTATTTTAAAAGTGTGTGTTAAGCAACTTGATGATAAGAATTTGACACTTTGGGTGAAGGTCTACAACAAATGAGTCAGTATGCACTTTGAGAAGTGTTCATGTTTTTTAAATACATATTTTAGATATCATAGATTAAATATCTACCTATTCAAGATTCCTCTGTTATTCACATTATGTTATTATAATTGATGCCAATTAAATATACAACGTATAAAATAATTCCTTTATTCTGGTTCCTAAAAATAAACTAAACAGTTGCACTTAGCCACTTAATAAAATACATTTCTGATGTCTTGTAGAAGAGAAGTAACACCACTCTCTGATGACTTCTCTTTGGTGATGGTCTGCACTCTACTTAAAAAATAATATAAAATATAATAATAATATAAAATTCTACCACATACACACAACGCCATCTAGTCCCAAACTAAGCAGAGCTTGTACTATGGGTACTAGACAAATGATATAAATACATATATACCTTTTTTTTTTTGTAAATACATACATATTATACATAGAAACACCCAGACCAAATCAAACATCAAATGTTCATGCACACAAATGTTTGACTTGAGCGGGAATGGAACCCGCGACCTTTGGAATAGCAGTCCGTTACACAAACCACCACGCCATCCGGTCGTCAAATGCCCAAGGCCATCACTCACTAACTAAGCTTTTAGAAAATAACTTCATGTCAGTGGTACCTGCTCGAAATCCAGGCTTTTCAAAAGTATGCAGCATGGATTTTGCCCATGGCTCCGCTTGCGAATATGTCGGTTATCGCTTTAAAAGGTACTCATGTCCTTCCTCACGAATAAAAGTATCTCCATGCCAAATTGCATTAAAATCGGTTTAGCGGTTTAGCCGTGAAACAGAGAGATTACTTTCGCATTAGCATTATAATATTAGCATTAATAATATTAACAGGAATTAGGTATGTGCTATTTATTACATGTGCAGTAGGAAAGAAGTTAAGATCTCATTCAGTCTAAACAAGCCCAGATTTCAGATTCATTTATATTTATTTTCCCACGCTCATTAACTAATCGATTATTTACTCGGAAGTAATGAGGTGTCTTTTTACTCGAGCAGTTTTGTTAAGACCACTAAACCAGTTATGTATATTCAATGCAACGGTCAATATCAGTCGACATCGGGAAAGACCAGTGAACATTATTTATGATAGTAAAGAAACCGGTTCGTAATAATTACTTATATTAAAAGATGAATAAAAAAAGTTCGCGATGTTTTTTTGTATTTTGGATTTTATTATAGTGTACATTTAGATCGAATATCGTTCACGTAAATACACCTTTTTTGTCTCCTCTGGCTCGAGAGGATTGCCCTAAAAGTCCACTCAGTTTCAAACTAGAGGTTTATTTAGATGGATTTCACGGTCCTTAGGAAAATGTTTAGGTTACTCTTAAATTTTCTCCTAATATGTTTTAAGGAAACGAAATGTTGAAACTTCTCTGTATTGTGCTCACATTGTGCCTTTAAGTAAGTAGCTGATACGATGCTATTTAGTACATTACAGTATTCTTATGACTATGAGGTCCAGGACATAGGTTAACTTAATAATCCTACCGAATGTCAGAAATGCTAATAATTGTTTGTTTATTGAGTTTTGCGCAACGTCTCAACCTCTATATTAATCGACATCAATTTAAATCGTGAATTTTTCCATATACATTGTGTGTGGGACACACTAAAGACATAGATAGCATATTATGTAGTTTCCTTTCATCCAGAATCCGAGGAATGGTTGGCAACCAGGGCCTGAATTCTGTTATTCTAATATTGTATCAATAGCCTGTCGATGGAATGTCGTCATTCATGATATGTAGTAAGACCAATGGCCGGATGACTTGTCACTGAACTGCCACTGATACAAATGTCTTCAATGTCTTTGTAATAGTTTGGTAAACGGTACATTTTAAATTTGTAAGAAAATGATATTTTTAATTTGCCTGGTATGGCAATGTTGTTGATATCACCATTGATGACCTATATTACTATATCGACAGTATTGACACTGAATTTATGCTAGTAGAATACGGATATTTTGACCGATGTCAATGGCATCTCAATAGCGTGTCAATGGAGAGACAGTGGCTTGGCGTTAACATAAAATAGCAGAATTGAGGCCCTTAACAACAGACTACTGTTGCTATTCTTAATCATATATGTATATTTACTTTTTTTAAAGTAGAACTAGCACCAAACATTGCAGCGATAGTAAAATCATAGGTCTCGATGTCAATCAAAAAGCACAGTACATAGTTAATGAATGCATAATTTTTATCATACTTTACACGACGGCTTCGCAAAGTGGTCGAAATCGATCCCTTGGGGCCGATTTCGGTTTCACAGGGGTCGACATAAACGATAGGAAAAGGGGGTCTACGAGGTCTAAAAATCGACCCCTATTAATTAACACAGATTCATATTTGAAACTTTCAAGATACTGCGTTAATATTTGTCTTACGTGTTCCAACTTTTTATAAGACTGACTAATATTTTAGTAGGAAGTATCATTATTTAACTTTTATGAAACTCAACAAGTCGTTAAGCGCGCAGTAATTTGGCTATGGGGTATCAGTTCATTTTAGAAAACGGATCTCTTGCCCTAAATAGTTTGGGAATCAATACTTTACACGAATACACTAATAAAGTATTTTAATACATCTTTGTAACATTAAATAATCAGTGAGACAGTGACCTACCAATATTTCTCAGAATATATAAATACATGTCTCATACAGTTTTGCGAATCTTCGTCTGCATATTAATATTTCCGGTGTTCATGTGATACATTTGTGTACAGTGACGTCACCGCCGAAGATAGTCAAGCAGCCGACACAAGAAGAGATTCTGTTCCAAGTGGCGCAGGCTGGAGAAGTGGATAAACCATTTATCATCGAGTGCGAAGCGGAAGGTGAACCGGCCCCGAAGTAAGTCAAATTTTATTTTCAAGCTTCTTGTTACGTATCTTGTTATAAAAGGCTACAGAGTGAGTAACATAACAAGAAAGTGATACAAATATTTAACACTACAAATATCTTCTTGAAGGCTTATAAAGATCGCTTTGTGGTTCGAGTTTCGTTTCGACCGTTTTAAATGTCTTCCTTTATTGAATGGTCCAGAGGTCTAAGTGTGAGTTTACTTAACATTTACTCGATCATGACGGTGAGCGCGTTCGGCGCTGCGATTGGTCTGCACTGAAATCTGCACCAATCGCAACGTCGAACGCGCTCGCTGTCGAGAGCGACTTCATGTGAAATAAAATTGCACTAGAGCCTCTGTAACTGTATAGAATAATAATAATGTTTCGGACATCTGACAAACAACGCTATCTAGTTTCAAACTAAGCAGAGCTTGTACTATGTAAATAATATACAAAAGAATAGCTTTATGCAACCAATATTACATAATTTTCAACTTTATTACACATTGTTTAAAGAAGTTATATTTCTGCACTTCTACATTAATAAACTTCAAGTATTTCTAAATCACACGATTACAAATATTTTCCTCACGTATAAATATATTCCACCTCCAAATAAGAAATGCTTCATCACAGTTGTACAATGCTGATAAACTAAGACAAGAAGCGGTTAGGAATTGTGTTATTTGAGCTCTTTGTCTCTACTGAGTTATTTTCTGCATCTGCTGGTCAGAGCTGCTTCGAGGCAATAATAATAATATTCTACAAAATTAACAACGCCATCTAGTCCCAAACTAAGCAAAGCTTGTGCTATGGCTACCAGACAACTGATATAAATACAAATATACTTTTTTTTTGTAAAAACATACTTATACATAGAAACATCCAGACATTAAACAAACATTAAATGTTCATGCACACAAATGTTTGACTTGAGCGGGAATTGAACCCGTGACCTTTGAAATAGCAGTCCGTTACACAAACCAGTACGCCATTCGGTCGTCAATTAGTGCCATGAGATAGGCAGACAGAATGCGTGTGCGTGTTACCACTGTATTTGTTTAAGTTGTAGGAACGGGAAGAACCAGGTACCAATTTGAAAAAGGCCTATGTCTAACAGTTCACGCGACAGCCTGATTGCGACCTTATCGTTATGTCAATAAAACTTGTTCATTTTAACCACATTAGTACCTATTAGAATAAAATCCATACCACACTATTGTTGTACATTTTATCGCATTATACCCAGTACATGATTGTTACACTCGTGATGTATATAGGTTCCTTATGGATGTATGACTCATACAATCTTCATCTTTTAGCAATGACAAGGGTATGCGGGTCGAGACGGAATTAAATTGAGAGCCGTATTTGGTACCTGCCTTGTAGGACGTCTTTGACAATGTAGTTTGTACACCGTGATTTATATAGGTAATAGTATTATATATAATATAATACAAACTAAACCTGTCTATTAACTTTTCACGATTAAATCTAGCTTATAACGAGATTTGACCAAAAACTTGTTGTTATCTTTGAAAGAAAGGTGAATTGCAGTGATTGGGTTACGTTTGAGATCAAACCCTTAAAGCCTTTACAACCTTAAAGGGTTGTATTAACAAAAAGTATACTTAATCCTTATACTTTTCATATAACGTATTAAAAAAAACGCAATAAAAGAAAGGTTATCGTGGTAAAATATATTTTAATCATGGTGAGCTTATATTCGTATTCAAAACAAAACTTCGCTGTACTATTATTATACTTTATTATTATTTATTTTTAATCTGTGGACATATTAGCCGCAGAACCGACAACCGTTGGGGAAAACGAGTTCTTGAGTGAAGACCGCGCCTCGGCAAGCGTAGTGTAGGATTCCCACAGGCCAGGTGAAGTGACGATTTTCGCAAGATGGCTGGCAGGAGCTGGATGCGAGAAGCCTAAAATCGATCTAAGTGGCGTGCAATGGGAGAGGCCTATGTCCAACAGTGGACTGCGATAGGCTGATGATGATGAAATTATGGCAATTTATGGTCCGTTCTCTTCGCCTGCTAAGACAAAGATTCCTTAACTTTCTTACATTTATTATTATATCAGTACAGTTAGCTTAGTATAGTTAGCTACATTTAGTACAATTATGAATGATTTTTTATTTTCGTTTATTACGCTACCATGTTTAAACCACTGAACCGATCATCATGTCATTTTTTCGTGTACATGATTTGAAGCGTATAGAATATAGGATACGGTAGGCAACGAGAGCTAGCGAGTTGATTGACAAAAACTACATTAATGCGGACGAGACCGTGGGCAGAAACTAGTATTGCATAGTTTGGGTTGCTTTATGTGCCGCGATGATTCATAATAATACGTTCCAGCTTATCAACGATGCGTTGTAGGCAAGACACGTTCGAAAATTCAGGTAGATCTCGTATTTTTAACATACACTTGAAGTACTTACACAAACATAAGCTGTTTCGGGTTACCGGAGTTCAAACCTCTCCTCCCCCTTATTCTTAGAAGGGGGGTCCTCCTTCTAAGAACTTACTTGAGACTCTTAAGTAGGTGTCTACGTACGGCGGTAGCTACTTACCATCGGGTGACTCGTCTGTTTGTTTGCCTGCTGTACATGCATGAACGGCAATTCAATATAGTGTTAATTCCCGTCTATATATATAATTCAACCAATCTGTGGAACATACTATCGTCTGCGGTATTCCCGGAGCGATACGACCTTCAAACCTTCAAGAAAAGAGGTATTCCTTCCCCAAAGGCTGGCAACGCGCTTGTGACTCCCGAGTTGCAGGCGTTCATGGGCGGCGGTCGTCATTTTCCATCAGGTGACCCGCCTGTTGTCAACTGCCCTATTAACGCGATAAATAGAGAGATCTATCTGTAATCATATTAGTTACACGTATCTACTTATATCTGTAGAAGAAACAATGTCAAATTTAAACACCTAGCCACTATATATTATGTAGTTTCTAACATATTGTTAAGTTATTTAATTAGTTATGGTAAAGTTTATGACTCAAAAACCTATATTTATTACTAAGAATTTTGAAAATAATATGAAATAATCTAAAAAAACTACATTTAATAACTTTACAATATTCCACAAACATTTATCGATTTGTTAAAATGGAAATGAAACTAAAATGTATGTAATCGCAGATCCACCGCGTCGCAAATTTGCAAACGATAAATACATGAGAATTGGAAATAAAGTGAGGGCGTAAAACGTTATTCAGCCTTCGTATGCGGCATTCCCATGAAAAATCTCTTACTATATCGATTCAACGGTATAGATACAATAATTAATTGAATTACCTTTTACATAATTAGTACGTGTGGTGACGGATTAAGAATACAGAGTGTCACCACCCCTATTCATCCAGTGGCTGTCATAAAAGGCGACTAAAGGAGCAAACTACGCAGGACAACAGCACTGCAGAGAGAAGGAAAACTTGACACAACCCGTCTGGCCAGCGTGGTGTCAAAACCTCAAGGTTTTGGTCAAAACCTCCTTTCTAAGGAGAGGCCTATATCCAACAGTGAACTAGTAAAGGCTGATAATAATAAAATACATTAGACGTATTAGAATTGTAGCGTACATTAAAAAATTCACTATACACAGAGGCTCATTAAACGTCAACATTTTGCCAATTATAATTTTTTGTCCCACTTACCCAATAGGAAAGACTATTACCGTCAACCGAGCACTAGTGATTAGATGGGTAAATTTGGAATATAACAAAAATAAATTAAAGGAGAGGGTTGGGTAACCGAGTGGGTTAACACATTGCAATTTTAGACAGTCCTACCCAGGTCAGTCTATGGAATGAGATGGGGTTCACCTGTTACCCCCAGGCCTGCGCTTATGGAGGACGGAGGTCGTTCTGCGACCTCCGGCTCCGAGTCTCTGCGATACCTGGCCCGTTCCCGGGCCGGAAGAGTTCTAAACCTCTCCCGGTCCCGCTCCGCCATCTCCTTCGCAAGCATAAAATATGGACGAACGCAACGTGAAACGGCAAGAATGCAGGCGAAGCAGTGTAATTTTTTTTTTGTCAACTATAATAGGGTGTATGACTATCACCATACTCTCCAGAGTTGGATGATTTTGGATGATTTTTAGAACAAAGTTCCTTATCCCGCGTTGTGAAAGGGGGCTAGACGGAAAAAAATCTCACGAAAAGTTGTAACGAAACTTTTTATGTCAGTCATTCAACGCCATCTATCGAATAGATAGGAAATCATTACTTTTCACCTCAGTATTTATTTTGAATTGTCACTTGTCAGTCATTCAGCGCCATCTATCGAATAGATAGGAAAACATTTCTCAAGGAGATTTTACCAATGTATAAATTGTTTTAATTAGAAACCAACTGAAAAATATGTAGGTAATAGCCGCTTTCATAGATGGGCGTTGTAATTAAAATCGTGTCGAATCAGTTTTACACTTTTTTTTTTATCACGTCACAACTTCGTTCCTATCTGGTGTCCCACGACACCACACGGCTTTTTTGTTTTTTTCCGTCGGGATGGTTTCGAGTGGAAACACCACAGACTCATACTCTTGCCTCCTGCATCGTCACCGAGCCGGAGCCGTCATCGCCGGGAGCCCGAGATACGAAATGATTTTCCGTTCCCGTCGACACAAAAAATAAAGACATCTACAAAATTGTACAGTATGAGCAATAAATTTGCATGTTTATCAATGATAAAATACATATCCATGTGTTAGTGTACACCATAATGTTGAAATTGAGTTCCACGTGGTTGCACTAAGGGATATATCTACTATGATGTCCTTACCGTAACGGGAGTTTCCTGTTCTGCATCCGCTGCACTGATTTGTACCAGTCATATGACTGAATCACGTTTAAATCTTTAGCTCTATCATACTATGTTGATTTGCCAGTTGTCCTATTGAAGTCTATTTGCAGTGTTTGGTAAATCTTCTTTATTCATTGCAGTAACCCAGAGTGTCTTTAGTATTGTGTTGGTATTGGTTCATCCATACTAATATTATAAATGCAAAATTGGAACAGTTTGTTACCTCTTCACGCTTACATCGCTGAACCTATTTAGATAATTTTTTTCACAGAGATAGTTTTAAGTCCGGGGAAAGGACATAGGATAGTTTTTATCTCAGAAATCATCCTATAAGAGAATGAAAGGGGCTGGAAGTTTGTATGGGGAATCAATAACCGCTAAACCCATTTTGATGAAATTTGGTATGGAGATAGTTTGATTTTTGAGGAAGGACATAGGCCTTTTACATAAACATACATACAGCGGGGGTAGCCGCAGACAAAAGCCAGTTTAATTTAAACCGTCTTATTTTCGTGGACTTCCCGTTACGCATTTCGTCACGTTTTTGGGGTGCCGTTTCGGTTTAAAAAAAGAATCCTAATAAGACCATTTTGTTCTCCGTTTGCCTATACACCTTTCAAAACATTTTTTCTAATAATTGCGTTTTGGGAACGTATGTAAGGTATGGGTATAGGTATGGTGAGTATGTACTATGTTTAGGGTCTAAAAAATGATGCTATCAAGTGCCGCAAGTAATTGCCCATTTATTAACAACATAATATATCTTAATCAATTTCAATAATTATTTTATACTTATCCTCAGAAAAATCTGGACCCCATTCTTGGTATAAATTACCCATACTCTCATTCAATTTAGCTCTCTATTTTTAACTTAAATTTTAACTTAGTCTGTCAATTTTCAAGTTGAAGTTTGAAAATAAGTTTTCTGTTTAAAAATAACGATTTTTTCTAAAGTTGGTCAGCTCCTTTGCGTTATTTATTTATATATACGGGGTCTGTTCGACTCCTAATCAATGTTTTCTGAAATAATTGCATAGGTGTATCTATAGAAGAAAATTTCAGAACTGCGACCATATGAAACTTATATAATATACAATTTGTGTCACTGTACTTTATAAAGTTCTCTACCAAAATACAAACCACAAACCACACTCACACCAAAAAGAGGTTATAAAAATCTTAGTGAATTGAAAAACTGAATAAAGTAAAAATACTGTTTTTCTTTGTAATTTGAATCCCCCTTTTTCCATTAAATTGCCATAGATACATTTCTAGGCTTATAGGTAATTTGATACCCTACGCGAATTCCTTTTAAATGCTCAGCGGGGCTTATATAACTTCCTTCTCTTCGGTACAAATTTTCTTTTAACTTTCCGCCTTTATAGTTTTGCTGTGCGTGTTGGTACTAAATATTGTAATGGGCGCTAAACAAAATTATATTATTTTTGTATGTTGTTCATCTCATCCATCCATCCACAGCCTTTAGTAGTCCACTGCTGGACATAGGCCTTTCCTTGAAGAGGAGGTTTCGGCCTACTATACCGCGCTGGCCAGACGGGTTGGTTTAGGGTTTGTGTCAAGTTGTCCTCTTGGCAGTGCTGTTGTCCTGCGTAGTTTTCGCCTTTAGTCGCCTCTTATGACACCCACTTGATAAAAAGGGTGACACTCTGTATTCTTAATCCGTCACCACACGGATCTATGTTCATCTGAATTAATAAAAAACTTCAATTGAGATGCTAAAGCCAAGTTGGATTATAATATATTGTTATGTATTCGTTTATTTTCTTTTATTATGGTTCGATTAGTAAACGATAAGTAATAACTACTTAAACATTATGACGATTCGATTAAAAATAAAAATCGATTTTATTTACAAAGAAGTTTTAATAGATTTAAAAAGTAAGAAGTTATATTGTCAAAGAGTACTAGTTTAAAAAATATTTATACATAAGAAACGATTTATTGATGTTGCAGGAAACTCAAATGATGAATCTTATGTGTATCATCTTTCATTTGTACAGTAGTATTAAAGTTTTAATGTTATTTCTTACTAATACAATTTAATACTTTTATACTGATTTAGAAAGAAATCCTTAAACGATAGGTAGGTAGATATGCAGTAGAAACGAAAACGTAACGCATCTTATGAGGCATTTCAGTTCTTTAAAAAAAATACTTTTATATTACTAGCTTTCTAACTGCGCCTTGTAAAGTTTAACTTCACAAACTCCGACACAGTTACGTTCTCAAGCGACTGTGAAGAAGAAAAGAAACTAATGTAAAACATACAGATATCCCGTTTATAGGCGCATTGTTCTCTCAGTAAGTCGTTTAGTAATCATTATCATACTAATTAAGACTCATTCCAGTCGGCTGAATTTCAAGGTGACAAGGACTTAGGACGGCTCCTTGTCAAGACCGTTTCCCTCTACAGCTACGGACCCCCCATTAATTCATAATTAATTATATAATAATTATAATTCAATCAAATCTGAAAGATCTGGCAACAATTTCAATTTACCTTTCTATGACACAGAGTTGACGAGCATCGTATTTCTTTAATAAAAAGTAACCATATTTTATATTAATCTACGAGTTGAAGTGAAGGAAATCAATGACCCGTAGCCGATAACGGTATCTAAGTAATTATAGTGATTATATATATTTGTACGAACGACCATTAATTTGATGTACTTCAAAGTTAAAGTAGAATATCTATCGGCTTATACAGAAACCTGTCATTTAATGTTATAAATTAGTTCTTTATGCGAGCTTTGTGATCGATGTTGCTCTGGTGATATTTCCTCTAGTATTCGTATTTTTTTATATAAGGCATGCTATTAAGTCAATTACGCAATTTTTTATTGCACCACCCTATAATTTTTATTATGTATTCTCGCACCCCCTTAATAGGCTGTAAGAGGATGTCGTCTAACCACGAGTCGCTCAAGGTTTTTGGAAGAGGGGTGGCGGGGTGTTTGGGGTGGGGATTGTTTCTTGTATCTTTATTTGTTTGATTATATACTATTTTAAACTAGTCTAGTCATATGAGTTAAAGTTTCATGTATGTTCGTAAAGTCCCCCGCGACACAGGATCTAATGCGGGAGTCATCTTAAAAAAAAACGGTTATTCTAGTAGAATCTGGGAGTAGCTTGTTCAAATAAACAAATAATTCATAACACTATTGTTATTATTGAGGACCTATGTCGTCTGAATTCAGCCGCCGCTCTGAGAATAGTGGGTATGATTCCCGCCTAATGGAAATATTTGTATTCATGGTTTAGGTATTCATTAATACAGTTATAATTCTGTTCATTTGTGTTGGCATTTATTTCTAATATTCATGTTTAAGTAAAATGTATTCAATTAGGCTAAAAATAAATAATGCAGATTGCCTATTTATTTCAAAGTTCATTTAACCCACATACGTAATTTAAACAAAACATTAGATTTGGCACCCCATAATTCGATATTGCGCCTCCGATCCTCCAATATAAATATAAATATAGAATATGATGAATTTTAAAAAAAAGGACAAAGCAATGATTTGGTTTCTGAATTTTCAACCTTTGGAGCTTAAGAAAAATAAGAAATGTACCTATGTATAGCAATAACAAAGTTTCTAAGTTTTTTTAATGCGTCAAGGAAATTGCGAGGAAAATTTATGTACGTCACGACCCTTAGGAGCAGAGTAGCGAATATAATATAAACACGAGTGAAGCCTCGTGGATCGACCAGGGCCTCAATTCTGCCACCTTAATACTGTATCAATAGACTGTCGATGGAAATTCCTCGGAATAGTTTTGCACTTTTCTTATTCTACGAACTATGTAAGACCGATGGCCGCCTGATGTCTTGTCACTGATACAAATGTCGTCAATGTCGTAATAATTTTGGTAAACAGTACATTTTAAATTTGTAAGAAAATGAAATATTTAGATTTCATGATATGGCAATGTTGTTGATATCACCATTGATGACCTATATTACTATAGCGACAGTCTATTGACACTGTAAATTTATGTTAGTAGAATACCGATGTTTTGACCGATGTCAGTGGCATCTGAATAGCGTGTCAATGGAATGACAGCGTTAACATAAAATAGCAGAATTGAGGCCCAGTATTTTGGAAATAATCTTATTTTAAGTTAGAAGTGAATTCTTTAACATCGTATTCACTATTCACTTTCATCGCAAACTTTATTCCCGAGTGGGCAACGAACCTGGAACTAGTTATTCATCGATAAAGAAATAACTATTACAGTTAAACTTGTTGTTCTTGTCACCATGTTTGGTAGATTTGCTTCCCATAATAAACTACAGTTACTTTGTTGTATATGTTGATGAAAACTGGGTTCAATGACTTTGCAGGTTCACCAATTGCAGTCCGACAGCCTTAAAGTTAAGGCTGTCTAACTGCAATTTAGAATTAAACAATTTCAAACCAGTTCAAATATTATATTAACGACTTACATATACTAACACTGGTTGTGGTGAACTGCTTCTAAGAGATTAACGAATGACATAGGTATATAAACAATTGAGTTGGACTGCATGGATGGCGTAGTGGTCGCCATGCCGCTTTCTACTACGCTGAGTGTTGTGGGTTTTATCCCTTTGTGTGATCCACAAATTGTTGTTCTGAGTCTGGGAGTTGTTTGTGTCCGTTTCATGTATGTTTGTAAAGTACCCCGCGACACAGGATACATTCCTAATGCCTGAGTTGTCTTAAAAAGTTCGCAAACAAGGACTGTTTACACATAGACCCTCCTAAGAGCATAAAATAAACAAAAGCATATTTATTTAAAACTGAAGTATTTCAATAACATACGAGAGTGTTGGTGTTCAGACCTCACCATATTACCTGCCAAAAAGGATGGAGTCAATATCCGCTGATTCTACTTGTATCCTGTTCAGGATGACTTTGCAGATGTAGTTCCTCTTTCCTCGGAGATGGCAATCTACATCCGCCTAGTACTCAGCTACAAAGATAGCATTGTCGGGTGTATTAGTTCTACACCTGTGTTCAAAGCATTGTATTTACCAAAAAAAAATATGTAGGACCAAACAGAATTGAAGACTACAGATCTGGGTAAACTCAAAAGAACTTATCTTGTTTGTATGGTATAGGGCACAGACGAGAGACCTGGTAGATGATAAGTGACTACCACCACACATGGACCTACAACTGAAGAGACACAAACTTTAGAATTTATTAGATATATTAAACCTCCCCCCCCTCCCCCCAGCTTGGATGTACGGTAACGCCACTCACATCACATATCACATCAACAGCCTTTAATAGTCCACTGCTGGACATAGGCCTCTCCTTATAAAGGAGGTTTTGGCCTACTATACCACGCTGGCCAGACGGGTTGCTATAGGGTTTGTGTCAAGTTTTCTTTCTCTCTGCAGTGCTGTTGTTCTGCGTAGTTTTTTCCCTTAGTCGGCTCTTACGACACCCACGGGATGAATTGGGGTAGTGACATTGCGTATTCTTAATCCGTCACTACACGGACGCCACTCACTCGGTGACAATAAAAAAATGAATTGTTTCACAACCAGTTTTCTGTGAGACCTAGTATCACTCCACATGACTCCTACACGAATAAACGAATAAACAACAAACCACAATAAGTCCATTCAAGAGAAGCATAGATAAATATATATTAAATAAAATTTATTAGTAATTGATAATGAATTATTCATAACGTGATTCAACCTTGCGAATGCAGTCATCGCTTGAGTTGGATATAATATATATTATGTCATACTGTACTATGAATAACACTAATTATAATATTTTCTAGGCATTCTCGGTTAAAAATAAAAGCTTCGTCGGTATTGACTTTACTGTTTTCTATGTATAAAGTATAGGCTATAAAATTGTCCTGTTATTTTGTCGTGGTGTTCGGTCACAGAACAATCAATGAACATGTTCGTTACATGTTCAGAAAATATTTTCGTTTTGTGATAACTCCTAGAAAACAAAACCTCCTTTCTAAGGAGAGGCCTATGTTCAGCAGTGGACTAGTGTAGATGATGATGATGATGATGATAACTCCTAAAGATAAAACCAACGTGAAAAATAGATAGTATCAAAACTATATATATATAAATCTAGAGATAGCTCCCACGTAAACAAATAAACAGTGATGTCAGAACAGAGCAAAATAGACAGTTATGTCAGCATTATAACCTCACGGAAAACCCTAACGTGACCAAATATTATTGTCAGTGTGCTAACCTCTACTTACTACCCTTTTTTTTTTTTTTTTTTAACGTGTGGAAATCCCCTCGGACCGTCACCCCGCCGGGGCTCTCGTTCTTCGGGGCGCTGTGTCGGACTCGAACCGACTAAAACCACACGGTGTGTCCTCTTTGCGCTTCCAGTTTAGGAGGGGTCCAGGTAGTTATCGCCTTCTGGACCCCTCCCAGCGCCGGCCCGCTCCTGGTGCGGGCTCCGTCTCCAGGACCTCTCTTTTTAGGCGACGTCCGGCACACGCGGACGCCGCCCCGTCGCGGGTGGCCAAACTAATGCGGGTGGAGGGGAGAACCCATCCCGTCCACCCGCGGCCATCTACTTACTACCCTAAAGTGACCAAATAAGTCAGAACTGTCAGTATGTTAACCCCTACATATAAAACATGTCAGTCTCGAGTCATCTTATACTGTCAGGTGTATTTCTTTCACGATTACCCACGGTTGTGGCCGGTGTATATCCTGATATGTACTCCTTAAAACCCTGACAGACCTTGGCAATCTGCCAACATCCAGCTGCTTAAGCTACGAGGCAACTTGGGTATCTAGGAATAAATTACCATAAATACATAAATTATTGGTACTCCATGCTCTATCCGTCTCTCGCAGATGGTCTGCAGCTGTGCAATGAGGCTCTGTATCGTTCAGTACTGTCTACCGTTGAGCACTTTTGAAATACAGAGGAATATCTTTCTCTATGTTTTATTTAATCTTATCTACATACATAAACCGCCATTCTTACTTCGGAGTAGGCAGACATCAGCTCGCCACTTGCTTCTATCATTAAACCTTGCATACAAGACCTTCAGTTTCGAGTATTTCTGATCCACCGTTTTTTTGTACATTTTATATTGCCTAGCTAAATAAGTCAGCAACGCGGCGCTTCTAAGTATTCGTAATTCACCCATAGGGTACGGCACAGATATGATAAATATCTTGTTGGATTAGGTAATACCTATAAGTTCTCGATAAAATCTACGCTTCTAAAGCTTGACAGTTAATTTCCGTCTAGTTTTTTTTTCAAATTTTGATTTATACATAGTGCAGAAATTAAAACAAACTACGTATTAAACATGTCAGTCAAGAGAGCAGTGTCTCAGGAGCTTGTCTGAAGAAACGTTACTGAGATGATATGAATTTAAAAATGATATACGAGTATTACGAAGTGAAAACGAATTGTGTATTCAATAGAGCGTATTTTCCTAGTATTATCTTAAATGTTACACTGAAACGAAAACCTGCCCGACTAATGGATTTCTCTTGTAAAATAAATGGGTTTCATCTTAATACATGAAAACATACATCGAACATGTTTTCAAGAAATACAGCTGTTTAAGAAAAGAGAAATACCATTTTCTGTTAAGTTTACTAATACCGTTTTATAAATAGTTCGATCGTGACATAGAAATCAATTATAAGAATATTTTTTCTTGGAGTGCTAAATTTTGTCGAAATCTTTTTCCACCACATGGTCCTTCGAAATTGCTATTAACACAGTGCAAGGTGTAATGGAAACACGTCGTTTTCCGGCTGCCATTGAAACCACATAATTATTGTGGTCTCGTCGCGTCAGTCCAATAACATTGATTGCAGACGCCTCTATTGGAAAAGGGAAAGAGAAACAAATAGAACCGGCTTGGTTTCAATGAAATCAGTTTGCTCTGTATATAATGTGTCTCTTAAATAGTATCACACTAAAACAATCTTTATTGCGTGTGTGTAAAAAAATCGTTTGGACATAAAACATAAAATCTATATAAAAATAAATATGAGAAAAGTAATGACTGTAAACGAATATCTAATATATAAAATTCTCGTGTCACGATGTTAGAAGTTGAACTCATCCGAAACGGCTATACCAATTTTCGTGAAATTTTGTGCATATCGGGTAGGTCTGAGAATCGGCCAACATCTATTTTTCATACCCCTAATTTTTTTTTTTTTTTTAAATAATGTATATGGCAAAACAACTTTTGCGGGGTCAGCTAGTCTCTCATATAAAAATTACGATGATAAGTCACTAATTCTTCTAGTTTAAAAATCTATAATTTCATTCAATGCATACACCAAGTGTTTATGTATTTCATCAAATCATTCATGTTTTTTTTAGATATATATTGATTTATGTAATAAATATTTTAAACTAGGATTATTATAGACAAAAATCAATTATACCTATAACTTCCAATAAAGAATTTCGGGTTGCTATGGTGCTGTGGGTGAAATGAAATTTACTTAAGCTCATAATGTGTGTGTGAAAACTAACTTTGATTTTCCCTAAAGTTGCTCTTCTATATAGGGACTCATAATTGTAACTTGTTATTGCAACAAGGCTAAGTATCCAGAACCCTAGCAGTTTAATTCGTGTTATCGAGGAGTTTAGTTCGCCTGTATGCGAAGATAAAAAAATTCCTGCCGCTTGTTCAATTCTAGCTAAGATGAGTCTGAATTAAGTAACCTACATCCACTTCCAGCCAGGAAATTTTATTGTCTTCAAGTAGTTTTCATAACAATTCAGCGTTATTGACTTTTGTCTCCGGTCGGTTGTGGAGCGCATTGTCGTGATCAAAATTGTCAGACCAAAGGCGGTCGAACAACAAAAGAATCGGTCGTTCAATTGCGGTACTCTGGTATATACACGTTGAGGACCTGCGTTGGCACAACGACGTGCTATGTCATAGACAAGGATGTCTCTATTTTTCTTTTTTTTCAAATTTTTTTTTTTAGGGTTTTGTATTTTATTTTACTTCGTTGTCCGCCTGGCAACACTTTTTTTGTATTAACGCGTTAAGGTTGCAAGTTGAAATACATCTGAACTATTTGTTTTAAAAATGGCAAGATGTAAATTAACCGTTTAACTAATATAATTTTATACAAACAATACCATTGTGAAATTTAATGTTACAATACCATTGTGTCACAGCACAAGCAAAGTCATCGATTTTTTTTAGGAATATTTTATGTTCTTATATACTTTGTACGTTTATGGGAGTATATTGGTAGAACAGCAAGGTAAAGTTTTTCTGTCAATCCAATATTTATCTTCTGGAATTAGAAGATATTATGAAGGAGAAAATATATATTATAAACAAAGTACGAGTCCGTTGGTGCATTAGTCAGACTCGCACTTGTCTAGTCCTTCATACTTGTCATAATTTTAGTAGTCTATATATGAAAAAAATTATACCGCCCATTATGGCATCTGGTCAGTTATGAATATGGGATCGTGATATCGTTATCCCCATTACCCACAATATACAAGTAATCCTGTCAGCTTGCGGAACGCCTCACCTCACCTAGATCGTATTATGTAGGTGTTTGCACTAGAAGCGGGTTAACTACAATAGCTTCCGCCCTGTTACCAGTGCCACTGCAGGTCATCGACTCGCCATTTGTGGTGCTTCATTTTTTTACAAAAAAGCAATGATTATCATTGTATTAAAGTGCCTATAGAAATGGTACTAAATATATTTTTACTCTCACCTCTGTACCAATAGTATAAGTAGTACCTCAACAATTAAAAGTGTATCAAGAACCGTACAAAAGCCATGCTGTGGCACATATGGCGCAACTCGACCAATGTGATACCATCTCACTAAAAACTGAGGCCCTAGAGTTTATTTCATATCAACTCGCTCTTGACAGCAAGACGTTGTCAGCGAGCCGAGCGTTGCGATTGTTGCAGATTTCCGTCTGCGCCAATCGCACGCTGAACGCGGTCACCGTAACGATCGAATGGATGTGAAGTAGGCTCACACTATGGCACCAGGTGTGAATCAATTCGTTCCTTTCTTTTCTGAGTGAAGTTTACCAGATTCTCAACCTCCCCCTTGCCCCCTAGCTTTAGGGAGTCACTTGTGACGGTAATCACGGTGATGTAGTCTGATCAATTGAAACAACCATAATTCATCAGTGCATCCAATATACTACGTCTATTTCACGAGAAACACTAAGACTCATGTTTAAGTGGAGATGAAACTATGCTATGTATGGGCATATGCAGGCTTTCTATTTATAAGGCATATATAGCCTTTAAATATTTACCAATGATTGGTAGTACATATATAGCTGAATCCTATTAAAGCCGTCGACCTAGAAGACAAATAAAGGCACAAAGATTGTGCTGTGTTCATTGGCACACGACATTTATTCGTAGTAAACACTAAAATTTTTAAGACATGTTTCGCTAAATTTTTGGAACTGCGAGTACGTCTTGGGAAATATCTTTAGCGTTTGGTATTGAATATTTAGAGAATGGTTGTGGATTGTATAACTTCAGCTACTGTAGATAAAAGTGGGACGTAAACAGACAAAAAGCTGATATTTTAAGAAATTCAGCGCATAGCCTAGCTACGAGTAGTCTAATATTCATCATTTTGTTTGATCATACTTGTCTCAGGTCTGTAGAATGTCGTTTTGTTGAAGGAAGTTAGAGAGAAGAAGATGCACAGTTACGACGCTATTCTTTCAAGAAAATACATAAATACAAAAGTTAAAAAATGATATTTATAATAACATCGAAACCATAACGTTTTGTTAGGCCTTCGGATTTATGAGCCAGTGGAAGTGGGTTCAAAACCCAATACATTCCTTCATACATTTTATTATAAATAATTAGATTTAGCTGAAAGCATCTCCCAAGTACTATTATTAGTGTGAGCGTTAGTTTCTTTGCGGCACCTTATACCCAGAAAAATACTATTATATTGGAATAGAAAATTAACTAAACGCGGTGAAAGCGCTTAAAGTGAATCGCCAAAAGCTAGTTAGTAAATAAGTTAAATAAAATTATGTTGTATTGTTATACACAGTTTAGTAAAATTGAACCTTTATTATACAACAATCGTATAATTACAACAGTATTTATGTAATCTATTGTGAAATAAGTACATTAATTGCTGTGGTAAAGCAATAGATATTATAAAAGAATATCCGGGATATGGGTGTATTTTACCTACAGTAGATACAAATAATTGTATTATCTTTTCCCTATGGTCACAAGCTTTTATCGAACTAACCACACTTACGCATTAAGTAGCCAAGCATTACTAATAGTACGGTACGGTAATAATTTTATGTAATCAAATTTCATGAATAAGGTAATAATAAGTTAAAAAATATAGCATTGAACTAATTACGTACTTTGTTTTCCTTGAAAATTTGAGTCATTTTCTTTGCTACATTAAAAATGAGTAGCTATAAAATCACTTCCAGGATTTATTATTATCTGTGAATATGAATGCAGTATTAAATGAAAATTAAAAAAAATAACAATTCATTTCCAAATTGCCTTTTGCTTATTACAATTCCTTAAAAGGCTAGGATCCACATCTGGACAGATACATACAGATAAAAATATTACAAAAACTTATATATAACGAAATGTGATTGAAAGTAATTTTGGAACAAAATATTTTCAATTATTAACACTATAATGTCTTGTCCTAACAGGTATCGATGGATCAAAAACGGCAAGGCATTTGAGTACACCAGTTACGACAATAGAATTTCACAGCAATCTGGGCGTGGTACTCTCGTGGTCAGCCAGCCTCGTGATGAAGACCTTGGTCAGTACCAGTGCTTCGCCTACAACGAATGGGGAACTGCCGCTTCAAATTCCGTATTCGTACGCCGAGCGGAACTCAACTCATTTAAGGAGACCGACAGTCAACAATCTGTTGTTGCCGAAGAAGGAAAACCTTTTAAGCTCACTTGTGAACCACCCGATGGTCATCCAAAACCTAAAGTCTACTGGATGTTGCAAGGCGATCAGTTTCAACTCAAGACTATCAATAACTCCCGTATGACTTTAGATCCTGAGGGCAACTTGTGGTTCTCGAACGTAACTCGCTACGACGCCAGTGAGAACTTTGCATACATTTGTACTGCAAATTCCATCTTCAGAAATGAGTACAAGTTTGGTAACAAGATCTACTTGCAAGTGACGCAGACAGGTATTTCGCCTACTTTGAACAAGCATGAACCTGTTCGACAGTACACCACCAGGAAAGTGGAGAAAGCCATGAAGGGGAAGAGGGTAGAGCTGTATTGCATTTATGGTGGAACGTGAGTATTATCCTTTGTTTTTTTATGTTATTTTTAGGTAAGTTTCCTTAAAGAAGTTTCTCCATGTGGCCAATGTATAATAAAATGAGACGTCCAAGTTTCACGAGCTCCTCTGAGACAAATCCCAAGATGGTTGGGTTCTTTGAGGTTCTGGCTTGAGGAATTCTTTTAGATCATTCGACGGTTAATTGGCAGTAAGGAAGCCCTTGGAAAGAGTTCTTAATTGGGGGACATTTATCATATAACTTTTTGTTAGCCCTGGAAATATCGTGATAGGTGCTGTGACTGATGTGGACTGAAGTTAGCAGTGCATTGATTTTCACCGATTGAGAGGTTACCGCTGGCCAAACCCCCTCCCCCTCCTTCTGGAAGAGGGACTTAAAGGTCGGCTTGTTGCTCTTAAGTTGCTGTTGTCCATGGGCGCCGGTAGTCACTTACCATCGAGGTCACCTGATGGTAAGTGACTGTCCCGTCTTCTCTTTTGCCCTCCTATTCCATAAAAAAATCAAGTGAAAATTATCACTAGTGTGAAAAAGTCTGTGTAACAATTTCTATCTCGTGATTTCGATTATAGAATTAAATTATAAAAAGTCCTACAGTACCTCCAGTAGTCCTAAAAGTGTACTATGAACGTTTGTGGCCTGAGATCTGATTAAACTCCTTTATTAGGTACTACACTCTCAACATGCACTATAAACTGTTGACCTACAGCGCCCCCGTCCGCGCATGAGTGGCCGCAAGTGGGCTTTCCTCTATCATATTACATACCGTTAAATCGACCACATTTCGGTCTGTTTATGAAAGGATGTAGTCGTAAATTCCAAGGTTATATGGATACACAGATGTTTGCAATTTCGTAAACGATATGAGCGACATACTAAGTTGTTGAGTTTTATCTATATTTAACATTTAACCTTGATCAGGTATTAATACTTACCTTTGTTGGTTAGATTCAGCAAAAAAAAAAGACAATGCCCAACCCAGCACAAGTTTATTGGATTGAAACCTATAAGTTTTTGTGTCTAAATAAACCTATCTACTGTTACTATTTGTATGTCGTAAGATCTCTTAATACTTAATACCAAACATTGGGGCCCAAGTACTTGGCAATTTGATTGCCATCTTCCAAGCGGACAGAGTCGTCAGACATGGTGACCTAATAGGTGTTTATGACTTTGCATACGCTCTGGAGTATTACGAACTCATCCACTTGCCGACGTGACTATAGACACAACTTCAGATATAGGTCATGGCTTCATTTATTATATTCCCAGGTCGAAGATTAATTTGGTGTTCTGTAATTAAGGAATTTCAACTTTTTGTTTTCAAGTAACCACTTATTCCCATTCTTTACCTAACCCTATTATTTAAAGTGAATAACAAATGGAAGCCTTGTCCTTTTAATCTTCAGTACGATAACTTCATTTAAATAAAAATATTTCTCACAGGCCGCTACCCCAAATTGTATGGAAGAAGAACGGTCGAAGCATTCTGTCATCTCAAGGCATAACTCAGGACAATTACGGGAAGACCTTAGTCATCAAGTACCCCACATATGAAGACCAGGGCACGTACACGTGCGAAGTGAGCAACGGCGTTGGCACCGCACAATCTTACTCCATTACTCTTAATATTGAAGGTAAGGATTTACTTAGGATTTTTTTTGTGATTTTAAAACCATTATTCAAGTTTTTTTGGTCTGAATCACAAACCAGTGATCGTGACTGCTGAAACGGCGGTAATAGGTGCAATTCCCACCTGGACAAAAAGTTGTGTGATTAATATGATCATTTGTTGTGTGTCTAGTTGTAATTAATTTGTAATATAGGTCAACAGCCAGGTGTCGATATTACATTCTCTACTTACTTTGGTATCTGATGGCCGTTTCCCAAATCTAACAAGTTGCTATTAAGTTATTAAGATGTTGTGTGCCGATTAAGCTATTAGCTGTATTTTGACTATCAATAACTAAGTTATTGTACATACGTGGTATATAAAAAGCTGTAAAGTGAGATAAAATTCCAAAATCTAAGCCCAAAAGGTTACGGTTTGACTGTGGCGAATAAATTACCTTAGGAAGTTCTACTATTAACGTATAGTTTGCCTGTCTTTGTGAGATATAATATATGAATGAATAGGCTAATTGAGACACCCGGCAGTCGTTTTTACGAGTATATACATAAATTGATTTATGCAATGGTCTAGTATTTGTAGCGTTTTTTCAAACCATGCCTATTCAATCCAAAGAAATACGTTTTAATAACTTTACCTTATTCTTCCTAAAAATGAACTACACATATTATTAAATTAGTCCAAGTGCATCAGACACAAGTGCACCAATTAGATTACAAGACATTTTCCCCTACCTACGAGTACATTCTGTGTACTAAGTATCGGGAATTTGTCAATAAAACAAAAAATACAAATTATTCATCTAAATTTATTTTATCGCCTTCAAAGTAGGCCCCATCGCTTGCAATACAACATCTCCACCGCTTCACCCAGTCTTCCATACATTTTTCATAGGCTATTTGCGGTATGGCCTTTAGCTCATTCAGCGAATTTTCTTTTATGGCTTCTATCGACTCAAAACGTTTTCCTCGAAGTGGTAATTTTAACTTGGGAAATAAAAAAAGTCAGACGGAGCCATATCAGGTAAATACGGTGCTTGGTCGAGAACTTTTGTTGAATTTTTCGCTAAAAACTCTTTCACTATAATGGCTGTGTGTGATGGTGCATTATCATGGTGCAGCATCCATGAGTTGTGTTGCCACAAATCTGGACGTTTTCGGCGGATACTTCATGACGCCTAAATAATATTCTTTATTCACTGTTTCTCCCTCTGGAAGGAATTCGGAGTGAACCACATTAGTAGTAAAAAAAAACTGTCAGCATCACCTTGATTTTGGAGCGACTTTGCCGCGGTTTTTTTGGTTTCGGCTCGTTTTCGAGACGCCATTCTGAAGACTGTTGGCTTGTTTGCATGTCGTACTCATAAACCCATTCGCCAGTTATTATACGTTTCATAAAGGTCAGATCCGTAGAAGCTCGGGAAACCATGTCTTCAGCGACATGCTTTCGCTGCGCTTTTTGAACAAAATTAAGCTCTTTTGGAACTAGTCGAGCGGCGACGCGTTTCATGCCTAAATTGTCAATGAGAATGTTGTGGACGGACTTAAAAGATATGTTCACCTCACTAGCCAACTCTCTCAGACTCATACGTCGATTTTCGAGCACTAGCTTCTTGATTCTGTCGATGTTTTCTTTGGTCGTAGCGGTTGAAGGCCTACCAGAACGAGGCAAGTCTACTACTACTTCTCGGCCTTCTTTAAAAGCCTTATACCATTCATAAGCCCTTGTTTTCGATATACACGATTCGCCGTAGGTATTTCGCAACATTTTTAGTGATTCACCACAAGAAATATCATTCGAAACACAAAATTTAAGGCACACTCTTTGTTCAACAATATTTTCCATTGTAAAAATCGCCGAGGACTCAAAACTATCACCAACAAAAAGTGTAGTTTAAAACAAATTAAATGACAGATCCCGCTCAAAGGACAATGGCAGGTCCCCATACATAATTTTATTTGAAGTAAAATGACAGCGTTTAAATATCAAAAATGCCTATAACCCTTGAGAATTTATTCTTGAACATTCTCATAAAAAAATTACTAGCGAAAGAAGTCTAGGAAAAAAGATATTGGATTTTGAATGTTTCGAGGTTAAGTACTAAAATATTGTCAATGTTTTATTTGAATCTAGATGGCGTTGTGCGTCATATATTCAAAAATATTATTCATCATTATTATTACTTATAAGCAACCCTATTTTGCTGTAGAATGTGTTAGCCGACTCTCTTAATGGGTGAAGGAAGGAAGGGTATTTGCTTGGCATGTATTGGTAAATAATAGAAAAAAATTTTCGCTTACATAGCAGGTGTAATACTAGCTATAAATACATAAATTATTAATAATAATTTGAATAAATGTACTTCAATACACATTTACACAAGGCGGAAGCATTTATTTATTTATTTAGTTATTCAACAGTCAGTAGTTGTGACATTATTTACTAAAATCTAAAGCATGCATCCATTATATTGAGATTAATGCACAACATTTTAAGGCATCACATCATGCATATTGGAGTAACACTATATGAAATTAAAATAAAAATAAACATATATGAGAGTTTAATACTAAACAAAAGTAAAACAACCAAACAAACTACAATAAAATTGCCTTGTGAAAAATGGTATGTAAGTCATGCGTGTAAGTGTCAAACGACAAGACTAGTAAGTGCGACGACGACGTATCGAAATTTTAAAAATATCGATGTATGTATATTTATGTGCCGCTATCAACCTACAATGTCTTTTTCTCATCTAGTGTGATTAGAAAAAGACATTAGCAGTATATTGTTTTAGTATTTTTCTGTAGGAAAATAACATAACTAAATTCTATTTATTTTGGTGTAGCAAAAATCTTCAAAAAGAGTCAAAAATATTCTAAATTATTTCTAATTAGGTTGATTTAGTCACTACAGTACTAGTTACGGTAGCGTATGAGTAAACCCGTGGGCAAAAGCAAATTCATAATCATAATAGGTGAACCTTCGATAGATATCGATTATCGATAAAACGTTCCATAATATAATAATATCACCACGCATCCCTAGTCAGTTCGTGATGGCGATTCTGACATTACGTACTTAGGTCAAATAAAATCTTTAAAAATATCCAATCTCTTATTAGACTTATACAACACATGGAGGTATAATGATAAATCATAGAAAAAATATTTAGTAAGTTTACTGTTAGTCAACTTTTTAAACGCTTCAGTTTTAAGTAAATATGTTTCTGCCATTGTTCTTTTGCGCGCTTAATCAGTACAGTGCTACCAACATGCAGTAAAAAAATTAGAACGACCTCTTTTACGCGGGTCTTTTTATTGACATATTCCCGATACTTTTTACACAGAGTTGTATATTACCTGCTTAAACATTTTGTGAGTTTATTTTAAAAGCCCGGATTACATCGTTTAAATTTGGATCGGCTGTTTAATAAGCCAATAATTAATTATTCATAGAATATCGTCATGATCGACGTGATTAATTTCCGATTATAAATTTTCCGATTATAAAACAAAGCACCTTTTTCATTCCATCATCTTGTTTGTTTAAAAAAGCTGTTTGTTGTGTCGATTACAGATAAATCTATCTTAAAAAGTATCAGTTCTTAGGATTCCTAACAAGAAGTTCTTATGGTTTTTTCTCTTCCCTCTTTCCGTCCCCTACTTGGCTGAGGGAGACAGTTATTACTAAAAAGCTGTAATTTTGCGAAGATTAAATGACAATGGACGTCATTTTTTCAGAGTATCTACATATTTAGGAGAAAAAATGAAGTGAAAAAAAAAAGTTTTTTCTCCTCCATCGCGGTGCATCCATGTGGGGGATCGTTATATTGGGCTATTTGTTGAACGTTATATTGGGTTATATTGCTATATTATGGAACTGACATTAGATATGGGGACTGACATTAAGGCAAATTTCTTACAAAGTACAAAATTCTAAAAAGAAAACAATTATGTACCGTTGGTATTTATTTTAACCATAGACTGCGTACCTTGACATCTTAAAGGTTTTTTTTTAAATATTTTTTTAATATATACTTGGGTTTTTCTTATCCTAGTTATCCACTAGTATCCTTATCAATCGGGAATCAAGGTTAACAAGGCCCAATGTAACGAAAACTGTAACAGTTTATATATTCTGTTGGCGTCGTTAAAACAATGAAGACAACATTGTGCCGAATATAGGCGTGTCCCTACACCACCTACGCCATTTCCGCAATGCTAATTCATAATTGGAACTGCAAGGGCCGGCGCCATAATGAACACGATAATTATTGTGTCACGAGCGTCATTTCCGCTTTCTAAGTTTTCAAACTTAACTTGCACTGATTTGTAATTTCACGTGTAATTTTTATGAGTAGATCTATAGTGAATTAGAGATTGTAGGTTTATAAAACTATCTGATGAGAAGTGTGGGCTAATATCGTGTAAGTATGTATTAATTTGAATAGAAAAGCATGTAAAAGGTACAAATTTTTTTTGAGAGTAAACATTAATTAGTATAAAGATATAAAAAGATTTTTATATCATTTCTGACGTTATTTTGTGGACATTTTCTGACAAATCTATTAAAGGTAGACTCTTTTTATGAAATATTTAAAGATTCATTCTAAATTACATTTTTTGTATTTATAAGTAATGTGATTTTGTCTTTGTCAAAATATCAAAATTTAAATCGGCCTTCATCCTTTTTATTAAAATTAGCATTATTGTCTTTAATTTAATGACATCATCAGCATAACGTCACGTTTTAAATTGGATCGATCCACATATGGATTGAAATCAACCAGAAATAATAATAGCTTTTTGACAATAGAACGCTTCCGACTAAGAAATGTAGCTTCTAAATTGTGCAGAGTAAAGAAAACATGACGAAGGTCGACAGTTTCAACTCACATATTTCTCTTTATTATTCAGTATTCGCTAGTGGTTCATATTATATGGATCACATGGTCCACATCAAATATTCTCCCTGCCAAAAGTAGTAAATGATGTCATCGGTGACGAGGTGGGTTTTCTCATCAGAAAATGTTCATTTTTTATATTCAATGAATAAATTTAAATACTTATTCGTTTTTACTTTATTTGTGTATACAATATTGATTTGACTTCATCAGCTTCGAAGAAAATAATTTGAAAAAAATTACGAACTGAACTGAACTAAGAACTAGTATCGTATAGAAGCAAAGTAAGTATGACAAAAGGCCTACAACGTATTCTTGTTTAAAAATTTGTATATCAGTCTATACAGAACTAAAACGTACTGGTTTATCAGGTAAAATCAGAAGAATGATCCGATAAAGCTGACATCACCTTGATTTGGATGTACGAGGCAAACAGGGTCAGATTCGCACACACTCGAACTATATCCAGTTTGGTTTAGTCCACGCGAAACAGCCACTCCAGTAATGAGCTAACACGGCTTCTACTCCATCTAATATCCGTGTAGGAATCTGCGCTAGTTGAGAGTAGTAATCTAGACCTAAATTCACACATTTTCATTCTTACATGTATCTGTTTCGTCAGATGTCGTCAGTTTTCGATGCTTGTGCTATAAAAGTTCAGTTTTTCCAAGTAACCTCTATGAGATCTGTAGAGGCACATGTAGCCAAAAAATGTGAAGATATATAAAGATTTTCTAATATTTGCTATGATTTCATAAAAGAGTAAAGTAAAAAAATGAAATGACAATCGTTATTGAACGGTTGTCTGTTTACCTTAAGTACTTTTTGACATATTCTACTTTAAAGTCATGTATTTTATGTTTTCCATTTTAACAACCCAAGTTTTTATTTTATTGGAGTCTTTATAACAGGTTATATTACCACGCCCGTTGTTATACACCTGTTGTTTCCGTTGCATTATTATGGTCGATGCTAATCGCTTCCATAAAAAATACCAACACGCTTTTCTTTAAAATCTATAGTAATATTTTCTTTGCCATTGAAACCTCCATTGATTGCAACTAAAATCACTGTTGTATTTGTTAAACATTTCGGTTAGTTCACAAAGTCTACAGTTATGATAAAATGCAATAAATTAATTCTTATATTTTACGGTTTGTGACGTATACTTCCCTACATACAGGAAATCATTACGTGTCAACCACACCCTCGATCAATGTCAACTGTTAACATATCGTAGTCTTATAGTTTACTAGCTTTTCCCTGCGGTTTTGCCCGCGTTAATGTTAAAAGTGTATAATCTATTTATGTGCCAAATTTTATCCAGTTTTGTTATGCTGTTGTGGTGTGATTGAGTAACAAACATCCAGTATTTCGCATTTGTAATAGTAGTAAAATGTGTACACCATCCTATGAGCACTCTTTCTCTTACTGTACCTTCGGTCTCGTATATTTACTGAAGTGATTATAGGAAATATTTGTTACAAAACTGTCCAACTCGATACCTCAACCGCAAGTTACAGTTACAATAGCTAGGGTTACCACGTTTAAGTTACTTTAGATACAAAAATTGAGAAAAAAAATGCTCTAACGCAAATGTTTTTACCAAGAATAAAGTATGAAAAAGTTCGCCTCCTTATGAATAAAAACATAACATTATTATAAAAAGTTATACCCAGTGACTTAAAGGATTTATTTATCTTTGCGTCCTCTCTAAGTAGGACAGTTCTGAATAAACTTGGCTGCCGTATTAAAATTTAATCGAAGAGTTTGCCAAACCTCGTATAATTCCCACTTGGGAAATAAATTTACCTCAAGCTTCATTAAAATGTGGCCATTTCAATATTGACTGCACGGATGGCGTAGTGGTTTAAGCGGTCGCCACGCCGCTTCCTACTACGCCGAGTGTTGTGGGTTCAAACCCCACATGGGACGACACTTTGTGTGATCCACAAATTGTTGTTCTGAGTCTGGGTGTTCTTTGTGTCCGTTTCATGTATGTTTGTAAAGTCCCCCGCGACACAGGATTTATTCCTAATGCGGGCGTTGTCTTTTATTAAAAAAAAAAAAAAAAATATTATTCAATTCTATGAAGAGCTGTACACCATAAAATGTTTGTGTAATACATTTGAGGCCCCAAATCTTTTGCCGGGCCTATTTTTCATCAAGTTTTCCTCGTGACAACCCTAATATGTGTATGCTGTGTGATTCTCCTGTTTACAAAGTGAACGAATATCCACTGTGACGCAATACACATGTCATGCACACAAATAACTCGGTCACCCAGTTGCAGCCTGGCCCTTTTATACAGCCGTCCTTCTTATTATAGAATGGTGTCTTTTGTATAAACATAATTGCCGCTTTATTAATTTCTCTATTACGTGTATGTGACAAAATTTGTCGTATATTTTGTCACGGAAAGAGGCAAACATGACGTTGTTTGGTGTTTCTTTGTTGTTATAGTTCAAAAAAACACGATCGATGAAGGTTGTCTAGCTCAGCATATATTTAAATCAGTGTTCCAACCACTTCGAAAGTAAGTCTTATTTCGAAATATGTAGTAAAATGAAGTTTTTTACAAGATCAAGCAATCAAGGTATTCTAGGTGCACTAAGGTTATCGCAGAAGCAGGCCTATTGTTTATTTCCTAACCTAATATTCTTGAGTATTACATTAATACACTTTGGAAAAAAAAAACTTTTCAATTTGCTTCCAAATTTTAATGACTGTATTTATTTTTTATAGTTGGATTTTGTTTTTACATTTCAAGCTGGAAAAGCGTTTGCTTTGCTTTGTAAGATTTCACTGCGTATGACAACCGACATAAATACACTTTAACTTTCGGGGACCCTCTTCAAACAAACATCAATCATTTAAGCTTGACGAATCCTTTTCATAAATGTTATTTATTCCTTACTTTTTACTTACCGATTCAACGAATAATACTTTTTTGATCCCTGACGTTACTATTTATAGTTTAATGAAATTTAATTTTGTCATTGAAAAATACGCAACATGAAAATAAATTTTACATTTTGTACATCGCATTTTCCGCCGCTTTCAACATGTAAAACTTCTTCACAAAATGTACGTGAGTCTGTTGCAAAGAAGTTTTGCAAGAACATCGTGTGCAAAGCCTCGGGCTGTCTGCATTTGCAGAACGTCTACATTTGTCGTGTTTCTCCTTCAATTTGTCTAGATTGCGAGCACTTGACTGTGAGCAACATGCTGTAATCGCGCAGGCCATTGTTGTCGATACGACTAGAGAACGTCGTTCCCGACGTAAATTAAAGTACACAGTAATGGAAGTATGATGTTTTGTTAAAACTGGTTCGCATCAATATGCTTAGATTATTGGATGATTATTATTTAACATCTTGCAATGAATAATATGAACCGCTATTAAAATGTTGTTGGAATCTTAAATCTGTATTGTATCTCGCTCTTACAAGCTATTTATCCCACATGGTAGTGGGGTCAGCTTACCTCGTCTGTCTACTCCACTTCGCTCTATCAGCTATGTCGTCTTCGGATACTGGACAGTCCTTGTCCCTCAGCACTACATCCTCCCAACTTGTCGTCGGTCTGACCCTGGATCTTCTACCGGGATCGATATTTGTAGCGCCAAGTTGTCAATGTAGTCAAAATGCCTCCTCGTTATGTGCTCGTACCATCAGTCTGGTTTTCCTCTATTTTTTTCGGCAATGTGGCGCACACCTAAAATTGTTAAAAAATTAAATACTTATTGTATATTAACAATTATTGTAGGAAGCGCATTTCATGTAATAGGTGCACAGGGGAGAGTACCGTTTACTATGTTGATTTGCGTTGTGTGTATGTGGTAGAATATATTATATTATTATATTATTATTATTATCAGTCATTGTTTTAAGCTTATGAGAATAATTAAGGAGCATTGTCCAAAGTTAGAGCTGTCCCCTTATATAAGGCTACATCTAGTTGTTATCGCATTTATGACTGACGAATCTTACTTCTTCCGTGGTTGTAATTTTTATATATATTTAGGCATAAGTTGTAAGTTTCTTGTAAGTGTTTCTTTAAGCCTACGTCATAACGTACTAGTGTCATTCGTTTACTAGTATACAAACATATTGTTAAGGTTATGTTTGTGCTATGTTATATTAGAACCAACTAGAAATTATGAAAAGAATGACAATGGAAAGCTTTGTACTTTGGCACAATACTAGTTAGAAAAATAAAAAACTACGTAGAAACTTTTATATACTCGTTTTTGTAATATATTGCGGAAAAGTAGTGCGGTAGGTAGGCACGGTACCCTTGGACTTTTCGAAGAATTATTGCTCTAGGATATTGATATAATCACTTTGCTTAGGAAGCGCATTTCGTGTAATAGGTGCACAGGGGAGAGTACCGTTTACTATGTTGATACGTTTTCGTACACCCCAGGGAAATTATAAGGGGCACTTTAAGTGTACATTATAATATTTTATTGACTGGTATCCCTAACGGGGATGCAGCCCCGAAAGCGAATGTGATTTCGTAACATTTCTTTGTAATCGGTAAAATTAACCTTATAAAACAAAGTAACAACATACTCTCATACAAAGTATATTTGTTAGTGGTCAAATAACAGCAAAAAAATTAGCGAGTTAGAAATCAGATACATTTTATGTATCCCGTTTGATAAATTTGTATTTTTGCGTCCAATGAGAATACTAAGTCTTTAAGTACCTAATTAATATTATTTAACGGGAATTAACGCGATCTCTTATTTAGGGTATTACATACCTCTGGTTTGCCTGAAGTTTCGACCAGGTTGCACCGGCCGTGGTCACAGGCTGACTGTGACCACGGCCGGTGCATGTATGTAATATGCACGGCCGGTATGTAATACCCTAAATAAGAGATCGCGTTAATTCCCGTTAAATAACTTTAAGTACCTAGGTTAGGGGCTGATATATTTAGTTACTAGACACATCTCACACACGGCCGTCTTATCCCAAATGGTACCAGATTACGCTATTCATCATCATCATCATCAACAACAGCCTTTACTAGTCCACTGCTGGACATATGCCTCTTCTCAGAAAGGAGGTTTTGGCCTACTATACCACGCTGGCCAGACGGGTTGGCCATTAAGCTATTGTAACTAGACTATTTATAAACATAACTATTTATATATTTATAAAAACATACAAACTATGGTTGGTGCTCCTTGGGAGAGACCTTTGCTTAGCAGTGGACGGCAATAGGCTGAAGAAGAAGAACAAATTATAGATCACGACACAGAACAAATGACCATGTTCATCACACAATTATTTATCTTGGGTTTAATCGAACTCACGTCCTCTGCTCAAGAATCAGGACCACTTGTCACCAGATAAATAATAGGCCAGTTTTTATTTAATGGAATCCACGCAAGCGCTAAATCACTCCTGTCATGTTTAAAGGTGCGTCAAAAAGGATTTTGAAATAGGCCATGCCTGTTTGTATGTAGTTTGTTCCATTTTTTTTATTTATACACAATAATCGTTTGTAATTTCAACCCTAAATTTTCTTTTCCTTTTTTACCCCTAGCTGCACCATTCTTCACGGTTGAACCAGAATTCCAAAATAAGGCTGAGGGTGAGACTGCGGAGATTAGGTGTGAGGCCGAAGGTACTCCAGTACCGAAAATCACATGGATCCACAACGGCAAACCTATAGAGCAAGCGGAGCCGAATCCAAGGAGACAAGTTACCTCAAACTCGATCATCATTACAAATCTGGTGAAGAAGGACACTGGAAACTACGGCTGCAACGCTACCAGTTCCATCGGATACGCTTACAAGGATGTCTACATCAACGTTCAATGTGAGTACCTTCCTTTTTTAAACTTCTGTCTTCGGATCTGTATGGAAGTGATGATAGAAGCGATCTAGATGTTGTCTATGTTCTTTTTTCAGCATACTTTTTACAGGCATTTATTCCAGACTGCACGGATGGCGTAGTGGTTTAAGCGGTTCTATTGCGCCGAGTGTTGTGGGTTCAAACCCCACATGGGACAACACTTTGTGTGATCCAGAAATTGTTGTTCTGAGTCTGGGTGTACTTTATGTCCGTTTCATGTGTGTTTGAAAAGTCCCCCGCGACACAGGATTTGTTCCTAGTGCGGGCGTTGTCTTTTAAAAAAAAAGAGAAAAGAAAAACAGAATCGTAATTTAATAGTAATAATAGTAAATAAATATAATTTTAAATGTAAATTGTGACAGAATTAATTTAGGATGTCAAAATTATAACTGAATAAGTAGTAACTTTAGACTTTAGAAAAATCTTCAAAATAAAAATCCAAACATAAAAGTTTCTTATTCAATAGTTGAAATAATAGTGAACATACTCGTTTTGCTGCTACGAAATTGTATATTAATAGAATTCAAATATTTTATAGTTGTTTACTGTCATTATTTTGCCACAAATAACTATGCAAATCATTGCATGTAAATTGAATTAATTTAGCATAAATATGAGCCACTTCCAGTGATGATTTAACTCTGCTAGCGTGCGCTTAAGTTTCCAACTACTAGACTAGTATCACCTCTTGCCAATATTTTGCCGACTTCAATGCAGACAGACTATAGAATCACATCATCACATCAACAGCCTTTAATAGTCCGTTGCTGGACATAGGCTCATTAAAAAGGAGGTTTGGGCCTACTATATCACGCTGGCCAGACGGGTTGGTAAAGGGTTTCTTTCAAATTTTCCTTCTCTATGAAGTACTGTTGTCCTACGTAGTTTGCTCCCTTAATCGGCTCTTACGACACCCACGGGATGAATAGGGGTGGTGACACTCCGTATTCTTAATCCGTCACCGCACGGAAATATAGAATATTTCTCCTATATTTAAATTCCAAGTTCTATATAACAGTTATCCTACACTTTAGTTTGTTAAAATTAAGACATAGACCGGATGATCTGTCTCCACCGGTTCCTGCCAGCACGTTTTTTTACAGCCATGTAAATTGGGGGACGATGGGTCTTTCACTTGGTCGGATCTTTTGATTTCAGTTTCCCTAACTATAATAAGTTTCTCTATATTTCGCCTCGCCTATAATACATGTTGGACAACCGAGTTGAGTTGAGTGGACAAGAGATTAGATACACAGAACTTACTTGAAATAAGAATAAGATACTTAAAGTCATAGACTGATTTTATTTAGTTATGCTTTATAAAGAGATATTTAACATCCACATCAGTTAAATAGTTAACGATATATTTTACTATACCAAATTGATTACTCCAAATCGATATTGCATTAAGTAATACTCTTTTAACTGTACGGATGGTGTAGTGTTTTAAGCGGTCGCCACGCCGTTTACTACTACGCTAAGTGTTGTGGGTTCGATCCCCACATGGGTAACACTTTATCCACAAATTGTTGTTCTAAGTCTGGGAGTTCTTTGTGTCCGTTTCATATATGTGTGTAAAGTCTCCCGCGACACAGGATACTATCCTAATGCGGGAATAGTCTTTTTAAAGAAAAAAAAGTGCCTAGCGAAGTTGTCTGTTTTTTTAAATGCCTTTTGTTATATTTTAAAAAGAAAGCATTTTATTAGATAGATCAGATGAAGATCCTCTTGGTTTAGAAAATACAGTTACGGTTCATCTACTTCCTAATGTTTATCACGTTTATCATCTGACTTCATTTTGTCAATACTGTTTAAAATGTCGTGTGTTTGACCCTTATTATTAGATGAGTACGAATGACGTCCTTGAAAAGCAATTTCAGTAATTAATTTATTTGTCGGACAATCCAGTTTAGCATTTCACGTACATCTTTACATAGTATAAAATAAAGTCGCTTTTTTGTTGTACGTACTACGTAGAGAGAGTGATTCAAGTGAATTACGAGTATATGTACAAAACATGCATATTATAGTAGAGAAAATCCGAGAATTTCAAAGATTTGTCTTAAAAAACATGGTTTTACGCGCTCACATTGCAAACGCTGGTTAATCCTTACGAGACAGACTAAAATAATGCACTACGGAATTGTATATCTTAAAAAGATCTACAAAAAAGTCCGCGATGGTATATGTCTATCTCCTAAGGATAACCCACAGTAACCATTTTTATCTTTTAAATATTACAAGAACAAATACATTATTATTCCTTACCCAATTAAATGCGATAGGTACGTTGTGCATTTAATGTAGATTAAAATTGATCTATACAGCATATCATTAACGGAATATTTTAAAAGAGATTTAAAATTCGGGGCATAGCGGCCGTCGCTGCTCTAGGCTGTACGTACGTCGCCATTGGCGGCGGCCGACAGGATCGGAGCGGGGATATTTATATTGCATAATATATGAAGATGTCCTGGGCCTCAATTCTGCTATTTTATGTTCACGCCAAGCCACTGTCATACCACTGACACGCTATCGAGATGCCATCGAGTGGCCATTGGCATCGGTATAAATATCGGTAGTCTACACTAACTAAACAACAACAAAAACAGCAACGATAATTCTCAAATCACAAATCAGCCCTAGTAAGGAAAAGGGCTGGATCCGTATTCCTAGAACATAGATTTAAAATTTAGGTACTATAGTTTTTTATAGTATAGGTTTGTAATTATTTACGTATAGATATGTAATAACGCGATGATCCAAAACAGAAGTCACTGACCAAGATTTAAGTCAAGATCGTCTACACCTAATATTTTTAATTCTAATTCATTGGCAACGCTACCCGACTTGCACAATTGAACTCTAAGCGTAGAATTAAACAAATAATTCGGCAAAGCTAACTCGTGTTATGTTGTAATCACTTCCCTTCTGAGATTTTAGTAAAAAAAGAAACAAATTAAAAATAACCACACGGTTATTTAAAGTACGACCGAAGACATCACAAAATGTTTTGCTCACCAAGCGATGCGCATTCTCAGCGCGTCGAGTCGTGTAATTTTATCATAACTTTAAAGTTATCTAATATAATATTTGTTTTCATAAGGTTTATTAAATGTTATATAATTTAATCATCATTACATCATCACTGTCATCTCTCTTTTTTTTTTTACTAATTTCTCACTCTCACCGATTACGTGACCATCTTTGTAAATTAATTCAAAGCCAAATATAGCCTTGCAATTATGATATCTTACGTAATTCAAATATGAATATGGCATTGGTTGTGTTATCATTTTTAATGACATCATTAATTCTAACGGCACTAGCATTTAAGAGTCATATCCTACCGCGCCCTGGCACGTGACGCCATCGAACAGAGCTAGGAAAACAACATATCGGTGTTTAAAAGTCTTATAATAAAAAAAACGGCTCTTTAGACCTTAATAATGCAGCAAACTTATGATGTTACAGGAATGAATGAGGTCCCACTCCTCCCCCTAATACTGGAGGGTAGTTGTAGGTGTCCATGGATGTTAGTAGTCACTTACCACCAGACGACCTAGTGCAAGTTTAGTTCACACTAGCTGACCCGCGCAACTTCGTCTGGGTCTCTCAATAGTAATAAATTTTCTCCGTTTTCAAAACATTCTTCATTGGTGCTCCGCTCCTATTGGTCTTAGCGTGATGATATATAGCCTATAGCCTTCCTCGATAAATGGGCTATCTAACACTGAAAGAATTTTTCAAATCGGACCAGTAGTTCCTGAGATTAGCGCGTTCAAACAAACAAACAAACTCTTCAGCTTTATAATATTAGTATAGATTTACGCGATAGGCACGGTGACCGCGTTTGGCGCTGTGATTGACCTGCGCTGAAATCTTACCCAAACGCAACGCCTAAAAGATGTTAAAATTAATAGAAAATCTTTTAGCATATTTTGGTGACGTGGACAATAAATGAGTATCTACAATGATAATACAAAGTTTGATTAAAGGTGTTTTCTCTTTTAAAATTGACATATCCATCTATCTATCTATCCCGTATTCCGTTTGAGTTTCATAACTTCAGTATAGATATGTTCCTATATACCACGTTGCGGTTTTAGTTCGATTATATTTGGATTGTAATTTAAGTAACTTGATAGCTAGTAGTACTTGAAGTAATACTTCATGTTAATTCATTTTGAATTTAAACAATTTTATTAAATCTTGTCATGTAATACCTACAACTGAACTTAATCTCATCCTAAATCCCAACTCGCCAACACAACTTCATAAGCCTGGCTCAATAAAGAAAACATTTTTATTATACGTTTCCTTTCTTTACAATTTGTACTTTACCCAACTTTTATAAGGAAACGACAAAGCTTAGCCACCATAAACTGTCACTCATAGTTAATTTTGACCCTTATTCATGCATACAAATGTGTCATACAAACGAAATTGAACCATATCCTCGATAAAATATAAATCAAATTCACTTCTTAAGTGTAAGTAGTTCGTATTTGCCCCAGCCAGCAATAAATGAACTCATAAATACTGACAATAAGTCTTATCATCTCGGAAAAAAGTTATGAGAGCGCGTCATAGTTGATCTACCATATAGAATAGGGTAGGAATAGATTCCCTCATTGAATAAAATGAATAAACTTCAATAAAAGTGTCAGAGATTAATTCACTACCGCTAAACGAAATAAAATATACTATGTGGTCTGATGTCTATCGTGTTGGCAACTATGTAAGAAAGTCGGAAATTGTTACCACTGTTCGTGTATATGTGTAGTTTAGTAATGAGTTTCTGTTGCAATATGTTATCGATTACGTTTTGTTGAGTTTGTTCGAGTTGTTTAGTAAGCTTATTTGTAATGAATCGAGATATTTTCCTTACCGTCTGTATTCCTTTTAGTTTTACATACCGTTGAAAAGTCGTTATTCTGAGTCATGTGCAGTGCCGTTTGTCTTATGAGATCATACGATTCAGGCATTCCTTTAATTTTAGATACATATGATATTTTTGTCTTTCTATTTTTAGTATTTTTTATGCAATCTAGAATTCGATTCATTTCGAATTTCAATTCGATTAGGTAATTAGACATCGAATTTTGATCAGTTTATAAATTAGTATTTGAGAATATTGCTTTATTATGTGCAATATCTAAGACGTTCGAATTACATTTAGCCTTTCTTATTTGGATTTTTTATTAATAAAGCCTAATCTATCCAACTGAATGCTAAATTTATACGTTGCTTCAGAACCAATGTCAGTGCATTTTATGGAAAACAGGAGCTTCTGAACTCAGGATTCAGACAAGGTTACTCCTCAACTCCTAGATTGTTACAAAGTGACTTTTCTAGTCCTTGTTAAATCAAATATAAATAAAACTGTAATGTACCTTTAACTGCTATTATAAACATTCCGACATAATGAGAACATCCTCCGTCTTAAGTCTAATAAAAGACTAAATAATAATTCAGAAACTTAAAAGAACAGATGTTTATGTTTGTTAACGAATGTGGTATTCTGCTGTGAGCTTCAAGCTGATTTGATGTCACGGTCGAAGCGTTAAATCATTTGAGTCTTAAATATGACGACATGCTGTTGAGAAGTTAGTATTATGACAGCCTTGACCGCTGCTGTTAACAAGGAACGTGAGAAGGGTACCCAAGTGTACTATGTATCGATAATCTAATATGTCAATAATTTAAGGTAGCTGAATCGATGGTAAATAAATCGATTTTATTTGTACAAGCCCTATTATACAATAGGGTTGTCAAATTTTTAATAGTTTGATTTAAGGTTACTGTTAGTTATATCTAGAGTGTGCATTTCTTCGATTATGATATTAAATGTTTTAAAGACTAAGTTAAGTAAATAAACTGAGGTGTGAAATATACTATTTAAGTTTATCATCATCATCGACACCCTTTATTAGTTCACTGCTGGACATAGGCCTCTCTTTAGGAAAGAAGCCAGGCGGGTTGGTATAGGGTTTGTTTCAAGTTTTACTTCTCTATGCAATTAATGGGCTCTTACGACACCCACGGGATGAATAGGGGTGGTGACCCCCCTATTCTATTAGTATTCTTAATCCGTCACCACACGTACGTTTAAGTTTATAATCTTATAAAAAAAGTGAGTTTAGTTTTTCTACTGTTAAATAATGGCAACAATACGGGCAAGTTCTTTTTGGCACACATTTTTTTGTTGGTAACTTCTCTTATTAAATTTCGTTATCTGGATGTTCTGGAACACACCAAAAGTGTCGGCATATAATGTAATGTAAACATGAACAAACGCATTCATTTTTAAGAGATGACAGCACAAAGGGATAGCTGTGTGGGCCTTTTAAAATTTTTGTTTGTTAGTGTGTATGTATGATCAAAGTTTTATACGAAACTAAACCATAAATTATAAAGCTGTTTTGTTACAGTACAGTATCAGTTTTACATTATATCAAACGAATGACGAGTACTCCATTAAAAGTTGTCTTGTCTTGCATATAAAAGCTCATTGTTAATTATCACTTAGTTCCTTTGTAAGTTCTCTTTTGCTGTTTGCCGTTGTAATATATTTAATATTATGTAAATAAGTAATTCGTTAAAACGCAATTGCTTTTATTAAAATAAAGAGAAACTTCAATTTAATTTAACTTCAGCTAGGCAATAACAAGTCTATTCATGTTTATTTTGGGCATACTAGCTGATAAAACATACACGTAACACAAATGATAGTAGTTTAAAGCCGTAGAAACTGAAACTTTAACCATTCATCAGTCGCGGGGGACTTATACAAACATACATGAAACGGACGAAAAGAACATCTAAACTCAGAACAACAATTTGTGGATCACACAAAGTGTCGTCCCATGTGGGAATCGAACCCACAACACTCAGCGCAATAGAAAGCGTTGTGGCGACCGCTTATACCACTACACCATCCGTGCAGTCGAATATAAATATATCAAGCACCCCCCAATTATGGAGGGAGGGGCACTCGAAAGACGACTCACCTGTGTCTCGTAAGTCGCAGGTGTCGATGGACTGCGTTACTTACTTACCAACACTTACCGTAATCATGATGGTGTTAGGGTCTATATGCCTCTGCAGCGTCTAGAACCGCATGCTATCATTAATGTCGCATGCGTTTTTGGCAACTGGTGTATAAAAATAAAGAGCGCTTAAAAACTTGTGTATGTTTGTTTGTTTATCAAAAACACGAACACAAACTGTGTCTAAAAGCTGTCTCCGGTCGATAAATTATAGTAATACCCGTAATATATGTATTATGTTATTAACTGATTAGTCACTTAGGCGGTGGTAGTCACTTACCATCAGAGCCCCAATTTTACTGTTTATTTTAACGCACAAGCCACTGTCAGTCCGTACCGTTTACCAAACCATTACAAAGACATTGAGTGAGTGGCAGTTCAGTGACAAGTCATTGGTCACATAGCAGAATACGAATAGTGCTAAACTATTCCGACGAAATTACATCGTCAATCTATTGATACAATATTCAATTAGCAAAATTAGGGCCCAGGTGACCCGTCTGCTCGTTTGCCCCTATACCATAAAAAAATCATAGTGCAAAGTTAAAGTATCGTTATTTCTGAAATAAATAATTGAAATCATCTTTTATGTAGACTCTAAAGTCATACATCAACACACACAATAGCAACAATCTGTTTTGTCAAATATTTTATCAAAATGAATCCAATCCATTACACGCCTGTGCCGATCTACAACCGCCCGTTTCCATGGGGTTCAGCCTTATGAGAAAAAAGGGCAAACAAACTCACGGCCACTATTTTTTAATTACAGATAGATACGACTCGATTCTTTCGATGCGTCTGTCAAAATTCCTATCGATATTTTAATTTGCATAAATTGTAAACAAGGTGGGGTATTGTAATATCTTGAAAGTCTGTGACTAGAAGAAAGACTATATTTACAAACCCAAATACGTCTTTTCCATGACTTCGCCATTTTACATCACATTAATATTACAAAGTGTTTTCGCTTACTTTAATGGGCGCCAGTGGCATGCCTAACGCCAATCTGTTCTTACTTCTTGGGAATGTAATATTTTGCTGATAGAACAGGTAAATATATTATAGAAATCGAATAGGATGAGGCAGCTAGGTTAAGTGACACAGCAAGTGACACATAGCTTATAGAGACAAAACTGTGATTGGTATTACTAGCCTGTTGGTCTAGTAGTTAGCGAAATTGGCAGCAAAGATCATGGGTTCGATTCTCACTCAGGACAAATATTGTGTGATGAATGTCATAATTTTTTGGTGTCAATGGTGAGGTTGGCTTTTGCCCTAGCAGAAGCAGGCCCGAGAGGGTGGCGCGACGTGCTCCGCGCTCCCCTCTAAACCGGAGGGCAAGACCAGAAGGTCTCCATTCAGCCACACCATTGAGTACAGAAGTACTCAATGACGTGGCTGCCTATGGCGACCAAGGTCTTCCTTCCTGGGGTATACCCGAGTCTCTTGTAATAGACCTACATGTGACGGAACACCGTGTGGTTTTAGTCGGTTTGATTCCGACATACCACTTCAGTGTGAGCCCCGGTGAGGTAATGACCCAAGGGAGGTTTCCATACTGGGAGAAAAAACAGTAGTGTAGGCTCCGCCTTTAGGATCCATACGACCGTATATAAGATGTATGAAGATTAAGGACATCAACTGGCCAGAAAAATACAAAACAAACAAAAAATCTCTTAGCGTATTGGTATAATTCTAAGCAAACAGAGATATATCTACATTTCAAATTTTCTCTCGGCTGTGTCCCATATAAATTCGTATGAAATATCTATCTGTACTCGAAACGACAGTTTAACCGGGATTACGCAGGCACCCAGCCATGACCTAGATATCCCCGGGCTGTCCTGACTCGTTGACCTAGCTTTACAGTTCACCTGTTTGTAGGTAGGTCATGACGGGATAATAGTTTAGTGTTCGTTATTAAGACCTAATGACAATGTAGATCTGAATTGCTTATAAAACCCTCAGAACGTAAGCAGTAAAGTTCTTACCACACTTTATCGACTACTTTTTTAATAAACTTCATTGTAAGGACCAGACTTTTACTTGGCTGTACTCGCTTGTGCTTATCTTCACAAAAAGACAACAATGTCGAGTATTAAAAACATTGTAGTACTGTGTTTAATACTTTAACAATCAACCCATTCTTACTAATAAAAAATCCACTCTGAAAGAGTACAACCCTTTTTGGATGGATTTAGATCTGCGATCATTGTATTTGATGCAATTATGTACTTTTTAACAGCATTTTGTAGCATGAAAATACCGTATAGTTAGATTTTATAAACAGCTGATGTTCTAATGTGAGCATTCTAAACGCTAATTCAAACTGAATGGCAGAATGCGCAGACACTAATATTACGAATAAAGTATAAACTTGATTCCATTAATATAGAAAATTGTATGCAAATTTCATAATCATACGGGGCAAGGGCGTATTTTGCTGCTTGTTCTATGTTGACTCTTAGGTGACCAGGGTGAAGTTGGGTTTACTGTCCAGTGGTTAATGAAGCAGAAAAGAGACCGAAAAAGTTTATGGTGAAGTTCTGCCATCACTTTCTGTATTCCCGCATTCACTATTATGATTATGTTTATTGCAACGTCACCAGCTGCTAGCTATGACCCATCCACATTTAAGTTAGTAATGGGCATTAATGCAAATCACAGTTAATTGCTAATGCTAATATTGTTTGCTAATATTGCAATTTCGTACGAGGAGAGCAAATGATAAACGATCGTAACTTGTATGTATACATATTACTAAGTACTAATTTTAGGTACAGAAATAAAATTTTTTTATTATATTTTTACTCACCGGTATTTTATAAAGTAGGTATAGGTAATTTAAGTTTTGAAGAGTGTGACATGTACGTATTAATTCATAGGTTCACGAAATTTCACGACTACTATTAATTTGCTAACTGCTAATTAAGAATTCACAATTAAATACGAGTTTGAAGACTAGTATTCCATCACTAGTAGATGGTACAGCATGTATTATCATATACTTTATCATTCAAGCCTCTTCTTAAGATAATATGTTTACAAACATGAAACCTCAAAGATCCAACACGATGTCACGTTCGACCTTTGCTAAATAAGCGTTCAATTTGTAAATATAACCATAATCCGCCTATGCAGCTGCACCCCTAATTGTCCAATAGCGTGATTGTATAACGTAATTCTTTACTGCAGGGGTCGTGAACAAAATATGTTACCTACCCTTGATAAATGGTTCGGTTCTGTTTACTTGGTTTTATTTCGGTATAGTCTGCGATTGACTATGATAGTATGAAATATGATTATCAAAGTGAATTGTTTTTTTTCGATCGGTTTTTAAATAATTGTTATGGATCGGCAGTGAAGTGTTTATTGCGCTTACTTGAAGTACTTTTAATCGACTTCAACAAAGGAGGAGGTTATCAAGTCGATTTAATTTTTTTAATTTTTGTTACCTCAGAATTCTGTCATTTATGAACCATTTTGAAGAAACAGTTTGTTACAATTCATCAGGAAAAAAAAGTTGTCAGTAAAAGTTAATTATTGGAATTGTACTTCATCAGTGCTGTTGTCCTGCGTAGTTTTCTCCCTTAGTCGGCTCTTACGACACCCACGGGATGCATAGGTGTTGTACTTGTAAGGTCAATTCTATAATTGCCATAGTACCATGACAGTTCAAAATATATAATCGACCCCTATAGTATTATGTAGCCGTCTTTATATACTCAATTTAGAATTTTATAGCACATATTACTTTGAATTTAGCTAACACTGTCTCTGCATAAAAACCAAGTAGGTATTCAATATGCTTTCGTGTGCCATATTTGTTTTAAAAAGGGTACAAAGGATTTTTTTCACGTATTAACCTATCTATATATCCTTGTGAGGATTATGGTATGTGACCTATGGGTCACATCTACCACAAACTGCTTACAACACGCAGCTGCTAGTTGATTGTCAAACTAAGTCTTTTGAAATCAACAAAGTTTTTTTAACAATAAAAGAAATATGCTACGCTTTTTATCGCTTATCGCGTATCTATCTAACATTACCGTAACGGGTATCAGAGTGAATTACTAGAGCACCCTTACCTGAGACTGCATATTGTCCCCCCTGACAATGTACCTACGAATCACGTTGGGTGCGGTTCAGGGCGTGAAGTGACGCCCGAATTTTTTTCCTCCAAAGTTCGATAACCTTTGTGAGTCATCCCAAAATCCACAATGTGACGTCAAACAGGGTACGAATAGACCTGTATTACTTACTGTATTATTGTGGACAACGTCTTATATTTTTACGAGAATATTTCATATAGTCATTCATGAGGTTGGTGGTTTAAGATTTTAGTTATGAGATTGGAGCAAAAGTTATGACTAGGGTAGTACCTACAACAAATATTGTCATTTGCAGCCGATAGTCATGACATAGACTTACTGAATAAATGTTTTTTTTTAATATTATTCTTGAATGAATTTTATTGTACAAAGGACGAGTGAATCCATTTTTGCTAAAACATGATTATTTTCTATTAGCTATGATTATTTATTTCACAATCACTTGTTCAAAAAAAATTCTCAGAAAATTCGTAAGTCTGCCTTAAAGTAAACAACGTCTGTAACTTGTTCTGGTTTGGTTTTAAAGTGGTTACATTGTTGTACAATATTTCAGCAAACTTTATTCGGTAGGCAAACCTAAAAGGTTTGATTAATTGATTTTATTCTTGCTTTCGCATGTCAAGCTAAGAGTAAGTTAACTTTACAAATAAAATTGTTATCAGGCCTCGTCGTTTATATTCTACCGTAGGTAAATTCTAATAGTTCTGTACGTTTATATGTCACGAAAATCATCCTAAACCCTAAAACGCATTATGCTGCCTTTTTTTGGTCTTTGGAAGGTTGAGATTTACAATTGTTATAGGTTATAGGATTCTTTATTCACTTTTCAAAAACACTTTATTTATGTGTTTAAATAAGATTTTACTTCAATACTAGCTGACCCGGCAACGTTGTATTGCAAAACAAAAAAAAATTAGGGATAGGTCACCCTTACCATTTAGGGGTATGAAAAATAGATGTTGGCCGATTCTCAGACCTACCCGATGTGCACACAAAATTTCATGAGAATCGGTTAAGCCGTTTCGGAGGAGTACGGGAACGAACATTGTGACACGAGAATTTTATATATAAGATAAAAATGTATTTGTGGGGGTTTCTGACTAGATTTGTGGTAGGACTTTCATATACGTGGCAGGGTACAAAAAAGTCTCCTCAGGATACCTTTAATCGAGAGAAAAAAAAGGACTGTTATCCAGAAATAGACTAAATAAGTTTTAGGCAAACAGAGCAGCGGCTCTGTTTACTTTAGGGTGGTGCGGAAATGCGTGACCAGGTACCCTAGACATTGATGTGATGTAGTAAGAGAAAATTATTGTTTTACTACGTTAGCTAATATTTACTAGTTTTCAATCAAAAGCTAGTAAATAACGTAACGTAACGCATACGTAGTAAAACAATAATTTAATATAGCTTTATAATTCAATCAGCTTAATTCAATTAGCAAATAATTCAATTAGCTTTTTGCATACAATTTTCTATTTTAAGTGAATAAAGTTTGTACTTAATTCGTAATTAAGTGCTTGCGCATTTTGCCATTCAGTCTGAATTAGGGTTTAGAATGCTTACATTAGAACATCAGCTGCTTATAAAATCTAACTATACGGTATTATCATGCTACAAAATACTGTTAAAAAGTACATCATTGTATCAAATACAATGATCGCAGATCTAAATCCGTACACGTAAGTTCACATCGAAAAGGGGTTGTACTCTTTCAGAGTGGATTTTTTTGGTAAGAAAGGATTGATTGTTAAAGTATTAAACACAGTGTTACAATGTTTTTAATACTGGACATTGTTGTCTTTTTGTGAAGATAAGCACAAGCGAGTACAACAAAGTAATAATCTGGTCCTTACCATGAAGTTTAGTAAAAAAGTAGTCGATAAAGTGTGGTGAAGAGATTGAAAGCTAGTAAATATTAGCTAACGTAGTAAAACAATAATTTTCTTTTAGTACATCACATCAAACATCAATGTCTAGTGCACCTAGTCACGCATTTCCGCGCCAAACTAAGGTAGACTGGGAGAAAATGCCCGTGGCATTCAGTCCGCCATTGTACAATTCGTATTTGTGCTTATATAACACAATAATCATTATTCATTAACAAAATTTAATTGAACTGACTTGGAAATAGGTTATATGAAGCAAATGTATACACATTAAAATGAGGGTCCTAAGAGGTCGTTGTAGGAAGTACACGGGCACGTTGAGATTAAGATGGACAGTTCTTAAGTACTGAAAATCTACGTTATGTCATCACCGGGCGATTGTAAGGATCTGTCGTTTATTCTGTTACGAGTCCTTGTTTATAGATTCACTTTGAATATCTTACTAATCATATGTTTAAGTTGGTTAGAGACAATTTAACTACACAAAAATATACATAGAATTCTAATAATTGACCTTTAAAAAAGTATCAAAGACTTCAAAGCACTTACGTCATTGTATTGTATTCTTCAATGCTTATCCCCGGCCGGTGTTAAATAACAGAATTCTGAGAACCTCCGCTTTTTTGATGTCCGTTAAAAAAGAGCTTATTCCGAAGAGTGTAGGTACTCTTCTATCTGCACAAGAATCGACATGTGCATAAATATTAACAATAGCTTTAGATTTCGTAAAAAAGTAGTTTTAAGTACGTGTAAGTAATAATGATTTTTTTACTAAGTATATATAGTATTATTATCAAATCCCAAATCTGCGTCCGATTGTATTAGTCACATCATTAATTTTAGATATCTTATGCTTTCAAGTGTCATGTTCACGCACCGAAAGCATCAAGTAATAATAATACTAGTTTAAAAAAAAAAATTAACAGAATAATAATGATTTAAAAACCAAATAGACAGAGAAAATTGTATAAAACAGTAAACAACCATGTTACGCACATTAATTTTAAAACAAGTTTTATTCTTCTTTCGAGGAACTTCTAAATCACTAAGGTTTATGTGCTTATTGTTACTAATCCTAAAGTCTGTCAAAATCATCGTTTTCGGTCCCTGAATACGTTCAATCTGGGGAGTTTTTCGTATAAGTCACGTTGTTACACAACTAGTCAACACTGTTAGATGTACTTAGTACTTATAAATCTGATACGTTTATGTAGTGCCCTTGATATATTAAATGATATATTGCTAATTGTTTTATAATGACAGAAATTTCAGTTGTAAATAAGTTTAAAATAAAAAGAATCCTAAATATCGACCTAAACATTTTTGTCTAAATACCATTTTATAGGAGATCAGTAAAAGGTAGGATATGGGTTTAATTTGAATACCTATTGAGCACACAGTTTTGTTTAATACATTTTGGATTTTCGTGCCTTTTCCCCACGTGAGTCATAAAAGCTGACTAAGTATTGATGTAGGTGCGAAAATCGAATTCGCTTCCCCACGAGTCCCAATGAAGATATTGTTAGCAGTAAGGGTGCATGCAAATAATATAATCTCTTTGTGAACGTGTCATTTTGCCAAATTGTCACTATTTTGCTGTTGAAATAACAATCAATATTTTGTTTATATAAACATGTATAAAATGTGTAAAAAAAAAGAGGTGAGCTTGCGGTAATATAATAATAACATTTAAAATGTCATATATAATGCAAGTCTTAGCAAGAAATGCAAATGCAAGAAAGTTTAAATGCTTTTAGATTTCTTGCATTTTATCTTACACTAGCTGAGACCCGCGGTGTTACCCGCGTTTATTGTTATAACCGCGGGCAACGCCGCGGGGCAAAGCTAGTCTAAAAAAAGTAGCCTAAGTTACTCCTTATGTCATCAGCTATCTGCCAGTGAAAGGTCCGTCGAAATCGGTCCAGCCGTTCCAGAGATTACCCGGAACAAACAGACGGACAGACAAAAATTGTAAAAAATATTATTTTGGCATATGTACCGTGTAAACATACATATGCATTTAGTAAAAAGCGTTTTTTTTTAATATTACAAACAGACACTCCAATTTTATTTATTTGTATAGATGTCACATATTTAAAATTTAATTATGTCAAAGACTTAATGTGTAGGTACATACCTAGTGTAGTAAACACGTGTGTTTTTATGAAACTATCTATCTAAACTATGAACGAATCTACTAAATTCATAACTGGTGACAATGTGTACCTCTCGTCTAGTAGGTAGTCTCGCATATATTGGGCACATCCTCGCCGCGGCACAAATTCACACGCCCACACTTCACCGCGCGAAATATAACCGTATTACTTCCACGGATACTATCGTGTACTTAACATCTTATTGAGATTTATGGGCCTGTTTATTAGCTGCGGCGAAGTGTGTGCCGCAACGAAAACACTGAATTTGATAGACTTAAAATACACAGGTTTTCAACAGATACGTAGGTAATGATGAATGATACCCGTGTGGTGGCGGATTAAGAATACGGAATGTCACCACCCCTATTCATCCCGTGGGTGTCGTAAGAGCCGACTAAGGGAGCAAACTACACAGGACGACAGCAATGCTAAGAGAAGGAAAACTTGATACCAACCCGTTTGGCCAGCGTGGTATAGTAGGCCAAAACCTCCTTTCTAAGGAGAGGCCTATGTAAAGCATATGTTTTAAGTACTGTTTTAGGCTGTTGGTGGTGGTGGTAGGTAATGTGTATGAGTGTAGAACATATTTTAATGTAACAGCAAAAATGAACAAAGTAACACTTTCATAAATTGGTTGAAATATGAAAATGAAAAAAAAAAAACAAAAGAGTTTCAATACCATGGAGAACTCAGAGATCAAAATAGACAAACAATGACCGAGTCATGTCATTCAAATTTCAAATATATTTCCAGTCCAATAGAATGCATGAAAGCTGTACGCATTATAAGCGATTTTGCGGATTCTTGGTAGTTACTATTAACAATGTATAAACCATAGACAAACACGAAAAGCATAAGGATATGTTTTATTAGTTTTTGGTGTCTACTTTTCCGAAAACATTGGAGGTTGCAGAGGCTTTTCATCTACCTCGAGGTTAAACGCAATGGAACTCATGAATACTTTAATTAGGAAACTGTAATCACCACAGGTCTGTGTTGTCCTGATTACTTGCTTGAAGCATTTCACACTCATTCGGTTTCGAAAATAAATACCAACTTAAGCGGTGAGTCCCCTACAACAAAATGTCCAGGAGCTATTTATTGTCCAGGAATGTATTGAGGGGGAACTTCTCCATCGAGCCTTAACTTACTATCCGTGTCTAGTGAGGGATGCGACGTAACCAATTGCAAAATCCCAAACGGAGGGGTTCCAAAATTATCCTTCAATGAATTGCAGAAAAAGGTGGACTACTTTTATGCAATTGTCTTTAAATTACATGCTTAACTTTCTTGCTTCGTTTTATCTTTTTATTGTTAACCTGTAATAAATTCTCAGTCTTTTTTTTTGGTTTTAAATAAGGTGTACGTTGTGTTTTTTTTAGTAAAGAATTACCAACATAACTCATTCATTTCTCTTATGGGGTGGTTAATTAGGTACTTCGAACGATTCCCTAATTTTACCTAGTCAAATTATTGCATTATCAGGATTAGGGATCAGGATTACGTGACTTAAAAACAGAGGTACCATGTTATATTACGAGTTATATACTTATTGATTGATTAAACTGAAATAGTTTGTCGCTATAGAGTATACTTTATCAATTGTAGTTTCTAATTTGATTATTTATCCATGCAGCTATCCCGCCCGAAATCAAAGAGGGTCCGGAGAACCTGACCAAGGTGGACGGCTCAGAGGCTGTGCTTAAGTGCAGAGTGTTTGGAGCGCCGAAGCCGATCGTCAAATGGATGAAGGACAACGTTGATGTCACTGGTGGCAAGTGAGTATTGCGTGTATTCTTAAAGTTTGTTCACCAGGGTCTTGGCAGATTAGCACATAACGGATTTAGGCCTAAGTAGGCGTTTGTATGCTGTCTAGTAAAGCGATTGTAAAACAAAGATGGATGGTTTTGAAGACGACGTGGACTGATCCCGTACGTAGTTGAAAACCATAATCTTATAATATAGTTGTTCAGGAGTGTATTAGGATTGATTAGTAATGTGTTAACTACAGACTGAGACCAACTGCTGTTTATCTAATGACCTCATATTATTATTATTGCTGATTGGTCTAGTGGTTTGTGACCCTGACTGCTAAGTCGCAGGTCGTAGGTTCGATTTCCACCCAGGACAAATATTTGTGTGATGAGCACGATCGTTTATTCTGTGTCTGGGTATAATTTATCTATAATATGTATGTATTTAGAAATATATAAGTATGTTTATCAGCAGTCCTTTACCATAGTACAGGCTCTGCCTAGTTTGGGATCAAACGGCCAATTGTGAGATGTGTAAGGTTATTATTATAATTTTATTATTATAATTTTATTATTATAATTTTATTATTAGTCTCAATTGTATTTTAAGGCAATATATCTTTCGTCCGGACTCAAAGGATTTTGGTAAATGATAAACAATAGAACTATTTTATATCACTATCTTTATATTGAATGATAAAATATATATTTTCTAGCCCGTCTGTGTAGTTGCATACGTCTTAAAATAATCGAACGTTTCACAACTGTAGGGCTATTTACAAGAATGAGCACTCTCTGAAATCGATCCAATAGCCCTTCCTGTCGATTCGTAAGCAGCCAATTATAGCTAACATTATTGAGATGGAGTGTGGTAATGTTCGTTAGTAAAACGTAAACGATCCGTAATGGTATTGTTCTGTAAATAAAGGGACTCATGCGCGAAGTATTTGTGGCATTTTTATACATTGCATCATTCATAAAATTGGCATTAAAAGCAAGCGTACCCTATTGCCGTACTGTATATGAACAGTAAGTTTAGCCTAAACATTTTTCGAAAATATGAGGCATCAAATTTTCCGTTTATTGATTTTTCGACCTCAATTTAGAAACCATTCTGATCACTGCCTATTTAATATAAACGAAGACGAGCGGCTAACGAGATTAATGGTGAGACCATTTTGAATACGCATTTTTGTGATGCTGATTCAATATTCAGTGGTTGGAATTTTCTTTTATTCGCTTTTGAAGTTAAATACAGAAACGTATTTTTAAGTTTGGTACCCAGGGAACAAGAAAATTATCTCCCTTACGAAAGTGATAAGGGAGTGATTAACTACTTTTTTTTTGTCGGTGTGGGTGTTATTTCAGACCCCCCCTTCCCCCGGATCCATCCCGGGGAAAGCAGGCTTCCCCACCTATCAGTCTAACCTCTGTTACTACCTAAGTCTTTTTTAATAGGCACTTGTGTACTGTGTTATTCTTGTAAACTAATACTAAAGATACTAAAAATAGTAATAGTTTCTTAACAGATATACTTGATTATGTTCTCTGAAACACATTAACCATACGTCCGATCGTATCAAATGCTATGATCATAATTTATCAATTAAAACAAATTACTTTCAATTCACATGAACATTTGAAACTGACCGTCGAAGTCCCCTCATTTGTATATGTCACGTCATAATGCAGTAAAATTTTACGTCGAGCTTTACACTTGTCATAAACCATATCACCCCATAACTGAAAAACCTTACGACATACATGTATAGACTTTCCGAAATTACACAATGTTTTCTCCGTCTTCACTCCCCATTTATATTTTCGTAAAACCAGCAAAACGTGTTTATCCAGTTGTCTAAATTCCCACCCAATGTATACAAGATAACGGATCTTAAGAATCGGATATCAAAACGTCCCCCGGATTAAGGGAGGTTATATTATCAAGTTTCCATCCCCTTTTGGTACACATGAAAAGGCTTTTCAGTTCATTGAACTGTTTCTTAAACGAAAATATCTTCAGTCAATTTGATTAAAGTGATTGAATTGTTTTACAAGAGATCACAGAGTTTTTTTAAGAATATATAACCTTAATATTGTTTTGAGTGAACGAAGAACTAATCTATGAATATCTAGAACATTTCGCTGATCTTCTGCTCGAATGGCGTAATGGTTTAAGCGGTCGCCCCGCCGCTTACTAGTACGCTGAGTGTTGTGGGTTCGATACCCATATGGGACGAAACTTTGTGTGATCCACAATCTCTTGTTCTGAGTCTCGGTGTTCTTTGTGTCCGTTTCATGTATGATTGTGAAAGTTGTCTTTTAGAAAAAAACCTTCTACATGCCGTATTCCTTCTTAACGTTGTTCTTGTATAAAGACTAACCGCTTTCACTCATAATACACAAACTTCTTCAAGGCGTGACAGTGTTTGCATTCATAAATAAATAGTTGTTTTAGTTATGAGGCCAAAGAAGCGATGTAACATCGTGTTCCATTTGGTAACTCCATTTCTTAACAAAGATAATTTGTGGAAACGGGCCAAGTACACTAAAAAACAGACCATACCCTGAGAATAAATTTTCTTCTTTGTCTATGGTATTTTTTCATGTCTAATAAATATAATATCAATGTGAGGCTACAATTCAATTAAAGAAACACAACAGACATTTAATTGATTAAAAAGAGTTTAGTTGATTAAAAAAAAGAGTGTGTGGGATTGAATAAATAAACAGAGCTAAGAAACAAGGTGCGTTCCGATTGCGATCATTACCTTATCGAGTAGACAAGTCAAGTATATATTGTAATAATGTGATGTGTGATATGATTTGATTAATATTTATTTATTGAGCTACGCCAGAGGTCGTGGGTTCGATTCCCACCCAGGACAAATAATTGTGTGATGAGCACAGTCATTTGTCCTGTGTCTGGGTGTACTTTATCCAAAATATGTATGTATTTGAAAGTATTTATATTTATATATTGATATTATTATCTGTGCTTGGAATGTCACAGAGACATAAGCCCTAGTTAATATTACAATGCGAAAGTAACTCTGTCTGTCTGTTACGCTTTCACGGCTAAACCGCTGAACCGATTTAAATGATTTTATCCATGGAGAGACTTTGATTCTTGAGGATGTACATACTTTTTACCGCGAAAACCAACATACATGCGGGTAGAGCCACGAGCAAAAGCTAGTAACTAAATCAATCGATTGACATCGACTCCACGTAGCTGAATTAATAAAACCATATTTGTACATATAAACAGTTAAAATTATACTCTTTCCTTTTGGTTTAGTGATACCTAAGTAAATAAAATTTTAATAAAAACCAATTAAATCTATGTCTTCCTTAATGAATATATGTGGTGTGTGTGTGTATGTCTGTCTTTTAATGTTATTATGTGTCGTTATGTTAAAGGTTACTCTGCAAATAAATGTTTATTTAAAGCAGAAAGGTTAGAACTATTTATAGAGAAGAAGAACCTTTAATAATCATTTACGTACTTATATATACATATTTGCCGCCAAATGTCGTGAATAGACCAAACAGGCAGTGATATTATTAACGAGATTTTGTATTATAGTATACGTATGTATTATACAAGGTATAAAACTTTTACTAACGATAAAAAGGAAACACTTTACACCGTATCAGACAAACGACAGTACACACTATCAGGCAGAAGAAAGCATTGTTTAAAAGTTTGTACGTGTAAATGAGGCATTTAATTCCACTTCGGATATCGTCACACATAGCACTCTTGAGAAGTGGGTATATCTAAACCCCACTGACTGAATCCACACGGTGTTCTACACACCCATTGTATATATTCCTAAAGCTCAGGTCCTGTTTTTACATCAAGTATTTGTCAGGTCAAAGCTATTAAAGAACTCCCTGAACCCACCGACTGACTCAAAGTGCATATACAAAGCCCTTCAGTACATTAAGTACGGGCTGGTAGTAACCAGATAGTTTAAATAAACTATCTAGACTAATATTATAAACCTAAAGAGTTTGTTTGTTTAGTTAAATGCGCTAATCTCAGGAACTACTGGTTCGAATTGAAACAAAAAAATGTTGGCAAGCCCATTAATCGAGAAAGGAAGGCTATATTAACACCACGCTAAGACTAGTAGGAGTCGAGCAGCAATGAAAAATCTTGTAAAAACTGGGAAAATAAATTCCTTCCGAGAGAGACAGACTAATTTGCTTGGGTCAGCTAATAATGGTGTTAGTACTACAATGTATAAAAAGTTCGCTAGATATATTTTTGGTGTCTAAATTTCTATCTGATATTATTGCATAAACGAAACGGTTTTTATTAAGCCACATTTGACGTACGCATTGTTGAGTAACCGTTGATGCGTCGTTTGTACATCGTGCCAACAATTTAATGATCGATATGAACCCAGTTATAGTCTCTAAAAATATACAGCCATTTTTATGTTTGTGTCGGCTAATATACCATGAACCATGGTGTCTATTAACTACATAATGCTTGTATTCTACGACCATGGAGGCTGCTACACATAATATCATAATTTTCTAGTCTAATTATTTTGTGGGATGTATCATGTCCTTCTGATATGATTTATTATCTCTGTACACAACGTGTATAATCGACGACTGTTTTACGAAAACGTTACTTTATAAAAAAAAATACATGTAGACCTACTGTTGTTTATGATCCTTGAATAAATATGACAGTCAGATTATATGTAATAAAATTATGATGCCTGTCTTGCATATAAAATAACATGTTTTATAAAGAGTATATAGGTTAAAACTGTTATGTTAACATAATATTTTTGTAAAATACCTAGAGTTCAAACTCGCAAATATAATCTATACTCTATACAAATAAATAAAATTGGAGTGTCTGTGTGTAATATTAAAATAACCACTTTTTACTAAATGCATATGTATGTTTACACGGTACATATGCCAAAATATCATTTTTTACAATTTTTGTCTGTCTGTCTGTCTGTTTGTTCCGGGTACTCTCCGGAACGGCTGGACCGACTTTGACGGGACTTTCACTGGCAGATAGCTGATGACATAAGGAGTAACTTAGGCTACTTTTTTTAGACTAGCTTCGCCCCGCGGCGTTGTCCGCGGTAATAACAACATACGCGGGTAACACCGCGGGTCTCAGCTAGTAAATAATAAAACACCAAAGAAACAAGTGGAGATTTAGCGGTGTCCCATGTCTCTTCCTTCTAATCTTTCAGCTCTAAAGGATCTTTAAATCCAACACTTTGGTAATATTAACAGATACAACATAACTGCCGACGGCGATCTCGTGATACGAGACGTATCTTACACGGATGTCGGCACGTACGAGTGCTACGCAAAAAACAAATTTGGTGAAAAGTCTGCATTCGGATCTTTGGATGTTAAGAGTGAGTATTTTTTGTTTTGTTTTTTTATTCATTAACCTCTTTGATTTCGTGACATTTGTTGGACCACTTTTACATGAAATCCTGAATCTCTATTTTGTATCGATTTTCTATGTGTTTTTCTGTCAGTAAATTCTAAGTAGAACTGCTATACTAGTCATGTTCCTGGTTGGTGTCAATTAACTCGTTACTTAAAACTTTGCTAACTTGACGGTCTCTAAATATATAGCTTTCAAAATGTAAACTTAATAAAATCTGGCCTTTTATTAGTGACAATATAAAAGAATCATTTTTAAGTAAATACAAAATTAACAGTAGTTAACATTTTAAGTAAATACAAAATTAACGGTTATAAATTAAAGATTACAAATTATACAGTTTCATCATTGAATTAAAACACACTTTTGAAGATACTTTTAAAACACACCATCTTGTCATAATTTAGAAGTTTTACAATATATTGTGCAAGTTAGTACAAGGTTCATACTTTAAAAAAAAATACCAACAGTATCTTACTAAGTAGCGTATTCAAATAAAGTCAAAAATTATAAAGTGTTAGTTCTTATTTGTAAATAATAAAACATAGTTTGTTAAAAAGAGAGTAGTTATATTGTTCTCGGGAAGATAGGTTAGATCAGAAACTAATTCATTAATTTACATTCAAGCGGATAGAGCAAAGGATTTTTTTCATAATATTAACTTGGTGCAAGGTCAAGTTCCCGCATTTAGAATCATCATCAACAGCCTTTAACAGTCCACTGCTGGACATAGGCCTCTCCTTAGAAAGGAGGTTTTGGCCTACTATACCACGCTGGCCAGATGGGTTGGTATAGGGTTTGTGTCAAGTTTTCCTTCTCTCTGCAGTGCTGGTGTCCTGCGTATTTCGCTCCCTTAGTCGCCTCTTACGACACCCACGGGATGAATAGGGGTGGTGACACTCTGTATTCTTAATAAGTCACCACACGGAAAATCCGTATCACCACACGGATATTTATTTAAATTTAGAATGAAATGTTATTTTGTAGATATCTGTGCTGTTAAAACTACTATTTATTTCATTTGTACCTTTTCTATTCGCATTTCAGAACGCACCGTGATCACTGATAAGCCGGAACATTACGAGGTCGCAGCCGGTTCATCGGCCACCTTCCGCTGTAACGCCAACGCGGACGACTCACTCAAATTGGAGATCATATGGCTCAACGACGGGCAACCGATCGACTTCGAGAGCCAGCCCCGATTCAGAATGACCAACGATTACTCGCTGCTCATTTCTGACACCACAGAGTTGGACTCCAGCGAATACACGTGCATTGCCAGGACGGCTATTGACGAAGCGAGGGCGCAAGCTACATTAACTGTTCAAGGTATTTTTTTTTCTTTTTTTATGGCATAAGGGGGCAAGCGAGCAGACGCGTCACCTGATGGTAAGCAACTACCGCCGCCCATGGACACCTGCAATTCAAAACTCACATATATTATTATTTAACTGCCTGTCTAAGTAATTTATTTTGACAGCTTAACAACGTAACTATGAGAAATTTAATCCCACCAAAAACATTTTTATGTTAAATGCTTGCTTCTAACTTTACACGCCCTACCTCTGCAAGCCCTAACTTTACAAACCCTACCCCTTACTTAAAATATGTGGATTGGCCGTTTCGATACTACAAGAACAGAAAAGTAATGAACGGTAAATAAATTTCTTACCTTACGCTCATGTGATGGTAGCGTAAAGCGTCAGATAAAAGTAAACTTCAAAGCGCGCTGTTTAAAAAAAAAATCTTTTTTATTAGAATTTAGTAGTTTTTTTTTAACTAAATTATTTTTTCTGTTACGCAACAAGAACCTTGTATTGCACGTAATGATGCTAGCAAATATTTATATTGCAATATTTTTTTCTAAACTAGAAACTAAAACTTTCATTTAAATAAAATCGATTGTTACTTTTAATCGAATCGGTAATGTTAAGTGAACACTAATTGAATGTTGTTGATCAGTCAAAAACTAAATTATTGAATGTACCGACTATACTTATGTTAATAATTAAATGTATTGCTATTAGATTAAGTTAACGGGCTATAATTGCCCATTTATATTGATTAAACACGTTGGTGTATATGTGTTGTTATAATTTGTAATAAAGATGTAAACTACACAGCCCCAGGAAAAAGCGACTTTATGAAGTTTATCAAAAACTGAACTTGTTTTTGATATGTTTGTTTAAATATAAAACTTTCTTTACATTAATCCAATCTTTTCCAACTAATTACAGTATGATTTATACTACAATATTGTTGAAATTGCAATAATTGTTATAATTTATTCTTTAAGTGGCGTAAAATAAGATTTTATAAACAAGAAACAAACATTTTCTCCCGACAGACAAACCCAACCCACCAGCCTTGGACCATATAGAATGTGGAGCAAAGACAGCATCACTTCGTTGGCATCCGATGGGAGACAACCGGGCACCGATCCTGCGCTTCTCCATACAGTACAACACCACATTCACCCCGGACACGTGGGACGTCGCTAGCGACAACGTCCCTGCTACTGACACAGCATGGACTGTGCAGCTTAGCCCCTGGGCTAATTATACCTTCAGGTAAAACCCTTTACAGTAATATTGATATGAAGACTTTAGTGGTAGACACAAGTGACCTCATTCTTATTATCACAAAAACAGCCTTTAATAGTCCACTGCTGGACATAGGCCTCTCCTTAGAAAGGAGGTTTTGGTCTACTATACCTCGCTGGCCAGATGGTTTGGTATAGGGTTTGTGTTAAGTTTTCCTTCTCTTTGCAGTGCTGTTGTCTCGCTCTTGCTCCCTTAGTCGGCTCTTACGACACCTACGGGACGAATAGGGGTGGTGACACTCCGTATTCTTATCACCACACGGATAATTCTTATCCGTGTGTGTTCATATTCTTATTATAATATTAGTATTCTTCTCCTTTTGAATTTTTTAAAGATTTCTTGGGTTTGTTTAGAAAGATAACGCCCAACGACAACGATAGCTCAGCACGACCATCATTTGATGGTCGAAATAATTTATCTGCTCATATTTATACCATATGTTAGTAAAACAAGACTTAACACCGACAGTAGACGCGGCAAGTTGACCAATTATTTTCAGAAGTTATATAATTTACATAAACTGAAAGTATTAATATCTAATAAATAAATAAATCGGCATATCTGTATTAAAAGTAAGTAAGATTTTATCTGCTATGTTAAACTAGAGATAGTTTCAGATACCTACTTAAATTTAATAGCCAACTCCTAAAAATAAACCATCAAAAAAATTAATATTTATATAAATTGTTCCGTTCACAGAGTGAGTGCTTGGAACAAAATCGGACCTTCCACCCCATCATCTCATTCGGACGTTTGCACCACACAACCAGACGTTCCATATAAAAACCCCGACAATGTCAAGGGCGAAGGCAGCGATCCAACTAATATGGTCATATCTTGGTCGGTAAGTGGATGTGTTGGCTTTAAATTTATATGGCCTTTAATCTAATATATCGTCTTAAAAATACAATTCAAATTAACTAATTAACTAAACAAGAATATTAGGTAAATATAATAGAAAAACATTGTAAATGTCTTCAGTACACTGTATTTAAATTTAAGAAATTATGAATGAAGTATGATATTAGTGCCGGAAAGTGAGCGTATAGTATCCTAGTGCAATATCTCGATGTTCACACAATTTAACCACATCTTATTCTGTTTATTTTTTATTTTTGATAAAAGTGCTACTCCCGCATTAGGACCTTACAAACACACATGGAAGGGACTCAAAGAACACCCAGACTCAGAACAACAATTTGTAGATCATACAAAATGTCGCCCCATGTGGGGATCAAACAGTCAGCGTAATAGGAAGCGGCGTGGCGACCGCTTAAACCACTACGCCATCCGTATAGTCCAAATATTTCAATTCCAAATATTATTGTGGTATAGAACAAGGTAGCATGTCGAGTCCTTTATTGCTTAATATTTATAAATGTGTTTATAAATTAAAATAGGCAGTAAAGCACCTTAGGTCATGTAAGGAAGTTGAACCATGTTATGTAGTGTAGTAAGGTAATAGTAAAATTGTTAGCCTGCTAGCATACTTATTACGGCTCTACAAGATGATTATTGTAATTGTCAGAAAATGCCTCAAATCGAGCACAATGGCCCCGGGTTCTACTACCTGGTGACGTGGCGCCGCAACATCACCGGTCAACCCTGGAGCGAGGAACAAGTCCGAGACTGGCAGCAGACCGAGTACGTTGTTCTCGCCACGCCCACCTTCCAACCCTACAAGATTAAGGTAAGCTTTAAATTCTTTTTAAAGTAGGTACAGTACGGTACTTTAAATGTCAAAATATAATTGTCTCATTGTGATCTATTTGTTATCTTAGGTGACAGCAGTAAACTACAAAGGCACATCGAATGTAACCCCTGTCGAGGTGATCGGTTGGTCTGGTGAGGATACTCCTCTGCAATCACCGGCCAACTTTACCCTCGTCCAAGTTACTACAGGCACTACAGCCTTGCTTAACTGGGAATCCGTTCCACCAGAATCAGTCCGCGGTCACTTCAAGGGCTACAAAATCCAAACTTGGGTCGACGGTGAAGAAGACAAATTGAAGGAAATTTTAGTGAAAGCTGACGCTTCAAGCGCTTTGGTTACTAAGTTTAAACCTTACAAGAAAAACAACGCCAGAATCTTGGTATACAACGGACGTTTCAATGGGCCTCCCAGCGATACCCTAAGCTTCCACACGCCTGAAGGAAAACCCGGTACTGTAAAATCATTCGAGGTTTACCCAATCGGTTCATCGGCTATGTTACTCAAATGGGACAAGCCCGTCGATGAAAACGGCGTTCTAACAGGCTACAAGATTTACTACCAAAAGGTCACTGGCACCAACTTAGGCCCAGTCCAGGAGCGAAAGAAGGAAATCGACCCTAAATTTGACCGCGCAAAGTTGGCTGGCTTAGAACCAAACACGAAGTACAGAATCGAAATCAGAGCAAAGACCAAGGCTGGTGAAGGTGACAAGTATTACGTAGAACAGACGACGAAGAGTGTTGTAACTGCTAAACCAGACATCCCCGTGTTCGAAACTAAAACATTACCAGCTAAAGAAGGCACCGCACATATTCTAGTTCGTTGGTTGCCGTCATTGGATGGGCATGCAGGCACTCATTTCATTGCTTGGTATAGGCTGAAAGGTCACCCAGACTGGTCGAAGACTCACGAGATTACAGAAGATGACTACGCGATTCTCACAGGACTGGAGCCCGGACAAGTTTATGAAGTCAAATTAACGGCCCATGACGGCGAATACTTTAGCAGCAGTGAATTAAGAGACGTTGATACTACTATTGGTAAGTGAATTTCCGTGCGTTTAGGCGATTCTGCCATACATATTATAGAAATCAAATATAGCTCATGTAGGACCCGTAATATTTTGTGGCCGTGGTGCTTCCCTGTTTAAAAGGGTGTATGCCTATTTTACTTCATTTTGTCTCCCGCTTTGCTAAGGAGGGAAGTGGATTTACTGTATTTACAACTCCTCCAATTTTCTTTTAATTAATTTCGTTGCGGGTTCCAAGACAGTTTAATTTCTTCCTGGGACTTCCCGAGTGTCATAACTCGGTGTGTTCGTGGGTCACTGTTGTGGATCCTGGTGTACAGGAGTTACAGTGGTGGGCGTGTGGATGGGATTAGTCCCAATAAGAAAAGTGTTTTGTTCTTTCTTTTTTTTATTCCCTAGTTCTTAAAATGGGCAATTTTCTTTTAGTTAAAAGAATAAATTTAAAGGAGTTCATTTGTAGAGTGACATATTATAGTTGTCTAGATATGTTACTTTATGTTGAAGTCTCAAGTTCGACGTTATGTTTTTTTTTATTATATAAGGAGGCAAACGAGCAGACGGGTCACCTGATGGTAAGCAACTACCGCCGCCCATGGAGTATATAAGTATATAGTTTAATAAAAATAAAGCGATTTGACATACCAGTTAACTGTCGTCAGATATATTTCATTTATTTCATTGTTTTTCGGTATTTTGGGACGCATTAATCTTTTTTTTTTAAACTGGTAAGAATGACTGGTACAAGCGTAGGTATAAAGCCCGCTAATATGCCAAAAGGAGTAAAAAGTTAAATATGCTCTCTAATTCTCTCAATTTATGTATCTCCCGTGTAAAGAAACGTGACGCTGTAATTCCACACTCGGTCATGCATTATATGAATGATCGGTAACCCGCAGACGGTCCGATCGTGAAGCCGGACAGCGACAAGACGGCGACGGCGGGCTGGTTCATCGGCGTGATGCTGGCGCTGGCCTTCCTGCTGCTGGTGCTGGTGCTGGTGTGCGTGGTGCGGCGCAACCGCGGCGGGAAGTACGACGTGCACGACCGCGAGCTCGCGCACGGCCGCCGCGACTACCCCGACACGGGCTTCCACGAGTACACGCACCCGTACGCACCGCCTCATATCTAATGTTTACACCTTGTTACTAAATATTTAATGAGCACTTAACGTACACAGTTCACTAGACACCATAAGAATAAAAAAAAAAAATATTTTGAAGCCACATCCAAAAACATATTTTTAAACTTATCAAAAAAAAATCCTCTGAAGGACTTCTTAAAATCTGTTCTTAAATTAAAAGTGCCAAACTTACACAGAGCAGCATGGATAAATAAATAAAATATTCACTTCTAATTGCAGACTTGACAACAAATCTCGTCACTCGATGAGCAGCGGCACCAAGCCCGGCCCCGAGAGCGACACCGACTCCATGGCTGAGTACGGCGAGGGAGAGACTGGTATGTGACGACTAAAGCATGGAGCTTTCATTACATTTCTTATCGTTCACAAAGATACTGCTCCATTTATAAAGAAGAACAAAATGGAGACAGTCGGCAATTTCTCATATTTTTGAAAGTAGTAGGATTACAGTCAGACTTCTAAAATTTATGCCAGAAATAAGAAACATTAACTGAATGCATTTCGTGAACGCTGATTAGTTTGACCGTAGAGCTCGATTGAAAAAAGCAAGCCTAGATATTATATAACGTGCTCGTTTTTGTGAATTACTACAATATTGTTTGTTATTTTATTAGTGCATGATTAAAATACTCACCAATTCCTTTTTAGAGAATTATTGTGCCTATTTTACAAGCTGTTACGAAACTTTAATTTTTGAAGCAGCATTTTGATTTGTGCCGTTTAATTTTTTTTAAAGCCGTTAATGATATCTGATATGAACAACATAATGTCTGTTAATAGTATTTAAAAGCTAACTCTTCTAACTTTAAATAAATTTTGTACCAAATCGCTTTGTAACCATTTGGAATAGTTTACCGGAAAGTGTAATTAGTGCTGGATCAGTGAACATTTAAAAAAACAGACTATACGAACATTTAAAAATAACAAAACGAACACAAGTGCAGTGATATTATAGAATAATAGTATTTTTTTAAAACAAGGTATTTAAACAGAAAGATGTCTTGATAAATTAGTTTACGCTCGTGACTGTAACCTTCTGCCTATAAATAGCATTTTAGTGCCAGGTGACAAGTAATATTGTTTTACATATTTTTTATTTATTTTTAATACTTAGAAGATATCAACAGACTTGGCACAAACACATTTATTTAGGTCCAAAGATTTTGTTCATTGAAGAAGGCTATACTTGTTTTTTTTTTAATTTAACTGAACATTAAGACAAAATTGTTCATATTAGATATCACTAAACTTTAATCTTTTTTTCCTAAGCATGTTTGTTGTCGTGTGGCTATAAGCAAAAGCATGTTTTTCAGCGGGTATGAACGAGGACGGTTCGTTTATTGGCCAGTACGGACGCAAGCGAAGGCCCCCCCCTTCTGGACAAACTGACTCCGCTTCGCAGGCCTTCGCCACGCTCGTCTAAATATCTCCCCCGACCTTTCCCTACTTCCTTTGCACTTCAAGGTCTTGAAAATGTCTGCTGAGATTATTGTCAACTAAGCATTATTAAATAAAAAATAAAAAAATGCAAATAAGTATAATGAAAGAAAAACAAAATGTCAAATTGTGTTCAGATTAGTCTGGTTCACAGGTTACAAGAACACGCAGTATAAAACAAATTCTTGTAAATAAATAAAAAAAACTCACAGACATAAATTCAAGGTTTCCCTTCAAATGCGCTCTGAAAACTAAATTAATAATGTAGTGTCATTGCAACACATTTAAAAAGTAAACAGTCTGGTACTGACAGCTAATGCCTCTTGGCAAATTCTTTACTCTATGGATCTTATTCGATATTTAAGTGTAGCCCGCCAATATTTTGTTCGTCTCATTTTTACTGCCAGTTAGGCAATTTTTTTTTATGTACGTGACATTTCTTTGTCACATAGATCGAAACTTCGAGTTGTGTACAAATAGTATTCAAATGTTTTTGTCGTCTTTATTATACTATTTTAAAAATAGTTTTAATAAAGGCTTTATTCACAAGTGTTTTTACCTTCGCACCGAAAAGTAATGCAGCTTTTTTACATGTTAAGTACAGAATAATTTAGTAATAAGTAATTCTAGGTTGTAAAGAAATGATATTATTTTGAAAGAATGGTCCTACTTAAATGTTTACGCGTGCTTTGTTATAAGTTTTGCATTATTTTTTTTATGTTAATATTTCCTTGTTCCGTCCCTTTCCTTCTTTCTTTTTGCACGAGCGACGTTTTTATTTCGTTGTGTAAGGTATGATATTTTTGTTTGCTTTTTATTAATTTTGCAGCTTTTATTTTTATAGTCACCTGTTGAGTTATGAGAAACTGATTGTTTATTTTTATATATTTTTAAAACAACTTCATTTTTTAGAACATTGAGATTATTTTTTTCGGAACATCTAACGGTTGTATAAATCATCTAAAACTACTTAAAGATTGTGAGCTTAAACAGTTTTTAGTAGATTGGACTACTTTAGGACATGTTTTTAGGACCGGGCACAAGAATTAACACGTTTTTTAACTTGTTGACTGGACTAAAGTAAGACTATAAATGGCCCATACTCATCTGAAGTATTTTAAAAAAATATTTATTTTTTAATCTAAAACAATCTAAAAATAGCTTATGAAGACAATTAGTACGTTCAATTATTGTTATAAATTTGTGCAACCGTCTTTATTGTAGGTGCTATTGGGACTAATCCCACCCACACGCCCACCACTGTAACTCCTGTACACCAGGATCCACAGCAGTGACCCACGAACACACCGAGTTATGACACTCGGGAAGTCCCAGGAAGAAATTAAACTGTCTTGGAACCCGCAACGAAATTAATCAGAAGAAAATTGGAGGAGTTGGAAATACAGTAAATCCACTTCCCTCCTTAGCAAAGCGGGAGACAAAATGAAGTAAAATGGGCATTCACCCTTTTAAACAGGGAAGCACCACGGCCACAAATATTACGGGTCCTACGTGAGCTATGTTTGATTTCTGTAATATGTATGGCAGAATCGCCTAAACGCACGGAAATTCACCCTAGTTGACACAAGATCCCCATAGTATACCGCCCCAGATGTCACCTGCAAGCTATTCAGCATTATATTACGTTCATTATACCAAAGACTACATTCCCAGAGGATATGATGAGCAGACTGTTCATAGTGAGAGTTAGGTGTTGAGCATTGACACAATGGTGACTCGACTAATTTAAATGAATAAAGCTTGCTCTTAAAGTTACCATGACCCGTAAGAAATTGAGCGACACAGTGATCCACCTCAAGCCATATCCTCGACAACCGTTCGCGAACAGATGGAAAGAATTGGTAAAGATGGCGCCCCTTGGATGATTCATCCCAGCGTTGTTGCCATTCGTCTATGAGGTCATTATAGACATCGGGCTGCTGTTGAAGCAATCTTGTAATTTTACCGCGATCCCGCGCGCCCAAAAAATCGCATTCCATGTTTTGTTGTCTTGAATAATACATGGCTGCACGTCTCTGCACCTCGAGATCGACCGGAAGCACACCCGCCAACACCGGCAAAGCCTCAGTGCTAACCGTCCTATATGCCTTACACAAGAATATCAGTGCAAGTCGTTGGCCTTGTAACAGTTTGCGACGGACAGCGCCTACGGTCGCCCTATCGGCCCATACAGGTGCACCATAGCACATAGAACCTAAATAAGTAGCTCCGTATATGATCTTTAATGTATTAAATGATAGACCCCATGTCGCAGTTGATATCCTTGTCAATGCACAGAAACTCTTTTTAGACTTTTCATTAACTATTTTAATATGTTCGATAAATGAAAAGTTTCTTTCTAAAACTAATCCTAGATAACACACTGTAGTTTTATTTTTTACAGTAACATTGTCAAATCTAATGCTCGGCGGTGATTTGAGGTTACCTTTTAAAAGTAGCTGGAAGGTTTTGTTGGGTGCAAAAGTTAAGCGATTACGTTCACCCCATTGAGATATCAAGCTCAAACATCTATTGGCTAATCTCTCAAGCCCCGCCCTAGTATCAGATTCCACCAGTAATAAGCCGTCATCAGCATACGCGTTCAGAGTACATCCGGATGGTATTGGTATCGCAAGAAAATCGTCGAAGCTGATATTCCACAAGTATGGACCTAGCACCGATCCCTGAGGACATCCCATTGTAAGCGCCTTCGACACCGAATGATGACCAAGTCTTAGTTTAGTTGTACCTTGTGAAAAGTACGAAGAGATAAGGGAATAAATATTTTTAAAGCACCCCCGTGATTTTAATTTCAGCAACAGCATGGGCCACCATGCGTTGTCGAAGGCGCCAGATATATCTAAGAAAATAGCCAGCACGTATTGAAATTTTGACTCTGTGACAAACTTTCTAACCGATATAACAGCGTCAGTTGTCGATTTACCCAACGTAAATCCAAATTGTCTATCATGAAATTTGACTCCACCTGGCAGAAGCCGGGGCACTACAAGACGTTCTAAAAGCTTTCCTAACGATGGTAATAATGTGATTGGTCGGTAGGATTTAGGATCATCCGGTGGCTTGTCGCCACTTTTTGGTATTATACGAATATTACCGCACCGCCATATACGAGGAAATATTCCTTCAGCAATGCAACGTTTAAAGACAGTGAAAATCGTGTCACCCGAAAGTTTACAAGCTTCTTTTATCATTTTGTTAGATATTTTATCATCGCCCGAAGCCTTGTTTAGCGGCAAGGATCTAATGATACCGAGAAATTCGTCTGAAGATGGTAAATCAGACATTGGAGACAGTGGTGGTTCGATGGCCCACTGCCTGATCTGTCGGTGATGATCAGTGTCGTTTTCCGGTCGATCGTCAGGTACGAGTGAGTCTAAAAGATATTCTGCTGTTTGTTCTACTCCTGTGGTATATCTGTTATTAATTTTGATGTTCTGTATGTATGCAAGGTCGATTGATCTATTTGCCTTAAATTCGTGATACAAAGGTGACCACGGGCCCTCTCTATCGAGTTTATCAACAAGTTTCTGAATTAAGTTTCCCTTGGATTTTTCCACAGCAGCTCTGTAGTGGGACCTGGCAACTCTAAGAGCAATGAGAGCATTGTTGTACAAATCTCCTGTTACGTTATGTTTTTTAATAGTGTTTAATTTTCTACGAGCTTTCCGGTAGCTTCTACGTAGTTCGGCTAATCTATCATTCCACCAATCACATCTACGAGTGTTAGTGATAGATCCGCGACCAATAGTTACATCAGCGCAGTATGTAAAAGTTTCTGATAGTATTTCTGCGCTTTCCTCAGCTGATAAACTACTGCGACTGAAGTCTTTGGTATGAGTTGCAAAGAGTGAACCAAACAAAGCCCAGTTCGCACCTTTAGTTTTATATCTAAAATTATAGGGAGCCCTTTGTGGATTCTGTGCAACCCTTGGTATGAATTCGTACACGATCAAGCGGTGATCACTACAGGATGCGTCCGGAAGGACACGCCATCCGGATATCGAGACGTCGCCGCGCGTAAGCGTCACGTCAATAGAAGACTCACCCATTGGGTTGCAAAAAGTTGGTGGTGCATCGGGGGTATTGTGAATAATAAGATTCATTTCCGCAATGAAATCTTCAACCGCACAACGTCGAACCGTGTCGGTTGAACGCAACTTGCCATACCATAATGAAGATGACGCATTGACATCAGCTCCAATGATAATTTTATGTCCCACGAGGAACTGCAAGACGTAACGTAAGTGATGTAAGTGAGGATCAATAGGATGTGAATATTGAAAATAGCAGCTCACTACGTAAACCTTACAGGTAGAGGATGAGATCTCAGCAACGGCGCAGTGTGACGTCATAAGATTACGCAAAGATGTTACCGTAAAATTAGAACTTGCAACATATATCCCAGCCCGCGAACGGCAGTCAAGCTGTACTACATTACGACGCAAGTGAGCGCTCTGATATTGTTCTTGTAAAAGGACAATGTCTAACTTTTGTTCTAAAATTAAACGGTCTAATTCTGATGTAGCTATTTTATCGTTATGAAGATTTAACTGGCCTATCGAAATATTATTCATTACTTAGTAAGTTACTCTTTTAACTTTTTTTTTTTTTTTTTTTTTTTTTTTAACTAAGTTAAACTATTCAGTAATTGGTATTTAATATTAGCTGTTCCAGTTTTAATTTGTATGTGGCACAGTCGTATGAGCCGCATCGATGGTCAGATGGTTTTTTGAACCGCTTACACTGTGCGCACGTGGGCTTAAAATCTGGTGTGTCTTTATCTGGACAAGCTCGCGTTTCGTGTGCGGCGGCGCAATTAGCACAAGTAGGGGTTTTTATGGTGCAAAACTTTTGTACATGACCGAATTGCTGACAATTTAAGCAACGAACTACTTCTATATCGTCTATGAATCTACATGTAGCCCAGTCTATATAAAGTTTATCTTTTGTGTTGGCTAGATGTTTCCGAACTGCTGCCTCTAATTCTAAGCCTATCCATTGACGCCCATTTTCTAGTTTACGATGCCTAACAATTTTGGTTGACTTAATAAAATCGTTCTCACTTAATTTTAATTCGTCCTTGATATTCTGACGGTATAAGGCTGTTAGGAAGGCACGATCTTCCATAGAACCGGGTACGTCTTTTACAATTATACGGGGCCTACGGCCTTTCGGTTTTTCTAAGCGCAACCCTACTGATTTAATGGCGTCCACAGATTCCAGTTTCTTAAGCTGCCGTTCGTTAGCTACACGTAACACGACGCCTGCCTTAGAGGTTTTTTTAACGCCTACAATTTGAAATCCCTCATCGCTCGGTTTAATAGCCTTCATGAGAGCTTGTTTTGTTGCTGACGAGGTCGCATAGTCCGCTAAGCGTTCCGTAGTGGGATAGGCAATAACACAAGGCCTAGGAACGCGCGCTTCAGTAGGTAATGGGCACGGAGCAGATTTAGGTGGTAATCGAAGCTTAAGTTTGTCCGCGTACGTTAAACTCGTTTCTTGAGTGGCGATACCCTCCATTTGTCGCTCAAAATTCGCTAACTTCGTTTCGTTGCTAGAGGATTTTATTGCTAACAAAGATACGATACCGGTAATTCGTTGAGTAATATCCATAATCGCCGTTTTATTACCTACATTCATCCGAGATCCCTGATCATTAACTAATTCATTAATTTTTGCCAAATAATCAGTGGCCTGTGATACTAAGTCACAGTAGTTGTACTCCCCACAGTTATCACGGCCGGTAGGAGACGAAACATTACCACTTAAGTCCGAATTAATAACGCGCCTACGGCTACTGTCTTTCGGCGAGAAATCCGTAGGTGACATTTCGATAAATGTCCTTTTCCCGGTTGGTGTTAGAAATTCACTTGTACCGCCGGGGTCCGGCAACTCACTAACGACCGACATAGCCAAACAAAGACACACCAAACAACAATTTCAAAAGGAACAGGTTTAAAAATAAATAACACGCAGAGAAAAATCAATATAAACAAAGGATACCTCCTACCCACTTTTAGAAAGAAAATAAATTTACTCACCAATAGTCGTAATAAAATAATTCAGCACTATATTACTGTTTAAAACAATAAAAACTTACTGACTTTCTTTAAAAACACTATACACAACCTTTAGCCGCCCGCAAGCCGGAAACTAGTCGCAGAAAAAACAGAAAACAATATTTAAATTGTTAGCACATGAAGTCACACGTTAGTCGCACGGTGCCGCGAAGGGAAGTTGGTAGGTGTAAATAAATAATCTGCTTTGTGTGTAGGTCGTTTCACGGAGGACGGATCGTTCATCGGGCAGTACGTGCCGGGCGCGCGCGTGCTCCCCCCGCCGCCCGCGCCGCCGCCCGCCGCCGCCCCCGCCCCCGCCCTCGCCCCCGCGCAGGCGCAGCCCCCCACCTACGTATAAGCGCACTACACTAGGTCCGGACGCACACCATTCTGCCGCAGGTTTGTACACCGGCTAGTGACGTTCGACGGTGTCCGGACGTTTACGTGTGTAACACTGCACTGCGTTTCAAATCATCAAATCATCGTGTGCGACATCGCTGTGTAATGTATTAGCGTCGGGTCCTAACGTTTACATCTTGTATAACAATATTTATGATGACTGAAAAATGTAGATCGGCCTCACACGGGCCGAACTTACGATGAATAGTACTGTAATCAACATTAATTTTGATGTAAAAGGCAAATTCTAAATATTTGTTGTAAGTATTGCTAGCGATATATCAAAATTGAGGTGTAATGAACACAGAAAAACGATTAGTTCATTGTACCCGGCATTTGTGATTGACGATATACCTTTTCCAGTGCTCAAACGCTTTAACACCCATTATACAAAGGCATCTGTCGACAGTTCTATAATTTGTCAGTAATTGTATTTAGTTGAAATTTATTAGTGTTTAAGCTTAGTGTAAGCTGATAACGAACGCCTACTTTTCTCATTGTTTTAGCCCTGACTATTAGTGTCAGTAAGGAAGGGCTGGGCCGAAAACTTGGTACAACAGAGCTATACTGCATATCAATATATACGTACATAGTACACGTATACCGTAATGGATACGTATACGTACGTGTACGTATATAAATAAAAGAGATCGCTTTGACTCTGTAGTTCTAAATTTTTGACCGTAGATTTTTTTTTCAATATATCGATTCTAGCCTGGATGATCGTTCGGTCTTGCCTGGATGATCGTTCGGTCTTCACTGTCTGTTGAACGTTTCGTTGTTATGAGACTGATTTTAAGTAATGAGAAATAGTTTTGACACTAGCATTCAGTTTTTTGGAGCCAAGTTGTCTTATACTCGTTCATATTAAAAGGTAAGGACTATCTACATTTTACTGTAATTTACAACTTGGGCTAAGTTAAGTTCTCACAAATCCCGTAGTGCTCCAAAACCTGAATGTTACACATTTCCGCTTAAGTTAGTTCACGTAGGCGCTGTATCGGGTCGATATCAATTACTTGTAGTTAACCGTACGGTTGCTGGTCAAGACTTGAGAGATAAGGAAAAGCTATTTTTGTCACTGAAATAAGGTAATTAGCTCTGGACTCCGGTGGTCTAGCGTGCACTTGCGAACTGAACAGACTATTTGGATGCGGCATATTTGAAAATGTAAGAGAAATAAAGTTTTAGGTTATAAGCAATATTGCCACATCCATTTAATTTTAGTCTGTTAGTTCACTAATTAAAATTTCTGAATCGCTACTTATTTTTGTATCAAATTGCATATCTTTCTACTCTACGAATTATAGGACCACAATTATTTTTATGTTACAACTGAAAGCTAATTAAAAAAAATATATCTGTATTTCTAAATAACGTACTACTTTAAGCGTTGACCAAGCTTGTTCAATTATCTAAAATCAAAAGCCATCGGTATGATATTTCAGTTGTAATAACTCTGATTTCAGTGTCATAATATAATTTCTATTTTAGCTTAAGCGTACATCTGCAAATATCGATACCGATGGATTCGAATTACGATTATCTAAAAATATATATTTGATAAAATAATTATATATTTTTGTATGCCTTATCGCTTTGACCACCGGGGCATATGTTGGTGCTTTGCAGAGTTAACGAGAGGTGGTTCGGTGTTGTGATTGTGTAGGTAATGAGAAGACGTCGATATTGCTCTTAGGCATCCCCCTCCCTCCACCCACTTCCTTCCTTTCTTGTTGCCACTTACCCACTCGGTGCCAGTTCACTCAACATTAACAATACGTATCAAAACATTTGTTAGTAGTGAGGGTAGAGTAAGAACTGCCTTAGAAGTAACATTCATTGCATTAAATCTCACCATAGAAGCATTATTCCATGAATATATAAGATCAGAATGTAGATCATTACTATATCAATTTCTAAAAACAACTTAAAGTGTGTTGTGTGTGTGCTGACATGTCGGACTGTAAAATATTAGACGTGATGATATTTGAAAGAATCTCAAATACAGTAATCTCATTTTATCTTTTCTCGTTATTTATAGATGCAAATGGTATCAATTGAAAATGATCAATTCATAAATATCACTACTTATGTATTAAAGTAATCCGTGACCTCCGTCACAGTGGCGCCATCTCACAAATTGAATTTAAAGTGCGGGGTGACCCGTCGGTAAAATGTCTCTCTTACGTAGTTATAAGTCCTCTTTATAGGCTTTTTTCGTATTAAAATTTATCATATTTGTCATTTATTAAAGTTTCGCACCAGTCATATTGCAGTTAATGCCCAAGTTGATGTTTCTTTTGATTTTGATAATAGCGGGCTCGAGACGATTGTTGTAGACGACCAGTGTTGCATACCATGGAAACAAAATTTCGTCGTATTTTTATGATTGGCAATCGTGTCGGGCTAGTGTCAACTATATTTCAATCGTATCGTGTTTAGATTAAGGCTAGGGATTCGTGTTAACTAATGTTAGGAAGCTGACGCGCTCGCTTACTGCATCTTTGTATTTGTATATTTATACTTTGCTTTATCTGTACCTATTTTATCCCAGTTTATTCGTACACTGGCGGACAGAAAAAGTGCTCGCGTGCACTAATCGCCGTCTACATTTTTTATTATAATTTATTTATTTACGTATACTTATTTCTTCGCCTGAAAGGTGTCGGGTCGTAACTAAAAACATTCCAGACGGTCTAACCACGTTAATTTTTCAAATTTCTTTATTTGAAGTTCTCGAAGGACGCGTCGGTCAGATGTAATCTGAACAATGTTTATAAAACTTTAGACGGACGCGGCGCTCCTCGAAACTTTTAGATATAATTTATTTATGAGCCCTAAACACGTGTTTGTATCCCCTCGTTATGTATAATCTCATATCGTAACGTGTTCAAGCCAACATTATTACGTTCTCATTTAGAGCTTACACTGTAACTATCAGTACCTTATACATTGCATATTTATATTTGATGGCACTGTTATTGTAACCCCTTTAAGTTATTTGTTAAGGAGTCTTTATCGTGTCTATTGTCTAGTAAGAATTTAATATATATCTATTAATATTAATTGATTAATGGTAGGAGCCTTGTTCTATTCGCGTCTGTTTATTCGCTTTTTACAACCGTTAATGATTAAAAAAATTCTTTGTCTTGACAAAATACTTGTTACATTTCAAATTGCCAATTTTGATATTGTTAGCCACCGATACCGGTGGATATACTCACTGCCTTTCCGACTAAATTCTACACTGTGTTTAGTTTATTTAACACTTACCTAGTGAAGAAAACTTGCCTTAAAAAAATATTATTGAATGGAAATGTAATTTTCATTGTTCAAAATTAAGTTATACAGCACAATGTCTGCATTTATTCAGTGTCACAATATTTAAAGTTAATATATAATCTTTGAAGCAATTGAATAACAGTCGTATTTGAACAATGTACATTGCAGTAAATAAATAGTTGATGTTAGCTGTTATTATAAAATTGTATTTGTTGTACTACTTAATTTTCTCGCAAGTGTATTGAATTTTGGGAATATTTTGTTATGAAAATCATTGTAGTGGGCCTTGTGTTTGTAAAGATTGGACATACTAAAAATATCGCCTTTTATCAGTACGAAAGAAAATTAATTTTGATGTCCAAGTTACATTATTCAGTATGTTTAGTATATTACAGTTGTAGTAATAGTTGACGTGTTGCGTTTATTTCAATACACGAACTGGTAGATACTAATTGTTGTGAGGTACATTCAGTGTTATATTTCATACAGCAGGTGCTTAAATTTACCGCTGTTTTATCTTCGACGACTCTTTGAATACATCAAAGTTCGCTATATATCTGTCGTTCAGTGTGTACGGCAAAATTAAGCATCTGCCATTTTGATTATATTGGCTAAGCAAGCTTTTTATCAACTTTGTTTTTTTTTTATTACTTTAGATAATAGTTTGCATTTATTGTATTAAATGTTTGGAAACATGACAAAAGTAGGCAAAGACTTGTGACATTCACTGATCTGATCCATGTACGATTCTGTTCACGAATTATAGTAATTTACATTTTAGTTCGCATTAAGTAACTGTAATTTATTGTAACTATGATGAATATTTTTTTATGTTGCATAGAAAATAAATATTAAGAAATTAATGGGATTGACTTTTATTTAGAAAGAAAGAAAGAAAATTTATTGGCACATGCAAAATTCCTTACAAAAAGTGCCAATAGGTGTGCAGCTCGGCATACTGTTGGATGGCCACAGGTGCCTTCCAACGCTGCTTTTCAGCTGCAGCCCATAAAACTGGGTGTTGTCTGCTCGAAGGCATTCAAGTGTGTGATTGTGTGTATATATATATATATATATATATATATATGTTGGTCCGACGCATCGACATCATAAAGTAAGGTAGGGAGAAAAAACTACACTAAAAAATTGGTAAAATTGGAAGAAAATGCCACAAAAACAAAACAAAACAATGCGACTGTTGGCGCTCAACAAGGAAATTAAATAGTAATATTATTAAATGGCAGATGTTGAAATTTGGATACTCTCAAATTCTTTTTGATGCGAAAGCAAATAACTTTTTAATTTTATCCTGAATGTCGTACCGCTTTTACAATTTATTATTGGCGGAGGAATATTGTTCCAACATTTAGTCGCTGCATACCGGAAACTACCTCTGAACGCTGCTGTTCTGTGTCGTGGGATAGACAGATGCTGAGAACACAGTCGTCCTGTCCCATTCGAATGCCGGTTTGACCAGGCCAGTCTGTTGTAAAGGTAAGATGGAGTTTCTGTTTTTATAATTCCGAACAACAGACTTGCTAAATGAAGCTTGCGTCTTGCCTTCATTTTTTAAAAATGTTGCGATAATTCAAAAATGGTGTTATGTGGCCCCGCGAAGTCACGTCGAAACAGAATCGAGCACACGGAGTTTTTGGAGTCTCTGTATCATTCGCTCTGTTTTCGATAGTAGTCTCTCGCCGTATACTCCATCAGCGTAATTCAGTTTCGATAAAACCAAAGACTCGACAAGTAATATGCGCAGCTCTTCCGTTAAGTCTGGACGTGCCTTCTACAACACCTTAAGCCAGTAAAAACAATTTCGAATCGCCTCTGCCACATGCTTCTCGTAACGTAGCTCTGAATCCACCACAAGTCCTAAGTTGCGTGCTTCATAAACACGCTCGATAGGTTCCCCCATGATTGAAATGGGGACTATGTTGTTCTGTAGAGATGTGATCATGGATTTTGAACCAAAGAGTATATACTTGGTTTTAAATGGATTCAGGAGAAGTGAATTGCGTCCGGACCACTACTATGCTTTCGAGATCGTCGTTAAGACATTTTGCAGCTGATTCATAATCCCGAAGCCTAAAAGACATGTAGACCTGTATATCATCGGCATAGACGTGATACTTACAGTGTTTAATGATGCCAGGTGAATCAGCGCAGTGTAGGATAAATAGTAAAGGCCCCAAAATAGAGCCCTGTGGCACTCCTCTACTAGTAGAATAATGGCTGGATGTGATAATAGATTCATCCTCCCTTAGAGATATTGTTACGCTCCAAAAAGGTTGAAAGTTGCGTGCATACCACTCTTTCCAGAACCTTTGACAAGACAGCCAAGACGCTTATAGGTCTCAGATCTTTAAGCTCATTAACATTTGGGTTTTTCGGCAATGGACATATTTTCGAAATCTTCCATAAGTCAGGGTAGGTGGCAGTCTCAATGGATAAGTTCATAATAGCGGTAACTACATCTAGAGTTTCAGGTAGCGTCAATAGGAAAATATCGATACTAATACCGTCATATCCCTCAGCTTTAGTTTTTATATAACTTGAAATTTTCATTACTTGATTGCAAGTTGCAGGGCTCAGGCAAAACTTTGAACTACTAAATTGTCCAAATTCATTTCTTATTTAAATTGATGTAACACTAGGTATTACATATAGTTATCAATGATAATTGTATGTAATACCTGGTTTAATATATGAAAACTTATCATGCATTAAACCAGAAGCTGTGGCGCCTGGCACGGACACGACAGGTCGCTTCGCTAATGAATAAAAAGAAAATCGATAAGAATACGGAGTGTCAAAACCCCTATTCATCCCATAGGTGTCGGTAAGACCCGAGGAAGCTCACCACGCAACTAATCATGCACTGGAATATTAAAGTATGTGTGACGTGATTTGAATAGACGATACTTCTACCCTTCTTATTCTAACGCGATTCGAAGATTATATCTAAGTACCTAGTCAAAAATAATAATTAAAAAAAAAAATCTTAAAGATCCTTCAACTATTAAAAAAGAGTTGATCTAATTAATCTAAATACGGTTGAACAGATTTCTTTAGTTAATATTAACATTTTAGATCAAGTGACTTCAGAAAAAAAACATTTCGGTTCATCCGTTTAAAAGCTGTATGACACAGATACGTATTACAGACATACACATTAAACTTAGGTACTACACCTTTTACCATCCGGGGTTAATTTACGGTATTTCTGTCAATTTAACTTTTTTCAGTCCCATTCAAATCAAAGGATATACGAGGGAGCGTTTTTATGTTGGGGGATAAGGGGTGGAAATAAAAAAACCAAATTTTATGCCACTGCATGGAGTCTTGTTTCGACTCAGGTTCATAATGATGAACCCAAGTTTCGTCTCCAGTAACAATTCTACTCAATACAGCATCCTTGTCTTCATTACAAAGGTCTAAAAATGCACGTGAATACTACGCGCTGTTGTTTTGGTTGTATTTGATACTCCAACCATTTCTGCGAGTTGTTTCTACTTTAGTCGAGCATCGTCGAGTACAATTTTTTCGACTTTTTGGATAAGTTCTGGCGTGATCACCTCGATGCTCCTGCCCGGCCTCGGGTCGTCTTCAAGGGATTCCCTCCTTGTTTAAATAAACTGTGCCATTTGTACACCATGGTTTTTCCTGGACAAGAGTCGCCGTAAACCAATGACATCTCATTCATTATGGTCGCAGCTGATTTTCCTTGCTTGGTAAGGAACTTTATAACGGCACGATATTCGATTTTTTCCATGTTTCACTTTTCACTCCCGATTATGTTGCTTGGTTGACGATAACTCAAAGACTAATTGTCTAATAACAATGAAACCTGGTATTTATACTAATTATGAGTCACTGAACACGAGACGATTCTAATGAGCCTAATCACCCCCTCCAACCCTCTCATTCCGCGAACTTAAAAACGCACCCTCGTAAGTTTTGACAACTATTTTATTTTGACAATTATTTAGTTTGATTATAACATGACAAACATTTTAAGCCATTGCATAGCTTCTAACGCGGGCCTTGAGCGTAGAGACCAAATCGAGAAATTCCGTAACGAAAATAACCTAACACCTTCCAACTCCGACCGGCACTGCGGTGATACTTTTTAGTTTTGCCATCTATCGATGAATAGCAGAACTTTTTTTAAGGTAGGGTGTTCCTTTGACATGACAAAGGGGGGAGACCAGTTTATTTTGATTAATGTAAAAACATCCACATACAATACCCCCCCACCAAAAATTTTATAATTGCATTGAGGTCCCTACAAAATACCTCCCCTTCTCTCCCCTCCACTTTTTTCATTTATCCCCCATTTGATTTTCTCAGTTCCTGGAGCACTTCATGTTTGGGTTCGTCTGAACCGGGAAAAGGAGACGAACAATCTGGCCCCTACAGATTTTTTAGCTGGTACCCGCGACTTTGTTCGTGTGGAATTTGAAAACACTGCCTTAGTGGGTTCGATTCCGGAGCCGGGCAAAATTCTATAGGGTTTTCCTAAGATAATTATTTAATACTAGCTGGTACCCGCGACTTCGTTCGCGTGGAATTTGAAAACGCTGCCTTACAGGGTTCGATTCCCGGCGGGGCAAATTTCTATAAGGTTTTCCTGAGTTTTTTTTTAATACTAAGTTTATTAATACTAAGTTGATAAAAAATGCTATGCAATAGCTTTACCGCGGCAGTCCCCGAGTGCCACACGTCTTTTTTTTGTTTTCTTCGGTAATACATAAAGCATAAATATACCGATATAAATAAATAAAATAATAATTCGGTAATACATAAATACACTAACAGAAATACCGTTAACTATTTGTATACAAATAAAACATGAATTCATAGGAACTAATGATCTCGGTCACTACAAATGTCACGTTTTCATAAGTGAACAAAATATATACTAGTACTGTTATGATGACAATATAAAAATAAATTATGCCAAAGCAACACCACGCTACCAATTTATTTGCATTCACTTAGCTATGGCTTGTAAATATTTAATGAAGCCATCTAAATAAAGAAATCAATCCTACATAATTGTTTAAGTTAATATTTTGATGAATAACGAATCGTATGGTCAACTAACTGTTTAAACTTTTAGTAGAAAATTGCTATAAATATTCATATATATATGTGGCGACTCCCACATAAACATACTACAGCGCCATCTAATGAAGACACACTGAACTACGGAGTAACTACTAAAATAAGAATCGCTAATCCTGTATCGCGATATAAAGAATTCCCTCGCCGATTAGCATATATACAATATCCCAACATCAACCGTTGGGCCGCGGCCCGCCAGGCATGATCACCTCGCCTGGTCGGAGGATCCTCCCTTTGTGTTGGAGGGACATGACACCCGTTCCTCCTCAGTGGTGACCCCGACGTGATTGGAAGCAGCCTTCAAAAAGGAGCAGATCATCAGCAGCACCATCGTGTACACTCCCACAGCGATGAGCAGTAATCAAGTCTCAGCCAGCCAGCAACCTCGGCCTCTACAGGGATACCACACGCAGGTAGCGACCGCTCCAGCCTGGTTACCTCTACGGCCTCATCAGCGTCTAGGCACAGCACACTGCACCTACGGTCCACGTAAGAAGAGCATTTTCTCTCCCGTCTACGCAGCAGCCAGCCACTACGCAGCAACCGCCCCGATTCACTGGGGACTTCACCGCAGCACCGCGCACCGCACGCTATCCCGACTCACTGGGATCAGCGGACTTCAGCCCCGACTCACTGGGGCTAGCGGCACTCAGTTCCGACCCACTGGAACTAGCGGCACTCAGTTCCGACTCACTGGAACTACTCATTACTGGCACTGGCACGCTCCACAACATGGCATAGACAGCTGACTCATCATATATCGACCTCCGGTCTTGGAGGGGAGTGATGTGGCGACTCCCACATTCAAAGAAACAGAAACATACTACAGCGCCATCTAATGAAGACACACCGAACTACGGAGTAACTACTAAAATAAGAATTGCTAATCCTGTATCGCGATATAAAGAATTCCCTCGCCGATTAGCATATATACAACTTCCCAACATCAACCGTTGGGGCCGCGGCCCGCCAGACATGATCACCTCGCCTGGTCGGAGGATCCTCCCTTTGTGTTGGAGGGACATGACACCCGTTCCTCCACAGTGGTGACCCCGACGTGATTGGAAGCAGCCTTCAAAAGGAGCAGATCATCAGCAGCACCATCGTCTACACTCCCACAGCGATGAGCAGTAATCAAGTCTCAGCCAGCCAGCAACCTCGGCCTCTACAGGGATACCACACGCAGGTAGCGACCGCTCCAGCCTGGTTACCTCTACGGCCTCATCAGCGTCTAGGCACAGCACACTGCACCTACGGTCCACGTAAGAAGAGCATTTTCTCTCCCGTCTACGCAGCAGCCAGCCACTACGCAGCAACCGCCCCGACTCACTGGGGACTTCACCGCAGCACCGCGCACCGCACGCCATCCCGACTCACTGGGATCAGCGGACTTCAGCCCCGACTCACTGGGGCTAGCGGCACTCAGTTCCGACTCACTGGAACTAGCGGCACTCAGTTCCGACTCACTGGAACTAGCGGTACTCAGTTCCGACTCACTGGAACTACTCACTACTGGCACTGGCACGCTCCACAACAGAGCATAGACAGCTGACTCATCATATATCGACCTCCGGTCTTGGAGGGGAGTGATGTGGCGACTCCCACATAAACATACTACAGCGCCATCTAATGAAGACACACTGAACTACGGAGTAACTACTAAAATAAGAATCGCTAATCCTGTATCGCGATATAAAGAATTCCCTCGCCGATTAGCATATATACAATATCCCAACATCAACCGTTGGGCCGCGGCCCGCCAGGCATGATCACCTCGCCTGGTCGGAGGATCCTCCCTTTGTGTTGGAGGGACATGACACCCGTTCCTCCACATATATATATATATATATATTTACAGTATTTACCTAGTGAGCTACGATCTACGAGTACTTAACCCTTTTAAGTACTCGTAAGCTACGATCAAGTGTTTCTTGTAGACATAAGAATTGAAGGAAATAGTTTCTAGAGTAACAATGTTTAAACCGCGATGTATTTTAGACATTTTTGTTTTGTTACAAATTATTAGACAACTTTTACTTAAAATAAATTTTACACACATAGACACTTTTTCAAAACACCATGACCTTCAATCCATGCAGTAAGGATTGAGGATCATATTCAAAACATTTATAAAAGTTATGAATGTTTGTTAATCTTGATGAGTATGTGTTTATCTGTATTTTCACTAAAATATAAGCATTAGATTAAGCTTCAACTTGCATTGATTCACCAAGAACTAGGTACCCTTAGTAGTAAGGATAAGTAGGTAGTAGATAAGTAGGTAGTAAGGATTGGGAGACCTCATTTAAATTCATACTGCATCTAGATTACATTAATTTTTAGATTCACGATTAGGACCCTCAACGCGCACTAATATATGCTGATAATGTTGCTACTAATGATCTCTGATGAGGCGCTGCGTATGTAATTATCACGGGAAGGCCGTGAGCCCTGACCCTACCCAACCTTGATCGAATTCCCTGGCAGCTAACAAAAATTTCCTCTGCAATCTAACAAAGTTCATAGTCTAATCAGTTTTAGGGTTAACTCGGCGCTGCGAAGCGCACGCGGTCTTTAGGAAATAGAAAGGTAGTCGTGGTTTTTAGTCGGTTCGAGTACAATATAACCAGTAACCCCGCCGTCCAGTGGGGGATATGCGAGGCGACTTCTGCACAAACAAAATTGTATTATTAATACTAAAGAAGAAGAAAACCATTTATTTTACAAAAAACAATACAGAAACTGCTAGTTTTACGCTCAAATTCTGACTGAGCGTAGCGTGACGACACAAACTTGACTGCCTACTACTTCTGTACCAGAGTGCAGTTGTAGTAGTTTATGTGTATAGATGTATATATAACATATAGGTATTTCTATGTAGCCCAATAATATCAATTTGGATGACCACGCTCGCTTCAACCAATACACCACTTGCACTCAGCGGTATAGTGTCCACGACAAAATTACATATAATAAACATATTGAAAGACATGTCTGTTACTGTCTGTTCAAGTGCTTAGATTTACTTTCTTGACGTTAGCAATACAACAAGTACACAAAAGGAATCTTTTAAAGGAACTCTCCACTATAAAGAATAATAACGATTACGCCATCATACGTGTAATAAACCGGCGAGTTCCACTTATAACAAATATATCAACGCCATCTAGTGAAACTACGTAGTAACTACGGATTCTGCATCGCGCAATGAAAATTCTTGTGCTGATAAGTAACTATACACTTCCTAACATCACCGACTAATGGGTCGGTCTTTGTAAAATAGGAACTTCACACCTCGTCCATCCACAAAAACTATACAGTAATAACATTCATCAAGAATTTTCGGACGCTAACGTATGGATCGTTACGGCCTAATCAGCAAATTGTTAATTTGAAAAAAGGTGAGGTTATAATTAACGGTCGTATGACGTAAATGAACCCTTGAATGAGTGCCTAAAGCGCTATAAGGAAAAATCTTGGTTTTAATGCAGAAGTTTTATTTAGAAATTGACCGATACATACATAACTCTTCTAATTTATAACTAAAATGAACAAAATAGTTCAATATGTTGCTCCTTTTTTTTAAATATTAAAACGGACGGATTAAAAATACAGAGTGTCACCACCCCTATTCATCCCGTGGGTGTCGTAAGAGCCGACTAAGGGAGCAACCTCGCAGGACAACACCACTGCAGAGAGAAGGCAAACTTGACACAAACCTTATACCAACCCGTCTGGCCAGCGTGGTACAGTAGGCCAAAACCTTCTTTCTAAGGAGAGGCCTATGTCCAGAAGTGGACTATTCAAGGCTGTTGATGTGAAAATATTTTGTTATAAAAAACAAGATCCGAACTTTAATACACTTGCAGATAGATACCGTATTAAATTTAGTCTCATTATGACAAATGAGGTAGGTACTCGTATTTATTGACCTTTCTGACTTCTAGAACTAAACGCACATTGCAGTTAATAATTTACTCGTACACTAAGACGAAACATTCCACTCATGAATTATAGTTATGTTATATTCAAGACTAAACAATACGTCAATAGCAGGTAAATAATAGAGCCCGATTACAGGTGCTCTGTTCATTCAGAATAATATTAACAATAGAGGCCAAACCGATTGCGGTTTTTGAAATGGAACCTATTTGTAAGCTAATACTTTTTTCATGTCAGGGACACGTTAAAAAACCGGTCAGGTACGAGTCGAACTCGTGCGCCGAGGGTTCCGTACCTACCCAGAGTTTACGTAGATTTTCGCAAATGAGTACCAAAATTTATCTTAATTATCAACTTTTTTATTTTTTGGAATTATTCCTTTATTTGTGCTGTAAGACCTAGAATTGACAATTTTGGTTTAAAGCAAGGTCTTACAGCACAAGTTAAGAGAAAATTCTGCTAAATAAAAAAAAATGAAAATTAAGGTAAATTTTGATACTTTACGTTTTCGCGAAAATCGAATTTTGCCCATATCTTTTTATCGTGTTGACTAAGGACCTTGATTTTTATACGCCTAATAGGGTCCATAGACTTCAGTATCTGGTATAAATTTCAACTTGCTAGGTCTACCCGTTCCTGAGAAAATCAGTGGTGACACACGGACAGAAGGACAAGAAAGTGATCTTATAAGGGTTCCTTTTTTACCTTTTGAGGTACGGAACCCTAAAAATGAGAATTGTACTATAGTGTTCGCCCGTGTGTCATAATTTATGCGGACATCTGCAACATTTATTCTTTGTGATGGCTTACTTGTTGTATCACTTCAGCTAGAAAGTGTTAAATCACCTTACTACCATTAGGTACTTATTTGTATATTGGAACATACCTACGCTTTACGAATTTTTCCCTAGTATTTAAAAATCTGTGCTAACCATTTAAATTTTAAAAATTTAAGTAATGCAAATTAGAAAAAACGTTAATCAATAAAGGAAAGAACATTAAATTTTGTGACAAACAACTATACAACATCTGATAGCAGCTACTGTAGCCTACGGAAGCTTGCAACACCGGAGCAACTCGCAACCCCGTTGCTGATCAGATATGCAATCCTTTTGTTAGATAATGGATAAAATGCTGCATACATAACTACATATATCCACTCAGCCCTCATTCAAAGACGATAGAACGTCTTTTGCCACAATCCTATCATACAGCTGGCGCTTCATCAGACTCATGCTCGCCGGTTACGGGTACTTTTGACGGGGCCTTTTAGCAGTATACTGCAGATCTCGTTAGTAAAGGTATGTTTGTTGGAGCCTGACTGCACCGTCCACTCTCAGCCCCTATCAACATACACAAACCACCGCAAAATAAAATGTAGCGGAATGAATTAAAACTACTTATAGGGAAAACAATGATAAGAAAGATTTTTTAAATATGTATATGTTTTTTTTTATTTAATTTTTTGTGATCCGGCTGAGAACCAAGGTCACCGACATAGCCTACCGGATCAGCAAGCTGAAGTGGCAGTGGGCTGGCCATATTAGCCTCAGAACCGATAACCGTTGGGGAAAACGAGTTCTTGAGTGGAGACCGCGTCTCGGCAAACGTAGTGTAGGACGCCCACAGGCCAGGTGGAGTGACGATTTAACGGCAGGAGCTGGATGCGAGAAGCCCAAATCGGTCTTAGTGGCGTGCAATGGGAGAGGCCTATGTCATGCAGTGGACTGCGATAGGCTGATGATGATGATGATGATTTCCAAATGTAATATTTATGTTTCCTCTATTATAAAGCTGGTGTTCATAAAATTAATAATATTTTCCTTTTTAGTAGTACCTACTGCTATTCCAGCTGCTGACGTGGGATTAGACCGCAATATGTATATTTCACATCACATGACATCAACGGCCTATGTATAATAGTCCAGTGCTGAACTTAGGCCTCTCCTTAGAAAGGAGGTTTTGGTCTACTATGCATATTTGACAATTTAATATATTTTGACTATTTAGAATGGCAACATACTTTATTGGTTTTGAAATACAAATACCTACCAAGAAAATTAAAAATAATAATAATCATTATTTGGAACAAGAAAACGATACCTATACTATTTTAGAAGGTTCGATAACAGCCACATTAGTTATCAAAGTGGTTATTACAACCACCTCCAGAATACCGCGACAGCTTCATTCCATAGACTACAATTTGGGTAAAAGACACCACCAAATTACTACGGGGAAATCATTCTCTTCTGTAAGTTAAAGGTAGTGAGTGTGTCACACAACTCGTAGGTATTCTTTCCTTCTGAAATTCTATGCATTCCTCCTGCCTAAATCTCTGTCTGTTTCATGTACGTTTGTAAAGTTCCCCGTGACACAGTATATATTCCTAAAGTCTGTTTTTTAATCTCGTAGACTAAACTGACATTACGAGTGTTTTCAGTTTATTGCAATTCTTAAATAGTGATGTGGCACAACCGAAACTTAGCGTTAATAAAATCAAGTATCGTTTTTTTACAATAAGTTATCCTGAAATAATGTGTAGGTACTTATTTAAAACGTAATAATACAAAATTAATAATGTAAAACATATATTTTTAATTACATAACTTAATTACAGGTATTCGCGTTAATCTGATTCAGATAATGACTCCATGTCTGAGGAATATTCTGAATCATCAGAATCGCCACCTACTTCTATGATAAACCTAACAGTAATGTCGTCGGTTATATGGCCCAGATGACACAATTGATCTTCAATTTTAATTACATGGACTACACAGTCTTTATACCGCTGCGGGGTCACTTGACGAAGCCCCTCTTCAAAAAGGCTTCGTACTTCATTCATTTGATTATTTTTAGAGACATGCTTTACTTGAGCCCAGACCAACTCAATCGGGTTTAGCTCGCAGTGGTAAGGGGGCAGACGGAAAATAGTGACACCCCGTTCAGCAGCCATCTCGTCCACGACATACCTTTCATGGGCTTTTTTGTGCTTTCGGGCAATTTCATTTAATTCGGGCTTTAACATTGTCTCGTCATATGAAATATTTTTTGATTTTAGTCAATCTTGGATTTGCCCTTTTCGCCAACTAGAAGTAGGTAACGATTCCAGTTTCCTAGTGTGATATGGAGCATTATCTATTACAAGTACTGCGTTTCCTTTTAATTTCGGAAAAATATTTTTTAACCAGTTTTCGTATACGAGTATATCAGAAGTCATCTCCTTGTGGTAATCATCTAGCCCCTTTTTCGCTTCGAATATTAATAGACCAACATCCACGAAACCCTCTTCGCTTCCAACATGGGGACACTAAAAGTCGTCTCCCCTTGCCTGAAGGCCCTTTTAACCCAGTGGTTAACCCTTCTAAGAAAGCCTGACTTGAAGATTTCACACTAGTGTCCACCCAGTGCTTATTCTCAGTATGACCTAAAATGAATTAGTATGTATGTGAACAAAATAATAAAAAAAACATAAATACCTACTAATATAATAAAAACGACAGTCTCGAGAAACAAGTAATATTAAATGCTAATGTTAGTACCAACCTTCATTAATCCACGTTTCATCTTGATAATATATAGAACGACTTGCCCTACGATACTGTTTTATTTTTTGCAAATAACGATGCCGCCATAAAGTTATGTCATCTCGGTCAATTAATACACTGCGGCGTTTTCTGGTCATGAACTTAAATCGAAGGTGTTTTAAAATTTTATGTAACGTACTTCTTGAAAATTACTGAAGTTGTTGTTGGTTGGCATGGCGTTGCGTGGTCAGATTTCCTTGGCAGTTTGTAGCACGTCGTGCAGCCGTGTGTACGAACGTGAATTTTAAATATAAAACTTTAAATCAAAATTAAATTCGTCTATTATAAATAAAAAGTTACGATTCAACAAACCGGTATCGTAGGTACAACACTGCACAAAAGAGCTGGCAACATTATTTGTAAATTTGACATTTGCATGTGTCAATTTAGTCTACGAGATTAAAAAACAGACTATAGAGCGGGAGTTGTCTTTTGAAAAAAAAAACCGCTTCTTATGATTTAAACCAGACTTTTGGCAAGCTACTCTGATTGATACAATGGTGATTACAGAATTTTCCAAAGAAAAATTGTTATACTTGCTGTTGGCGTGCCTGTTGGTTTAGTGGTTAGCGAGCCTGACAGCTAAGGCACAATTCGATGGTTCGATTCCAACTCAGGGCAGATATTGTGTGATGAGCTTCATCATCTGTCTTGGTGTAATTTATCTAAAATATGTATGTATCTAGAAATATATAAGTATGTTTATTTAACTTGCTTGCTAACTATTACGTGAGTGGAATTAAAATTAGAGTTGACCAAATACCTACTCCCTAAGGGGTAAACCCGTTAAGTATGTTTATGCGTATATATTGTAAATTAAATTATATCACTAGCTGACGGTATCAAACGATGTTATGTCAATTCTTTTTAAATTTGCCTTAAATATTCTCATTTCTGGGCTGTTTCGTTCCATGAAACTCTTATTCCGATTATTTCCACATAAAGTTAAAGATAAGTCAAATCAATATACAATATCTCAAGAGATTTGTTTAGAAACAGAACGTTTACTGATTTTAATAAAATGTAGATTAAACAATTACAAAATACCAACTAAATACGTCCTTGTGTATATTTGAAGATGTAAAACAGAATACTTGGTATTTTTTTCTAAATGCATCATATTAATATGTTATGCTGGCTAATAGCCTTAACTAATACCATTTAAAAATATTATAAAAACAGGTAATATAAAAACCGGAAAGAGAACGTGCCCCAACATGTTAAGTGAATTATACAAATAAGATAAAAGTTAATGATCTAAACAAAACTATTTTTGTTACCTATTCGTATTAAAATGAAATGAAAAACTTGAAATAACTTATAAGGTTCCTTAAGCTACAATTTTACTTCATTTGTTTTATTAAGCACCCCAAATTTTCAAACGTAAGGACGTTTCAATATCTATACTAATATTATAAAGCTGAAGAGTTTGTTTGTTTGTTTGTTTGTTTGTTTGTTTGAACGCGCTAATCTCATTAACTACTGGTCCGATTTGAAAAATTCTTTCAGTTTTAGATAGCCCATTTATCGAGGAAGGCTATAGGCTATATATCATCACGCTAAGAGCAATAGGAGCGGAGCACCAATGAAGAATGTTTCAAAAACGGAGAAAATTTATTACTATTGAGAGACGCAGACGAAGTTGCGCGGGTCAGCTAGTCGTAAATACTAAGATTTTTGGTTGCAAAACACAAGGTTTCGGGACTAAACAAATACAGAGAGATGGCCCCTTAATCTTAGCTCATATGTTACGGTAATATACATTAGGTAACGGTTCAATATACATTAGATATACCTACGATATTAATAAAAAAATAAACCAAGTGTTTGCCCTAATAATCGAAATAATGGCAGATAGACTTTAGTGTTACGACATGGTGCTTGACCATATCCAATAAGGTACTTTCATTCCCTTTCTGGGGCCTAGAGGGACATTAAAAAGGACTAGAAAATTTACGTTTAAAGTATCGTCAATCCCTCAGAACATATTGAATCGAGGGAATTCTTGGACCTACTCTAAACACGGCCCAATCCTTAGCTTATTTTAGGGTATTATTATTATTTTAGGGTATTTAAAAAAAACAGTTACAGTCACAATGATTATTTTACACAAACTTATCAATAGCGCTGACATTCTAAAACTCATAGTATCAAGTTCATATATTTCTACCTACATGCACCACTTATTGCTTTACCTCCTTTTTTACTCTTAACATAACATTCTTCATAAACTTCTACATTGCATTTTCAATCAATCTCTTTCTAAATGCACTCACGGACAGGTTTGATTTAAAGCAGCAATTCAGCAGCAGCAATCACCAAACGGCGCTAAATTTGGCCGTACACAACATCGCATTTAAACTGATTAAAAAGCATCCCACGTCTCCCGGATAATTTGCTATCAATGGAAACATGCAAAATGTCCATCATAAATTACAGCGATGTAGCATCCACCGCGTCCTAAGTGTACCCCAGGGCCTTTATGTGATAAGATTTAAGTCGAAAATAGTCTATATTGGAGCTTTTGAAACGCAAAACGCAACTGTGTGTTAAGTAAGGGCACAATATGTAGGCAGTCTGTGTTCGACCGTCGCGAGAGCGGGACATTATCGAATGCTTTTTATTTGTCGTCAAACGAGACGTCCGAGTTCGCGAGTTGTGAAGTGAGTTTTAAAATTATGACCGTGCGCGTGTTGTAATTGAATTTAAATAGGAATACAGTATCGATTGTAGGTAAGACAAAAATGTTCCAGCACTGTGTAATGATGTCGCGAAATGAGGATGCGAGTGGACAATAAATAAAAGATCGTTGATCCCACTTAAAAGTTAATTGTTTAATCGATTCGGAGTTCGAGAGGACCGTCTTAAGTAATTAGCTTCATTGGTACAAATATAGTTGGGACTGTTTATATCAATATTAATATATTGATTTAAACAGTCTACTTAATTAATTCTACATAGAGCTTTATTAAAATTGGATTTCATAAAAAATCAAACAGATTTTAAGCGTTAGAAAATACAGAAGATTAAAGAAAGCATTAAAGGGTAAACATTGCTATCGTTTACGAGTAAACAAGCCGGGGTGTTATTAATAGAGCCCTAACTACGGAATCATATGTTAAAGTACAGTGTACGGCCCTATTTAAGGCAAGCTATTAACACGCTACTTGTCGGAACTGATTTGTGAGACACGAAGGATAAAATTAAAAAACCGGCTTAATGTGAGAGCGTTAAAGTCATTAAATGTCGTAAATAAGCTACAGGTTTTAAATGTTGCGTCTCGTCGCTTACTGAATGCGATTTATAATCAATTTTTTGCATTGTATTTTATCGTCATTTTATTCGTTGCCGTGTATCTCATTGTGCAAGTATAATGTTCTAAAACAGAATACCTAGCAACTTAAAAGTTCTAAACAGTTAAGATCCAAATTTCAACACACATTTTACACAAGATAAGATATAAAAAATGAGAGACTGTATTTGATGTACCTAACTAAACAATTAATATCTCAAAATTGAAAGAAATATAATACATATTAATGACTTCCAGTGAGGAGTTCGAATCGTTCAATAGCACAGCCTTAAAGGTTAAATTTAATTGATTTAATCGATCAGATCCAGACGCTCGACAATCGCTGTGTGAACAGTGCTCCTTACGGACAGCAGTGGTCCGGAGGCGACTGCGGCCCGTCAGCCGGACAAGCGTTTTTTACTTTTTACACAGTTACCTGTTCCCGAACGGGTATCGTATCAACTCTGGTTAGCTTAACAAGTGCGGACAGAGGTGCCGTACCTTCGGCTACAGTTGCATTATGGCTTTTATTTATTTTTTATTATTGTTCATCTGTAGAATTTCGATAAGGGTTTTATTTAAAATTCATTGTGGGTATTAAGTCTTACTTGTTAAACTATTGTCATAATTTTTTTATCAACTAGGTACTAGTGCTTGTACATATTTGCAAAACCAGTAATAGTGCCACCATGTTGAGCAATGCTGACACTTCTTACCAATAAAAAGTTTATTATATATCTCAATTAAAGAATGTGATCGGGCCGCAACATATTATAAGGAATGGGGCGATAGGCGGGGGAAGCCCATAGCTTCCCCGCTATGGGGCTTTACTAGGCACGGCGTCGATTCGGAGGGGACCTGGAATAACATGGTGCGAGTTCTCCTCGGAGTATGACGCCTGAGTACGGCGGTCAGGGTGGTTTTTAGTAGAAACACCACATAATCCTAGCGAATCCTAGCGATCCTAGGAATTTTCCACCCCGTCAACAAAAAAAAAGGTCGTATCAAATATGGTAAGGTAAAGCGAGTAACACAGCAGACAGTGGAGGTGAGCGCTGACGCGTCGTAAGGAGTACTTCCTAAACCTACTCCTGGGTCGCAATTCCCAGGCGCTGTCAAAATGGCATGTGTTGCCCTCATCTATCACGGGATGGACCCGGCACCCGCACGGTGAATCCATGGAACGCTAAGAAATAGGTCTTTATGAGTAGGGATTTAAATTACGTTAAATTGGAGTTTGGAGTTATCTATGTTAAAAAAAAAAAATCTTTGACAAGCTTCGACGTCGAATTAGTTCGAATTATAAAAGTTTTTTGTTTCTGTGTATTTTTTTTTCGGATTTTCAAGCGTGTGCAGTTGGATATTTTGCTCATCGTCACACGGTCATTCGCACAAGTTATCACAATATGCATCCGTTGCTTTTAACGAAAGTGATATTAATTATCTACCTACTGAAAAATGTATAATACATTTAGCGATACAAAATATCTATTTATATAAATTATAAGTATTCAAATTAGATTAAGAGCCACGAGAGCGCAACTCAACCTGTATAGGTACCTAAATGTAATAAAATATTATATAAGTATACACAAATATTTAAATTTTTATGTTTTTCTAGTATTTAAATGTGAATATTAAGAGTAAGAACATATATTGAGCTGAATATGTAACTATTAATAAATAGAAACTACATTGCACTTATAAAATTAGCTTTCAAACTTTTTTTTGCGATGGAGTACGCTGAAACTGACTTTTTTTTTTAAACGAGTAGCCAGCTGTCATAATCTATGATCACTACACTCTTATAAATAAATAAAAACAAACGTTATATTCTGTCCTAATATAGTTTATCAGATCTAAGCCAAAATAAAAATAACTTCACTTCTTACCCATCTCAAACACGGCAGTCTGGTCCCAAATCAGGCAGAGCCTGTATTATGGTAACTAATCTGCTGATAAACATACTTATAACGAGTGTCTTAACAGTAATCACAAAAAATGAAATAACAGATAACACGATTCAATTTACGTCGGTTAAAATTAAAAAAAGAGTACTAAAATACAGAAATGCAAATTTAGAACAAAATAAATACAATAAAATAATATCTAAAAAAGAACATCATTGTTAACATGAGTCGGTGAACGGTGAATGACGGCGACATAAAAGCGACTTTACATTCTTATAACCTACTACCTAATCACTTACTTCGCTTGCTTTTTAAAATCAATTAATTAAAAATACGATTTCATTCACGTGTTATTTCGGAAATGCTCGAATAGCTTCGGACCCGGCAGTGTCCCTCCTTGAAAAAGTAGTTACTTTGGTTGTCTCGTAATCTTTGTACCGCCCTTACAAAAATTCGGCTGTCTGTAGGACATACACGATTGATTCCATACCGCAGTTTGTCCGTAAAGCTAAAGATGCGTTTTCATAGAGTTCCCGGTAAATTAACATCATGCTAGGATATTCCGCGGCTGTGAAGGTCACTCGCGGCATTATGGATGTCGATACCGATAACCCAATAAAATTAAAAGACTGATAATGCACTCAGTTTCACACACACTACACTACACACACAAACTAATATTCTCACTTTTCAAAATAAAATTAGCGCGACTCGTTACAACACGAAGACTTGTGCATACGATAACATTAATTGTTCACACCATTGCCGTGTATTATGACGAACTCAATAAGACTAAACAATTATGAACACAACAAAACGTTTCTAAACAAATATCTCACGAACGACAACAATATTAATATTACGATGATTTGTCGTGAGCGCATTTACAAGGACACAGAATAGCATTGCACTCATTCGATTCGCGGTGGCTAAGAGCCGACTGTACTTACTAGATGAACTTATTAAAAACGCGTATCCTTCATCCTGATGACGCAATAATCAACATATTTCGTTCGATTCGAGTGTAGTAAAAGCAGCAACATGTGATTACCGCGTCGCGTATACAGCTGATCACCGCCTGAGGCCAATGTATTATGACTGCATTTACACATGATGTTGCAAATTACGAAAACAAAAAAATCACCTGTTTCTAAACCACTGAATATTTTTCTTCATATTTTGCAAATCGTCTAGAAATAAAGTGCAGATATGTGGTTTAAAGATTCGTCAAAACAAATAACACACATTGTATACTTGTAAATACATACATAGTATAGATAAATTACATCCAGACACAGAACAAATGATCGTGCTCATCACACAATATTTGTCCTAGATGGAAATCGAACCCGCTTAGCAGTCAGGGTCACTAACCACTAGTCCAAAGAGATCTAAGCTAAAAATCACAATAAAACTACTGGTTATTAAACATTAATAGATGAGTAAATTCAGTCAGTCAGACAGTCAGTCTTTTTTTTACGTATGGAAACCCCCTCGGGCCGTCACCCTACCGGGGTTTGCGGCGGGGTGGTGTGTCGGGATTGGACCGACTAAAACCACACAATGTGCCACTCTGCGCATGCAATAGGAGGGATCCGGGAACTGCTGTTATTAAGACATCGGGACCAGACAGTCAGTCTTAGTGTAGCCTAATCTACCTACCCCAATATTAGTTGATGAGAAAACGGCGGGCCTGTTGGTCTAGTGTTTAGGGACCCTGACTGCTAAGCTGGAGGTCGTGGGTTCGATTTCCACCCAGGTCAAATATTGTGTGATGAGCACGATCATTTGTTCTGTGTCTAGGGGTTGAGCAGAGGCGAGACCTCGTGGCGGTCCAAGAACGGGCTAGGTACCGCAGGCGACTCAGGCGCCGGAGGTCGCAGAACGACCTCCGTCCTCTATAAGCGCAGGCCTGGGGGTGACTGTTGAGGCCATCTGTCACCCTAGCAGAAGCAGGCCGGGGTGGCGGCGAGCGCGTTGCGAAGCGCGCTCGCTTCCAGGGAGCAGAGGGAACATGGGGTTCCCACACGGGGGGGGGGTCGTCTCGTATCGACATGCATGGTATCCGAGGGGCTTACCGAACGGAAAAAAAGGGGTGATTTATCTATAATATTTATGTATTTAAAAATATATAAGTATGTTTATCAGCATTCTGGTTACCATAGTACAGACTCTGTCTAGTTTGGAATCAGACGGCCGTGTGTGGGATGTGTGAGATATTATTAAAAAAAAAATTACCTATCCCAATTAGTCTTGAGGATTTTACAACAAGTTACATGTATTTTTATTTTTATAACATCAAGTCACATTCCTACATTTTATATATATAAATGATTTCATCCTTCCATTCATAAAAGGCAACGGGGTCGTCGTGGTCGTTGATCTTGAAATGCCCCGCCACTGGTCAATATTGTACCACTGTACTCACCTACTGAATGATAATTCACCTCTGCGTTAAAAGTATGACTGTAGAACTGATCTCAAACGGAACAGACAGCTATTCATATCCAGTGACCTTGACTGAGTAACCTCAGTTGCCAATCACGTCATCTTTCTAATTCTGCTATATATTTATTTACAGTGAAAATAAATATATAGCTTATATATAGTGTAAATTTTACACACACATATTAAATTTATATCCCGACAGACGTAGGCAGAGGGAAATAGAATATCAACATCACGTCATCACAGCCTTTAATAGTCCACTGCTGGACATAGGCCTCTCCTTACAAAGGAGGTTTTGGCATACTATACCACGCTGGCCAGACGGGTTGGTTTAGGGTTTGTGTAAAGTTTGCCTTCTTTTTGCAGTGCTTGTGTCCTGCGTTGTAGATTGCCCAAATTCATCTAAATCAGCCTCACATGCCTAACAGGGAACAAGCCTACTGACTAAATTGGGAAAAATGGGAAAGGTTAATAAAGGGATAGTATCTCCATGATCGCAAACCTATAACTTGAACTAGCTTATGCCGGAAAAACCATTTAATTTATTTGTAGGTATGAAATAATGTCTGACCACAAATATATTTGTTAAAGTGTTTGGGCGAACCTGGGTTTTTTCATAAGTAAACATAATATGAAAAATAAACATAATATGAGTAACTATGCTAATACGTTACCTAGTTTCCTATACGAACCCATCACCACAAGTTGGTAAACATACGTATAAGACATACTGCTGTAATCACACCGAGCATTTCGGGAATACCCACTATTTCGCTCTGATAGCATTTCTGCTTACCATACTCATTCTAAATAAAAATTATAGCGAAACTCTGCTTTTAGTTTCCAAAGCCATCCTCTAAAAAATCCGCAGACATATGTACAAAAGACTGAAATTACTTTCCATATGTGAATGGTAATTTACTACGTAGGTACGTTTTTTTTATTTTTTCAATTTACATTTGTCTTTGGATTTTGTTTTTTCGGATCGTGTATCACTCAAATGATTACTATTATCTATTATAAACTTTTCTAAAAATATTAAAATATTGATGAAATGATCGCAATAAATTTATACATTTTGTAAATTTTTTACACATCTACAGCGATTAAATAGTCCGCCCATACACTCCTTCCACATCTATACTACAAATAAATAAAATTGAAGTGTCTGTTTGTAATGTCAAAATAATGTTTTTTTTTTCACACTTACACGGTTATTTGCGCGATACCTATGCCTAAAAACCAGTTTAAATATTTTTTGTCTGTCTGTCTGTCTGTTTGTCGAATCTTCAAAACGGCGGGACCGATTTTACTGATATTTTACTACCAATTTGCTGTCTATATAAGGAGTGACTTAGGCTATTTTCAAATTCCACGCGAACGAAGTCGAGGGCACCAGCTAGTTATTCCTATATTTTATACGATAACGGCTATCGTGGTCTCGAATAAACCTTTCAAAAAATATAATAATATTAGTCTATGTTCAAAATATACTGGTTAAGGCTTTAATTATTTATTTAGTTAACACAAACGTACAAGTACACTTACCAGTATTTTCGAAAGACAAATGAATTTTTAAAGCTAAATGAAAAACAGATGGCGTAAAAAAACGCTTTTCAGCCGTATTGTAGTGTACTTAAAGCCGACCCAACCTAGTTTGGGAACAGCCTCGGTGAGGGAAGACGAATAAAAGAAAGACAGAGGGTCAAATATTCAGTACAGTAACTGCTCACACTGTATGCGAGGACATGAATGACGACATAAATATTGGAAAATATTTGCCAAGCTGTTATATTGCGAAAGTCATAACTCATTTGACGACCGATTGTAAGAAAATATTAAGTAAGTTGTTAAACCGTAGGATTGTTGACATAGTTTACGCCAACGAACCAAGTCCTAAGTAGTCAAGATGTTGTACGCTTCACGGTTGACAATATTCAGTTAGAGATTTGTATGATACCTACTTAATGATTTCTGGTTCCAATTCCTCTATTCTATTGCTTTAAAAAGTTCATTCATTCCGTTACATAACCGAACAGATGCATCACCGTCCAAAGTTTAGTATGATATCAATTAAGACCAATTATTTATTATTTTAATTCATATTATAATAGTTACAAATGAACTAATTTGGGGTTATCGCGCAAATAAATTACAACACGATGTTTTATGGATCCTTCGGTCTATTAACATTATTATTATATTTTAATATGTTCAATAATAAACATTATAAGAGATTTGATAAACATGGCCCGTGCTCTATTTAGGTAAACACGTGCGAGATTTCTCCTAGAATAAAAGTTTTTTTTGTTTTAAGTATATAATGTGGATCTAGATTCTAGCCTCTAAAGTTACCCGCAAAAAAAAAAGTTAGTCTGTTATAAAAAAAGTGGTACATAATCTTTGATTTTGGAATACGTAGGTAATTTTTTATGTCTCTCATTTTTTTTGGCGCCAATATTCCATGCTTATCTCACTAGATATCAGTTAAAAAAGTCATAATAACCTTTTTTACGATTGTCGTTGAGCTTTCATAAGGCTACTATTATGTACTTAGTAGTATTTGATAATGACGCGCTTTCTCGTAACCCTCTAAATCTGGTTTACTGAATCAATCTTTGAAAAAACATTAAACTTAATTTGAAGAATAAACTATGTGCAAGACTTGGCCAACTTTTGGCGATTTTTTTCTTAATGGAGCCAACTATAATTAAAAAATTAATATTAAAAACCGTCTAAAATATACATATACGAACATACATACAAAATAAACGAACTCAACGAATTTAAAGTCGGTTAAAAGTAACGTATAACACAAACGTAGACAAAATTGTTGGTCACCCCTACACTAGATCCATCCAAGAGTTCTTTTTTGTTAACACCTTTTGTACGTATAATTTGACACCGGGAGCGAGTGAAAAAACCTAGTAGACATTACTTTTTGACAGGGGATATTTAATGAAGTTGTAAGTTTTTTTTTCTACTTTCGTCGACCGATTCTCACGATAATACCATTGTAGGAGCACGTCCCAAACGGTCTCAATCAATTATGTTAACTGTGATAATTTTGTTTTTGTTTTTTTTTTCTCGAGACTCGGGGAGATTTTGTGTAGTCGACAAACAAATTATACGCCACTTAACCGCTTGTTATGCGTTGGGACGATTAAATGGAATTATGACATATTTTTGGATGATACTCGGTTTGTCTATTAATTGGAGTCTTTGGAAAGGTTGTATCGAATGTGGAACCGGACCCGAACAACGGTGCACTTTACGACTGAATCGGGTTGTAAAATATACATGAATGCCTGAGTACTCCTTAGCTCTGTTGCTTTTTATGTACTTTATAATGTTCTTAAATTAATTTTGATTAAAATTTAGTCATTTAGTCAGAAAATATTCAAAATCAATTTTAATTTACATCTAGCTAGGTATGCGATTCTAGCGGCAAGCTTTTTTCTCTTCTTCTGAGGAAATGTTACGGAAGAGGCATTAATTTAAATCCTCTGATTTTCTGTGTCCAACGAATTAGCAGCACTAAGACTATAATGTATAGGGTCTTTTTTTATATTCAGAAGATAATTAACGGAGATTCATGTTATACATTCCACAGAATGTGGCGATCGGCTTCGATGGGCGCTCGTCTGTGTGCAGGACTGGCACTGGCATTGTCGCTGGCACTGGGTGCCGGTCGCCGCGACTTCAAAGACCCCGAGGGTCGTCATCATTCTGACCTTTCTTTATGGATTGATGAACGACAAGTGCGAATGTTTAGTGGTAAGTTTCGATAACGGAGATAATTCCTTTCGTGCATACTAACCTTACAGTTAAGTACTCTACAAGGGAAACACCTGGAGTCAATTAAATATAGCGGTAAAAGATACCGGTTATATGCAGTAATACGTACAAGAGGTACATCGACAACAGTTGACATTTTAAAAACAACCATAGACAATTTTGACTTATTCGAGGTAATTTTAAGGGATGATACATTTAAACGGTCATGTAGGTGGACATACATGACTACGGTTGATACAATTCAATTGAAAAAAGTAAACAAAAACGTATCGTGTCTTATAAATACTAGAGATCGATTGGTCGTCGAATTTCTATTATATTAATTATTGTTTCGTTTTATTTCGCCAGCGTAACTTGAACTATCATTGTTGTCACTCTATAGACCATCCGTAAGGATTTAAGGTTTTCCGTAAAGACAGGTCAACGGATTTATGAGACACATGTTACTTGACGTACCTACCGTAACTAATTATATTATATTTAAGGTTATTACACATAAATAAATAAACAAAAAAGGTTATAATTCCATATCTTTGTTGTTGTGTTCGTCTGTTGTTATCTATAGTATTGCTTAATACTAGTTGTTATTTTTTTCATTTAGCCCTCTTGTCTAAAAGGTGGAGAAGATTCCCATGGAATCTCCTCCACTTTTCATCATACTTGTTCTTAACTTTACCGGCCTCGAACCATTTAGTGCCCCTGATGCACGCATCATCAGACCATCGTTTGTGTCAACTTCCTTTACTTCTCTTGCCATGTACCTATTTAGGACAACTTGTCTTCTTTGTATCTTGCCAAATGCTCACTACCATTTTATTTTCACTGCTTGTTCTCAAGCGCCTCTTTATTTGTTTCTTTTTTTGATCTTCACTAATTTTAGTTGAACTTCTTTAAGTATTAACTTTCAATGGTCCAAATTATACCTTTCAGAGTGCACAAGTGGAAGTCTCCATTTACTCATTGAATATGAATACAAATAGCGATACATTAAAACAGTTAGTTTACCAACCAATTATGTTCGCTCCTCATTCATCGACTGAGTTCAGTCATTCAACAAGCTAAGAACAACCTACATACTTACACATTACCTATGTTAGGTTGTAACTAAAGATGTTTAAAAACCTAAAATATTGTTGTTATTAAAACAGCTATGTAACATTTTGATTAAATACTATTATAACATGGTTCTAAAAGACCATTACGTAGTTAACTGATACAAAAACTAATAGCTGTAATTTGGTATAATCATCTAATATCTATTTATATATAAAAAGGCGGATTAAGCATACGAAGTGCCACCACCCCTATTCATCCCGAAGATGTCGTAAGAGCCGACTAAGGGAGCTAACCACGCAGGAGCACAGCACTGCAAAGAGAAGGAAAATTTAAACAAATTCTAAACCAACCCGTCTGGCCAGCGTGGTATAATAGGCCAAAACCTCTCTTCTAAGGAGATGATGGTATAAAAATGTTGAGTTGGTTTCTGTACGCTTTAAAAACTCAAAAAGTTCTACACCAATTGAGCTCTGACACGATATACTCTTACAACACGTTTCAATGATTGTATTTATCTAACTTTCGCGTCACTTTTGCTCCTCAATACAACCACAATGTGCCCTAAGGGTAGCAGGGTACACCTATAATGAATATAATTAACTCCATAGAAATATATAAAAATACCACATATATACAAAATAAAAAGATACTATTTACACTTCATTTTAACAATCATCCTCCTCTAAAACGTAGGTTGTGTTGTTTTGAAAATATGTATTTGTTTCTAAGAATAAATTAATAGGCGCTGGTGACATGAATAGGCGCCGTTCTTCTAATCGAATTAATCCACGACATTATTTGTACTATTTTCATACTCCTGAACTAAAATCTTTTTTTCCAGGTATATCAATGCAAGTATTTGCTATAATTAATGGTCACGTATCTCCATACGTTTTGGACCCAAACTTCTCAAATAAACTACCAGTCATACCTTCGGAAGTCGGATACGTTAACTTCACATGGAAGTCAAAAAAGAGATATTATTACGACTTTGACATTTTGACTTCGTCAGATTTGAATATATTGAAGCCGCCAGTATTATCTATCAAAACTCGAGGACGGGTGCCTAAAACATCTAAAGGTATGTATACTGGTGATAAAAGTTGTTTATATTTATATGTATGTACAACTTTTATTCTGAAACATATGTTCTATACCTATCTATAAAATAAATTATAGTCACACGTAATATCGTAGGTTCCATACCTACGATATTACGTGTGTACATGTTTAGTAGATTTGTTTAATGATTCTTTTACTAATTTGAAATAGCTTTTGACCTAGAAGTGTGCCTTCGACCTATCGAAACACAATATCTTTAGCGGGAACATAAACAATTTTATTTACAAATATTCAGTACATACAATAAATAATAAGTTTGTTCACAGAATTCAGTATAATATTGCCATGTGTTGGTAACAACAGCGGTGTAGCCACATTCGAAATAGGGCTTGTGCTAAAAAATGGCAAAGGTCTCCCACTAAAAGGCACACCACTAAGGCTACACCTAAAGAAGGAATGCGCACAGAGAGGTGTGTATTTAGAAAGGACAGGTATTGTATCGCCAACGCATTTTTAACACTTACACGCCTGTGTTTTTGTTGTTGTAATTCATTAACTTTAACTAGCAGAATTGTCTACCATGCATTGTAAATAAATTCGTTTTCTACCATTCCTACTATTTAAATTAAAAGGCTATCAGCTTAACTAAACAAATGCATTTAAAACAACTCCAAAAACGCAGGCGTAACGCTTCCAACCTATTTAATTTAAAATAACAGATTAATGCTATAGACAAACACTGCAAAGTCCTAATATTAAGTCCCACAAAGCTTATTAATTTATTTCTCATGCTTACAACAAGAAATGAGAAAAGCATAGCGAACTTGAGAACGAGAATCAGAACAGAAGCATTAAACATTGCATTTCATCTATTTCGAGCTCATATTGTTATGCTTACGCTACTAATAATACATTTATGGGTAGTTTAGTTGGTATGAGCGAACGCTTTGCCACTGCCCATTACTGTTTCACACCGTAACTTGTACGTCACAGTGTTTGTGTTCACGCGCTCCATAAGAACAATGCAGCGGTTGACATTTTATTACTTGTTTTGTTTTATATTTTACAATGAATTATATGTTTTATTGTAGCACAATCGATAAATTTACTAAGAGTAGGTACTTTTTCTGTTACACACATAAATAATATTGTAATATGTTTTCTTAGTTGTGTCTAAGCATGTGCGCCGTTATCCGATGTCACTCTTCTTGCACCCTGAAATAAGACTATTTCTAAGGCTCTGTAAGGCTAAATACATTATCTCCTCACCCCATTACAAAAAAACTTGTAATGATTTGACATCGATAAATAATTTAACTTTTGAAGTTTCGCGTTCCATGGTATTTAAATATTACTAACCAACGGAAATAACGAGCTTGGTAGGGCTTTTGAATTGGCTGACGACGTTTCGAACGGGTGACAACTAAACGCATTAATTCCCGCGCGTTAACAGAAATTATTGCCACATAAAATTAGCTTCATTTATTATGTTTTCTCAAAAAGCATACAGTTATTAAGGTATTAATAGTTATTGAAGAGTTAATATCAGGAAGTACTGGTTCAAATTGAAAAATTCTTTTAGTGTTGGATAGACTGTTTACCGAAGGATGCTATTATCAATGATAGAGGGCCAGCTAGTTATAAAGTACATCTGCGACTCCTTGGGGATATAGGAGCTAGGAGTATGTGGTGTTTCCACTAAAAACCACCCCGACGGCCGGGCACAGGCGCCCTACTCCGGGGAAGGCCCGGACCATGCGTTATAAAGTACCTACTACAGATGCTTGTAACAGCCATTAAATTGTCCATCCCTGCATTGCTTCTACTCATTACTAATTATTATATTCTGCCTTTCATTGATATTAGTGTGCAAGCCTGCGATGTGCGCCAGGCCTTATTAACCGAATGCGTTATTTTCCGGGTTTACATCGAGTACGCTGGTTGGCTGAATCACGGTGCCTCTGCTCACAGCATTTGCGTTTTTAGGTTTGTATCGTACCTTGCTTGCTTATTTACCCACTAATATGTACTTATCGAGTGAAGCTATAGAATAGGTATAGTTTGATATCACCGCTGTAGGTATTATTCATATCAGCAGGTAAGATTTGATTTAGCTTTAACATAGGCGTGTTATGTTTAAGTACTAAAATCTCTTTTATAAGGAGGTGAACGAGCAGACGGATACCAGCAACTTAAGAGTCACCCCCCCCCCCCCCCCCCCCGGCTCCGGTTCCGGCTCATGATATCACTCCGGTCGAGCCGGCTCATTTGTGCCGAAGCATGGATGTTTGAAGCAGTCACCGTGACGATCGAGTAGATGTGAAATAAACTCGCCCATGGGCTTCTGGTTAACAACGCGGCGTCCACCCGTGGACCACCCGTCGACAACGCGTGGACACCGAGTCGAGCCCAGCACCACGGTGGGGTGTTGGGTGGGTGTAATGAACCTTTAGTTTGTGACCGCTAGTCATTTTATTCGTTATTTAAAAAAAAAGTATAATTGTAATGGTTTTAAGCTAAAAATTAAGTACTTACATTAGAAATATTAGGATTACGTATTAAATAATAAAAATATTTAAAGATAACACAATCTTATGAAAACTGTTTGATTCGGATTCTATACTGTTACGCATACATAAGAAATAAATTGGTATTATTATTTAATAACTTTACACCTTAGTATAAAAGTATCAAAATATTACTTTTTGGGGATCCATTCATAAAAAAAAAGGGAACCTTATAGAATTACTTTGTTGTCTTTTCATCTGCCGATTTGGTAACCTTTTTTTTTCAGCTAGTATCAAGTAGAAATTACTGTTAAATACTTCGCATGAAAATCAATTCTAAAACCTATTTATAGCACAAGTAGAGGGAAACAGCTGAAAATCGTTAATTTATTGTTGTGTCACATAATAAAGTGTTTTGGCCATTATAAACTAGGGTTTGGGCTTGAAAAATTGAGTAAGCAAGTTAGAGAATATTGCAAAATAAAGTTTTTATTTTAATAATATAATCACTAAATCGGTAATCACTTTCCATCAGGTGACCCGGGCCTCAATTCTGCTATTCTAATATTGTATCAATATACTACCGATGGAATGTCGTCGGAATAGCTTTGCACTTGTCGTATTCTACTATGTAAGACCAATCGCAATTATACAAATGTCATCGATGTCTTTGTAATAGTTTGGTAAAAGGTACATTTTAAATTTGTAAGAAAATGATATATGCAATTTTATAGGTATGGTAATGTTGTTGATATCACCATTGATGACCTATTTTATTATATGGACTGTCTATTTACGAATTTATGTTAGTAGAATACTGATATTTTGACCTATGTCAATGGCATCTCAATAGCGTGTCAATGAAATAACAGTGGCTTGACGTTAACGTAAAATAGCAGAATTAAGGCCCTGCCTGCTCGTCTGCCCCTCTTCTATAAAAAAAAAACTATTTACATAATTGTAAGTCAAACTCGCGTTTGTCCGATTATTCAAAACCTCATTAATTTGGTGTTCTATGAATTTATTAAAAAAAATGGCTTTCTCACATTATTACTTAATACACCATAGAGTACCTACACGTAATACTATCTTGAGCTAACTGCTAACCGTTACATGAAAATAAAATCATTTTTTAAACCATAAAATTGTTTTAATTATTTGAGCATAAACACAAGAAAGTATGACGCATACTCCATGGATTTAAGGAAAAATTAATAATAGGTCTCTATACCGTCCGGTGTATAATCAATTACCTGTGTTACATAATCAGGTCCAGACCCGGAGTGTGATAAAAAATGTGCAAACCAGGGGTGGTGCAATAACGAGAAGATATGTCAATGTCCTGAAGGGTACATGGGCCAGGATTGCAGGACTGCTCTGTGCTACCCACAATGTATGAACGGGGGGAATTGCACCGCACCAGGAGTGTGCTCCTGTCCCACGGGCTACCAAGGGAGGAATTGTGAAGGAGGTAAGTTACTGTCAAGATCAAGCTGATTCTTATAAACTAATTAGATTTATTTAGATACTAGTAACATCGGTAACTATAGACGCTTTGGGCGGAGGTAGCACGAACGGGGACCGGGAGAGGTGCGGGCGGCGGGGTTTATCTATAGTACTATTATCAGTAAACCTGCTAAGCTAAATAAACACACTTTGTGGGGTTCGAAGTTGCAACTCCTCGATAGCAAGGGGCCTTAGCTATAACGACACTACCGCTGCAATTTTCTGACGTTTATCAGGACGGTCGGTAATAGTCACATACACACTTTGTGGGGTTCGAAGTTGCAACTCCTCGATAGCAAGGGGCCTTAGCTATAACGACACTACCGCTGCAATTTTCTGACGTTTATCAGTGATGGTCGGTAATAGTCACATACACACTTTGTGGGGTTCGAAGTTGCAACTCCTCGATAGCAAGGGGCCTTAGCTATAACGACACTACCGCTGCAATTTTCTGACGTTTATCAGTGATGGTCGGTAATAGTCACATACACACTTTGTGGGGTTCGAAGTTGCAACTCCTCGATAGCAAGGGGCCTTAGCTATAACGACACTACCGCTGCAATTTTCTGACGTTTATCAGGACGGTCGGTAATAGTCACATACACACTTTGTGGGGTTCGAAGTTGCAACTCCTCGATAGCAAGGGGCCTTAGCTATAACGACACTACCGCTGCAATTTTCTGACGTTTATCAGGACGGTCGGTAATAGTCACATACACACTTTGTGGGGTTCGAAGTTGCAACTCCTCGATAGCAAGGGGCCTTAGCTATAACGACACTACCGCTGCAATTTTCTGACGTTTATCAGTGATGGTCGGTAATAGTCACATACACACTTTGTGGGGTTCGAAGTTGCAACTCCTCGATAGCAAGGGGCCTTAGCTATAACGACACTACCGCTGCAATTTTCTGACGTTTATCAGTGATGGTCGGTAATAGTCACATACACACTTTATGGGGTTCGAAGTTGCAAACTCCTCGATAGCAAGGGGCCTTAGCTATAAGCTATAGTTGCAATTTTCTGACGTTTATCAGGACGGTCGGTAATAGTCACATACACACTTTGTGGGGTTCGAAGTTGGAACTCTTCGATAGCAAGGAGCCTTAGCTATAACGACACTACCGCTGCAATTTTCTGACGTTTATCAGGACGGTCGGTAATAGTCACATACACACTTTGTGGGGTTCGAAGTTGCAACTCCGCGATAGCAAGGGGCCTTAGCTATAACGACACTACCGCTGCAATTTTCTGACGTTTATCAGGACGGTCGGTAATAGTCACATACACACTTTGTGGGGTTCGAAGTTGCAACTCCGCGATAGCAAGGGGCCTTAGCTATAACGACACTATAGTTGCAATTTTCTGACGTAATCAGTTCACTACTAGATCAGTTTACTACTAGAACATGTAGTTTCTAGAGGGTACATTCTGTCCAATATGTACCGTCCCAGCTACGTTTATATTAGAGTAGAAAATAATAATAATATACCTCACACATTTCACACACGGCCGTCTGATCCCAAACTAGGCAGAGCCTGTGCTATGGTGACCAGACTGCTGATAATCATACTTATATATTTTTAAATACATACATATTATGGATAAATTACACCCAGACACAGAACAAATGATCATGCTCATCACACAATATTTGTCCTGGGTGGGAATCGAACCCACGACCTTCGGCTTAGCAGTCAGGGGCACTAACCACTCGACCAACAGGCCGTTATTAATATCATTTCAAAGCAATAAAACTAAATTTCAGTAACAGTTATATTAATGAAAATATACAACGCTCTAGTTTGGCTAATATTTTCTCAGCTAACTCAGTTCTATATATAACATTATGTTTGGTACACTAAATAAATAAACACAAACAAATAAACTCGTAAGTAGTTGCACTCAGAAATGTTACAAATACTCTTAAAAATTAATACAATGTAATATTTTATTTCCTGTATACATAACGGGTACAGACATGAAATATTTTAACCAATTAAAATTGAAGAGATGGTATTATAACAATAAACACTAATATTTACTTAAATAACAATAAATAGAAATATATATATATATATATATATATTACTAGGTGACCCACGCAACTTCGTCTGCGTCTCTCAATAGTAATAAATTTTCTCCGTTTTTGAAACATTCTTCATTGGTGCTCCGCTCCTATTGATCTTAGCGTGATGATATATAGCCTATAGCCTTCCTCGATAAATGGGCTATCTAACACTGAAAGAATTTTTCAAATCGGACCAGTAGTTCCTGAGATTAGCGCGTTCAAACAAACAAACAAACAAACTCTTTAGCTTTATAATATTAGTATAGATTACATGCATGAGGTATTTTAGCTACTCTAAGCGTATCAGATTTTGATAAATTAAATTTATTATCGCTAGCTCGGTAAATACTATTGAGCTATAAAAATGCAGACGGTCGTACAGGAGACTTCTCGTTTAAGTTGTCATTTTTATATTTCTTGATAGACCATCAAGAGAAATATTATTAGAAATGCTTTTAGAACAGAATAACAATAATAACATGCATGTGTAATGTAATTCATTTTTATTGTATGCATTTAATCTCTGCAAATAAATTAAATTGGAGTGTCTGTTTGTAATATTAAAATAACCGCTTATGTATGTTTACACGGTACATATGCCAAAATAAATTTTTTTACAATTTTTGTCTGTCTGTCTGTCTGTTTGTTCCGGGTAATCTCTGGAACGGCTGGACCGATTTCGACGGGACTTTCACTGGTAGATAGCTGATGACATAAGGAGTAACTTAGGCTACTTTTTTTAGACTAGCTTCGCCCCGCAGCAATGCCCGCGGTTATAACAACAAACGCGGGTAACACCGCGGGTCTCAGCCAGTTATATCTATAAAAGAAGAAACTGACAGAATGATTCCATGACTGATCGATCAACGCACAGCTGAAACCGCTGGGTCTAGAAGAATGAAATTTTGCACAAATGTTTCTTTAGGTGACGTAGGTGCGAACTAAGAAAGGATTTTTGAAAATTCCACCCCTCAGCGTGCAAAATGGGGGTTGGAATTTATATGAACCTTCGTTATTTTTTAACCGACTTTAAAAAAGGAGGAGGTTCTCAATTCGATTGGTATTTTTTTTTATGTATGTACACCGATTACTCTGAGATATATGATCCGATTTACGTGATTCTTCTTTAGTTTGATGCGGAATAGTTGCCATTTGGTCCCATAACATAACATAGTTAGGCCCAGTAGTTTTCATTTTATGAACATTTTTAATGAATATTATTGTTTTCTTGGATGATATAATTTTAGTTTGTGTACGGCCTTTTTAGGAGTTTACATTTAAGTTGATTATATATTATGTTATCAATCAATCAATAATTTATTTATTGCAGAACATAATACATAGCCAGGTAGTTGATACATTAAAAAGTATCTACATCTATATATTCGTCCGACCTATTCTTTTTATTAGGTTTTATTCTGAAACACAACCAAGACACGAATAACTAGATAGCACATTAGTGTTTAAATTCTTTATGTAGGTACACAAGAGGTTAGGTAGAAGGACCGTGAATGAAAAAGGTTTGCGCTGCCGTAGCTCAGAAGAATCAATTAAAAAAAAGCTAATTTAAAAATAAATATAATCCAGGAGTTCACAACTTTAAAAAAATGGTTTTAAACGCTTTAATGTGTTTAAAGTTTAAATCATATAAAATTAAGATAACTCGGGCAATAAAATAATTTAAAATAGAGTGAAAATTGTCGCCCATTTTTATTTTAACTCTTTAATTTATTTTAAAGTGATCAAATTAAAATTAAATTATTTGATAACACTAAGGCGATGGCGTCATCAAAAATCAAACGTCAAAACTTTTTCAAAATATAAAATTTACTTGCAAATGTAGCTTAGTGTTTACTAAAAAGATAACAATTTGACCCTATTAGAGAAACTACGAATAAATTAAAACTACGAACTAAATTTTTACCAGACATCTGAAATCAGATGTTTGAAAAAAAAACATTTTGCGGTTACTTACACTACTAGTCGCCAAAAATTTAAAAAATCTGCTCACTTCACTTCGTCTATAAATATGAAATTGATATCATTCTCTATGGATATACTTGCGTCTTTCAGGAATAATCGTAAATCCTCTTTACTACAAACCTGAATGGTACACCTTAGTTTATGGTTCATTATACTTTCTTCGAAATGGCAATGGCAACCTTACATCCGGTTTTGATGACTTCGGTTAGAGCTTTATAGAATGGTGCTTGTTCAGCGCCATGATCAATTCCCGTGTCGTGATGCTCTTGCTCCTCATTACGGAACTTGGTGATGGTCTGCAGTATTTCCAGGTCTATGTTTGGATCATCCATGAGAGTGCGGAGTTGATCATTGTAGTGATCTACTATGACGGTTTCAACGGCTACTGTGCAAGCCATTGCAGCTTCTTTGCCTAGTAGTGCTGTACCTGTAATAACAATAATATAACATTATATTACAAATGCTTTTCTTAGCCAAGTATAAAAAGGTTTGGATAAAGATTAGCTAACCATCATCATCATCATCAACAGCCTATAATAGTCCACTGCTCGACATAGGCCTCTCCTTAGAAAGGAGGTTTTGGCCTACTATAGCACACTGGCCAGACGTGTTGGTATAGGATTTGTGCCAAGTTTTAATTCTCTTTGCAGTGCTGTTGTCCTGCGTAGTTTGCTCCCTTAGCCGGCTCTTACGACACCCACGGGATGAATAGGGGTGGTGACACTCCTTATTCTTAATCAGTCACATCACGGATAACCATACTTGGCTGCATATAAATATGACCTTATATTTAGCTTAAATGATTTCGCTGAAATGAACGCACAAATAGTATGTCTTATACTTTCTATTCTCAAAAAATATATTTCTTCTCAAGTAAAATTTGCTAATGTTAAGGCCATTGACACCTTGACCACCATATCTGTTGGATTTCAGTCCAGGACTACGAGTAGTCCTATGAATTGGTCCTATTTTTAAAAACATACGTACTCATACACACACCCACGTCTTTATCCTGGTAGTCAGAGGCTTATTAAACGCTCACATTTTGCCGATTATAATTTTAGTCCCATTTATGAAATGGGGGCAAGCCTATTACCGTAAACGCGGCACTAAATAAATATTCTTATCTATTTGTAAATATTTGTCTTAGTTGAGAATCCACGATCTCTGGTTTAGAAGTCGGTATCGCTAACCACTAAACCGACAAGTCGGACATTTTTAAAAACCTTTCTTAAGAAAACATTTGCTAATGTGCCCCGCGAGCCCAGAATCGTGTACGCTTGACGTCCTTCGCGAGGCTAAACGCCATTCGCGTCGCCAAGCACTGGGATAAAACCGTGTTAAGTGTTACTGTCGACACGATAAGAAGAAGAAGAAACCATGGGAATATTGTCGCTGTCCAAGCACTGGGTGACAATTAATGGGCTCAACCAATTTCTTTTTCCTTTCCTATTATAAAAATTATCTTCCACCCTCATTTTTGTCTTTACTTCTTTACAAACTATTTTCGATTCATTCAAAATAGTAACCTTTTTCTATTGGAATATTGCCCAACAGTGAACGCCAAAATAAATGAATCACAGTCCAAATTCTCAGGCCTGCCTCTATATGAATAAAATTGTTAATCCATGTAGATTATCAATATTCTTACCTGCACCCAATACAAAACCAGCAACGTTCCATATCGGCGTGAGCGCAGTTGGCCTCACTCTATACTCGTTGATAAGCTCCTCGAACTTTGCGCGATGTTTCTTCTCCTGCTCCCACATATGCTTTATAAGCGGCCCTTCAGCCGTATTGCCGAGAACTGCCATCTGCCCTGCATAGATGCGGTCTGCACCAAGCTCGCCTGCATGGTCTACTCGTATTATCGAATCTAACTGCAACGGATAATGTCAAGTGAAATGAGTAGATTAGTTTATCAGTTCAAAATTGATGGTTTTGAGAGAAAAGATCTGTGTCCAAACATACATTAGGATTTTTCTTCCAATACGGTCTGCCGCTGGCAGATACTGTTGAGTGAGCTTCTCGTATTTGTTGCAAAAGCGGCCTGCGCAACATGTTTTGTTACTGTAACAAATGCAAATCTTTTAATCAAGGACGTATTTTCTAGGTATCTGTGCGCAGAAGTGCTTGAACGGAGGCAAGTGCATACAGAAGGACACGTGCGAATGTCCGAAAGGATATTACGGGTTACGCTGTGAATTTTGTAAGTATTTTTACTGATTTTAAGTGATAAAAGTACACACGTCAAACGAAATACCTGGCCAATGATATGAAGTACTTGTGATTTTAACGAACTAGTACTGGAGAAATTGAAACTAGTAACTATAAGATACTTACCGGAAAAACACACACATGTAAACCTGGCCAGGTATTTCATTTGCCGTATGTACACATACGTGAGATAAGTTTCTAAATACTTATGGCTAAACGATATATGCTTTTGCGAAAAGAATTCGCTGGTCTCCGACTCCCAATAAATATAAGATAACTGAGATCGTTTGGTTAAAATTTCTGTTTAGGAATACTTTTCTAACCAAGTCAAATATTTTCAGCAAAATGCGTTATCCCGTGTTTAAATGGTGGCCGGTGTAAAGGAGTGAACAAGTGCCGGTGTCCTGTCGGCCTCGGTGGTAACCACTGCGAGGTCGGGCGAAGGGTCGGGGACTGTTCGTGTCGGGGCGAGAACTGTGCCCCGTCACACACGTGTAGACATGGCCGGTGTGTGGCCGGCGCGTGTGTTTGTGACCCAGGCTGGCGGGGCCGTTGGTGTCATCGGTCTACTGGTTAGTGTGATACTATTAGTAACGCTGTTTGATATGTGACAACAAGGTCCCGACTTAGTGTGCGCAAGTGCGTATTTAAGTATCTAAAACATTAGAATAATATCGTTTATAGGTAATCAGTAGGTATGCATCTATACAAATAAATAAAATTGGAGTGTCTGTTTGTAATATTAAAATAACCGCTTTTTAATAAATGCATATGTATGTTTACACGGTACATATGCCAAAATATCATTTTTTACAATTTTTGTCTGTCTGTCTGTTTGTTCCGGGTAATCTCTGGAACGGCGGGACCGATTTCGTCGGGACTTTCACTGGCAGATAGCTGATGACACAAGGAGTAACTTAGGCTACTTTTTTTAGACTAGCTTCGCCCCGCGGCGTTGCCCGCGGTTATAACAACAAACGCGGGTCTCAGCTAGTACACAATATAATAACATGTCAAATATTAAGGACTATATTATATTTTTTTCATGTCTTTGGGCTACTTTTGAAACTCTCAGTATCGTGTAGGAGATAAATGTTTTCAACATGCAATTAAATTATTCGTTATACCAAGTCGTCATCTTAGCTATTGTCCTTATTCTGTGTGTGATCGACGCGATGTGGCTACATAAAGCAAATAAAATGAAATAGACATTATGGCATCGTATTTAATCACTAGCTGGTGGCCACGACTTTGCCCGCGTGGTATTCGAAAACCGCGGCCTTAGTGGATTCGATTCCCGGATCGGGTAAAATTTTTTATAGGTTTTCTGATGGAAAAAAAACAGCTCCCTGGTAGTAAAATATTATCACAATCGGTCAAGCCGTTTTGAAGATTACCCGGAACAAACAGACAGACAAAAAATATCTAAACTGGTTTTAGGCATGCCTATGCCTAAAAACCGTGGGAGCATGAAAAAAGAACCTTATTTTGACATTACAAACAGACACTTCAATTTTATTTATTTGTATAGTGTATAGATTTGAGAAACCGCGCATGTGAAGCCTTGTCAAGGTCGCTGTTTACTTTAAACAAGTGTACCTATTTAATATTGCGGCACAGGATATATTCCCAATGCGGGAGTTGACTTTTGTTTTTAAAAAAAAAATATAATTTACACTGGTTTATTTTCAGGATCATCTGAAGAATCCGGTGAATACAAGAGGCCGCGATGAGATGGGGAAACAAGTTGACGAAACTACTTAACAATGATGTGATTTTCTTAATTTTATGTGAATAATTTTTATAACTTGTAACATTATGTAATAAATTAGTCATTTAGTCGTTAAGCTATGCCATTTAGTTTATATAGGTTTATTTAGGCGTATGATTTATACAATAATATAAAAGAATAGAGATAAAGAGACAGTTGTTTTTTATTATCAATCTATTGCAATATCTATAATTATTTTTATTTAACGGGAATTAACGCGATCTCTTATTTAGGGTATTACATACCTCTGGTTTGCCTGACGTTTCGACCAGGTTGCACCGGCCGTGGTCACAGGCTTATTTTTATTATTTTTTTTTTTGTTTTTTTTAAAAGAGTTCGATCCCCACATGGGACGACACTTTGTGTGATCCACAAATTGTCATTCTGAGTCTGGTGTTCTTTGTGTCCGTTTCATGTATGTTCGTAAAGTACCCCGCGACACAGGATTTATTCCTAGTGCGGGAGTTGTCTTTTATAAAAAAAAAGAATAATAATAACAAACGGGTGACTGGTTCGTGGCGGCTGTCTTCTAGTCTTCTATCTCCACTAATATTAGTATTTTATTTTACCTATTGGTTATCCCTGTATATCGTACAAAAAAAAAAGAAAGATTACCCCCAAAAGTAAGTTTCCCTCCCCACTACCGCTCATAAATACCCTCTAAAGCAGTTATAGAATACAAGACCTAAACTACAGTCCCCATGTTGCTGTTCTATCCACTCCATTATGACCAATACCAGTACATCCACGATGGGTCTCTATAGGTGGCCTGAGAATTATCCTACATCGGATTCGGCATATACAAATACCAGTTATTCCACATGCTGTCTAGAGAAAATATAAATGAACTTGCTTTTTCACCAGTTAAAAAGTTTTGTTCATGGGCGGCGATGGTCACTTTCCGTCAGGTGAGTCGTCTGCTCGTCTGCCTCCTCTAACATAAAAAAAAACAAAATTGAGCCATTAAATCGAAAGACAAATGCGGTCTTTCGAAAAGTTAGTCATGTTTTATAGAACTACATAAGCCATAGCCATAGGAACCAACCACTTCTGATGGTGTATAATACTATTATACATACCTTCTTATCCAATGCCTATTACCAAGAATTACTATCTTGTGTATCTAATATCTGCCTACCCTTGTACCAATTTTATTTGGGGTTGGCGCAGTAAGTATTATTCTTCCATTCTACTTTATCATTCATCATCTTACTTTTTACTTCTTTCCTAGCCATATCCTCACTCACATAGTCCATCCACCTTTTCTTTGGTCTTCCTCTTTTCTTGTACCCTTCAACTCTCTTGTGTATCTAATACACTTTCGCTATATATTGTAGGCATATCAAGGTGAGACAAAACTCATCGACCTAGGTATAGCAGAAGTACACATACTGCTTAAAGGATTATGCAAAATAAATGATATCACCAAAATCTTAGTGGATGACTGTATGTGGGTCCAGTAGCCATACCTTTATACAATTTTCAAGAAAGTAGCTTTAGACACTGACATTATATGGATTATTAACACAATTGCCTCACAATGTAACATTCAAATGTAAGTGAACACCAATACAGCAGGTGCATTGCGAGATCAAATTTTCACTAAAATTAAATAAAAAATAATAATTTGGTTTTTCAAAGTTACACTTTTGTAGTCAAGATGATTGTTATAAACATATTATACTCAGAACATCACCTCCATATTTCCTAGCATAATTATGAATGACTACCTTCAATGAATGACTACACAAATGGAAACCAAAAGCTTGGTACAACTAGACCGCTTGCAAGATAAGTAAATATATATAAATTAAGTATGGCTGCACGGATGGCGCTGCGCCGAGTATTGTGGGTTCAAACCCCACATGGGACGACACTTTGTGTGATCCACAAATTATTGTTCTGAGTCTGGGTGTTCTTTCTTTCTGTTTCATGTACTTTTTTAAAGTTCCCCGCAACACAGGAATATATTCCTAATGCGGGAATTATCTTTTTTTTATTTAAAAGAAAGATTATAAAACTGTAGTTTGTTTGGTTGAACATGCTAATCTCAAGAACTGGTTTACATTGAAAAATTATTTTAGTGTTGGATTGCCCATTCATTGAGGTTGGATTGCCCAATTGTGTGATATGGGCTGCATAACATCATTCTGCCACCAATAGTAGCCGAGCATGACTAAAAAAGGTTGCAAATAGGGTTAATTTATTCCTTACGAGAGATGAAGACAAAGTGCACTTTATGAGACACTTTATGCTTTGCACAACCAATCAAGTGGTACAAGTTTTCTTCTGCTGTAATTCCAGACCAATACGAAATTCAAGAATAGAGCATATTCCTTCCTCAAACAAGATTTTTTGGTCTTTATTATAAACTATTCCAGGAATAATAAGATTAAAAAACCGGCTAAGTGCGAGTCGGACTCCCGCTCAAAGGGTTCTGTACCATTATCTATAAAACAGGCAAAAAAATCACATCTGTTGTATGGCAGCCCACCTTAAATATTTATTTTATTCTGTTTTTATTATTTGTTGTTATAGCGGCAAGAGAAATACATTGTCTGTTGAAATTTCAACTTTCTATCATGGTTCATGAGATACAGCCTGGTGACGGTCAGACAGACAGACAGACAGACAGACAGACGGACGGATGGACAGCGGAGTCTTAGTAATAGGATCCCGTTTTACCCTTTTTGTATGGAACCCTAAAAAGATTATAATTTTTATAGCCATATTAGGTTTTAACCTCATTACAATAATATTTCTCTTCTAGTAGGTTGAGCAAGTAGATCCACAATTAGAAACTGTGTTGTATTTATTTAAAATAACAATATTAATTCAATAATATTTAAAAATGTTTACTGAAACTTCTAAAACAGGTTGTATCAGTACAATGACAATGTAATTTACGGGGTTATTTTAATAGATATTCCGTAAGGCTGATGAATTACCACAGTTGAACTCTTATGAACATAATTTTTAATCGAAGTAAACACTACTACAAAATATAATATAAAAGATGTAAGATTCTAAAACAACAATATTGAACGAAGGTTTTACCTACGAAAACTTTTTGATTTCTGTGCCTACAGCAGCCAGTGTTAAATAACCTCAAATTGGCAAATAAACACCATTCCACTTTAATAACTGTTGAGACTTACTTGTTCAATTTATTGAAAGAACGTGGGGCCACTTTCAAATCTTGCAATTCTTTTGAGAATAACAATCACAGTACGCGAACAGCAAGTAATTTCACAATAACACAATAGAGTGAAAATTTGTTTACAATCACGAAGTGTCAAATCAGTTGAGGAAAATTTCGCTAGATGTCTCTACGAGTTGACATGAAATGATCAATTTCGAAAATAAACTAGGGATTTTTCCTGAACATCTAGTACTACAGTGACTCAGGCGAAATATCGATATCGGACTGCTAAAATTGGTGAGTAACTCTGTTAAAATAAGCCATTATTTACTTACAATAATAATATTCCGATCCCCCCTCAGGCTGAGGGGCGGTTTCCCTTTCCACGCGAAAATCACACCGCGCAGACTCGTACAAAATGGCGACCCCTAGATATGAAGTTTACATGGTCTACATACCGCGCTTACCGATCGATACTAATGGAGGACTTGAATTTTTCGAGGTCTCTAGTGCACTCCATAATTTTTGTGAATTCAGTGTCCGGACGGGTGTAAAAGTTGCAAAACAGTGTAGTTTTGAGCGGGTTACATCACAGCAAGTTTTGAAGTTCTAATTGGATTGCAACATGAGTTTCAAATCACGCAGGTGCGTACGCAGCCGTAGTCTTTCCAATCTGTCTGGGCCTGCTCGAACGCGCGACTCCCCTTCATGATGGCCATTCATTTGGGCTTATCCTTTACGCCGCCGCAAAGAGCTTGCGTCATGTCATGCGTCTTCGAAGCTGACCCGTTGCGGGCCACCATGCACCGTATAAACAAAACATTAAACAAAATGCGTCATTGGTGAATGGGACATTGCAGTTAAAGTGCGGATCGGAAAGAAAATTCAAGCTGTTATAATAAGTGCAGCCGAATTGCATTTCCTTTCCTGAAATCATGGTAGTTTAATTTCAGTTCTATTCTCGTTTGATTTAAAGTTTACACCTAGTTATGATAGATAGATATTTAATAGGGAGGCATAAGTATTGATTTTTCGTAGCTAGCTGTCTACACAATAGAATAGTCAAACAGTGGAATATAGATATGCTTAACTAAGTTCAGTATGGCTCGCAATTCACGATTCCGTAGTCAACCCTTTTGAAAGGTTGTATTTATCGTCGGAATGCAAAATCGGATTTCCTTCTATTCCAATAAGACACATACATCCCACCTATGATAGATTCAAATCTAATTGTAAAGGTATATTGTTAAAAAATTATGACTGGTACAAGTTTTAATTAATATTAAAAACTTAAACATACTTAGTTGAAAGAATTAATGATTTACTATCCTGAATATGTAAAAGTTTAGAAAGGCCACAGGTCAAGTGCAAAATGGAGTCTCCAATTGATAGCTATATATAGTATATGTTGCCTAGGGCCATATGTTATGATTAACTTCATTAATTATTCATTAACTGTGTTACTGTTACTTGGTGTTATTGATTTTATGTAGCTTGGGGGTCAATGGTTCCTAAAACATGTAATAGTTATGAATTTGTGCAGATTATTTGTAATAGAGACATATTATTGATGATGAAGATATCACAAAAAAAAAATGTTTTAAATATTATTATGATAGGTAAATTTAGAGAATGAAACATCTTGAGATTGTATTAGTTCTAAATATACATAGTTTATATTTATGAGTGCCAGCCATGTTTTATTGATTAAAAAATCAATAAATTTTATGGAAGGTTTATTTTACTAGGGCTATATATTTTCTTCCACACTAATGTCAAGTGGACAAGTGAACTCTAATCACACTTTAAAGCACTACTTGGCAACATCCTTTGATTAAGGAGCATTGTCTTATAAATGAGATAGTATAGATTTATAGATTTTGAGTTTTGAACACATAATATTACTATTTATATTTAGGTCCAAGTAAAATAGTAAGCTTGCTGGGGTAAATCACAGATCTATTCTTGAAAACTTATTTTTGCTCCTTATAATTGATCTTATAATACCTCTCGATTATTGGCTATGTTTATGACAATAGCACTTATGCTATGGTCAATGATCAAGCATATTCAAGAGTTCAAATGATTAGTATAAGATTAAACTATTAAAAAATAATTATTTTTCATTCAGAAAAGCAAATTAGCCATATTAATTGTGTATTGTGTGTTGTGTAATTGTGCTAGTATAAACTGTATGGAGTATCCATGATTAAAAAGATAAATGTTGTCTATTCAACTTTCAAAACAGGTGTTTATCTTTGGAAAATAAACTTTTCAGACTGTTTTTCAATGTACACCTATTTTCCAAGATGTGACTTACCAGTTACTGACAATCTAGACAAAATAACTGTACTATGGTAACTACTGTAACTGTGTTAATTAATAGGGATCGATTTTTAGAAACATTAACGAAAACTGATTTTGGGGGCCTAGCCGACCCCCCAAAATCAGTTTTCGTGTCGTTTTTATGTCAACCCCTGGGAAACCAATTTCAGACGGGTTGATATCAACCACATTGGAAATCCCTGCTCTAAACTATCAAAAAATAATTGCCAACTGTCTATTCTTGTTTGACTACAATTTTATATTGTTTTGCTTACATTGACAGACTCCGAATATTTTAAATAGAAGAAAACACAACATTTAGAATAGCAATTTAGCCTTAAGATTGATGTGTCAACAAAAAAACTATTGTTCATTTTGAAAATGTCTATACAAGACTTAAGTACTGCTTATGTTTTTAAAATGTGTTATACCCTTTATTATATAGGTTTGGGATAAAATATGATTAATAATATATAATCATAAACATAAAAAATCTCTTATTGGAGATCACCATATGGTTAAAATTGTTTGAAAAAGGCCTTCCTTCCTCTAGGAAAGTTAGTAGTTAATATTAAAGCTTAGAAGCTTTTTACTTCATGTATGACATGTTATTAATAATATCTTTCCTTTCTAATTCATTTCAGGTCATAAAATTGAACCTGAAGTGTCTAATTTTGATTATTGAGTTGTGGCCACAAGTTCAAAGTGGCGGACAATCAAATGGTCCTGGAGCTCAGTGGGCAGGACAAATCCGATTACAACACCATGAATACGGCCGTCAGCACAGAATCTATGGATATGGGTGAAGAGGTGAGATACAGATACACTATACAAATCTCTTTAGTATAGGTCAATCCCCCTCTTCTTTTCAGTGCAGTTTTCCGTTAGATGCCGCAAACATTTATTCTAAACTATAAAAAAAATGTAGTTAAACCTTCACTAAAATATCATACTCCTTCCTAAAAGGCCGGCCGCGCTTGTGACTCCTGAGTGGCAGGCTTTTATAGGCGGCGGTAGTCACTTTCCATCGGGTCTGCTCGTTAGCCCCCTCTTCCCTAAAAAAAATATGTTTTAAGATGCGTAGGAATAACTACAGATACAACACATTAAAACTGATACCTTGGGCAGAAATCCTACAAGGTTGTTTGGATCAGTCCTTAACAAGATCAGGCACAATTTGTAAAGTTATTCAGCAAACAGTTCTACTAAACATATAGGGTTATTATTTATTAAATGAATTTCTCACAGAAGCATACTTTTTTATCATTATCAATACTAGTGTTTTATGAATTGTGTGTACTTGCAGGATATGTCGCAAGTGGATGGTTGCGGACTAAGCGGCGGCTCAGATGAAGACGATGAGTGTGGTTCCTCACCTACAAACTCAGCCTACGATGACAGTGCAGATATTATTAAAAACGCGATGAGCGATGAAGTCACCAAACAGCTTGCAGCAGCCGGTCGGTATACAAACACGAACACGTTTAGCAGGCCTGCTAACTAGAGATGCCACGAATAGTGATTTGGCCGAATAACGAATATTCGGCGAGTCTCTTGGCCGAAGTGTCGAATATTCGGCAACACTTAGTACTAGTAATTACTAAAATGGTCAGCAAACGCAAAATAATATCCTAACCTAACATTTAATTTTTTTAACATTAAATTTTAATTTGCTAAGATTTATTTATCATCTCCCGGAAGCAGTATATACAGTGATCGACTATTTTCCGAAGCAGGTATAATTTATGTGGAAATCTATCACTATCGTTGCCTATCAACCAATGCTGAAAAAATTGTTTTAAGTATTAATCTGATAAGTTATTGGTAAAATAAAAATCTTTGTGAGTAGTATTATGCATTTTTTATTCATAATTTATTATTCGGTGTTCTGCTAGATAGTTCGGAATATTTGGCCGAATTTTTAACTGTTCCGTAGTTAAAAAAAATTGCCTCATAGCCGATTACCGAATAGTGGAAAAAAATGCCTAATAGCCGAGTACCGAACAGTTGCCGAATATTCGTGGCATCTCTATTGTAACCCTATTGAAAGATCATAGGTCTAAGTGTCAAGTATGTGTTAACTAACACCTATTATTGTCATACTCTTGATAAGCAGGTCCTGTCGGTATGGCTGCCGCGGCGGCAATTCAATCGTCAAAGAAGCGCAAAAGGCCACACTCGTTTGAAACAAACCCCTCAGTCAGGAAGAGACACCAAAACAGACTACTTAGAAAATTGAGAGTGAGTCCAATTATTATTCCTGTCTTGTCCTTAGAATTTGGTCTATTCTTGTTTATAAAGATATTTTTGTATACATTGCTCAATAGGGGGGGGCGTCCCTAAATTACGTCACACGTTAAGGGCGGAGGGGGTCGACAAAGTGTAATATTATGTGAGTAGGAGGGATCCTTAGTTTCATAACGTCATGTTTTAAAACCAAATTTCTAATTATTAAAACAAGAAATTTGAATTATAACATTACATAGATAAGTTGTTTATTGTAAAATAAAAACATAAAAATAATACAGTTTGTATACATTGGTGTGAGTCTTATAATCTAAAGTTATATATATTAAACATAAAGTAAAATATTAAAAGTTGTACAATTGGCGGCCTTATCGCGATTTGCCATCTCTTCCAGGCAACCACTGGGTGGAGAAGGAGAATAGGAATGAGATAGGGAGTTGCAATTTGATTAAGACATTAACAGTAATACAATTCATCGTTTTTTGTTTTGTAATTTTTTCTAATATTTGATTTGATGTTGATTTTATCTAAATGTCTGAATTTCGGCAATCATGTTTTAACTTGCAATATTACATCGAAAAATGCTTCGATGTAATTTTTTTTTTTCCACATTCACACAACGCCATCTAGTCCCAAACTAAGCAGAGCTTGTACTGTGGGTACTAGACAACGGATATAAATACATATACACTTTTTTTTTGTAAATACATACATATTATACATAGAAACACCCAGAGCAAATCAAACATTAAATGTTCATGCACACAAATGCTTGACTTGAGCGGGAATCGAACCCGCGACCTTTGGAATAGCAGTCCGTTACACAAACCACTACGCCATCCGGTCGTCAATTCTATGTAAAATTGCAAAATATGTGACGTTACACTAGTGAGGTCTCATAAATGTGACCCGTTATGACAAAGGAGAGGGGAGGGGGGTCAAAAACAAATAAATTCTTGTGACGCAATTTATGGATGTTGTCCCGACAGGAAAGATACTCTAAATCGGTGTTACACAAATCATTGTTTTTCATCGAATCAAAATATTCCCCAGTAATTACCCCCATAAAAAAAATTACTGTGTATAATATTGCGCATTAGGAATACAACTATTCCTATACACACACAATATGTACATGTAATAGTCTCGTTAATTACACGCAGCAAACAATAGAAGAATTCGCCACCCGCGTTGGTCAACAAGCCGTCGTGTTAGTGGCGACGCCGGGCAAGCCGAACACTTCGTACCGCGTGTTTGGGGCCAAGCCCCTCGAGGACGTGGTACGCAATCTCCGCTGCATGATCATGGAGGAACTGGAGAATGCACTTGCTCAACAGGTAAGTCGATTTCTATAGACTGAAGTAGAACTTGGACTATGAAAGATCTGAATATCTCTTCAGCGAATGCGGTCACCGTCACGATCGAGTAGATCTGAAATAACCTCGCACTTGGCCCTCTGTAGTGTATTTTGGTTTTTTAAGGGGGGGAATATAGATGTATGAATAATATGGGGAATAAATTGTGTAAGTTTATTTCACAACAAGTCGTTCTCGACGGCGATCTCGTTCGCCGTTGCGATTGGTGGAGAGTTCAGTGCGGGCCAATCTCAACGCTGAACGCGGTCACCATGACGACCGAGTCTGAATAATATGGGGAATAAATTGTGTAAGTTTATTTCACAACAAGTCGTTCTCGACGGCGATCTCGTTCGCCGTTGCGATTGGTGGAGAGTTCAGTGCGGGCCAATCTCAACGCTGAACGCGGTCACCATGACGACCGAGTCTGAATAATATGGGGAATAAATTGTGTAAGTTTATTTTACATCGAGTCGTTCTCGACGGCGATCTCGTTCGCCGTTGCGATTGGTGGAGAGTTCAGTGCGGGCCAATCTCAACGCCGAACGCGGTCACCATGACGACCGAGTCGATGTGGAATAAACTCATCCTAGGCAAATTTAATAAAGATTTCTCTGATTTTAGTATGACTAGAATATTACAGAAACTATATAATTCATAATTATGAGTGAACCTCACATGTGTGTACATATACTTTGTTACTATAGACTACTTCTTATGTAAAACATACAAAACAAATTACTGTGCCTAAGGGTCATGTGATTTTGAAATTGGAATATTCATTTTATTTTCGTGTCAGTTAGTCTATGGTAATAAAAATAGGAGTCAATCTCAGCTGAAATTTTGGGGGAAAACGGGTTGTCTGTGTCAGTTTACTGAGGATCTCTGACATTCGGTGATTTACTTTTTATACCCGTCGAATATAGTATTCGAAGCGAGTTATTAGAGCCGGATAGTAGAGATCCTCAAGTACGCTATGTACCGTACAACCCGGCGCGCGAGCGGGGTGCTCGCGACGCAAGAGCTATATAACGAGCGTCAGTTCGGGCTGGGCGGGGGCCCGCAGGCGCCGCCGCCGCCGCAGGACGACCCGTCGCTCTTCGAGCTGCCGCCGCTCATCATCGACGGGATCCCCACTCCTGTCGAGAAGATGACGCAGGCGCAACTGCGCGCCTTCATACCTCTCATGCTCAAGTACTCTATGGGTAAGGCTCACCTTGCGACTCTTCTACCGATACACATAGAACGAGACTGTCTAGAAATGGAATAACTAAATGATTTTCTACCCTTTGACTCTTGCAGTTAACCCAAAAAGATTTTTTTAAATATATATAGAAATCATCGATTTCGATAAAATCATAAAACTAAATTGAACGCTTGTAGAAAAAATGACAAATTAGATTTTTACGCAAACTTGCACATCTCTCTTTTTTTTAAGTTAATAATAGGTTTAATTAGAAATATAAAATGTAATTTACTTTTTGTAATTTACAAATTAATGCTAAAAGTGTTATTTTATTGAAAAATAAAGATATTATTATTATTATTACTTTTGCAGTCCGCGGTAAACCAGGTTGGGGCCGCGAGTCTACCCGTCCGCCATGGTGGCCCAAGGATTTACCCTGGGCCAACGTGCGTATGGACGCCAGAACTGAGGATGAGAAGCAGAAGGTAAGACTGCTGGCCTTTTTTCCAAGAAACTTTATCTCGAAGTTAAAAAGTTATTGATTAAACAGGGATAGGTCTGAAAAAGATAATGTTAACAAGGTTAAACAGAAGTTTACAAAATGAAACAGGTCATTGTGTATTTTAATTTTTGTTTAAAGTCTCAATGGCAAACAAGTAGGAGTAGGTGGTATGTCCATCTTTAATAACTGACGCGCGTTTTAGAATTTAACGTTTTTAGGGTTCCGTACCTCAAAAAAAAACCGTATCCCTTATAGGATCACTTTGTTTTCCGTCCGTCTGTTTGTCAAGACACTTTATCTCGGGACACTTTATTTACGTGTGGAGGTATCGAGTTAAAATTAAAACCATTTACTCAGGTCTACGGCCCTTTACAACTGTGAAAAAATCAAACTTAACGAAGTTTTTAAAAAAATTTTAGTTAACGAGAAAAAAAGATAAGGCCATTTATTCCGCAAAAAAACGCAAATTTTAGACACTAGCGCTAATTCTGTTGTTCGAAAACTCTCTAAACTAAACTAAAAATCACAAGAAAATTTTTTAGTCCTGCCAAATTCTACGTTTTCAGAACAGGAAACGTTTTTTGACAGGATGAAACAAATTTTTTAGTGATTTTTAGTTTAGTTTAGAGAGTTTTCGAACAACAGAATTAGCACCAATGTCAAATTAATCAAAACTCATAGGGTACTCCTCTCTGATGTAGAACTACGAAATTTAGCAAGTAACATCGTCTTTTACTACAAGTACAGGGAAAAATCTGAAAACTATACATTTGGAATTTAATCAAAACATGTAATCTTTATTTAAAGTACGTCAATCATCCAGGTACAATTTCACTTATTAAGCACAATTTAAGTAATTATGGGTTTTGGAAACTAAATTTCAGGAAAAGTTGAGAAACAGGGAGACTCGACTCTTGAACTATTTGTAATATGTACCTACAAATTTGTACGGAACAATCGGTGGGCGAGTCCGACTCGCATTTGTCCGGATTTTTTAAATTATATTCTCTGACGCAGATGTCTCTCTCTACTAAAGAATTTTACCGAAGATATATTGATTATGACGTATGTATGCTAAATAAATGCAGGTACTAAGCTTCAATATAATAATAATAATAATATTTCGGACACCTAACACAACGCCATCTAGTTTCAAAGTAAGCAGAGCTTGCACTATGAAAGCTAGATTGACTGATAGAATACTTATATTTTTTTTTGTAAATAGATACATATTATACAAATATTTACAAATCATACAAACACTTGGTGCGACTCGGAAATCGACCTTAGCACAGCAGTCGCATACGCTTCCGAGGCAGTCTATTTCTGAATATAGATAAATAATCGTGTACTGTTACGTTGCAGATGTCGTGGACCCACGCCCTGCGTCAGATAGTGATCAACTGCTACAAGTACCACGGGCGGGAGGACCTGCTGCCCGCCTTCAATGAAGACGAGGATAAGGGACCTCCCACGCAACCCGTGAGTTACTTCTCTGTTATTTACTCGTACTCGTTTTATTGGTATCCGAAACTATTAACAGTAATAATTAAGCAGATTTATCTAATATATCGGCTAATTTTGTTCTATAAATAAGTGCACTTCGTTTGGTATGTCTATTAATTCAAATTGTCTGAGGTAATCTTTTAACTTCTATGATTTATAGAATACCTAATGTTCAATAAAATGGCTTTGACCATATAAAAGTATTTTTACACGCTTTATATTAGCTTCACTTGTATGTATGTTTGTATGTTTGTAACCGACTCCTTTGGGCGTGATTTTGACTGACTTTCAGAATTCGTTCAAACTTCGGTTTAAAGAATTTATTTCTCATACAAACATACAGTCCATTTATAATGAGATACAAAGTTAAAAGTAATAATACAATGCAATTTAGCTCTAGAGTATTAGAAGTTACATGTACATACATATTTCTTAAGCTTATTTTTAAATGTGTTCACGTTTTCGCATTCTTTTATAACGAAACTTTGTAGATATATCGAGGACCGATGACAATGCACTAATTAAAAAATAATAATTATTATTATTATAGTTTTAAAAATGCTTTTTAGTTTTTTAAAACTATTTTACTATTTTATTTTATTGTTATTTTATAATAAATACTTATTATGTATGTATGTCAAAGTTCGAAGAACAGGGCAGATATTGATTTTTATACATTCAATTTAGACAGGGCAGAATGTTGCTACGAAATCTATTTGAATACAGACACTTCAAGGTCTGAATGGGATTATGTTATTAATAAATTAACAATTGTGTCTATTTTCTAATGGTTGAATATTTTGTATAGCATTGAGAGATACAATAAAAAGACTTGTATTGTAGATTATTGTATTAAAAATTCCTATTTACTTTCAATGTTGGTCAGGGTTTTATTGGTGGGTGATGTTTCTCTTGCCGCTTTCCTGCAATTTGTATTTTCCTATCATCCGCTAAATCGAATATGACCGATGAGCATGGAGTGTTATGGCCAGCTCATCAGATACTAGCAGAGATGGCAGATGTAACACGTTTTATACGACAACTCGTGGCTCGCTTGTTTTTAAGGCTTCCGTAGCCAAAATGGCAAAAGCGGACCCATAAGGGTTCCATTTCCTCATGTCAGTTCGTCCACATTATATCTCACTGACTATCAGTTCTGAAACCTCTAATTTCGCTGGAACATACAAGCTAATCATGCTGATAAAGTGGTAAAATGAATTCTAGAACAATATTTTTCTAGTACCTTGGGGTTTTCCCATAATGTTGGGTATCATTGCATAGGTCTTTTAAAAATAATAGAGGTTTGTTCAGTGAATATTTTTGATTATGGTATCCGTTTGTGAGATATTAAGCTTTAAAGCGCTGATTTTTCTTACAGTCAAGTGTCCCCTTCCCTCCTATGTCACAGGTGTGATTATATGATTTATTAATTATATAATTTATAACAGGTGATTGAGATTTTATGCCGTCTCTATTACTGTGATCTTAAAAATCGCCGCAGCTGTGTTGTACATTTATTTTATAGTGGAAATTAAACTAAAATAAACTAGTAGGTATAGTGTTCGTTTCATTCTTTTCTCACAGAAATGTTTTTAACAGTAATTTTCCTTTAATAGTATAATACTATTTTTTCTCTTTAAACACATTTTTTTAAAAAGAAGGGAGTTAATCAGGAGGACAATTTTAAAAACTAGCTTAGGGTTAAATAAAACCTTTATTTTATTGTTTTCTTAATAAGTCGTAAATGTGAAATGTTTATAATATGTAATAATTACGGAGCGCTATCTCGGGTGTGGCCCGACACGCATTCGGCAGGTTCTTTTTCCTTTGAACTAGCGTACACAAGGTTCTGAACAAAAAAGCAATTCTAAAGTGGTGTTACTGTTTATTAATGCTGTCTGACTGGATCGGTGGTCGCGCTCGGCGTAGATATCGGCGTGCATGCCCGTAGCGAGCCAGCACGCGGGCGGCGCGGCGCGCTCTGCGCAGGCGCCGGCCGTGCTCTCCGCGCAGCAAGTCTGCATCGACCAGATGACGCTCGCTGATGTCGATGTAATCACTCCCCATCCTATGCGATAACAGACTCTGCAGACTCGACGCAGAACGATTACTACACATTTTTATTTTAAACATAAAAAATATATGTGTAAACTGTAGTGATTGAACTTCCACTACTTTATTAATGGTTAAAATTGAGATTGCAAAGATGAAATATTAAAAACAAAGTAGAAAAGCTTTGTATGTTTACAGGGTCTCAATTCTGCTATTTAATGTCAAGCCACTGTCATTCCATTATCACGCTATTCAGATGCCATTGAAATGACATTGTTATCGGTCAAAATATCGGTATTCTACTAAACTTACATTCACAGTATCGATAGACTATGGATGTAGTGACAAACACTCATCAATAGTGATATTAACGACATCGCCATATCTCTTAAATATTTTCCTTACATATTTAAAATATACCGTTTACCAAACTATTACAAAAACATCGACGTCATTGGTATGCGTACACATAGTGACAAGTCATCGACAGACCATTATTCTTACATAGTAAGTAGAGTACGAAAAGTGCAAAACTATTCCGCCGACAGTCCATCAATATTAAAATAACAGAATTGAGGCCCTGAAATGAAATTGAAACACCACAGAATATTTATTCTTAATATTTGACATAATTAATATTCCTCAAAGCAATAATTACTATATAAAATATGATGAACTAACTTTCACCTGCTGTTTCGCTCATGTGAAAATTATTTTACTGCTCCTCCAGGTAACCCTTTTTTTTCTAGATGATGAGGTATCCCTTTTTCTTCACGTCTTTTTATTTTAGTTTGTATAGAATATATAACAAAAAAAAATATAAAACACTCACGTTATCTTACTATAATTTATGAAAAATATCTTAAAATTACTAAGAACCACAAAAAATAAAAATAGAATCACATTTTAATTATTTTTTCACTAATGAAGAAAACTCAAAAAATTAATTTTTTTTACAGCAAAATGTGTTACAATACCATAATGAAGATTTAATTCATTTCTTTTATACGTAAAAGAAGAATGTTGTATACATTATTTGACACTACGCTTTGGTGAACGACAGATGTCGCAGTACGCGCCGGCCATGCTGCAGACCATCACGAACCCGGACGGCTCCGTGTCACTCATACAGGTGGACCCCAACAACCCCATCATCACACTGCCAGACGGCACCACGGCGCAAGTGGTAAGGAACTAACCTGAAACATCCAATGTGGAGAGTCAAATAGGCATGTCAAAGATATGTTACATGTGATGCGGTGGAGGCCATATTTTGTATTATAATAATAATAATAATAATTTTTATTGGTAAAAAGGTGATTGTAGTACAAAGGCTTGTGACTTAGTTCTAATTTCAATTACATATATATAGATACAATCTTGTGGGTGGAGTTCTGTTACCTTTGATAGGTTACGCAGTAACCTGTAGTAAGGAATAACAGTCCTGTCCCCTTTGGAATATGCAATCGGTAAATACAATTATTTATTTAAAACAAGTGATGAAATAAAAGTTGAGAACATTTAAAGACTACAATTTGAGCTTAGTATTAATTTACATAAGAGTTTCATGCAGGATATGAGTGTAAGTGTGAATGTATGTGTTAGTGAGTGTGTATATATAATAATATAATATATTACATACAAGGGTGGGCGCGTGCGTGCGTGCGTGTATGTGTGTGTTTGTATAGTCTGTTTGGATTTGTTTTTTTGAGATTGAATAGGTACTTGTATATTGTTTAAATTTAATGTGGTTGGTGTGATTGTAAGTGTGAATTTAAATATATATAGTTGAATAAATATTGGCAGACATTGCATGTAGGTACATAGATTTATATTAAAATAATATGTTAAGATTTTATGGCAAGAATTCCTCGGTTTCATCATAAGATTTGTTTTGGAGAAATGACCTGAGTGTATTTTTGCATTTAAAGTGAGACAAACCGTATATGGGGCAACTTAAGTTTATTTTATTGTATAGGTACGGACCTAAGTAAAAGAAAAACCTTTTAGTAAATGAAGCACGTGGTTTTGGAACGTTACATATTTTATCTGTACGACGTTTGGACATTTTTATGAATGGAGTATTTTTGTGTTGCGTGAGTACTGCATGTAGTATGTATAATTGTCTAACATTAAGTACATCACACTTATTGTACAGTAAGGTGGACGCGAACATTAGAGGCTAACTATATTTATTATTTTCTTTCGTAAGCTATCATTTTATACTCATTATTTAATTTCATCATCATCATCAACAGCCTATAATAGTCCACTGCTCGACATAGGCCTCTCCTTAGAAAGGAGGTTTTGACCAGTAGGTATAGTAATACCACGCTGGCCAGACGGGTTGGTATAGGGTTTGTTTTAAGTTTTCCTTTTCTTTTTGCAGTGCTGTTGTCCTGTACAGTTTGCGCCCTTAGTCGGCTCTTACGACACCCACGGGATGAATAGGGGTGGTGACATTCCGTATTCTTAATCCGTCACCACACGGATTGATTAATTTAGTTTTTATAATTTTTATACACTCATTGTGACTAGCATTTAAGACTAATCTAACTAACCTCTTAATATAGTTAAGTCGCTTAGACTACAGAGCGTGCCAAAGAAATACACACACTTCTTGCGCAGTCGGGTAAAAAAGATTTTTATGTACTAACAATTTTGTTTACACATTAATCTAAAAAAACTTGTATATGTTTTAGATCCACAGCGGCGAAGGTGGAGTGGTACAGACCATGGACGGCGAGAACACAGTCGCGGTGGATCTCAACGCGGTGGCAGAGGCCACGCTCAACCATGAAGGACAACTCATACTCACTGGGGAGGACGGACACGGTCAGTTCTCTCAGATTTAGTTTTGGTATCCAATTATTTTTACTTATTTTACTCGTAAGTAAAGCCAAAAAGGAACTGAAAAACTTAGTCCAAAATTCAAGTCAGGCCAAGTTATCATATTTTTTTTTAAATAAAACTTGTTCATGTACTTTTAAAATTATAAGCATAAAAAATCTCGAAAACTGACACACGGATGATCTTTCTAGATGCAATATTGTCTTCGTTTATTTATTTTTTTTGTCTAAACTGAACTGAATGAACAAACAAATGGGTCGGGCTAGCCGCGCGCAGCAGCCTCACGATGATATCGAGGCTTCCGCGCTCGTTCGAAGTCGCGAAATTTGTGGACTAATGATAAAGCAAGTGTCCTGCACTTATTTGGAATACTGACTAAAGTCACTTGTCAAAACATTTTGGTACATTTTTTCCAGTACCTAAGTTAAAATTGGTAGATACAATTATTGTTATTCAATGCTAGGTATAACACTAACATTTACTTTGAAACTGAAGCATTTATGCTTTAGTTTTGATACGTAATTTATAGAGTTATTTATGGGTTAATTAATAAAAATAAATATATTAGTAGTCACGGGATACATGGTGTTAGTTTTTTATACTTTTTTATGTTTATAATGTTAAAAGCAACAGGTTTCGTAAAAATACTTTGGTCATACCAAAGTATTTTTATGAAACCTGTTACGATTTGTTCTATCATCCATTATCGGCTTGACGTTAATATTTGGGACACCTGTATGTGTTATCCTGTACAGTTGGTCTGTTCGTCTAATAGTTAGTGATTCTGACTGCCAAATCAGATGTCGTGGGTTCAATCCTCACCTAGTACATATAATTGTGTGGTATGTGCGATCATTTTTATCGTGTTGGGGTGTTAGAAATATAGGTATTCTTATTTTAGACAACAGTCTAGTGATGGCTAGAACTCGTAGTGAAGTGGTAGGTTTACACATGGCAAAGTTAAGCAAGTTTAGTCAGGTCAGTTTGTGGATGGGTGACCATTCTTGACACATTGCTGTCGTTTTCAATGGCCATATGAACATCTGACAATCGTTACGAGTAGTCGGAGGTCTATAAAGTTTGACAATAGTCTTTCTACAGAACATCAATTCCGTCTAGTATTTAGGGTTGTGGAGTTCTGATGACAGTCTAGCCGTATCTTAGTAGACTTAATGCCGATCTCAACCTAGTTTTAGTTACTAGAGTGCAAGTTTTGTTAATTTTGGGGATTAGAGAATTGTGTGGGAAGTACGAAAAGTTATTGTAAATATATTAATTAACATAAAATTAATTATATTATGTTAGAATCTGGAGTTCAATATAATATGAACGTAACTAACCGTTCGTTTCGCTCATTACAGTAATTTAAAATGTCTGTAGTGAACGAAAGGAACGTTCTGTGACCGGTTTAGTGAGCGTGTGTGTGTGTGTGTGTGTGCGCAGGGTACCCGGTGTCGGGCGTGATCACGGTGCCGGTGTCTGCGTCGGTGTACCAGTCCATGGTGGCGTCCATGCAGCAGCAGGACGGCTCCGGCGTGTGCGTGGCGCCGCTCGTGCAGGTGCGCCGCCCCCCCCGCCCCGCCCGCGCCTGGCACATACCCCCCACCCCCACCGCCGCTACTCGTGGGAAAGGGCGAGATGCATGTTTGAAACAAACGATTAGACGAAATTGCTTGTCGCCGAAACGCTAAAGTACAGTATTGCCCGAGTCGATATATCGCTACCCGTTATTTATTTGAGCTAGCTTTACTCGCTTGTGTTGTTGTTACGTTTCGTTTACTACCCTATCGTTTTTAAATATTAAAAATTTATATTATTTACGTACAAAAATTAAACTAAGTATAATATACACAGAGACAAAGTTTAACTTAAAAATTCAGAAACTGAATCTAGTAGCCGACCGTTTGGTATAAAACCTAATATAGTGGATGCTACGCTTTTAGAAATAACATGTTTAAAGTCAATTTAGAGAAAAATATTATGCCCCATATTATATTCAATTAAGTACGAATACTAAATGTAAAAGAGTATACCTAAAAAGTTTTAGATAGTCGTGCTATTTTATGATAAATAATAAACAAGATTCACTTCACTCCTATTAGAACAAATCTGACCAAATTATTTTTAACAGAAATGTTTGACAGTCATCTGCCTACCCCTAAAAAGATACAGGCTATATATCTACTCAGTTCACAGGATATTACAAACGCTACTCAGTATAAGCCTTTATACAGGGTTATTATTCTTACATCGTGTGGTAATTAATAACAGCCAAAGTACTTTGCTGAGCTTCTAATTAAGTAGAATGAGCCAGCATTAAAATAGTAATTTATATGTTCAAATATTAATTACTTTAGTTTATTTATTTAAAACTACGATGACAGATTAACCTAATGCGATAGTGTATGTATAATATGTATGTTTTTATGAAAAAAGAGTATATATATGTATATACAGGGTGTAAGGGACACACACTACTTCACTATTTCAGTATTCGTTACGATGTCCATTACAGCCTGTACATCAGTTGTCTAGTACCAAGTTCTACTTAGTTGAGACTAGATGGCGTTGTGTGGATGTGGTAGAATATTATATTATAACTAGTAATGCTGCCTTCATGAACTCACTCAGAGAAGATGCTAATACGTCCTTCTTTTCTGCTATAATTCAGAGGGTGCAATTTTAGTAATAAAATATATTGTACCAAGGTACGTTGGTTACCCTTAAATCAAATAAAATCGCTTGGTATATGACGGGTCAAACATTTATCTGAAAATATAGTCAGTAATCTTTCCTTCACTCTCCAATCGCGCCTTGATAGCGTGCGGTATGGTCATCCATCCATTATTGAGGCACGTCAGCCTTTGAGAGGTTAAATAAAATATTTCTCCTAAAGATTCAAGTGCTGGCACTACTAGGACATCCTGTCACACTAAAAACGTATTCGTACTTAACAAGTATTAATCGGGCATAAAATATTAAGTACATTAAAGTTCCAAACGCGTGCCATTCATTCTTGTTGTTAACCTCGCCAATGAAATGATTGTGATATTTAATTAGCATATTTATTATAAGATATCTGCCAGTGAGTGCTTAAAAAGTATAATTACTGCTGAGAATAGCGACGACTAAGACTTGCAAAAAGAGCTATGAAATTTATAAAGTCAATTTAGTTGTAGTATTCTGTAAGAATAGCCGAATGCTGCCTAGTTATGATGTAAAAATTTAGTCCAATTAGGATAATTATTTTGTTATAATGTCATTAATTTAAAAGTATAACTTTTAAATTAAACGCTGCAATTATATTTAGTTACCATTTTAATTAGGTTAGTGCTAAATATGCATCGATTTTACCAAAATATAAAGTATTGCCTCTATAGTTTTCAGATACGTTTTAATACTAAACTTAATTTAAATAAATTAAAAAACAAATCGACTTTTGTGTGCAATGACTTTCTGAAATACTAACTTTTTTTATTTATACAAGTATGAATAAAAAAAGTTAATTTCAGATTTAATTTCAAAATTTTAAGTTTGTCATTCAGTTCAATAAAAAAAATACAAGAACAATTGGTTTGAGAACCAACCGCTTTACGAAAAAGTTTCATACAACAGAAATAAAAAATGCCATAAAGCTTTTAAATAGACAATAAAACCACCGCTTAGTATTATTATTTTTGCATTTTAACGCATTGTCATATCATTAATTACATATATTGATATACTGCCATTGTTCTGTTGAGTTGTTTTGTGTAAATAAGTAGAAATTAATTGAATGTCGTACATCTTTTTAGTCACTATGTATAATTTGTTTGTGTGTAAATTATTTATGAATGTCGCTTTAGTCCTTCTGAGACAAGGTATATAAACATTACTGTGAAATCTCTTACTACCTATGAATGTATAGGATTGAATTGGCGAAAAGAGTGAACAGAATTGCAACCCCACTCATTTATTAGTCTTCAATAACAAAAATACAATTATTTCAAATATGAAATAGATAAAATAACACATACATTATTAAAATAGATGCACGAACATAACTAATATTATCGATTGTGTATAAATGTTACAACAAATAAAAGAATATATCGGTAAACCACCAGTATATTTAGCTGTGAATCCCGGTTAGACCGGACAGAATGTTGTATTGTATTTTGTTTATATACCTATGTTGTGGCCAGAAGAGCAATTTTTGTAATAAAAGTTCGGTCTCATTTCAGTTCTGATCAACTTTCAATCTCACAACTATCATAAAAGGTATTTTCATAATAAAGTATTAAACACCTATCGTTGATTATAATGTGATTATATCGCAAATTGAATCGGTAATCTGCTAGTCTTAGTAATTTTACTACGAAAATACCTTTTATAACGGTTGTGGGATTGAAAGATGATCGGAACTGAATTGTGACCTAACTTTTATTACGAGAATTGACCTTCAGGTCATAAAATGGATCACTTCATGATGTAGCCACTTGTAGGCCATAAAATGGATCACTTCATGATGTAGCCACTTGTAGGCCATAAAATGGATCACTTCGTGATGGATCACTTCATGATGTAGTCACGATCACTTCATGGTTATTAATAACTATCAGGTATCAAACCTACTCGCCCCATATGTTATGGAAAAACTTCAACTTTTAATGATGTCGCAATTCCATTAGGTCTCGAATGTTATACATTTTTTTAAAGAAATTTAAGAAAGACACTTGTAAATCGTATCTTAACAACATTTACACTTTCCCTTTATTAGCGCTCTTAAAATTAATTAATTTTTGGCCGTCATGATGCGTAACAATAGTAACACCATAGTAACAGTGGACATTGTAACTGTTTTATTGAGCTGAAAAGCATATAATTTCGCTCTAAGATAAATATCATCTAGCTTAAATCCCTTTTAGATTTTTTTAGCTTATTAGGTTATAAATTAGCAATGATTCATATTAAAATGATTTTCTTTTATATTTGGCTAGGTTAGAAGTTTAACAAGTGGCTTATTCATCATCAGCCTATCGCAGTCCACTGCTGGACATAGGCCTCTCCCATTGCACGCCACTTAGATCGATTTTGGGCTTCTCGCATCCAGCTCCTGCCAGCCATCTTGCGCAAATCGTCACTCCACCTGGCCTGTGGGCGTCCTACACTGCGTTTGCCTAGACGCGGTCTCCACTTATTCCTTTTTATAATAAAGCAAACGCAAATTTATTCTCAAGTAATACATAAGTAAAGTTAAACTTTGCGACTATAGAAATAATGTACATTTTTCCTTGACATCTCAATTAGATCGAAACGACATTAGCATGAGTTCACCGATTATTCTCGTCAGCCGTCTACGCAACATCTATTACACCCGTTTTTCTTTAGTCTTACCCGCTCATGAAACAAAGACTGACGCCGTCGCGTTGTGCTAGTAAGCTAGAACTGAGCTACTGATATATACAGAGCTAGAATGCCTGAGTAATACATGTTATCTGTGTAAATGGGAAATATTTTTTAAATGGAGCCACACAATTTTAATTATCAATACTGTTTGGCCATGTCATGAACCAGTCGTGCTTTCGGTTCCACAATAATCGACTACATAATGAAGTAATCAATTCTATGGTATCACCACGACACACACAATCGCTGTTAATAAGGACCAACTTGTCGTTAAACTATTTGAACGTCCATGATGCCAAAGAATCTCCTTAGAAATCTCCATACTGTGCTGTCAACAAAATGCACATTACCTTGTTTGCTACCTACATTTTACATAATTAAGGAATAATTATTTTTGTGTTGTGCATGACGTGTTTTGTTTATAATTTAAACTATATATTATAACTTATGTTAATTTCTAAAAGATTTTTATAAATGTAAATAGCGACTGTCCAAATATTTATTGTAAGAAAAGGAGTAATATATTTTTTTTATTGTTAATTTCTGTAACGCCATATGTCTGCCATAATAACTATATTAAAATTTACCAAAGATGACGTCACGTAGTCGAGTGTTTACACGCATATTTTTATCGCTTGACTCTAGTTCATATTTTGTTTTTGTGTTGTGCCTGAGAATGTGTAGATTTTGGTTACTGCATGGTTCATATCCTAGTAGTTCCCCGCGGTTTCACCTGCGTTTTTAGTCACAGCTCTGCTCTTCACGCATGATAAAATTAATTTTCTAAAAAAATTTTTAATAGTTATTCTGCTTTTCTGGGTAGAGATAAATCTAAGAAATAAAACATCGTTAGAATCGGTCCAGCCGTTCCCCAGTTATAAATGGTATAAATAACCAATCTTTGTTTTATTTATTAAGATTATGATACTGAATTGGTCACAAACATAAATGTTTCTGGTGCCAAAGTGATGTTCCGGGTCATTTACAAAAATAATTGCCTATACTTATAAATTTCACCAAATTGTAATTTTTACAGAAAAGAAAACTACATTGTAATAGTTTAAAATAACTTTTTTTAAATTCTATTTAGTGTTTTAATATTATTTTATAGTCCCATATAATTAACTATATGTTAAAAGGTAATAAATTAGGAATAGTAAGTTATAACGTCATAATTTGATATTTGTTACTGAAATATAAGTTTTTTTTATATTTTTATCGCGCGCTAAAGAAAGCAGCATCCAATTCTACACATTGTAAGGCACATTGTGTGAGCTTCAAAATGATTGTACCTATTGTTTTTTTTTATCGGATTATGTTTTGTTTGTGCTGTGTGCTGTTACGTATTCGAACCTAATACAAAAGGAATCATTTTCTATGATATACGTTTTGAATACGGAATGTCACCACCCTTAACCTCCGACGCGTCGCCGTCACAACAGTTGTGACACCAAATTTTTACGCGGTAGCGTCTCTGTCACAACATTTAGAAGAATATATATCAGGGATTCCAAATATGTTTATTTCATTGAATATGATTATAAAATAACGTAGATATTGAGGTAATAATGACTTCGCTCAGCTGTTCAAGGGCGCGACAGTAACGGGTCATAGGTCATCCGCGCGCCGCGACGTCCTAAGAGCTATTCATCCCGAGGGTGTCGTAAGAGCCGACTAAGGGCGCAAAACAACGCAGGACAACAGCTCTGCAAAAAGAAGGAAAACTCTATACCAACCCGTCTGGCCAGCGTGGTATAGTAGGCCAAAACCTCCTTTCTGAGGAGATGCCTATGTTCAGCAGTGGACTATTAAAGGCTGTTGATGATGATGACGTTTACGAACATACACCTTGCTAGCTACTTATAGGTCAAATCATACGGGTATATATTTAAAGGGACTTATCTTAATGAATGGATTCGCCGAATGCCGAGTACATAGGACATCGGCATTCGCCGAATATATCATATCAGATTCATCAAATAAATATTGGTCTATACCAGGGATTCCCAAAGTGGTCCGTTTTCGAAGGGGTCTACATAAACGGGATTTTGGGCCTCAACAAGGTTTTAAAATCGATCCCCATTAATTAACACAAGTTCTTATTTGAAACTTTCAAGATACTGTATTAGTTGTATTACGTGTACCAACTTGCTATAAAAATGACCAATATTTTAGGTAGTATCATTGTTTTACTTAAAAAAAAACTCAAATAACTCAATAAGCGTGCAGTAATTTGGCTATACAGGTCCGAGGTATTAGTTCATTTTAGAAAAGGGGTCTCTTGTCTAAAATAGTTTGGCAATCACTGGTCTGTATAGTCACCAGCAATAGTGTCGACACACCCAAGACGATGCTTAAATCATTTAATCAGATGCCAATATGCCAGTGATGATACAAGATCACAACTTAGTGAGCATGTATATATACTAGGGTTTTTTTTTTATCTATATACACCTGTGGCCCAATATCTACACCATACACGTTACTTCTTTTCGGCGAATAATCGGCTCAGCACTCGACTCGGATACCACCTAATCTTTAAAGCAATTTAAATGCTTTCGATGACAAGATGACAGTAAATAAATTATGTCCAGTTTTTGATGTATGATCCTTTTGTATTAGGTTTGAAATGAGTTTTTATATTGTTCGGCATGTGTCGAGGCCATTAAATACATGAGGATATGTTGTGTAGTTTCATTTGCGCTAATTACAGCTTGTGTAGTCGCACTGTGTGTCCGCATGGTCCCGTGTCCGTGAGGTGTGTATCGTTTACAGTTTTATTTGCACAGTTTTTATTCCGTTTTCCCATTATTTACTTGCTTGTATTTTAAGTAATATTTCTATTCTGTAACTAGAACCACTTATTCCAGTCTCTAAGTCATGTTACCTACTCTCTATTCTCTCTCTCTCTCTCTTTTCTCTCTTATTGTTGTCAATCTTTTCCTTGTCCTATCCAAAATATACAATAATAATACACTTACTATATTTTTATTAGAGAACTCGCTTAAACAAAATGCTTCAAATTTCTCGCCTATCAGGTTGATCAGAACGGCGAAGGTTTAGAAACGATCTCGATGGGTGGTGGAGTGGCGCAAGTGATGCTGCAAAGCGGAGGCGAGACCCAGGTGTTGCAGGTGCTCAGTCTGAAGGATGCTACCGTACTTAAAGCAATGGTTCGTTATAAATTTATTTTTAATAATTGCGTGTTAACAAATAAAGCCCGATATTTGATCTCTTATAATCTTTATTTTAATACTTTATTGTGTTCGAATTTATTTTAGTCAGCCTTATTTTTTATAGATATTTTTTTTAGTTTCAAAATAAGTTAGGTCACGCAACGCTTATCCGGGTTAGTCGCAAGTGCACTTAGATGACACTAAGTTGCAATATCCGAGTTAATTTCTTCCAATTTTTGAAAAGTATTAAAACTGTGCATATTGTCGTAATTAATCGCTGTTTTATTAAAATTAGAAGTAATTTATGTTATAAAGATTACAATTATCACTTGTAAAGGATTTTAAAGCAGCGTTACAATTTAGAAATCACTAGAGATTATCACTTACAGATTAAATTAATTCCCTTTCAACAAATTTCTAACACGAAATAGCTGATAACGACGTAGTTAACAAAACCATATTGATACATACTTATGATACTTATGTTACCGTAATAGATAATTTGTTATCAAGCCGACCCAATACAGATAGACCGTTGTATTAATATCAATATATTATTCCAGGCACAGCAACAAGTAAAAACAGAGCGCGAAGCGGTCGTTACAGACTCCTAGCTGCTAACATTCGTGGCCAACTCGTCGCCACGCACGCAGACCGACTCGCCGCCGCTGCTCGACGAGAGGACCCTGCGGGAATCACTCCCCAAATAACCCCCAGTAATCTCATCACACTCACTACATAAAAACTGAGTGACTATAATGTCACCCACGCAGACACAGGATTATTCATAGCCAAGTGCTCTCTCCGGCCCGGCCCTGTCTTGAAATTCTCTGAAAATCATGTTATACAAATGCAAAAAAAATTATATAAAGATAGTATAGACTCGCTGTTTTAAGAAGCTTCACCTGCGTTTGTAGTCACTGCTACGTTCCTATAGGTCGTAGCTTTATATTAATTAGCGTATAACCTTCCTTAAGAATTGTGCTATCAAATGATTAAAATTATTTTCAATGTGTTCAACCGTAGACCTCAGCTTTATTATATTATTATAGATATAGTAAAATTACGTAACACAATTTTGATTCTGGCCATTTAACTTTGATTTGATCCTTACTTGGAAAAGTGCAATAGATGTTTTTAATATCTCTCTGGAAAATGGGATTATTATTGCCCTATTCAAAATCACTATTTATTCCAATTGTGATATTTCATCTGCAAATGATTAGTGCTTACAGTCTAATTGTTATATTATTTCTGAGTAAGGATTGACGACAAACAGAGATTATCGAGATAGAGTTGGTCGAGACAGCACTGCGATGGTCATGATGTAGATGACTTACAGTTGTTTGCATCTCTGTAGTATCCACATAATAGGCAAAGAAGACGATAATGATATCATGGAAATATATTGTTATATTTAAACCGATAAGGGCTGGATAAAGTCTGTACGTGGATGTTGGTAATGATCTATGTTGTTGCATGTCCTGCACACCACACATAGTTCTAACACTGACTTTTCTTTAGTAAATAAATTAATGTCTACCGCCATAGGTGGTAAACTGTGACAATCCTTGACAATGACGATATCAACTTAGTCCTTTGTATTTGTTATTTCTTTGCTTCAGATTATTTTTCCTTAATATTATTTTTATCAATATTAAAATGAAATAACAGAAATGAAGGACGGGACGGGGAAGTGATTAAAGCGCTCGCAGACGCGATACGTGGCATGACGTCACGCGCTGATGGCATGTTGACCGTATACAACCAAGCATTGCCGGTGATTATAAACTTAGGAAATAAATTTACCATTATAAATAGGCTAAAATTTTGCCATTAAATGGGATATAAATTAATTGAATTATTGCGATATAACTTAATAATTTATTGATATAAAATATAAGACTAATTTATTTTAGAAACAAGTCTACGATAAGTGGGAACAGATTTGTGCAATATAATACCAGTTGCGTTTATTTTGTATAGAGGGTACCCTGTGCTGTCGCAAGGGTACGTGTGTGATGGAAGGCGCAGCACCGGGGCATGTAATAAATCTGTGTAATAGGTAATAATCGTGAAACATTCCTCTAAGTTATAGGTGTGAGTTTGTTGTGTACACTTTGTTGTTTATGTTTAGTTTATCTCTTACCTTTGTTATACCTGCCTATTTATTATTCTAGTCTAAACCGAGTCAAAGAAACCTATTCTAGTCCCAGTGATGTATGTTTAAGAAATGTAGCAAACCCTTCGTAATTTGTAAGTTTTGTAAAATAATTGTAATTTAATAAATAGTCTACTGTAATGTAAATTCGTTGACAGATGAATATTATAATTCCTGCGCAGGGTTACTTCATAAGTAGGCCAGATAGTGTTTATTGGTGTTTGAAATCTAATAAATGTATAGACTTATTTTAACTTCGTGATGTCTGTACGTAACTGAAGTAGTACGTTGTATAGTAAATATTGTCCGACGTAAAACATTGGAGTTTTCAGCAACAACGAGCCTGCGGCAATGGTAGGCTCCTTCAATAAATATAATTCACGTTAAATTATAAGAAATTAGTCGGGGCTAAGGTAGAATTCATAGAAAGTACAAAAGTTGAGAGTTATTATCACTTGTGTATTTATTGAAAGTAAGAACTTTATTAAAAGACAGAAATCGAAAAGTATTATTTGTTTGATTTTGTTAATATTTTATTTTTGTTTATTTTACCAAAGAAGTTTTGTTTCGTCTTTTATGATAGTATGAAAAGCACAACTTTGTTGTTAAGTACAATTTGTGATTGTAAATAATGGTATGACTGTGTGAAATGGCAATCATTAAAGTATTTACGTAAATTTGTGTGTTTTAATTAGTAACAGGTTTGCAACAACACTGCAGAAGTAAGGGAATCCAATCGTTCTGCCTTCTCGCCCCACCAGCGCCAAACGTCCAGTTCTTATTGCCCCATGTTATGAACTTGATAGGTAGGCAAATAATAATTACTTCACACATCTCACAAACCAAAAAAATGTAATCTACTTATCAATGATTCCCCCTCCAATTCGGCTCTTCGATACTCTAGACTCTAGACCGAGGTCGATATCGACCCCTTGGGGTGGAAATGGCTTCCCAGGGGTAGTAAACGAAAACTGATAGAACTATAATATCGCGTTCATAGTCGGAATCGTCTGAGCAAAAATTTCATATCGATAGTCATTAAAGGCAGAGCTATCATATCACAAGCAGTTAACAGTGAGAATCATCTTTTGGCATACATTTCATATCTATAATAATCGAAAGACTATTTATCTATAATTTTGTATTTCTTACTATAATAATAAAGCCAGCAATATGCAAGCAAGATTGCAGCATATCTGTCACGGCGCTACGGTACGCTTATCGTAAATAATCGTCACTCTAAATAAACGTTTTGCTACGGCGCAACCATCTCCCATCTCATTTCTCTGACCCCGATTTAATTAATCGTCCCCTCCCTAACGTCCCTGGTAACCCTGGTGGTTTGAATTTCATAGTCATAGAGAGGGCGTCTTCGTTCTTTCAGCTGTTAGCCAGGAAGTCATTTCTAAACCTCTCAGCCCTTAAATCGAATGCGGAGGGTCGCGACGGTATTAATTTGGAGATACTGATGCTATCTCTTCCGTATACATTGCCCGCTTTCACAAATTTGGTGAATACCTCCATAAAGATGGCACCCTTCCCCGATATCTGGAAAACCGCTACTGTCAGGCTACTGCCTAAAACCACGAGCTCGGTTGATATAAAATACTTAAGGCCTATAAGTATACTGCCGTGTTTGTCAAAAGTTGTAGATAAGGTGGTCTGCGCTCAGTTGTCTGAGTATTTAGAGGAAAACTTTGTTACCAGAGGATCAGTCCGGGTGTAGAAAAGGTCGAGGGACCGCTACTGCCTTACTTGACGTGACTGATAACATCTTAGCAGCATAAGACCAGGGCCTCAATTCTGCTATTTTAATATTGTCTATAGACTGTCGATAGAATATCGTCGGAATAGTTTTGCACTTTTCTTAATTTACTAACTGTGTAAGACCAATGGCCTCCCAATGACTTGACACTTTTATAAATGTCATCGATGTCTTTTTAATAGTTCGGTAACATTTTAAATTTGTAAGAAAATGATATATTTAATTTTCATGAAATGGCAATGTTGTTGATATCACCATTGATGACCTATATTACTATATCGACAGTCTATTGACACTATGAATTCATGTTAGTAGAATACCGATATTTTGACCGATGTCCGTGGCCTCTCAATGCCATCTCAGTAGTGTGTCAATGGAATGACATTGGCTTGGCATTAACATAAAATAGCAGAATTGAGGCCCTGGGCCTCTGACACGCTATTGAGATACCATCGAGTGGCCATTGGTATCGGTATAAATATCGGTAGTCTATACTAACTCAGTGTCTTTACAGTGGCGATGGAATGGCAGTGGCTCATCAGTAGTGATATAAAAAAAAAAGATTTCCTCAAAAAATCGTATTAAATAATTTCAAATTATGGGTATGTGTACATTGCTTGTTTTATTGAATTTTTCCCGGGCTTTCCATAGCATTAATACTTGTTTGTTGCTGTCAAAGCATAAATACTACGGGTTCGACAGTAATACAGTTAAATGGTTCCATAGCTATCTGTCAGGTCGATGTCAAAGTGTGGAACTGCATCTTAATGGGGTCATCAGTGTATTCTAAACTCACCCCTTTTACAAGAGGAGTTCCTCAGGGATCAATATTGGGACCTATTCTCTTTATAACATCGTTATAACAAAATGTTTGATTAATTCACGATATCTATACTAATATTATAAAGCTGAAGAGTTTGTTTGTTTGTTTGAACGCGCTAATCTCAGGAACTACTGGTCCGATTTGAAAAATTCTTTCAGTGTTAGATAGCCCATTTATCGAGGAAGGCTATAGGCTATATATCATCACGCTAAGACCAATAGGAGCGGAGCACCAATGAAGAATGTTTCAAAAACGGAGAAAATTTATTACTATTGAGAGACGCAGACGAAGTTGCGCGGGTCAGCTAGTCATATATATGCTGATGACATTCAAGTTTATATATTTTCTTTTAAGTTAAGTGATTATGATAGAGCTATGTCTGACTTAAAGGATGATCTGAACAGAATCGTGCATTCGACGGAGAGAAATTCATTGATTCTTAAAAGTAATCTAAACTCACTGCATAATTTTAACATAACCCTTATGGGATAGTCAATTGAAAGGGTAAATGGGGCGCGTAATCTTGGGTTATAATTATTGTAATTTGAGGTTCGAAAAGCATGTTGCTGACTTAGTCCGAAATTGTTTTTATAGGTTGCGCATTTTGTACTTTGTACGTCCGAGAGCTTGCGATTGCGACTTGTTGAGTCGTTGTTACTATCAAAATTGAACTACGCCTATACGGTGTATGGGCCGGGGCTTCTAGCTTCTAGGTTTTGAAAGGTCCTAAGTAATATATGAATCGCACATTATCTGTTTTATGATTATTTACTGATATATAAATTAAACAACAAAACGAAGCTCTATATCTAATAATCGCGTTTGAGATAAAACAACGTTTGGTAAAAGTAAAACCAAAATCAATACTCACATAATTATTTATGCGTTATACAACAAGATGAGTTGATCGTGGGAGAGCAATGATTCAGCACATTTGGGACAGGCTCGACCGGAGTGATACCACGGTCTCACAGAAAACCGGTGTTAAGTAAATTTTTCGTTGCTTTCACCGAGTGAGAGGCTACCGGACCCCAAACCCTCCCTGTTCCCCTGATTCTGGGATGGACGGACTAAAAAGGCAGCATCGCACTAGTGACTCTTCAATTGCAGGTGTCTATGGGCGGAGGTAGTCAATTACCACCATTCGACCCGTCTGTGCGCATACATACATCATAAAAAGACTGAGTTTCAGAGCGGCCGTAAGTTTTGGCCAATTTTTGATGAAACCGAACTAGATTTCTTGGCCGAAACCCCCCCCCCCCCCTCCGGTCGGTCACTAAACGTATGTAATACTAGTAAGTTCTCCTTATCTCTGTTTAGTGAATTAGTGATATTCCAGAAGCGATAAAAAAAATGGATATTATTTGAAGTTTTAATTTTAAAGTGAATAATTTTTAGGCGGGTTGAGTGATTTTTGGTGGGAGTATAATTCATTGATTGGCGTCGACTGCGTTGGTGCAGTAGCAGCATATGCGACTGCTGTGCAGATGTCTCGGGCTCGATTCCTGGGTTGGACAAAATGTTTGTACGATCTGCAAAAATTTTTTTCGGAGTTTGTGTGTTCTCTTAATATAATATGTATGGATTTACAAAAAAAAAGTATCTAAGTATTCATTAATTCAATCTAGCTTTCGTAGTACAGGCTCCGTTCAGTTTAGTGACGTGTAAAAGAAAATGTCACGTGTTGATCAAGACGTTTAGGTATACATTTAATTATTTTTAACCCAAATTTATACTGCGTTTTTTCCATGTATTTTTCTGGATTAAAAATAGATTCGACACTGTTATATTTCTCTCTAGTTTAAATAACATTTTCAACAATTGGTATCATTTATGGACGCACACTAATCTATACTAATATTATAAAGCTGAAGAGTTTGTTTGTTTGTTTGAACGCGCTAATCTCAGGAACTACTGGACCGATTTGAAAAATTCTTTTAGTGTTAGATAGCCCATTTATCGAGGAAGGCTATAGGCTATATATCATCACGCTAAGACCAATAGGAGCGGAGCACCAATGAAGAATGTTTCAAAAACGGAGAAAATTTATTACTATTGAGAGACGCAGACGAAGTTGCGCGGGTCAGCTAGTATTAAATACTCGGCTCATTTCAGTAATTTATTTTTGCTCTTTTGCATGCTCTATCTAGATATATTGATAACTTAAGGTTTCAGGTTTATTTCAAGCAAAATACCTATATCCTGAGCTTAATTATTTGTATAGATAGTTATGTAATTAAAGTATATATCAAGGTATAAATACAATTGTTCGAAACCGGCATCACTTTATTCTTTTTTAAGTGTACAATATGTAATCGCAGTTGACAAGGATATATTAAACTGACTAGCGGAATTAAAAATGAAAAGCATGTTTATTCATAACATTATCATATTTTTCTAATGTCTCATATACATTAGACAAAGCATGTCGATTTTTAGGTTACTGGTAAAGAAATATCTCTAAGTGAAGTAATTGCTTCCACAATTGAATGTAAAATAAAAAGTCGACAACAAAACTATTATACAAATTCTCTACAGCTTAATTTTCATAACCGTTAGTTTAGATTTCAAAGACACTCTCTAATGCTAATTCAGGTTTATCATAGCCAAGTTCCTCTGGTGTTTCAATGCCCAGCTCGGTTAATGTGGGCTTTATTTCCTGAATGATGTAAGGGTAGATTTCATTCACTTTAGGGCCACACTTGTCTTTGCAAGCTTCAATGAATCTGACTGCAAGTGCATAGTCGTTCACTCGTCTGCAAGCGTGGAGTGCTGCCTTGATGATTTTTGGGTCAGGTACAAGGTCCATACCACACAGGTCATTCATAGCCTTACGAATTTCCCAGCCATCGATATCTTTTCTGTTAAAGAAGGTTTCATATCTGAAAAAATAAACGAAATTCATGAGTAACACTACACACCTGTGTTTTAGCATGTTTTAAGGGATTTGAATGTCATTTTATATTTTATAGACCAGTTTAGATGACTGAACCATCACTATATATAATTTTGATCATGACAGGAATACTGAAGCCCTCTAAATTTACTAGCCCATAAATAATGAAAAAGATTCAAATATGCGTAGTTTACTTGAAGTGATTAATAGTTTTTTATTTTAAAAGGTATAAATATATATTATTTTATTTATATATTTCTAAATATAGATTTAAGGGACAATGATGCCAGTGGGAACATAGGGGGTTGCCACGCAGGGGGTCGTTTACCCGCCGTAGATGGCAAGAGGTACGTCGGGGCACCACGGATTTCCTTTCTAGGGTACACCTGGTTCCCCGAATACTGACGGCGTGCGGTTTTAGTCGGTTCGAGTCCGACATAGCCACCGGTAAGTGGTATAGCAGTTGCATTTCGCACAAAAAAAAAAAAACGGAATGTTTGTTCAAAAAAAAAAACTTTTTGAACAATTATTCATTATTTTTAATTGTTTAGTTTTCTGTGTCATTCATCTCCTGCAGACATTACATTCACCATTGGTAATTTAGTTTTAAAATGGTCTTTAAATCACAGACATGACATAACGACAAGAATTTAAATATATGTACCTACGGTTTATTATTTTCAAAGATTGTTATGTGGCAGGTATAGACCGAGAAGTAAAAAGAGCAAAGAATCACCCAAGTGCTTGAGAGGTAACAGACTGAATTGACTACGAGACAAACATCTTAATACCCACACTGACAATAATATGTTGTCAAATGCCATAGATCCTTCATTCATTTAAATCTATAGAAATACTGGAAAAATTATCATACCGCGACACTGTTTTATTTATATTTGTGAATGTATTTAATTTGATGTTTAGTTACAAGCAACAAACAAATTCAAAAATTTAAATCAGCCCATCTAATATATAAAATTCTTGTGTCACAGTGTGCGCGGTTGAACTCATTCGTAACGGCTCGACCGATTTTCGAGAAATTTTATGTGCATATCAGGTAGGTCTGTGAATCGGCCAACATATATTTTTCATACCCCTAATTTTTAAATTTTTTGTCAATTATTTTGAAATAATGTATATGGCAAAACAACGTTTGCTGGGTCAGCCAATGTAATTATAGAAATAGAGGTAATATAAAAAGAATCCAGTACAATAAGGCTTGAAGAGGAGCCTCTGTAGCAGAGTTGATCACCATAACATAACCACCATAATTATGATACAGGAATCGGCCTTTGCTTATGCTATGTTAACAATGTTTATGGATTCTTCTCTATTCCTGTGTTGTAATAAATAATAATATTTTTTGACATCTGACAGACAACGCCGTCTAGTTTAAAACTAAGCAGAGCTTGTACTATGAAAGCTAAAGTGATTGATAGAATACTTATATACGTAAAATACATATTATACATAGAAAACACCCAAACTTTGAAATAAATATTTTCAATTAGATTTGTAAAACGTTCCTAAATTGTCATGATTTTATCATACCTTAACATATCACTGTGGGGACAGATTAAGAATACAGAGTGTCACCACCCCTATTCATCCCGTAGGTGTCGTAAGAGTCGACTAAGGGAAAAAACTACACAGAACAACAGCACTGCAGAGAGAAGGAAAACTTGACACAAACCCTATACCAACCTGTCTGGCAAGCGTGGTATAGTAGGCCACAACCTCCTTTCTAAGGAGAGGCTTATGTCCAGCAGTGGACTATTAATGGCTGTTGATGAACATATCACTAGTGCTTTTAAGGTGTGGTAAATAATTTTATGTTTACAATAAGCTATGTCAAGCTTCAACCTAATCAACTTAATAATCAAACTCAATAATCAAACTGAATCTATTAAGTATAGATAATATTCGCTCTTTATTCAATAAATCAGTCTTTTAAACAGTAGATTTGTATTGACTAAAAACCTGATTAAAAGTGTACATTGCTGTATTAATTGAAGCACTTGCAAAATTATGATTTGGTAACCTGTAAATGGGCCACTAGTATTGATCAAATTTATGACATGAGTCCCACTACTTCTTACAGCAGCTTGAGGCCATATTTTGTAATTGATATTTATAGTAATTGAATTTTAATTCAGAATCAAAACCATAAATAATATTTTATGTAGACTAAGACACAGTGTCGGATAGAAAATATATAGAATATAGATATATATAAGATATAATATAAAATTGATCAGATAAGAAAGATAATTCGGTTTCATAACGATAAAATTAAATAAATTGGTATTTTTATTAAATAATATAAAGCATTTTGTCACACACTTTTAGACATCACATAATCAACACTACTCTAGGGTCAGCTTTATTAAACTTAACATTGGCAGGTTATTATTACTAAATACATTTCACTGTATCCTAAGTGAAATTGAAACAATATCCAGGTTATTGTAAACCTTGTCAAATACTTAAATGCCGACCGAAAACATCGATTCGTTGACAAAATTATCACCATTTTCAGTTACATAACGTCAAATTTCCGCTAACCTGCAATCGAAGTCTTCATCGGATTCAACAGGGCCGCCGTGCGCCCTTCGCACGGATCCGACTGCACTGACCCTAGCAGCAGGCACCAAGGACCTTTTCAGGACATTGGCTAATACACCAGAAGCTGATTTCAGCATTTTGATCGGACGTTACACGGGAACTTTCGCAAGGGATAACAAATGGCTGCTGCTCAGTCATAGACTACAAAAAACTGCCAGCTCCGAGTTTGACAGTTATAGTGAGGTAGGCAGATATATCGATTAATTTTAATCAGTAGGATAAAAGTCATAGACAACATTTGTCATTTTTACTAGATCTTTTCGTTCATGAACTTGGTGATGGTGATAATTAAAATCAATGTTCATCACTTCAAAATTACTTTTGTGTGTGAATGAAAGTATTATGCATTTACAAATATTCTAACATAATACAATCTGGTGTTAACTATCAAACAATACAGTTAATCATTTTATTTACTGTTTTCATCCATGAAGACACCAAATGTAAAACAATTCGCTATACAGATTAATTATAAAATAAAATGTTTGATTATTTGTGTGAGGTGCTTACCTTGTGTTACGAAAACCAACACTAGTACTTATTTTTTTAACGATTTCTATCTGGAGAACCGTTGAGATGTTAAGATTCAAAACAGATGAAAAAAAAACTACGTGTGAATGCCTGCCAATAGCTACATTGTTTTTACCTTTAGCCATAGATGTATAATATATTTTATAACTACTGTAACCTATACTTCGTAAATTTTAACATCAGAAAACAATGAGTAGTAATAAAACTAAATCGTCCATGTAGACTGCAGTCGACTAAAGATATTTTTTTTAAATTTGTATGTATGTAATAAAATAACAAATAAGTATTTCCAATTCATTTTTCTAATAAAAATAAAATCAAAAAAGCCTTTACTTACTCGTATACCTACACGATATTTAGTCATCTCTACATAGTATAAAATAAAGTCGCTTTTTTTTGTTGTACGCCACCAAATAGTGTGATTCAAGAAAAAGGTTTATATACATAATACATACAACTTATAAACGAGAAAATTCGAGAATTTAGAAGATTTGTCGTAAAAAATTGCAAACGCTGGCTAACCCTTACGAAATATACCAAAATAATGTACTACGGAATTGTATATCCTAAACAGATCTAAAAAAAATCCACGACGGTATACGTCTATCTCCTAAGGATAGGCCACAGTAATCATTAACAATCTATCACTATCTACTATCTTTTAAATATATCAAAAAAAAAAAAAAAAGGTTTTTTACAAGGCTATTTTCAACAATACATTTATTCCTTATCCAATTAAATACGTTGTGCATTTAATGTATATTAAAATTCCTCTTGCCAGCATATTATTAAAATGAATATTTTAGAAGATATTAGAGGTTTGAAATGCGGGTGCCCAACGACCGTTGAGCCGTACGTCCATCCCGGGTGACAGCAGCCGGCAGGATCGGAACGGGCCTATAAATATTGCATTTAAAGATGTCCTGTAGTGAAGGCCTATCATAATAATAGTATAATTAATTACTGCACACAGACAACACATTAGTAGTATCTACATCGCATGCGAAACCGGGGCGGGCTAATTTAGAATAAAATAGGAACTATATTTATTTGATATCTATATTTAAACAATGGAGGTAGAGGCGAGACACGTTTGAAAAGTCTACGTCAAAATGCGTTAAATTGAAGACGCTACAGTAGCATAAGGAAAATTGTAAGAAAGCGCCAAACAAACATTTGAAAGAAGAGCATTATGAAAATTTATATTGGCTAAAATAATTTAGTGTGTACTAGACTGCGAAACTGCGAAATAAAAGTGTAATAATTTACAGCTAGTAAAACTATTACAACATTTTAACTCTACAAACTTCGTCCACAACAGCTATGTTCATCGTAGTTTTTCGTAAGCCAGCGACCTTTATTTTCAGTATACAGCTGGTCATTTTTTCAACTTTCCCCCATATAAGATGGTTCTCCTTGCCTCTACCCTCCATAATCTAAACTGCATCAGTCATCATCATCAGTCTAAATATGTAATTGGCCTTCCTAAAAGGCCGGCAACGCGTCACAAACTCCTGAGTTGCAGGCATTCATGGGCGGCGGTAGTTACTTTCTGTCAGTTTACCCGTTTGCCTCCTCTTCCATAAAAAAAGTAGCCAACATCTACCTTGAAGTGAAAACAAAGTTTTTTTCTAAAATGATAACTAATATGTTTGAATGAAATTTATGGTAGGACTCGAAATAATAAACTATACTACCTATTTCAATCTCATTAGTCAGTCGTATTGTCTTTTCCATCTGCGCAATCTCTACAATATAACATTGTATGCTCAATCATTGTATTTGTTACAGCTCCGACAAGTATAATCAATTTATCAGTCTTTTTTGGCAGGAAAATCTTGACATCTTTGGTTTGAAGTGGTACACTGTGACCGACAATTACTTACGGGTCGTGGTAACTTTAAGAACAAACTGCATTCATTTAAATTAGTTGAGTCACAATAATGTCAATGCTCAGCTCCTGGTTCTTACTGTGAACAGTCTGTTCATCATATCCTTTGGTAATATAGTATTTTGTACAATGAACCTAATAGAATGTTGAATAGCTTACAGTATCTGGTATCCACCAGAACCTCATACCGTCGTTTACCACTATGAGGATCTTGTGTCAACTAGATTGAATTTCCGTGCGTTTGGTTGATTCTGCCATACATATTGTAGGCATCAAATATTCTTAGCTCAATTAGGACCATGGTGCTTCTCTTTAATATGGTGTATACACAGTGAACACATGACCTCCATATGCTGTCATATATAGGTCACAGATAGATCCTAGAATGTTAACATAGATAGGACATAAAAATGACTTTAATGTCTTCATATACAATGACATCATTATGACATAGTACTGACATAAAATTTGACTTTTATTCGTAACGATATACGGAGTTTCGAAAAATACCCCCACTATGAGATAGCTAAGTATTTAAAAGTCATTCATCATCATTCTCACTTTACTTGTTGTTGTTATTGTCCGCGTGGTGACGGATAAGAAAACGGAGTGTCATCACCCCTATTCATCCCCTGAGTAACGTAATAGCCAACTAAGGAAGCAAATTACCAGAACAACAGCACTGCAAAGAGAAGGAACACAAACCCCCATACAAACCTATCTGGCCAGTGTGGTATTTTAGGTCAAAACCTCCGTTCTAAGGAGAGGCCTATGCCCAGCAGTGGACAGTTAAAGGCTATTGATGATTATGATGACTTGTATGGGAGGTTCCCTAAAGAATTCATTTTTCTAACTTTTAACTCTGTTGGTATGATTTATATATTTGCCCATGCTAAATTTGCTGCAACTTTCCCCCATCGTTCCACACGGCAAAATTTTCATCCTCATCACCAAGATAGTTGGCGCTCGACTACTGTGCGCTTTTCGAAACACTTTTTGCCCCTTTGACACGTCTGCTCATCTGCCCCCTCTGGCATAAAAACAAGTAGTACTGTTTCTAAGCTAGGACGAGAACGAACCGTCAGACAGACATGGTAAAACTATTAGGGGTTTCTAGTCCTGTTACGGAACCCTATAAGGCCCTAAAATAAAATATTAACTATGATGATAAATGATAATTTATTGATAATGTCAGTTAACAAAAGAAAATAATATTGTTTACTATGAAAACAGGTAAATTGTTTTATTAGTGTCTAGTAATACAAAACCAACTTACACTTATGATATTTTCTATTTGATAACACTTTTACACTTTATATTTGTGAAGTTCCGAGGAAAATTAAAGGCATTTGGTCCTTCACATTTTTCTCCGCCGTTTCTTTTTGTGTGCAGTTATGCTTTCCTGACCACTGTCTTCTTCTGAGCTGTCCGAGGAGCTGCTATCACTATCACTACTAGAAGAGCTACTATTAGAGGAACTGTCAGAAGCGACACCAGTACTCTGGCTTAAGTCCATACTACTTGCAATCTTGTACAAATCAGGTTCTTTGGTCTCTAAGGTTTTAATCCATTTTTTGGAAAGTTTAGGTCGGCCGCGCACCGTTTTGTGCCATACTACCGGAAAGTTGGTGCGGCTGCAGAAGTTTTGTGTGACCGCAACTGTGTCATCCAAATTAAGGACAACGTGCCACCAGCCACCTGGTACAAATACAGTCTCACCCGGCTTTTGAAGAATTTCCACCTAAAAGAGAAAAGTAAGGATTAAAATGAATGAAATGGAAAAGTTGATAATTGCTTCTAACGTACTCGTATGTCTTACGTTAATTTGTTTATACTTTATATTTCAGAAAAAGGAGGCAATGATTACATAACTCCAGTGATGTTTTATTGCATGGTTCAACTGGAACCGAACAATTATAACTGGAAGGTTATTTTTTTTTAGGGAGGTTAAAATTATCGAACTAAAGTACAAATGAAAAGTTATATTTATTTCTGTAAGTAAATATTTTCAGATATTTTTACAAGTAGCTGTAACGCAGCTAGAGGCAGCCAGCATGTCCTAAGACTCATTTTGGGAAGAAACGCCGAAACAAACCACGTCTTTTTTTTTAGTCCGTAAATCGTAACAATGATCACTGTTGATGTAACAATATGACGACTGATATTGTACATGGTACAATTCACTCACGTGGTACAAATAGTGATCACAGATTTTGTTGTTTTGACACGGTGTGTTCGTAAAACATGATAACCATACACGAATTTCGCCGTGTGGTCTTGTTTTGTGATTGGCACAATGTGTCGTGAGCGTTTTTATAAGAACCAGAACGACAATGCGTTGTTAGATGTTGTTTGCTCTTTGAGTGCAACATAAGGCATTTTAAAGTTGTATTAATTTATGAAAAAAGTAATAACAGAAAAATAACAAACCGGTTTAAATTCTTTGGGCCAAGTATCTAACTGTGTCTTAGGATAAATAAGCTTGAACCATGTCACTGCTTCATCTCTCTGTTTGCCACCCATTGCTCCAGTTACCTTTATCAATTCTCTTGGAGTCTGAGTAGGGAATAAGCACCATCTTTTATGACCAAATACCAGAGCATTCCAGGCACTTGTGCCAAGAGGATCTATGTGTATTCCAGTACCAGAACGTTGAGGTCCCATAACAAACCAACGGTAAGGTGGCCTCCTTTCTTCTCCACAGTATTTGAACAAATCATCCCTAAAATAAGTAGGGACTTCATAATCTTCAAGAAGCTTTTTTCTTCTGAGATGCTCACCAAAACTACTATCAAAAATATAAAGTGGACTGTCGTCAGTCGTTGTCCTCATGTACTCTACGTAATACTTCATTTTCATCTTAACACTGTATCCTTCATTATCTTCGCCACATTTAAACTTTTGGTTTCTATACTTTTTCGCTAGCCTATCTGAGGTCCACTTATGATTAGCTTTCCAGTTAGTCTGGACATTTGTTACAACTACAGGTTTGTATATTTTCTCATATTTCTCTATAAATTCTTCCTGTGATACTTCATTCTCATTAATTCTGTCTACATTGTCTTTACATTTTAGAAATTCATCAAAGTTATTGAAGTATTTTAAAGCTGTCCATTGGTATTTATCTGCTAATTCTAAAATAAGTAAACAGGTATATTAATACAACAAATATTTATTATACTTAACGAGTCAGTTTTGTCATCTATACTAATATTATAAAGCTGAAGAGTTTGTTTGTTTGTTTGTTTGTTTGAACGCGCTAATCTCAGGAACTACTGGTCCGATTTGAAAAATTCTTTCAGTGTTAGATAGCCCATTTATCGAGGAAGGCTATAGGCTATATATCATCACGCTAAGACCAATAGGAGCGGAGCACCAATGAAGAATGTTTCAAAAACGGAGAAAATTTATTACTATTGAGAGACGCAGACGAAGTTGCGCGGGTCAGCTAGTTCACAATAGCTGTTTATGGTTAGGCACTAAATGTTAGTAATTAAATAGAAAAAAAAAAACTTGGTAATAGTTAGTTAGTTAAACTTTAAACTTATTATTTTTTTTAAATTTGGCCCTATTTAATTCTGATAGTAAGACAACAGTAATAATATTATCAAATAAAAACTTTCCCTGCAATGTTTATTGTTTTGGTAAATTAATTTTAACAGGCAAATCATTCTGTTTATAACAGGCATGATAAAGGAGGATTAGCTCGGGTAACTATATAATATACATAGAAAAGAAAAGATTATACCGACAACCCTGGCGAGATAATGGATTTGAGATGCCCCACGTGCAGGAAACAGTACAAGAAAAGAGCCTGGGTCCTAAGACATTTGAAAACACCCGATATCATTGATGCAAGACAGATGTCTGGAAGTTCGTGAATTGCTGCTATGGATAGAGTTGACCCTCACATATCTCAAGGCAGGCCAGAGACTGACCCGAACCATGAGCCCATCAACATCTGAGCCCGTCTTAGCATTCCCTCCCTAACAGAGACCACTTGGAAACCACACAACCAGAAGTTGGCAGATCTCCTAGAACATCCTAGAGAAAAACAAGACCTAAATAGCCAAGTCGAAACTTCCCAAAAAGTAATTTACACATATTTCCACGAGCACACCTACCCGCAACACGCTATAATTAAAAAAGGAAATGAAAACAAACTTAAGACCAAATTGAGAAAGAGAAAGAAGGACCTTGTCAAACGACCACGGAATGCCAAAGGCATGGGCGATATCCACCTGAACCACCAACTGGCCAGGGCTTCACGATCAATACTAAAGTTAATTCAAGGAGTATCAGTACAAATTGCTTACGAAACTGACAACCTCGAATCGAAACCCTTACCAATATTCCAGAAATATTTTTAAAGAGAAGCGTAGACAACTGCTTCTAACGGCCGACCAGATCTACAAACACTATAAAACTACGTACGAGGTGCCAACACAGGAGAAGACCTATCATGAACCAAGTGCACAAAACCCAGCAAGCCCTCGTTTTAAATTTGATTGGGTTACAATCCAACTAGGTCTTAGTAGAAGTAGATACCCAAATTAGAAAGAAAAATTCAAAATCAGCTCCAGGGTCTGATGGTATACCATATTATATAGTATATAAAAATGACCATCAGTGCGTAAACACCTTCTAAGTATATTCGGCAAGATTCGACCAGATCTTGAACAAAGAAATACCAACAACCTTTGGAAAGGCTAATTTTATCCTCATTCCTAAGAAAAGTGAAGCAGTAGATCCCAGGGACACTAGACCCATGGCTCTTACCAATACAATTTCTAAAATATTTTTCTCCTGTCTTCAATTAAAAATAATACAGTTTATGTCCAACAATAATTACTTCAGACCAAATTACCAGAAAGGGTCCGGAATCTCTGGATGTCTGGAACATAACTCATTACTTGCGAAAAGTCGCAAAGATGTTAGGACAAATGAAAGGCAAATTACAGTCTGTTGGATAGATTTAGAAAACGCCTTCTGCTCAGACGACACGAGCTCATGTGTATAACTTTCCGCCAATAGTTTGTGAAATAATTGCATCATACTATAGTAAATTAAAATTTCTAATCACAGAGGGAGATACAAAACCCTTCGAATTAAGATTAGGGTTGTTCCAAGGTTGCTGCTTATCACCTGTAGTAGTATTTAATACATTTATAAATATATTAATAGATTAATAGATAATATGTCAACATACGAAAAGAGGTGGGGCTACCGGTTTAAGGTCTATGGAAAATATAAGGAATCCATCTCACGATCCTCACACGTAAACCGAAACGGTGCCAAGCACTACTGCGTAAGGTGGATGACTTCTGTACCTGGACGGAGGGAATGAAGACAGAACCTAGCAAATGCTATTGCCTTTGTGTGGGCCGGCGAGGTACCAGATATATCTCATATGACCCCGGGATTACTAGTGGTGGGAATTCCTTGGAAGAAAGATAGACCACAAAGGTCGTACTCCATCTATGAACGCAATAGTCGATGACTTCGTAAAAGACATTGACTGGGTAGACCTACAGCCAGTAACATAAAAAAGCTTGGATTTACGACAACTAGTTAACATCACGTCTCAGCTGGCCGTTTCTGGTATACGATATAAACCAGAACCACTTAAGAACACTGGACGCGAAAGTCACTAAGACATTGAAGTCGTAGCTCGGGCTAGCAATATCTGCAGACCAGTCAACGTTGTACAGGGGCTCGAATAACTTTGGAATGAAATGAAAAAGACCTTCGGAACTTTACAAACACGTAAGACTTACCGAAATGCATGTATTATCAAAATCACAAGACGTAATCGTTAGATCCCTTCCAAAAGACAAAAAATCATCAGAGCTCGAGTCACGACGTTGGACTGGGAGTTAACTCTAGGAGAATTTGTATCCCACCAGCTTTAAAAAGGCGCACACTTTTATACGATTGGTCACCTGCCCTATAATTTTTTTACCTCAACGCCTTTTAATTGACTCTCCCCGATCAAAGCAACCTAGTAAGATGGGCAAAAGCTACAGAAAAGGCTTATAAAATGTGCAGTGCGAAAATAGGTACAGCCAGGCACTTACTAACAGGTTGAAAGGCGCTATTAGACCGGGGTCATTATTCACAGTCATTATTACAAATCATACGCGAAGCTATAAGTTTATCGCTGGGAGCGAAAAAATTACAATAAAAATAAGAACAACATCGCGTTTCTAAAGTAAGGCTCAACAAAAATGACTTCACAAAAGCTGTACTCAATTATAAATACCGCCAGTGACTGGACATTACTAGTAGACACGTATGAAAATCATTACAGAATACCGGAGGATTTCTGTGCCACTGTGTCCAGAACAGACATATTTCTTTATGCAATTTCAATTATGCGTATAGTACTAGGAGCTAACGGTGCCGTGGGAAACGAATATCCCTAAAGACCATGCTTTAAAAAGAAACAAGCACTTTGACCTAATCAACGAAATAACTAAAAATGGTTATGTCGTTGTGTTGTGCAGTGGAAGTGGGTGCAAGGGGTATACCAGCTAAATCTCTCTATAACCTGCTTAAAAACCTTGGATTGCCAAGAGCTTCAGTAAGCTCTTTTCTTTTAAGCAGTACTGCTAGGCTCCTATCAACTGTGGTTAGGTAGAGGGGGTAACACAGCCGACAGTGGAGGTGAGCACTGAGGAGTACTCCCTATACCAGGGTCGCAAATCCCATCTATCACACGATGAATCCGACCACCTGCACAGTGAATCCATGGAACGCTAAGGAACAGGTCTTCTATATATAACTAGTTGGTACTATATCAAAAGAACTAAAACTGTAGCACACAAAAGGCCAATTCATCAACATTATCATGTGGAATAGCTCAGAATAAGTCTAATCCTAATAATTATTTTATTAAACATTGTCAGCTTTGATATCTTTCAAAACTATAATATTTTTACACATCTCACACACTGCCTCCTGATCCCAAACTAGGCAGAGCCGTACAGGCTCTGCCTAGTATGGTAGCTATAGTAACTAGACTGCTGATAAACATACTTATAGTACACCCAGACACCGAACTAATGACTGTGCTCATCACACAATTATTTGTAATGGATGGGAGTCAAACCCACGACCTCTGGCCTAACAGTTTGGGTCACTAACCAGTAGAATAATTATATACTATATAGTGTATTTAACATCATTGATTGAATTAATTAATAATTGTAAATTATTATTATTATTATAATTATACAATAAAATTACTTTTATTGTATATTTTATAAAAAAATATATAATAAAAATAAATTTTCAAACTTCACAATATACTTAACAAAGCTCAATTACACATAACAAAAACATAGTTGGACTGACCACCTGAAAAAGGTATCTTGTATATGGAAGATGAGGGTCAGGGCAGTAGGTTGGAAGCTGTCTAGTAAGCAGACTATGGGTCAATGGATTTAGGTCAATAGGCTGATTGATGGATGGAAAACCAGACAATTAAACCCTATCCAACATAATTTTGGAAGTATGCAGCAACTTCTGAAGCAGTCACTTTATTTTTATATGAACTTTTAGATATTCTGAAGATTAATACGATACGTAAAGGAAGCAACTTGATTGAGATTATAGTAAATAAAAATATTAATGTGTTAATGTTAGATATCTAATTTACAAGAGTCAATCTGCTTATGCCGTGAAGTTAATTACCACGCTTTCAAAGATCATTCTAGAATCCCTTCATTTAACAACTAAAATATGTGCAGTTACTCGCAATGTAACTAAGTTTTTCAAGGCTACTCTACTAGCTTAACAATTCTTTAATGAAACGGATTTAATGACAAAAATGTTTACACCCGAAAGTATGCCAATTTTCATAGAGGTTTGGATACCGTTTACTTACCGGGTCTCGCTTTCCTTTTAACTTCCTTAATACGCTTTTTAGCTTTATGCGATAGTTTTGGTTCATTGTCCATTCTCTATCTGATTTAAATTTGTACCAATTTATAATGGAAGCGATGGCTACTAGTAAAAAATTAAAATTTCAATGATTGAATGAACAGCGTTGACTATGTCAAGTTAATTGACTTGACAATGTACTTCTTTATGGTACATGACGTCTTCCTAGAGTTGTACAATATAATTTTCTACAGAGTTATCGATTGTTTTTCAGAACATGGGAAAAAAAACTTCTTTAACATAATTTTAGGAAACAGTACAAGCATGTAATTTTTTTCAACTTTTTATTACATAGAGATTAATCGAATATTTTTCAGCAGTGTTACCAGTCATCAATCGGTTACATTGAAATTATTTATTCAACTGGCAATGTAATTTTCATTTCGACGCATTGGCAGACTGATAATTTTAGAATTTCGCGTTTATAACCGAAATAATTTGAACATTTCTGGTTTTTTTTCCGTTTTTATTTACTTTTATTAATACAATTTTCAAATCAATCGCGTATTCTAAAATAATATTTTAAAGTGATTGATTTGACTCTTGTAGTGAAACAAATTTCAAACGTTCCAGTCTGAAGTGTGTAGCTAGCTCGATATAACTGTCAATCTGGGTGTAGAAATTTATTTTGTAATTTTCACCGGTTCTTATGTGTAATTTCTCAATGTATTAGACAATTTTTGAACAAAGGTTCCTTGAGAAATAATGTTCTATAGTGTATGTGGTGCTTAAATTTGTGCTAAAATGGATGACGGTTCAGTAAAGATTCAATCTGGAATCAACATCAACATAAAAAGAACAGATGGTAAGTGGGAACGTACCTGAAATATCTACTCTTACATTATCGGCTGATATGCTAGTCTCTGTGTTCGTTCTTGCAGTCGACGATTCAAGATCTAATATGAATTACTTAAAGCCCTTGAGGAGTATTTTATCCCCTGGTGTTATCGTTTAAACCACTCATTATGTTCGTTAACTAATATCGGATATGGTGTTGCTGTTCAAAGTGTCTAATCCTAGGCTAATATTATAATCACTGTAGTGAATCGTACGAGCTTTGGGTTTTACCAAAATATTCAAGAAAAATATAACTTTTCTTTTAAACAACTGTATCTAATCTTAACAGGAATCATTGATGGCCCCTGCGCCTATTAGAATATGTTATCTATGACTCAAATTAATTTCCTTTTAAAGTTTTATATTTTAAGGTTCCTTATTTAAATATTTACTTTTATTAGCATATTACAAAAACTTTTTACCTCCAATTAGTCATAACATTTTAATGGAAATTCTGAACAAAAGTGTATGTGTTATTTAATCATGTAAATAGAAACATTAAGGATTAAGGTTGTTTTCATGTTTATTTGGATAAAGACTAGTGGTTGCCCTAAATGTATAATTCAAATGAACTTTGACCAATCACAAATAATCTTTCAAATTCATGCTTTACTTGGTAGGTTTTATGTTATTGCTTTTGAAAAGAGAATTGAGATTAAAAAAATATACCTACACATTATTTTACATTTAAGCCAGCAGTGCCTATCTAGATGAAAATAGTCTGCCAGTAGCTGCTGGGTATTAGGTTCTGCTGATATAAATGAAACATTCAAAAGGTTTATCAGCCAATCTCTAGTTGAGTTAAATATATCGATACAAAAGTTTAATTTGAATATGTATATAGTCCTACAGTTTAAAAGCTCATGATTCTGGTGATTGCTATATTTGCTACTTAATCTCATCGTGAAGAATTTTAATGCTAAGTTTTAATATTAGTTATATTATATTTATTTAGTCAACTCATCATCATCAACAGCCTTTACTAGTCCACTGCTGGACATAGGCCTCTCCTTAGAAAGGAAGTTATGGCCTATACCACGCTGGCCAGATGAGTTGATATAGAGTTTGTGTCAAGTTTTCTTCTCTCTGCAGTGCTGTTGTCCTGCGTAGTTTGCTTCCTTAGTTTTCTAGAAGGTCTATTAGTCAGCTTGTCCTATACTACTCTGATAACAATGACAATTTCATTTTTTATATCTAATATTAAATAGAGGTGTCTAACACAGACATTTATGAAACTGGGAACAACTAGTATAATGTTGTGTCAGCTATTAAAAGTGACATAAAGCACTTACTTTTTGTTTAAAAGAAAAGAGTAGGAGTAGTACACTCTTTATTAGAAAAGTTTGTACTGCTGCTTTGGAGGCTACTGCGAAGAGCATATGATACAAGGTTAGCAAGATTTCATGGATGGCCATGGTCACTGTTCACCAAGTACCCCTTTCACTCGTTTCCCCCCTATATAATAAAATAAATATGCATGTACATATTATAAATTTAAATGTACTTTTTTAATTTTTGAGACATTGTTAAGAGAATGGAGGAGTCTATTATCTATTATTATTATCTTAAAAATAAAAGTTTTATTTAATTAGTACTGAGTCCACCCAGAAATTTATAAATAATACTTAACATAGTTACTTTGGAGAGTTATTTTAAATACAATGATGGCGTTGGGGCGGTGACTGCGCGGCCTTGCTGCTTGCCGCCATATACGGCACCACCGCCGCACGCGCCGTTCGGTGCGCTACAACGCAACCAATGACGATAATTGCCAATTAAGGCAGGTTAATTTTAATTCTGATAAAATTTTGCTATGTACAGCATTTCACAACTTTTATCCTAAATTATATATTCTATGGAAACAGGCGTTATCTCAGGCTCACTCTAGGCGTCGCCGAACCCCACTTAAAATTAGGAAAAGTCACCTGGCTTTTTCATCCGATGAGTCTCGGCCATATTGTATGTATACATTAATTTATCCTCATCTGCCATTTTATCCTAAGTTCCATTTTAGTTTATATTCATCTAACTAACCATGAAATATTTGCACCTTGTTCATTATACATCCAAATAAGAAATCCTCAGAAATAGTGTCTAGAGAAACGAATTAAATAAAGTTTTTTCTGTAGCAAGTGACCAATTCCAAGTGTGGGTGCTGGCGCCGATTGCCGTTACCTCGCCTTTACCATTTTGGTTTGTCTATGATATAAAAGTTAGGCTATGCTAATAATTTATCAATTTAATGTTCAACTTTACCAATATGAGGGTTTTAGGTGCGAATGTTTAAGTGGTATGTCTGTTACACTATGATAGAAGTCTTTAAAAACCAAAGTTTCACTAAAGTTTATCAAAGACTAAAATTTGATTAGTAATAATACCATCAGAAAAATAAAAAAGATGTGCTGCGATTTACAATATAATTTAATTTAGCTTTGACTTTTGACTGGTATACATTACAGCCCGTAAAATTTTCCAGTAAGAAATATGGCTTTTATAATGGCTTGTAAGTCTAAAATTTTTTCATAAAACGAAGTGGCAAAAACGAAGATGCAGTTTCCGTGCAATTAATGTTTATCGTTATTCGCCGTGGTTTTCCAGGCGTCAATCGTGCATGCAGCACAGGAAACTATCAATATGGCCGGTGCCACGCATGGCAATAAATAGACAAGGTTACGAGATACGGACAGCGAATCTATGGATGAGTTTTGACTGTGTTCCTTGTGATGAAAATTTCGTGGTCATGACAGAGTGCCTGCTTGTCATAATAGTAAATCTATAGTGATGATCCAAATGCATGAGAATTTCTAATCTTGTATCGCGATTGCTATCGCTGAACGGGATGTGGAGAGGGCCGATCTCGAGCGTAGAGGACGTCGAGGACCTCTGGTGGCAGATTAACTGCTGCGGTAGGCGGTAGGATGGCGGCCTAGTCGCAAAAAAGATTGGGCCTGTCGGCCAAAAAAAAAGGCCACTTGTTTGAATTATGAGGAAACAACAGTGTTGTTATAGTTTTTAGATGTGAATTGGCAACACTGCTTTTTTTCTGGGAAGGTATATTCGTGTGAATTTACTTCCTGGTTGGGTATATTCGTGTGATCTTACTTCCTGGTTGAGTACCGTCGTCGCCCACTATGGTTTTACAAGGTTATACCATCGATCTATACTGAGAGCCTATAGTCGTATTTATGGCCAACCCTTTTCCTGGTCGAGTTTTTTTGCAACAATAATTATACTGAAATGAATGCTTGCAAATGGCTACATTAATAACAGTTTCACCATAAAGGGGTCTTTCTTTTTGCTTATTTCGTGGAGATCCACAAAATAATTAATATTGGTAATAATAATTAGGCCTCAAACTGCTGCAACAGCTGTCCGTGTGGTGACGGATTAAGAATACGGATTGTCACCACCCCGTGGGTGTCGTAAAAGCCGCCTAAGGGAGCAAACTATGCATGTCAACAAAACTGCAAAGAGAAGGAAAACTTGACACAAACCTTATACCAACCCGTCTGGCCAGCGTGGTATAGTAGGCCAAAACCTCCTTTCTAAGGAGAGGCCTATGTCCAGCAGTGAACTGTTAGAGGATGTTGATGATGATGATTAGGCCTCAAAGGCCTCCAAGGCTTTTAAGGTCTAATAAGAAGATAAGCGAACATTGTTGAATATAAATCCTAGCATTAAGGATTTAAACCTTGTACGAGAAACAGCCAACCAACACTGCGTAAATAACTTAGTGAAAGTATTCATTTCTCTGTATAATTATTCCTTTAAGTAGTTTCTATTCTAAATGTTCACTTCGGTATGTTTAGCGCAGACATGCTGTTCTGTAATTACCCTTTTAAAAAAAGAATCGAAACGTGTTTTTTTTTTGTTTATTGGTAATAGACTTCTGTCTTTCATCTCTTTTGACATCATAATCACAGTTAAAAAGTAATTATTTGATTAATGGTCAAAACAATCATTCAAATTAATATACAGCATCGTATCGAACTACATGCCATTATTTTATTTTCTTAAGATATACGTATAAAATAAGTTGATGTATAAAAACGTACGAAGGTCTGTACGCGGTACGCGTGGCGCAAACAACCGGTGACTCATTGTAGAACGGCTTCCCTCGCTCGACACCGCCGCTGACCGACATACTAAACAAGAAACTCCACGTAACAGTACTATTGGACGTTTTTTATACCGAATAGTAATTGATATCATAAAGCAGTAACTTCTACGGATTTATGTTCTTATTTTTTTTTAATTTTTATTTCATTGCTTAATCTGTAATTATGTTATTGGGCATTGCAACTCTATTGTTTTTTTTATTTCTATTTTCGACTACTGAGAGGATTTTCCATTTCACTTCACTTAGTCAAACTCTCTCATTAAAATAAGTTAATAGTTACTAGTAATGTTAATACTTATCTAATGAGTTTGTGTTTATGGTTAGATCATAGTTTTAGTAAAACGGTAGTGGCCAATGGAAACGCATCTTCACACATGCATACTCGATGTGGTGTATGAATTATGCGCGCGCGTCATAAAGTCGATGGAAATAAAATATTATTAAAATTGAAATAATTGTTTATAAAACTTATGACTCTTAAGTTACAAGTGTTCATGGGCTGAGGTAGTTATTTATTATCGCGTGAACCGCCTGTTCGTATACACTCAATACAAAGATACTTTAATTAGAACCGTAAAATATTGTATTGACATCTTATATTAGTCGACTATTTAGTTAATTTATTTCAGTTATTTTAAAAGACATACGTACACCCATTTTGCAAATTTAATGTTACAACATGGTATTAAAAGATACACAATTTCCTCAACCAAGTTCCTTTCCTTTGCTCAACCAGGTCTAAGACCGGAGAGGCCAAGGTTTGAAAGCTTCAATAATCCGACGTATCTATCTGTGCAATACAAACACATATATCTTTATGCATGCACTGCGGTAGTGTATGGGCGTTTAGACTTTAAATAATGTTCATATTATTCACTTTAGTAACAAATGTTTATAGTGAGCGATGTACGAATATAAGATCGTGGGAGTTAGATTCATAGTAAGTGCACAATATTGTTGTCTTGTTATAACGCTACGCTGTTCAATTTTATTTAACTACTAACTTTGCGTATAATCTATACTAATATTATATAGAGGTAAAATTTGTAAGTTTTGGATGTTCGGGGTAATTTTAGGAACTACTGGTTCGAATTGAAAAAATATTTTAGTGTTGGATAGCCCTTTAATAGAGGAAGCATATAGGCTATATAACAATATGCTACAACCAATAGGAGATGAAAATCCAACTAAGTATACCAATAGGGGAAAAAATATGGGGAGAAGGAAGAAGCAAATTAAGTTGCGCGGTTCATCTAGTATTTTATACTTTGTGACATGTTATGACTAAAATCTGGTTCTGTCTACAAAGATTCGGAGAACCAGATTTTAGACCTTTGTTTAGTTAAAGGGTTTTTAAACAACTTCAAAGAAAGACGATTCTTAATTCGATGGTACTTTTAATGTTTCATCATCAACAGCCTTTAATAGTCCACTGCAAGACGTAGGCCTCTCCTATTTTTTATGTTTAATACCTCAGAATTCCGCTATTCATGAACCGATTTGGTGTTTTTTATTTGGGAGGGTTTGGCCCCATGCTGGATAAAATACGAGTGGTATTTTGTCTTGCATGGGCTCACACGGACCTAAGGATGAAAAATTAAGGAATGAAGGAAACTGTTTATGACAATTTATTATGATGCAGGAGCTTTTTCAGAAGTTGATTATCACATCCGCAATTTCCCTTTCTTAATAAAATCCCTTGATTTATAACTTAATTAGCGTTTGAATGAAATTTCCGGGTGTTGATGGATTAAGAATACGCAGTGTCACCACTCCTATGGATCCCGTGGGTGTCGTGAGAGTCGACTAAGGGAGCTCACTACGCACGACAACACCATTCCAAAGAGAAGGTAAACTTGACACAAACCCCTGTACAACCCGTCTAGCCAGCGTGGTATAGTAGGCCAAAACCTTCTTTTTTTTCTAGAGAGAGTCCTATGTCCAGCAGTGGACTATTTAAGGCGATGTGTGATGATCATGGAAAGTCTTCCGATTCAAAGATTGTTCTTTAATGAAATGGACCTTTGGTTTACTTAATATGTAATCGCGTGACCCTTTTTCTGTTTTCATGACCTTTTACATTTGTTTACTGATTACTTTACATATTCATCTAATTAACAACTACAAAACTAATGCGTGAGTGCCTCCAGAAATGGTTCGTGTTTCCAGCTAGAAATTAACCACAAACTTCCGGACGAACGCTATTTGTGCTATGTAAAACCGATGTTATGAATATTTACGGTTCCATAAATAGATATCGCATCCATTTTAATGCTAAAACCAAGGCTAACAATAAAGTTCTTACAAAAAAGTAAAAAGAACGATTTTTTTTAAATTAATTACGGCAACTAAATCTACTTAATGTAAAAATAATGCGAACTTTCGAACGAGGGCAAAAGAGCAACGGATCACGTCCACCACCCGGATTATAAGTGACTACCGCCGCATATGGACACCAACAACTCATAAGTGCTGCCATTTCACCCCCTTCTCCTAGAATCAGGGGCAGAGATTAGGCTCCGGTAACATCACTCACCATGTGAAAAGCAACGGAGGAGCTGCTTAACACCGGTTTTTCTGTGAGGCCTTGGTTTTGGATACTTTGCCACTAAAGCCTGTGTCCGGCAGTAGACTACTAAATGCTGTTAATGTGATGTGAGGATGTGATCAATTAAAAAAAATATATTGTGATGTCTGGCATATAAAATGTATAAATAAAAAATCGTAACATTAATAAAATTATGTATCTCCTTTCTTCTGGAATTTGACGTCAGCGGTCAATGAACAGACGTGGATGGATTTTCACATCGAGTCATAAATATATTATGTACATCTGTACTATAAAATAAAACTAACGAGATGTTTTTTTTGTTTGTTTAACGCGTTAATGTCTGAAAATATCAGTCTAATTGGAATAGTTATTGTTTATGTTTATATTTTCATTAACAGCTTTTATTAGTCTACTGTCTGGACTTAGAAAGGAGGTTTTGGCCTACCAAACCACCGTGCCACACGGATTGATATCTCTATACCATTTGTGTCAAGTTTTCCTTCTCTTTGCAGTGTTGTTGTCATGTGTACTTAGCTCGCTGTAGTCGGCTCTTACAATACGCACGGGATGATAGTGATACTCCGTGTTCTTAATCTGTCACCACACGGGCTATTATCTATCTTCTATTCAATCTTAATTTGTGTTGGACAGACTATTCATTGAAAATAGTTATATGCCATTTAACATCACGCAACATTCCTTAGTGACAATAAATGCAATTAAAACGGCTGGAATCGGCTTCTATCGAATACGTATACATACGAGTACAGTTTTTTTTAACTTCTGATATATATTTCAGGAATGTTGATTTTACTCTAGCACATTTATTTCGGTGGTCCCCAAGCTTGTAATATGTTAGCTACATTGTATTTTTTTTGTAAATACATAAATATTATACATAGACATCATCCAAATTCCGAAACAAATATTTGGAGATCATAAAAATTCGAGACCTTCAGAGAGAGAGAGAAGCAGTCGCATACGCTACCACTAGTGCCATCGAGGCAGTCAATAATAACTAGGTTCAATATTATGTGTATAATAACATACATATAAACAGTTCAGAACTAGTCAGTCTTGTAACCTTAGTTGCGTATGCGTGGGTGACTTTGTCCCGCGCTGGTTCTAACTAGAATGGTCGTGGCGACACGAAACGAGTGCAGTACTCAATTATTTACATAATTAATATTTTGTAAACATTTTATTAATTGAGACCCCATTAATACTTTGTTGTTAACTGTCTGTGTTTACCGCCTTAAAAATAACAACATTACATCAATCTCTTTCATAGATATTGCCGGGTGTTTTTTTTTATTATTATTATTAGTAGAGTTATTACCCGACTGCAGCAGAAGGAGATTTATGGTTTTCGAGTGTACATGTATGTATGTAGGTATATTTCTTTGAGATACTCTGTAGTTGACGGCTTGATAGATTTTGGCGTTTAAGGTATTGTTAGATTCGTCTTGATAGTGAATTTTAGAAAAATTAAAATCGATGTTCTTTAAATTTTAAGTGTAGTAGGTACTTACAAATTTACACGCAGTCGGTTTTTTTTAGTTATTATTAATAGTTTTCTATATAAAGATATAAGAAATAAAGGCATATTTAGGTATTACTGGCATCTAGTAAAATCTGTATGTCTGTATCGTATTCCCCAAAATAATAAACTGCTTTGAAAACTCATTGACGACTAAGGCATTGGTCGTTATCACAGTTACACGCAGACTGAGTATCAACGACACGTGAGGGGATTTAAAGTGTTCACTGCTTAAGATTCTTTTCACAATAATTTGTACCAAATTCAGTGATTCAGTGGATAATTAATGCTGACTGTACATATGCTAGTAAAACCCATTAAATACTGCAAAATCTTGCCCTTGCAATTACACTATTGATATAAGCACAGTTTATAAGCCCACTTTCAATTTTATGTCTGATGGCATTAGAAACCTTATGTGGGCATAGGTTGTTGGTCATGAAGTGTTTTTTATGAACGGATAACTATTAACTTCGCTGCCTGTGTCCCTGGTCGCGACAAGTTTTGCCACAAAAAATGGCTGACGAACTCGAAAGTCAGTAAGAGTCTCAAAGTCGTCATGTCGCCCAAAAAAAGAAACATAAATTGAAAGTGAAAGCTAAATAGATATTAAATAATATATTAATTCACTAATTAAGACGTCTTCGCTCTAATTATAGACCTGCCACACACAGCTCTACGTCACCCTGCCTATGGCATTAAGACCGCCTTATGCAATGTTTGCAGGGAGTATTAAATAAATAAATCAACTAAAAGGTATCTTAACGTCTTAAGATTCAATAGATGTTTGTATTTGCAAGAATGCGTGCATCGTTATTGACAAGTTTGCAACTCTGTAACTGCATATAGTAATGGACAAAAGGATGTATTTACGTATATGTGTATATTATTAGTTTATTCGTATTCATTTTTTTTTGTTTTTGAATTTTGAGCATCTGAAATCAAATGTGTCATTTAATTCTATGTGAATTTGATCAAAAATTAGAATTTATTCCGACTGCTCAATGTCATCATCATCAACAGCCTTTAATAGTCCACTTCTGGACATAAGCCTCTCCTTAGAAATGAGGTTTTGGCCTTCTATACCACGCTGGCCAGACTTGGGGCTCGGGTTGTGTCAAGTTCTCCTTCTCTCTGCAGTGTTGTTGTTCTGCGTAGTTTTTTCCCTTAGTCGGCTCTTACGACACCCACGGGATGAATAGGGGTGGTGACACTCTGTATTCTTAATCCGTCACCACACGGACCATGCTTAATGTAACTCTAAGTAATTTCAGTTAAAATTATATTAAAATCATGAGACCAAAGTTATTTGTTAGACTGTGATCACAGTAGACTTCACGAGTGTGTACAAAATATATTACGACCATTATTTTACATACTTAAAGAACTTTCTTATTCGTCATACCTTCCTGTTTCTGTAGTTTAGTTTTATAATACTCAGGGAAAATAGTCACGTTCATTGTTTCGTGATGTTGTTTCTCTGGATAACAGTTTCATCTGTTACAATAACAGAGTTTTCGGGGTTTAGTTTTATCTGTCATAACTTTATTCCTCAGTATAAGTAAATCAGCAGACATATCAGACCCTTGTCAAACTGCTATTGGCCAGTACTTAACGATAACAGTTGCAATTATTTGAAAATATTTTCAATGAAAAGAAATCTGAGCGCTTTGAATGAGCAATGTATTTTAGTAAACTTTCCATTAATTGTTACACAGTGGCAATCTCGTGTTGAAAATACATATAGAGGTAATAATTTAATTCAAATTATTCGTAGCTTTTTAATCGACTTCATAAAGGAAGAGGTTATCAATTCGGATGTTTATTGTTTTATGTTTAGGGTTTACTTTACCAGCTTTTGTTGCACTTCACTAAATCTCTTATTTCCATTTAAATTGCTTTAGTCTTGTATATTTCATGAGAGAAAAAGACGTAGCGTCTATTAATAAATAGTATCTGTCATTTCTTTCTTGCGTGAATTTTCGTGAAATTGAAACGTGTTAACAATTAATGTTACAAAGCTAAAGACGAATCCGGTATTTATTTGTCAATTTAGAAGAAATCGTTGAACGTTGAAGATTAACCTTCGACACCCACATACTTTGTTACTGGATATATTTGACCAATTGAAGAGCAGTACCTAAAAATTGCTTTGTCAATATGGTGTCTATTTTAGTGATTTTTATTTTAATTCATCAAATATTACGAAAGTTTCTACTTATTTTATGGAATTTTGGTAAGATTTCATTTAGTATTGGTATTGACATTTGAATTATAATTACTGACCTACAAGGTCGACTTTGATAGACGGTTGTGTGTGTGTATGACGTAATATGAATAGCATTCTGACATTCCAAATGATCATAGCTTCCATTATGTTAAATGGTAGTTTTGATTTTCAAATATTAAAAACTACTATTCGCAGTTTCATCTGCTTTTATTGGTGATAGCTATTGGCTTCGCGGGTGATTGTTACATCATCTTGACTTGACTTGACGGGCCTGTTGGTCTAGTGGTTAGCGACCCTGACTGCTAAGCCGGAGGTCGTGGGTTCGATTCCCACCCAGGACAAATATTGTGTGATGAGCACGATCATTTGTTCTGTGTCTGGGTGTTATTTATCTATAATATGTATGTATTTAAAAATATATAAGTATGTTTATCAGCAGTCTGGTTACCATAGTACAGGCTCTGCCTAGTTTGGGATCAGACTGCCGTGTGTGAGATGTGTGAAGTTATTATATTATTATCTTCCTCATTAAACACTATCCAATACAAATCAAAACTGACCGATAGTAAATATCTGACTGCTAGATAGAGATACAAACAAAATAATCCTAACCACCTCACAAATAATCACTTAAAACACTTTAGTTTTACTATATTTTTATAGATTACCGTAAATTAGCTGAAAACATTAGAATGGATGCTTGAAATTTAATGAAGAAAATTTGTCTAGAAGCTTCTTTCTTGATGAGATTACGTTGGAACTGTGCAACCTGCCTAAGGTTCAGCATCGACCTTGGCGGGAGTGGTGAAATTTGTAATCGGATTGGAGAAAAATCTTTTCCACTTTTCTAAAATACATTGAACTGGCTCAAGCCATGGTATTGTTTTCTTAGATTTTGGTTATTGTGAAATGCTATCGATTCGGTAATATCTTCATAGTTCTTTTTTTTCATGGTGTACAGCAACTCATACTGTCCTACATAGTTATAACAATCGTGCAATGTTAAAAAGCAACGAATAGTGAATTTTTCATTTATACGCTATTAGTTCGGCTTTCTGATTCATCTCAAGAGGAGCAAATCTAGATCTAATATTAGAGCTTCCTGGCGCGTGTGACGTTCCTCATTCCAGTTCATTGACACACAAGTCGTTTTCCTCAATTGGCTGAAGTCGTTTGCAGGAGCAATTATCATCTTGTTGCGTTCTGTCGTTCTATTTATTGAGATTGAATCATCGTTTCTCTGTTAGTTAACGAGATTTATTTACCCGAGAAACACAAGCTGGTGGTGCCGTCATTTGTTAAAAGTTTTGACTGTATTTTCAAAAGGTTTTATTTAACTGGGCCTGTTTGGGTCAAATTTAGTAATTAAAATTATACCCCTTTCCTCTTGACCAATTGATCTGAAATTTGGTGTACACCTTATTTCTGATGTCAATACAATAATTTTCTTGTTGCAAAACCTCTTGTTTGAAATATAAGTAGGTACAATTTCATACTAAGGGCTGATACTATGGTGTGTAGAGCTTGGTTGGCTCAGCTAGCTAACCAATCCTCGACGCATATAGGACCACTCTTGAGTCTAAATGCGGAAACCGAAGCCCACAACCAATACCAATACTATGGTGTATCCGGAAAACTACCTAGAAGTATTCCTTATGTTGAACTTTGACGACTGTAAAAAATTACATTTATCATTATAAAGTAATTTATGGAGTTTCAAATACGTATATCATTCAATCAGATAAAGCTCACGCCATCTCGTACTGTTACCTATCCACCTAAACGTCTAAAGTCGAGGGTTTTGCAAGGCTCTCAGAAAGTGGGTGGCGTGTGGGCGACGCCGTGGTTCCGTCTACTGATGTCATCATGTAGCCTCTTGTTCGTAAGCGACTTGATGTATAATATAATTTGAAAACAAATATAACTCACTTAGGAAACACAATATTTGTGCTTGGTCTCGCTTCCATATGTCTTCATTGTAGTGATTAATTGGAAAGGGGCAGAGAAGAAAGTCCGCGTTAAAATACATCTATTATTGGCTGATTTTGTGATTTATTGTATTATTAGTCTTATTCTTACTACAGATATACTTACTATACATTAGGTAGTCCTATGACCTTCTCTACATCGATATAGTAGGTAGGTTCTGTCTATTTAGTCTCGTTCATTTTCACATTATTGTTGTTGTTACATTATTTTACCTAATACGAAATTCTTAAAAGTTCCATCAATTTAAGGATTATTGTTTTTGTAAAAAATACGCCCTTCTGGTTAATATCATATCATGCAGTCTTTTATTTTTCTATAGAGCTCTATAAACTGTACATTACGAATGAAAATTTTACACTATTATTGAATGTATCATATATATATATATGTATACATATGTATATGAATAAAAAAATAATTGAAAAAAAAAAATCGGGTGTTGCAAATTTTTTAAAAAGAACCTTATTAGTATTATGTGAAAAAGCTGACACGAAAATCTCACACCATGAAGGTTTTATGTCAATTCAAAGTATTTATAACTATACAACGGCAATTTCATACTTTAACCTCTATTGGGCACAATTTCAAAGACCGACGTACGTGCCGAATAGGTTCCCGCCCTATCTATTGCCCAGCTCATACCTAGTAACGAAACCAGGGGCTGAACAAATCCTGGCAGTTTTCCAACGGAATCGGATATTGCTTTTAGAGCTACTTTCAATAGTTTCAAGTTTCTGAAATAGAATATACATACGACATTGTTAATAATAAATAGCCTAAGTTGGAAAAGTTATATAATATGATATGGAATAATATGATTTATTATGTTTATGATGTTTATATATACGATTTTACTTCATTAAAAACATTCTTATTTATTGAAAAGTCCGTTAGAATTCTGCAAACACTATTATATTGAAAACGTTGATATTGGATATGTATTTATTGTAAGTTGCAAAGCTTTGTCCGGTTTCGCTGACCTTGTATTTCGGTACACCCTATCAATTGAAACCGCTTTTTACTATAAAATACAATATATCGTAATTATAATATATTTTGATTCCAAACTAGGCAGAGCCTGTACTATGGTAACCAGACTACTGATAAACATACTTATATATTTCTAAACACATACATATTACTGATAAATTACACCCAAACACAGAACAAATGATGAACAAATGCTTATCACACAATTATTTGTCCTGGGTGGGAATCGAACCCACGACCTCTGGAGTAGCAGTCAGGGTCACTAACCAAGACAAACCAGTCACATTACACTAGAAGTAGGTCACTCTCCTAAACTCTCTCTATGCGAAGGATTATGTCGATTTCTTTGGTTCAATTTTACGATCAGTTCCATGGTAGGTACTTATTGTGGAGGTGGAAAGCTCTATTGTCCGCAATCGTGCAGCGCCTGCTGAATCTAGGCTTTAGTATAAAAGTCCAATATTAATTATTTTCGTCTGTATCTCATAGGTTTTCGTCTTTATCGCTGATATCGCTTCAATTCTTAAATTCATCTTTCCTTTGTTTTATATACCTACGATTAGTTCTATGCGTTCTTTAGAACTTGAAAATACTTATCTATAAGTAACACAAATACTTATCATGTGGGTGGAGATCGAACTTACAACACACGACGCAGGGACAGCCCGTGAGATAACTATTTGCATTCCAAGATTTTATAATTAGATAGGTACATGCACAAGGATGATGCACAATTTCTTTTAAATCTGCCAAGAAGGCAAACTTAATTCAATTGCACTGGAGATATCTTCGGAAGCGATCATTTCTAAAGATACCGCATTCTAAATTGTTATCGTGGACCATTTATTTTGACTTATTCAGATAATCGTATCTACCGTTTCGGAGATATAGAGGACATTTATTTTTTGTATTAAAACCTGCTTTGGAAACTGATAATGATTGTCTACTACATGTAAATAGCTTCTGTAATAAAACTAAAAGTAAATATGTTCATATAAACCAAAGATAATGTCAACCTAACATTGTATTTCGTCCTTGAGATGCCTCCGCCTTTCCTGGCGTGCTCATCACCACCGGATGGCGTCCATCACCATCTGATAACCGGATGGCGTAGTGGTTTGTGTAACGGACTGCTATTCCAAAGGTCACGGGTTCGATTCCGCTCATGTCAAACATTTGTGTGGATGAACATTTAATGTTTGATTTGGTCTGGAAGTTTCTATGTATAATATGTATGTATTTACAAAAAAAAAGTATATATGTATTTGTCAGTTGTCTAGTACCCATGGCACAAGCTCTGCTTAGTTTGGAACTAGATGGCGTTGTGTGAATGTGGTAGAATATTATTATTATATTATATGTAAGGCTATGTTTGCTGTGATACTATATTGTCGAAGTACTTTAAAAGGCAGGCATATCTTTACTGAAACAAACAAACAATAAAATCTAACAGAGAAATTGATTAATTAAATATATCATCCAGAATAGATTGTAAGGATGGACTAACTACCTACACACAAATTATAAGGAACCGTCTGGTCTCAAGTCAGTATCCTCTGATATTTCTTCTGATTCATTCCAAAGATGATCTCATTAGTTGTTTAGTCGTAGAAAACACCTTTGGCCAGACTGTCGGTGGTTACGACACCTGAGCAAATCAGCGACAAACGAATACTATACAGCCTACCGTCCGTAATGTTAAATAGATACACATGTGCCATTTCAGTTTGCACTTGTTCATAACACTGTATTCAATATATATGCCTAATAGTAAAATATTATTAGGAATCTTTAAACGTCCTTGGTTTCAATTTCAATATACGTGACGTAACGTTACCATAAAACGGCTTATTGACGTGTTAACCATCTGTCTGTTCTTTTTTGTATTGCACTATTATTGACTAAACAGTATTAAACAAAAAGGACTCATGTAAATCAATATGTTTGGTAACTCAGCGCTGAGTTAACCCTTTTTTTCTTTTATGGCAATAAAACCCATTTTAAAGAAAGAAAAAGATAAAAAAACATGTGTTTTCTTTATTTGTCACATACATTTGTAAATTAGTGATACTTTTGTTTTATCTACAAAATAATATCTAGTCTCTATCTACTGACTTCCTTTCTAGGGTATACCTGGTTCCCCGGCTATTAGTACCCGGCGAAGGCGTGCGGTTTTAGTCGGTTCGAGTCCGACATGCCACCGACAGGTGGTATCCGAGGGGATTTCCGCACGGAAAAAAAAAAAAAAAAGTCTATCTACTAATTATACAATATTTTATAGTTTATTAATATCCCATTCTTAATGATCGTTTTAAAATAAAATGAACTTGAATTGTACAAACTAGGGTTTCGAAGAAAGTCGAAATAATTAATCAGGTTTAAGAAAATTCTTGTGTCATTAAAAATAACTGAACACAATATAGCAAACTGACCCGCGCAACTGCATTTATGGCTCTTAAAAGGAATAAATTAACCCCGTTTTTGCAACATTTTTCATTGATGCACGTCTCCTATTGGTCGTAGCGTGATGTTATATAGCCTATAGTTTCCTTGACAAATGGGCTATACGACGGTAAAAAAAAATTCAAATCAAACCAGTAGTTCCTGAGATTAACGCGTTCAACCAAACAAATTGATAAACTGTTCAGATTTATGATACGAGTATTAGTGGTAGTATAATATCGGATTTAATAGAGTGTACAAACTATATGCAAATGAAATTTCTTCAACTAATTAGTGTTCAATATCTTCGCTTATCTACTTCTAGTGTGAATATTCACTGTTATCTATGTATCATATTATCAATGCTGTTAATAACTATCTGTCTTGTTTCTATGTCACGGTCGGCATAAAAACACATCAATTACGGTAACAGTATATATCTTTCCTTATAGTATTGCATAGATATTATTTTGTGTGTAAGTACAATGTGAGTATTCGGTATGTGTTCTTAGCTAGTCTAAAGTCGATAAAACGTCAAAAGATCTCCATGAAATACACTTGCTAGTTGCCATGTACCAGTTTTCATGTTTGGAGGGTCGCAAAACTTGAAATTTAACTAACTGAAAACTAAGTAACTAACTAACTGAAAATCCATTTCTAATACTCAAATAATTCAAGGTCTAAAATAGGCTACGAATTATTTTCTTCAACAAACAGGTTTACAAGATTTTGAGATCTTTAACACAAGTGTCCCAGAAAATAATGCTAACCTTAAAATTTATGGTCTGTGAAACTAGTACTATTTGTATGCGACCTTCAATTTTAAAGCAATTTTATATAACAGTACGTTTTTAGTATGACTAAAAGAAGAAGAAATATCGACAATGGAAATAGTATTGAGTAACAGTCCAGTAGTTTAGTTTAGAGAGTTTTCGAAAAACAGAATTAACACCATTATCTTATTAGCTAAGGGAACATAACAGTTAAAGATCTGCAATGAGACTAAATATCAGACCCATGAGTCATCATTATCGATCTCTACGGATATCATTGAGACCGTGTATGTGGTAACAATATTGCTAACATTATTTAATAAATAAAAATAAAAAAAATTGTTCTCTGCTCTTATATCTATAAATTTCCAACTAACTAGTTTTTGATATCTTTATTATATTAACAGAATGTATGTTAAGTAATTAATGTATGTAATTATCACTTTTATTTATATGCTTATTGTATTCACATATTGTTTATTGTAATTAAACTGTGCACACGTCCGTGAGGTACCTTTGGGCTTCAGCTGAAAATCAGCGCTGTGGTCACTTTTAGGGACTATAGCATAGGCTGAGTTGTGGCCCTTTAGTCACACACAGTGATCATTTTATTCCTTTGTACTTGTTTGTTTTTGTTATTGTATGTGCTATTCTTCGGTTGAGCAAATTGTTTCTTTTCTTTTTCTCTTCTATGTTATATCTGTAATTCCTTTTTTGGCTGTGTTTGTGTTGTGACTAATAAACGTATTTTCTTTCTTTCTTTCTTTCTGGTATGCTCAAACAAGACTGGTTAGGGTATGTACTTAGTGAAAAAAAATGTAAGCTAAAATGGCTTAATTGTATTGAGAACTTATTGAAACAAACTCAAACTATTTTTATTTCATAAAATTAAATCTTGTCTCATGACTCTAGACTCTAGACTCTAGACGCAGGACACCAGTACTGTAAAAGTAAGGAAAACTTGACACAAACCTTACACCAACCCGTCTGGCCAGAGTTTAATAGTAGACTAGAACCTCCTTTCTAAGGCCCATGTCCAGCAGTGGACTATTAAAGGCTGTTGATGTGATGATGATGTGATTTTAACAACAGCCAACCTTACTTAACTAAATATTATAAACGAGAATTGTTCTAGTCTTGAGGTTAACAGACTTATGGTATTATTAATAAACCATGATCTTCTTACCGTTTTCTGAATTTAATTTGTGGTCGGTGCAATGAGTTTT